>CM028329.1:59238052-61692464 GCA_016647705.1 Eucommia ulmoides | reverse complement strand
ATAGAGGGCAAATAAGTCTTTCTCATTTTTCCAATAGAATGTTAATTTTGCACTTTGTTAGGAGTAGGTTTAAAAAGTATAATGAAGTAAATGCAATTAAGGCAATTAATCCTAATTTCAAAGAAGTGTTCAATGATTCAAATACCATTTTTACCCTTCATTGAAAAAAATAGCTTAGCCGCCCCCCATTAGACTTCTTCAAACTTATGATAATAAAATAGTTGAATTCCACTATTTTATCAATAAGTTAAACAAAAAAGAACAAGTAACATTTATAGTTGGAGCATATTCCAACCTAGAGAGATTAAAATTGCATTTTAAGCCCCTTGAAAGTTTGAAACTTTCTCAATCACTACGCAAGAACCACCATTTTTAAGAATAAAAAAAATTACACTTTCGAACGCTTAGATTTGACCGTATTTTTATCTTGTTAGTTAATTTTAATCCGTCGCACTTTAAACCCTATATATGTTTTACAACGTTTTTCAAAATTGTTGTTCCGTTAGTTTTTCCTGTTGAATTTGATGGGAAATAGTCATTGACTTGACCAAATTTAAAGAAAAAATAGGTGATTCAATTTTATTTTTATTTTTTTTTAATTTGATTTGATTTACATATTTTATCCTTAAAAATATATATATAAAAAAAATTTTTACCTATTTTACCGTCAAATTTGGTTATGTGCATTGCACGTGATCATTTTTCACCCAATTTACCCAAAAAATAAATTGACAGGAGGACAATTTTAGAAACGTTCTCAAACATACTTGGTTTGAAATGCGACGGATTAAAGATAACCGACAATAAAAATATGATCAAATTTAAAGGGTCAAAAGTGTAAATGAGAGAGAGAGTAAATACCTGATGAATGCCCCTGTTGGAAGTAAACGGAACTCCAAGATCAGCAATACAAGTCATGGTGATCAGGTCTGCGCTTCTCAAATAAGGATACCTCCTAAAACAGTTCTCCAAATCTTTCGCCATGGCTTTCACCAAAGGATAACTCAAAGCAAACCCAGCTCCTCCAAACCCCATATCAAACGAATAATAAACACCAGACAAAATCGCCTCCGACTGCCCGCCGATATAAACAAACTTGTTATGATCATACCCAACAAAACCCGAACCCAATTCTCCACGAAGAACAACGAGTCATCGTCCCCCATAACGTACCACCTCACCCCCTCCCTGTCGTGATCCCTGTACAACTCCATTATCGCATTCACCATCCTCACCATGATCGGCGCGACATGTTTTGTTTCCTCCAGAAGGGCTCTGATATCGTCTGATACCCTGTAAGGAGGAAGATTTCGGCCATGGGAGGAGTTCCGGTGAAGGGGGTTCGTCTAAGTAGAGAATGCCCCGGGTTCTGTTCGGCCTCCACCATGACTCCGTGTAAGCTTTTCTGTGTTTCCAGGCCTCGTTCGACCCGAGGAGACCGAACACGAGGTGGGTTATGTTAGTCGGAGTATCGGTTGAATTCAGAAGACGGAATTCTTCGTTTTCATCATCGTGAAATGAAGGCATCCATGGTTCGGGTTTTGAAGGGGAGAAGAACAACTTTGAAGGAAAACAATTTGAGGTGCTGAAAAGGAAAATACAGAGAAAATAGAGGGCGAAACCTGAAATTAGAATTGTTTTGCAGAGTGTGCCAAGAACAGAGGTGGATTTTTCATTGTATTCAAGGTTTTGATGGGTGGAAATGGCGGAATTGGGAGCAGAAAATAGAGATCGCATTTTGGTGGGATAGAGTAGAACAGATTGAATTAAACCAGAAGCAAAAGTTTTTTTTTATATAGATGATCATCCATTACCTAAATTAGGTTTAGTATGACTTAATTAGGTTTAGTATGACTTAATTAGGTTCTCCATTTGAACTAAATTGTAACTTTTATGTATCAATTGGTTCGTTGAACCTTCAACAAAAATAATTTCGGACCAAAGGAAATTACTTATTTATCAGAGATAATTCTAAACTGTTGTAATGCGTCTATTCATTCGCCATGTACTGGATTGAGCCGTTGATCAGTGATTAATGTAACGACCTGGTTTTCCAGAATCGTCACGCAATTTCTCCTCTTGGAGAATTAACACTAAAGTTGATTGACCAAAATTTCATTCTGTGAAATCTGATAAATTTTAAAATGCGTCGGCGACAAGTATAAATTCAACTATTACAATTTAATTAGAAATTCAGCTGAAATTCTTGTCATCGCATTATTTTAAATACACAAATAAATTATTGGCGCCGGTCAATTTAATACTAACGTTTAAATTTGTAATTTAATATACAATTATAATTATCGGTTTAAATTTTACAATACGATGACAATAAAATAATAATTTACAAATACAATTCAGTTATAATTATCGACTAAAATCGAATAGTCAATTATGTGATAAATTTGAGAATTTTTATAATGCGACGACGATAAGTAAACAATAATTCGTTTTATAAAATATTTAATTTACAATGCGGCGAGGATAATTATAATTATCGAATTTATAAATTCCAATTCCAATTCCAATATAATTCTCCAAACAGTAACCAAGTTCGCCTTTTCAATTTGGAAGGAAATCAAAAACCATCCCAAAGGTATTCATGGTTATTATAAATGTTAACCCATTACAAATATTAACGCTTATATTAATTTTATTACAAATTAAATGGTAATTCAAAATAAAATTTCATGGGTAGTTCCACTTTCACCGGTCTTGCAATCAAAACTGTGGGATCATGAATCAACGCTCAGTAGAACTCCAATCCCTCTCATACGTGCATTTAATTAATGCGACAAATAAAACACGTTAACATGATTTTCACATAATTTTAATATAATCATAATTATTTAACAGTTAAAATTCAACGACAATAATAACATAAATCACATAATAAAAAATTAAATATATGTATTAAAGAGTTAGAAATTCTACCTGAAATCTGAACCGGAATCGGAAACCAAAATCCGAACTGAAATCGGACCACTAAAAACACTCAAAACCTATTATAAATAAATAAATAACTATAATTGTTTTGAGATGAAAAAGAGAGGTTTGTTTTTATTATATTATTATTATTATATTATTATTTTTTTTTTTATTTTTTTAATTCATGACCAACCGTATGCTCCCTGATCCTTATCCGTTTCTCTATCCCTAAGCCCGTCTGCTCCCCGATCCTTCTCCCTTTCTCTATCTCTAAGTAATATGTTGTTGTCACTAATATTATTATTATTATTATATTATCTCAACACATCACTAATATTATTATTATTATTATATATTATATTATCTCAACACAAGCAACATGCCACACCACTTGCACTTATCTATTATAAATCAGCTCATTTACATCCAGGGCCGTTGGATGTCTCTGGATATTCGTAACCGTTAGATGTCTTTTGATATATACAACATCTATATATAATCTATATCTATAATATAATATACACAATATACACATATAGATAAGAGAAAAGACAAGAGAAAATGGCAGAGAGCCTAAGCAGTCCAGTCGCCTCCCTACTCTGATAGACACATACACAATATACACACAATATACAAAAGGCAGAGAGCCTTACTGTCAATTTATCAAAAAAAAAAAAAAGGCCAGAGATCCTTACCGTCAAGCAGTCGCCGTCGCCTCCCTACTCTGATAGACCTGTAGCTGTCGTCCGCCGCTTCTCCGTGCCCTAATCCGAGTGCTTCTTCTTCTTCGTCGCCTCCCTAATCTTCGTAACCGTGTCGTTCCTCACCATCATCTCCCTCACTGTGCCTATCGAATTAGATTTCTGTTTGTCGTACCCTAATCTGTGCCTATCGAATCCTCTCTGCCCTAATGGAATCGCTCCTCGCATCTATAAACCATCGCAAGGTCGATTTGGTTTTGGTCTCGGTTTCTGTTTCAGTCAAGGGCTTGGACGGTGAAGATAGCTTCATCATCTCCTCGCAAGGTAGCATTCTGTTTTTGTTCCTGTTTTTTGTTTCTGTTCATGTTCTGTTCATGTTCTGTGGTTTTGGTTTCGGTTTCTGTTTCAGTCAAGGGCTTGGACGGTGAAGGTAGCTTCATCATCTCCTCGCAAGGTAGCATTCTGTTTTTGTTCCTGTTTTTTGTTTCTGTCATGTTCTGTTTGGTTTCTATTCATGTTCTGTTCATGTTCTGTGTCATTGTGTTCATTGTTATGTTCATGTTTCTGTTTATGAATTGTTTCTGTTTTTTTGTTTCTGTTCATGTTTGGTTTAGTGTTTTTGTTTGTTGTTTATGCTTAGTGTTTAGTGTTGCTTAGGTTTTTTTCCTGAAATTTATTCTATTTTTTTTCTGTTTAACGTTTGTTCTTGAAAACTTGAAATGAAAATTTATTTTATTTTTTCACTTCCTATATGGTTTTGTTCCCAGAAAACTTGAAATGGAAATCTAGGAACAGTTCTTTACTGTTCCCAGTGTTTTGCTTTTTTCTTTCTCATATTTTTGTTCATTTCCACCATGTTTAGGAACAAAAACACTAAAACAGAATTTATAAATCAGAACATAAACTAATTTGGATTGTGTTTATTGTGTTCATGTTCTGTGTTCATTGTTTTGGTTTCGGTTTCTGTTTCAGTCAAGGGCTTGGACGGTGAAGATAGCTTCATCATCTCCTCGCAAGGTAGCATTCTGTTTTTGTTCCTGTTTTTTGTTTCTGTTCATGTTCTGTTTGGTTTCTGTTCATGTTCTGTGTTCATTGTATTCATGTTCTGTGTTCATTGTTTATGTTCTGTTTAACGTTTGTTCTTGAAAACTTGAAATGGTTTTGTTCCCAGAAAACTTGATATGGAAATCTAGGAACAGAAACACTAAAACAAAATTTATAAATTAGAACAGAAACTAATTTGGTTTGTTTTCGTTTTTTCTCTCTATTCAAAGTTTTCTGGGAGCAGAAACAGTTAACACTAACCAAATGCGTCACCTAAATACAAACAATTTGATCGTAACGCTCCTCGCAAGGTAGCATTTGGTTTCGGTTTCTGTTTCTGTTTCTGTTTATGAATTGTCTCTGTTTTTTGTTTCTGTTCATGTTTTGGTTTAGTGTTTTTGTTTGTTGTTTATGTTTAGTGTATAGTGTTTAGTGTTTAGTGTTTGCTTAGGTTTTTTTTCCTGAAATTTATTCTATTTTTTCACTTGCCTATATGGTTTTGTTCCCAGAAAACTTGAAATGGAAATCTAGGAACAGTTCTTTACTGTTCCCAGTGTTTTGCTTTTTTCTTCCCATATTTTTGTTCATTTCCATCATGTTTAGGAACAGAAACACTAAAACAAAATTTTCTCTCTATTTAAAGTTTTCTGGGAGTAGAAACAGTTAACACTAACCAAATGCGTCACCTAAATACAAACAATTTGATCTCAACGCTCCTCGCAAGGTAGCATTTGGTTTCGGTTTCTGTTTCTATTTCTGTTTCTGTTTATGAATTGTTTTTTGTTTCTGTTTCAGTCAAGGGCTTGGACGGTGAAGGTTGCCGACGGTCGTATTTGGATGGTCGTCAGCCGCCCAAAGCTTCATCATCTCCATTCATAGGTACTCTCCTATCTCTATTCATTTGTTTCTATTTTTGTTCCTGTTTTTTTGTTTCTGTTCATGTTCTGTTTGGTTGCAACAAGGTTTTTTGAAAAAAAAAACCTTTTGATGTGTTATTTTTTGGTTCCTGAAATTTGTTTGTTTTTTTTTTTTTTTTCTTTCTGTTTAGCATTTGTTAAGTGTTTTTTTTTTTTTTTTGGTTCCTGAAATTTTCCTATATGGTTTTGTTTCCAGAAAACTTGAAATGGAAATCTAGGAACAGTTCTTTACTGTTCCCAGTGTTTTGCTTTTTAAAATCTGACAGCAACACTAAAACATAGGCTTCAGGTGGCGTTTGGTTAGTTTTTCCCCCCCTTAATTCTTAGAACGAAAATTGAAAAATAAAAAATAAAAAATGTTTTATTTTATATCTTAGATTTTCACCATATTTAGGAACAGAAACACTAAAACAGAATTTATAAATCAGAACAGAAACAAAGTTTTCTAGGAGCAGAAACAGTTAACACTAACCAAATGCGTCACCTAAATACAAACAATTTGATCTCAACGCTCCTCGCAAGGTAGCATTTGGTTTCGGTTTCTGTTTCTATTTCTGTTTATGAATTGTTTCTGTTTTTGTTTCCTGTTTCTGTTTCTGTTCCTACTGTTTCTGTTTTTGTTTCTGTTTTTTGTTTCTGTTCATGTTTGATAATGACCATTGTTTCTTTTCATTTATAAGAACAAAAACAAGAAACATGTTTGGTTGCGGCATTTGTTCTTCTTCTTTTTTTCCTTTAAATGTATGGTGGTCGGTGGGTGGTGGTGGCCAACGGGATAACGGTGGTCAGCGGGTGGTGATGGTGGTGGTGAAAATTGGAAAATAAAAATAAAAAATGTTTTATTTTATATCTCAGATTTTCACCTTGTTTAGGAACAGAAACACTAAAACAGAATTTATAAATCATAACAGAAACATAACAGAAACAAAGTTTTCTGGGAGCAAAAACAGTTAACACTAACCAAATGCGTCACCTAAATACAAACAATTTGATCTCAACGCTCCTCGCAAGGTAGCATTTGGTTTCGGTTTCTGTTTCTGTTTATGAATTGTTTTTGTTTCTGTTTCCTGTTTCTGTTTCTGTTTCTGTTCCTGCTGTTTCTGTTTTTGTTCCTGTTTTTTGTTTCTGTTCATGTTTGATAATGACCATTGTTTCTTTTCATTTATAAGAACAAAAACAAGAAACCTGTTTGATTGCGGCATTTGTTCTTTTTTTTTTTTCCTTTAAATGTATGGTGGTCGGTGGGTGGTGGTGGCCAACGGGATGACCGTGGTCAGCGGGTGGTGATGGTGGTGGTGAAAATTGAAAAATAAAAAATAAAAAATATTTTATTTTATATCTCAGATTTTCACCATGTTTAGGAACAGAAACACTAAAACAGAATTTATAAATCAGAACAGAAACAGAACAGAAACAAAGTTTTCTGGGAGCAGAAACAGTTAACACTAACCAAATGCGTCACCTAATTACAAACAATTTGATCTCAACGCTCCTCGCATGGTAGCATTTGGTTTCGGTTTCTGTTTCTATTTCTATTTATGAATTGTTTTTGTTTCTGTTTCCTGTTTCTGTTTCTGTTCCTGCTGTTTCTATTTTTGTTTCTGTTCATGTTTGATAATGACCATTGTTTCTTTTCATTTATAAGAACAAAAACAAGAAATCTGTTTGGTTGCGACATTTGTTCTTTTTTTTTTTTTCCTTTAAATGTATGGTGGTCGGTGGGTGGTGGTGGCCAACGGGATGACGGTGGTCAGCGGGTGGTGATGGTGGTGGTGAAAATTGGAAAATAAAAATATTTTATTTTATATCTCAGATTTTCACCATGTTTAGGAACAGAAACACTAAAACAGAATTTATAAATCATAACAGAAACAGAACAGAAACAAAGTTTTCTGGGAACAGAACAAAGTTTTCTGGGAGAAGAAACAGTTCACACTAACCAAATGCGTCACCGAAATACAAGCAATTTGATCTCAACACTCCTCACAAGGTAGCATTTGGTTTCGGTTTCTGTTTCTGTTTATGAATTGTTTTTGTTTTTGTTTCATGTTTCTGTTTCTGTTTCTGTTCCTGCTGTTTCTGTTTTTGTTCCTGTTTTTTGTTTCTGTTCATGTTTGATAATGACCGTTGTTTCTTTTCATTTATAAGAACAAAAACAAGAAACCTGTTTGGTTGCGACATTTGTTCTTTTTTTTTCCTTTAAATGTATGGTGGTCGGTGGGTGGTGGTGGCCAACGGGATGACGGTGGTCAACGGGTGGTAATGGTGGTGGTGATAGTGATCGACGGGATGGTATGAGAATAATTTTGTAGGAGCAAAGAGGAATCAACATTTTTTTGTTTCTCCGATTCTCAAGTAATTCAAGAAATAATCCCAAATAACTATTAAACGTGTTTATGTACATTAAACCCAAATGGGGCCTATAACATCAGGGGGCCTATAACATCAGGGGGGGTAAACAAGAATCAGGGAACACAAACAATAACCAAATGGGGCCTATAACATCAGGGGGGTAAACTAAGACTGTGCCCAAACATTAGGGGTGCAAAGTATGATTTAGCCACATAAAAACGTGCAAATTAGATGACCAAAAGTGCAATTTACCCTAAAAACTATATCCAAAACTGACAAAAAGCTACTTTCAAATTACACCTTAATCAGACCATTACAAGATTGAACACCAAACAATGACCAATTCCTGTTTCTGTTCCGTTCGCTGTTTCGGTTCCTGTTCCTGTTTTCTGTTTCTGTTTCTTGTTTCTGTTTCTGTTCCTGCTGTTTTTGTTTTGTTCCTCTTTTTTTGTTTCTGTTCATGTTCTGTTTGGTTGCAACAAGGTTTTTTGAAGAAAAAAAAAACCTTTCAATGTGTTATAGGTAAGAACGCATTCAATTCGCAAAGTGCGTTAGAACATTAACAAGACACCAAAAGCTGCTGACGTTATTTTGATTTAGCTCACCAGGTTCGTTGCTTTGTTCACATTCAGTTTCAGTTCAGTCATCCATTGTGTTCATTTATGTTTCAATTTAGTGTTTCTATTTTTGTTTAGTGTTTTTGTTTGTTGTTTCTGTTTAGCGTTTGGTTTTTCTTAGAACAGAAACGCTTAAAAAGAAATAGGGAACACTATAGAAACATATTATTTTTTGGTTCCTAAAATTTGTTCTATTTTTTTTTTCTGTTTAGCATTTGTTAAGTGTTTTAGTTTAGTTTCTTCTTAGAACATAAACACTCTATGAAGAGAATTAGTAAACTGTGTTCATTGTGTTCTTAATTTATGTTTCAATTTAGTGTTTCTATTTTTCGAACAAAAACTGTGATTATTATATGTGAGGATTTAAAAAAAAAAACTGTGTTCCTGTTGTTTCTGTTCCGTTCGCTGTTTCGGTTCCTGTTCCTGTTTTCTGTTTTTGTTTCCTGTTTCTGTTTCTGTTCCTGCTGTTTTTGTTTTTGTTCCTGTTTTTTGTTTCTGTTCATGTTCTGTTTGGTTGCAACAAGGTTTTTTGAAGAAGAAAAAAACTTTCGATGTGTTATAGGTAAGAACGCATTCAATTCGCAAAGTGCGTTATAACAGAAACGCTTAAAAAGAAATAGGGAACACTATCGAAACAAATTATTTTTTGGTTCCTGAAATTTGTTCTATTTTTTTTTTCCCGGTTTAGCATTTGTTAAGTGTTTTAGTTTAGTTTCTTCTTAGAACATAAACACTCTATGAAGAGAATTAGTAAACTGTGTTCATTGTGTTCTTAATTTATGTTTCAATTTAGTGTTTCTATTTTGGTTTAGTGTTTTTGTTTGTTGTTTATGTTTAGTGTTTACTTAGGTTTTTTCTTAGAACAGAAACGCTTAAAAAGAAATAGGGAACACTATCGAAACATATTATTTTTTGGTTCCTGAAATTTGTTCTATTTTTTTTTTCCTGTTTAGCATTTGTTAAGTGTTTTAGTTTAGTTTCTTCTTAGAACATAAACACTCTATGAAGAGAATTAGTAAACTGTGTTCATTGTGTTCTTAATTTATGTTTCAATTTAGTGTTTCTATTTTGGTTTAGTGTTTTTGTTTGTTGTTTATGTTTAGTGTTTGCTTAGGTTTTTTCTTAGAACAGAAACGCTTAAAAAGAAATAGGGAACACTATCGAAACATATTATTTTTTGGTTCCTGAAATTTGTTCTATTTTTTTTTTCCTGTTTATCATTTGTTAAGTATTTTAGTTTAGTTTCTTCTTAGAACATAAACACTCTATGAAGAGAATTAGTAAACTGTGGTCATTGTGTTCTTAATTTATGTTTCAATTTAGTGTTTCTATTTTGGTTTAGTGTTTTTGTTTGTTGTTTATGTTTAGTGTTTGCTTAGGTTTTTTCTTAAAACAGAAACGCTTAAAAAGAAATAGGGAACACTATCGAGACATATTATTTTTTGGTTCCTGAAATTTATTCTATTTTTTTTCTGTTTAACGTTTGTTAAGTGTTTTAGTTTAGTGTTTGCCTTATGTGTTATTTATGTCCTTCAATCTCAGGCAATATGGTACGACCCACTATCGTATTGAGAATGAGTACTAGGTTAAAGTTGCGTAAGGAAAAACAATTCTTTTACGAGAAACTTTATTTACAAAGTTGTCCCGTTAGAGAATAAGGGATGAATAAAATTTCAAGTGCTAGAATTTTGCAGAATTATAGGTACAAAATTAGTGAGAGAGACATAATGAACCAAATTGTTGATGGTTTACCATCAAATTGGGATGTGGCGACAAAGAATATATTTGAAAATCATCGGCCTCTTACTGCCTTTGAATTTGTACAATTTTTAGAAGAGGCTGAACGAGATGTACATCCATTATGGAGAGAATTTGAAAGAGGAAAAATGAATGAAAAAGAGAGTGTTAGAATGCATGTACTTAGAAAAGAGCGCATGTACTACCACCTAAGACGTAAGGGTTTTCAACCAAATTGGGCAGTGTTGGTGTATGTAATAGTGCGTACTCTACCGAAATCTTGGCCTAGAGTTAGAGTTCATAGAGCCTTAAAGAAAGAACTCTTAGACCTAAGAGCATTAGGAACTTTGTTAGAGAGCATCGAGGACGACCAGATTGGCTTAAAGGCACTGGAGAAATACGAGGTTCAGTTACAAATTGGTAGCCAAAGTAATGAAGTTATGCCGTAAACTGTTTTTTAAGGTATAAATAATTTTTAATGTAATTTGTATTCTTGATATACATTTTGTATATTTTATATCTAATATATTTTTTTTCTTTCTTTTCCTTTTGTAGGGTTACCACGTCAAGTCTTTTTTTTCTCTTCGGTTGTTGAAAATATATTTTGAATGTATTTTGTATTCATGATATACATTTTGTATTTTGTAATGTGATTGATTGTTTTACTTTGTTATATTTAACAAAAGTTGTCTTAATGTGATGGATTTAATATTATATATGCTTTTGTCTTTATTCTTCTCTTGCTTTTGTTAATCGTTAATTAATATGTAAATCTTACAATTTATTTTTTAAGCTCATAATATAATTTTAGTTTATCATTTATTTTGCATTGAATTTTTATTTTTATTTTTTCAAGGAAAAAAAATTGGCAATGGATGACAAGTCAAATAAAAATTCTACTTCAAATAGTAGAGGGAAAGAGAAAGTGTGCTTTACCTCAAATGTTACGAAAAGTGAAAAGGGGAACATCAGTAGCAATGTGGTATGTGTCTAATTAGTAAGGTTAATTATTTTTTAGTTTTAATTATCACTGTTTTATCATTCAACAATAATCACATATTTAATCTATTAAACGTATTAAATAATTATAACTATTTGTGTCCATATTAGGTTTATACTTAAATTTTGAAAAAACCTTAACCTGAAAATAAACATGATAAGAACATATTTAGCTGTGATTTCAAATGTATAGTTATTTATCTAATCTGATTTTGTATTTATACTCTTGCCTTTGTGGTGATATTAAATTATCTGTATTCTTATTTATATCGTAATTTATTACATGTTATTTATGGTTTCATTTAGTACTAATTTTAGTTCGTACTCTGTCACACTGTCCTCTACTGTTCTTTTTCATTTATTCGATCTAGAAAATTAAATATTCAACCTCATGTTATCTCTAGGTATTCAACGATAACGTCATATCAAAATCTGCTCTATCCCAACGAATGCAAAGGGAACGAGAGAGGTTTAGTCGTCCGATTCTAGAATGTCAAGAAGGTGGAAGATCCCGCACAGGTAACATTGCCAGAACATCTAGCACAAACGATATGTCAAGACATTCTGTGGCTCAACTAGAATGAAGAGAACGGGAGAGAGCTGATCGGGAGATATGTGATAGCCCTATGGAAGGAGGTCAGTCGTTTGTGTCCACAACACCTAACAGTCGCTCAACGGGGGTTGAACAAACAATTATACCTTCTGAATATATAACATTCAACAAGAATGATGTATCGAAACGGGCTCTAGCTCAACGAGAATGAAGAGAACGGGAAAGAGTTGATCGAGAGCGGTGTGATCGCTTCAATAAAGATAATCGTAAATGCCTGGAAGGAGGTCAACCATTTTTTGGAGAATCATTAGAGCCTACGCCGAAGCGAAGAATGGTTACAACAGTCTCTGTGTCATCATCAAGCACAAGTCAATATACCCCTATAATTCTCAGTGATCAAGTTTCTTCTCCAGTAATGGAAAACGAAATGGATTCTACTTTTGAGGCTAATTTGACATCCCCACCAAATCTTATTGAAATGTTTGTGTCTACAATACCCAACAGTCGCTCAACGTTGGACGTTGAGCAAATAATTACACTTCCTAAATGTATAGCACCCAACAACAACGGCATATCGAAACGTATTCTAGCTCAACGAGAACGAAGAGAACGAGAGAGATCCGGTCAACAAAATATTCAGAATAGTCAACATTTAGAAATGAATAGAAGACTACTTGAAGAATCATCTCAGCCTCTACTACAACAGAGAATGATTATACAATCATGTGGGCCATCGGTGATTACGAGTCCATGTACCCCTGGAATTGTGGACCTCTTTAGGGATCGCACTACTCCATCGTCCATGGCTAATCAAATGAATTCTATTGTTGAACCAAATTTGCCTTTTCCACGTAATCTTACTGAAACATTTGTTACCGTAACTCCGAATGAATGCTCAACGCCTGAAGTTGAGGAACCAATTGTATTGCCTTGTATAAGGTATTATACTAATCCATTATTTATGTTATTAAGTATTAAATGTTTAAAAGTGTTTGATGTGTAAAATTTAATATTTTCCAACTATAGGTCAGCTTCAACAAATCAACACCTTGCCGAGAATCAAGATATTGAACATGCAGGAAATTCATCTATTGACGATGGGATGGTTACAAATTTGATTCCTCATTCTCTTGGTATAATTGACGATGCATGCCCTTCTGCGTGCGGTAACCAAGAAGCTTTTGTTTCCACGAACCTTAATGAAAGCTCGACCGTAGTAGTTGAAGAAACAAATCTACCTTCTGGGAGTAGATGGTGAGTTTCTTTTTTATCTTATTCATCTAATTAAATACGGCATTCACAAATATGTTGTTAGAATCTACATAATAATTTTGTTATTTATCAAATGTAGGCCGCCAAATACTACCAATGATAAGTTTTACGATAATCAAGATATTGACGAGTTGAACAATCCAACTGCCGACCGTGATGTTCATACAAGTGAAAATCGACACTCGCTTGGTAGAATGAATGTCATGTGCCCTCATTATTCTGCGTTACACTGGATGGATGAGAGATTAACAAGATCATCCGAACGACGTCCTCTCTTTGGTACATGTTGCTTACAAGGGAAAGTTAGGCTTCCATTACTTCTCACACCTTCTCTGCAAATTAAAGCGTTATATAATGGTAATGATGATAGATCAAAATCATTCCGACGTTATGCTAGAGAGTACAATGCAAGCAATGCTTTTACAAGCCTCGGTGCCAACTTGGATATAAGGCTGCTTTCCGGAAGAGGCCCAACAACGTTTACTATACATGGAGAGTTGTGTCATCGGACAGGAACATTAATCCCAGAACCGGGACAAGATGCCATTTATTCTCAGTTGTACATCTACGATCCTGATTTCGCTTTTGGCGTGAGAAGACGTAGAAATCCTCATTTGAGAACAGATGTTTTGCAAACTATTCAAGATACATTGTTGCAACATAATGCATTCGTAGATAAATTTTGTCAAGTGTTTGCGATTTTAAATCAATTGGATTTGGAACAACAAACGTTGCTTGCTTTTCTTCACTACACAGCATCTACCGATCGTCGGCGATATAATTTACCGACAACTGATGACGTGGCCGTCATATTACCGAGGGATGGAACCGAAACTAGCGCGATGAGAGATATTGTTATACATTTAAGGGGGGAAATGAACTAATAAAAATCAATGAATGCCATCCTGCTTATCTACCATTACATTACGTTTTGTTGTTCCCTTTTGGTGAGCTTGGATGGGAGCTTGAATTTAGACAGTGGGATGTGATTCACGGTCGACACACAAATGCTCGACTAACTCAAATGCAATTTTATAGCTACTGTATTTTTGAAAGGCCGACAGAGTATTCGACAATTCTAAGGGGAGGAAAATTATTTCAAGAGTTCTTGGTAGATGCTTGGGCTGCGACCGAGCAAAATAGGTTGAATTACTTTAGGCAACATCAACCAAATCTTCGTAGTGAACTCTATCAAAGTCTTACTGATGTGGCATTAGATGGGATGGAACCTAATCAAATAGGCCAACGAATGATTTTGCCATCATCTTTTACTGGTAGTCCAAGACATATGTTTGAAATCTTCCAAGATTCAATGGCCATAATCCGGTACCATCATCACCCTGATGTGTTTCTTACCATGACTGCGAATCCAACTTGGACAGAAATCACTGAAATTTTATTGCCTCATCAACAACCAACTGACCGTCCAGACTTAATTGCTCGCGTTTTCGAGTTAAAAAGAATTGCTCTAATGAAAGAGATTGAAAGCACTCGAGTATTTGGAAAAAAAGTTGCCCATGTTTTTACAATTGAGTACTAGAAAAGAGGTCTGCCGCACATGCACTTATTGATATTTCTTGATAATCAAAATAAAATTCGAATGTGCGACCAAGTAGACAGAATAGTTTGTGCTGAATTTCCAGATCCAAATGAAGAGCCAGAACTTTTCGAGACTATAAAAAAATGCATGGTTCACGGACCATGTGGTGCTCGAAATTGTCAAGCCCCGTGCATGGAGAACGGCAGATGCACTAAGAGGTATCTATGAGATTTCGCGGAGTATACAACGATGGATTCAGATGGATATCCCATTTACCGTCATCATGATAATGGCAAAGTTTATACCGTGAGGGGGCAACAAGTTGATAATAAAGACGTCGTCCCATACAATCCGTACTTTTCCAAGATGTTCGACTGTTATATTAATGTTGAAGTATGCGCTGGGATTAGGTGCGTCAAATATATCCACAAGTATATCTATAAAGGAGGTGATATGACGACATTGATTTTAGGAATGATGGATGAGATCAAGCAATATCTTGATGCAAGATACATTGGACCCCTTGAGGCAGCCTGGCGATTGTTGAGTTTTTCTTTGCACGATGAAAATCCAACAGTTGTTCAATTGGCGCTCCATTTGCCTGGAATGCATCAGGTTGTCTTCAATCCTACTGAAACAATACAGTCTATCATTTCTCGAGCTCAGTCACAAAAGTTGACTCTAACAGAATTTTTTTCATATTGTGATGCACATGCTTCTGCACGTGTGTATATTTATCAAGAGTTTCCCCAGCATTTTGTTTGGAATAAAACTGAAATATTTTGGAAGCCACGACAGAGGGGATTTGCCATCGGCAGAATGTATTTTGCGCCTCCCAATTCGGGTGAACGATTTTATCTGCGTCTACTATTGACTGTAGTTAAAGGGCCGCAATCGTTTAGGTGTCTACGCATTGTAAACAATGTTGAACATGCGACGTTCAAAGCCGCATGTGTAGCAAGAAGGCTATTGGAAGATGATAATGAATGATTACAATGTCTTCAAGAAGCGTCTATTATAAGTACTGGATATCAACTGAGAAGATTATTTTGTGTCATTCTTACACAATGCTCCCCTTTAAATCCATGTGAATTGTGGGATCAATTTTGGATGCATATATGTGATGATCTCTCACATAAAGTTCGCACGTTGTTTTCGATACCCGTCCCAAGCGAGGCACAGATTAAAGACTACGGTCTGTACCTTTTGAATCAATTACTTCAAGAATCGGGCAAGAGCTTAGTAGATTTTCCTTCGATTCCACAACCTGTCCAGAATTGGAATATGGTAGTTGGAAATAGATTGATATGGGAATATCGTCAAATGCAAAGTGAAGCACAACAAAGGAATGTGCAGTGTAATATTGATCGTCTCAATGAAGACCAACGTGTTGCATACGAATCAATCACTTCATCAGTGTTCGGAAATTTAGGAAAAATATTTTTTTTGAATGGTGGTGCTGGTACGGGAAAAACGTTTCTATATAATACCATAGCAGCAAAATGTCGTAGTAACAGTCATATTGTCATTACTGTGGCATCGTCCGGTATTGCATCGCTACTACTTGAAGGAGGTCGAACTGCACATTCCACATTTCGCATCCCTTTAGATATTCTTGATAATTCAATTTGTCATTTCAGTAAATAATCGTTGCATGCCGAATTGTTTAGAGAGACAAAGTTAATCATTTGGGATGAAACCGATGCAACATAAGTACTGCGTTGAGTCTGTGGATCGCACGCTACGAGATATTTGCAGTAATCCAAATCCATTAGGGGGTATCACGGTCGTTCTTGGAGGAGACTTTCGGCAAACTCTACCTGTTATACCTAAAGGTGTCCGTCAACAAATTGTGGCACCATCGTTGAGACGTTCATACCTTTGGAATGATATACATGTCTTAACTTTGAATTTAAACATGCGCCTCAATAGTAGGAACATTGAAAATGCAGAGTTTTCGAGATATTTACTTCAGGTAATATTTCATTTAAATATATTTTAGCATTTTGTAATAGATTACTTATATATGCTTTGATACTAAATTATTCATTTACATTTATTTTTTCTTTAAATAGGTTGACAGTGATCCGCATGAAATCGTACAATTGCCGTCAACCATACACAAGTGTCGTAATGTGGTTGAACTAATATTTTCAGTTTATCCACATCTAGGCACACCCAGTGTTGTTACCCCTACATTTCTAACTGAACGTTCTATTGTTTCTGCAAGAAATGACGATGTTAGTGCTATTAATTCGACTGCTTTAAATATTTTTCCCGAAGAAATGATCACATATCTGGCCGCAGATAAAATGTCTGAAGATGATGGAGCCGATTGTCAAATTACAAATCGTTATCCTAACGAGTACTTGAATTCCTTAGATCCTCCAGGATTACCTCCGTTCAAATTAGATTTGAAAATTGGATGTCCAGTTATGTTGTTGAGAAATATCGCACCAAGTGATGGACTTTGTAATGGCACACGATTAATGGTTGTCAGGTGTTCTTTACGTGTAATAGAAGCTCGAATATTGACAGGGGATAAAGCAGAAAATTTGGCGTTCATTCCGAGAATATCCTTGACGCCATCGTCTTCTAAATTTCCTTTTCAAATGACAAGGCGCCAGTTTCCAATTCGTTTGGCGTATGCTATGATGATAAATAAATCACAAGGACAATCAGTGAAATTTGTTGGAGTTGATTTGACTACACCGGTTTTTAGTCACGGTCAACTATATGTGGCCTTATCAAGGTGTACATCATTTGATCGATTAAGTGTACTTCTTCCCGAATATGGATCTCTATCCACGACAAATATTGTTTATCCTGAAGTATTATTGTAACTATAATTGTTTCTGTTAATGCAACATTTTAAAGTTGAATAATAAAATAAATTGATATAATTGTTCAAATAGATGATGTATGTTTTATGCCCGTACCTTCAGGCACGGGTTATACGCTAGTATATATATATACCACACCACTTACACTTATATATATATATATGGCCAATATGGTTTCTTTCCTAAGGAAGGAAACCATTTTGGCTTGATTTATTTACATATTTATTTATTTACGTTGAGGTAGTTTTTAAAATAAGAAAATGTTAATTATATTCTAAAATTCTTAAAAATATATTTTAAATAACATAATAGTCCCAAAACTTTTAAAATCAGTTTTGAAATAAACATTTAACTCAAGAAATTAAATATTATTTGTACCATAGATTCGAAAACAACCCCAAAAACATTAAACTTTTATATAAAGTAATATTTTCAAAAATATAAAATTTTTGGAGTATTACAATTAAATCCTTAATTTTCTGTAACTAATCTAACCCAAGTGATGTTATAAATAACAAAACAATAAATGTTTCAGGTGGTGATGAGTTTTTATCTTGAACACTAAGAGTGATCCTGGAAAAAATGGTTTTGGTGGTTTATTAAGGGACAACATGGGTTCGTGGCAATTTGGTTTTTATGGTTGTATTGATAGTTGCACAGCTTTAGAAGCGGAGTTCATGGTTTTATTATGGGAATCAAGATTTCAGCTGATAGAGATTATCCGAGAGTACAAGTAGAGACAGACTCAGCAGATGCTGTTTCCTTGATCCAAAACCCTTGTCCGGAAAATCATAAATTTAAGGAGCTGATTGAGGAGTGTAGGAGTCTACTCACTAATAATAATTACACTCTCCAATTCATTCCTTGGGAAACTAATAGATGTGCTGATATTCTGGCCAAGAGAGGAGCACAGGAAAATTACAATCTTCAGATTCTTGAGACGCCAATTACGGATATGGAAGACATCATTTTTCAAGAGATGGATAAGAGAGTATTCGAATTGTGCCCGGATTGATAATCCTGTGTCTTTCTGTTTTGTTGTTTCTGTTTTTTTATTTTCATTTCTACCAAAAAAAAAGAAAAATTAAAACCAAAATTTACTATAAAAAAAAATTGTGTCTTTTACTTTTTTTTTTTTCTTTTTACAAGAGACAACCTCTTTGGTTGCATTGGATTCTAAAGTTAATTTTCTAGAAGAAATATCACACTTGTCTCTATTTATCCATTTTTTCCTTTTTTGTGAATCCAAACAGAGCCTTAAGCAATAACCTCGTCTTCCATGCAAGCTCTGAATTTGACCTTTGCCACTTTCCGACCACTCAAGCTTACCACGTCACAACATTCACTTTTGCCCACCTGTCATAACATAGTTGAACATAAAATTAAAAACGTTCTTAATGATTTTAAACAAAAAATGAATTATAATCACTACGTACGTGATCTTCTTTTTTTCAGTTTTGTTTTTACGATAAAGTGTGTTTGAACCAATTTACGAATAGCGATCTTAAGAGTACATTGTCTCACATCAACCTGGTACATTCAAGATTAAATTGAAGATTTTAATTTTTGAAGTACTTCTCAGGAGAATCGAACCCTGGTTGACAAGAAAACGAGACACTTCTCCTAACCAACCGGACTAACACTTCTTGGATAACACATAGTGTATATATTTTCGTTATTTCATTATTCTGTTAAATTTAACATAGGATTCATACTCTTTTCTCTTATTCTAGAAATGAATTGTTGTGAGGAAAAATTTAGCCGAAAACGTTTTAAATTTAATAAAATAATAAAAATATCTTCATTCAAAGACTATTGGTTCAGCATAACCAAATTTTCATCTAAAATCACTTATAAATTTTTTAAATTTTATCCGATTAAAATAAATTTAAAATTTAAACGACAAAAAGTGTGATAAATCCACAACAAATATATATATATATAATTTTTCCAAAAAAAAATACTTGAAACGCACCTCCTTGTGTTTCTTCGCCGGCGTAAACACCTCAATTCTCGAAACAACATCCGCCGATGGCGACTGGTATCCGGTAGACGAGCAAGGAGGCAATCCTCGATCCGACGATCGGACATACCTCGTAACAATCCCGTCCTTCCCGTTTCTCCCGATGGAATCAAAGAAGAAAACATGCGGGGTGTCACAGGAGTCGCCGGAGAGGGGCCGCGTGTTGAAAATGTAGTACGGCTTCTGCGCTTCGAGCCATGGCTTAAACGTCTCTAGGGGTATCTTAAGAAAACTCCGGGGAATGACTTTCTCGTACAAATGAACAGAATATCCCCACGAAACGGAGAAAGACCAGTTGCTTTGCCGGTGGTAGCAGACCGTTTGTTGCAGCAGACGAGACTGATCGGCTTCACCGGCTTTCATCAGGTGGTTCAAGGATTGTGCTCTCTCCTTGTTGGGGAAGATGGGTTCGATGGCGTCGAAGTGGTGGAGAGAGAGTACCGGAAATTGTGGATGCGCCGACAGGAAACCGGATATGTCGCCGCGGAGATCGATCTACAATAATTAATCGGTGAATAGTCTTCAATAACGGATGCAATATGTTGTTAGTCCATTTACAGCATAAATTTTGATTTAATCTCTTAATTTGATTTTTATTTGTGTATGCATAACTTAGTTATGCATGTTCTTACGCCTGTATAATATTAGTTATATGTACTTGTGTAATATTACTTACAATTACAAATTACATGTAATTATATTATATTTAGTTGTATAATAATTATTACATCTCATAAATATTTTATATATAAGTTGAATATATAGAACTGTGAGAGTGCAACGCAAGTGTTTTTAAAAATTACACATAACTCCCCTATACTTGTAATTAAGTGAGAAACTAACAAAATCTAAGTAAACTTAACAAAAATAGTAAGTCTCATGTTTCCAAAAACGCAAATAATATTTTTAAATAAAATGTGATTGGACAAAAATGCCCCCTTTTTTTTTTAAGGTTTACAATAGTATTTATATATATAAAAAACAAAACAAATAATTTACTTTAATAAAATATATTCATCTACAAGACATTAATGCATTCATTTAAATTTATATTAACAAATTGACATTATACAATAAATTTTATTTTCTCCGCTTTCTTGACATTTATTATACTATTGGATTTTTTTCCTTGTTGGGTTTGCGTCAATGTAGATAAGCTTAGATGTAACCAGACAAGAACCTAAAGGGTTTGCATCAGTAGAAATTAAAGAACAATTATTTTCGCTCTAAAAGCTTAGATGTAGCTTTCAAAGCATGGCTACAGTAAAGAGGCATTCGGGAAGCGACTAGTTGCTTCTAGAAGGCCGACATCCATTCAAATAAGGAATTCATTCTACCTCCCTCTCGACCAGAGCTATCGACCCCAAAACGGAATGGATTTGGTTGCTTTAGCCCAATAGTAGCGAGGTACATGAGATGCCAGAAATCATGCACGTCTCCATGATTCAGAATAGAGGGCAAATAAGTCTTTCTTATTTTTCCAATAGAATGTTAATTTTGCACTTTGTTAGGAGTAGGTTTAAAAAGTATAATGAAGTAAAATGCAATTAAGGCAATTAATCCTAAATCATGGAGTTGAATTCCACTATTTTATCAATAAGTTAAACAAAAAAGAACAAGTAACATTTATAGTTTTGGAGCATATTCCAACCTAGAGAGATTAAAATTGCATTTTAAGCCCCTTGAAAGTTTGAAACTTTCTCAATCACTACGCAAGAACCACCATTTTTAAGAATAAAAAAAATTACACTTTCGAACGCTTAGATTTGACCGTATTTTTATCTTGTTAGTTAATTTTAATCCGTCGCACTTTAAACCCTATATATGTTTTACAACGTTTTTCAAAATTGTTATTCCGGTTGAATTTGATGGGAAATAGTCATTGACTTGACCAAATTTAAAGAAAAAATAGGTGATTCAATTTTTATTTTTATTTTTTTTTAATTTGATTTGATTTACATATTTTATCCTTAAAAAATATATAAAAAATAATAATAATTTACCTATTTTACCGTTAAATTTGGTTATGTGCACTGCACGTGGTCATTTTTCACCCAATTTACCGAGAAAAAAAATTGACAGGAGGACAATTTTAGAAACATTTTAGAAACATTCTAAAATTGACAGAAGGACAATTTTAGAAACGTTCTAAAACATACATGGTTTGAAGTGCGACGGATTAAAGATAACAGAAAACAAAAAATATGATCAAATTTAAAGGGTGAAAAGTGTAAATTTGAGAGAGAGAGAGAGAATTGTAGAGCTGGAGAGAGAGAGAATTGTAGAGAGAGAGAGTAAATACCTGATGAATGCCCCTGTTGGAAGTGAACGGAACTCCAAGATCAGCAATACAAGTCATGGTGATATGGTCTGCGCTTCTCAGATAAGGATACCTCCTAAAACAGTTCTCCAAATCTTTCGCCATGGCCTTCACCAAAGGATAACTCAAAGCAAACCCAGCTCCTCCAAACCCCATATCAAACGAATAATAAACACCAGACAAAATCGCCTCCGACTGCCCGCCGATATAAACAAACTTGTTATGATCATACCCAGACAAAACCCGAACCCAATTCTCCACGAAGAACAACGAGTCATCGTCCCCCATAACGTACCACCTCACCCCCTCCCTGTCGTGATCCCTGTACAACTCCATTATCGCATGCACCATCCTCACCATGATCGGCGCGACATGTTTTGTTTCCTCCAGAAGGGCTCTGATATCGTCTGATACCCTGTAAGGAGGAGAAGACTTCGGCCATGGGAGGAGTTCCGGTGAAGGGGGTTCGTCTAAGTAGAGAATGCCCCGGGTTCTGTTCGGCCTCCACCATGACTCCGTGTAAGCTTTTCTGTGTTTCCAGGCCTCGTTCGACCCGAGGAGACCAAACACGAGGTGGGTTATGTTAGTCGGAGTATCGGTTGAATTCAGAAGACGGAATTCTTCGTTTTCATCATCGTGAAATGAAGGTAGCCACGGTTCGGGTTTTGGAGGGGAGAAGAACAACTTTGAAGGAAAACAATTTGGGGGGCTGAAAAGGATAATAGAGAGAAAATAGAGGGCGAAACCTGAAATTAGAATTGTTTTGCAGAGTGTGCCAAGAACAGAGGTGGATTTTTCATTGGATTCAAGGTTTTGGTGGGTGGAAATGGCGGAATTGCGAGCAGAAAATAGAGATCGCATTTTGGTGGGATAGAGTAGAAGAGATTGAATTAAACCAGATGCAAAAGTCTTTTTTTATATAGATAGTCAATCTTAAAACTGATTACGATAATAAAAAACTACACTTTCTACCCTCACTTAGTCAATGTTAAACAGATTATGAAAATAATAAATTACACTTTCTACCCCTACTTACTTGTTTTATAGTCAAAACCCAAGAATATATAAAAAGAAAATTGTGTTTTTGGTCCCTAAAGTATATCAAATTATACATTTAACCCCACGAGCTTCGGATTTGTTTCAATATGGAAAAATTGAAAACGTTGTAAATAGTTTGTGCTCAGCACGTAGCTATCTCAAAAGAAATATTTTTAGTATTTTATCATTCTACTAAACATAAAATATTTCCTACAACGTTTTCGTAACAACGATTCAGGCGTGTCTCTGTCATTTCTCAGACAAATCGTTGTTAGGTAAAAAAACATTTTAAATTTAGTAAAATGATAAAAATAATCTCATTAAAAGATTACGTGTTCAGCACAATCTATTTTCATCCAAAATCTTTAATAGTATTTTCAACTGCACTTAAAATAAATAAAACACCACCAAGCAATAACTTCACTGAATTTCAATCTCCCTCTATCTAGATCAATCTCTCTCTACATATATATATATATATATATATATATATTATAAAATATGACGGTTTTTACTGACTAGAACAAATTTATGATTAGGACAAATAAAAATATGATTAGGACAAATAAATTTGCTGACTAAGATAAACAAATGCTAACTAGGACATTTTGGCGACATTAATTAAGGATCATGAAAGGAAATTGGGTTTGCCGAAAAGGAAATAAGATTAAATATATTTGAATATTTTAGCTTTTTAAACATTCCCTAAACATTCAATTTTATTTTTTTTCCTATTTTACCATAATTGTTTTAATTGCTCTTAATTATCATTTTGGCAAAAATCATCCCAAATTGCTCTTAATTATCAATTTCTTTCATATTTTACCATAATTGCTTTAATTTGTTTTTTATCTATCTATTATATAAAACATGGCAGTTTTTGCTGACTATGACAAACTTATGATTAAGATAAACAAAAATATGATTAGGACAAACAAATTTACTGACTAGGATAAAAAAATGCTGACTAGAACATTTTGGCGATATTAATTAAGGACCATAAAAGGAAATTGGGTTTGTCGAAAAGAAAATAAGATTAAATATATTTAGACATTTTGGCTTTAAAGAAAATATTTTTTAAACATTCAATTTTATTTTTTTTCTTATTTTACCATAATTGCTATAATTGTTTTTCCGATTTTACCATAATTGCTTTAATTGCTCTTAATTATCAATTGTTTAATTGTTCTTAATTATCATTTTGGCAAAAATCATCCCAAATTGCTCTTAATTATCAATTTATTTCCTATTTTACCATAATTGCTTTAATTTTCTTTTATCTATCTATTATATAAAATATGGCGGTTTTTGCTGATTATGACAAACTTATGAGTAAAACAAACAAAAATATGATTAGGACAAACAAATTTACTGACTAGGACAAACAAATGCTGATTAGAATATTTTGACGACATTAATTAAGAACCATGAAAGAAAATTGGGTTTGTCGAAAAGAAAATAAGGTTAAATATATTTAGACATTTTGGCTTTAAAGAAAATATTTTTTAAACATTCCCTAAACATTCAATTTTATTTTTTTTCTTATTTTACCATAATTGCTATAATTTTTTTTCCGATTTTACCATAATTGCTTTAATTGCTCTTAATTATCAATTGTTTTAATTGTTCTTAATTATCATTTTGGCAAAAATCATCCCAATTGCTCTTAATTATCAATTTTTTTTCTATCTTACCATAATTGTTTTAATTTTTTTTATCTATCTATTATATAAAATATGACGGTTTTTGTTGATTATGACAAATTTATGACTAAGATAAACAAAAATATGATTAAGACAAACAAATTTGCTGATTAGGACAAACAAATACTGAGTAGAACATTTTGGCAACATTAATTAATAACCATGAAAGGAAATTGGGTTTACCGAAAAGAAAATAAGGTTAAATATATTTGGACATTTTGGCTTTAAAGAAAATATTTTTTAAACATTCAATTTTATTTTTTTTCCTATTTTACCATAATTGCTATAATTTATTTATTTTTCCTATTTTACCATAATTGTTTTAATTGCTCTTAATTATCATTTTCGCAAAAATCATCCCAATTGCTCTTAATTATCATTTTCTTTCCTATTTTACCATAATTGCTTTAATTTTTGTTATCTAACTATTATATAGAAATCACCGCTCCTCGCAGGTACATCTCTCTCTCTTTTCTATCTCGCGATTATAGGTTTGTTGGTGATGATATTTAAATTTTAATTATTGTTGATGTTTTTAAAAAAATAGGTGTAGAATGTTGTACAAATAGAGAAAATTATATCAATATTTTTAGGTTCGATTTTCTTTTTTACGCTCATGCCTTCAGGTTGGGATATTATGAGGTAATTAAATTATTGTTATTTGTTTCAGACACAGCTTTATTGAGAGATATTTTAACAACACATGTTAACAATTAAAATTCATTACTTTTGTTGATGTTTGTGGTTGTGGGTACTTGCAGTACATTCTTTAATGATATTTTAGTGATGAGTCTGTTGATTTTTTTGCTTAATTGCCTAAATATTAGGTTATTTATTTCCGTCCGTGCCTTCGGGCACGGGTTATATGCTAGTATATATATATATATATAATTGACTTGTAATAATTAATGTTATTTTAATTTAATTGAATTAGTCTGCCACTTCCCTTGTTTTTATTATTGTTTTGTCCAAAATTAATTATCATTATTTGAGATGCATCCTATAATTTGCTTGTCCAGGTCAATATAATTTGGAGTTTTATTAATTGTTTTTAAGGATAATTAATAGGAAAATTATAGATGTCCATATCGAGCCTCAGATTTATCTAATCGTTCATTTAGTCCCTCAGGTTTCACATTTGTTTCGATCCCGCAAAATTTAAAACGACGTTAATGATTTTGGATAGAAAATATGTAAAATAGGTTACGCTCAGCATGTGGCTTTCTACTTGAAATATTTTTATCATTTCATCATTCCCCTAAACCTAAACGTTTTCCCTTAACATTTCCTAAACAACGATTCGCCTGAAGAATAAGAGAGAGAGAGAGACTCGAATCGTAGTTAGGGAAAAAATGTATTCGGTTTAGTGAAATGATAAAATGACGAAATTGTCCATATTTGAAGGTCGCATGCTGAGATAACACATTTTCATTTTGAATCGTCGACAACGTTTTTAATTTTAGGAGATTGAAATAAATATGGACTCGAGAGTTTAAATGTGCAATTTGATATATTTCAAGATCTACATCGACACCCCCACTATACTTTAGGAACCGTAAATATAATATTCCCATACTGAGCGTCTACATATACATTAAACTAGAAAATGTATTAGATTTAATGGAGTGATAAAATGACGAGAATACTCCCATTCGAAACCCGTGTGCTAAGCACAACACATTTTTCATCCAAAATCATCAACCACGTTTTTTATTTTCTGAAATTAAAACAAACACGAAACTCGAGAGATTAAATGTGCAATTTGGCACACTCACCCTATACTTTAGGGACCAAAAATATAATTTTCCCATAATTAATAAATCATGAATTAAGATGAAACATCTATACATACCAACATAGTGTAGCTCAAATAGTAAGACCCGCTTGAGTTAAAGCAGTTGAGGGACTTTTATACGGCCAGTGATTGAAGCATGTGGAAAAGCACTTATTGAGAGCGGCAGCTACGCACCTCAAATAAGATTAGTCTCACACCCTGTGTGAGCCTTAGGATACTCGTGGGTATAAAAAAAAAATATATATATATATTCAAAACTTACACCTCAGCATCCAATATAATATTAACAATATACAGAGGCTTGCTTGATTAATACAGATTCAAAATCGACGGCCCACGAATTTTTCAAACCTGACAAATAATATTTTATTGACCAAAGCCAGCCGTCCCTTGCTGTTTATTGGTGTTGACCCATCGTATAGCGAAAAATTACATTTTTGGTCCCTAAAGTATGGGGTGAGTGTCTATATGGACCCTGAAGTTTGATAAATTGCACGTTTAGTACCCCTAAAGTTTTATAATTGGTTCAATCAGGCAAAATTAAAAATGTTAATGTTGGATTAAAAAAATGGGTAACCAAATATATAGGGTTGACCCGGTTAATTCAATTTTTTAAAAAAAAAAAAATCATTTAGGTCTTGATTAATAAACTAAGATAGGGAGAATTATATTTTGATCCCTAAAGTATGGGGTGGTCGTCTATGTAGATTCTGATATTTGCCGAATTATACATTTGGTCAATTAAATTTTATATTTGTTTCAATTTTGCAAAATTAGAACGTTGTTCAATGATTTTGGATGGAAAATAGACCACGTTCAGCACGTGACTTTTTACTGAAGATATTTTTATCATCACGAAATATTTTTTTGGGAAAATTGGTGAAAAGTCTCATTTTTAAAGTCTAATTGATGAAAAGTCTTTTTGTATTATTAGGTTTTGATTTAATTCTTTAAATTAGATTTCAGTTGTGTTTTAGTCCCACATTACAGTAATTGTAGAAAAATTGTAAGAATTATAGGGAACCCTTAGTGAGTACATTGGATTTTTATAGTGAATTCTGTTACATGTAACTAATGTTAGTTACAATTTCATAATTGTTATTTTTCACACATATTTAGGTATTTTTGGTTACATGTACTTTAGTTACATGTTACAATTACATATATATGTATAATATTTTGTGACGTGAAAAAATATCAAATTTTTTAATTACATATCAGAGACATGTAACTGAAAAAATCAAACTTTTTGGTTACATATTAGAGATAACTAAAAAATTACACATTATTGGCACATATAACTGAAAAATATCAAGTTTTTTAATTACATATCAGAAGCATAACTAAAAAATTATATATAATTAATTACCTTTAACTAATTATATATATTTTGTGACATTAAACAAATTTTTTACACACAAAATTGTTACACTTAAAAAAAAAATAAAAAAAATATATATATTATTACTTGCAACTAATACAGTAATATTACACAGAAAATAGTTACATGTAACTGACGCGTGACAAATATATGTGCAAGACTTCTACCTTTTTAAAATATATGGGACTAAATAAAAAAAAATTAACGCCTCTAAGAATTTTGACCAATTAGAGCCTAAATATAGAAACTCCCACCTATTATCCCTATTTTTTTTTCCTAACAACGATTCATCTGAAGAATGTTGATTAAGGGACAAGGGAGTTTGACAAAAGTGTGAGTCAAATTTGAGTTAAACAGTAGGATCCGCAACCAAACAATCAGTCTGTCAGTCTCCATTCAGTCTCTTCAACAGTAGGAGCTTGCTTGAGAAAACAAACGATTAGCTTAAGTAGTGAACAAAACAAAGTGTATAAAGTGGATAAAAAGTCTGAATCGTTGTTAAAAAAATGTCTTAATCGAAAATCACACGTCGATGACAAACTATCTAGAGAGAGAAGTATACTTTTCTATTATTACTCTCACAGGTCTGGCGTTCCTAATACAAACACACCATCTTATCATCTTTCTATCTACAGCCAATTACGATATTACACCAACCACAAATTTTAAGGGCAGAGAAAAAAAAAACTTGATTTTCAAGTTATTACAACCAAACACTGCCCTAAACAACTAGGTTTATTTCATCATAAATTTTAAAAAAAAAAAAAAAAATTAAAAAATCATGTATCACGAGGGCCATCGAAGGACTGGGTTTTTCTCAAATTCCAGTGCAAGCCGTCGTGGATGCTGCGCAAGAAATCGCCGGTGGAATCCACCTGGCAAGCTGTCGGAACCGGCCAAGGGGCCATGCTGCAGACGAGGGCATCTCCGGGTGCTAGCTGTTTCCGGTCCTTGCCGTCAAAGGATACCCAGGCGTGACTGCGGCTGTTGAAAGGTGCTTGAACTCGAATCGTGACGTGTTCCGGCAATATTAGCGGCCGGAAGGACAATGAGTGAGGGCAAATCGGTGTAAAAAGTATGCCCGGAACCTGAAACTCAGACCAAAATATCGATGAACAAAGATACTATTTTTTTGTACAATTTCAGGACAAAGATCATGAGCATAGCAGGTGATCCCCTGGGTGGCGTTGTTTAGTGTTTCTGTTCCCAAATTTCTGTTCTTTCTTTTTGTTCCCAAAGTGGGCGCAGTTAATATATGTAATATGGTACCATTGTATATGTTTGTATTTTGTAGGCTTCCATATATCGGTACCTATATTCTCTCAATTACTCTTAACAGGAACTATTTTATCTTGTCCCTGACATTCATTTTAAAATCTAAGATCAGAACAAAAACAGTTCTTTTCTGTTCCAAAATTTCTGGGAACAGAAAAACTAAACGAATGGCCCCTAGTTAAGGCAGAACAAAAACGAATAAAAGATGTGCCTTTGTTTAGCGTTTCTGTTCTCAAATATATGTTTTTGTTCTCAGAAATGAAGCAGAAACAGAAATCTGGGAAAAATCCTATTCTACTCCATGAAATTGTTACAAAAAATTGGAATTAAACAGATATTTTTTTTCTGATCTCAGGAACAGAAAAACCACTAATCAAACAGGGCACTATTATATATACCTGTGGATGGACCATTGAGCCTCCGGCAGCAAGAGAATAAGCAGTGCTTCCAGAAGTTGTGGACAAGATCAGACCATCACCTTGTACACAGGTGACAAACGAGTTGTCGCAATAACATTCCAGATTTGTAAGGAATGACGAAATCCCACGATCGATCGTAACCTCATTTAAAACGAGCACCGGTTCTTCGGTCTCGTATTCGTTCTTAGCTGCCTCCCGAATGACATGGCACTGCAGTCGGTGCCTCAGCGTGATGCTGATCGGACCACGGAAGATTGAATTCAGACATTCCCTGTAGTGTTCGCTGTCTGAAAAGTGTTAAAGATCCCAACTGAACCAGATACATACATGTGTATATGTATATGTACATGTATGTATGTGTGCGTGTATATACACTTTAATGTGCATACTACAGTAAAAAATGTCTAAATCTAAATCAACGATTTCCACGAACCATCCAATGATAAAAAAAAAAAAAAAAGTCTCAAATGTAAAATATGTCATGACTAAATATTAATAGAATAAGACTATATAGATTTTAATTCAATAAATTAATCTGGAACGATAATCGGTTCAAACAACGGTTGAAAATATTTCCAACCATGGAATGGGTGAAAATATCTCAAATGTAAAATATATCCTAAATCCATGGAAATCAATTAAGACAATCACTTTATAAAGACAGTAATGTTATAGTTATAGGAAGCAATAACTAACCTACCAAATTGAAGGCAAATCTACTTGTCTCGTTTATCGTAAAGAGAATTTGCTATATATGTGTGTGTGTGTATATATTCAAATTCAACAATTTAAAATGTCAAATCAGAGAAGGATACGGAATGGGGTCATAAAACCCAGAGAACCTAAAGAAAATGGGACAACAGGAGGAACAGGTCCTTTGAACATTGATGCCGCCTGCAATTGAAAGAAAGGTGAAAAAAATAATAATAATTACAAGTGTGTGTGTGTATATATATATATGAATTATAATCATTCCAAAAAAAAAAATCTAGATTTTTCTTTTCTTATTTTTTAAAAAAATAAAATAAAATAAAAAACGCGAATTTGATCAACATACCCATAGGACAGTTCCATCGCCACCAAGAGTTACTATAAGGTCGACTTTTGTGTGCAGGCGCAACATTTCTTTATCTTTAAAAAATAAATAAATAAATTAGACATAAATCTTGGCAGTAAATTAACCGAGATGATCAACAGAAATAACTAACAGATGGATACGATTTAAATTTTTTCAGACCGAAAGAAGTCTCAATTTAATTACCATCTTTCCAGCTTTGTACAAAGTTGTAATTTGGCGACTCTGTTAGAAGCTCGGTTCTTACTCGCGGTTCCACAAAAATGTTCAACTTTTTCTGCTCTTTCAACCACCTGGGAATAATAAAACAAACAAAACAAATTCATCCTTGTACAATACTAGGATTCAGCCCCGTTTGACAACAAAATTAGACCTAGTAAATCTCATGATGTTTTCAAAATCATACCTGACCATTTCGGCACATAGGATCCGAACAGAAGTTGAATTTGGTTTCGTCAAAATAAGAACAGTCTGTGGGGAAGATTCCCACTTCAAAGATATCTGATGTAAAAAACGATCTTCTATTAGCGACTAGTGTATACCCTCTGACTAAATGCACTAATTTTAATTCAATATCTTAATATTGAATATCCTATAGTTTCTTCAAATATATTAATTATAAAAATATATATTTTGTTGAGAGTTTGTTATTTATTTTTTTCAATAAAATATTAATTAACGGTGAAAATGTCTTCAACCATCCAATAGTAATAAATGTCTCAAATGTAAAATATGCCTTGATTTATAGAATAGAAATACGGAGGAACCTGTGAAATTGTTTGAAACAAAATTCGGACAAGGTCAAGTAATCGTGCCTGTTAGAATCCCACATCGAATTTGAGGCCTCCCAAAGTAGTCTATATATGAAAGAAGTTACTCCACTTAACACCATATGGAATTAAGTTGGAACCTCCTAATATGGTATCAGAGCTAAATTTGGGAAGTCTCGTTTATTTGTCTTCGATTGTTTGAATGTTTGTCGTATTTTTTCTATTGTGTGATGCATCACGTGCAAAGCAGGGTTGCACGTGAAGGCGGGAGTTAGAATCCCACATCGAATTTGTGAAGCTTCCCAAAGCAGTCTAAAAGAAGTTATTTCACTTAACACCATATGGTTTTAAGTTGAAACCTCTTGACAATGCCCATAGAATAAAGCGGCGACTATGTAATAATAAGAAAAAGCTACCTGTTTGCTGCTGCGCTCTGCAGTTGTAATATTTCCCTTCTCGAAAGAGACAATGTCATGTTTGTGTTGATCGCTTTTTGCACCATTGCAATACCAAGATAGTTTGAATGACGCCTGTATAACGTTAAAAACGATCCATAGAAAATGAAAAAATAAAAATAAAAAAGGAAAGAAAATTAATTTAGTAGCTTAGGTTGTATTCCTTAGACTACCTTTCGGACAACTTTATTTGGAGCAGAACTTGTATTTGATTCAGGCTCTCCATCCCGAAGAACATTATGAGAGCAAATCCCGTTCTTACCACAGCACCTCTCGGATTGCTCAGAAGCATCATCCATCACCACGGGTTGACCTTCCGCATTTTCCTCTTTCTCCTCACTCAAATCATCGTTGTGCTCTTCAAACAACTCTTCTGAATTTCATGTCAGAAAATTTAATTGAAACTAAGAAAACTCGATGAATCCGTTCAATAAGATACAATCAATTGATTCTTACAAACCTTCGTGTTCCAACGGAAGGTTCCGTGCTCTCTCCAGTTCATATTTACGCTTCCATTCAGCAGCCTCGGCTTGAGCAGAAGCCTTACCCTCAGCAACTCTTCTCAACGCCTTCGCAACAGCTGCCAAAACGAGTTTGAAAAACAACAACGTAAGATAGCAAGATACTAACGTCTAAATGCAGCAAAAACAGTTCTACTAAACATTGGAACAAAAATGCAAGGATTCAAAACTGTTACTGTACTTCTCATTGCCTCTGAGAACTCTATGAGATGTTCATCGCTTCCCTGTAGAAGAGGCTGTTGAATGAGCTCTTCAACCACTTTCTCGGTGTTTGAAAGAGAGAATGAATCGATAAAGCCGTTTTCCTGACCCGAAACACCTGCACTGACCTGCTCAAAGGAAACATCTTAGTCGGTTGTATAACTACATACAGTATGATCTCGGAATAGTTTTTGTTTCCTTAAGCAACACAAAGGCATAAATAACTTACCAATTCCCCATATCAACATAATCCTTTTTCCATGTCTATTAATGTAAGGTGATCTTGAATTTCTCTCAGCCCCAAAAGTTGTATCATGAAGTGAGGTTTTCTCTCACACTTATAACCTGACCACCAGCCTCTTCCAAATTCAATATGGGATAAACTCAACAATCTCCCTCTCATACACCGGCCGGGTCTTTGGTCGGCTAACCCTCGACCAATCTTTCCCTTTGTGACTATTAGGCCAGAGTTGTTGTAACCTGGGCTCTAATACCAGTGTAGGGTAGTCTTGGGCCTCTCTCAACCCAAAAAACTAGCTCATGAGGTAAGGTTTTCTAGTACACTTATGATCTGACCACCAACCCCTTCCATATCCATCCAACGTGGAATAAACCCAACAGTTAAGGACAAAAATAAGTTTTTTACATATTTAAAGGACCAAAGTTTGATTCAAATTTGCATTTGGGACTTGAAGATCCATGATCAATGGAGCTCCAACAAAACTCATGATCAATGTTCTTCATTAATAAACCAAAATCTTTCCATTTTATTACACCCTAGTGCATTAAATAAACCAAAATCTAAAATCAATGTCAACCAAATCTGACATTAATACACAAACAGTCCGATAAACGATCAAATAGCAAAATTTGAATTGCTACCAGCAGCAATTTCGCAGCTAAACAGTCAATAATTCAGAAGTAGTGAACAGTAAACAGCTCCACAAAGATCGGAATAGAGTCAAACCCTAATTTCAACGAAGTGTGAACAATCCAAAGGAAAATTTTGAACTAAACGACCGTAGAATCTCATTAAAGCTGAACTCGGCTGTTCTACGTACGAATACATATGGCATATAGAGAGAGAGAGGGGTAGAGAGAGAGAGCTCTTACCTTGGAATTGAACTTGCTTGGGGCCATGGCTGTTCTAGATAGAGAGAGAGAGAGAGAGGAATCAGCGCAGGGATTGTCTCACAGGTTAAGCAAATGGCAGGGAGACGTTAGTTGAGAACAGTGTGAGAGAGGAGAGGAGAGAGGATACGTAGGTGGGTCCTTGGAGACGCGTGGGAGAGATGGAAGAGAAGGAACTGGTGAAGAAGCAGTAGTAGCTATATATACACGCTATTATATCCTAGTGATTCATTATGTCAGTACATACATCACACCATGTTCTCCGTGGTCAACTCTCATATATATATATATATATATATATTTTTTATTTTTTTTTTTTTTTTTTTTTTTTTTTTTTCGATTTCCCAAGATACCCGCACACCACGGTCGACGGAGACTAATCTCCCAAGATACTGTCAGGCACCAGAAGCGGAAACATCTCCCAACAAAACACTTTCCATATACAATCTTCAAGGTTCGATCCCGGGATGATTGTTTAGGGAACCCAAACCCCCTTCCGCTTATACCAACTCATGTTAGTATATATATATATACTTGCAAAAATATTACATTATTGGAGGAATGCGCCCTTAAAATCGCGCCGAGAAAGTGATTAGTCGAGATATGTATAAATTGATCTAGACATATTTTACCGTAAAATTCAACTAAAAAAATAATAATAATACAAAATCCACCCATGACAGTTTTTTACAAACATAATACCGAGAGAAAAAATGAGAAATTAGTTGTCTAATTCCAGATCACCTGTGCGGGCAATTTAGGCAAATTTCCTTCAGTTACGGGTCTAGAAGTCGACTTGAGGAGTATCCACACTGACATCAGTATTGTCTTAGGTAGGGATTTCCCTTGTATTATTGTTGAAACAACGACTCTTATCTTAGAAGACTGCCTTGAGATACGTTACTTTCAAATCTTGGGTTGAATGTTGCAAAATATTTCTCTAGATGAATAACTAAATTCACATCGAGAGAGAAGAATAAATATGTTAATTTTCTTGACAATAAATAAATTGAAGATGGAATTAACTTAAAAATCTAACAGAATTTATCCTAATTGAGAGAAAAAAAAAAAAAAAAATAGAAGATTTTGATTATTTTTCGTTATTTATTTTGTTTTCGTCAATGTACTTAAAATTAAAATAAGGACCCTTCTACAATACAGCAGCTATATTGGATATAGCGTGCAAGTTACAAGTTTGTCTTAAAAAAGTTACAAGTTCATCTAAAAAATTATAAGTTACAGGTTACAAATTTTTCTCGAAAAATTAAAAGTTCATCTAAAACCTTGCGACTTCTTTAAAGCTGATATTGCCAAAAATTCTCTATCACGTGTCAAACTCTGTACGTGCCAAAAAAACCTTTCGTCTTCCTTCTTGACCTGCAAAATCGTGAATTCTAATGGGGACACTGGTGTGGTGTCAGTTAAATAACCTCCGACGTGAGAATAAGTTAATCTAGATATAGTGAGAATAATTTGCACACTTCATTCAGAGACCCCTTTACTAGTTACCTTCTATCCTTTTTATATGGTGATCAGCCTGTTACCGTATGAATGGAAAGATCATTCAGTTGCTCGTATCTCCCTGTCGTTACTTATAATAGCCATTATCCCTGTAATTATGGGAGAATCTCTGTAACGGTTCTCATTACTCACGTGTTGTTACAGTCAATTCAGACTCATTCTAACGTACACAGATAAAGACCGAAATTCTGAGCTGACTTGTTTCTTCTTTGACTTTTGACACCTTGGGCTTACACATACCCAAATATGGGTCTTATCAAATGGCTGCTTATGTGCTCATCAAGATCACCAAATCAGTATTTGAACATGGGCTTATAATGTCTCATCCCACTTAATAGGCGGGTTTACCTGACTCCAATTCGGAGTCCATATGTCGAATCCGACCCGTTTAGGATTTTATACCTAAATCAGTTAGGGGCGGAAGTTTTATATACATCAAAAGCAAACTTGTGAGTTGTACAGCCGTTGTAAGTTAACCTTGTCCTTAAAATAAAATAAAACAAAAAGTAATAATAATGAAAAAAGACCCATGCAAGTCAAACATTTCCCATTCATCCATTTGTTTTGACCAACGGAAAAGTAAATAAAATGTGGTCTAATTTTCACTATAAATGAAATAGTAATATTTTATTTCAAATTGTGCTCCCACTTATCCATTAATCCATAGAATTATAATATTTAAATTAATCAACATAGTTGTCCATTCCACCATTCTTTTATTTTTCATTTTCATTTCCTTAAAAAGTGTATATATATATATATATATATATATCTTTTTTTTCTTTTAAAAAAAGGTAAATTGCCTTTTGCTTTGTTATATTTATTATATTTACGATTGAAGATAATGGAATCGCATTCTGATAGAATGAAATTAAATTTTGAATTGACGTTTATTTAAATTTTGATTTTATTCCGTTAGAATTTGAATCCATTACCTCCAACCAGACATGATATTATAGTTTGTTTCAATTTTTCTCCTTTACTTTAAAAACTTACATTTTACCCCATTTTATTTAGGGGTGGTGACCAAGAGGCCCTAAAAAGCGTCAGAAAATACAAATTCAACCCACTCTTCTTTCCATACACCGAACAGTCCTTTTGCTATTTCTGTGACGAAAATACTCCTCCTGTGTAACTTTCAATGCTAAAATCAAAACACATGAATTTTTTTATAGTTTCTGATATCGTAAATTTAATATTTTTACATTGTATTAATCAGTAAAATGTCCTATTTTTTACGATATGCTAATCATATTTTTTGGACTTGTGAATTGTATTATGCGTGGATGTTATATGTAACATCAAATGTAATAATGTAACACTGTCTAATATTGACAAATTTTTAAAAAATATTTTCAATAGATATTACATGTAACATCTATAATCAATTATTTTTTTAAAACATATTTTCAATTGATGTTACATGTAACATCTATATCAAAACATATTTTCCAAGTTGATATTACTTGCAAAACATATTTTTATGTAAATGGTACATGTAATATCTATATTTCAGAGGATATTACATGTAATATTAATGCGATTTTCAATTTCTCTCATTAACATACATGTAACATTTATATTTAAGAGGATGTTACTTGTAATATTAATCTGATTTTCAATTTCTCTCATTAACACAGATTCATATTATCATGTACTCACATTTTTCTCACTATATTTCAAGGGGATATTACATATAACATTGTAGGGTGCAATATATAAATAGTAAAAAATGAACTCCAAATAGTTTAAGGGGATAAATATAATATTGTTGGGTGTAATGTGTAAATAGTAAAAAAAGAACTCCGAAGGCTTTAATTCCCACTTCATCATTTTTTTTCTCTCTAAAATAAAAAAAAATCTCACCAGATTGAAACAGAGCATAAATAAGGTGACGGCATCCATTGAAATGTTCAGATCTGAGTTGCGAAGGTGGTGGAGAAGCTGGATCTGGACGGTGACAATGGAGAAAGTGTTGGTGACGATGGGAAAGACATCAGATCTAGACGGCTACGGTGGAAGTGCGTCGAATCTTGACAGTGGCAGCGACAAGGCGATACTCACGCGAAATCACGGGCGGGGCATTTCGGTAATCTCGTCGCTGCCCGTTTTTGAAAAAGGGACTGCATGATGCAAGAAATTGTCGGCATAAGAGTTACCGGTACAAGAAAAGAGAAATGTGCTTTATTGGTAGTTTCAGGCCACACTTGGGATTGGCCGGTAATTATGCCTTTTGTTTATAATATATTAAAATTGTACTTTCTTGTTTAACTTAATGGAACAATAAAAAAAAAACAAATTTACATGAAATGAACAAAATTGTCTCTATTTTAATTTTCATTTTATGTTGTTTTTAATTAAAAAAAAAAAATAGAAGGAGAGACAAAAGAGCTAAAGAAAAAAAATATTAGTTTTTCCTTTAATTACAATTGAACATTGAATTTAAATTCAAAAATAAAATAAAATTATTTTATAATTTTTTTTCTCAACAAAATATGAGTTTCTCCCTTTAATCCATAATAAAAGAGAATGACGTGTAAATTTTTAAAGTAGAAAAGTTAAAAAAAAATAAAATTAGAATATAGAGGGGATAAAAGGCGATTAAGCCTAAAAAAAAGTTAATCAAAACGTATAGTATAATTCTTAAGATTTTTTAGTCAACAGTTTACGAATTTAAAATTTTAGTCAATATAATCCACGCATTACAATGATTTTATTTTCAAAAGTCCAAAATTTAATTTTTTCATGCAAAAAGTTACAGTAATTTTTATGGCGTACAATGAATTTTGATAGAATTATTAAATTTCTCAAAAAATTCCTGTACCAAGTGAATTGGATGAATATTGAATTATAAAATTGCGAATTACGAAAAGAAAAAAGAGGGAGAGAGAGAGAGAGAAACCTAATATTGGGGGCTCCATAAAATCTGGATTTTCTAAAAAGGCTCAATACTTTAAAGGGATAATTGGTCATTAATCTTAAATAATAGACCTAATTTAAAAAAAAAAAAAATCTCATTTAAGACATAAATTTTGATTTAGTCTCTTAAGTTGGGTTGTACTTGAATTTTAGTCTCGCGTGTGCAGGCATTGCAGGGATTGTAGAGAGAACTTTGGTGAGTAAATTCGTGAATATTAGTTACATATAACTATTATTAGTTACAATTTAATAATTAACATATATTACGTAAATCTATGTAATTTTAATTACATATACTTATATAATATTAATTACACATTACATGTATATTTGTGACATTTAACAAATATTACACAAAAAAATTAGTTCTATATATTTGTGTAAATTTAGTTATATATAATTAATTACATGTATTTTGTGTAATTTTTGTTATATATAACAAATTTTTACACACAAATTAGTTATATGTTATAAAATACAGTAATATTTGTTATATTTAATAAAAATTTACATACAAAATAGTTACATATAACTACGCAAGTGCAGATGTGTGTATTGAACTTTTACATTTTTTTAATAGATGGGGCCAAAACATAAATTAACGCGTGTATTGAACTTTTACTTTTTTTTTTAATAGATAGGATTAAAATATAAATTATTTATGTTTTTAGTTTTTTTTTTTTTTTAAATTAAAGGTAAATTAAGAGAGTTGGCCCTACTTTAAAATGCGATATCTGAAATCTATGGGGGGTTAGGCCCCGTTTGGTAACTGTTTTAATTCCAAAAATTCTTATTCTATTCCCAGATTTTTGAGAATTCTGTTTAAAAATAGCGTTTGGTAATTTTTGTTCTCGTTCCTATTCCATTCTAATTTGGGAATTGTGTCCATTTTTTTCTTAAGAAATGAGAAACAAAAAAAAGTTGTTTCTCATTATTTCCATTCCATTCCCAATATCTGTTACTATTCATCCGCCGCCGCCGCCCCCCGCCACCATCCGACGGTCATCTCCGGCGACCGTCGCCAGCCACCTCCAACCGTTTGCCGCCGTCACCCACCCGCCAGTCACCGTCGCCGTCACAGACCCGCCGTCGCGGCCACCGTCACCCACCCTCCGGTCGCCGTCGGCCAAAAAAAAAAAATTCTCAAAAAATAAATAAGTTTGATTTTAGGATAAAATCGTTACCAAATGCGATTCTCTTCCCAAAAAAAAAAAAAAAAAATTATCGTTACCAAACGCGATTCTACTCCCAAGAAGGAAACAAAATTTTCATCCTATTCTCATCTCATTGCTAAATTAGAAATAGAAACGATTATCAAACGCTACTTAAATAATTATCTCGGGATTGTACCATGAAAAATTGTGTATAAAAAGTGTTATGTTGTGGGTGATCTTTGTTTCTAGCACCTGACATTGAGGAATCTCCGCCGCCGACCATGACGCCGGATACCATGCTTTACCCGCCTTTTTCCAAGAAATCAGCCTTTTTCATGGTGATCTCATTGCTTCGCTAATCACAAATGATTAACAAATTCGAACCTTACCTTTCTTCCACCTGTAGAGACGACGAAGAAGATGACGATGATTCCACGGCCAATAGCCGTCGATGATCCAATTCGAGGCACCACCACACTCGTCACTGTCACTACCGCCACCTGGACATCCGATACTGAAACCGAAACCATGGATGGATTCTTTGCATTCGGATACTAATCAGACTATGAAATGTTAGATGCATACGGAAATTAGCAAAAGATTCCGAAACCGACGATAACGACGGCGAAGAACTCGTTAAGGAGGAGCCGAAACTACCTCCTCCGCCAAATTTGCTCGAAGATCCTGCAATCATTAGAAGGTGTAATCATAATCTTCTGCTTATCTGTGCTTCATTTTTCCTATTTTGCTCGTTCGTATTATTTTTCCTTATTTAGTCAATAATGAGATGCACTAGAGTTTGCTGCATTCTAACTAAAAGTTTATGGCGGCATCGTTTAGCGTTTTCTTAGAGAGAGTCCGCGATTAATTTCAGGTTATCCCCTCTATAATTTTCCGATTAGGAACTTCTAATATACAATCTAGTTTTACTTTAAATTCCATTTTTGAGTCTGGCTGGGGTCACTTTCTGGAGAAGAAAAAGATCATATGCCATGCTCCTGAGCCTGAAATAGAGTATATGAAGGATCCCAACCAAATAGAAGCAAAAGTTTGGAGTTCAAATATTATACATAGAGAACCAAGTGTAGCAATCCATTTCCTTTACTGTTGAAAAAAAAAGAGCGAAATCGACACGGTGATTAACCTGATATTAGAACTGGCTTTCATTTTTTTTCCTGATAGCTTGTAATGTGTAGTCCATATAAAATTATCAGCGGCAACTGAAAATTTCGGCCAAGTATGTATTCATTTGCTTTGCTACCTCTAATGAAGTGGAGAAGTAAGACCTTCTTGAGAAGATAATGAATGATTAGGTTGGTGCCTCTTTGAAGGAAAAGGTGGTATCTTCCTGAAAGAAGGTCTCTTCATGAGACGTTGCAGATTTCTCTTCTCATAAATTCTTCGTAAAACTGGTGAAGATCTCTCCTTGAACTTGAGAATCGTGAAGAAAAGAACTCTATAGAATGTAAGAATGACCATAACTGCAGCCAAATCCCACCATTTAGAGTGATGCAACGAAAATCCAAGCATGGTCTCTAGGATAATCTCTCCTTTTACTTTAATGCCACCTGGCTCCATGGGATCAAATTCGAGCCCGATCATGTCATTCTTGTATGCACCCTGACATTTAAAAGAAGAAAGAAGATTGCATTGAGTTGAGTGGAGTTCCAAAAATTCAGATTATTCTGTCCGTTTAGAATTCCTTTTATAGTTATTAGAATCTCAATTCTGTATCCATAATAGTTTTAAGGTCGCCAGCATAACATTCATTTGAAGTCTGATGTTATTGGTCTTTGGACTTTTAAAAACATTTCGAAATCACGTATGTAACACATGCAAAATGCCTTTATTCAGGTAAAATTACCTGCAAGCCCCATGTCATGTAATTGATATACGAAAGCGGGTACCTCCAGAAAAACTTGGGAAGATCAGGCAGGAAGCGAAAGAACCCTGCTGTCATCATCATGATTCCCTGCATGCACCAGTATTTTATTGCCGATTCAGAAGGAATAGGAATTGGAAGGGAAAAAAAGGTCATCGAAGTATGAAGTTTCTTACAATAGTTGCAGCCCCAACTATGATTCCCATCAAGAAATTAGGAACAAGCGAAGCCACAACCATCATGCAGCTCTCAACAGCAGCAATAGAGCTCAAAAGATCAAGCCAGAAGTACATGAAGTGCGATAGACCAGGTCGGAATTTCACCATGTGATAAGTGATTGTTGAAGTGCCCAACGACATCACGACCAAGAAAGGGAAAGAGGAGATGAAGTTTGAGACAGTAAACACTCCCACGCCATAATACCCATTGAGCCTTTCTCTCTGGAAAATCTGTTTCAGACAAGGAACATAACATTGGAGCTGAACACATTGAAGGTTTACATTAGGATAAGTAGTATCCTCCAAATAGAGGCTATTTACCTTCATTTCTTCTATGAAAGATGGGAAGCCGCCGATGGACATGAATGTCATAAAACCAGAAATAAATCCTGTACAAGCTCCACGTGCAAAGATGGCATTATAGTTTGTTCCCACATCGAAAAAGATGGTACCTACACATATCGATACAGCTATATAGACTGTTATTCTTAACCAGTAGTATCCAAGGTCTCTGGACATGTTCACAAAGGATCTCTTCGTCAATGTTAAGAGTTGATTGCACCATCTTGCCTGGCTTCCACTCCTGAATTCCATGGTAAGTCCTTCCTGCAACATATTACTAATTTAAAGATTTTCAATCATTGATATTTAAGTGTCATTGATTCTTAAATTCTACCTCACCAAAAACTTATCCTTGTGCAATTTTTATTTGAATTCATTTTCCCATCTGTTTCTTTATTCGAAGTTCAACTAAGCAAGAAAACAGCATGATTTGATGCACATTAACAATTTCAGGTAAATTTGATCGGGTGCCAAGCATGTAAAATTGGGGAAAAACGAAGTTTTTCTTTCTCTTTTTCTTGAAGGTCAAATTTTCAATGTCAATAGTTCCAAATATTTTAGTGTAAATTGAGTTATACACTTGATAATATATTTTACCCACAAAGAGAAAAAACTGCTGGTGAATTGTATTGCAGCTCAAAATCACTAGGATATTGGAACTAGGCGAAAAACTGAAAAATGAAAAGATGAAAAAGAAGTTGAAAAGGAGAACACTTTATTTGTTGTATATAAAGGCTTACAATGGTTGAGATTTCTCGAATCCAGCCTTTAGCTCTTGTTGCATACTTTGAGCATCCATACTTTTCCACAAGCTTTGCTTTGATTTCTGTGGTATCCATATTCATTATAGGAGCGAAAGACTTCCCAATAACCTGAAATGGAATAATTTTTTTTGAGAAACTGTTCTATATTTAAAACAGAAACTATTTGAAATCGACAACTAAATGAGTACCTGTAATTTATGAGATCCCATTAAAGCTGCATTGACGTCATCGAAGTCTGAATTAATACAACGAAGAAAGTGCTCAGAGGGATTTCTTCTGCTTGGACATGGAAATCCCACATCAGCGAAGAACTGTAAAATATATAGATTAAAGTAAAATTAGCATCAAAACCAAAATTTGAAAATGCTAGCTAGTTGTGTTATAAGCATTTCATCTGTTAACAACTAGAGTACATTAATAGGAGTATAAAATATTATGGCATACCTCGACAGCCATCTTTGCTTCCCCAAAAAAAACTGTTTCACCACCAGATAGTAGGAAAAGATCATCAAACAGTGCAAATACTTCACTGCTGGGCTGGTGAATAGAGGAGATGACTGTTCTTCCACCACAAGCCACGTTCCTTAGAACTTGAATCACAAAGAAAGCCGAGGCACTGTCGAGGCCACTGGTAGGCTCATCAAGAAACAAGAGACGAGGTCTAGTAAGGATTTCAAGCGCAATGCTTAATCTCTTCTTTTCCCCACCACTCACACCTCTTAAATGCCAGTTTCCAATCACCCGATCAGCACAATCTTGGAGACCCATTTCCATAATCGTTCCCTCTATGATTAGCTTTACCTCTTCTTTGTTCATGGTAGTTGGAAGCCTCAGATTGGCTGAGTAGGTGATAGTTTCTCTCACTGTAAGAGTTCCTAGCAATACATCCTCTTGTGTGACATAAGCCTGATATTAGCAAAATGGTAAAAAATTTGGCAGAAGAATCGGTAATTTCTGTGTTATAAATCTCATCAATTTCCCTAACTAGTTTGGCTTCATTGATTACTTTCTTTTTCATATTTTGACACTTGAAGCTTGACCAAAATCTCTCTTTGGTCCCTATGGTCTCATTTTGAACATACAACGCCTTAAAGTTTTGTAGTCATCCTACTATAGTCTAAGTCATTATCCCCATTACAATTTTGATCAAAAAATAGTCAGTCCGTGCATGTGTTTGGTTTTAAGGGGCTTTATGGACATTTTCAGCCTCCTCCTTTCCCTTCTCCCATTCTCCTTCCTTCCTACCCAAATACTTAGAAGTCAAAAATTTAGATATAACATAATATTTTTTTTTTTAGATATAACATTATATACATATGTACAGGTTTTTCTTATAGAAAATTTGTAAAGGGCACAGGGAGAGCATGGAAATCCCCTTGCGTTCTATTGAAACTATAGGGACCAAAGTGAAATAATGGTTTTGGGTCTTAGGAATGGGTTGATAGTATGGTTCTGTGAAATATTGCTTCTTGCTATTACTCTTGCATGAAGCATCTATTTTCTACTAGATTCAATCTCAAGGCACCCGATGTATGGTTTACTGTCTATATGTGATTACTTACAGCAACACCATAGTCAAGCCTCTTCTTCTTCCCATTGAGGAGAACATTCCCAGTCATGATAACATTTCCAGAGAGTCTACCTGTAATGTAAGTCCAATTTATTGCTAATAAAAAAAGGGCAGCCGGTGCTACGAAACTCCCGTTATGCGCCTGGTCCGGAGAAGAGTCGGACCACTTGGGTAAAATCTAGACCAAAAGCAAAAATATGGTAAAATTGTGTGTGCCCAACCAACTTCTAGCATGAAAATTGTATTTTCATGAGACGGGAAGTCAGTTAGTCACTTGTATTGAATGAGCTGTGGCCTTATTACACATACCAAGTTAACTGTTACTACCCACTCCATGCCTCAAAATAATAGGGTAAAAATGAAAAGTGAATTACTAATAGTAAAAAAAAGTGCACGAAGGCTCTTGCCATTGTGGTGTCTGGGGGAGAGTCAGAGAGAGTGTTTTCAAGATTTGAACTTAGGACCTCTAGGTTACAATGGAACAACCTTACCATTGTACCCAACACTCGCCCTCTGATTTATTGATAGTAAATGTAACATTATTGTACCCTCGAAATTTGTTTGCCATGCAAGGACGGACATGACCTTATTTAATTTTGTATTCCACCTCTTGACAGTGGTATTTGCAGAAGATTTGGTAGTGTCAGAAATACACTGTACCAAAGAAACTGAACTAAGATGCATGGATGCCCAAACGTTCCTGTTTCCTCTGAACAAATTATGCTCTACCTCTGTGTGTGTGTGTGTGTGTGTGTGTGTGAGAGAGAGAGAGAGAGACCTGCTAGTGAATCAAGAAGGGTGGACTTCCCAGAGCCAGAAGGACCCATAATAGCCATGATTCTACCAGGCTGAGCATAACCAGTGAGCCCATTTAGCAACCTCCTTGTGCGTCCATTTCCAAATTTTGGAAGCACAACCGTTAGATCTTCCCACACCAAGTGAGCGGCACCTTCCTTCCAATCGTTGGATATCACCCCATTTTCAAGGTCCACTCCACAAGCACTTTCCTCCTCTGTTGCCATTTCTATCTCCATTCTTACTGTTGACCTCAGACAGTTAGAAGGCAAAGGATAGTAAAGGAGAGGAGCACAGCCTCAGAGTTCAGATGTGCAATATATAAATGAGAGACTAGTAGTAGAATGGGCACTCTTTTTTGGCAAGTAATTATAAAATTTACTGTGCGGTAACTGTTTTCACCAAACCTGCATCAATGCTACCATGAAGGCATGAATAGGACTGCAGGCATGAAGTTGAGAGGGATGGCTTCACTTGGTAGTTGGCATATATTACATGATCTTTGAGTTTTCTTTTTCTTTTTAAAAAGCAGTGGATTACAGCTGCAAATGGATCAATTATATCAATAAATCATGATATATATTTACAAGATGAAGTCTTAGGGCAATAACGGTTAATTTTTAAGTGTTGAAAATTGTAAGTGCTGAATTTATTAAGTGCTGAATATATTAAGTTTTTAATTTTTTAATACTTTTAACTTCAAAAAAATTATCTTTGTACAAGTTTTTGTTCCTAAAATAATTTTTACAATTTTGTTTTTCTAAAATATTCTCTCTCTATAACTTTCTCTCGCTATTTTTTTCTCAATTTAGTATTTTCTCCATTTATAATTTTTTGTGTATTATTTTTTTGTCAGATTTTATAGTATTGGTGTAAAATGCCGGTTGTGATAATTAAATATTCTATGGTATTAAGTGATAAGTTCTAAAAAATTAAGTGAATCACACGTCACTTAAAATTTGAACAATTTCTTAAGTGAGGCCTATTTTTTAAGTGATTGTTTAATTTTATTATCAAACGAACTTAATTTGAAAAGTACTTAATGTATTCAGTTTTAAGTGCTTAATTGCGTTATCAAACAGGAACTTATTTATCAACTATTTGACTGATTTAGGGCTTGTTTAATAAAAAAATTAAGTACTTAAAACTGATTAAATTAAGTGCTTAATGAATTAAGTGTGTTTGACAAGTATAATAAAAATTACTTAATTAATTAAGTTTGCTTAAAAATTAAGTGAAATATTAAGTTAAAAATTCAGTAAATCCCCCTTGCTTATTTTTTTTTACAGATTGCGCTCAGCATTTTTTAAATTAAAAAAAAAGTGGAATTGACCGTTTTGCCCTTAGGGAACTAGGGCTCTTCTGCTGATCATCGTTCATTCGATCGATCCATTTCGTTTCGTCGCTGTGCAGAGAAGCGGCGCGATCTGAGAAGAGGGGCGACGCCGGCGAGCTTTGAAGAGGAGCGGCGGCGGAGAGCTTAGAAAAGGAGCGGCAGCAGCGGCGACGAGCTTAGAAGAGGAGCGACAGCGGCAGCGACGAGGTATGTTCTTCGAATCTATAGTTTAGGGTTTAGAGTTTCTTCATATATATGTTTTTCTATTTCGAAATCTGAAATTTTTGCTTGTTTTCAATGGAATAGTAGAAGAAACTACGATTGTTTATGTTATGGATTCATATTTTATTTTTTGAATTTCAATTTATCTGTTGAAGTCTTGTTCTTTTTTCTTTGTTCATATTCATAATTTTATCTGTTGGTAATCTCTCTGTTTTTCATACACGGTTTACTGTGATCCGGTTTGCATGTTTTATTTCATCCTGATTCTTTTATGATATGAATCTGAGATTCCATAACTTGTTTGGATGTGGTTTAGTTTTTATTAGTTTTCCCTGTTTTAATGTTTGTTTTCTCATGGTTTCTAGTTTCAATATAGAATCATTGGTATGCGTTGAAAGATCCTTCTTGCATCAGTTCGAAATTCCTGTTCACATGTTTCAATTTTTCAGATGCACATCACTTTCCATTTACTTCTGCATGCGTGATGCTTGATGGGAGATTAGAAATTAGTTGTTGTTGATACAGGCTTTGCTAGCCAATTGGGAAGGCTTCTATGTTTTCTGGAATGACTATTTCATTTTGTTTTTAGATTGTTGGAGTAATCAATGCTTGTTTTTTGGGGTTAAAGGGCTTGTAGGTGCCATCTTAAAGGACCCCTGCCTCACCTACTTCCTTTGTTTTCTGGGTCTCCTCTTTTGAATTGAAACACACACTATTTTTAAAAATCATTCAATTTGGGGTGGAACTCTATTAGGTAGTGTGGAACTCTATTAGGTAGGTGTAGTCGTGCTTCCATGCATCTTGACCCTTAGAATTGTTATGATGCTTCTCTTTTCCTTTTACTTGTCATCCTAAAGAGCAAATTCATGCAATCACTTGTTCTAAATTCCTTAAATAAATGCAAAGAGATTATAGCAAACAATAGATCAGGCATACGATTCAAAATTTACTTACATGAACAAGTCACAGAGAGAGAGAAAGTGATGCTTAAACAATCATAGCTAATGTTCTAAAAGCATAAACAGGATTAGAATCAGAGTGAGATGAAATGCTTCAATAATCATGCTTCAACATGTATAAACATTTCGAAGAGACCTAAAACACACAGAAACATTCAAAATCCAGTACAAACACTCCAATACTGTATAAATGCGCACACAAACCCACATACTCTACCTAATCAGGAGAAATAAGCAAAACATTTATATGTAAGCATACATGTTAGTTGTAGCACATGAATCTTTATGGTTCGGTGAAGACACGGTCATTCTAATGTTCCATTCTACAAGAATCTAGTTCTCCTATGAGATTGTCAGCGTATATATACTACTTGTTTGATCATTGCGTGTGAATAAGCTACTCTGTTTTTTAATTTACACTTGTATTATATTTTTTCAATCAAACCGGTATAAGTATATCGACTAATGATGCTAGAGCTAATTGGAAAGATCCAGATCAATATAAACTTTTTCTGGATTTATGTCTTGAAGAGGCGAATCATAACAAGAAATCTAGTGGAACTCTTAGGAAAGAAGCGTGGAATAATATAGTAGAGAAGATTGCCGAGAAAAAAAATATTGTCTTAACTCAAAAGCAAATGAAAAATCAATGGGACTATATGAAGAAAAAATATCAAACATGTACCAAACTAATGAAAAATACCAGTCATGGAGATGATCCATTGACAAACACGAAGAATTGGAGTGCCGAGCAATGGAACGCATACTTAAAGGTAACACGAAGTACGATATTATTTATCAAATATATATATTTAAATTACATAATAAAATAATAACTTATAAATGAAAAATATGATGCCTTACAGGACAATCCCGAAGCTAAACAATTTCGATATGTTGGTCTGCAATATGCTGATGAAATGAAGGCGTTGTTTGATGGTATAACAGCGACAGGGGAAGCATCATGGGGTCCTTCTAGGATAGGATTACCTTCCGATGATGTCCAGTACTCATCAACGTCTCAATCTATCGGACGCGTACAAATTGACCTAGAGGGTGATTCTGTACCTTCATCTTCAAAAGCTAAGCGTCAGAAGAAGATGAAAAGTGATGACATCGATAAACAGCTATAAGCTGTTTTGCAAAACTTAGAGAAATCGGATGGACCTACCATGGAGGAGTGTAATGGAGCTTTGGATAATATGATAATGCTCCAAATGGATGACCCTTTATATATTGCGGCGCTAAGTATTTTTTGTGAGAGTCAATCACATCGAGAGCAATGGATGACATTAGTTCGAAAACCCGAAGAAGTTAGAATCAATTGGCTAAAAATGAATGCGAAGAAATTAGGATTTCTTTGAATGTAACGGATTTTGAATTATCTTTTGTTGAACTTCAATTATGAATTTTTATGTTAATGTAGTATTTGGATGTATAAGTATTTGAGTATTCGCTTAGTGGTTTTAATATGTGACTCATTATGTATTTGTTTTTTTTAAGATTTTATATATATGTGATATTTGACTTTTTATTTCAATGAAATATTTTTAGCCGGTGATTAAAGTATTTTATTTTTGTTGTAGAATGAAAGTAAAGAATTCAAATATCGTCTTAAAGAAAGTTGCAGTTCTTTTGTTAATGAAAAAAATAAGGAGAAATAGAAGAAGACCCGATACCGATTCCGCTCTTAGTGGAAAATTATATGTAGAAGAAATTGTTAACGGAAATGATTCTCATTGTCTCGAAATGTTGAGGATGAAGATTGACCCATTCATAAGGTTGTGTACCTACTTCGAAAACAAAAGATGGTTAAAAGATAGTCGTTACATTTCCGTTAAAGAGAAAATGGCAATATTTCTCTTAATTTTAAGTCACAATTCAAGAATTCGTTGTGTGAAGAGAAGATTCAACCATTCAACTCAAACTATACATAAAATTTTCCATGAAGTATTGGATGCAATGATATATTTTTCTAAAGAAATGATCATCCCGACAACAAGCAATGAGAGTTCAAATCAATACCATCAACGCCTTAGGCAAATATTTCAGGTAAAATATCTAAATTGTTTGTTTAGTAGTTGATTTTGGTGTTTTGTTTGAATTAACCGATTCTTTTTAAAGGGTGCTGTAGGGGCACTTGATGGAACTCTTATTCATGCGGTTATTTCTCCTGATAAGCAAGTTCCATTTAGAGGAAGAGGGAGAGGACAGTGTTATCAAAATGTGCTTGTGATATGTGACTTCGATATGATTTTTACATTTTTATGGGCTGATTGGGAAAGTGTTGCACATGACGCAAGAGTGTTGTCAGAAACTATGAATGATCCAGCGAACAATTTTTCATTTCCTTTGCCAAGTAAATTCTTTTTACATTATTTTTCATATTAATTTAATTGTATAATACAATTTAGTATATTTATGAGTTATGCGATTGAATAATATTTCTATATATTAATTATACAGATAACTATTATTTATGCGATGCTGCATATACTCATACAAGGGAATTTATGGCGCCCTATCGTAATGTACGATATTGGTTGTATGACTTTAGGAGTAACGGTCCTAGAACGAAAGAAGAACTTTTCAACCATGCTCATGCCAAATTACGGAATGTAATTGAACGAGCTTTTGGGGTTCTGAAAATGCGTTTTCCAATCTTGAAGTTGATGCCATCATATACATTTGGAGTGCAGAGAAATATTGTTATTGCTTGTGTAGCTATTCATAACTATCTTTGGAAAACAATTGTGACTGATGATTTTTTTGACCAATTTACTGAAGGTTATGAAGTAAATGAATCATTTGATGATAAAATAATTACTTCAGAAATTGAAACTAGAAGGGGAAGCAAGCAAGCAGATCAAGCATATATGATTAGCTTGAGAGAGAGAATTGCAATTGAATTGTTTAATTCCCGAATTTAATTTTTGTTTTTGTTGAATTCTATGTTATTGTTGACTTGTGATAATTTATTTATTTGAACTTCTTAGTATATTATTGGTGTTTTTATTTTATTGTTTTATTCTCTATTTTTATTTATTTATTTTTATTTTATTTTTTGTATTATCTTGATTCAAGGGCAATTATGTAAATTAAACAATTTTCAGCAATTCAAATTTTGCACTTATCAAACAAATAAAAAAAATTCAGCACTTAAATTTTCAGCACAATTTATCAAACAACTTTCTTAATTTTTCAGCACTTAAAATTTAAGCACTTAATTTTCAGCACTTAAAAATTAAGTCGTTATTAAACAAACCCTAAATCTTGTCATCACTCATCAAGGTGTAAAACTTTCGTTTGTGTTTCTCTTTGCTTGTAGCATTAGTCTAAATGGATGATAAATTCATGAAAATATACACTAATAATTAGTTAATATAGTGAATTCATTGGTCAAATTAGATTAATTTTTGTGAAACTTTCTGTCTTTCTAACACTGTTCATTTTTCTATAGAAGATTTTGGTGTATATATTAAATTGAACCCTCTTTGGTGCATTATAAAGTCCTGTTTGCTATCCATTGAAGCAAAAGGTGAGCATCAGAGTCATAAATAACCATCAATGTCCAACGAGGTCATTGGCTCATTAGGGGGGATAAAAGAGAGACTGTAAAGTTATAGGCTGTGACTTAGCAGCATCTTTGTAGGTAGTAATTTGCTCTCTCTCTCTCTCTCTCTCTCTCTCTCTCTCTCTCATATCATGAAATGGCTGCTACAGCTTTCGCTTATCTTCTGAGAAGCTGTGGTCAACAGTGCCTGGTAATTTATCTGAGTCATAGCTGTACTATTGTGTTCTTTAAACTTCTTACCTGCATCTGTCATTCTACTGTTTGCCTGAGTTCCACAGTCTGGAATTTTTATTTTTTTGGGCTCAGTAACTGTTGAATCCAACATCGCTTACTTGTGTTACCTGATCTTGAGCTAAATATAAGCCTAGGGTAATCCTCATCTTTTGAGAGTGCTCTGAACTTGCTCTTCCTGATGTTGGGTGTGTTGAATCCCACATTGATGTTCAGTCCCTCGATATCCGTTCGCAATGGTTTGTCAAAGTCCATCTTGTGCGTGAGGGGGTGTATTGAATCCCACATTGATGTTCGGCCCCTCGATATCCGTTCGCAATGGTTTATCAAAGTCCATCTTGCGCGTGAGGGGGTGTGTTGAATTCCACATCGCTTGTGTTATCTGATCCTGAGCTACATATAAGTCTAGGGGTGGGTAATCCTCTTTCAAGGCGTCTTTTGTGTTTGATGTGGTGTTCAACAGTAACTACTAACTAGACATCTAGATTCAAATACCTTAATATATATAAGAATATATCTGTTTGTTTTTGTTTTTTAATTTAGAAGCTGTTTTCTTTTTTGCAATTCGAAAGCTGTTTTTAGAAAACGCAATTTCCAAGCATTGTTAGCTGCATGATGAAATCAAAAAGTTCATGCCTTCCATCTTCACATTTTTGTTCTTGCCTAGGTTCTTGTATGATCTTTATATTTGAATTGACATTGATTTACACTGTCAAGATAGTCGAGAGAAACAGACTGATGAAATTAAAAATCTTCAGTCACCAAACCTGTGGTTTGAGCATTTAATGAATTATTACCTTTTTTGCATCCACCTAAATCTTTTATTATTTCCTTTTTTTTTGCAATTTCATGCCTCCATCTCTGTTTTCCATCTGTATTCTCTATTTATATATAGTTAGGCCAGAGGTTTACACTTCACACATGGATAGATCTCTCTGTATTTTTTGTCTGGCCTTTTATTGAACATCTAAACCTGCCTGAAGAACCCTGCATTTAACTGTTAATTTAGTGCTACTGCATTTAATAATCCCACATTTCGATTGGTTTTACTTGTGGATCCAACAGGAAGTCACTGTTATCAACCCATTGAAATTGATATGATAATAACTCACTGAAATGTTGTTTTCCAACTTTTAAATGGTTTTACTTTTCATTAATTTCCAACGCAGTCTTTGGTCTACCATTAGCGTGAAGATTGTATTGTTGGGTTTATCCCACATCGGTTGTGGAAGGGGCTGGTGATCAGGTTATAAGTGTGAGGAAAAACCTCATCTCATGAGCTAGTTTTTTGGCTTGAGAGAGGCCCAAGACCACCCTACACTAGCATCAAAGCCCAGGTTACCCAATAGCCACAGAGGGAGAAACTGGTTAGGGGTTAGCTGACCTAAGACCCGATTTGTGAGGGAGAGATTGTTAGGTTTATCCCACATCGGATGTGGTAGGGGTTAGTGGTCAAGTTGTAAATATGAGAGAAAGTCTCATCTCATGAGCCAACTTTTGAAGTTGAGAGAGACCCAAGGGTCATAATTTTAGTCATATTTATGATGACTATTGGAGAGATGTTGTGGGTTTATATGGGTTGACACTATAAAAATTGTTTTGTCTAAATTCTAGAATTATTTTTTTCAATTGAGTTGAACAAGTGGTGAAAATAGGTTTACATTTGTCAAGACAATCCCTTGTAGCATGTAATATCTATATAATAATGTAGAATTGATAAACAAAATAGCTAATGAGTTGGCCACAAACCAAACATGTTGCTTATTATCTTTGATCAGAAAGAATACCAAACAAATCTTGTACATAAGATTACAACATAAATCTGTGTTTTTTTTTCTTGTGTTCTGTTTTTCCTTCCATAGAATATATCGCTGCATCTCATTCATCTCTAAATTTTCCACAAAAATCTTCACCAATTTCAGGTAATGATGAAAAGATCGTGGTATATATATATATAAAAAAAAAAAGAGTCTGTTCTTAGGGGATTGGAGAGTTCAGACCTTCTTGAGAAGCCAAAGGACGGAGATTATAGTGCCTTCTAGAAGGAAAAGATGGTTTCTTCTTGAACGAAGGTTGCCTTTTGAGATGATACATTGTTCTCTTGGTGTAAAGTGACCTGAGATACGGTGAAATCCTCTCCTTCACCTTGAGAACAATGAAGAAGGTGAGCCTATAACAGACGAGAATTGCGTACAGAGCAAACAAGTCCCACCACTTGGAGTGATCCAACGGCAACCCAAACATGTTTTTTATGACGTCTTCACCCTTCAGCTTTGGATCACCAGGTACGAGTGGATCAAACACTAGCCCTATCATGTCGTTCTTGTATGACCCCTGCATTTTACATTATTATTATTATCATGATGTTGGAATTGCCTATAAAGTCTCTTAAAAATAGTCGTGCATGGTAGATGGTTGTTTTTTGTTGAAAATTGGATTGGGATGATTAAAAAAATTTAAGGTGCATGGTAGATGGTTGTTTTTTTGTTGAAAATTGGATTGGGATGATTAAAAAAATTTAAGGTGCTATATGTTCAAATTGAAACCATGGGGACCAAAGTGACTTTTTGGTCAAACTGTAGGGATACAAAGTGTCAACACCTCTATAGATATATGTGCGTATGTGTGTGTGTGTGTTTCGGTTTTAGGAAATACCTGTAGTGACCATGCCCCATAACCCATATACGAAATTGGGTAGCGCCAAAATGGCTTGGGAAGATCAGGCAGCAACCTGAAGAACCCGGCAGTCATCATCATGATTCCCTGAATAAACAGCTTCAATTAGGATCTTCCCTTTTAAGTTAAATCTCAGAACCAAAAGTAATAATTAAGTTAGGTTGTGTTTGGATGTACAAGAATTGGAATTAAAAATGAACGCTTGTAAAAATCTGAAAATTTTGCGTGCGTGCATTCTGTGCTTCCAAACACTCTCTTAGAGATGTTCTTACAAGGACTCCAGCGCCGGTTATGATCCCCATCAAGAAGTTGGGAACTAATGAAGCCACAATCATCATGCAGCTTTCCACGACAGCTATACACCCGAAAAGATTAAGACAGAAATAGACATAGTGAGAAAACTCAGGCCGGAATTTCACCATCCAATACGTGATGCTCCCACTAATCACTGAAACCGCCACCAAGAAAGGGAAAGAAGAGAAGAAGTTCGACAGTATGAACACCGCAACTCCATAATACCCGTTCAGCCTCTCACGATAGAAAACCTGCCAAATAACGGGAATTATTAGCCAATCAGGGGCAGAGCTAGCATGTGTCCAGGGTGGGCACCCGCCCCCTCTCAAATTTTAAAAAAATACACGAGAACCCTTGAAATTAAGTCGACGAACCATCTCAATCTAGATGAATTAAATTACTAAAAGGGCAACCCAGTGCACGAAGGTTGTTGCCATTTTAGATGTACGAAACATCACCCATGCATACAGAGAGGTTGTTTTCAAGATTTGAATCCGAGACCTCCAGGTCACAATAGACCTCTAGGTTGTTTCCAAGATGAATTACACTACTTTCTCTAGAAATTCAATGATTTTTTTGTACAATATCATTTGACGATTTTAACTTTCATATACTAAACTTAAGTATTTTATTTAGGTTAAGTACCCTAATATTCTCTTTTTACCTTAGTTTAATTTATTTTTTACCCCTTTTTTTCTTCTCTTAATTTATCTAATTTTATTGTTAGTTAAAAAAATAGATATATCTAAATAAGTTAATAAATAAATTTGGATTTAAATACATAATGTTAGTTCTGCAAATCATGATGCTAGTTGTTTATTTTTCATTATATATTGGTGGTGAATAAGTAACTTTTATTAATTTTCCTAGCAGTTATATTTTATTTATCATTTTTCTATTTTTCTTCTTGTGCCCCCGTTGGAATTCCTGCCTCCGCCACTCTAGCCAATGATTGATTCTCGATTTTGTTGAGATTAAGGTTGTGTTTGGTATTTTTTACCTTCATTTCCTCGATAAAAGACGGGAAGCCTCCGATCGACATGAATGTCATATAGCCTGTAATGAACCCTCCACAAGCTCCCCTAGCTAAGATGGCAGTATAGCTAGTGCCGACATCGAAAAATAAAGTTCCTACACAGATAGATACGAGCATATAGATTACTATCCGCGACCAATAGTAGCCCACGTCTCTAGACATGTTGATGAACGATCTCCTTGTCAGGGTCGAGAGTTGCTTCCACCACCCTGCTTGGCTTCCTCGTCTTGCCTTGATATCAAGTCCTTCCTGCAATACATGGGCATTTATATAAAACTAGGGATTCCCTGTGTCTAAAGGCAATATATAATTTAACTCAACAGCTTTGGAAGTGGGAGTGTAATATTTTTTGGTAGAAATTTTCGCTCTTGAATATTTCATCACATCATCTCAACCATTCATTCCTCTCAAATTAATCCAAACCCTTAATGAAAAGACATTAAAGAAAACAGTCCTGATTTATTAATAAATAACAAATCGTAGAAAGATCGAGTTTTGAAATTCTTACAATGGTCAAGATTTGTCTGATTTTAGCTCGGTTTTTGGCTGCGTAGTTAGAGAGTTTGTATTTCTCTACGAGCACTGCTTTGATTTCTGCAGTTGCCAAATTCCTTAAAGGATCTGATGCATTCTCTGTTTCCTGTAAATAGGTACACACAAAAATAACGCTTATTTTTTAGTTTTTTTTTTTCCTAAGATTTTTTAAAAAATACAGCTAAATTTATACCCGAAGCCTCTGTGATCCTTTCAATGTGGCTGTAACAATGTCAAAATCCGAGTTAATACAACGAAGGAAGTGATCAGAAGGATTTCTTCTACTCGGACATGGAAATCCTGCTTCTGCAAAGAACTGCATGAAGAAACATATGATATATCTCAGAATAAGTTCATATCTGTAGGGGAAAAGTGTTTTTGATTCTTACAACCAAACGGACGAGAACTGATGAAAATTCTCATTATTTTTCACCTCTGTAGCCATCTTTGCTTCGCCAAAGTAAACCGTTTCTCCTCCAGACAGTAAAAACAGGTCATCGAACAGCGCAAAAACCTCGCTACTAGGCTGATGAATGGAAGAAATAACCGTTCTTCCGTCACGGGCAACATTCCTCAGTGCCTGAATCACGAAAAAGGCTGCGGCACTGTCGAGCCCACTAGTGGGCTCGTCCAAAAACAACAGCCGCGGCCTTGTAAGGATTTCAAGGGCAATGCTGAGTCTCTTCCTCTCACCGCCGCTCACGCCTCTTAAATGCCAGTTTCCGATGATCCGATCTGCACAATCCTGAAGACCCATCTCCATAATTGTTCCCTCTACGATCCCTTTTACCTCCTCTTTGGACAAACTGGTGGGTAGCCTCAAATGGGCTGAGTAGGCTATTGTCTCTCTTACAGTGAGTGTTCCTAACATTACATCCTCTTGTGTCACATATGCCTGAAAACCAAAATTAGATTGAAGATTGTTGCATTGTTTCGTTTTGGGGTTTTGACACTTTGCACCCCCTAAAGTTTTACCATCTATGGTCCCCATAGTTGCAATTTTGAACACATAAACACTATGAAGTACCGTAATCATCCCACTTCAGTCCAAATCTTTTACTCCTTCACAATTTTGAACAATAAATAGTCAATTGTCGTGCACCCCAACCATTTTTAAGCAATGGCAAATTTTTATTAAATATTTTTATAGTTCCTGGGAAGGGGGGGCTTGTAAAAAATTTCGAGATTTCTGAAAATATAGGGATAATAGTGAAAATAGTCAAATGTTCAGGCGGACTTGAGTCTCCCTGTGCATTAAATAGCTCCGCCGTTGACTTTATTGTCATGTCTATTCTCTTTCTTTCTGCCCTTGAAATTTTCTACACACACATGTATGTGTGTGTGTGCATATATATATATATTATGTTTTATATATATTTTTGAGTATTTGGGTTGGAAGGAGGAGGGTGAATTGCCCATAATACATCTTAAAAACACTCAGATGCATGATGTGTCGTCGTTTTTCGTCAAGTAATGGCAACAATGACTCAGGACTGTACTGGGATGATTAAGAAACTTTAAGGTGAAACCCTGGTGATTAAAGTGAGATTTTGGTCAAACTTCAAGGGTACAAAGTGTCAAAACTCCTTTTGCTTTCTTGCAAAAACTTGTAATAAGGTTAAAGGGTTTAGGTAACTTACAACTACGCCATAATCGAGCCTCTTCTTCTTGCCGTTGATGAAAACATTTCCTGTCATCACAACATTATTCGCCAACCTACCTGTTGGAAGCAATCATTTGGTTAATGATAATCCTTTGGTTCTTTTACTAATCATTACTACTGCTGAATTGTTTGTTTGTTTTTTGTAGATTTGCATGTAGAAAGAACAATGAGGCGGTGTTCATGGGCCCGGGGACCCGCTCTGCGTGCTCACCCGCCAAGTTTGAGGTATACCGTTCAAAACTTCCCTCTTATTTTAGAATAATTTTATAGATTATATTTTAGTCAAAAAAAAAAAATTAATTATTTAAAAAAATTATATAGGGTCGAACTTGGGTTTTATGCATTTTACAATAGGCGGGGAATAGCGCCCGATGTCTAGATTGGGTCCAGACCAACCCGGCCCATGAACACTCCTTTAACATAATTTGCAGGCCTAGAAGCCTGGAGCATTAATTTATTTTTTTATTTTTTAACTTTCTGCACATTCTGCTGTAATAATATCAATGCCAAACTCATTAAACTTCATAAAACATGCAATAATTGTCCTCCTTATTTCTCCACCTACCCCCAAGATTGATTTATAATTTGGGGCTAAATTGCACTTTGCACCCCTCGTGTTCGAGCGTAATCTCGATTTACCCAGCTTCGTGCATCATAATTGAAGAAAATTTTATGGAAAAAAATTAACATGTGTGGTGCGCTATTACTGCTTTGACAATTATGATGGTTGAAATGTGTTGGTTGGACTAATTAGAGACGAAATTCAAATTTTAGGAGACATATTGAAATCACATTCGGACTTTAGTACTACAAAGTGTGATTTAACCTTTTTTAGGTTGTCTGGTAATTGATTTTTTTGAAAAAAATTACGGGTGATTTTTTGTTTTAAAAGTCAGGAAAATTGTGCTTTTAAAAGACAAAAATAGTTTTTTTTAATTGAGGAAACTTTTGTATTTCATGATTGTCTGTACTTTTATTTAATTATTATGAGATGATATTTTAATTTTTTATTTGCGAAATTTAAGATATTTAAATTAATTAGTTTAATATTATTATTTTTTTATTTCGAACATATAAAATATTTTTATTCATAAATTTTTGTATTATTCACAGGTGAATACAAGCGGAAAAAAAATGGAAGATTTGCCCAAAAGTTTCATCTCATAAAAATACCACTTTATGGAGTTATGTAAGAGTGATTTTTTTACACATGAAATGATCTTTAGAAAATTATTTTTGGAATCTTAAGACCTTTCAAAAAGTTTCCAAAAAAATTATGTATCTAATTTTTTTTTAAATGTTTTATTTCGAACATATAAAATATTTTCATTTAAACTTTTTTATATTATTCTTAGGTTAATACATACAATTTTTTATTTTATTTTTATTTTTCATATTTGATTAATATTAAAATAAATAAATAAAATATATATTAATTTAATAGTTTTAAGTTTTAACAGTTACGGAACAGTTTCTTTTCAATAGTTATGTTTAAAAAGCCATATAGGGCCAACTGTCTTCTAACTACCCTTTTGCGCTCATAAATGAGATCACTGAGTCCCATACAGTGATCCAACATTCAAATTTATTTTAACTTTTATTTGATTGATCATTAAATTATTATTATATCATATCCTAATTTATCCATCTTTTCATTTATTAATCCATTTTATCCGTGACCTAATAGATATCTAGTTTATCTCCCTTGTAAAAAGCCTAAGAGTTTAACACTTTTCTTTTTCCGTATGTACCAAAAAGAATAATTTAATTTCAATCTTATATGATACCCAAAAAAATAAATTGTATATCTATCCTATAAAATTTAGATATATTTAAAATTACTGCATTGAATTTAAATTAGTATAATTAACGTATTAAATTAAAATTAAGATAGAGATATATAAATATATATATATATATATAGAGAGAGAGAGAGAGAGAGAGAGAGAGAGAGAGAACCTGCTAAGGAATCAAGGAGTGTGGATTTGCCGGAGCCGGAAGGACCCATGATGGCCATGATCCGACCTGGTTCGGCATAGCCGTTGAGGCCATGAAGCAACCTTTTGGTGGGTCCATGGCCGAAATTTGGAAGCACCACCGTGAGGTCTTCCCAGACCAAATAAGCAGCACCCTCATGTCTACTAGCTCTCCACTCCTCCACCCCGTTCTCCAAATCGCCGCCGCCACTAGCACTAGCACCGCCGTTGGCCACCTCTATCTCCATATGGTTTTGAGATATAAAACCCAAATGAAGAAGAATTAGATTAAATAGAAGAAGAAGAAGATGATGATGATGATGATGTGAAGACCCATTGTTGTATGTGTGTATTGTTGATTAAACAATGGGGGGGTTAACTGTCGTCACCGAACAACTCACATTCAATGCTCTCTCTCTCTAGATCTAGAGAGAGAGAGAGAGAGACAAGAGAGAGGAGAGGGAGGGTGGGAGGTGGGTTGGAGTGAGAACTTGAAGGTGGCAATTCAATCCTGTGACCCAAAAGTTATGGGCAACCATTTTTTGGGGGAGAATTATAGTTTTGGGAGGATCTATCCATGTCTGTGTTCACCCCGAGATTTGTCAAATTGTACATTTGGTCTCTTACATTTTACATTTGTTTCAATCCCGTAAAATTAATAATTTTAAATAAAAAATAGGTTATTCTCAACACATGGTCTTTTAATGAGGACATTTTCAGCATTTCATCATTCTCCTAAACTTGAGATATTTCTCTTAACATTTTTCTGAAGAACGATTCGTTCGAAAACTGAGAAAGAAAAAAAAAATCCCGATTAAAAGACCATGCGTTGAGAACAACCTATATTTGATCCAAAATCATTATTAACGTTTTCAATTTTGCTGGATTAAAACAAATATGGAAATTGAAAAATCAAATGTGCAATTTGTCAAATCTTAGTGTTCGCGTAGACATCCACCCTATATTTTAGGGATCAAAAATGTAATTTTCCTCCATTTTTAGAGGGAGGGAGGAGAAATAAATGTGATGGGGTCCTAACCATCCAACTACATGGTTGCATTAAAAGGAGGCTGTCCCGTTAGGCTTTTATTGTCACTTTATCAGACTATTACAATCATCTTTATCTTCTCAGGGATGGTCATGGGCCGGGCTTGGTTCGGATCGAGCTTAGATTAGTGTATTACAAAAAAAGTTGGGTCTTAGCCCGGCCCGGCCCGGTAATCGGGCCTTAATTCTATGCCCAAGCCCGGCCTTATAAGAAAAATTTAATCCCAAAGCCCGGCCCACGAGCCTCTGGCCTTATTTTTTTTTTTTTTAAATTTCAAAAATAAATACAAAAAATTCAACATCAAACTAACGAGAAATATTAAAATTACAATTTCTAAAAGTAAATCAATGTTCCAAACAAATCAAACTAACAAGAAATATTAAAATTACAATTTTTAAATGAAACTAATATTTCAAATATTAGGGTTGTATTGTAATGTGTGTATATATATATATATATATATATTTTAAATATCCTTCAGGCAGGGCCAGGCCGGGCTTAAAATTTTTGGGTCTTGCCCAAACCCAGCCCTAATTTTGATCAGGCCCAGGCCCGGCCCGTGGGCTCAAAACCTAAGCCCAAGTCCTAAAAAAATAGGGTCGGGCTGGGCGGGCCCCCAAGCCCATGACCATCCCTAATCTTCTCCTCCTTTTCATTGAGAAAATAGATCTTTTTGCTAGATTATATTATTTTAACGGTCGTAATTTTTTTTTAATTTTTTTGCGATAAGATGTGTCTGAGGTAAATTTATTCGCACCTTTGATTAATCATCCCTTTAAGAGCGTACTCTCCTACATTAGTTTAGTGCATTCAGATTTAATTCTCAAAGGACTTTCCATGATAATCGAACTCTGGTTAATAAGAAAATAAGACACCTCCAATTGTTAACCGGACTAACACCAATTGGATCTTAAAATTGTATTTACATACCAAAAAAAAAAAAACATGTTTGAACATATTTTGAAATAAAATTAAAATTTGGATCTTTTGAGGGGGGAAGTTTCTTGAATTGTGAGAAGTAAGATGGGGGTATGAAGGAGACATTAGAGTGGAGGTTTAAGATGTATCTATCTAATTATACATTTAATCCTTCAAAATTTATATTTGCTTCAATCTCACAAAATTAGAAACGTTAATAATGATTTTGAATGAAAAAATAGATTGTGCTCAATACGTGGCCTTCTAAAGGAAAATTTTTGGCATTTTATTAATCTACTCAGTGTAGGACGTTTTTTCTTAACAATCATTTAAGTTTCTCCCTTAGTTTTCAAGAGAATTTTTACTTGAAAAATATTTAGTGGAGTAATTAAATAATAAAAACACCTCTATTAGCAGACTATCATATTAGGCACAGTCTATTTTTTATTTAAAATTATTAACAATATTTTTTATTTTGTAAAATTAAATATGCAATTTAACAAATCTCAAAGTCTATATTGACATGTATCCCTGTACTTTTAGGACCAAAAGTATAATTTTTCCAATTATTTATGAGTTATTGGTGTGGACACTTGTTATTATAGCATGGGGCGTTGCGTAAAGGTAAGGTGATATTTATTTGTGTTTAGTAGGAATGGTCATTGGTCTGGGGGCCCGCCTAGCCCAAACAGACCGGTCCTAATTTTTTAGGGTTTAGATTTAGGGTTTGAGCCCACGGGCCGAGTCTGGGCCTAGGTATTAGGGCTCGATTAAAATTAGGTCCGGACTTGAGCAAGACCCAAAAATTTAGGCCGGCCCGACCCGAAGGATATTTAAAATAATATATATATATATATATATACATTACAATACAACTCTAATATTTGGAATATTGGTTTCTTTTAGAAATTGTAATTTTAATATTTTTTATTGGTTTAATTTGTTTGGAATATTGGTTTACCTTTAAAAATTGTAATTTTAATATTTCTTATTGGTTTGATGTTGAATTTTTTATATTTATTTTTGAAATTTTTAAAAAAAAAAATAGGGTTGGGGCCCGTGGGCCGGGCTTTGGGTTTAAATTTTTTTATAGGACCGGACTTGGGCATAAAATTAAGGCCCGATCACCGGTCCGGGCCGGGTTAGGGCCTAACTTTTTTTTGTAATACACTAGTCTAAGTCCAGTTCAAACCCGGCCCGGCCCGACCATAACCATCCCTAGTGTTTAGGATTAGGATGGATGGACAATTGTAGTCATTTCATTATACATCCATATTCTCATTAATGGCACCACCTTATAAGGTGATATGAAATTCACTATGACCCTCTTTTTTTATATTATTCGTTTAAGACCCTAAACCCTAAATCTTAAACCCTAAATATTTTTCATAATTTTTTTTTAAAAAAAATTAATTAGGAATTCTCCACGACTAAAGATAATATATCAATTTTAAAATTTATAATTATAAAAAAATAATAAAAATTAACTATTAATATATATAAAACTTTAAGGATACAAATTATAATTTAATTCGGCCATTTTGAAAATAAAATGTAAAATTATACAATCTTATTCGTCAATTCTCTCCAAGTCAATCTTAACTTTTAATGAAAAGTCATATTTAAAAAAAATATTAATTTATCATATAGACTAAATTCCTCTATGCCTAAAAGTACTATTGATTTTCTTATTTATAAATATAACAAGATAATAAATAATTAAAAAATAAAAATTGGGTGAACAATAACTTAAAATTTTTAGCCGTTTTTAAAGAAATCTAAAGTTATTGTGCGACATAAAAATAACTAATTTTTCCTTACAAAATTTACAATAGCTTTAACGGCATACAATGACATGACACTTTTTTGACAAAATTATTGTATTTCTAATAAAATTATTATACCGAGTGAATTGGATAAATAGTTAATCATAAAATGTAAAATTACGGAAGAAAAAAATTCCTAGAAAATATAAAATATAATTTACCGACGAAATTAGAATATAACATCCAATCTTATTCATCTATCCCTCGAAATTAGAATATAACATCCAATCTTATTCATCTATCCCCTCAAATCATTCGCAAACACATGTTTTGAAAAAAACCATTCTAACTTATTATATAAATTTTACTTCCTTAAAATATAAACACTTTTATTTGGACATAGAAATATGAAGGATAAGAAAACAAAAACCAAAAAAAAACATAAACAGGATAGGAAGTTAGAACTAAAGAGACCCCAATCCACTGGGATTCAAGCAAATTAACAAAAATCTTGTCCTAAAAACTGGTTTATAAAATCTCAACCATTAATTTAGAGTATCAAAAGTGCACCCAATTAGAAAACTGCAACAATTTTTGTTGTAAGAATATTACACAACCAAACACAATCTCAGAAGCCACAATCCAAATTCAAAAACATCCCACAATAAAAAAAACCTCTTATGGCAGATGTGAACAGCTTTAGAATCTTCGTCTTGGACTTCTAGAACGATGACCTCGAGGCGATCTACAAAAAAATAAAAAATAAAAATTTAAAAATAAATAAATCACACATTACTTGACTGGGTAGGGTAGGGCTTGACTAAAACAAACCTCCTCCTCATGTTCCTCCTTTTGAAGGGACCTTTGCTGAAAGCCCAATCAACACTGATGGCTTGAGTAAGCAGTTCGGTTCCATCCATCTCCTTTATTGCTCTCTCCGCCTCTTCGAATGTCTCGTATTCAATCAGCGCGTAACCCTAAAGACCAATATTTTGCATCAACAATTTTACTATCTATATGATAAACCGTGACGGTTTTTAAATATAAGCGATGATGTTCATGGTAGATGTTCAGATTAGAGGGGGCAAATGGAGAGATACAGGCAAATATGACAATGATCGGGTATCAATCCGACTATTTCGTAATTGTACAAAAACATATACAGATCGTAAACGGGGATGGACAAAACAGAATTATCTGTGTATGATCCTGTTTTTTACGATAGTTCTAAAAATCTGAAAAACAAAGAGGACTTCGGATTCAAAGTTAGAAGATTTTCCCGTATTGCTTATTGACATGTTGCTTTACCTTTCGCATTCTCAAAAATAGCATGACACTATATAAGGGCTCTTTCGGTCGTTCTTCAATTAGAAAACTATATTATTTTTCCATTAGTCAATTTAGGAAAATTCTAAAAAACTGCAATAAGACTTAACACTTCTGAATGGTTCAGAATGTTGGGCGGTAAAACAAAACATGTCCAAAAAATTGGTGTGGCAGAAATGAGGATACTACGGTGGATGGGTGAGAAGACGACAATGAATAAAATTAAGAATGAAACTATTAGAGAGAATTTAGGAATAACACCCCACCCATCGAAGAGAAGATGAGAGAAAACCGGTTACGGTGGCTTGGACATGTGCATAGAAGTCCCATATGAGACTAATGAAAAAATCTGATTTACTTCAAGTGCGGTGTATTACTGGAGGGAGAGGTAAATCTAAGAAAACTTGGAACAATACTACTAGAATTGATTTGATGACATTAAACCTGATTGAGAGGATGACCATTGATCAATCTTTATGGTGTAAACAAATACGGATTCATGTAGCCGACCCTAATTAAGTGGGACAAAGACTTCGTTGTTGTTATTGTTATAGTCAGTTTAAAAATTGTTATAATCTAGTGTATGCATGTAAAAAATAAAAACACATGAATTATATGACTAACCATTTTAGTTCTAGTTTAGACATTTTCTCGAATAAGTGGAGTACAATACAGCTAAAAAAATTAAACTAAAACAATTGTATGTTTTTATGTTCAATCAAACATGAAAATTTAAGTAGATCATCGCTAAATAGTCAACAATACAAATCAATTCATTAAATTCATAAGATTGGACGATTTTGACTACCAAAAATGCCCTAAGATATCAAACTAGATTACCTGACTAACCATTTTAGTTCTAGTTTAGATTGTTATTTTCTCGTGTAATTGGAGTATAATATAGCCAAACGTTAATTAAACTAAAACAATTGTTTGTTTTAACTTCAAGCAAACAACATGTAAGCTTAATTAAATCATAGGCAACCAGATAAATTTACTAATTCATAAAATGGGATGATTTAGACTACCAAACAGGTCCTAAGATATCAAACTATATTACCATCCTTGTTAAAGGGAGGTTAAAGATCTCTTACCTTGACAAATCCTGTTCGACGATCAAGATTCAAATGCAAACTCTTAATCTCTCCAAATTCACCGAATGCATTCTGAATATCATCCTCTTGCGCCTCTTCGTGTATTCCAGTGGCCAGAATAATCCATCCCTCAATGGCTGCACGAGTTCGTTACAAATTAGAACTCCTATATGGATCATAACATGTCTATTTATACTTATTCACAGGTAATTATACAATAAAAATAAAACCTATGCCCTAAGAAACCCTAAACAACAGATCCTGCATCAAAACCCTAAGAAAAAAGAACCAAACAAGAAGTAGAACTCAATAACCTGAAGTATAAGCATGTTAGATTTATTCATTTGCCAGAGCCAGATATGGACGAAAGAATTAGGGCACAAAAATAGTTGAACAAATGAGAGGTAAAAACAAAACAAAAATATCCAAGAGCACAACCATTAATCAAATAATCACTACCTAAAAATAATTGAATTGACTAAGAGAGCAGTAGAGAATTTTAAACTGATTACAAGAAATGAGAGAGAGAGAGAGAACTGACATCGTTCGGGACCGGGGCCACCGTCGGAGTCAAGAGAATCGAAGCGGCCGGACATGCGAGCGTTTCGATCAGCATCGGCAGTCTCTTCACGGAACCCGCGGCCTTTCAATTTCTTGGGGCCGGAGCCACCGGTGATGGCGGACTTAAGCTTAGGAATAGGAGCCCTAGGCGACGCGTCGCCGTCGTTAGGACCGTCCTCGTCCATGAGATCGTCTTCCTCTGGCTCGAAGTCCACCGCTTCAACCTCCGTATTCGCCATTGAAACTCCACTCTCTCTCTCTCTCTCTACTCTCTCGGAGGCAGGGGGGTGTGCGTAGGTTAATGTCAGGTTCGCGCTTCTGTAAAGGATGATTTCGGGTCGCGGGTCGGGTTTTCTCGTTTTCCACCTTTTGGGCCAGATTGATGATAAGGTTAATTGCACTTTCACCCCCCAATTATGTTATAAAATGCCATACGCACCCCCTATTCTTGCTTGAATTGCCAAATAGATTGAGGAATTTTAGTACGATTAAATTCAATTTACTATTTGTCTGGTATAACCCACGGTCTCATTTGATATCTGAACGAAATATATTATTTAATAGATCGGATTTCTGTGAATTTAGATGGGGATTTCACTATAAGTCACTCCGTCTCGTTTTTTACTGTGAGTTGAACAGTATTTAATTATGAATGTTAGTTGAGGTAGTGGACCCTGTTAATCTGTTTTTGCAATAGCAGAAATCTACTTGTTAAGTAAGGTTTTCTCCGCTTAGTGGATAAACATTTGCTGCCAATGGAGAATTAAATCCAAAAAAAAATCTAGGGTTATAAATACACATTCTTTTTATTATTCTTATTTAAACCCGAAAAAATTAATAATTCTTTTTGTGCTTTAAATTAGGAATGCATGTTATATTTGTTTTTGAAGACATTTTCTCCATTTAAAAAAATAAAAAAAATCTAGCATATTGATGATTTCTAAAATTGAATCACTGGACACGTCACCCTGAAATTCGAATTAATAGAATATTTTTTTATTTAACTCTCACTCTCCCCCAGCTAGGGTTGTTCCAAAAGAATGCATCACGGACAAACATGTTAGCGTTGCACCTCTGGTGTGTGAATCAATCGAGAGTTCTCAGTAAAATTTTGACAGGGTAATAGTTAGGAAAATGTGTGCATACCTAGTTAATCCCGTGTTATGATATTTATAGGTAAGTGAAGACTTGTTTGGAAAATCTTTCCTAATTCTCGATGCACCATTAAGGTAATGGCATCGATCTCGGCTCATTACCATTAAGATGGTGGTTATTATAGTTATAGATTGTAGAGTCATTACCTAATGGGAGTAACGACTCTTTCTTTACCAAACGGAGGCTGTTCAGACTGCTTTCAGCAAGAGCAATGGGAGCACTCTCGCCTGGGGTGGCGTAACCCTAGTTGGGTATGAAGAAGGGGCCTAATCGAACTGGCCGATTTGGTGTCTGTAGTCACCACCCGTGCCTGTCACATGTTTGTGACACGTGGCACTCTTTCAAACCCTGTCGAATTTTTCCTCATTACTTATATTATTGACCTTTTGATAAATATTTAAAATTTAAAATAAAAATTCCATAATATTGATGAGGAAGTTTTTCAACCAGCTCCAAAAAGCTGTTATGAGTTTGAAAACCGTGTCCCAAGCACGAGAACCCTACACCTCATGTGGTAACTGAGGATAATGTCCAATACCAAGGAAACAAAAAAGTGTTAGACTATAATGCACAAACTGTGACTCGAAGATAAGTCATGCTCGGTCTTCTTATGAATTCATCCTTGAAAATTTGAGGATGAGTAGGCGTATTTCAGTTTCGAGAGAAAATCAAACTTAAGAATCATTATAACTGCCCACTATGTATATGAAAAAAATAGTTGCATTCAAAGCAAAATGGTCCGTTAGTCTCATGATCCCATTGAATCTGAGAAATTAATGAGAACTGACTATGATTTATGGAAACCTTGCCAAACAAGTCTTTCATCTCCTATAAATAATACAAGGAGTTTTAATCAAGATACCCACACTTTTTCCTTGATAATACTTTGACAAAATTTCTTCAGAACTATCTACTGATTCTCACACCGGAAGTGCAACATTGGCAGACTCACCCGTGATGCGTTATTTTGTAGGAATCTCAACCCAAAAGAGATCAGATTCCGAATCTTGATGACTATTTTTGGCCATCCAGTTTTTGACTTCAAGAAGTATGATAGAAAACATCATCACTTTTAAGTAAAAATAATTTTGATATTGTATTAATTATAATTCAATTTTTTATTTAATTTATAATTATAATTATTATGTTATAAGTTGTTCTTCGTGTTTCTGGTAATTTCTTTTAACGCGGTCAATAAACATACATAGAGGGTAATACCAAAATAAATAATTATGGGACTAAAGTGAAATATGTTCGTAGTTTAGGGGGGTTTCTGCTATTCTTCTCTCTCTCATTCATTTTGTATGAACAGGCATTCTGTCAAACACAGGACCTCCCAATCTATCGATCACTCGCGCTGTATCACGATCTGAAAGCTCCGGGCGTCCAGCAGATCTCTCTCACACTGTATTTTGATCTTGAAATCCTTGTTCTCCTCAATAATGCCGACTGATCATGCCGAGCTCAGTACGGAACATGTAATTCCCGCACGCCTTTTTCGTATCTCAATCTGTTTACGTAATCTGAATTTTTTTTGATCATTTAGTTTGATATTTGCTTACAGATCTAACTAATTATTACCTTCTGATTTAGTTTGGTTTTGATTTAATTTCGTGTTTGTATTGAATAATCGAATCAGACTAATTTTAAGCCTAGCGCAATTGGTTCGTTGATTGACTTTCTTTGCATGGGATGAGGAACGAATGAATCAAAGTGAAATTGATTGTTTTTGAATTTGAAATGAGGAGAGTTTAGCTCGAAAATCGAGTTAATTTTTTCTAATTGCGTTTCTAGTGCTTGATTTTCGTGCTGCCATGGATGAGGTTTGGTTATTTCTGAATGTGAACTGATACTATTTCGACTTCCTTTGGTTTCAATGTTGAAGGTTCTGAAGAGGGATATACCATGGGAGACGTACATGACGACTAAGCTGATCACGGGAACAGGGCTTCAGCTATTAAGGCGTTATGACAAAAAAGGCGAGAGTTATAGGGCGCAATTGCTTGATGATGTATGTTCTATTTGCTTATTCCTGTGGTTTGCGCCTTTGATTTTGTGCTGAAAATTTCTTTACAGATAGGAAATATTAGTTGCTAGGGATTCCCGGTACTATCTCGATTTTTAAATTTATTTGTAAAGATAAGTAAATAATTTTTAAATTTATTTGTAAAGATAAGTAAATAATAAAAAAATAGTTATTTTTCGTTTCTTTCCCCTCATGTAATCACTAGTTCATTATCCAGTGACAGAAGTTTCTTCACTCCCATCAAAATTTCACGTAGAAAATGAGTTCTAAATGATGTTTACGACTGGAAAAACCTGTTGCAGGATGGCCCAGCTTATGTTCGTGTGTTCGTAAGCATTTTACGTGACATATTCAAGGAAGAAACAGTAGAATATGTTTTAGCATTGATTGATGAAATGCTAATAGGTAATTCGGGTAATATTTTCTCTTTTAGTCACGTTTCAAGAAGTAAATGACTAAAAAATTCTCTTCTTTTTGAAGCAAACCCCAAAAGAGCCAGATTATTTCATGACGCGTCCCTTGCAAATGAAGATACATACGAACCTTTCCTAAGGTAACGATTCTTGAAGTTTGAAGATTGTACATGTATCTTGACTATAGCATGTATCACTCGATCATAGTTCTCTCGTTGCTTCCGAATCTCTTCGTGCACATCAATGTGTACGAGTGTTGACTTAATTATTCGCTATCCTAACCTAATTACACATCGGTCTATCCTTTTCTATATTAATCTTAACTGTCTACAACGGTGTTAATGGTATCCCATGGTATTATGAAATGAGGCGACCTCGGTCGCCTTAACTAATGGTGTAGAGTTCAATTGTTGATTCTGTCCAACTACTGCATAATGATATCTTACCATCATGGCTTTCAAGTACCAAATGTTTGATAAAAGATGGAAAGATATTCCTTCTCTTGAGAAGGTGGCATACTATCTTTGTAGCAAATTTAGAGTCCATTGTCATGACTAAATTCTTGCTCTTCCAATCAATAGTATTCCTCCACTTCTCTATGTGCTTTACTTCAAAATTAATTTCGTTCAGAATTATTTAATTTCTTCCATTACATGAAAAGCCGTGTCTTCTCTTTTGGCCATTTAGCCTGGATAATTTTTCCCCCTCTTTTACCGTCCGTCTTATTTCAAGAATTTCCTGCATTCTCAGGTTGCTTTGGAGAGGTAACTGGTTTATACAAGAAAAGAGCTGTAAGATACTTTCCTTGATTGTGAGGTATCTGATCCTGAAATATCTTTCATAGTTTAGTTCATGTGATATTATCATAATGAGCTATGCTCTTTTGTTTTACTAACTTTTGGACAACTCTGCTGGTATCCTTGATTACAGTGCTAGGCCAAAAGTCCAGACTGCTGTCACTACAGATGAAGAAGGCGCAATTTCAAAAATGAAATTCACTACCATTGATGATGTCCTGAAAGGACTGGTGGAATGGCTTTGCTCTCAGGTTTGTAGATGACTCTGCAGCTATATGAAGCTAGATTGTCCGAAGATTATACCTGCATAAGATCTTTTAAAAATGGTCTAGAAGTTTTTGGTTCCATGCCTTAATAGTATATAATGTATTAGATAATTTGTTATGATGTTCCTAACTTGACCTTGGCCACTCTCTTTTAGGAACAACCTGGTGAAATTGTACTCCACTCTGTGTAAAGAGACAATCATAGCGTGAAATATTTATTTTCAATGCGGTTGATCGTGGAGGGAGAGTAGTGTAGTATTGACATACTGACATACTTCGGTTGCAACTCAAATTGAAAAACTAGAGCATATGTTCATGAGAAATATCATACTGATGTCTAAGCATGTAAACCCCAACCACCCCCCCCCCCCCCCCCCAACACACACACACAACAAAAAAATAATAAATAAATAAATAAAAATAAAAGTAGATAGCATTTGTTTGTTTGTTACGTGGAAAAAAGGGACAGCTATTCTTGTTCTGTAATTTTTCATATATATTTACTTGAGTGAGTGAGAATCCTTTGTGTTTTGACCCCCATGATTTCATTATCTATGTAGGTTTTCTATTTTTGTGTCTTTCATTTTTCTCCTTGTGATTTTTATGCTCTAATATCGAGTACGTTTTAATACTTGACCTATCTTTTGCAGCTGAAGAAGCCTTCCCACCCTAGTCGTGCTATTGTTACTGCCATCAATTGCCTGGCCACTCTACTGAAGGAACCCATTGTTAGATCTTCATTTGTTCAAGCAGATGGTGTGAAGCTTCTTGTTCCTCTCATTTCTCCAGCATCCACTCAACAGTCCATTCAGGTAATTGTCTTTCAAGACTGATGAACTCAGAAATTTAATTTTACAAGTGTGCTGGAGTGGGTAAATGATCACTTCTTTTGACATATCATGCACTTTTTTCAATATTTTAGTGTCAGCCCATTAAAACTTGATGATCTGAACTTCACTTCTTCTTGGAACAGCTTCTTTATGAAACGTGTCTCTGTGTTTGGCTTCTGTCGTACTATGAGCCTGCAATTCAGTACTTGGCCACCTCTAGAACACTACCTCGACTTATAGAGGTTGTTAAGAGTTGCACAAAGGAAAAGGTAAGTTGCTAGCATTTTCTTTATGCTGAATCTATTCTTCAAATGCCTTAATCTGATGACAGCCTCTTCTTAGTTTATATTCATAGTTATCATGATTTCCTGTTTTGGAACCTCATCTTATAGTTTTAGATTTGCTTCTTTCATCTTGTTTGTTGTTCTGTATTATCAGCCTCTAAGAACACATATAATGCCTTAAAATGGAGGGTCAATTTCTTTCAAATATCTAATTGTTCTGCCAATTTTCAACGATTTTTGTGTATATATTAATCTTGACTCACGGTGCATCAATGACTGCTAGGTTGTCCGAGTGATTGTATTGACCCTCAGAAACTTGCTTGCTAAAGGGACTTTCGGTGCTCAGATGGTGGGCCTTGGACTACCACAAGTGGTTCAAAGTTTGAAATCACATCCATGGAGTGATGAGGTGAGAAAAAAACTGTTGCTCCACACTTTCTAATTCTTGTGATAAATTTATGTATTTATTAAAAATTAGTAAAATTTATTTTTACATATTTAGTTGTGGGAGGTACTACCGGTTATGCTTATCTTTCACCTGTTAACCTAGGATTGCTGGGAAACACTCCTATTTTTCTATATCTCCCACAAAAATCAAACAAACAAATAAAAAGAAAACGAATTAAAAGGGGAGGCTCTGTTTCACTTTTTCCTTGAAGTACGTTAAAAGCTATCTATGCGTGATTTTATGCAATTCACCATTTGTGACCTAGTAGCGCTAGGAATCCTATTTTACCTCTTAGCATTTGCTGAGTAGTATTTTTTCAATTTCTATTGGTAATGTAGGAGCCCAATGGGTCTAGCTCACTCTCAAAAGACGTCTTGTATGATGAGGATTGTCCTAGGCTTTATATATAGCTCAAGATTGGGTAACACAAGCAACGTGGGATTCAACCCGCCCCCTCACGCATAGGGTGGACTTTTAGGAGCCACTGCGAACGGATATCGGGGGAAGGGCCCAATATCGATGTGGGATTCAACACGCCCCCTCACACATAGGGTGGATTTTTTGACAAACCACTCCGAATGGATATCGAAGGACGCAATATCGATGTAGGAGTCAACACACCCAGTATCAGACAAGAGTCCTGACTTTGATACTATGTAGGAGCCCAAGCGACTAACTCACTCTCAAAAGACGCCTTGTAAGATGAGTATTGTCCTAGGCTTTATATATAGAGAGCTTTGCTAATTTGCACCCATACAACGTAACATTATTCATTTAGAACAAGTTCTGTTGTCTGCCCCCTTGAACTGGGAAGAGATGCAAATTCTCTCCTTAGTTGCCACAAACTTAATGACATGGTTCCTTGGTACCTGCTCTTGTGGCTTACCTTTGTGGTGCTCTGGCAGGACCTGCTGGAAGCACTAAATCAACTGGAAGAAGGGATGAAGGATAACATCAAAAAACTGAGTTCTTTTGACAAGTACAAGCAGGAAGTCCTCCTCGGCCATCTTGATTGGTCCCCTATGCATAAAGATCCTCTCTTTTGGCGTGATAACATCACAAACTTTGAAGATAACGATTTCCAGGTATTTGCTTGTGCTGACATTTTATAGCAGCTCAGTCCTTCTTAGGTTGGGATGGCAATTGAACCCAAACCGGTAGGTAACCGAATCGAACGGTTTGATTTTGAAACCGATTAAATGGTTTTGGTTATGGTTTAGGTTTCAAAATTAAAAACCGAAGTGGTTTTGGTTTTGGGGATGATAACCACGTAATTGTATCGCGTGTTCGGTATTTTAGATCTATTTTTTATCTTATATATCAGATCTATAGGGTTAATTATAGGATTTTTTTCATTCTTTCTTCCACACTCAACAACATATATATATATATATATATATTATAGGATTATTTATTGTTTCATTTTTTTAGTACATGTGAATTTTATGTATTGTATTTAATTATGGTTGGGACGTTTATTGTAGCAATAATTTTTTGGTTTAGTTTTGTTGTTTGGAATTTATGTTTTATATTTTAGTTATGTTTTTGTTTATACAAAAAAGCAACGGTTTCCAGTTTTAGTTCTAGTTGTATATCAAATTAAAAAACCTTAACGGGTTCTCGGTTTCGGTTTTGCATAAAATTCAACAGTTCGGTTTTAAAACCGTTTTCTAAAAAACCGACGGTTTACTGTTCAGTTTTGGGTTTGGTATGTGGTTAACGGTTTTGATTTTTACTTTTAGTGAAACCAGTCCAAAACCGAACTGTTGCCATCCCTATTCTCAGGTTTTGTTTTATTTTCTATTTCATTTTTTGGGGGTGTGTGTGTATCAAACTAACCTACAATATGGTGCAACAGATCCTAAGGGTGCTCATAACAATTTTGGACACATCGAATGATCCAAGAACACTAGCGGTTGCTTGCTATGATCTCTCGCAATTCATTCAGAAACACCCTGCCGGGAGGGTCATAGTGACCGACCTAAAGGCGAAGGAGAGGGTAATGAAATTGATGAACCACGAGAATGCCGAGGTTACCAAAAACGCATTGCTCTGCATCCAAAGGCTCTTCCTCGGTGCCAAGTACGCAAGTTTTTTGCAGGCATAGTTGCTTTTCGTGCACCTTATGTTTCCTTACCCGATTTCATATTTATTGAAGAGTTTTGTCATGAAAAAGCATGCTGAATTAGCCTGATGTCTTCTCATCTATCCATGGCTACTTTGAGCATTTGTATCATTTAGGGCTTCTGTGTCTGTTTTTCCGATAAATATTGCGAGAAGTACGATAATTTTCTGTTTAAATTTCGATGTTTATTGAAATAAATGCTTGTATTTTGTGTTAATTACTCTTCTATTATAAATTTATAAACCGGCACCCTGTCATGTCATTTTATTCAGTAATATAAGAAGAATTATACCCAAGAGGTATTAGTTCGGTTGGTAAGGGAAAATGTATTCTTTCCTTGTCAACCAAGGTTCAAATTTTCTATGGAACACTCCGAGAATTTAATCCTGAATGCACTAGGCCAATGTGGAGGAGTGCGCTCTTAAAATAGCCCGATGAGATGATTAGTCGAGGTGCACGTAAACTGGCCCAGACATTAAAAAAAAAAAAAAAAAAAAAAAAACAGGAGGAAGAAGTAGTAGTACTATAAACCTTCTTTTTTCCTGCAACAATTTGAATAATGCCATTTTAGCTGTGTGTTTGAGCTGTCTTTTTATTTAAAGTTCTCTTTTGAAGAAGATGACATTTTTGCTGTGTTTTGGTGCTTTGTCTTCACTAATAAGCTTTTTGTTGGGTAAGAAAATGACATTTTTTGCTGCCCTTTGTGCTTTTGTCTATTAAGCTTTTTTCCCCCTCCAAATTAAGGGAATATTATGTTTTTCGTGCCTAAAGTACGAGTATGGGGTGGTGGTTATCTATGTGGACCCTAAGATTTGTTAAATTACACATTTAGTCTCTTCAAATTTCACATTTATTCGTTCCCCGCAAAAAGTACAAATGTTATCAATGATTATGGATAGAAAAAAGGTTGCACTAAGCACCTGGTTTGGTCTCTTAATGAGGATATTTTTATCGTTTTATTATTCTATTACCCCTAAGACAGTTTTAACCTTTTCCAAACTACAATTTGTTGCAAAATTAGAGGTCTAAAGCGTTGTTGGGAAAAAATATTTTAGGTTTTGTGAAGTCAAATTAAAAGGTCACGTGCTGAACCCTATTAGAAATCGGAACCTCCTAACATGGTATCAAAGTTAGATTTGATAGGTCTCGTTTGTTTGTCTCCAATTGTTTAATATATATATGTGCGTGTATATATGTATATGTGTGTATATAGGTTTAAGGAACCACATATTTTTTAATTATTGAAAAGCTGAGATTTAATGCTGCCTCAAGTACCATGACGAGGGAGTTAAAAATTAATATGTTTTGCTTTCTTGGTATTGCCCTCTTCTCCATTAAAGAGATTAGTCTTGGGGGTTTTGATATTTTGTACCCCTGATATTTGACCATTATTTCACTTTGGTCCTTATACTTTTAATTTGAACACACAACACGTTGAAGTTCCGTAATCATCCTACTTCAATCCAAATCAATCACACAACACGTTGAAGTTTTGCAATCATCCTACTTTAATCAAAATCAATAACCACTTCACACTCTCGGACGAACAAATAGTTAACTGTTGTATACACAATTATTTTTAAAGAGATTTTAGGGGCATTTTTAATATCTTCCTTTTTACCATATAAATTTAAAAAATCTCTCTCTCTCTCTCTCTCTCTCTGTATATATATATATATTAATGGCAGTCCGGTGCTACAAAATTTTCGCTATGCGAAAGGGTCGAACCGCTTCTCTCTCTCTCTCTCTCTATATATATATATATTAAATATGTTATAAGTATATTTTTATAGTATTTTGGTAGAAAGGAGGTTGAAATTGTCCATAAAACTTCTTAATAATAGTGAGATGTATATGGCATGTGACTTTTTTGTTCAAAATCGTAATGGGAATAATGATTAGGATTGTAGTGGAATGATTAGGCCCGTTTGGTTATTGTTTCTATTTCTTGATTCATGTTCCCGCTCCCAAAATTTTTATATTAATTTACAGAAACACGTTTGGTAAATATATTTATATTCCCACAATTTTTGGAGTAATTTGAGACTATTTTTTTAATTCCCCAAAAGTCCGAGAAAAAAAAAATATTAATTCTTATTTACTCCTACAAACTATTCCTCTTACTATCCTATCGACCACCATCACCTTGCTGACCACAACCACTCTGTCGATCGCCAAAAAGAACAAATGTTGCAACCAAATATGTTTTCTGTTTCTATTCTCATAAATTAAAAGAAACGGAACATGTTTCTACTTTTGGAATATGCCAGAACGGAAATTGAATTTTCATCCCATCCCATCTCATCCCAGTTTATTGGAAGTAGAAACGAAAAAACACTAACTTAGCAAACTTCAAGGTGTTATATGTTCAAATTGAAACCATGGAGATCAAAAGTGAGATTTTGATAACAATTCAGGGGGTACAAAGTGTCAAAACCTATAAACCCTTGAACAAAGCACCTTCTCGTTTAACTCCACTCTCTCTTTCTCTCTCTAGTTTTGGATGTTTTGACTGTTTATTTTAAGTTTTGTGTTTGGATTTTTGGAAAGTGGGATTTAATTAAAACCCTCTTCAGTTTTTGTCGTGGGTTAACACGCCTTGGAAAAATGAAACTAAAGCTGATCATGTTTTCATTATTCTTTTCCCCCAAAAAAAATATAGTCTTGCTCTTTTCATTGATCCATGTACTTTTTAGTGTTCTATGGGGGTTTTTGATAATTTTTACCTTTCAAGTTTGACCAAAATCTCACTTACGTCCCCATGGTTTCAATCGATCGGAATATAGATCATTCCATTACAGTTCAAGTCATTATTCCCGTTACAGTTTTGAACAGGAAATAGTCATTTTTCATACATGTGACTATTTTTAAGAATTTTTATGGATATTTTCAGTCTCCTCTTCTCCTTCTTCTTATTCTCCTTCTTACACAGATACTCAGAAGTCAAAAATATAATATCACTACAGTTCAAGTCTTTATCTCGCGATTATTTTCGGTGCGTGTTTTCATTATTCTTTCCCCCCACCCTAACAAAAAATCTAGTCTTGCTCTTTTCATTGATCCATGTACTTTTTAGTGTTCCATGGGGTTTTTGATAATTTGTACCTTTGAAGTTTGGACAAAATCTCACTTTCGTCCCCATGGTTTCAATCGAAACATAGTTCGTCCCACTACAGTTCAAGTCTTTATTCTCGTTACAGTTTTGGACAGGAAATAGTCATTTTTCATGCATGTGACTATATTTAAGAAACTTTATAGATATTTTCAGTCTTCTCTTTTCCCTTTTCTTATTCTCCTTCCTATACAAATACTCAGAAGTCAAAAATATAATCCCACTACAATTTAAATCATTATTTCCGTTATAATATTGGACAGAAAAGAATCATTTTCTGTGCATCTGACTGTTTTTAAAAAACTTTATGGGCATTTTTCAGCCTCTTTTATCTTTCCTGTCATTATCCTTCCCACACAAATACTCATAAGTAAAAAAAATATAATTCCACTACAGTTCAAGTCATTATTTCCGTTACAATTTTGAATAGAAAATAATCATTTTTCATGCATGTGATTGTTTTTAAGGGTTTTTATGGGTATTTTCATTCGCCTCTTTTCCCTCCTCCTATTCTGCTTCTTACACAAAAACACAGAAATCAAAAGTAAAAAATATAGATATAAAGGCCAAGAGAATATAATGAAAATGTCCTTAAGATCCTCTTAAAAATAATTGGGTGTATGGCAGGTGACGATTTGCTATCCAAAATCGTAATGCAACTACTGGTGTGGAAAAAACTCCAATTCCATAGTCGTCTGCCCGACTAGAGTAGAAGAAAACGCACAGGTTATCTCCCTTAAATAAAAACTCAAAAGTCCCAAAACAAAAACGTGCAAAAAAAATTCAGAGGTCCTCCTCTCATTCTCATTCTTACACAAAATCTTAGAAGTCAAAAATATAGATATAAAGGCCAAGAGAAAAGAATAAAAATGTGCATAAAGTCATCTTAAAAATAGTTGGATGCACATCGAAAGAATAAAAATGTTCATAAAGTCATCTTAAAAATAGTTGAATGCACAGTAGGTAACGATTTCCCATCCAAAACTGCAATGCATCTACGTGTGTGGGAAAAGCATCATACTGTCTCGTCCGCCTAACCAGAGTAGAAGAAAACGTGCAGGTTAGCTCCCTTAAAAAATAGATGCAACTCAATTTGAACCGACCTAAAATTAAACGACGAAAGGTACACGGGTTTAGTTATTATAAGACCCCAAACGCTACTACTCATCCTAAAACCAATTAGTATTAAGAAAGGCACATACACTGATCTTATAGTGCATTCAACAACGCACAAAAGCACCTATGACTCGATCCATCTTCAGTCAAAACCTGAACAGAAGTTACCACCCATGGAAACCGACCGATTTACACCCCTAAATGCAACCATTGACGTAGACAAAAGTTGGATCATTACGAAACTTCAGGCCGGTCGTGTTCAACTTAAACCTTATAGGGACCAAAGTACAATAATGATGAGATTTTAGGAGTATAAAATGTCAAAACCCCTCAGTGCTCTCTTAGTATCATAAGAGTGATTATTCAGTTGTTATAAATTTATAATAAAAAAATTATTAAAAACATATAATTGAAAAGGAATATAAGCATTTTTTAATTGCCCTCTCCCCCCTGTCTAATCTATGGATAAAGTCAATTAAAGTTGCTCTCCAAATACAGAGGTTCCCATCAACTAAAACTTATATATATATATATATATATACACACACACACACATATGTGTGTGTATCATTATTGGAAATTTGATTAAATTCTTTTATTTTGTTTCATTACTTTGTTGAAAGGAATAAAAAAAATTAAAAAAATTCTCCCAAATATTTTATCCCATAAAAATATCACTTTATGGAGTCCTGTAACAGCGATTTTTTTACACATGAGATAATCTAAATAAGTCACAAGTTATTCCACTGAAGTTACAAGTTCGTCTGAGAACTTGTAACTTTACAGGTTACAAGTTTTTTCCGAAAAATTATAAGTTCGTTTAAAATCTTGTAATTTCTTTAGATCGATCTTGTAAGTTTCGCGAGCTCTACCGTCGCAGAAGCACTTATAAATTTTATAAAAAAACATACAAAGTTTGTGTCCTTTTCACTTTACACCCATGGATTATGCTTTAGAAATTGGGATATTCTTTTTTATTATAATGAGAGAGGGAGAAATTGAAAAAGGGGACAAAAGGTGGGGGTGGTTTATGTAAATTGCTACAAAAGGTTTTCATCCAAATCTTTTGCAAAAGGCTCACTTAGTTGTATGGGTGGCGTTTGGTAACCGTTTCTGTTTTCATTCCAGTAGTGGGATAGAAATGGGATGGGATGGGATAGAAATTTTGTTTTCTTCTTGGAAGTAGAATCACGTTTGGTAATGATAATTTTTTTTTTGTTTTGAGAAGAGAATTTTGTTTGGTAACGATTTTATCCTAAAATTTTTTATTTTTTTTTTCTTCTGTTTTGGCCTAACGGTGGTGCCGTCACCGGCCGGCCAGCGGCGGCGGCGGCCGGCAACGGTGGCCGGCAGACGGCGGCAAACGGCGACGGACGGTGATCTGCCGACGGGTGAACAGTGACAATGTGTTTTGGGAATGGAATGGGAATAATGAGAAACAACTTTTTTTTGTTTCTCATTTCTTAAGAAAAAAGTGGGCACAATTCTCAAATGGGAATGAAATGGAAACGGAAACAAAAATTATCAAACGCTATTCTCAAACAGAATTCCCAAAAATCTGGGAATAGGATGAGAATTTCTGGAATAGAAACGGTTACCAAACAGGGCCTTACTTTCTCAAATTTCACATTTGTTTCAATCCCGCACAAATCCCACAAAATAAAAATATTTTTAATGATTTTGGGCGAAAAACATATTGTGTTGTCCGTCCACATGACCTTCTAATAGAGATATTTTTGTCACCTCACCAATTCACTGAATCTAAAATATTTTTTCCTTGACGTGTCCGTAATAACAATTGATCTGAAGAATAAAAAAGAGAAGTTTAAACCATTATTAGGGAATTTATTGGAGTAATAAAATGACGAAAATGTCTCTATTAGAAGACCACGTGTTACCTAAGTGGTGTTAGTCTAGTTGGCAAGGGGATGTGTGCTCTTTCCTTGTCAATCAGGGTTCGACTCTCCTGAAAAATACTTCAGGAATTAAATCTTAAATTTAATCATGAATGCACCGGACCGATATGAGGGAAGTATACCCTCAAGATCGCCCAGTGAAATTACTAGTCAAGGTGTACTTAAGCTGACCCGGACACACCTTACCTTACCGTGTAAAAAAAAAAAAAAAAAAAAAACGTGTTGAGCATAACCATTTTTCATCCAATATCGTTGTCAATAATTTTAATTTTACAAAATTAAAATAAATATAAAATTTGAACGATAAAATATACAATTTGACAAATTTCAGGATCCACGTAGTTTGAAAAAGTATATATAATTTGGATTGGCCCGAGGATTGAGCCCAAATCCAGGCCCAGTCTTTCTTGGAGTTCGCCACAGCACATGGGGCCCACGACGATTTTACTAATTTACCCCTGGATTTGATGTCCTCGACGTAAAAGACAAGACTTTAGACACGGGATATGTTGGGGAAAACGAAAAATAAAGGGAAATGTTGGGGTTTTGATTCTCTACACTCGTGATGCTAAAACGCTTAATTCTACACCCTTGGTTTTCTTGTTCATCAACATATAGCAATCCAACGGCCAACGTTTATTGAGATCCTAATTAAATATATACTAACAACTATAAACCCTAATTAAATACGTAGTAACAACTTTGATGCACTAAATGTGTGTGATTATTTAAAAGATAATTTAACGGGATAATGAGTCTTAAGAAAAGACAAAATAAATACGGTAAAATGTTAAAATATGTCTTTATATATTTACAAAGGACTGGGTGGATCTGTGCTGAGAAGCCATGTCTCGAGTTGAAGAAGAGAAGGTCATTATTGTTCAACGACAGTCCAAGGTAATATTGGTAGGAGTGCTCCGTGGTGACGGGGAGATGGGTTTGGTGTCTGAGGGCTTCCCCTACTCTTGTCCTCGTATGTTCGCATGCTATTCTGGCAATGGAGGAATCGCTTGGTTGTACGTCTACAAGTCGTTAAGGGAGAATTCGGTTGCTCATTGACTTTGTAGGTCGATCAAGGCTTGATTAAACTTATTTTCTCAGCTAATCAACTGGTAGTCACGTGATTGAGCTTCAATCTCGATGAGACGAGCAATTGTCTCTCGTAATCCCGATTTTTTAAATCTAATTTTTTCATTTTTTTATTTAGTTTAAATTTGAATTAGTATTTTATATATATATATATATATACATGTATCAAATTAATGATTAAATTATGAATTTATATGTTTAAATTAATTAAATAAATTAGACCAACTTAAATATAAATTAACTCAAATTAAATTATAAACTAAGGCAACTCAAATTAAACACCTATTTTTAAAAAAAATATATATTTTTTTTGTTTGATAACTATCAGAACTAACTCCAACAGTATTTTTTTAAAATTTTTCATTAGATTTGCACTTGTGATACTATTTTCACATAGCAAATAACACGTCTATTAAAATTTTAATTTTGACTTAAAATACTAAAATAATAATTATAATTTTTTTAGTATTTTTGTGGCAAGTCTTGTATTTTAGCTCCTTGGATTAAAAAAACGAAATATCAAATACACGCACTGCATTTTTACAGTTACATATATATATTTTCTATGTAAAATATTTACTAGATATAACAAATATTATACAAGTACATGTAACTATATTACATGTAATTTGTAACTTATAATTAATATTATATATGTATATGTAACTAGCTAATATTATACAAACACATAAGAGATCAATATACAAATAAAAATTAATTTAAAAGACGCACTACATAACCGTTAAACTACAAATAAAATTTAGGAATAGACTACAATACATCTATATATCGATACATTTTTCCAGTTACAAGTTCCCCCTCAAAAAATTGTAAGTTCATTTAAGAACTTGCAATTCTTACAACTTCTATGGAATGAACTTGTAATTTTTTCTAGAGAGAATTTACAATGGAAAAAATGTATTGATACATACATGTATATAGCCACGAAAGTTACAAACTCGTTCTAAAGAAATTGCAAGTCAAGTTTTTTTTCAAAAAGTTACAAGTTCATTTAAAATCTTATAACTTCTTTATTACATATTTGTAATTTTCACAGGTTGTACTTTAGAAATGACCATTAATAATAATAGAAAAATTTACCCAAAAGTCTCATCCCATAAAAACACTATTTTATGGAGTCCTGTAACAATAATTTTTTGGGACAATGGATGGAAGGTCCTACATTTAAGCTCTAATTAGTCAAAAGTTATACATGCGGTAAAAACTTTTGATTTAGTCTCATCTCTTTTAAAAAGGTGGAAAGCTTACTCACGTGATAACCACGCGTTAGTTACATGTAACTACTTTCTGTGTAATATTACTGTATTAGTTACAGGTAACTAATTTTTTTTATTTTTTATTTTTTTCAGTTACATATTCCAATAATATGTAATTTTTTAGTCATATGTCTCTGATATGTAACTAAAAAGTTTGATATTTTTTAATTACATATTTCAATAATATGTAACTTTTTAGTTACATGTCTCTTATATGTAATTAAAAAATTTAATATTTTTTCAATAACGTTACAAAATATTATACATATATATATATAATTTTAACATGTAACTAATATTATATAAACACATGTAACTAAAAATGTTAAATATGTGTGAAAAGTAACAATTATGAAATTGTAACTAACATTTTAAATATGTGTGAAAAGCAACAATTATGAAATTGTAACTAACATTAGTTACATGTAACAGAATTTACTATAAAAATCGAATGTACCACTAAAAGACTCCCTACAATTCCTGCAATATTCTTATAATTCTTGTAATGCGGGATTAAAACACAAATGGAATCTAACTTAAAGGACCAAATCAAAATTTAATAACACAATAGGATTTTTCACCAATTAAACTTTAAAAAAAAAAAAAAAAAATCACCAATTTTTCCTAATTTTTTTACACATGAAATAATTTTTAAAAAATTATTTTTGAAATTTTGGCACCGTTAAAAAAAAAATAAAAAATTGCCTTAATAATATGTACCGTGCGAAGACGGTCAAAACGGGACAATAAATACGAAAATCCAACGTAAATCGCGTCACTATGGAGGGTTGTCAGTATAAATGAACGTGCACAGTTATTTATTCAGTGCCCCCACCCTCAACCCCCACGCTCATCTCGAGAGCGTGCTTCACACGTACGAACTAAGTCCACCGATGCCATGATTTTCGGAGCGGCTTAACGGGTTACCCGTTTGACCCGGTTTGTCAGAGCATCTCGATGATCTGTTTGCCACGTATAATAATGAAAGGGACAGTACATAAAGTACTTCACTTATTTACAGATACACCCCTCGTATTTTTAACTATTTTAATAATAGTCCACACTATTTTTGCTGGTTGCATGGTGATCCTTCTTTAGGGTCTGTTTGGTTGAAATGATGAAAAAAAAAATAAAAAAAAATAAGAGGATAATATTTTTATTTATTTAAAAAAAAATACATTTTTATAGTATTTGGGTTAGGAAAAAAAATGAAAGGAGAAAAAATAATTTACTTTAATGTAATTTTTACTATTTTACCCTCATATATTATAAAAATAAATTAATAATTATAGTATCAAGGATATAATTGTAATTTTATTCATTTTACATCACAATTATCTCGAAAATTGTGTTTTTTCCTTCTTATTTTTCATCCAACCAAACAAAGTTTTTTTTTTTTTTTTTCCATTCATTTTCCACTCATCCAAACGCACCCTTAGTTTTGGTGGAAAATAAAGATCGATGAAAAAATTGAATCATTATAAATGGTTCTTGAGACTCGGAACGTGATTTTATTTGATTTTGAGTTATTGCAAAATAATGCATACACAGGTGGGCATTGTTGGAGTTGTATTTCCGGGATAAGAATCAGTAGAGTGTTTCTCAAAAAAATTTGACAAACAGACGACTAGAAAAATAGCAAATATATCTGGCTAGACCTCCGTTGGTAGTATTATAGGAGATAAAAGGCCTATTTGGTGAGTTTTTCATAAATCTTGGTTAATTCTCTTCAATAATCCGGGTTTAGAGGGATATGGGAGTAATGAACTGTTATATCTAAATTATAACTGTCAATTCCATATATTGCGAACAAATCGGAATAGTACAGAGCTATCCTCGATAATCCCGAGGATGGATTAATAGTGAAGTCAAACCCCTAGCTACGATTAAGGTTTACTACTCGATATCTTCATGTCGTTAATAGCTACCTCGGGTACCGACCAATACTTTCAGTTTTCATCAGATGAGTTTAGGCTCGCATGCTTAGCACCAATGGATTACCCCCTAAATAACACATACTCTACATATATATAATATGCGCCGATAAAAATCCTTCATCAATTTAGTTGGCATGGAGACGCAAAACGAACGAAAGACGCTAAAATTACAATTATAATTTTTATCATAAATTTATATATATATATATATATAATATACGAGGATAAAGAACAAAAATTAGGTAGCGGAATTATTTTTCGTCCTTCTTAACCGAAATCTTATATTATAATTGTTTTACATCTTTTCAACAAAATAATATTAAAAAATTATTATTTACAAAAAATAATTCAATCTTTTTATTTTTTTAAATTTTAAATTATTGGATAGCTAATAAAGTTTGCCGCTTATAAAATTTTAAAAAAATTATTATTATTATTATATATATAATATTATTATATAAAAGGAAAATGAGTCTTTTAAGTCAATTGGTGTGGGTTCATTCACTCAAGTACTTTTCGTTAAATATTAAATATATTTCACAAAAATAGTTAAAACAAAGTATTAAATGATCACATGGGAAAATTACACATACCCAAAATAATTAATTACTTTTACACCAATTTTTATTTTTTTTTAAATTAAAAAAAATTAATTTACATTTTTATTTTTTAGTTTTAAAAAACGGTGTGGATACCGGGTGGAGTCCAACCTGGTCCGACCTGAGCCGATCATTTAATAAAACTAATTTTAAAAAAAATTATTTTGGCCCGTAAAATACAAAATAAATATCTATGTAGACCCTAAAATTTATTAAATTGCACATTTGATGTATTAAGTTTTATATTTGTTTTAATTCCGCAAAATTGAAAATATTGTTAATAATTTTGGACGGAAATTTGATTGTGCTTAACTCGTAGTTTTTTAATGAGAATATTTTTATCATAAAATTTTATCGGTCTAGTAAATTTAAGATTTTTTCTTCTAACAATAATCCAACCTTATTTGTCTCATCCTTCGGAGAATTTGTTGTTAGAAAAAAATTAAAGAAAACAGTAGGGTTTTATGGTGTGGCAGAATGATAAAAATATATCTATTAAAAAATCACGTACTGGGTAAAACCAAATTTTCATCTAAAATCACGAGCATCACGTGTCCTCGAACACGCGATTGGCTGAATAATCCTAATATTGGTCAGATAGATCAGGTCCCATCTCCAAACCCGACCTAGGTCACGTCCCCTTGGGTACGAACGCCACGATGTTCTGACTCCAAAGACAGTCTGAGCCGTCTCCCCTAGAAAAGAAGATACTGTTACTCTTTCAAGATAACGACCCCACGATCTTCTCCCGCAATCACAACCATCTCCATGGTAATGAAACCGAGATCTGCGCAATCATTATAATAGTGTCCAGAGAATCAGGGAAGACTTGTAAAACGAGTCTCCCTATATAAAGGTGAGCACTTGATAAGGTCTGAGGTACGCAAATACGCGCAATCTTATGCAACTTTATACACCGAGCAAGTTTTTACGCTTATTGCTTTTACCATACTTTCTCTCTGTACCCTCGATTGATTCTCATACCGGAAGTACAATGCTGACAGACCCACTCGCGGTCTATTATTCTTTTAGAAACCCAGATCGATGGACAATAAGAAAAGCCCCGTTAACCCACTCCCATATCTCAAGCATGACATGTCCGGTGATCTATTTCTGGGCGTTATCAATAACACGAGATTCAAACAAATATGAATCTTGAAGTACAATTTAACAAATCTTAGAGTCTACATAGATATCCGTTCCATTCTTTAGGGGACCAAAAGTGTAATTTTTTCAAAATAATTCATTCCTTTATATTGCCCTTTTGAAGCAGATCTGGATCCACTCTTCCTACTCTCCTACTCACCCTTGTTTTGTCCAATTCTGTAAAGACAACCTCACTGTGTAAAATAGAGAGAGAGAGTAGAGAGTAGAGAGAGAGAAAGTAGAGAGAGAAAGAGAGAGAGTTTTGCTTTACCCAATGCTACAGTACAGCTTATTGCCTGTGGTTGCAGCACCACCAGAGAGAAAAAAAAAAGACCTTCTTTTCTCTCTCCCTCTCCTCTCTCGCTCTACTTTCTCTCTCTACTGAACCAGACTCATAAAACCCATATTTTCACCGTCCTCTCCCCCTCTGCACGAGCCTCCATTTCTGAGCCGGTTTTGAATTGAATAGACCCTTTGACTCCCTCTGCTAAATCCTTTCAAGGTTATGGCTAAAGCCTAGAGAGAGAAAGTTAAGTCCCATTTCTTGCTCTCTCTCTATCTCTCCCTCTTATCACTCCCTAATTTTGGATTATTGCCATTAAACACCCCCTAATCATTTTTTAGTATCGCACGTGGACCCCATGTTATTTGATAAATTAAGAAGAACATCCATTGACATTTTTATACTACATAATATTGTAACTATGGTAGTAGGGGTAAAATGGTCATCAGATAAGCGTAAGGATGTCACTGATCCGGTTTCGGTTCGGCAAAACCAAAATTAAAACCGTTAAACCGCGGACCGTAATTTTTTTATATATAAACAACACACACAGATAGGGGTGTGCAAGAGACCCGCCTCATCGGACCCACCCGCCAGATCTGCCCTACTTACACCCGCAAATGAAGGGTCTGTGCTTCTGTTCGGTCGGTTCGGGTGAAACCCATTGGAATTTTTCATTCTCGGATCGGATGAAGGTTACCCGCCTCATCCGACCCACCCTACCTACACCCGCAAATGAAGGGTTTGTTGCTTCTGTTCGGTCGGTTCGGGTGAAACCCATTGGAATTTTTCATTCTCGGATCGGATGAAGGTTACCCACCTCACCCATCTGATGCATCTGACCTGACCGTATCACCCCAAAATAAATAGCAATTCTCTAGGGTTTCTGATTAGTTTCTTTAGTTGTTTAGTCGTTAGCGCCTCATTTCCTCGCCATAATCCAAACTACTGTTGCGGCTCGTTTCCTCTTTGTTTTGTCTTCTTCCCTCCTTCATCTCCAAAGTCCGTTTTCGCTTTTTCTTCTTTCTTCCCTCTTGCTTCGTCTTCGCTTCGAAACATAGTCTCTCCCATTCGTTCGTCGCGGCGACAATCAACGGACCGACGATGAGTTTTTGACGACTTGTATTTGTTTTTTGAGTTTATTATTTAGTTTTTTGATCTTCAATTTTGATTTTTGTATTGATTCGAACTTTGAACGTTATTTCGATTAGGGTTTTTGATTCAGTGATTTGAAATTATGATCGAAAAATTCCTATTTCCATGCTACTAAACAGATAGACCACCTGATGGAATCCGACTGAGTTCTGATAGACCCGCATATGATCAGTTTGAAGCCCAAACTCGATCGAAATCCGGCCCAAGTATCTCCACCCAAACAATATTGGGTCGGGTGGCAAGTGCACCATTTTTTCTCCACTCCCAACCCGTGCACACCCCTACACACAGATAAGAAAATCTAACCCTAACATTTATACATATAGGAGGGATTAAACTGTAAATAAATAAAAAAAATATATATATTAAAGGTTAAACTGTTAATATATAAAAAAATGAGGACATATCATAAAAATATATTTAAAATATCGATTACACGGTACGCTGTTCAATTTCACGGTTGTTATCCTAAAACTAAAATTAAAATCAAAATTGCAACCAAAACTATTTAGTCGGTTTCAAAATCGGTCCTTTTGATTCAATTTCTTTAGATTACCCGTCGGTTTGGTTTTAATTGCCGTCCCTACATGAGAGAGTAGTACCGTCTTTTTGAATTACATTTTTCTTTGGGGGGATGTATTTGCAATTTCAATAAATAAGTGGGGGTGTAAGTGGTATAAATTTGATATAAACATTATTTTCTTTAACTTGTTAAATCTTACCCACCTCTCTCTAATAATTCCCCAGAATAAGCACACAAGTCTTAACCCATTTCTCTCCATCTCCTCCCTCCATCTCCTCCTCCTCCTCCAACCTCGCTTTCTCTCTCTACCCTCTGCAAGCAGAGGTTTTACACACTATATAAACCCTACTCCCCACCATCAACATCTCTATCTATTTTCTCTCTCTAAAACTCTGAGGGTTTTCTTGGAGAGGAGGGGAAATCCAAAGAGAATCTGGGTAGTGTTTGTTTACTCTCTCTCTCTCTAGAACTCCATGGACACATATGAGGCCACGAAAGTGGTTCTTTCAAGGATCCAGAGTTTGGATCCTGAAAACGCCTCAAGAATCATGGGGTATGTACTCATCCAAGACCAAGGAGAGAAGGAGATGATAAGATTAGCCTTTGGCCCTGAGAGTTTACTGGTTTCCGTCATTAATCAAGCTAAAGGTTGCTTGGGGCTTTCGTCGAACACCTCATCTGCACCTTCTACGCCGTCTTCTCCTTCTCCTTTCAACGCCATCTGTAACCCCAACAGACCCAACTCATTTCCCCAATCTTCGCCAAGAATCATTATCCCCGAAAATGGGTTTCACATGAACCCTTCTTCACCCTCGTCGCCGTGGTCTGCTTCGCCCTTCTCTGACCATCACTACAGGAGTCCGAGACCACCCTCTTCTCTCTCCTACGCTGCCGTCGTTAACGGAACCACCAGTACCTCTTCTGCGTCTTCGAGCCCTTCATTTCCGCTAGTTTTTTATGGTAGTAATAGTAGCGAGAGTAACGAGGAGCACAACGGTTTTCAGGTGAAAGACCAGTTCCCGTTCCTGGACGAGCCATCTTCTCTGAAGAACCCAGATTTAATCGATCCCATAGTCAGCCCAAGTGGCCGGAGCGATTCGATGGTGTTTCCGTATAGAAGTAGCAGTGGAAATTGGGTTGATTCTGCTAATTGCGGCGACAACCACCACCACCTCCTCCACAGGCGGAGTTGTTCTGTGAACGATGTGTTTCTTGGCGGTGGTTCAGACGACGGTGGCGCTGGATTTGGTTGGCGACCCTGTATGTACTTCGCGAGGGGCTTCTGCAAGAACGGAACCAGCTGCAAGTTCCTCCACGGTGGATTTACCGATTCCCCAGACGGGTCCGGCGCCGCCATTGCTGGCTCACCAAATAAGCTCGATGGGTTCGACGAGCTCCTAAGAATGAAGGCTCTCCAGCAGCAACAACAGCAACAGCAGCGATTCGCCGCCGCGTCTCAGCTCATGGCGGCCGGACCTCACCCTTTTCCCTACAACAAATGCATGAACTTCCTCAACGATAACCAGAGGTATTTACAGGCTTCGATCTGCTCCTAAATCCCATTGTTACAGACGATTTCTTGAGTTTGACTTTGTTCATTTTCAAAATCTTCAACTTTATTTAAGCAAATAAACCCTCAAAACTCAATGTTCTTGATGAAATCATGCTACATTGTAGATCTACAGCTGCTTCATTAATGATGGGGGAAGAATTTCAGAGACTTGGGTGGGGAAGAGGAGAAAGAAACGAATTTGCAGCAATGGGTTTCTTAGGAAGCGCAAATTCGAGCTCTAGACAGATTTACTTAACCTTTCCAGCTGATAGTACCTTCAGAGAAGAAGATGTTTCAAGATATTTCAGGTAAACCCACCCCCCCCTCCCCCGGAAAAATCGACCTTTTTGTCTGTGTATTTTTCATGTAATTGCGATGTGAATCAAGAAATTGAGTTGGGTTTTTTGTGTTTTTGAAGCACATTTGGTCCAGTTCAAGATGTGAGGATTCCATATCAGCAAAAGAGGATGTTTGGGTTTGTTACTTTTGTTCATCCAGAGACAGTAAAGCTCATTTTAGCAAAAGGAAATCCTCATTTTGTGTGTGATTCTCGCGTTCTTGTTAAACCCTACAAGGAGAAGGGGAAAATCCCAGAAAAGTAAATGATTTTTCTTTTAATTTTAATCCCCTGATGTTTTTTTTTTAATTTTTTTTTGGATTATTAATGTTGGGTTTTTCCTTTTGTTTAGGAAGCATCAACACCAGCATCAACAGATTGAAAGAGGGGATTTTCCGGCATGTTTAAGTCCTTCCGGGATCGAAAGAGAGCCTTATGAACTACCATTTGGTGAGCAAAAAGAAAGTGTTTTTTTTTCGAGGTTTCTTGTATGGTAGAAGATTAAGGGTTTGTTTGGTTAGTGAAAGTAAAAAAAAAAAGATGTTTGGTTGGAAGGATGGGAAAATGAAAGGAAAAGAAAAACGAGAGGATAATATTAAGGGTTTGTTTGGTTGGAAGGATGAAATAGGACAATGGAAAGAAAACTCTTGGTTAGAAGGATGTAAAAGAAGGAAAATATTAGATTTTATGTTTGGTTAGGAAATTGTGCGTTTTCCTTCCTGTATTCCTTTTTCTCCCATGTTCCCTCTGTTCCAAACAAGTATTTTTTTTTTCATTTTCCATCCCCAAATTGGTGTGGAAAAGATGTTCTTAGGAAATTGTGTATTTTCCTCCCAATTTCCCTCCGAATATTTTTTTCTTCGTTTTTCCATCCTTTTTCCGCTGAAACAAACACACCCTAATAATATTATTTTTTGGGTTGTTTTCATATAGGAGCAAGAATGTTTTACAACACTCCGGAGATGATGTTGAGGAGGAAAATGGAGGAGCAGCAAGCTGAAGTGCAGCAAAACATCGAATTCCAGGGAAGAAGGCTGATGAATTTACAACTCATGGAGAAAAATCATCACCATAACTATCAGTTTCAGCCTAATCTCTTGTCCAATGTTCATCACATTCCTTCTCCTACTCAACCTCACGTTCGAATCACTCAAAATATGATGCTTCCATCCGATTTTGCGGGCCAAGAACTTGAAGGTTGGCTTGAAAAACAAAAAAATCTTCATCAAATGCTGTTTTCGATCCATTTTTTTTTTTTTTTACATTTTATATTGTTGTTGCAGGCAAGGAAAGCCAAGATACAATAGATTCTCCAACTAAAGAGACTGATCAAGAGATTCCACATGAATCGATTGAGGCTTTCAATGAAGAAAATGCAAATTATAGTGGCAATGGCAAGAACGAAAACGCCAATCTGGACGACTCTCGCCTACACGAAAGGTGTGTGTATATATATGTGTGTGTGTGTGTACACACACACACAGACAATGAATAAGAACCTTGTTTTGTTTAGCCTTTTTCGGTTATATATAGATTGTTCTGACTGTTTTTTGTGTCAAATGAAGCAGCTTGGAGCACATTCTACCTGATAACCTATTTGCTTCTCCTACAAAATCGGCTGCTGATAGACACACCGCCGCCTTTGCTGAAACCGATGATAGCCCCTCTGTAATAACAAGTACTAGTTCATCTTCTTCTAACAACAACCCAATGCTGCCTGCCGCCTCTCCTCGCAATATGGCCTCTCTTAAATCATGTTTCTTCCAAATGCCAAGGTAATTTTTTCAATTTCGATGATTTCCCCCTACACGTTATAGCCTTGAGAAGTTTGACGAAAATCTCACTTTGGTCCCCATGGTTTCAGTTTGAACATATAACACCTTAAAGTTTATTAATCATTCACTATAGTCCATGTCATTATTCCCGTTACAATTTTTTACAGAAAATAAGTTGCATGCCATGCGCTTGACTCTTTATATCTAGAAATATAGATATACTGATATAACATAATATAGATATAGGGAGATTGTTTTTGTAGAAAATTTGTAAGCGGGAAAGAAAGAGGTTGAAAATGTCCATAAAATCAGAAAATTGTAATGGAGTTCCCTGCCCCTGAGAGGTCTGACATCCTAATATTCTCGATCATGATATACTTTCCTTGTCCGAGCGACAGGAGAAACTCGTGTTTATAACATTAGTTCCTTACCCCGTGTGGTAGGAAACCTGCCATGGGTTGGGACACATTTCTTCATTTGGACTAAAGTGGGATGAAAAGGTTCAAAAGGTGGTGCTCAAATTGCAACTATGAGGATCAAAGTGAAATAATGGTCAAACTTCAGGGCTGCAAAGTGTCAACCCCCCCCCCCCTTCCTCTTTTTTCTTCTGTAAATTCTTAATGGGAATGGGAGAGAAGTTGTTCAATGTAAATATTGGGTATTTACCAGGTTTTCTTCTGGGCAAGAAGCCATTGAAATGTAGGTGATAGAGCTGATGATGGCCACAGCAAGGAGGGATTTAACTTAGTTTTTTTTTTGGTAAGTTTTTGAATTTCATCATCAGGAGGAGGACAGTTTCCCTTTCCCTCTCCCTTTTTTCTAATGTTTGGCTGCTTATACTGATTTATGCAGACATGTTGGGTAGAAGAAAAATGTACAAGGGAAAGTGGAAAAAAAAGTCATCTATCTGTATATCCAAACATAACCTCACAAGAAGGAAAGAAAAAAGGAAGAAGAAAGAAAAAAGGTATCTGTAAGGAAAATCTCCCCCTCCCCCTCCTCCATTCTCCCTCCAAGATTATTGTCATCATCACCATCAATACCATACTGCTACTACTACTACTTACAACAATACATAATGCATAGGTTTTTAAAAAAAAAAAAAAAAAAAGAAAAAGAAGGGGAAGAGAGAGAAGACAGATGAAGTGAAACATGGAGTGGGGTCTCTCTTTGTTTATTTTTTTGTACCCTCTCTGTAGCTTTGTGTGTGTTTGGACCACACAAAAAACAGTATCCTATTAACAAACAAACCCCTAGTTGTAGTGACTTCTATCATATATGATATATAAAAATATTGTTAAATCTCTCTCTCTCTCTCTCTCTCTATATATATATATATATATATATATATATATACACACTTTAAAGAAAGCACAGAGCATCTTTTGATGAGGTCATAAGAAAATGCTATGAACTTTATAAAGTGAGGCCATGGGGGGGGTTAGAAAAGAGGATTTTTTGTTCTTTTTTTCATTTCTTTTGTCATCTGTAATGATTTCATGGCACAGGAGGGGTAAAAAAAAAAGATGGGTTTGGGAGTAAATTGTAAAAGGATAGATGGGTGTTTTTTTTTGGGTTTAATGTTTAATTTAAGGGAGAAAAGGAAACTTTAGGGGGGTGGGTGGGGTTTGTTTTGTCTTGTATTGGGTGGTGGTCTCTCTCTTTTAGGTGGAGGAGGGCCATACTAGTGCTTCATACTCACATGGGTGCTGACACCCAATTTGAATGGGTTATCAGAGTGTACCCACAGCTCTGCTTTCACTTTCAGTCCATTCATACTCTCTCTATATGTACATGCTTATATACACACATATACACCTACATGTGAATCTGCACTGATGCCTTTCCTCTGTTTTTGACATGTTTGTTAATTCTGGCAATGGGAAAATCATACTTGTCCTCCAAATTACAGTAACAACCCCCCCCCACCCCAAGTGTAAATATGGCTCAAAGATTCAATTTTTACTGTTTTTAAGGGAATCCCAGTTTACAGTAACAACCCCCCAGTTCAAAGATCCATTTTTTTTTTTACTGTTTTTTGAAATATTGATAAAGATCTAGAGAGAGAATCTAGAGAGAGAGAGAGGGAGATCATCTTTTTCATTGAAGTTGGTGGAGATTCTCAATGATCTCCTGTTTTTCTGTCTCTCATTATTCTTCTCTTTGGTTAATGCATAGTATGGATAAAAAAATTTATTTATTTTTATTTTTAATTTTTTAATTTTTAATTCTTTTGAAAAAAAGGTAGCAGAAAAGAAAAAGTAGAAAAGAAATAAAGCTGACAAGCACCTTCTTCATCTCACTTTATTTATTTTTTCTTGGTAGGGCTTCTCCTTTCCTTCCCTTTTCCTTCTTGCAAGTGTAAATTATGTTGAAAAAATTGTTTTTTTTCAAATACTGAAATTTGTTCTCCAGGCTTTTTGCCTTTTTTTTAATTTTAATTTTGAGAAAAATGGTTGTATAATCATCTTCTGGATCTTATGATGCCCCAAGAGGATGACAACCAATAATAATAATGATAATAATAATAATTTTTTTTTTATTATTAAAAAATTAAGACATGGGTCTCACATGCAATTCTTAAACATTTTTAGGAAAAATTACATTTTTGGTCCGAGGTGAGTGTTAATATGGACTTTGAGATTTGTCAAATTCACTGAAAAATAAGTTATGCGTAACATCTGAAGTTAGTTTCTCCTGACCTCAATTTATCCGATGAATGAAAGAGAATATTAAATTTTTAAGGAAAAACGTCCTAAATTTAGCAGAGATGAAATGAGCAAAAGTACCCATTAGAAGACTGTGTACTACTTCGTAGGTGTTAGTTCAGTTGACAAGGAAAGATATTCAATTTCTTTATCAATCAGAGTTCGACTTTCTTAGGGAAAAATTAAATCTTGAATTTAATTCTCAATGTATTAGGCCGGTTTGAGGGAGTGTGGCTTAAAAACCCTTCCGTGAGGTGATTAGTTGAGATGCGCTCAAGTTGGTTAAAAAAGTACCAAATTTACGGATTAAATGTGCAATATCATAAATTTTAGAATCTATAAAAACACTCACCCCATACTTTAGGAGGTTTTAGTTCAGTTGACAAGGAAAGATACTCAATTTTCTTATCAATCAGAATTCGACTCTCTTAAAAATTCTTCCGTGAGGTGATTAGTCGAGATGCGCTCAACTTGGTTCAGATACACAATACCAGAAAAAAGTACCAAATTTACGGATTAAATGTGCAATATCATAAATTTCAGAGTCTATAAAAACACCCACCCCAAATTTTCTATAGTTCCAACTTTTAAATTCATGATACAATACACGTATTTCACTCATATTATTTTGTCAATAATTGAGGCTTTAATCATTAAAGAAGAGCTTAAAAACATGTTATAAAAAAAAAAAAATAGGTTGTCTTTTTGTTGTATAATAATTATTAATAATTAAAATAAAAAATTGTAAAGAGGGTCATGATTCAATGAAGGCATAATTAGTAGGGCCAAATTTAAGATTTTTCCACATCATCTTTTGGTCCACCACCATAATTACTACATCACACACTACAACTCCAATCATATTCCAAAAATAGTTTCCAATGTTAAGAAGACAACTATTTGTGTTTTGGGAACAGTTTTTTTCCTTATTTAATATGGTATGTGTTTTGGGAACAGTTTTTTTTCCTTATTTGGGGTTTAACCACAATAAACACCTGACCAGATCAAGCATTTACAACTAAACAAACACATTGATACCATATTAAATAGAGTTGGTAGTGTTTCCATCTTTTTAAATTTATGAAAACGCTTCCCGTTAGATTTGTACCATCATTTCACGGACTAATGTGGCGCCTGGTATGCGGGATTGGAATGACCATAGAAATGGTCATTCCCATTGCCAAGATAAATTTGGTATTTGGTATTGGTTAATCCCAAGTACATGGGATCAAGTTTTAATCATTAATTGGTCAAAAAAACGAAGCCAAATATCGACCAAATATTTGAATTGGAATGCAATTTAGTTAAATTAACTATTCTGCCGTTTGAAAATTTTAATCAAATTATTATTTTACTCTTTGATGTCATTCCAATACCACATGTAATCTCTTTTGTCACCAAATATAGGAATGGTAATAACCATTCCATTACGATACTAATTTCAATTTTATTGTCATTCTAGTATACTAAATGCGGCCTTATCATTAGAAAATGAAATGAAATGATAATAAAATTAGAATTAGTATGATAATGGAATGAAATGGTCATTAACATTCCTATGTTTAGCGACAAAAAAAAATTACAAGTGGTATTAAAATAACATCAAAGGGTAAAATAGTAATTTAATTAAAATTTCAAACGGTATAATAGTTAATTTAATTAAATTATATTCCGATTTAAATATTTTATTAATATTTGGTCGCATTTTTTGGCCGATGAATGATTAAAACCTAATTCCGTGTAATTAGAATTAACTAATATACAAAGATGTTAAGCTCTACGAGTTGAGGGATGAATTTGAACAAATGAGTTTCTTCTTTTATAGGCATTGGCTTTGAGGATGGACAATTAAGGTCGATCTAACATGACGGTCAAGATTCGTGGCCTATAACCTTCCTATAAAATATCCTTCTAAAGAATTCTCAATACACATCTATAAATATACTCTTTGGGTTGAGCCTTCCCTTACACTTGGACTGAATCAAAATTGGACTGGTTAGGACTCTAAGGACTTGGGCTGTGACAACTAGCTCTCATCTCACTGCCGCCCGTCACCAGACTTCGGCTCCCAAATTTCGATCGTCACCAGCCGTCGGTCGCTTAAATATTTTTAGTATATTTTATAGTTATATTCAAATCCTTTTCCGGTTGTCAATCACCAAAAAATTAACTAACTAAAAAAAATAATTAAAAAATTATGTGGCCGATGGCCGGACTGGGGCGAGCGGAGACCTTAAGTTTGACAGCAGACTGGTAAACCGAACCAGTGATGCAAACCTTAATTGAAAACATTTAACTAGAGGATAAGAGCTAAAATTTAATGAAAGGATTTACACTCAAAATTAAAATAAGAAAAATTATGAATTAGACCGCCCGATGATTCTAGACAAGATTTTCCCAACAATCACTAGAAATCTCATCCCACATTATAAATTTCGAAATAGAAAAGTTCGGACAAAATACTGCAAAAGAAATTCCCAAAAATATAATGAAGAAAAAAACAAAAAACTATGAACAGTTCATAGCATACCTGGATTGGCAGGACATATTCTTCAGTCAAAATTAGGACAAACCTCAATCAGATGAACATGAACCATACCCAGGAAATGATGTCGGAACATGAAGCTTTTCAATCAGATTATTATCAGCTTAATTAAAATTTGCCGGTATTTTTCTGCAAAAGAAGGCTTACTGACTCTCTCATTTTCTGGGTTCTTTTGGAGCATTACCCAGCAGCCTCTGACCTCCACTGTTTCGCCAAACGCCACGTGCAGGCAACCCTTCATTAGGGTTCTTCTCCAACGCCGACTCCCTTAAATCCGGGTCTGGTTCTGGGACACGATCAGAATTTTTAAGGTCTAAAACAGATGCAATCGACCCATCACCCAAACGAACCCTGTGAAACTTTGATGTTTTCTTCTTCTGCTTGCCTCTTCCATCTCCATCGGCCGATGATTGGGACTCGATAGGACCCTTAAGCTTCAAAGATGGATCATTTGAACTCAATTCTACAGGTGAATCATCAATCATCACCTTTGATTTGCCTTTAGCGGATCGGTACCCATCCTTCCTCAACACCTCCACCTCTTCACCAGAAACATCATTCAAAGACGACTGCAGTTTCTTTATGGTACTCAAAAAACTATCCGCTGAGTTATCCTTTGGAATACTACTTTCAGCATTCAAAGACGACTTTCCTTTACCCTTTTTCGAACCATTTCCCACTTTCCATACAACACTGCTATGGCTACTAATACTGCTGCCACCGCCATTTTCATTTGGGCCATTGCTCAATGATCTGGCATTATGGGTTTGAATAAGTTCTTTCTGTTTCTGGGCATCAGGACAAAGTCTAGCCAACTCGGGAACAAGATGAGACAACCCAAACTCCTCCACACACACATAATAAGTCTCTGTATCTATTTGCCCCTGACGGTATTGTCCAGATATATCCTTAAAGGTGCTGTATTTTATCTCGTCAAACTCCAGAGCTGTGCGCATTCTTTCAACTAATGACTTGTTTGCCGTTTGAACATCTTCCACTTTTGGAACAATTCGACCACTTGCTGATACAGGAGGAAAATCAGAGAGTGGAGGGTCGAAAGATGCATTTTGAGGACTGGTCCTACCGGTGCTGCCTACACTCCTTGACGAGCTAGAAGAACCAGCAGCAGAAGCAGGTCGTACCTGAAGGAAATTTGAATAACTGGGTGGTGGTGGTGGTGGTCGAGTTTCTGTTAGTGGTTGCTTAATCTGAACAGGACTATTAGTTAAGGGCCTGAAATGGGCTGGATTTATTGCTGGTGGCTGTACAGGCCGTTGAACACCAGCTGCTGCTGGCCATGCCTGAGCTGAATTGAGAACAGTCACATTTTTCTGGTTTTTACGACGAAGCCGTTCTGCCATGGTATTCTTAGGTAAACCCTCCTTTTGTTGACTAGTACTACTGCTACTACCAGATGACATGGAAAGGGGAGGGAAGAAAGATTCTTGAATGGGTGTGTTCCTTGAGCTTAGTGACAAGGCTTCGCGGTATCTTGATGGCAGTTCAGAGTCTGTAACATCTAATGATTCAAACGGTTGAATGATTGGACCAATATCACTTGTTTCAGCACGATCAGAAACATGTCCAGATATTGAAGGATCATTGTAATGTCTGGTATTAGCTGTCTCTAAGCTGGCTTCAATGGCCAGGGAGAGTTGAGTATCATCGGCAGAATCACGATGGAAAGTCCGTCCCCGTCCCCTTCCACGACGATTTTCCTGTTCACTGCTTCGGTGATATCGAAAGCTGGTAGGTATCTATGTACAAGGTAAGAAAACCAGCATACAAGTGTTAAAATGAACTAAAATATATCCAGAGGAGCCAAATTTATCCATTGATAAGACATACCTGAAGAGCAGCGTTACGCTTGTAACGAGGCATTCGCCCTCCATGCTCCAAAGTATTGTGCCTCTGAAATTAAAGTTTACAAAGAACGAAGAATTAATAAATCCGAAATTTTGCTAGACAAATGATGTTCAAGAATCAAATTTAACAAATAATATATATATATATATATATATAATAATTATAAATCTGGACGATGTGGGCTCCACACTATTTTTTGTTAATAGAATGGTTGAAATCTATTAGAAGGTATGTGAAGTAAATATCAACCATTTAATCAAAAAGATATTTTTATCCCTTGGATTATACATTTGGAACCTTTGTATTCATTTCTTTAACAACTCTGTGCAATGCATGCCATTTATTATATAGTTTAGATAATTTAAGGTAATTAATAACTGCATTCTTACATTTTTAATTTGAAATTAAATAAAATTAATTTTCAATTGAATAATATTAAATAGTGCATTCAAGCACAGGTAATTACTAGTGTAAGTATATATATGTATATTATTTGTGGAAAAATCACCTTCATTTCAGCCTCAGATTGAAAGACAACGAACTTTTTAGCAAGGCATGACTCATCCTCACATAAAAAGTGGTCTCTACGGAAGTGGATCTGCACAGAAAGACCATATTTGTCAATATGTAAATTTTGAATCACAGGCAATAGTTAATTTAAATTAACATTTCCATATCACACGGTAAAAGGAAATCATCATGCCTCCAAATCATCATAATTCTTATAGTACTCAAACTGTCCAGGATTTTGCCTGCAAAAAATTAATTTAAAACGTCTGATTACTAGTAAATTTTTCAAAAGAAATTAAAAGACCTCATCTTTTTAATTGAAATTTTAAAATCTACCTCTGACATATATGACAGGTATAATGTTCGGTAGACATATGTGAGTACAACTCATTATCCCCATAAAATGGAGTTCTGCAGAATTCACACATGGGGTGCCCCATGAAGCCACCTCTTTCACTTTCCGTTCCATCCACCTCAGAGTCACCAGTGTTAACGTGCTGATTCAGTTGGGTTCGGGTATATAGCTTTTGTTCACATATAAATACCTGATAAATTCCAAATGAAGCAAGTGAAACCACGTTCTCAGGTAATAACAAGTACGTGATTACAACAACAAAAATAAAAAATACCACCTAAAGTTAGCGGTTAAGTGAGATTTCAAAACCAACGTATGGTTTTCCATAAGTACGAATACCCTATCCCCGCAGCATTATTTGGCAGGACAATTGTTTAACTTGGGGCAAAGACACTGATTAGTATCTATTATTCCAACTACTACAAGATATTTACACCTGACGACAGTGTATGACGCTTGCTGCGACATGGACCACTAAACAGCATAAATATAAAATATGCGGATACTGTGACGCCTAAAAGTACTTCATTACTTCTAGAGTCCACATATAGTCTGGCCCAACTCATAAGAGCTGTCTCCAAAATAACATTTGCCAAACTGAGTTGGTTGATTTACGTCTCAACTCTCAACCAACTCACAAAAATGGAACTATAATTAAGAGACGGACAACTAAGCTAAATATGTGCTTTCACAATATATCTTCACTAAATAGTAGCATCCAGATTCATAAAGAAACAAATATGTACATTATGGCAAAACAGTCTCCACTACATGGGAATCTAGACAATTCCATTCTGCCTAATGACACTAATTTAACAAAGAATATTGCCATATAAACTGATCCCAATTAGCTGGAATAGCTTTGTCCAGGTTCTCTTTGGTCTGATGCGCGCATAGCTGAAATACTAGATATTCAGCGAGAAGATCGAATCTCATTTATTTTTGTCATTCAGCTCCTAAGGTGTTAAGTGTCTTCATCAACAGCCCCTAATGAGAATTTCTGATAATGAATATCCGATTTTTCTCAGGCTTCGAGAACTGCAATATCATAGTTAGTCATTCAGGTCTATATATGCGCCTAATCTTACTGACAGAATCCTATCAAATTACATCGTGATTACTAATTACCATTGGCCTTTGTTGTTTCATTACTGAGTGCTTTAGTGACAAAATAATCCACTGGTTCGCCTTACCATCTATTTTCTTATTCTTTTTCAGCTTAGTCTGGGATTCTAACTCCTTCACCTCGACTCATTTTTGTCTAGCTCAAAGCTTATACATTGTAAATACACTTAAACATTAGTTCAGGTATATGATATTTCCTCATTCGTGCCTTAACGTGATTGCCTTATATTTCCTCATTCATTACTAAATGAGATGAGACTCGGTGTCTGTCATTCATTTAAAATTGGTGCTAGACTTCCTCACCACCCCACCCCCATCCCGAATTCTTTTCAGTTGTGAGAGACTAAATGAGACTGTGTGTCTTATATTTCTGTCATTCACTTCTCTTCATAAGAAAGTTGGTGCCACAACTCCTCACCAAGAAACCAACTGGTCATACTCGAGCTTAGTGAAGACATGTGACATTTCCGTGATCATTACTAAATGTGTTTCGCTGTTTTATTTGTTTTATTTTACCACTTCTCACTATAACTATTTGGTGCTAGACTTTCTAATCAAACAACTAACAGGTAATACTATAGCTCAAGTCAATTATACCATGCATTTAAATAGTTTATAAAGAGGCAGAGGTTTGTACTGCCTACTGATCACAAGCTTCAAGTCATACTTTCATTTTACACTATTTCTGAAAATATCTGATGTCAACTTACTGCCACAAGAATTAGAGCTCTCATTTTTTAACCCAACGATATGAAAAAACAGTAATAAAGTGAAGTGGAAGACGTGAACATAAAAAGGACAAAAGGGTGTGTGTGTCCGTGTGAGTAAATTTCATATAGATGTCACCTTTCTTCCTTCCAAGCACAAGCTGCACATGAGTTGCCTATGCTGGTGGAACAAATGACCCTTCAGCTGCTCGACGCTCCTAAACTTGGCTCTTCTCCTGGAACCACCATTGGGCTGCTCCTCCATCTTGTCACATACACTACAAGAAAGCCTGCACATTGCCTTGATCATCTTGTAGTGATCCACATCATCAAAATATGCCTGGGTGTCCTCGTGAAACCAGTATGACCCAACTCGACCCTCCTTTACTTCAGTCGGCAAGACCGAGAAGTCATTTATCATCCTAGTGTAATCTCCAAGGGCCTGAAACACCAAAAATAAAATGCACCATGACAGTGCCACCAATAAAAAATTAAGTGATTCAGATAGTAACTACATTGGAAAGAAAATTCTCCATATACATACATACATATATATATATATACACACACACAAATTGCAACCATGTGTCGCCCATTGGTTCACCCCTTGTCAGGCTATTGTTCCCTCAAAGTTACAGAATGGGGTAAGACATCTATTTCTCAATGATCATATTTCTCGATGGGGGCAGGGAAGGGATATAACTCTTTGGCTAATGAAATACAAGTTCTTTCTTTGGCTTTGGCCTAAATATTGTTTTTTGATAAAGGTAAACATAGAGATAAAAATGAAGAAATGAAATACAAGTTCTTTTTTTGGCCTAATTATCTATTAGATACATATGTGTATATGTATATATATTGCACTTCCTATTTTTGCACCAAAATCTACATTGCACTTCCTACTGAACAAAATCTACAGCTCAATAACAAGCAATGCCACATTAATTAAAATCATATTGTAAGCAGAAGTCATCTTCATACGTATTAAGGCAAACTAAAACATCCCTAATTTTATGAATTTGAATGACGAGACCAATGAATAGTCTCCAACGGTGAATCCTAACAAAGCTGTATCCCAAATTCCCGATTCCCATATGACCATAACATAACAGATAACAGAAGATGTGTCGAACAAAAAGAGAAGCATATCGTACTGAACAACAAACAAGTTAAAGAAACACAATTAATCAGCGACCCCCCCCAAAAAAACTCCATAGATCAAACCTTGGTGACGAAGATGACGTTGGACTCAGTCTTGCAGATACAGCAACGGCGATCATCGCAGATGAACCGAAGACGAGCAACGCAAGTCGAACATACCTCTCTGTGACCGCAGGGTCCGTAGGCAACCCACTCGAGGGTGTCGGCACACACAGCACAACTATCATCCATCGTCGTCCCCTTTCAAAAACTCAAAAAAAATATACAAATCAATGAAGATCGCAGAAGGTTAACGATCGGTATAACTTCGATCTGTTCTAGGGTTTAGAGAGAACGATTATCAGGGATTGATTATGTAGGGTTAGTGGAATCGGAAAAAGGAGATGAACGATCGGGAAACGGAAACGTGAGATGGAGAAAAGGGATGATCGGAAAATTGATCCGGCGATGGATGCGGGAAGCTTCCCCCAATCTGGTGTTTATTTGGAATCCGCAGCCCTCATTCTTCTTTTTCTCCGAAACTGCTTTAAAAATTGATTTGACGGTCAGGGGCGAATTAGTCATTTCACTACCTCATTTTCTTCAGTGCGAAGCGTCAACTACAATGCTTTCCCCCTTAAAAAATAGTGCATTATACGTTAAAAATATCGTGTAATTTAATTAAATACGCGTATTAACAGGATTGAAATTCTATTGAATGTTAGTTCACAACTTCACAATTTTGATTACAGAACCGGTAATGATGAGACGATGCCATGAATTTCATTTAAATTTCTATAATAATTGTACTTATTATTCACCGTTGTAAAATTGAATCGAAGAATTCGATAATTATAATTGTAGTCATAAGTTATAAAATTTTCAAGATTTTTATAATAATAAAATATCTAGATTTCTATTAAATTTGAGATATTGATATTCAAACTTATTTCAATTGAATCAATTCCAACCCTGTGTTCCCAATTTGAAGATATTATTTTCGGTTTTAGTATTAATATGTTCAAATCCAGTTTATTCAAAATGGACCCACTGTTGGGAATTATTTAATAAATTATAATTGAATTCGCAATTATAACTTTAATTATATTCGTATTTTGAATTTATAAAAAAAAAATTGTATCTATTATTTACGATTGTATAAATTGATTTGATAAATCGATAAACTATAATTGTCACCGTCGCATTGTAAAAATTCTCAGATTTATAAAATAAAATAGTTGTGATTCGGTTTCAGTATTAAAATGAAATAACTCTTATCTTTCTTTCACAAACCCTCCATCCCTCACCAATCACCCTATCACCGCCATCCCATACCTCGTCAACCCCATTTTCGGCACCCCCACCCCGTCCCCATCCCCCATCTTCTTGCCACCAGCTCTCTTCTTCTTCTTCTTCTTCTCTCTCTCTCTCTATATATATAGAGGGGGGAGAGATGAGAGTTAGAAAGAGAGGGAGACGAAGAAGAAAGAGAGAGACAAACAGAGATAGACATACGAAGAGAGAGAGAGAGGGAGATTGGAAAAAGAAGAGGGAGTGACACTAGGGAAGATGTAAAGAGAGAAAAAAAAAACACGCCGATGAACGAAGGCCACCGATGGTTCTTGCCGGAGTAGAAAGAGGTGGTAGGAGAAAGAAGAAAGGTTGAAACTGTTAAAAATAGAAAGATAACGGAATACGTGTTAGTAATTTTAAGGGCAAAAATAGCAATTGAATCATGTCTTTACCAACGCTATTCTATTCCCAGAACAAAATAGATTTTTTCGTTATCAAACGCGATTTTGCTCCTAAGAAAGAAACATAATTCTCATTCTATTCTCATCCCGCTGCATGGTAAGAGAACGAAATGGTTACCAAATGGGCCTAGGTCTCGTTTGGTAAGGTGGCGTTTGGTTAGTGTTCCCACTTTTTTGAACCCAACTGGAATGGGTTGGGTTGAGTTGAATTGGGTTGGATTGAGAATTTTGGGAATAGAATTACGTTTGGTAACGACAATTTTTGTTTTGTGCTGAGAACAGAATTTGTTTGGTAACGATTTTATCCTAAAACTAAATTTTTTTTTTTTTTGGGTGGCGGCCAGATGGCGGCGGCGGCGGCGGCAGGTGGTCGGACGGCCACCGCCGCCGGAGGTGGCCGGCGACGGTCGCCGGAGGTAGCCGGCGGCAGTGCAAGGTCACCGGAGGTGGCCGGAGACGGCGGACGATCGCCGGCCGGCGATGGTCGCCGGAGGTAACCGCCGGCAGCGGAAGGTCGCCGGAGGTGGCGGTCGGTCGCCGAATGGTCGCCGGACGGCGGCGGCGGGTGGTGGTGGTCGGCCGGCAGATGAAGTCAGAAGTTGAAAACTTTGGGTTGAGTTTTTTGGGCACAAAAAGAAACAATTTTTTTTTATTTCTGGTTTCTTTAGGATTTTGAGAATCAATTCCTATTTTTTGGGTTGGGTTGGGTTGGGTTTTGTGCGTTGCCAAACGCGTTCCCAACAATCAATCCCTAAATTTTTGGGTTGGGTTGGGTTGGGTTTGGTTGGGAACACTAACCAAACGGGGCCTAACTGTTCCCATTCCAGAAATTTTTATCCCATTCCCAAATTTTTTGGATTTCTGTTTGGGAATAGTGTTTGGTAACCACTCTTATTTTTTTTGTTTCCATTCCCATCACATTCTAAAATGAGAATTATGCTCATTTTTCCTCAAGGGTTGAGAAACAAAAAAAAAAACCTTTCCATTTGTACCCATCCCTTTCTCATTTGCCAAAAAGGACACGGAGGGAATTATTGTAATTATTAGTGAGACCCCCCTTCGATCTTTGGTAGGTTCTTTTCTTTCTGTCTTTTTTTTTCTCTTCTTTTTCTTTTCTTTGTGTTCTTGCGTCTTGTTCGTCGATTGTTGATCGTCGATTTCAACCTCCTCTCAGTTTGTCGATTGTCGATTTCAACCTCACTTCGCCGTCGATTCCTTCTATCAGTTCATCGTCTTCGCCTTCGTCGCCATCGTCTTCGCATTCGTCGAAATCTGATTGATTTTTTGAAATCGAAATCGATTTCGCGTTTGAAATCGAAATCCTATGTCGAATTTGTTCGAATTTGGACCTTCCACATTGTCGTTTGCTTCGTGTTCAAGGATGTTTGCTTCTTCGTCTTCATCCATCAATCTTCTTCGTCTTTGTTCGTTCGTGGCTGCTTCGCCTTCGTTCTTCCGCGTCTGCTTCGCCTTTGATTTCGATTTCGAAATCGAAATCAAAACATAAACGATTTGTGGGTTTCGATTGGGATTTCGAAATCGTTGTATAATCGAAACAGAAACATGAAGGTTTGGATTGGGATTTCGAAATCGTTTTGATTTGTGGTGTTCTATTTTGGGTTTCGGATTTCGAAGTCGAAATTGTTCTTGGTGTTCTCGAATAAAGATTTGGATTTGTGATTGTTGTTCTTGAATTTGTTCTTGGTGTTCTTGAATTTATTATTGAATTTGTTTTAGGATTTGTTCTTGAATTTGTGGTTTAGGGTTCGTTCTTGATTTTTAGGGTAAAATCGTTACCAAACACAATTCTGTTCCCAGAACAGAAAAAAAAAATTGTCGTTACCAAACGTTATTCTGCTCCCAAGAAGGAAACATAATTCTCATCCCATCCCATCCCACTGCATGGGATGAGAACGGAAATGGTTACCAAACGGGCCCTTAGCTCCTGCTCAAGCATATTTCTAGTTGCATTTTATAATATTTATAAAAAGTAATAAGGTTCATTGTGTTATTTAAATTTTACTTTAAAAAGTTAAGATGCTGCTATAATTTTAAAAATTTTGAGATATAATTAATTTATTTTTTTTTAATTTTAAGAGGATAATTAGCGTAAATAAATAAAATAAAAAGTTGTGGTAAAAAAATGTTGCCTTCCTAATTAAGGAAGACAACAATTAAACAAGTGTCATACATTGACACATGTCCAAGCCCAAAAAAATAAAAATAAAAGTAGTAAAGAAAGACGGTGATTACATTATATAGATATTTAGGAACACGTGTATGCCTAAATTTTGAGATTAGTAAATATATTTTTGGAAAAAAAAAAATCTACAAGAATACATATTTATATAAATATATTTTTGTTGGTTCGTCGGGTAATATCAAGTCGACATTACGCCCAACCTCGGGCGTTGGGGGGCCAGGGTGGAGGTGTTACACTAGTATTCTTATAAATTTAACTATAATCACAACATCAATTGATTTTAACTTCAAGCTTAGTAGGTAAAGTTTGAAATGGGCGAATTTAGTACGGATCAACTTAAAATGAAAAATAACTGGAAACAAAGCATGGAGAGGTCGGTCTAAGAGCCTATGGGCTCAAATTTGACAAGGTCGGCCTGATGAACCCGTTGTCAGAGCTGGAGGACTCGTTAAGAGAACTGTACGAACTATTTTCACAATTTGCAAGCTACTGAAGTTCGTCAATTGTTTAGACAGTTCGAATTAGAAACATACAAGAGAAAAAGAGAGAGACTCCACCTAAAACGAACCAACATCGATTAATGCACAAAGTACGAATATTTTTATTTTATAAGACTGTTGAATTTTTGGAGTTCTTGGTAGAGCTGGTAAAACAGGTATTTACACGATGACACGACACGAGACTGACACGAAATTAACAAGTCTAGGTTTTGCTTATCAGGTATCGGGTCGTTATCGTGTCAGACCCGATAACCTGATAAAAAATAGTGCAGGTTATCAGGTTGACCTGATAACCCAATAGGTTACACAATAAGACACGATAAGAATTTCGTGTATTCAGGTTACACGATAACCTGTGACCCAATAGGTTACCCGTTAATTTAATAAATTATTTTTACACCCCCAAATTATCAAATATTACAAATTAGTACTTAATATATATAATAATTTGTTAAGATGATTTTAAATTAACAGGTTAGCAGGTCGTTAACGTGTAATGGGTTAACGTGTAATGGGTAGATTAATGTATAATAGAAACTTATCAGGTCTTATCGTGTCGTGTTTACTTAATAGGTTTCGTGTCATCGTGCGACACGAAAAATTATCGTGTCGTGTCGACACGATAATTTTCGTGTCGTGTTCGTGTTTGGGTAGTCTGACACGATAAGCTTATCGTGTTGTGTTCGTATTTGGGTCTTATCGTGTTTCGTGTTATCGTGTAATAACCTGTTACACGATTTGTTACCTGTTTTGCCAGCCCTAGTTCTTGGTGTACAGTTTACAGACTTATTTTTTTTCTTCTATGCAATCCACTTTGTCAAGAGTCAAATTTTCGCAGTGACATTTGCCCGTGCGACAGTCTCAACACATCCGCTATGCTGGTTAAGGACGATGCTAACTGATTTTACCCCGTCTTGGGCTTATCAGGAAAGCGTCCCTAGCTCCCGACAGTTTGTGCAGTGATTTTACCCTCATTTTGTATCGCCATGTCAGAAAACGATTCATGACAACGACAACATAAAATCGCCGTAATTTTGCTCAAAAGCAAATTTCCAAATTTCAAATAATAATTAAATGCCTTATTAAAATTTAAACTAAAAATCACAATGGATCCAAAGCGGTTCATCGAACTGACCCGTCAATTTATCCCCTTCTTCTTTACCCGTAAAACCGAGCCGGCGCCGCCCTATGTCCAGCTCACCACCCGGGTGCCACGCCGGCGTTCCGTTCTCGTACCCGTTCCACGTCAGCCTCCTCAACCCACTTCCGTCCAACCTCACCACGTAGAGATCACCGTACGGCTGGAAGTGATTGGGCAGTGCCACCGGCTCCGCCGTCACTCCGCCGAGGTTCCCCGCGAACAGCAGCCACTCTCCGTTCGCGCTGAAGCACACGTGGTTCAGCCTTTCCCTGTTTATTTCAGCGGAGCCTTCTGGTCCCGCTACGTGGATCCGTCGGAGATCTGTGCCGTCGGGGCGGATTACGTATATGCTGAAGGCGTCTACGTTATCAGGATTGTGTCTGTTGGACGAGAACGCAATCAGCTTCCCGTCCGGCGACCAGCTCGGCATGGTATCGATCCACGGTCCCTCTGTTAGCTGACGGATTCCGCCGTCGAATTCTCCGTTAACGGCGTCGACTATGTACAGATTCTTGTGTCCTGAACGACCGGAGCGGAAGACGATGAACTTACCGTCCGGCGAGCACGACGGGAACGCGTTGTTTCCTGTATCTTCTCTGGTAAGGATCTTGATTTCAACAGGAATTTCTTCACGATCATCGTTCGGATCCGTCGGACTGAACGAAATTCGAGCGATCTGGACCGAAGCTTTAACCGACTCGAAGATCGGCCCTAGAGAAGAGTAGATCACGTTCTTCTCCGCGGGGCTCCAAGAGTTGTAGAACGCTGTGCGTCCTTTCAGCAAATTCCATCTCCTGGAACCGTCCGATTTAACGATCTTTAGGCCGGGATCGGAGTCGAAGTCGAGATTGAAAGCAATCAAATCGCCGGAGGGAAAGAAGGAAGGGAACGTTCCGTTGAGCCTCAGCATTCGCAGGCCGCCGATCGGTGATCTTACAGGGTCTAAATTAGGGATAATCGATTCGCCGGTGGCTGATTCGCCTCTGAATCGGTGATAACCTAGAGAGAGAGAATCAGGAGAGAGAAAAGGATTGTAGTGATGAAAGCTTGGGCTTAGTAATTCGGTCACCGGATAGAACTTTTTGGATTCAACGTCGAAAATCTCGACGTGCCGGTAATTCTTATCTCGACGACGAGTTGCGACGGCGATTCGCTTACCGTCGTGCATAGCTGCCGGAGTGAAGGAGTGCATACCGGGCGGAGTGACTCGGAAAGGGGCATGTGGAACGCCGGAAGCTTCGAAATCTTCCGGCAAGTCGATTCTGAAAATGCTCCACCATCCGTCGTCGGCCTGACGGTGGAAGTAAATGGTGGAGTCACCGGACCAGGTAGGCCATCCGCCGTGCTGGCACACCACCGCGCGCTTCGACGGGTCAGATTCACGGAAAACAACAATATCCGTTTGGAGATCGTGGAATTCACCGGGCCACTGGCGAGACCCGTAGGATGCAACGGCGATGAACTTTCCCGTCTCTGAAATCGCCGGACTGTAATCAACTGACCCATACGGCGTCAGACGACTGATCTTCTTCTCACCATCTAGACCAATCGAGTAAAGAGCGCACCAGCTCTTGAAGGGCTGTTCCGGCAGCTCATGGGCGGAGATAAAGTACAATTTTCCATTCTTCACAATCGGACGGTCGTGGAAATGGCTCTCCGGAACACCCGGCAGCTGCTCCGGCCGGGGAATTTCAGGTGGGTTGAGGTAAATCCGAGAAGACCCAGATCGTTCAGAAACGTAAACAAGTGCCTGGTTATCGTCGGCGAACTGGCCGTTGAAATTGATGGATATACCGTCGGTGAGACGGCGTTCGGCGTCGTCCGATATGGAAATCGAATCATCGAGGAAGGAGGGGAGCTTGACGGAGAAAAGGTCGAAGCCGTAGTTGGGTCGGCCGACGGTGGTGAAGACGATTGTTCCTTCAGGATCCATGGCCGGGAAGATTGAGTTGGATTGCAGTGGGAATTTCGGAGAAGATCGACGGTGAAAATGGCGGTGGAGGAAAGCTAGCCGACGAATGAACATACGTATGCCATGACCTGCTGTGCTGAGTAAGTAAGGATAATCTCTATCTTCTTTAAGGCTGAATTACACTTTGTGCCCCTAAAGTTTGATCTCGATTTTAATATACATTCTGATGTTTCAATTTTTGCAATTTACTCGTTGAAATTTGAATTTTACCACTAATTAATCCAGTCGACACGTTTTAATCATTTTAATTTCCGAAATAACAACATATACAAAGATGGTGAATTTGTCCATGGGGCGTTCATGTGGGCTTATGTTGAATCAGGCCTAGAATACGGTCATTGTAAGAACATATCGAAAAGCCCAAGCCACCTCAAATGGGTCTAGGGCCTCTGTGCCTCAGAGGGGGTCGGGACTTCCGCATCGATGGGCCAAAGCCCTGGATACAAGCAATGCACTAATCAGTCCTATGAGCAATCGGTGCCAGAATTCATCCGTGGGTTGGGTCCTTGAGCATATTCAATTACAATGTTCGTTAGAAGAGTCATGTTAATCTCGTCAGAGAATTTGAACACGTCTTATTTATGGAGAATTATAAATATCCCTAATTGATATGAGAAAAGTACGCACAATTTGATACACATTCAACTTAGAATTATCTTCACTTAAGATACTTACTCCAATGTCGAAGGTTCTTCACCAGGATCCACCTCCGGTGTAAGAATTGGTGCAGGGATAACCAGGGCATTAACGTGGTGCCAATTTTCAGTATCATCTATATACATTACGTGTGTTGATTTTTATTTTGATAATTTTGATCAATTATGATGCACGTGTTGTTACTCTGTTACTCTAACAATTAAGATGATCAAAACATGTTGATTGGACTAATTAGAAACAAAATTTATACGTCGAAGAATATATTACAAAATTAAAATATCGGAAATATATTAAGATCACACTCGAAAACATCAGGGGCACAAAGTGAAATTTAGCCTCTATTATTTATTTATTTATTTTCCATAAATTAGTTTATCTTTTTTTGGTCTTTTCATATATTAGTTTCCATGTGGCATTTTGAAACCGTTTTTTCAAACAAAAAATTAAGAAAAAGATTATCCACTAATAATTGAATAAAACCAAAGCAAATTCTTAAAAAAAATATTTTTTCAATGATGAGGTAGATTTTCACTAAAACACTCCGGACGACTTTTCTACCAAACATCCCAGATAACTCACAACGCACCACATAGTAGCATAGTATCCACAACGGTCTTCCTTTGACCCCCCATCACTGACCGACCAGAAGAAAGAGACCGGTGACAATCAAAAAATAAAAGATCTCTAAAATATTCTCAAAAAATAAAATAAAAAATCTTCATAATCTTCACCCTTAAACTTGTTTAGCAACAAGCAAATGATTCTCAGGAGATATGTTAGAAGGAACATACTTAACAAAATCACTTTCTAATCCCTCTTCCTTAATCCAAATCAACCTTCCGCCGTCGATTATATCCTTGCACATAAATCCCAAAATCGCCCTTTCCGTAGCCGTCATCTTCCCCAAGATTTCCTCAACCCCCGCAAATTCTCCCTCACCGATGTTAATCCTATCCAAAAAAATAAAAATAAAATAAACCACGATTTTATCAAATGAAAATTTCAAATACATGAATAAATAGATTTCTTATTACGAGATTGGAAGGTGTGATCCGTAATCAGAGCCACCAGAAATATCATCATTGTGATCAGCGTCTACAGCCCAGCTTGTAAACCATGAAATCGCATGAAAATCTTCTTTTTTGATCCCCATATTCAAGAAATATCTCTTATCTGAGAAGTGAAATTAAACATTTGTAATCAAAATTTATTTTTATTTTTTACAATTTTCTGAGCTATTGTTTAAGATTTGGGACGAAGAGATTACTTATGTAATGCTTCCACTGGCAAAGATGATGGCAACATGTTGCTATAGCTAGGCCTCTGGGATAAACAACATTCGACCGTTTTGCAAGACAACATCTCAGGGTCATATCTGGAATAAAATTCAAATATCTATAAACTGTCACTTAAATATTTTTAAAATAATTAGGGATGCTAATTACCTGTAGCAGGACCACAAAGATGTTTACCGATCGCCAAAAAGGGAACTCCTCCTTGCAATGAGTCGACAGCGTTCAAGTTTAAATCCTCAACTGAAAAAAAAAAAAAAAGTTGAATATGTTATGTAACGAACAAAAAAAACTATGAAAATCACCGATTATTCATTGTTCAATCTTGTTAACTCGTGATTAAGGGACTTATTTTAAACAACCATTTTGAAAAAACGTTGGAACGTGTTGAATGTAACAAGGTAAAAAAATGAAGGATTATTGAGTATTGTTGTTGTTCAAGCATGCTAACTCATGTTTAAGAGACTAAATTTTAAACAAACATTAACTAAAAAACCTTTGAATCTGTTGAATGTAACAAACAAAAAAATGAAAGGATTATTGAGCATTCCTTGTTCGATCTCGCTAATTCATGATTAAGGAACTTAATTTTTAACAACCATTAACTAAAAACGTCTGAATATGTTGAATGTAACAAACCAAAAAAAACATGTAAATCATTGAGTTTCGTTGTTCGAGCATGCTAAAACTCATGATTGAGGGACTAAATAATCTGATTTTAAGACATTATTATGGGATTGGGACAAAAGGGTTATGAAAAAAACTCACTGTCGATTCTTAATCGTTCCAAAATCAAGCTCTCTTTCTGTCTTAAGCTTCGATCTGCCTAAAGATCAAACAAAACACCAATCAATGAATCTCGATAAAGAGAGATAATAAACGATTAAGCATTCATAATAGAAAAAAAAAATTAATTAACCTTAAGCTTATACGACTTTCTCTCAACCAATACAACTTTCTTAATGCCATAGCAATCAGCAAGCATTTGTGTTAAGTAACCCCTTCCTGCTCCAAATTCAACAACAGCAGGAGCATCATTCAAAACACCGAGTTCTTCCAAATTTCCAAGAATCGACGCCTGTTGCATAACATGTTTCTCCTGAAACGGTATCTTCCTGCATACAGATTATAGAACAACCTTAAGATTTACAAAAACTGAACAAAACCCAATGATCAAAACCTTAAGTTGAGTTTGAGTGTCTTAAATACCGGTCCACTTCTCGATTGATCCAAACACTACAAGCTTCAGGAATCTTGAATGAATCCCGAATGGAATTACGTATAGACGCGTGAATCGACTTGATTTTACTGATCAATTTGAAGAATTCAGACACACCCATTGCATAAAGATCACGCCTTTTCATTTCTGAGGTAATATTTTCCTCTGAAAATGAAGAAGGGTTATCGAAATCATTAAAACCAGCTGATATGGGTGTTTCCTCATCTTGATATCCTTCTTCTTCTTCTTCTTTGCCGCCATTGATGCCCTTTTGATAGTAAGGTTGAAGAGACAGAGATTGAACTTGTTTCAGTAATGGGCATCTCTTGAGATGGCTTTCAAGATTCTCTTCAAGCACAGAACTACAAAAATGAATCAGAACACCAAAAACACATTGCATATTGAATAATCAACGTAAATTGTAGAAATCCAATAAGCCTAACTCACTCTCAAAAGATGCCTAGACTTATATATAGCTCAGGATCAGGTAACACAAGTGATGTCAGACTCAACAAGTCTGAGTGAATTTTGACAAACCACTGTAAACGGATATCGGGAGCCCAACATCAATGTGGGATTCAACGCACCCTTTACGCAAACAGATATCATGGCCCAACATTGACGTGGGATTCAGCATGCTCCATCTATAAATCCAATGGGCCTAACTCACTCTTAAAAGACGCCTTGGATTGTCCTGTCACGCGTAGGGTGGACTTAAACAAATCACTGCGAATGGATATCGGGGGCTCAACATCAAACAGAGATTACTAACAGAGGAGAGAGAGAGAGCTTACTGAGAAGGGTCGATTGGGCATGGCGTCCACTGGGCATCCGACCTCTCAGTATGATTGCCGCAGAACCTAAGACGTGAAGAACAATTCAAGAGATCAACAATCAACAATCAACAATCAACAATCGAACTGAAAATTTCAATTTCTACTGATTATATATATATATATATATATATAGAGAGAGAGAGAGAGAGAGAGAGGCTCTTACGGTGAATTACTTAGCGGAACATTTGCGCAAAATCTGTTCTTCTTGGGAAGCCATAGCTTGCACTTGGGAGTTCCCATGGCGTCTCTGTATCTCGCACTCGCTCAAAGAAGTCCAGCCCTAGCTAGAATCAAATATGTTCAATAAAGCCCCCGGAAAGTTTTATTTTATTGCACTTTGCATCCTCAACTTTTAATTACAACAATAAAACGTTGTATTTTATTGCACTTTGCATCCTTAATTTTTTATTACAACACATTTTAGGATTTTACCATATAATCTGCATATTATGTATAATCTGCATATTATGTATAAATGGTAGCACACCTTACCGTATAATAATAATAATAATAATTATAAAAAAAAAAAAAAAATGCATGACTGCACGACTTTTTTGTCATGGCACAATCAATTAATAGTTTTTTTAAATGTTTTTTTTCATTAAAGTATCATATTAATTTTAAGAGAAATGAATGGTTGCAATGGGAATTGATAAAATATTTAAAAGAAAAAATTTATGTCTGAAAATTTCACTTTTCTACTCACAAAGCGGTTAATTTTAATTATATTTTTTACCATTTAAATTTTATAATGTACTTTATTAGCTTCTATTTTTTTTTTTTTTTTATTTACAAATTTGAAAAACGATATAATACCTTTAGACAAGAGGAATATGTATATTTGACAATATTGTTCTTTTATTAATATGTTTTAGGGTTTTGATTTTTTCAGGGTTGCGATGCTTCAGTGCTGCTGGATTCAAAACCAGGAAAACCAGCTGAGAAAGACCATCCCGCCAACAACCCTAGCCTTCGGGGATTCGATGTGATCGACGGGGCGAAAGCTCATATTGAGTCCGTATGCCCCAACACCGTCTCTTGCGCAGACATACTCGCCTTCGCTGCTCGCGACGGTGCCCGTAAAGTAGGAGGGATCAAGTACGCCGTTCCCGGAGGGCGTAGGGACGGCCGTGTTTCCTCCATGGCAGAAGTCACACAAAACCTTCCCCCACCTTTCTTCACCGCCAAGCAACTAGAAGACAACTTCGCAACAAAAGGGTTTTCCCTAGACGAGATGGTAACCCTATCTGGTGCTCACTCCATTGGCGTCTCTCATTGCTCTTCCTTCGCGAATCGACTATACGCGTTCAACGCCACCCACCCTCAAGACCCCACCATGGATCCGAAATACGTAAGGTTCTTGAAAAAGAAATGCCCTCGTTCGTCGATCACCGGTGGTAGATCAGATCCAACGGTGAATCTCGATGTTCAGACTCCTAATCATCTGGACAACAAGTACTATGTTGATCTGAAGAACCACCACGGATTACTGGAGTCCGATCAGGCGTTGATGAGTAGCCCCTCAACCGCTAAGGCGGTGGCGTACAATGCTAAGCACGGCGGCGCATGGCGGAGCAAGTTTGCGGCTGCAATGGTGCATATGGGTTATATCGATGTCCTAACCGGTACAAAGGGAGAGATAAGGAAGAATTGCCATTTCGTGAACTAGGGTTTTGATTTGAGGAACTGAAAAAAAAAAATGTGCGTTTGTTGTTAATTTCATCATTTGTTTTTTTAATTTTAATTTTTAAATTTGTTATTATCAAAACCCAAGTGTTGATAATTCCGATGTCAAAACCTGATATTTATGGTTAATTACTCATTCTTGTCATTAAATATTTTCTGGTTTTGCTAATTTGTGTTGTTTGGTAACGCTTACTTTGGCCCTAGGTTTCGCCACTAATAATTAATTTGACTTAACCATTTAGAATCACGTGAACTCAGTTTAAAAGTGTTAGATTATGGACCGAATCGGGTTAACTTGTGGAGCGTCCAAATAGGTCCCAAGTTTCATGGATAGTCACCATATGAATGAGTATATCTCTTGATCTAAAAATTTACGTCTGTTCGGTAGACATTCATTGGAAATAACACATCCTTTGAGATTTTCTCTATAAATAGGTATTGATACCTCTAAGGTTTCTAATCTCACCAGATTACGAAAAATTTGAATAGTTACTGTGTGGATATTATTAAAAAATTGATGAGAAAAGAAACAAAGTTTCGTTTTAATCATTAGTTGACAAAAAGTTACTAGCCCAATTATTGGCTGATTCAAGTTTAGGATTAGGTGAGTCTTTGATTCTATTATATTACAACTAAAAAAGTATTTAGAGGTAGTTAGCTGATTGCACATAATTATTACAATAGTGGACAACTGGACATTGTAATTAAAAGAACACATTTAAATTATGTACTAATTCCTTTCATCATCGTCCCACTTGTTTTTTTCTCGTTTAATTGTTTGACAAAAGTAAACGACCTCTACATTTTTTCATGAACTTTCACACTCTTTCCTTGCTCTTTAACTTTTTTTTTTTTTTTAATTATTACTATTTGTGGGATTTTTTTTTTTTAATTTTTTAATGGTCGGAAAATGTTTATATTTTTTAAAATTATTATTCACCTTTAATATATTGAAATGATATGAAAAAAAAGAAAAAGAAAAAGAAAGAGAGAAATAAAAGAAATACAGAGAATCAAATATGTTGTAATTTCCAGTTTTAGACAAGGAGAGGTGTCCCCTTTCCTTATTAATCAGGATTCGACTCATTTGAAGAGTACTTCGGAAATTAAATCCATCAAGCCGATGTGGGAGAGTGCGCCCTTAAGATCGTTTGGTGAGGTGATTAGTCGAAATGCACGTAAGTTGGCCCGGACAAATCTTACCGTAAAAACCACAAAAAAAAAAAGGAAAAGAAAGAAAAGATAATCTCTTATTTTCTTTAAAAAATTTAAATAAAAAAAATATGTTTGAAATGCTCTTAGGGTTGCTGCTAACATGTCGCAAATGGGTGACGATGAAGATGAATTGAAAAAAAAAAATTAAAAAATTAAAAAGGACACACAGAAGCAGTCAAAAACCAACTTCAGTTGCTAAAAAAAACAGCAACTTGCTTACAAGCTACAGCTACACACGTTTTCCTTCCAACCAAACCAGTTTTTTCCAACGTTAATCCACCTATATATACTCCCATACTCTCATCTCTTTCTCTTCATCTCTCTCTCTCTCTCTCTACACTGCAGCAATTCAGCTTCTTCTTCTTGAGCTATGGCTTCCAAATTAGGGTTTATTTCTTGCTTGATTTTCTCTCTACTTGTCTCTACAATGGCATATCCAAAACTTAGAGTTGGTTTTCATAATCCAACTTGCCCCTCCGCGGAGGCCATCGTTACCAAAGTGGTTAACAAAGCTGTGTCTAAGAATCCCGAAATCGCAGCTGGTCTTATCAGGCTGTATTTTCATGACTGTTTTGTGAAGGTATGTTCTACCAAAATTCTTAGACCACTGTAGCGTTTGGATGATTTTCTATTTCAAAACGGTGATTTGGAAGATCCCGAATCAAGAGTTATGATCATCTCGAGTTTCAACCTAAAATTGACATTAACCTTAAACTTTAGCAACGTGTTTAGTTGGAGGTAATGGAATCGAATTTTGATGAAATAGAATCAAAATTTAAATAAACGTTCATTTACAATTTAATTTCATTCCATCGGACTGAAATTCCAATAGTGCAATAAACGCATTGATGATTGATGATTCCTTTTCTGTTTTAGGGTTGTGATGCTTCTGTGCTACTGGATCCTATATCGGGAATTCTGTCGGAAAGAGACCATCCGGCGAACAACGGCAGCCTACGAGGTTTCGAGGTGATTGACGCCGCCAAAGCCAAAATCGAGGCCCGATGCCCCGGCACCGTCTCGTGCGCCGACATTCTCGCTTTCGCCGCGCGTGACAGCGCTTACAAGTCCGGCAAAATCTACTACCAGGTCCCCGCCGGCCGCCGCGACGGCTGCTCTTCGTCTTTGGAAGACGTCACCCCGAACCTCCCGCCTCCCACCGCCAACGCCACCCAACTCCGGGACAACTTCGCCAGAAAGGGATTCTCCGTCGACGAGATGGTCACCCTCTCCGGCGCCCACTCCATCGGAGTCAGCCATTGCTCCAGCTTCTCGTCACGGCTGTACCCCATACCGGACCCGACAATGGACCCAGCTTACGCTGCGTACTTGAGAACCATCTGTCCCCCACCGTTACCCGCCAACGTTACCGGACCGAACCCGACGGTGGCTCAAGATATCCTGACGCCAAACCGTCTGGACAACAAATACTACGTTGATTTGAAGAACCGCCGAGGTTTGTTGGTCACCGACCAAGTGTTGTTGAGCAGCCCATTGACTTCGAAGGCGGTGTTGAAGAACGCCCGGTACGGTTCGATTTGGGCAGCCAAATTTGGGAAGGCGATGGTTCATCTGGGTAACCTTGATGTTCTTACAGGCCATAGAGGAGAGATCAGAAGGAACTGCCATGTCGTGAACTGATTAAAGCTCATGCTGCAGCTGATATATGTATATATATATATTGGTCAAGTTGATGATTGATTTCATTGTTTCATTTGTTGTTTTGACGATTCAAATTCTTCTTCTTGTGTTCATGTTGTCTTAAAGATGACATGCATGATGTTTTTTCTTTCTTGTAATTGTGTATCCCTTCATTGATGAGTTTGAACAATTGTTTTCCCTTCTATTTTTCATCCTCTTGGAAAATGTCTACCTATTTATTTTATTTTATTGGGTTTACAGGAAGGTAGTGTCCTGGTCAAATTATGCGCACTTCAACTAATCACCTTTTAAACAATCTTAAAGGCACACTCAACTACATTGGCCTGATGCGTTCAGGATTAAATTAAAAATTTAATTCACGAAGTGTTCACCAGGAGAGTAAAACTCTCTTTTCCCTTACCAATCGGACTAACACCTCTTGGGTTTATCTATCTTTGAAGATCATGTTATTATTAGCAACTAAAATTGTTTTAAGGAGTTTATTAAATATTTGGGAAAAGTATAATTTAGACCCTCTAACTATTGACACATTTCTAAGTGGCCCTTCTAAGTTTCGACATTTCATTTCAAACCTTTTACGTATCGAAATGGTTTTAATTAGTCATTTTGTTAGAGATTCTGTTAAAATTAACAGAATCTCAGGGGTAAAATGGTCTTTTCACGTTTTAAATTTTTTTATAATCGTTTTTAATATAATATATTTGTTTTTTTTTTCTCTCTCTCCTTCCTTCTCTCTCCCCGCCACCTCCCTCTCCCTCCTTCCCTCTCCCTGCCATCTCCCTCTCCGTTCTTCCCTCCTTGTTTCGGGGGGTGGTTTCACCCCCTGCAACAGGGGGTGAAAAACACCCCCTGTTTCAGGGGATGGTTTCACCCCATGTTACGGGGGTGGAAATCACCCCCTGCAACAGGGGGTAAAACACCCCCTGTTGCAGGGGGTAGAACTCACCCCAGTAACCCTCGGAGTACTTCAAATCAAAATTCCAAAAATATGCAAGCTAATATCATGTTAGGGACACCTAAGGTAAGTGTTTGTACTTATTTTATTTATCATAGTTTCTCATTGTGAATTGTTTTATAATGTTTGTATTTGTATCACGTGGAATATGTGAATTACAGGGTGATAGGTTTAAGCTACTTATATTCCGAATCATCCAACTCAACCTTCCAAAAATCCCGTAAGTAATTTTTACTTTCTCCTATAAGTTCAATCGGTAAATTATCGTTCAATTGGATGATACAAAAAATTGTGCTAAAATCGTTGTGTTGAAATTTTGATTGTTTGTTGAAATCGCTGTCCTGAATTGGGTGATAATTTTTTTTTTTCCAGAAATGCTTTGTTTCCTGTCGAAATTGTTCCAGAAGTTCTGTTCTATTTTGAAAAAAAAAAGAATAAAACATGGTGTTTTGTTAAAACATAACAGAAACAAAATTTTGTTATGTTCCTATTCTGGGGACAGAACAGAACAACTGTTCTGTTTTGTGGACATAATAGAACAGAACAATTATTCTATTTTGATGTTCTGTTTCTGTCCACAGAATAGAACAGACAGCTGTTATGTTATGTTTTGAATATAAAAAATTGTTGCTGATAATTTTTTATTTTGATTTTTACATATTTTTTGTATCTATAACTTAGTTTGAGGTTTAATTATGTCATTTTGTGAAAATGAAAACGATTTTTCAGGTTCAATTAAGAAAATTTTAAGGAATACAAGGTAAAACAAGCAAGTGTTCTGAACAATTGAGTGATATTTTATCGATAAAATATTATTATTTTCACAATCTTTATGAATTGTTTTATAATGTTTGTATCTGTATCATGTGGGATATGTGAATTCTACAGTGATATATTCAAGTCACTTCTAACTCTCGAGATGCCTTAAATCAAAATTCCAAAAAGTTGTCATCGTGGAATTGTAAGTCTCAAATGAAGAAAGTAATAACACGATTAATTCAAATAATATTTTATATGTCAATGTTCGATTTTATCATTATCAATGTATCATGTTATTTATATTGACCAATGCATATATGTGAATTTATTTGATAGGTTGATGGGATTTCACAAAATATAGATACCTCAAATCAATCTTGAAAAAAATTATCTGAATATCAAATTAAGCTGGTAATGAAATAGTCAGATTTGACATCATCAAATTATGGGTCTCAAATGAGAAATTTAACAAACCAATTAACTTGTATTTATTTCGTTACCTTATTGGTGTAATTGTCGTGTGTTTATGTTATTTTATCTTTTAGGTTCAAGCTATTTATACTTTGAATGACTCAACTGAATCTCGCAAAAATTTATCATTAAACTACAGGTCTCAATTAAAGAAGGTAATGAAATCATTAACTCTTATTTTATCTATTATGTTATGCTATAATTATCACGTGTATTTTTTTTTTACTTAATTTTGATAGGTTCAAGCTACTTATATTCCGAATGATCCAACTCAACATTTCAAAAATCCCGTAAGTAATTTTTACTTTGTCCTATAAGTTTAATCGATAAATTATCGTTCAATTGGGTGATACAAAAAATTGTGCTGAAATCATTGTATTGAAATTTTGATTGTTTGCTGAAATTGTTGTACTGAATTGGGTGATAAATAAATTTTCCAGAAATGCTCTGTTTCCTGTCGAAATTGTTCCAGAAGTTCTGTTCTATTTTGAAAAAAAAAAACAGAATATGGTGTTTTGTTAAAACAGAACAGAAACGGAACATAATAACTGTTTTGTTCTGTTCTGCGGACAAAACAGAACAGAATAACTGTTCTGATGTTCTATTTCTGTCCGCAGAATAGAACATACAGTTGTTTTGTTCTGTTCTTTGTTATGTTCTATTCTGAATATAAAAAATTGCTGCTGAGATTTTTAAATATTTTTTGTATTTATAACTTAATTTGAGGTTTAATTATGTTATTTTGTGAAAATAAAAACAATTTTTCATGTTCAAGGAAGGAAATTTTAAGGAATACAAGGTAAAACAAGTAAGTGTTCTGAACAATTGAGTGATATTTTATTGATAAAACATTATTATTTTCACAATCTTTATGGATTTGCGATTTTATTTCATTTTGAATTGTAGATAGAAAAAGCGAAGAAAAAGAGACAAGTGCTTCATAAGTGATATAAGAGTGATCATATGGTTTTGACAATCCATATTCAAGATATGTTCTAGTAGCCCTGGATGGTGGGCTCCGGTTTCTTGAGTGGTGGACTTATATATCGTTTATATTGCTAATTTTGAAAATAATTGTTAAACACCACTTTGATTGTTGTGGTTGTGTTGGTTATGGTCTTATTTGGTATTGGTTATATTTGATAGTGTTATTTAGGTGACAAGTATTTTGAGAATGTTAGATAAACAAAGGGAATTATGTCGAAATTTTTGCATGAACGCCATTTTAATATTTATGTTTCTATTTTTTTTTCTCTGATGTTTCTATTTTCGTATACGCGTATGGTTTTTTTTTTTTTTGGCTAATTAGGCGCTTCATGTTCGTTGCATTCTTCCAAGGGATTTCGGAGATTATTAGTTTAGATGATTGATTTATGTTAAGTTAGGAGTTCAATTTAATAGTATTTCATTGATATATTTTTTTTAGCATTGTTTGAGGATACTAGATCTACATTTTCAATTATTTGTATATATTTTTATTCAGATTTTTGTTGGTGATTAATACTAAAGTTTATTTTATTTTATTGAGATTATCTTATAAATATTTAGCGGTTAAATCGTTAATTGCCACTAAATATAAAAAAAGGGCATTTAAATTTACCTCTATATGAAATCTAAGTTAGCCGTTAAATATTTTGTATATTTAGCGGCTAGATTATTTTTTTCCACTAAATATAAAAATAAATATTTAATATTTTTTTATGTATTTTTAGTGGCATATAAATTTGCCACTATACGAAATTTAAATAGCCATTTTTTTTATATTAGCGGCTAAACTGTTATTTGCCGCTAATTATGTAAATAAATATTTAATATTAATTTATTTATTTATTTTAAGTGGCATTTAAATTTGTAACTATATGAAATCTAAATAGCCGCTAAATCTTTTATATTTAGTGGCTAATTCTTAGCGGCAATTATAAATTAGCCGCTATAACCTATAGCGACTGCAGTATTGGCGGCAACTGTATGAATTGTCGCTAAAACTTTTAGCGGCTAAAAAATGAGTTTTTAGCGGCTATTAGAAATGCCGTTAAAATCCGTTTTTGTTGTAGTTGATGAGGGTATTTTTGGGCACCTCTGAGTCAGCACTTGAGACTCAGCCACGTGTCAACCCTCGTAATGACAGGGACGTATTCCGGAATCCACAACGCCACGTTAGAGCATACACCGACTACGGTTCCTCCCTGGAATCTCATTTACACCCAGGGAGGAGCGAGGAGCCCCGCGAGGACGTGCCGCTCTGAGCTCTACGCCGTGCCCTCAGCGATCAGTTTCAGGAACTCAGTCGCTCACCTCGCCCGACTCCCATTTTCACCTTATTTCTTCTCCAGGACTCCACGGATCTCTGCGCTCTTTCACCAGCTCATCGCCACAGGCTTGTCAAAAGCCCGCAGGCTTCGCCAAATGGGCCCAAAAGCCCAAGCCCAACGATTATCTCCTAAACGTCCCAGATTATTGGCTAAACACAGGGTTTCGACTAATTAATCGTGTTTAGGCCCGACTAATCATCTCCAACGCCTATATATATTGGGGGTTATGTAAGCCCGAGGTACGCTTTAATGACCTACATTACGTGCGAGTTCATTTGTTTCCTTACTATATTCTGTACCTTTTCTCTCTGAGCACTGATTACCACGCCGGAGGGGCTTCACCGGGATAAACCCTGGTCTGAGCCTTTTGCAGGCACACTCCCTGAGGAGTTGGACTCTGGACACAGTAGGTCAGTCCTCTCAGGACCCAACACGGCTCGCTCGAGGACTTTTCAATCGACGACTCCACCTCAGCAAGAGGACCCACCTGTCATCCGACTGGACCATACTCGAGGTGTGTACCAGTTTTATGCACCAACAGTATGGCGCCGTTTGTGGGAACCGAGCAAAAAGCCTTCCCTTTATCACTACTCTCTGCTCAGCTAAGCTTGAGTGATTACAAGGTCCAGTTAGATAGACACAAAACAGAAGAACGAGAAGACATGTTGAACAATCCAAGTGCATACCCCCCAACTCCCACCAACGAGGATAACTGCCCCCCCATGGTCAGGCAAGACCGTCAACTCTGCCACCTGGGGCTGCGGGACAGATCTCAAGAGTTGTGGAGGCATCTCAGGTTGATCTCTTTGAATGCCAAATGCAAGAGTTCAAGTCGAATGTACAACTCCTTCTCGCGTGCCTACTGCTAACCCCCCGTCCAAGGGGAACCGTCTCTCTAGACTGCAGGGCCTGAGGAGTGACCTCAAGATCACGATGCTTGTGTGGAATCTTCAAATGGGCTTGTGCCCGAGGGCCGCCCTCCACTTTGCCATACTGGGGCTACCGGACTGGAGAGCCCCCTCCAACCACGTCAAGACCCCATTCTCCATGAAAACATGGTGCCAGGGACTGACCAGGACTACCTTTGGGCTTAGCTTCCCATCCATGCAGTAAGATCCAACCTGAGGGCCCATCGTGGGCAGGGCCAAGCGCCTACTCGCCACCCTCTCACCATCACGGCGTTCGAGCAGTGGCCAACTATGAGCATGCAACTCAAAGGCGAAGATGAGTAGCCCTCCATCCTACTAAAGATGGAGACGAGTGCCTTCCAGCCTATCTCCAGCAACGGCGCTCCAACCCCCTGAGTAGTGGATAATTCTCCAAATCCGCATCCCGGCTCTCGGCGTTGCAAGTGATTCTCCACGGTTACATTCCGACCCCCTGAGTCACATCCTGGCTCCGGTGTCGCGAGTGATTCTCCATAGCTGCATTCCGACCCCTGGGCCGTATCCCGGCTCTCAGCGTCGTGAGTGATTCTCCACGACTGTATTCTGACCCCCTGAGTCCCATCTCGCTTCTCAGCGTCGCGAATGATTCTCCTCAGTGGTACTCCGACCTCCTGAGTCGCGGATAATTCTCCAAATCAACATCCCAACTCTCAGCGTCACGAGTAACTCTCCACAAGTCTCATCCCGGCGCTCAGCGTCGAGAATGACAACAAGACCCTCTCCGGAAGTCAATAGTCCATACTCGGGGATAAACATGATCATCCACCAAGGGTGGGGCATTGATTCGGTCTGAGGGCCTGCAGCCAAGTACCTCTCCCTACCAGTCGACTTTAAGTCTGACGTTCTAAAAGGGAAAGTGCTCCTGCATGGATTAAATGGAGATAACCTGAAAGGGTTCTTGAATGAGCCTGACTACGGAGAACTCCCCGATGACCGGCCACAAGGGTCCAACCACCATGTTGCGCTCATGTGGACTGAAAAGATCAGCTACCCTGAGAAACACTCTTCCTAAGTCCACAACACGATTTCCTTGCAATCAGCTCGTGTCCCGGACTGGGGGGCTAGTGGACTATGGTCCTGGACAGAGACGAGAAGTTCTTGAAGTTTTTGTAAACTTTTCAAAATTTTACAACTCTAAAAACTATGCTAGGCAAAGAATGACTTGGCGAAAACGTTGAGAGAAAGGAGTAGACTCTGAAGTACCCTGGTAATGCCGCTTAAAAGCTTACATGCTCGCGCGCAGAAAAACAGGAATAAGCGAAAAAGAGTCTACAAAATTCTAAGTCCTGAAAAGGCGATGGTCCGAGCTTAGTCCTCTCTACCCTCGTTGTGAGGGGCGTTCGTGCGAGGGGAAGTGGCGTTTGTCTCGCCCTCTTCAGCCCCCTCGTCAGCATTTTCCTCCTTGGCATCCCTCTGCTCGGCGCCCGTGTGCGTGGCACCGTCTGGGGCGTCGACCTCGGTGTCCCATATCCAGAACCATCAAATTTGATGGGTACCACCCTGTTGCGCTACTGCTAGCCGGCATGGTCCGGGTAGTGACGGACACCGCCCTACCGTGCTACTCCTAGCCGGTAGGGTCCAGTGACGACCTTATCCAAGAACGTCGTCCAGAGATTTCACCACATCTCCCCGAGCCGGCATCGTCTAATACGGCTCTCCCTGTCCTACCGTGCTGCCTCAGGCCGGCTGAGCGCAGATGAGAGTCTATCCTAAATTCTCCCCTCAAAAGAATCTATGAGTTAAAAAAAAAAAAAAAAAAAAAAGAAAAAAAAAAAGAAAGGAAAATGGGTTTAAGGGGGGCAAGGTTGCCCCCCCTAAAGAAAAGACAAAAGGGGAGGGGTGCAATTGCCCCCTCCCCCATGCTAGCCCCCAAAGGGGGCCAGCGCTGGTCCCTTTGGGGACTAGCATTACGCTAGTCCTTGGGGCCAGCATGCGATGCTGTCCCCAGCGCCCAAAATGGGCGCTGGGGATTTCAGCGCCCACTTTGGGGGCTGGGGTTACCAGCGCCCAGCATAAGTGGGGCGCTGTCCCCAACACCCACTTGGGTGCTGGTCAGCCCGGCTGGGCCGTCACCCAGTGCGCGGTGGCAGTCGGCGAGCTCCTGGCCACTCGCCGTATGCCCGCTACTCTGTGGTTCACTTTTATTTTTTCGCGCTGAGCGTCGATCCATGCTCAGGACTTGTTTACGATGAACGTGTGTCGCCCTGAAATTCAAAAAAAATTCGGGGCCGCCCTGCCGTGCTACCTGACCCCGGACCTCGGCGATAGGGGAGCGTATTTCAAATTAACTCCTCTAAAAAATTTCAACTTCTGGAAAATTGTCGCCGTGAAATCTAAAATATTCGGAGTCGCCCTACCGTGCTACCTGACCCCGGACCCCGGCGATATGGGAGCGTATTTCAAATTAGCTCCTCTAAAAAAGTTAAACTCCTGAAAAATTGTCGCCGTGAAATTTAAAATATTCGGGGTCTTCCTACCGTGCTACCTGACCCCGGACACCGGCGATATGGGAGCGTATTTCAAATTAGCTCCTCTAAAAAAGTTAAACTCCTGAAAAATCGTCGCCGTGAAATTTAAAAAATTTGGGGTCGCCATGTCGTGCTACCTGACCCCGGACCCCGGCGATAGGGGAGCGTATTGCAAATTAACTCATCTAAAAAATTTCAACTCTTGAAAAATTGTCGTCCTGAAAATCGAAGAAATTCGGGACCGCCCTACCGTGCTACCTGACCCTGGACCCTGACTATATGGAGGCCTATTTCGAATAAGCTCCTCAAGAAAAAACTAATTTTTGAAAAAGTGTCGATCAGAGGTGTTTCTCGCAATCCAAAGTCTCCAAGACGCCCGTTTCAGCCAGGAATTGATATCCCTGACCGTCTCGCTTCCCTCGTCGCACAGGGCTAGGGGGGCTACTGATGAGGGTATTTTTGGGCACCTCTGAGTCAGCACTTGAGACTCAGCCACGTGTCAACCCTCGCAATGACAGGGACGTATTCCGGAATCCACAACGCCACGTTGGAGCATACACCGACTACGGTTCTTCCCTAGAATCTCATTTACACCCAGAGAGGAGCGAGGAGCCCCACAAGGACGTGCCGCTCTGAGCTCTACGCTGTGCCCTCAGCGATCAGTTTCAGGAACTCAGTCGCTCACCTCGCCCGACTCCCATTTTCACCTTGTTTCTTCTCCAGGACTCCACGGATCTCTGCGCTCCTTCACCAGCTCATCGCCACAGGCTTGTCAAAAGCCCGCAGGCTTCGCCAAATGGGCCCAAAAGCCCAAGCCCAACGATTATCTCCTAAACGTCCCAGATTATCGGCTAAACACAGGGTTTCGACTAATTAATCGTGTTTAGGCCCGACTAATCATCTCCAACGCCTATATATATTGGGGGTTATGTAAGCCCGAGGTACGCTTTAATGACCTACATTACGTGCGAGTTCATTTGTTTCCTTACTATATTTTGTACCTTTTCTCTCTGAGCACTGATTACCATGCCGGAGGGGCGTCACCGGGATAAACCCCGGTCTGAGCCTTCTGCAGGTACACTCCCTGAGGAGTTGGACTCTGGACATAGTAGGTCAGTCCTCTCAGGATCCAGCACAGCTCGCTCGAGGACTTTTCAATCGACGACTCCACCTCAGCAAGAGAACCCATCTGTCATCCGACTGGACCATACTCGAGATGTGTACCAGTTTTATACACCAACAGTAGTGAAATATTTTTTTTTGTTGATGAGAAAAGAAACAAAGAATAGGTTGTAAAATACGCTTTCGTTTTAATCATTAGTTGACAAAAAGTTACTAGCCCAATTAATGGACATGGCTGATTCAAGTTTAGGGTTAGGTGAGTCTTTGATTCTATTATACTACAACTGAAAAAGTATTTAGAGGTCGTTAGCTGATTGCACATAATTATTACAATAGTGGACGTTGTAATTAAAAAACACATTTAAATTATATATAATTCCTTTCATCATCGTCCCACTTGTTTTTTCACGTTTAATTGTTTGACAAAAGTAAACGACCTCTATTTTTTTCATGAACCTTCGCACTCTTTCCTTGCTCTTTTCCTTCAATTTTTTTTTTAATTATTACTATTTGTGGGATTTTTTTTTTATTTTTTAATGGTCGACATATGTTTATATTTTTTTAAATTATTATTCACCTTTAATATATTGAAATGATATTGAAAAAAAAAAACGAAGAAGAAAAAAATAAGAGAAACATAGAGAATCAAATATGTTGTAATTTGCAGTTTTAGACAAGGAGAGGTGTCCCATTTTCTTATCAATCAGGATTCGACTCATTTGAGGAGCACTCCGGGAATTAAATCTTGAATGCACTAAGCTGATGTGAGAGAGTGTGTCCTTAAGATCGTCCGGTGAGTTGATTAGTCGATATACGTGTAAACTGGTCCAAACACACCTAACCGTAAAAAAAAAAAAAAAAAAAAAAAAATGATAATCTCTTATTTTCTTTAAAAAATTTGAATTAAAAAAAATATGTTTGAAATGCTCTTAGGGTTGCTGCTAGCATGTCACAAATGGGTGACGATGAAGATGAATTGAAAAAAACCAAAAAAAAAACACACACAGAAGCAGTCAAAAACCAACTTCAGTTGCTAAAAAAAACGGCAACTCGCTTACAAGCTACAGCTACACACGTTATCCTTCCAACCAAACCCATTTTATTACAGTTTTTTCCAACGTTAATCCACCTATATATACTCCCATACTCTCATCTCTTTCTCTTCATCTCTCTCTCTCTCTCTCTACACTGCAGCAATTCAGCTTCTTCTTCTTGAGCTATGGCTTCCAAATTAGGGTTTATTTCTTGCTTGATTTTCTCTCTACTTGTCTCTACAATGGCATATCCAAAACTTAGAGTTGGTTTTCACAATCCAACTTGCCCCTCCGCGGAGGCCATCGTTACCAAAGTGGTTAACAAAGCTGTGTCTAAGAATCCCGAAATCGCAGCTGGTCTTATCAGGCTGTATTTTCATGACTGTTTTGTGAAGGTATGTTCTTAGACCACTGTAGCGTTTGTATGATTTTCTATTTCTAAACCGTGATTTGGAAGATCCCGAATCAAGAGTTATGATCATCTCGAGTTTCAACCTAAAATTGACATTAACCTTAAACTAGCAACGTGTTTGATTGGAGGTAATGAAATCGAATTTTGATGAAATGGAATCAAAATTTAAATAAACGTTCATTCACAATTTAATTTCATTCCATCGGAATGAAATTCCAATAGTGCAATAAGCGCATTGATGATTCCTTTTCTGTTTTAGGGTTGTGATGCTTCTGTGCTACTGGATCCTATACCGGGAATTCTGTCGGAAAGAGACCATCCGGCGAACAACGGCAGCCTACGAGGTTTCGAGGTGATCGACGCCGCCAAAGCCAAAATCGAGGCCCGATGCCCCGGCACCGTCTCGTGCGCCGACATTCTCGCTTTCGCCGCTCGTGACAGCGCTTACAAGTCCGGCAAAATCTACTACCAGGTCCCCGCCGGCCGCCGCGACGGCTTCGCTTCGTCTTTTGAAGAAGTCAACCAGAACCTCCCACCTCCCACCGCCAACGCCACCCAACTCAGGGACATCTTCGCCAGAAAGGGATTCTCCGTTGACGAGATGGTCACCCTCTCCGGCGCCCACTCCATCGGAGTCAGCCATTGCTCCAGCTTCTCGTCACGGCTGTACCCCACACCGGACCCGACAATGGACCCAGTTTACGCGGCGTACTTGAGAACCATCTGTCCCCCACCGTTACCCGCCAACGTTACCGGACCGAACCCGACGGTGGCTCAAGATATCCTGACGCCAAACCGTCTGGACAACAAATACTTCGTTGATTTGAAGAACCGCCGAGGTTTGTTGGTCACCGACCAAGTGTTGTTGAGCAGCCCATTGACTTCGAAGGCGGTGTTGAAGAACGCCCGGTACGGTTCGATTTGGGCAGCCAAATTTGGGAAGGCGATGGTTCATCTGGGTAACCTTGATGTTCTTACAGGCCATAGAGGAGAGATCAGAAGGAACTGCCATGTCGAAAACTGATTTTTTTTTTTTTTTTTTTTTTTTTTTTTTTTTTTTTTTTTTTAATGATGGTTGATTCGGTGTTTGATTGCTAATTCATGGTTCTTCTCCATGCATGTGTTCATGTTGTCTTCAAGATGATGACATGCATGCATTATGTTTTTCTTTTTCTTGTAAATTTTGTATTAATTTTGATTCCTTCCCTAATGAATTTGAAAATTGTTTGCTCTACTATTATTCCTCCTCCTCTGGAAAATGATTTAGTTTGATGATCTTGAAAGCAATGGATCGGTGGGATTGAATTATAAAAATTTTGACGGAAAAATTCATGCTAAAAATTTTCAAATCCCAACTTTTAAGACGGTTAAATTAAATTATATTTTGTACCTTTTAAGTTTTATTTTTGTATTTAATATACTAATTTTTTATTATATATTGATGGAGAATTTTTTTTTTTTTGATAAGTCATCTTTATAAATATACCAAAATTAAGAAGAGGTTATTAGGGTCTCCCTTGCTACAAAGTCACAAACACACACATTGCAAGATGACACCTATTTGGGCCCGTGTTAGGAATAGTGGTCTCCATCTGAATTTCTTGTGGTGTTATTTGCTAGGATCTTGCAATCGACATGATGAAAAAATAAAGGGTGTTTTTATGGCAAGTCCCTTATTTTAACCTTAATTTTTAAAAAGTCTCATACGAAATTATAATTTATGTTTTAATCCTGCGCATTAAAAAAAGACTGAAGGCCCAATACACACATTATACTCTCGCAGTTATATGTATTTAATTTGTGAATAAAATATTTGTTAGATGTAACAAATATTACACAAGTACATGTAATATAGTTACATTTCATTTGTAAGTTGTAATTAAAATTGCACAGGTACATGTAGCTAATATAACACAAGTGTGAGCACATGTGGAATTAATATGCTAGCAAAAATCAATTTAAGATATTAAATCAAAATTTGGTGTTGCCAAAAAATTCCTGGCACGTGTAACAGCTCCACTTGTATCAGAAATCTCCGTAACCTGCATCTATTGCCCCTCCTGACCTGCAAAACTGATTAGTTCTTAAGGGACACCGGTGTGGTGTCGACCAAATAACCTCCGGCGTGAGAATAAGTCAGTCCATTCAAAGGTATTAGGTAAATTACTGCATTGTAAAAATAATGTACTACCTTTTTCCTTATTTATAGACTGAGCAAATCTCGACCGTTTAGATATGGGTGACCTAGTTCTTGATGACTTGGTCTTCCCCCGATTAAGTTGCTATTCAATAGGGAGTTATAATCCTTTTGGCTCCCCATTATGTGTTAATTTAATGGAGAGTTACACAATTAGTGGGGAGTTACCCCTTTTCGGCTCCCCCACTTTAAGTGTGGATTAGGTTATTTGATCTTCCACTTGATGAATTCGTATATGGATCATCGGTTTGGACCAACGTCCACAACCCGACTAGTTTTGAACTTTGGGCTTATTGTGATGGGCTTCTCTTGGGTAGCGAGAATTTTTCCCGCATCAAAATTTATGCTTTACTTAAATGAGACTAATAACAGATTATACCCTCTATTTGATACTAATCTCTAACTATCCCAAAAATAAATTGATGCATGGTGTTCACTATTATATATCGTGAATCTAGAACTAGATAGGCAGAACTCGAGTTAATTAATAAATAATTAACTAGTAATTAGCCATTAATTGGTCGTAACGCGCGTTCTGATTTTATTATTACCAAAAATAGAAATATTATTGGAACTTAGTTGGTTGCACATTTTCTATAGTGGAAATATTGCAATGAACATATTGTTATCCCATTATCCCACTTGTTTTTTTTTTTTTTTTTTTTAATTGAACATATTTTCATAGGAGGAAAAATTTAGGTGAAGTTTGGTTAGTGTTTCTGCTTTTCTGTTTCTACTTTCAATAAAGTGGGATGAAAATTCTTTTTTCATTCTGAAGAACGAAACATGTTTGGTAACAACAATTGTCCTAAAATTGTGTATTTTAATTTATGAGAATAAAAATAAGAAACACGTTTGGTTGCAATATTTTTTTTCTTTAAATGTATAGTGGCTGCGTAGTGACGGTGGTCAGCGAGATGGTAGTGAGAATAGTTTTATAAGAGTGAATATGAATCAACATATTTTTATTTATCAGATTCTTAAGTAATTTAGGAATTACTCTCAAATTACTTCCAAAATTTTGAGAACGGAAACATGTTTACCCAACGTGTGTTTGTACATAAATCCCAAAATTTTGAGAGCGAAAACAGAAATCAAGGAACGAAAACAGTTACCAAATAGGACATTAATTTCTTTACAGTGTGTTTGGAATAGAAGTAGTAACATGATTAATAATTAAACCTGAGACATCTTCTGTCATTTTAATACATAACGAATACACTTTTTATTTTAATAATGCCTGAGACATCCTTTATTTTTTCATCTTAGTTAGATGAGACATTTCCTACCATCTTTTATTGACAAATATCTTTACAATATAATTTTTTTATTTTTTATTTTTATTTTCTACTACTTCTTTTCCTATCTCATTTTTAATTTAATTTATTTATTTATGGTATTTAAAGGAAAAAAAATCAAAAGTAATTTTTTTTAAAAAATAATACCAAACAAAAATTAAAAATTAAAAAAAATACAAAATACAAAATACAAAACAATATATATCTATAGAGAGAGGAGTAAAGTAGAAAAGAAACACGGGAAAAAAAAATTATATTGCAATGTTATTTTTGTCAACAAAAGTAATAAAAGATGTGTAAAATATTATAAAAAATAATATGAAGTATTTTTAGTATCGAGTTTAACTTCGTAACATTAAAAAATTAGAGTGAAACAAAATTAATATTAAATTGCAAAAGAGTGTGGAAGAAGGAAAGCCAGTTCTTAATACTGATAATATTATTGGATGTATAGAAGGAGTCAGCAAAAACACCCACTTGCTTACAGCTACACACGTTTTGCTTCCAACCAAACCCATTTTATTACCAAAAATTTTCACAACGTTAACCCACCTACATATATATATATATATGTATAGCTTTCTTGCATTCATTCATCAGCTGCTTCTTCTTCTTCTTCTTTCTTCTTAAGCTATGGCTTCCAAATTAGGGTTTATTTCTTGCTTGATTTTCTCTCTACTTGTCTCTACAATGGCAGATCCAAAACTTAGAGTTGGTTTTTATAATCCAACTTGTCCCTCCGCGGAGGCCATCGTTACCAAAGTGGTTAGCCAAGCTGTGTCTAAGAATCCCGGTATCGCAGCTGGTCTTATCAGACTATATTTCCACGACTGTTTTGTGAGGGTATGTTCTACTTAACCGTAACTCGACTATTTCGTATGTTTCATTTTTTTCAATAAAATCCTTAAATTTTGGAAAAATGTTCGAATTTAAGACAGTATGCATGAACGTTGTGCATGTAAACTAATAACATAAACTTTAGGACATGTTTGGTTGGGTGTAAAAGAATCGTATTCGGATGAAATGGAATTGAATTTTAAGTAGACGTTTATTTAAATTTCAGAATTTGATTTCACTATCTCTAACCAAACACGCGGTTTGGGATCACGAACCCCATTTTCTTATGAATTATGATCATTTGTATTTCAGGGTTGTGATGCTTCGGTGCTGCTAGATCCTATACCGGGAATACCGTCGGAAAGAGACCATCCGGCGAACAACGGCAGCCTGCGAGGTTTTGAGGTGATCGACGCCGCCAAAGCCCAGATTGAAGCTCGATGCCCCGGAAAAGTCTCGTGCGCCGACATTCTCGCCTTCGCCGCCCGTGACAGCGCTTACAAATCCGGCCAAATCTACTACCAGGTCCCCGCCGGTCGCCGCGACGGCCGTGTCTCCTCATTCAACGAAGTCACCCAAAACCTCCCGCCACCGTCCTTCAGCGCCACCCTACTCCGGGACAACTTCGCCCGTAAGGGATTTTCCGTCGACGAGATGGTCACACTCTCCGGCGCCCATTCCATCGGAGTCAGCCATTGCTCCAGCTTCTCATCACGGCTGTACCCCATACCAGACCCCACAATGGACCCAATTTACGCTGCCTACCTTAGAACCATTTGTCCCCCACCATTACCAACCAACGTCACCGGACCGGACCCGACGGTGGCTCAAGATATCCTGACGCCAAACCGTCTGGACAACAAATACTACGTTGATTTGAAGAACCGCCGAGGTTTGTTCGCCTCCGACCAGGTGTTGCTGAGCAGCCCATTGACGTCGAAGGCGGTGTTGAACAACGCCCGGTACGGTTCGATTTGGGCAGCCAAATTTGGGAAGGCGATGGTTCATCTGGGTAACCTCGACGTTCTTACAGGCAATAGAGGAGAGATCAGAAGGAACTGCCATGTCGTGAACTGATTAAAAGCTCATGCTGCAGCTGATATATATATATATTGGTCAAGTTGATGATTGATTTCATTGTTTCATTTGTTGTTTTGACGATTCAAATTCTTCTTCTTGTGTTCATGTTGTCTTAAAGATGACATGCATGATGTTTTTTCTTTCTTGTAATTGTGTATCCCTTCATTGATGAGTTTGAACAATTGTTTTCCCTTCTATTTTTCATCCTCTTGGAAAATGTCTACCTTTTTATTTATTTATTTTATTTTTTTGGGTTTACAGGAAGGTATTATCCGGGTCAAATTACGCGCACCTCAAGTAATCATCTTCCGAACGATCTTAAAGGCACACTAAACTACATCGGCTTGATGCGTTCAGGATTAAATTAAAAATTTAATTCACGGAGTGCTCATCAGGAGAGTAAACCCTAGTTGACAAGGAAAGAGAACACCTTCTCTTACCAATCGGACTAACACCTCTTGGGTTTATCTATCTTTGAAGATCATGTTATTATTAGCAACTAAAATTGTTTTAAGGAGTTTATTAAATATTTCCATATGTCTATATGGACCTGAGATTTATTAAATTATATATTTAATCTCTTAAGTTTTATATTTATTTCAATTGCACGTTAATCATTTTTTTAATAAAAAATAGACTTTGCTAAACATGGTGGCTTTTTAATGGAATATTTTTGTTATTTCATCAATTTACTAAATTCAAGATATTTTTATCTTTTTTTTTTTTAAATATAAATAATTTTTTATAAGAAAAACATAGGCAAACAACTAATTTTGGTTGATAAAAATAAAGGAGTTTTGGTGAGTAGTCAGTCTACAAAATTAAAAATTTAGCCTATACAATCCACGTATTACAGTAATTTTTTCTGAAGTTCAAAGTTACTATAATACATACTCTATAATTTTTTCATGTGAAAAATTACAGTAAATTTTATGACGTACAATAACTTTTGAATTTTTATAAAATTTACTGTGGCACTTCAATTATATGAACTAAAATGTTTATTTCGTGAACTGCCCAACGAATAAATTTTATAAAAAAATAAAATAAAAAATTAAAGAGAACTCCACTTTTACTACTAAAATTAAAATGGGTTACTACTTATAAGCCGATATCATTTATATATCTATTATTTAAGATAAACACAAATATATATTATATCACTACATCAATTTCACCATAATAAATGGGAGATGTAAATGTCACTATCCAGCAACAATGTTAATAGTAATATAATAAATGAGGGGTGCAAATGTTGTTGCACAACATCGACGTCAACATCAACATAACGAAGAGAGAATGTAAATGTTACTGTACACAAATAATTATTATTATAATAATGATTTAGTAATGGGCACGTGGGCTTTAAATTTATTTTTCAAAGAAAAAAGGTGGCCCGGCCCAAGCAACACGCTAGCACCAAAACCCTAATAGCGGCGAATGTCTGGCGCATTTTATCCCTCAGCCGATTCGAGGAGAGAGAGAGAGAGAGAGAGAGAGCTCTGAAACCCTATCTCCGTTGCCGACACCGCGAAGATGCAGATCTTCGTGAAGACCCTCACCGGGAAGACTATAACCCTAGAGGTTGAGTCTTCCGACACAATTGACAACGTCAAGGCCAAGATCCAAGACAAGGAAGGAATCCCGCCGGACCAGCAGCGCCTCATCTTCGCCGGAAAGCAGCTCGAGGACGGCAGAACCCTAGCCGACTACAACATCCAGAAGGAATCCACCCTCCACCTGGTCCTCAGGCTCCGCGGCGGTGCGAAGAAGAGGAAGAAGAAGACCTACACCAAGCCGAAGAAGATCAAGCACAAGCACAAGAAGGTGAAGCTCGCCGTGCTTCAGTTCTACAAGGTGGATGATTCGGGGAAGGTGCAGAGGCTGAGGAAGGAGTGCCCGAACGCCGAGTGCGGTGCAGGGACTTTCATGGCGAATCACTTTGATCGTCACTACTGTGGTAAGTGTGGCCTCACCTATGTTTACAATAAGGCGGGCGCCGATTAGAGATTCAATTTCTGCTTAAAATTTCTAGTTTTCAGATGTTCCTCCATTGATGAAACATGTTCTGGATCTTCAATTCTGTTTTTTTCCTTTCCTGTTGCTTGCTTTTGATATGAATTTTGGATTTTGATGGCGGAGTTCCTTTTATCAAATCTGTGTTATTTTATTTAGCAATCAGTTCTTAAGGCAGTGTTTGGTTGATTAGAAATTGGAACAAAAAGATGAACACATGAAAAACAAAAACAGAATCACAAATCAACTCACAATCCAGAATGCAGAATCTCGGGCTGTGTTTGTTTAGGTTGCGTTTGATTAATGCTTCTGGTTTTCTGTTTCTACTCCCAATAAAATGGGACGAGAATTCTGTTTCTGTTCTGAGTATTTTGAGAATTATTGGTAAAATGTTTTTATAATTTCTCAGAGCGAAAACAGAAAATGCATTTGGTTGCAACTAAGATTGGATCGTGTGTGTGTGTGTGTGTTAGTGAGAGGAGATGAGAGAAGATAAAGATGTACGGTGGTGGTTGTGGATCAATGTGGTGGTGGCGGCCGGTGTGGTGGTGACTATCATCGTGGGTTGTGGCCGGCGTGGTGGTGGTGGAATTTCAAAATTACTCCCATAATTTTGAGAATATTTAGAAATAGAAACAAGTTCACCAAACACGATTCTGTACATTAATTCCAAAATTTTAAGAGTAAGAACAGAAATCAAGGAGCGGAAATGCTAAACATATGGCTTTCCAATGTTTGATGGATACATATCCGATTGGAGCAAAAGAGGGTGTTTTTGCTAGTCGTGTCCTTTAGATCTCACAAACATGATTTCTCATATCAATTTACTTTTAGGAGTATATTTATGTATTTGGTCATAATCATGTTTTTGTTTCGCCTCAATTACACCGACGCATAACCTGCGGCGCACACTAGCGCACAATATTTTGTTGTTTGACCTTTTGATTATTTCTACTCGGTATCCATTCAAAGTTCCAATTCTAATTCTTTTTATGTGCACGAAGATCCGTGTTTTGTTGGAAAATCTTTCTCATGTGTCGTGTTCTATATCTCCATAAATCTAAAACCTTGTCCTAAAATATGGAATGGGTGTATACAGATTTGTCAAATTGTACATTTGATCTCTTAAATTTCTCATTTGCGCCAGTCTCTCAAAATTAAAAAAAGTTAATAATTTTAGATATAAAATGGATTGTGATCAGCACTTGACTTTGTAATGGGGATATTTTTTTATCATTTCATCAATTCATTAGACTAAGGTTTCACTAACAACAATTCGTCTGATTTAAATTATTGTTAGAAGAAAACATCTTATATTTAGTAGAGTAATAAAATGGTAAAAATAGTTCCAATGAGTACAACCCATTTTCATAAATTATATCGGCGAAACATATTATTATTCCCATAATTATTAAAAACGACCGCATAATTCCTTTTTTTTTTTTTTTTTTTGTAGAATGAAAATAGAAACGTTAACCAAACACTAATCTACAAATTTTCTAGTATGCTTCTATTTCTTCTCATAGTCATTTTAAGATTAAGACAATAATCTCGTTTAATCCTTCTTCTTCATCGAATCCTCGTCATCCAAATCAGAAACCCTGCCATTAAAACATATTAGCAAAAAGAAATATTGGCCTAAAGAAACTAATTTTATTACAATAAAATATATTTTTTTTGGTTAAAATTAAGGATACAAATGATAGAACATAGAATCATTTTACGTTGTTGCTCTTCAAAGAAAGATAGACAACTAAAACCCAAACCCAGGAGGATTAGTCTAGTTGGTAAAAAGAAGTGTTCCATTTCCTTGTCAAACAAGATTCGATTCTCCTACTGAGCAATCCAGGAATAAAATCCTAAATGCACAGTCAAACTAATATGGAGAAGTGCGCTTTTAAGATAACCCAAAAAGGTGTTTAATCGAGGTGCATGTAGACTGAACCGGATACATACAACTTACTGTATGAAGAAAAAACAAAAAAAAGACAACATAAAAATTAGAACGACCTCAAAAATGCATGTGGAAACATCCTGGAAAAGATGGAGTTTTTGGCCTTTACAAGAAGTCCATACAGTCCGTAACATGGTACATGGACCAACATTAAACCAAAGTACCTACAACCATAACAAGAATTTTATTTAGTTTCCAAGATATAATCTCTAACGCTACGTTTGGTACGCTGAAATAGAATGAAATGAATATGATATTAAAATGAATGTGGTATTGGAATGGAATGATCATTACCATTCCTTAGTTTGGTGACAAACAGGATTAAACATGATATTAAAATTACTATTATCATTCATACGTTTGGTTACAACATACATTAAACATAGTATTGGAATGACTGATAAATAAAAATAAAACAATATTCTTAAATATTCAAAATTTTAGAAACACTAAATTTCACTTATGTCTCACTTGTTTAGTGTTTTTGTTCTCATAAAATTGAGAATACAAATAAATATATAGGGAAAAAATTGTTTATTTTGAGTTTTATATCTATGTTCTAGGTTTTCTGGGAACAAAAACAGAAATATGGGAGCAAAAACAGAAATCTAGAAACAAAAACAGAAATATGAGAACAAAAACAAAAACAGAAATATGGGAACAAAAAAATATGTTATACAAAATTGTTCCCATATTTCTGGTTTGATTCCTAATTTTCTGTGAACAGAAGAAAAATCTAGGAAACAAAACACTTAACAAACTTAGGAAAAATCTTTCTTTGTTCTGCTCATATTTTTATAGAACAAACATTTGCAAACATAATAGAATTGTTCCCATACTTCTGTTTCCATTCTAAGTTTTCTGGGAAAGAAAAATATGCCATACAAATTTGTTCCCATATTTCCTAGTTTTCTGAAACAGACTAGTAGCAAAAACACTAAACAAACGTAGGAAAAATCTATTTCTGTTATGCTCTCTTATTTTTCGAACAAATTTTTGCGAACAAAACAGTTTCATTCCCATATTGTTTCCATTCCATGTTTTCTGGGAACAAAAACATGAAAGCAACATCACCATATTTTTATTTCTGTTCCCAGAATTTTTTGTTGTTGTGAAAAATACGAAAACAAAAGTATATGTCCTTCTTACCTAATACCTCATTTCATTTGGGATTGACTAATCACATGAATTGTGCAATTAGTCATTATTTGGGAATGAAAATGAAAACCAATCCCACCAACTAAACGTAGGAATGGAATGGTCATTCCCAACTTTATTTCAATCCCAAGATTATGAAAAATTACATTTGTGGTCCTAAAGTATCGGGTGGGTGTTTATGTGGACCTTGAAATTTGTCAAATTGTACAATTTGTCCCTCAGGTTTCACATTTGCTCCAATTCCGTAAAATTGGAAACACCAATGATTTTGGACAAAAAATGGGTTATACTCAACACGTGACCTTCTAATGAGGATGTTTTCGTTATTTTATCACTCCATTAAGCTTAAGACGTTTTCCCAAACAACAATTTTCATGCTTCTCTTTCTCATTTTACAAACGAATCATTATTCGAGAAAAATTAGGAATAACCGTCTTAGATTTAGTAAAATGATGAAATGATGAAAATATTTTCATTAGACGACCATCTGCTGCGCAAGACCCATTATCAATTCAAAATCATTATAACAATGTTTTTAATTTTGCAGGATTGAAACAAATGTGAAACTTGAGGGACTATATATGTAATTTGACAAGTCTTAGGATCCACGTGAGACCCCATACTTCTAAGATTTTAAAGAAGTTAGGCGGTGTTTGGTTATACAAAATTGGCACGTCGGAATTGAAATTAGAACTGAGCTCCATTTTAAATTCCAATGTCATGAAACCAAACGCTACATTCGGGCACAAAAAAACCAGACGAAAAATAGTTACCAAAGAGGCGCCCACGGAGTTAGAAGCTCAAGGAAAGGATACGGCCACCTATAAACAACACGGGCGAATTTTAATGAAACATGATTCAAATAAAATAAGGCAGTGTTTGGAAGCACAAAATTGGAGCTTCAGAATTGAAATTAGAAATGAACGCATCGTCAAAAATATAATTTTTGAGATTGGTTTATTTCTAATTCTGATTCCAAGGCTTGAATTTTGTGCTACCAAACGCTCCCCAAAGGTAAAAGACGAGAAAAGAATTAAAATTTTAGACCATGTAAAGCCGCAGGCGTGAAGAATCCAGTGGAATGTAACATATGAAAAACTCCATAGCACGAAATAAACAAACCCATACCATGGATTTGGCTGAAACAAAAGCTCGATTCGATAAGCGATAAAATAAAATAAAAATCAAACACGAAGAACATCGTCGCGAATAATACTTACAAGACTATTGAAAGCCGAATCGAGTAGGAGAAAGACAGCATTTACAGAATGCATGCATCCTATCAACTGCAATATCAAGAAAAATTCTACTACTAATTAGAAGAAGAACATATATATATAGACACACACACATACATACATGTATTGAAAGATTGATACTAATTTATATCTGGGTTTTTGACACTTTGTACCCTGAAGTTTGACCAAAATCTCACTTTGGTACCCATAGTTTCAATTGGAACATATAACACCTTAAAGATTTATAATCATCATATTTTAGTCCAAGTCATTATCCTCATTACAATTTTGAACAGAAAATAGTCAATTTTTGCGCATTTGAATGTTTTTGAAGGGTTTTATGATTATTTCCAGCCTTCTCCTTTCCCTCCTCCCATTCTCCTTCATACCCAAATGCTTAGAAGTTAGAAATATAGATATAAAATAATACACACACACACACATATATACAGATTTTTTCTAGAAAATTTGTAAAAGGCAAAGGCAGATGATGGAAATGTCCATAAGATACTATTAAAAATAGTTGGGTGCACAGCAAGTAACGGTTTGTCATCCAACATTGTAATGCCGCTATTGATTTGGATTGAAGGAGGATTATTACGAAACTTCAGGGTATCGTGTTCAAATTAAAACTACAGGGACCAAAGTAAAATAATGGTCACATTTCGGGGGATTCTACTCGCCAGAAACAATGATTTTTTTTTAATTTTTTCATTTTTCCAAAAAAAATAAAAAAATAAAGATGAAAATACAAAGGGTTGAGGAGACTCACCAGGGTAAGTTTAAAATTTTCACCAGTCATGAATGGGAGTAAAATGCACCAAAAAACTATATCTGTTAACATAACAGCTCCTGCACAAGTCTGTTAATCAAAAATTAAACAATTAGGTCCCATTTGGTTGTCTAAATTATTTCAGTTTATAAATTATCTTATTTTTTTACAAATTTATTTGTATATTTCTCCATTTACCGATGATCTAATTACTTAGAACAAAGAAACAGGATCACTGTAGTTAAATTTATAAGCTATCGCATGAAAATAGCAACTGAATTAGAATTAAAACGGTTAACTAGCAAATTTAGCCGTTTTTTATTCTTACAACCGAACACTAAACTACAGTAACTCGTAAATAATACAATTTATGAATCGAAAGGATAACCAAACGAGCCCTTATTCATCTTATTAGAAAATAGTTTATATCAAGGGTTTTTTTGTTAGAGGCCCAAATTTCACAGTCTTTCATTCACCTAACCCACTCGATACAGTAAGTTTTTGAGAAGTCAAATAATTATGTCAAAAATCCAAAGTCACTGCATTACATAAAACTCGTAATTTTTTAGATGGAAAAATTGCAATGAATTTTACGTTTAGGGTAGTCTTGGGTCTCTTTCACCCCCAAGCTAACTCATGAGGTGAGGTTTTCCCTCACATTTATAACCTGACCATCAATCTCTTTCACATCTGATGTGGGATAAACCTAACAATTTCCTCCTCACACAACGGGCTTTTGGTCAGCTAAACCTTCAACCAATTTCTTCTTTTGTGGCTATTGGGTCAGAGTTGTTGTTGTAACCTGAACTCTGATATCAGTGTAGGTAGTCTTGAGCCTCTCTCAACCCAAAAAACTAGCTAATGAGGTAAGACTTTCCCTCGCACTTATAATCTGATCACCAGCCCCTTTCACATTCGATGTGTGATAAACCCAACATCACACAGTGCAATAACTTTGGATTTCTAAAAAATTATAGTAGCACGTGGACTGACCTGATAAACATTTTGCATAATATTTTCACATAATCCCAATTGATGATCAATTTGCCCTTCTGAATCCTTCTTCACTAACTTCTCTCTCTCCCCATTCTGTAAAAATGGCTTCTTCCAGTATTTCCAGCACCCATTAGCAGATATAATGGTCGCCAGCTGAATTAAAAACAGAGCAAATTCAAGTAAAATCAGTGCAAATTCAATATTCATACATTTTTCACCAAAAAATAAGTAAAAAATGGGGAAGTTAATGTTCGACATACCGCAAAGTAGATGACAACCAAAGCAAATGTCCATCTGAAAACCAAAACAAAATAATGGGTTCAAATAATAATTTTTATTCTGATCGATATGAGATTCCAACTTAAAACTATATTGTATCAGGTGAAGTAGACACTCTCAAATGATCGATGCAGTACATGAATATAACACTTGTTCTTAAGCGCAACCCTCAGTTTGCACGAATGATTCGACTACGAGTGAATAATGAGAAATGTGTAATCCCTGATTTGCAGTATGATTTGACTAAGAAGGAAAAAAGACGAATTCCCGTAACCTTAACTCTGATACAAGTGAAAGCTTGCACAGATGATTTCAACTTAAAAACATATGGTATACAAGTGAAGGCTTATATAGGGATTTGGAAATTTTCAAGCAATCTATGTGGAATAGGAATTTAACACCTATCCCAATTTGCACAGATGATTTGACTACTACAGGAAGTTTCTTGATTTGCACAGATAATTTGACTACGTGAGAAGAGAAATGAATTCTCGAAACATTGATTCTGATACCATGTTAGGAGATTCTCGGTTGTTTTAGGCCTTTTGGTACTTGTGTAATCCATGTTGGGAAAGGAATCCAATACAATTTTTTGTTTGTTTGTTTGGTAGTAAGATATGTCCGAATTAACTTACACGTATTTCGACTAATCACCAGATCACTTCACCGGGTGATCTTAGGGCTCACAAGATTTAATTCATAGAGTGTTTTCTGGGAGAGTTGAACCCTGGTTGACAAGAAAAACGATCAATTGGACTAACACCACTTGGTTCAAAGGAATCTAATACTGATAAATTTCAGCTATAATGGTAAAATTAAAATCTCTATTTTCTGATGAAAATAAAATGGATGAAAAAAAATACTCACTGGGTGTAGAAATAGAAGACGAAAGGGCCAAAAGAAGCGACAGTAAGATACAGCAGAGAAGCCATGGAAGCGAAGGCAAAAGCTCTGTAGATCAGTAGCCAAATAGGGTTGAGATTTCTCCAGCAGGGAACCCACAGATCGGTGGGTTTCATCGGCGGTCTGTCCATTCTCTTGGTGACGACCACCGCCACGGCGGTCGGCACGACGATAAACGCTGCACAAACCGGTACCTGCCACCGGAGCCAGTAATCTAAACCGATAACGTCGGCCGATTTCTGCATTTCCGACGGCGTTAAAATCGCAAACCCAAGAATAAATGATCGGTGAATTCAATGGATTTCCCGGAGTGAGGAGAGAATCACGATGTTGCAGTCGTTACTGGATTATTTTTTGACTGATTATCAGTTTCGTTTATGAGGTTTGAAACTGATTCCTTCGCCATTCAATGGGGGTGGTTATGAATATCACACACACTACAATTATTGCGGGAAATAATTACACTTTCACCCCATTAGTAGGGGTGGCCCCGGCCCCGGGGGCTGCAAGCCCGACTTTTTGTTTTGAAAATCTTGTTGAGAAGTCTCAAGACTCAAAAAATTACTTTTTAAGAATCATATCATGTGTTAAAAAATCACTGTTACAGGACCCCGCAGAGTGATGATTTTATGGAATGAGACCTTTCACCAAATTTTCTTTTTTTTTAGGGCTTGGGTTTTGGTTTTATGCCTATGGGAGCAGGGCCCGGCGGGTTTTAAGGCCCAATTAATTTTAGGACCGGGCTTGGTCAAAACCCAAATATTTAAGGGCCAACCCAGCCTGGCCCGAGAACTTTAATTTTAAATATATATATATATATATATATATATATATATATATATATATATATACACACATATTCAACAACAGGAATATAACTGAAAAATTCATAATGATCAATATATACTTTAATTTTATTATAAAAACAAATTGTAAGGACTTTTTAGTACCAACTGAGAACTTTAATTAAAAAAAAATTATATAAGTGAAGAAATTCATCTATACTTTAATCTTGTTATATAAGAATATTGGTTTGGCTCTAAAGTGTCATTTTAGTATTTATTGTTAGAATATTGGTTTGACTTTAAACTGTAATTTTAATATTTATTATTGGTTTGGTGTTGTAATTTTAGCATTTATTTTTTAAATTAAAAAAAATTATAGGGTCGGGCTTAGGTTTATTTTTTTTTAGGGCCGGGTTTGGGCATGAAAGTAGGGCCCGACCCTAGAGTCTAATATTTTTTTGTAATACTCTAGTCAAAGCCCAGCCCGAGCCCGGCCCATGACCACCCCTATCCATTAGGGGTCTAAATTCATGAACTATAGGGAAAATTATATTTTTGGCATTCTATCTATGTGGATACTGAAGTTTATCAAATTATACATTTGAGCGCTCAAATTCCACATTCGTTTCAATTCCAAAAAATTTAAAATACCGTTGGTGATTTTAGACGTAAAATGGGTTAAATTCTCAATACGTGGCTTTTTAATGAGAAATTTTTTGTCATTTCATTACTCCACTAAACCTAAGACATTTTTTCCTAACAACGATTCAAGTTTTGTTTTCTCATTGTCTTGACAAATCGTTGTTAAAGAAATATTAGAGAAAAAATGTCCTTATTCAAAGGTTACGTGTTGAACACAGTGTATTTTTCCATTCAAAATCATTAACGTTTTTAATTTTGCGGGATTGACACACATGAAATTTGAGGAACCAAATGTACAATTTGACAAATTTTAGAGTTCACATAAATACCCACTCCATACTTTACCGACCAAAAATATAAATTTCCCACGATTAAAATGTAACTTTAAGGGCAAATTGGTTGACTAAACGATCCCATTTATATTTATATACGATTTAAAATAAGAGACTACGAAATTAACATTTTAATTCATTCAGTCCACACGATAAAGTAATTTTTTCGGAATGTCAAAGTTACTATAATTTTTACACGTAAAAAATTGCAGTAACTTTTATAGCGTACAGTGACTTTTAGGTTTTTTACAGTAATTTTAAACTTCTGAAAAAATTACTTTAGCAATTTTAATTTCGTGAACCGTCGAGAAAAAACCTTAAGTTAAATTTCATATTATTCAATGAAAAAATAAGCACATACAAATTTTCGAAAAAAAAAAATTATATTTTTACCTACATCTGGCTACAAATATACAAGAGAAAGGGAACATTTCTAACTTATTAAAAAAAGTATTTTATAACAATTTATAAATTATAAAATGTTCTAGTTTGCGAATTGAAGAACAACCAAACAGACCCTAAGAAGTTTCGCGAAATATTCAAAACAAACGTACAAGATTCTCAAGTTTAATCAGTTAAATATACACCCAAAAAAAACAACTGAAAATAAAAAATCCAAACCGTCGACTAAAAACAACAATCAACGCGAGGGAAACTTAGTACTTCACAAATGAATTAGGGAAAAATTTCGAAAAAATTAAGATCTTGAACTTCACAAGCAACAATTACAGTCCGTAACATGGAATATGAGCCGCGGCCAAGATGGTGTACCTGTCAAAAGAACAAAGCGCTTTTATACTGTTTCTGTTCCCAATAATTTGTCCTAAAAATCTAAGAATGGGTTATTTATTAAATTTTTATTTTTTTTTATTTATAAAACGCTCCCACTTAGTAAAATTTCTGCGTCCGACCCTGAACAGAAACAGTTTTTGAACTCTAAAGAAATGTTTCTTTTGTAAGAAAATTACTTGAGAGGAGCCCATGGCGTTGATAGCACGAGGAACGGATAAGGCCACCTTAAAAAAAAAAATAAATAAATAAATAAATAAATAAATTAAAAGCCTGCTGTAAGTAAATAAGTTTTAGACAAAAATAAATAAATAAATGATTAAAAAAAAAAATTATACCAAGAAAGACCACAGGCATGAATAATCCACTCGAAAACGATGTAGCAGCAGCTCCAGAGCACAAAATATGAAAAGCGGAACCACGGAAATGGCTGCCAAGATCATCAAACCAAACAACGTATATGCATGCGTGTATATATATATATATACGTGTATATATATATATATATATATAGAGAGAGAGAGAGAGAGAGAGACTTACAAGTCTATTTAGAGATGTATCAAGAAGGAGAAAAACAGCATTTAGAGAGTGCATGCTCCCCATCAACTGTCAACACATACATACATACATATATATACACACACACACACTTCTTCATTATGGGTGTGAAGGAAAGCCTAACGTCGTGAGCTAACTGATGGGGTTGAGAGAGGCATGAGACCACCTTGATACTGGTGGTACTATGAAATAAACATCGGATGTGTGAAGGGAATATGAAATACCAAACGAATCGTTAAAAATAACAGAAAAAACTAACCGTATCCAGTTTAAAATGCTTGATTGAAAGAACCGGAACGATAACACACCAGAACAACACATCCGTTAAGATTACTGCGCCTGCACAAATCTGCCATTTCCCAAAAGAAAAAAGAAAAACAAGTTTAGAAATACAACCTTAAATTAAAGAACAAGTTAGGACCTGTTTGGTTGTCATTCAATTCGCAAATTCCACTCTTTTTCTATCAGTCAATTTATGGTTTTTTTGTAGTTGTTCGATTTGGTTACTATTTTTGTTCATTGATTCCTGTTCGTGCTCCCAAAATTTTGGAATTAATGTACGGAGATGCGTTTGGTAAACGTGCTTCTGTTATTAAAATTTGGGGAGTAATTTGGGATTATTTTATGAATTATATAAGAATCTAAGAAACAAAAAACTGTTGATTGCTATTCACTTCCACAAAACTATTCTCACTACCATCCGGTCAGCCACCATCACCAAACCAGCTACCATACATTTAAAGAAAAAAAAAATGTTGCAACCAAAAATGTTTCTTGTTTTTGTTCTCATAAATTAAATGTAACAATTTCTTGACAATGGTCGTTACCAAGTTTGTTTTTATTTCGTGATTACTCTAGAACGGAAACAAAATTCTTATCTCATCCCATCCCAATTTATTCAAAGTAGATATAGAAAAACATAAACACTAACCAAACGCCACCTTCAGTGTTTGTTTGCGAGAAAAAAAGACACTCAAATCAGTTAACTGAGGCCCCGTTTGGTAACCGTTTCCATTCTAGAAATTTCAATCCCATTCCCAGATTTTTGGGAATTCTGTTTAGGAATAGCGTTTGGTAATTTTTGTTTCCGTTTCCATTTCATTCCCATTTGAGAATTGTGCCCACTTTTTTCTTAAGAAATAAGAAACAAAAAAAAGTTGTTTCTCATTATTCTCATTCCATTTCCAAAATACATTGTCACTATTCATCCGCAAGCCGACCACCGTCTGCCGCCGGCGGCCATCTCTGGCAACCGTCGCCGGTCACCGTCCGGCAGGAAATTTTCCGGCCACCGTTGTCCGGCCGTAGCCGGCGCCATTGCCTTCCTGCCATCGCCGACACCATAGCCGTCAGGCCAAAACAGAAAGAAAAAAAATAAAAAAATAAAAAGATTTTAGGATAAAATCGTTACCAAACACAATTATCTTTCCAAAACAAAAAAAAATCATCATTACCAAACGCGATTCTACTCCTAAGAAAAAAACAAAATTTCCATCTCATTCCCATCCCACTGCTGGAATGGAAACAGAAACGGTTATCAAACGCCACCTAACTATTTTACTTCTCGTTCATATATTATTTTCTCGTGTAATTGGAGTAAAATATAACTTAAAAATTGGGTTCATATATTATTTTCTCGTGTAATCGGAACAAACCCGTTACGCAATCGTATCGGCTCGTAACGGTCTAATACGATGTGAATCGGCTCCAGACTTGAGTATCGGTCCTATAACGGTATCAGGGGGTCAATTTTCGTTATGTATTGGCCGATACGTAACATAACGACCGATATGTAAAACCTTGGTTCACGGTCTCACCCTACTCCCCACAGTAACTTTTTAAAAAATCCAATAATTCTGTCAGAAATCTAAAACCGCCTCACTATATGAAAGTTAGTGCAGTGATTTGGGACTTCCGAAAAAAATTACTATAGCGCGTAAATTTGTGGATTGTTCGCCAAGAATTATATAAATCAATTCATAAAACAGGACAATTTAGACAACATTAAGCTTTAAACCATGAACAATCAACAAAAAAATGATTAGCTTAATCATAGTACCTGATACGAGGTTTGCATAAGGTATCCCCAAAAACCAGCTCTTCCTCGATTTGGGTCATCATAATTTCCCAATTGGATAATCTTCCAATTTTCTTGCGCCATGAAATCACTCTCTTCTTCTTTTCTTTCTTCCACATTTCGCTTCTTTTTGTAGTACAGAACACATCCATGGGCAGACACAATGCTTCCAATCTATACATATAGAGAGAGAAACATATATATATGTATATATCTTAAAGCAGATCGGGCCTTGTTTTTTTTCCCAAGTCCGACCCTATCAAAATAATTAGGGCCCTAACCCAGCCCTCGTGTCGACCTGACCCTATAATTTTTTTTTTTAATTTAAAAATTAAATAAAAACAAAAACATAATCATTAGATTAATCACCAAGCTTGTAATTGCTGCAAAATAATCATCAGATGAATTTACAATTGCTGCAAATAATCACCAATTGCTGCAACTTGCAAGCTTACAAATTAATCATCAGATTAATCACTAATTGCTGCAATCCCACACCATTCATTTCTACACAAAAACAAATTCATTGCCAATTGCTGCAATGTCTCTCTCTCTCTCTCTCTCTCTCTATATATATATATATATATATTTTATTTTATTTTTATTTTTTTTAATTTAATTTAATCCACGGGCCGGCCCTATAAAATATTAGGCTTGCTCAAGCCCGGCCCTAATTTTACTCGGGCCTAAACTTTGTAGCCCAAGCCCTAACCATGGGCTCAAAGTTTAGGCCCAAGCACTAAAAATTTTGGGCTTCGCTAGGAAGACCCCCAAACCCATGACCATCCCTACTACACACCATTAGAAATACTGAATTAATTTAAATTTTTTAAACCCACATGAAATATTATATAAATATATCAAATATATAAAAAAATAACAATAAATACAAATATTATTTCATGAGTTTTTTTTTTTTTTCAATGTTTAGTCTTTATTCAATATATTTCTTTGTTGTTTAATTTGTATGTTTTTATTTATTTTTTTAGTTTTTATTTTTAACGTTTTGGTTTTCGGTTTTTTATTATAGAGCATAGACGAATAGGAAATGAAAATATGAAATATGAAGAAGTAATATGCAATTACAATTAAATTTTAAGGGGGAACCTTTTAATTTGCAAGACGGTTGCCTATTTCCGAATATAGTAATAATAAACATTAAAAAATAAAATTCAATTACGCTCAATTTGAATTTGAAAATTAATAGAAGAATATAATGTAAATTACAAAAACAAAAAATATTGCTATTTTGGTATAATTGTGACTATTAACAGTCATTCTATTAAAAATGATATATTTATGATTAATATAAAAATATTAAAAAATTAAAAAATATTTAGAGTAATATGCAAATACTGAAAGTCTAAAATAATTTAGAAACTCTCAAATAATCGATGTAGAATAAAAATCTAATATTCGTCCTTAAGTGCAACCCCTAGTTTACATGGACGATTTGACTATGAGTGAATGATAAGAAATGTGTAATGCTCAACTTGCACGAATGATTTGAGTACGGAGGAATGAAAAGCGAATTCTCATGGCATTAGTTTTGAAACCATTTATATTAGGAGGTTCATGTTGGGAAATGAAGAAAAGAATGGTAAGAGTGGTCATGGGCCCGAGGGCCCGCCCAACCCGAACGGTCCGGCCCTATTTTTTTAGGGCTTTGGCTTTGAGCCCATGGGCAGAGCTTGGGCCTAAGTGTTAGGGCCCGATCAATTTTAGGGTCGGGCTTGGGCAAGGTCAAAATATATTTAGGCCAGGTCCAAAGAATAATTAAGGCCCTATTTGGTTAGTGTTCTCAATCAAACTCAACCCAACCTAACCCAAAAAATTTGGGTTTGATTTTTGGGAACGTGTTTGGCAAATACAAAACTCAACCCAACCCAACCCAAAAAATAGAAATTGATTCTCAAAATCCTAAAGAAATCAGAAATAAAAAAAAGTTGTTTCTTTTTGTGCCCAAAAAACTCAACCCAAAGTTCTCAACTTCCATCTTCATCTGCCGGTCGACCACCACCATCCGCCGCCGTTCGCCTCCGCTGGCCACCGTCCGGCAACCATCGCCGGCCACCGCCGCCGCAGTCCTGCGACTGTCCGGCGATCGACCGCCGTCTCCGGCCACCTTCGGCGACCTTCCGTTGCCGCCGGTCACCTCCGGCGACCGTCCGCGGCCGACCACCGCCGTCACCAGCGTCCGGCCGCCGTCTGACACAGCAGCCGCCGTCCTGCCGCCGCCAAACACAATAAAAAATTCAAAAAAAAAAAAAAATTAGTTTTATGATAAAATCGTTACCAAACACATTCTGTTCTCAGTACAAAACAAATTGTCGTTATCAAACGTAATTTTGTTCCCAAAATTCTCAACTCAACCCAACCCATTCCAGTTGGGTTCAGAAAGTCGGAACACTAACCAAACGCCACCTAAAAATACATGTATGTACACACACATACACATTATACACACATATTCAACCATAGGGCTTTGGGTTAAAAATTTTTTTTAGGGCTTTAGGCTTATTTTTCTAGGGCTTAGGCTTCTTGTATAAGGTTGGGCTTTGGGTTTCAATTTTTTTTATAGGGTCGGGTTTGGGCATGGAATTAAGGCTCGACTATAGGACCAGGCCGGACTCGGGTCTAGCAATTTTATGTAATACCCTAGTCTAACCCGGCCCAGCCTGAGTCCGGCCTGGCCCATGACCACCCCTAATGAATGGCATTCCCCAACCTAAGGATCAGTCATACAAATACAAAATTCACACACAAAAGGATTAACGTGGTTCGGCCAATAATTTGCCTATGTCCACGTAGAGAAACAAACTACGTTATATCAATAGGAATTATAAGTGGAGATGAATTTCCAGACTCTCAACTACCCCACCCAATTCTCTCATTGTCAAACTCTCTATATGTGTTTATTCACTGTCTGAGCAATATCCCTCTGGAGGCTCACCCTGGGCTGGGCCATGGCCAAAGGTCGTTAACTTTCGCCCTAAGAAGTTTTGCGAAATATTCAAAACAAACGTACAAGATTCTCAACTTTAATCGGTTAAATATACACCCAAAAAAAACATCTGAAAATAAAAAAAAAATTCAAACCGTCGACTAAAAACAACAATCAACGCGACGGAAACTTAGAATTGCACAAATGAATTAGGGAAAAATTTCGAAAAAATTAAGATCTTCAACTTCACAAGCAACGAGTACAGTCCGTAACATGGAATATGAGCTACAGCCAATAAAAAGTACCTGTCAAAAGAACAAAGCGCTTTTATAGTGTTTCTGTTCCCAATAATTTGTTCTAAAAAATTAATAATGGGTTATTTATTAAAGTTTTTTTAAATATTTTTGTTTTATCGTTTATAAAACGCTCCCACTTAGTAAAAATTTTGCGTCTGACCCCGAACAGAAACAGTTTTTTGAACTCTAAAGAAATGTTTCTTTTGTAAGGAAATTACCAGAGAGGAGCCCACGGCGTTGATAGCTCGAGGAACGGATAAGGCCACCTTAAAAAAAATAAAAATAAATAAATAAATAAAATAAAAGCCTGCTGTAAGTAAATAAGTTTTAGACAAAAATAAATAAATAAATAATTAAAAAAAAAAAAACTTATACCATGACAAACCGCAGGCATGAATAATCCACTCGAAAACGACATAGCAGCAGCTCCAGAGCACAAAATATGAAAAGCGGAACCACGGAAATGGCTGCCAATCAATAAACCTTAAGATCATCAAACCAAACAACGTATATACGTGCGTGTATGTACACACACATATACGTATATATAGAGAGATAGAGATAGAGAGACTTACAAGGCTATTTAGAGATGTATCAATAAGGAGAAAAACAGCATTTAGAGTATGCATGCACCCCATCAACTGTCAATACATACATATATATATATATACACACTTCTTCATATAAGATCATCAACAGAAAGAAGCAAAACATGTTAGGTACTGTTTGGTTTGCACAAAATAGAAGCCATAAAATGATTTTTATTTACTTTTACATGCGATTATTTTGAATTCCAATTTCATGTCTTCGATGCCAAACGCTACCTTAAACGCATTCTGATGGCCTTACGATCCAAAGAGAAATCGATTTCTCCACAGAAGTTCACAAAAATCATATGATTTAGTGAATCCAAAGTGATTTTTTCATCTTATTACAATATAGTAAAGTGAACTAAAAAAATTTAGAGCCCAAACATGGTGTTGGGTTAATCCCAATCGGATGTGGAAGGGGTTGGTGGTCAAATTATGAGTGTGAGGGAAAGCCTAACGTCATGAGCTAACTGATGGGGTTGAGAGAGGCCTGAGACCATCCTATACTGGTATCAGAGCCTAGGTTACAACAACTCTAACCCAATAGCTACAAAGGAAAAAACTGGTCGAGAGTTAGTCGACCAAAGGTCCGGTGTTTGAAGAAAAGATTGTTGGGTTTATTCTACATCCAATATAGAAAGTACTGGTGGTACTATGAAATACCAAACAAATTTTTAACGGAGAAAACTAACCATATCCAGTTTTAAATGCGCGATTGAAAGAACCGGGACGATGAGAAACCAGAAGAACACATCCGTCAAGATTACCGCGCCTGCACAAGTCTGCCATTTCCCAAAAGAAAAAAAAGTTTAGAAATATAACCTTAAATTGAGGAACAAGTTAGGACCCGTTGTCATTCAATTCGCATATTCAACTCTTTTTCTATCAGTCAATTTATGGGTTTTTTATAGTTGTTCGGTTTGGTTACTGTTTTTGTTCACTGATTCCTGTCCCCGCTCCCAAAATTTTGGAATTAATGTACAGAGACGTGTTTGATAAACGTGCTTTTGTTATTAAAATTTTGAGAGTAATTTGGGACTATTTCATGAATTCTATAAGAATCTGAGAAACAAAAAAATGTTGATTGTTATTCATTTCCACAAAACTATTCCCATTACCATCCGGTCAGCCACCACCACCAAGCCGGCCGCCATACATTTAAATAAAAAAAAAAATGTTGCAACCAAAAATGTTTCTTGTTTCTGTTCTCATAAATTAAAAGTAACAATTTCATGACAATGGTTGTTACCAAACTTGTTTTTATTTCGTGAATACTCTAGAACGGAAACAAAATTCTCATCTCATCCCATCCCAATTTATTCAAAGTAGATAAAACATAAACACTAACCAAACGCCACCTTAGTGTTTGGTTGCGAGAAAAAAAGACACTCAAATCAGTTAACTAACCATTTTACTTCTCGTTCATATATTATTTTCTCGTGTAACCGGAGTAAAATATAACTTAAAAATTGGGTTCACAGCGCCACCCTAGTCACTACAATAACCTTTTGAACAATTCAAAAATTTTGTTAGAAGTCCAAAATCACTAAACTATATCAAAGTTAGTGCAGTCATTTTAGACTTCTAAAAAAACACTATAGCGCGTGGATTGCATGAGTATAAAATTTAAGTTTGTGGACTGTTCACTAAGAACACACGCTCAAATTAGTCAACTAACCATTTACTTCTTTCATTCACATGTTATTTTCCCGTGTAATTGGAGTAGAATATAGCTTAAAAATTGGGTTCACGGTCTCACCCTACTCCCCACAGTAACTTTTTAAAAAATCCAATAATTCTGTCATAAATCCAAAACCGCCTCACTATATGAAAGTTAGAGCAGTGATTTGGGACTTCCGAAAAAAATTACTATAGCGCGTAAATTTGTCGATTGTTTGCCAAGAATTATATGAATCAATTCATAGAACAGGATGATTTAGACAAGATTAAGCTTTAAACCATGAACAATCAACAAAAAATTGATTAGCTTAATCATAGTACCTGATACGAGGTTTGCATAAGGTATCCCCAAAAACCAGCTCTTCCTCGATTTGGGTCATCATAATTTCCCAATTCGATAATCTTCCAATTTTCTTGCGCCATGAAACCACTCTCTTCTTCTTTTCTTTCTTCCACATTCCGCTTCTTTTTGTAGTACAGAACACATCCATGGGCAGACACAATGCTTCCAATCTATACATATAGAGAGAGAAACGTATATATATGTATGTATATATCTTAAAGCAGAGAGTGATTTATGATGTAATGAAGAAACAGGGTTTTCTTACATACCGCGAAATAGAGGATGACTAGTGTGAAAGTCCACCTGCGTTTGAATCATTTATAGAACAAGAACATCAGATTTTAGGGTTCTTGTTATTGGGATTTCGGGTTTGTTTTTGACCCGAAACAATGGAGAAATGATCCGATTCATGTGTGGCTGCTACCCATAATCCTATGTTTTTTAACTTGTCCTTTTGATTTTGACACGTCGAACCCTAAAGTATTTAAATTGTATCACATCAGTTATTTCATTATTTTTTTTATGTCGGAATTCACCTATGTGGTGATTCTGTGTTTGACAAATGACTTATTTACGTCATAGCAAATGGAGTCATCGATTTGAACTGATTTGGCACGATTTGGATATTTCAAAGTAGGGATACGACTAAATCGAAAAACCGAACCGAACCAACCAAAGAAGAAAATAAACTAAACTGCCCAAGGGTAAACTACGTAATTCTGTTCTGTTCAGAATTTTTTTTTTCTCAAAGTGCAGTTCAGTTTTCGGATTCAGGCGTCTAGGGTCTCAGTTTAAACCGAATCGAACTACTAAAAACGGCGTTGTTTTCAAAGAAACCAAACCGAGACCCTCAATTTTGTCACTAACCTCCCCCTGAACTACCAAATCGAATTGCACGCACCCCTACTTCAAGGTTTTAATGTGGTCAAATTGAAAGTATAAAGGTTATAGTGGAATTTTTTAAAACTTTAGGGGTAAAAAATCCAAAAACATTTAATTTATATTTGTCTTAGAATTCAACATGTTATTTCTCCAAATTTTCGTAGTTTTTCAAAATAGTGTTGAATTCAACATGGTAAAAATTATTAAAAATTTATTCGGTTGTTATTATAAAAAATATTGAATATTATTAAATAAAAAAATTATTAAAAAAATTAGATAAAATATTGACGGACATCGTTAAATTCAACACGATTGAAATATTTCAAAATCGAATTTCTCGGAGGGGTGAAAAGTGCAAAAAAACTCTATAAGAAACAGTAAAGTACTTACTCTGTGTAGTAAACAAAAATGGATGCATCATACAACTTTATATCCCACGCCAAGAAACCGCTTAGAACCAAAAACGACCCGACCCGCACCCCCAGTAGCCAACCAGGGTGCAACCCCCGCCAGCAGCTAGCCCACAGCTGGCCGGAGCCGACGTGTCCCAACGCCGGAGCTCTATCAGTCTCCGGCCGACCAATCGCCAAGCTCTGATACATGGTATTGTCGTCATCTAATTTTCGGGATCCTTCCCTTAGCCGGAGCACCCAGACGGCACCGAAGAAGGCGACTCCGACTATACCGAAACAGACGAAGTCGTACCAGTACACCAGCAGCGCCATTTTATCCGGTGAAGTTTGTGGTGAACTGAGAAGAACTTCAATAATTGAAAATTTTCATGGGTTGTATTGAGTGAGTGGTGGTTTTGAGGGGGGGGGGGGGGGGGAAGTAGGGGAGGGGGGGACTGGTAGTTATGAACGGTTGGTTTTTTGGCGTCTGAAAATTGGTCATGTTGACGCTTTGATAAATTGGTTTGTTGGCTCAAAAGTAATGAAAGAAAAAAATTATTTATTATCTTAGATTTAAAAGAATGACTAAGATGGGTCACGTGCCTTGCACGTGCCATGCATTAGGGGTGGTCATGAGTCGGGTTGGATTGGATTTGGGCTAAATTTTAGTTAGGGTATTATAAAAAAAAAATATTAGGCCCTAGTCTAGCCTGGTCCGGATCCTACTTTCATGACCAAGCCCGGCCCTACTAAAAAAATCAAACCCAAGTCCGGGCCTAAGGTCGACCCGACCCTATATATATATATATATATTATTTTTTATAATTTAAAAATAAATACTAAAATATAAACATAAATATGAAACAAAACAAAACCAATATTATCATTTACATTCACGTTAAATCAAGCAAAACCAACTAAGATTGGATTTGTTTGATATGTGTGTGTGTGTGTATATATATATTTAAATTAATAGTACTCAAGCCAAGCCGACCCTAATTCGGCCTTACCCAAACCCGACCCTAAATATTATCGGACTTGAAAATCAAAATCCAAGTTCTACCCATGGGCTTAAAATTAAAGCTTAAGCCCTAAAAAAATAGGGTTAGGCTGGGCGGGCCACCGGGCCCATGACCACTCCTACATGTCATTAGAGATACTGCATTAATTTAAATTTTTTAATCCCGTATGAAATATTATATAAATATATCAAATATATAAAAAAAATAACAATGAATACAAATTTCGTTTCTTGAGTTTTTTTTTTTTTTATTATTATTTTCAATTTATGATCACTTATTTTTTATATTAGATTTCTTATTTTTAGAGACCATATATATTAGGAGGTTCATGTTGGGAAATGAAGAAATGAATGGCATTCCCCAACCCAAAGATCAGTCATACAAATGCAAAATTCAGACACAAAAGGTTTAACGTGGTTTGACAAAAAATTTGTCTGTGTCCACGGAGATAAACTAATTCCACTATATCAATAGGAATTATAAAAGTGGAGGTGAATCTCCAGACTCTCAACTACCCCTCTCAATTCTCTCATTTTCAAACTCTCTATCTGTGTCTATTCACTGTTTGAGTAATATCCCTCTCTCCCCGGAGACTTACCCATGGCCTCTCCCTAGCCATTGTCAAAGGTCGTTGTCTTTCTCTCGCAAATGCTAGATTTTAGCTTAGTTCATATGAACTTATGAACTCGAAACCTATTTATAATTTGAGAGAAGGGCAAAATGGGTATTCTAGAAAAGTTCTAAAACGCGTATTGTTCACGCGGAATTCACTATTTACGCATATTCCGCGATTTACTGTTCATGTGGAATTACACTATTCACTATCGGTAGTACTGCATACTAGTAACACGTATGACACTGTTCATGTGTACGTCACTATTTACTCATTGAAAATATCAAGATAATACACGATAAGTGATTTAAGTGTAGAGGAATGAGAAAAGAATTCTCATAACCTTAGCACTGATATCAGATTAGGATGTTCTAACTTAAAACGATATGATTTCAAGTAGAGTAACTTATTTGACTTAAATAATGGTTTGAAAACTCTAAAATTATTGATGTAAAATAGGAATCTAACACCAAGGATATAGTCTAGGCTGTTGTGATGATTCAATCTCTAGGTGACCTGATATCAAGCACAAACACCCCAACTCAGCAGTTGTCTCCAAATCCCACCAAATACGAAAAGAAAACCAGAAAACTCAATCAACAGATATAAATTCCTCAATAATCCCACGATTGTAGCGAGAATTACGGGGATTATTTTATATAATGTGGAAGACTTGTCAAATAAGTCTTCTTGTACCGATAAATACTATAAAAACATTGTGAGGCAAAAGTACGTATAAACCTCTACTGATTCTCACACCGAAAGAAAATATTGTCACACCCCACCCCGGACACCCGTCACCCCTGGGCCGGCGTGACGTTGACATGACATCACCTATCCAACTATATCAAACAAAAATACATCAGATATACCAAATTGTCATCTATACAACATATACATAATTTTTCAACTATAAGGATATTCCCGCTTCAATAATAGGAACAATAAACTAAAACTCATAAACCTCCCTTAGGTTCACTTCTGATAGCTCGTCTAAAATTTCACTCCTACGACTCCAACGCATGACCCAGATAACTCTATCTAGTGTCAGTAGGGGACCGATCGACTCTTATTCGCTCCACCTGCGAATGTACTGCCTTCTTAGTAAAAAAAAATTAAATTAAAATAATAATTAATTCTACAATATCTAAATGGATCAAGCGAAAATATATAAACATCACATAGTTAGTAAAAATTTCCATAATATAAGCAGTGAAAATAAAGCAATAAGTATAAGTTCCATTCAAACCCATCTAGCATAAAATAATACCAATCACCATAAGAAATAATAAATCACCCAGTATAAGTTAAAACACCACATCTCAAAACACCCCTCCACCACAACACACACTAGCTAGCCATAGTGATCATTTTAACCTCACGATCGGGAGTTACAACGGTACCGTAACATCCATAGGAATGCCTTCCTACGAAATATCCATACCCCTTTTGGGGAGAAATATAATTCACACTCCTTAGGGGAGAACTATCCACATCTCAAGGGAAGAAATCCACACCCCTTGTGGGGAGAAATATAATCCACACCCCTTTCAGTGAGAAACCACACCCCTTACGGGGAGAAAACTATGGCATCATCCAAATCATTAATATCGTCTAAAATTCACACCCCTTATGGGGAGAATATAAATCACAACAATATCGTCAAAAATCCACACCCCTTATGGGGAGAATATAAACCACACCCCTTTTCGGGGAGAATTTCTAAATCACGTTTTTCTCTCTCTTTTTAAAATACCACTAATTTCAGTAAAAATCATTTCTCTACCTTTGTTTTTAGAAAACCAAGCATTATTGGAAAACCAGATATTTTTTCACTATCTTCTAAAATCACCCAGTTAACGAACAATTTTTCAATAAATAATTTATTTCCACATTTTTCTTTAAGAACCAACAAAATTCACCTTTTCAAAACACTCACTGATTCAGCAAAACCATTTTTTTCCACCTTCTATTAAAACCACCAAATCTAACAAATCATTTTATAAAATCTTTTCTTTTTAAAACCAACACAATTCAATGAAAATCTATTTTACCAATTCACCCAAAACCTGTTTGATCCATCTTATTTATAAAATCACACAGTTTTAAGCAACACGCATTTCATCATATATATATGAAAATAAATTTTTGTAAGAAGACAGTACACTCACCTGAATATCCTTTTTGGAAAATTCCACCGACTCTCTGCTACTGATCCTCTAGAAATCGGGAACCTATTCGTGACAAGACCTAAATTAATATTTTATGTAAAAAATAACCTAACCATTAAATACAGGCCCTAATTTTCGTAATTTCATATTCCCCGCATTCTATATTACTATTTAACGAGTATTGTTCCGTTACAGTTTACGATATCAAATTCATTCATGCGAATGGTCTCAATATTTATTATCGTATTTCGACATTTCGGTGCTAGAAATTAATTTCACAATCACCCACGAGACAATTTAAACACAATTAAATGCATATATTAAAAGTGATAGGAATTTTACCTCTTTCGACTTTTTCGTCGGTCGCAAAATTGAATTTTTTATTTTTTGTTGGAGTGGTTTGTGGAATTTCCCCTTTTTTTTTTTTTTTTTTTCTTTCTTTTTCTTTCTTTTTCTTCTGTTCTTCCTGCTTCTTCTTCGTTTTCTAGTCTACGTCCGATTCACCGACCCTCTCTCTCTGGCCTGCACCGCCGGTGACGACCACTCTTTTCTCTTCCTTTTTCCTTTTTCTTCTTCTGTTTTTCGTTTGTATTCCTGGTTCAGCCGCCGACACCACCACCGGCCCTCACTACCGGCGACCCACCTCTCTCTCTCTCTCTCTCTTTTCTCGGTTTCTGCTTCTGCTTCATCTCAACCAAGCAGCGCCGACACGACACAAACACACGATCGCCTACTTAAACCGAACGGAACACACATTCACAACCCATCAATGATAACGGCGAACGGCAACTCCCCAAACCACAACGATCGACCACTCCTCCGACCAATCTCCCTCTTTCTCTCTCTACACTCCATTCCGGCGACGACGGCAACCACCCCCACAACTGAAACACACACACACAAAACCAAACCCACTTACTCTCTATCTTTATCTTACCGTCGGTGATAAAAACCCACACCACCGGACCACCGAACAACACATACAAAACCATCGATGAACCACAACACACACAACCCACTGACAACGAGCAGCAACACACACCCACTTGCTGCCGAACGGAACACTCACACTTACATAGCGGCACCCACACACCGCCCACCTAAAATCGTCGACGAACCATCCTCTCTCTCTAACCCACGGCCGGCGACGACTCCAGCGATCAACGGCGAGCTCTCCCACGCTCACACACATGCAAAACGGCCAACCGAACACCGCCGGACAACCACCTGAACCTCTCTCTCTCCGGTTTTCTCACAGCCAAACGGCGACACCGCCGGCCACTTCTTTCTCTCTCTCTCTTTCTTTTTCTCTTTTGATTTGTTTCTCGATTCTTCCTCTCCCTCTCCATCTGTATATATGTATAACTGTATATATATATATAGAGAGAGAGACCATGCTCACCGACTCGACTTCCTCTCCGTTCTTCTCGATCCTTTGGCTCCCCTCCTGACACACGCACGATCACACACACACACACACCGATACATATATATATATATATATAATATCTTTTTTTTTTTGTAATTACACTAACCCCTTCTTTTTAGTTAAGATATTAATTAAACTCATATTCTACTTTCAATGCACTTGAAAATTACAATTCGACCCTTAAAATTCTAAATCACACAATTAATATTGCAATACACCTCAATATTTTTGAGATATGTTAAAATGCGACTAAAATTGTTCGTATACAAAAATCGGGGTCTTACAAATGTTATCAGATCGGCAATTAATATAGACACATGTTAGATATAAATAATATATATATATATATATATATATATATAAATGAATTCCACCCCTGATTACAAGGAAAAGTCACATGGCAAAGTGCTGGGCACACTATTGATTTTCAATAAAAAATTCACAAAATATGGTAAAAAAAAATAATAATTAAAACCCAAATTTTTTTTTAATGATTAAGCCAAAATTCAATTTGCTCCATTAGAGGGCGGACCAGCCGTGGCCACCACCGAAAAACCACCGTCCACCGCCAAATTATGGCCGCTAACGTAAGCCGACTCGTCAGAAGCCAAAAAAAGAGCAGCCTCCGCCACATGCCTAGCCTTCAAAACGATCCCTTTGAGAATCGCAGAGCCGGAAATATTGTCCTCGAGCTCGCTCGGCTCCATCTTATAGGTCCGGCAACACAGCGGCGTCGCTATCCCGAACGGCGACACGCAGTTAACCCTAATCCCGTACTCTCCGAGTTCGCTGCAAGCTGTCCGGACCAAGCCAACCAGGGCGTGTTTGGAGGCGGTGTAGGCGTGGGGGCCGGTCCCGCCGATCGACGCTGACACGCTGGCGGTACATATCAACGATCCCCGGACTTTTCTCGCCACCATGGCGCGGGCCCCGTGTTTGAAAGTCGCCGCCACTCCTCGGACGTTGGTCGACATCGTGTCGTCGAAACCGTTCATGTCGAGATCGAGGAGTCCGGTCAACGGGCCGATGACGCCGGCGTTGCTGAAGAGGATGTCGAGGGTACCGAATTTTTCGACGGCGAAATTTACGGTTTTTTCCACCTGGTTCTCATCGCGAACGTCGCAGTGGTGGTAGATGACTTTGTCGGAGCCGATCGACGAGACCACTTGGCGGCCTAACTCGTCTTGGACGTCGGCGGCCACCACGAATGCTCCGTTTTCTGCGAATAATCGAACCGACTCCTCCCCGATTCCGCTGGCGGCGCCGGTGATGAGCGCCACCTTCCCCTCCAACCTGAAAAACACAAAACAAAATCAAGATGGTTTACACAGAGAGAGAGAGAGAGAGAGAGCAGATGGTTTAGAGAGAGAGAGAAGATGGTTTACACAGAGAGAGAGAGAGAGAGAGAGAGAGAACCTTAGCTTAGACATGGTGCGTTTGAAACTTTGAATGCTGATCAGATTTGCAATGAAGGCTTATGTCTCTTGGATCTGCTGCATAAATTGATTTAGGGTTTTATAGAGAGAGATTCAATGGGTGCACAGCTCGAGACATTTTTATTTATTTTTATTATCCAGATCAATTTATGCGTACTTCGACTAATTATCTCTCCGGACGATCATAAAGGTACACTCCTCCACATCAATATGATATATTCAAGATTAAATTTAAGAATTAATTCTCAAAATATTCCAAAATCAAACCCTGATTGACAACTCTTCTTGTTAACCAAACTAACGCTGGTTCAGAGCTCGAGACAACATGCAATTAAGGCTTAAAATATGGAGTTATCTTAATAACCACAAAAAATGGGTGTCTTTTCATTCTCTCTCTATTATTGGAATAACTGTTTAATTATCTTAATTAACACTTGTTTAATTAACTCTGCCTTAATTAGTGCATGCATGGTTATCATTCCTATGAGGTTTAATCAACACAGCTAATCTAATCCACTCTTAATTAGAATCAATAAAGCAGCTCAACGGACACGTCACTATGAGATTCAAAAGATTGGAATATCCTCTAACTGAACTTACTTTGTCTCAGATTGGGCTCCGGCTAAACAATGTGCAGCAAGTGGATCTGTAGTCGTTGCACTTCTAGTGTCATAATCGGTCAAAACTTTCTCAGAAAAATTTGGCAAAGTGGTAGCTACAAAAAAAAGTATGCTTACCTGGTTAGCTCACCATCCTGGTATTAATTTATAGATAATCGGAGTCTTATTTGGCAAGTTCCCCTAATTCTCAGTCCATTATCATTTAGATGGTTATGATCTCGGTAAGTTGATGGTGTCATGGCTTAAATGGTGGGATATGGGAGGAAAAAGTTGTTATTGAGCAATAATTGCTCTTTCCTTAATGAACGGCGTCCGTTGTAACCACCTAAATCATGGTGTCGTCACCTAGGGTTGCAGAGTTAATCCTCGTTGAATGCAGCGACGATCGTAGAGTTAAAGGATATCACGTAGTCGTCTGACGCTTCCCTTCGCGGGGCATCTCAATCTTCCCGATTGGTAGTCCCAATGGGGCCGGTGGTATCTCTCTCAGTCGGGCTAACGTTGTAACCAGCTTGGCAAGAATGAGAAGTTCCTAGCGTCCACCACATGTTACGGACATGTGGCCGAAATCAAGTTATACATGATTTTCTCCCCATTAAGAATTGTATTGATTTAATGGATTAATATTTAATATTTAATCATATATATAATAATTGTTGGAACACTGAACTTGACAACAGATAAAGGAAAAGGAAAATTACCCTTTAAGCCCAAAAATAGTTATTGTTCACCGTTTAAATTCACTTACTTTAAGTTAAACCGAAAACTCTCATGTTCGACGATTTCTTGCACCGATTAGTCCTTCTTTAAAAAACGGCAGCAACGAGATTACCGAAATGCCCCTCCTATGATTTGCGCGAGCATTGCCTTGCCACCGTCGCTAACACCTTCGCAACCCAAATTTGTCGCTGTCATTGTTGAGATCCGATGCGCTCTTGCAATCACCTTCCAGATCCGACGCCTTTCCCACCGTCGCCGACACTTTCCCCACCGTTGTCGTCCAGATCGGGCTTCTCCACCACCTTCGCAACTCAGGTCCGACTTTCGCTGGAAGTCTCTGACTCATTCACCTTCGCCGTTCATTAGGTGCTCAATACCCATTCACCATTTCTTTGTTTAAAAAGAGAGAGAAATGATGAAGTGCCGAACAAGAATCTGCAAACCACATAGAGATGGGGAGGAGGAATGAAGATGCACATTTTTCAAGTTTGTATGATAGCTGGTTTGCACTTCAAAATATCTTGACAAAATTACACTTTGCACCTTATAATTTGCAGTTTGTTTATTTATATGCAGAGAGGAAATACATTTTATAGTGAGAGAAACGTGGGTCTGTGTTAATGTTACATGTAACATTCCCTTGAAATTAGTAAGAGAATTTTGGGTCTGTGTTAATGTGGGTCCATGTTAGTGAGAGAAATTGAGAATCGAATTAATGTTACATGTAACATCCCCTGAAATATAGATGTTACATGTACAATCTACATAAAAATACATTTTGCACGTAACATCAACTGAAAATAATTATTGATATAGATATTACATGTAACATTAATTGAAAATATGTTTTAAAATAATTACTGATTATTGATGTTACACGTAACATCCATTGACAATATGTTTTGAATTTTGGTAATATTAAATAATGTTATATTCAACACAGATTAAAAGAGGCGGCATAAGAGGGATAATTAGATGTATCGTAATACGATTCATACGTCCAAAAAATATAATTAGCATATCGTAAAAAATAGGACATTTTACTGATTAATACAGTATAAAAATATTAATTTTGCAACATCAAGAACTACGAAAAAAATCCGTGTGTTTTGATGTTAGCATTGAAAGTTACATACGATGAATATTTTGGTCAGAAAAATACAAAAAGAGCTATTGGTACCAAAAAGAACGAATGAGCTTCATCAGTGCATTGCAAAGCAAAAAGAGAAGTGTAATTGTCCGATCGATCCAAGTCCTTGAACTATGGTTCGTTCTTTAAAACAGACATGTTCGTTCAGTACCTACAGAAAAATCTATCGTGAACGTGAAAATAAGTATTCAAACCGAACAGATAATTTGATCTGAAAGACATTAAATATAATCACTTTAATAATTTCTGAAATTAAAACTCCATTGACTTTAATATAAATGTTAAAGAAATTCAAGTTGAGTTGCCAAACCAACCTCTTGGCATTTGGCATGGAATCCACATTCAATGTTCTGACTATAGAATATTTAGATTTAATTAGTTTAAAATTAAAATTAAGTATTTATTTGACTAAATATGTTGAATTAAAAAATAAATTAGTTATTAACCATCACTTTAAAATAAATTTAAAAAATTAAGTGATGTATAAATGGCTTATTAATTATCAATAAAAATTATATATATTTTTAATATAAATATTATTAAATTATAATCAATAATTTTTTTTTAAAAGTTAAAAATAAAAAAATAAACTTATTCAACTCAAAAATATTTTAAAAACTAATTAATTAATTTAATATTTAATAAACTCAACAATTAAATTAAGGGATATTTGGTGGGACACTGAATTAATAAAAAGTAAAAACAAATAATTATTTTACTTTTAGTTTCGTGGAAACATTAATGTTTCAATTAAGATCGCGTCCCCAATAGCCGTCCCGTCAAAATTCGATCACCGTTTGTCCGGAATTTTTAGTTATATTCAATTATTTTTTAGTAATATATTTTTTAATATGCATTTTATTTACAACTTTTTAGTCACATTCAACTAATTGTCATCGAAAAATTAGATGAATGTAACTAAATATATACTAAAATGTAACCAAAAAATTCATTAAAAAAATAATTACATGTGATTGAAAAATACATTAAAAAAATAGTTATATATAATTAAAAAAAGCTGTCAACCGGTGCCTGGATTTTGGCGACCAAAGTCCTAAAGTCCGATGGAGGGTGACAAACAAGGGTGGTGCCGATGGTAGACGATGTAACCCTTAATTAAAAACATTTTATTCGAGATAAAAGAGAGTATTGATCATGGGACTAAGAACACAAATCAAAACATAATTAAGAGATTTATACCAACTTAAAATTAAAATAAAATAATTATGACACCAATAGCTCTAGCTCAATTGGGAAAACTCAGTTAAAACAGTTAACAGACCTCCACAAAGTTAGAAATTTGGACTTGCAAAATTATGAGAGACAGTAACGCACCCCGAACATGATTAGTCTCACACCTTCTATAGATTCTATAGATGTAGGGATATTCGTGGGTATATATATATATATATAAAAATCCAAGTCTACAAAGATGATCAAATCAAATCTGGGTTTTATTCCATATTTATTTACACTAACACCACCCACCTATCAATACTATGTACAAACCTTCCCCCAATCCCCTAAACAAATTACAACATCGAAAAAGACAGACAAAAAAAAATAAAAGAACAATCTCAAGTCAAACAAAACAAAACAAAACTGGCGGCTACCCCTTTTTTTCCTCTTTTTTTTTTGGGGGTGGGGTGGGGTGGGGGCGGGGGGGTGGGTGGGTTCAAGAATTGAATCGTACTAACATTCATTGACCACCTCCACTGCCGTCCAAAAAGCTCCTCAGACTACACAGCGCCTCCGTGGAGAGGCTGCAACACCTCAATCTCCGCTGCGGCTGTGGCGGCGATTCAGCCTGATCCACCGGACTGAAACAAACCACGATCACTGTCAGATTATCAAACGTGTTCAATCGTAGGGCCTCCATTACAAGATCCCTTGCACACTGCTCGGGATCGTCGTGCCGTCTAAGACCCCGTCGAACGAGGCTGACCGCCTGCTGACTGGACATCACGTCCCAGATTCCGTCGCAACCTATGATGAGGAACTCGTCATCCTCTGTCAGCGCCAGGTGGCGGAACTCGGGCTCGGCGATTAGGGGAGAGGCGGAGGCACGGGGGAGCTTTAGATCCCAGTCGCCCAAAGCCCGGGTTACAGATAAAACGCCATTGAGATAGCCATCGTCGATATAACCGCCCAATTGTTCGACGCGCTGCCTTTCCAATGCGTAATTTGGCCTGTGATCTTGAGACATATCGATCGCTTCTCCTTTCCGGCAAAGGACTGCTCGGCAATCTCCAGCATTCGCAACCATTAGCAGCCTATAAGAAAGGAAAAAAATCGAGGGATTCTTTAACAAATTAAATTCTATAACCAAAATCGGGCTTGCCTAGTGAATAGTTCTGAGATTTCTGTTTCTGTTCCAAGTATTTTGGGAGCAAAAAAAGAAATCAGGGAACATTTTTTGTTGTGTTCCCATTGATTAAACCTAGAAATCCAGTAGTAAAATACAAAACATGTTTTCTTTTTGTTCACAAATTAATTTTGGTTTCGGGAAAAAAAAAAAAAAGAAAAAAAAATCTTGCAATAGAAACACTGGCCAAACGAGGCCTAAGGTGGCATTTGTTTATGGAATTTGTTATCATATTTTCACTTCTGTTCCATGTTTTTTGGGAACAGAAACAGAAATCAGCTAACAAGTTTTGTTCTGTTCCCATTAATTTAACCTAAAAATCCGGAAGCAGAATATAAAAAGTTAATTTTTTTCTTCCCATATTTCTGTTTCAGGAACCTGCAAACAGAAAAAGAAAATCTACAAATAGAAACACTGGTCAAACAGGGCCTAAGGTCGCATTTGTTTATTGCTTCTGTTTTCTGAGAACATAAAACCAGTTCTGTTCTGTCTCCAAAATTTGTTCCAAATATCGACGAAAACGGAACACGAACTTTTTGTGTTCGTGTATTTCTGTTTCCATTGTTTCGCTCCATGTTTTCTGAGAACAGAAACGGGAATCTGAGAACAAACGCCACCTAAGCAGTGCCTTATGTTGAGCACAACCAGAGTGTAAGATAAACATGATCAAAGCAGGTTACAGGTAGATAATATTCAGCAACAGGGATTTTTGCTTTTTTACCTTCCTAGTATTAGGGCAGTCAATGCAGTAGTTCCAGAAGAACTGCTGACGTTACTATCATCGGCTAAAGCCTGGTCAGCAACAAGAAAGGCTTGGCGTAGTGTGTTCTCAACCTCCTCTAGGAAGGCGTCAGTAACCTCAGACATTTGTGGGAAGTTAGCATCTTCAAAGAAGAATCTGATCGCATTTTTCTTAATATATGCCGCCGCTTCTGGTCCTCCATGACCATCAAATACCTAAACAGGGACAAACGCCAATCACTAATTAGATGATGAGAACATAAGGCACCGTTTGTTTATGTAGATTTTAAATACTTCTGTTGATAAGCAAAAAATAGTTGTGTTTTTTTATACAGTAAGAGATAGATGAAGATCGATGGTCCATGACCTCTCCATGGCTCCACCCACTATTGATCAATTATGCATGAACATTTTTTAAAATTAACGGATCTTTTATAGGACTAATACTGAGAAGTCATCTCTACAATAAGTAATAAAAAGAACTGAAAAACAATTAGTTTACCCCATAAAAGGCACTTGGATTGGGAAAACTCAAGAGAGAGCCCAAGCAATCAGACAGATCATCGATTATTATATGTTCATCTTCCATGTACCTTCGTGGCCCAATGTCTGCAAAACTACCAGAACGGATGCTTGGAATGAATTGCAGGATTCCAGATTCTGTAGGTTTTCCATCCTGAAATGAATGTATTTTTGGCGTTATTCTCAAATTGGAATGTTAAAAATCTGTTATTCTCAAATTGGAAAGTTAAAAAAACTCGTTGAAATCCATGTTATCATAGCACTAGTATATTATCACATCAAAATCATCTAAAATAATGTTGGTGTTAGATTTTTGTCCTTGTTTTGGTGTCTAATACCCCATTTTGGCGTTGAAAGGTAGTTAGTTGTGGCAGGTTCTTGCCATGATTTAGGCCATACAAACCAGTTGTTAACCTGTATTAACTGTAACAATGACATAACTCAGCAAGATCAAAGAGAAGATCAAAAACTCCTCAATGGAAATACTTAGGTCTCCCTCTCCTTTGAAGAAGAGAGGGGGTGGGGGGGGGGGGGGGGGTGGGGGGGAGAGTTGGCATTGGGTTTTCACATAATAGCTGTAGGGGTAAAATGAATTGACAGCTACACTTCAACAATAAAGGGCTTAATTGCCTAATAAAACTTCCTATTCAAGATCAACGTTATGAAAGCCTACCAAAATTTCATATAAGCACCCTTTATCTTCCATTGCTAATAAATTGAACCGTAGGACCTCTTAAAAAAAAAACTGTATACCTAATCTCTCTTCGAAAATCAACACAAGCAATAGGGTTTCAAGATTCAACTTATAAATATTTGATTTTGGAATTCAGGGTTGTAATTTGGATTTTCAAAATAGAAAGTGTAAAATACTGTTATATTTGTTTAATTTAGGGTCTAAAATGTCGCTATTTAATAGTGTTCATAGTTTAGGTTAAGCAAACTTAGATTTTCTGATTTAAGCCAATACTGTTTCCCCAAATAGTTTCTATTTTCTTATCCCTTTTATTGTAGAAAGAAGAGACAGGTCGGTCATCAATCATCAATAATAGCTCCCTAACTAAATTTTCTCCGACTCAAGCACAACTTCAACAAAATCACTGTTTTGAATTTAACTGAGTATCAGAGATTCAGAATTTACCAAGCATAATTCTAGATTCAACCATACAAATAGATCATGATCGGAAGATTTTTAACTAAAAGAGACGGTCGCTACGCGAAATTCTCAGAAACAATTATACAGCGAACAACATACTAACAGGAAAATTCTTCACACAGAACAGCTTAAACACGAAACTAACCTGTTCAGAGCACAATAGATCGGCGGATTCCGAGTCTGAAGACCGGATCGGCTCACGCGGCGACGCCGATGCAAGTGTGGCGTCCTGAAGATTAGGGCATCTACGCTTCGCATCCAACACAGGGACGCTATTTTGAATCACTACCTCAGCTTCAGCTCCCATTTTCAGATCATAAAACTAACAATTTTCCAAATCAAACTTCTCCAAAAGATCTTTCTCAGTTGAAATCTGTTGAGATGGAGATGGAGAGAGAGGTTAGGTTTAGAGAGAGAAATCTAGAGAGAGAGAGAGTGGATTTTGATTTTTCTTGCACTTTGTATGGAGATGGTTTTCCGTGGGGAAATAGAGACCAAAAACTTGGAACAGGTATGATCAAGCTGGACTTTATAAACCACCGCGTGTGAACGGGGAGACTGGAAAACCGGCGGCGACCTGCAAATGCCGGTTACGAAACGACAGGTGTCGGTGTCTACCGCCATTTTCTTTTTCACACGCAAAATGAAGCTTCGCTTACCGAACACGTGAGAAGTTCTCGGTCACCGTCGGCGACGTCGTTTTTCAAGTCGCCGGAAGTCTGCTCTTTCCTGTTAATTGACGTAAACGCCCTTATCTCCATGGTTGACTTTAGTTGCCAGCTCAGCAACCTCATCATTAGTTTAAAAAAATATCTGACAATAGGTAAAAAATAAAAATAAAAATAAAAATAAACACCGTCCCTAAAAAATTATTACACAGTAAATATTTATAAAAAGAGTTATTTACCATTTTATTATATTTAAAAAAAAAAAAAAAACTGAAAAAAAATTATTTTTAACTTATTTACTGAAATAGAATTACCTGGGTACTAAAACTTGGGGAGATCAACTCCGGGTACAACGTATACCCAGGGTTCGCAATTTCGGATATACAAGACCCCCTTTTTTTTAAAGCCTGGGGTTGGGTACCCAGGTTTAGCAAATAAAAAACGATTAAGCCTAATGAATTTTTGACGTTTTCGAAAATTTTGAATTGATTAACGGTGGTCTATCGGTATTTTAAATAAATCTAATTTTTTTTTGTGCATAAATTGCGTTTAAAACATTTTATAATACTTTTTACAACACTAAAAACGAATAAGTGAATGAATTTTAAAAAATTGTCAAAGTCAGTCAGATGAACTTTTTTTATGACAACGAAATTTTTTTGGCAATTTGGAATTAACAAAATATGACATATCCGTAACAGAAATGAACCAATTTTTTTTTGTATATAAACTATGTTCATAACACTACATAACAAAATTTAGAACACTAAAAACGGACTAGTGAATAATTTTTAAATAATCGCCAAAATTGGTTGGATGAGTTGTTTCAATGACAATGCAGATTATAAATATAGATTTTATTTTTCGTTTTTATAAATTAAAAAATCTTAAATGGTTTCGCGGTTTTGATTTTGGTTTTGTGTAAATTTAAATGGTTTGGTTTTGGTTTGATATATTTCTAGTGGTTTTGGTTTTTGTTTCTATATGAAACCGAACCAAAATCGAACCAGTGACATCCCTATCAGTCATCCACTTTTATCGCTGAAAAAAATTTGTCATCAACTGTCTTTTCAGTCAGAAGAACCTTGCCGGCGTTGCCGCTATAAAACACTTGTCGCGGCAACACTTGATTTCCACCTAATCAAAATGCCCACTTGACATTAGAGTATTTTGTAACTTAGGGCAATATGAATAAAAAAGAAAAATTAAATCAACCAAAATTCTTTTATTTCTGACACTTGATTCATGTTATTGACAAGATTTTATTCTATTAAGTTGTGTTTTGCTAAAATATATTTTTATAAAAAAATAAAAGAAATTTTTTTATTACTCTTAAAAAAAAATTAAAATTATTTCATTTTTATTAGACATCCAGCCCATTATTTACATGCCTTCTGGTCTTCGATAAAATATGGGCTTAATGGGCTATTTATGGGCTTTAGCCCAATTTGTTTCTACTACTTAATTCTTTTGTGGATCCAAAAAGGCCCAATACAATTATTGAATTTCATGTTCATTTAAATAAAAAAGGTTTTTTTTTTTAACAGTATACAAAATTAAAATTTTAACTCAAACAGTTCACGCGTTATAATAATTTTTTTAAAAATTCAAAATTATTGTTAAAATTCCAACAGTCAACGTAAGCCAAAAAATTAATGTGGTTTTTTTTACATAGATAAATTATAGTAATTTTTATTTATTGCAGTAACTTTAGATTTCTGAAAAATTATTGCATAGTTTACAATTTAAATTTCGTGGTTATTCACCAACAAACATTTGAATAAATTAAGATAGTTTTTTTTTAAAAAGTTTTTTCATTAAGAATTAATAGTTGAGATTTTTTTTGAGAGAAATGAATAGCTGAGATGAATTGATTAATAAGAAAAAAAATATATAGATACTTTATTATTTATTTTTATTTATTTATTATTTTTTTACAGTTATAACTTTAAAAATTGATATAATATCTTTAGCCGCACGAGTAATAACAAGTTTATTAAAATAAAAAAAAACATTACTATTATTCATAAAGAGAATTCGGGTTTCTGGTATATTTAATAATTATCTCTTTATATATTTTTTATGTAATTTTAATTTAATTGATTTTTTAAATATAAATATTTGAAAAATAACTTTGGGTGAGTAATTCATAAATTTAAAATTATTATTCATGTAATTCACGTGTAGCATTAATTTTCTCAAAAAATTACTGGACATGCATGACAAAATACCCAAAAAATAAATAATACAGACACATTTTATGTGTACGATCAATGTTGTTATATTATTTAAAGAGATCATCGCGTCTTTAAAAATATATTCACGATATGTCTACATTATTTTTGTTTCTCATACAAAACGATGAAAAAAAAAAGGCTTGAAGACAATCAAAGGCTTCTATCTTCATTTCTTCCGACACCATGCTCAACATCTCTTCTGGTGTCGATTCAGAGTATTTCATGTCCACTCCTCCATTTGTTCCTTTCTTCGCCAAGAAATCAACACATTTGTTGTTGGATGAACTGTTGAATAGAGTTTTTAATATGAAGGAACCTTTTACAGTCTTCCACCCAAGGCTCGAATTAGGGGGCTTCCTGACAGTTTTTCAAAATTAAAGGAACAACTTAAGTTGAGACTGACTTTACCACGACTCTAGGAAAGTCCCAGCAGAGGCAACTCCGGTTCTTATATGGGTGCTTCTGAGTTTATTATTCATGTAATTCATACGTTGCATTAATTTTTTTCATGGCTCCAAATTTTTCGAGTAAAAAATTACTACGAATAATGAACTTTTGTCATAATTATTAAATTTCTAAAAAAAAATACAGTACTCGATGAATTTAGTGAATCGTAAAACATAAAAAATTGACAGGTATAGCAAAAAAAACAAAAAATAAATAATACAGACACATTATATGTGTACGATCAACACTAATTTATTTCTACATTATTATTTTTTTGGGTCAAAACGAGAAAAAAATGTCAAGGCAAGCAATCAAAGTCTTTCGTTTTCATCTATGCCAACACCACGCTTGACATCTCTTAAGGTGGCGATTCCAAGTATTTCATGTCCGCTCCTCCATATGTTCCTTTCTTCACCAAGAAATCAAAGCATTTGGTTTTCTCTTCGGGGATGTAATTTTTAATATGAAGGAACATTTTATAGTTTTCCATCCAAGATTTGAAAGAATGAGTTTTCAAACAATCTTCCGAAATTAGAGCAATGGCTTAAGTTAAGTCTGTTGATTCCGATACTTTGATGGACAATTAAGTGTTAATGTTTTTGGTGGAACTAACGTGTTTGTTGAGGGATTTGGTTTAAGAGTTCTATTCAAAATCAAATCATGAAGTAATTATTGAAAATACAGAGATGGACATTAAAGAGATGAAGAGTGTTGAAAATTTTAAAGAAATTAAGTGAAAACAACTCAAACCTCTTTTACTCTTAATGTATCCCAATTAGGATCACACACACGACACAAATTAATGAGTTATATTCATGTGTGTTTAATTGGATGTAATTAAGATTCTAATTAGTGTTAAATTATTTGCTCCAATGTGATATTGAAAATAAAAATTGATCTTAAGAAATATTAGTGTTTAACTGAATATTAGTGTCAATTGAATTAACCGAAAAAAGAAATCGGTTAACGGGATTAAAAAGTCGAAGTTTGGAGTTGAATTAATTTGAGAAGTAGGTGTTTTAGCATGGATCGGTCAACCAACCATAATTTAGGGACTCAATTGAATGTTTTAAAAGCTATATTTGAGTGAAATATATCATGAATGAATAGTAATGATATATGAGGTTTATAGGTACCTTTTAGACGTTTATCTTGAGGAAACTAGCTGTTGGAGTGCCTGTTTATTTTAAATTGACCTACGAATTTTGATTAAAACACATCACATCAATCAAGAACTTTCAGTTTCTGAGCTTTCTAAGAGCTATTATTCTGAGATATATTCAAGAGATCAATCGTAAGATTATTGTGTGCAAACTTATTGAGTTAAAACACTGATTATTTTGATGTCATCAATTTGTGCTGTATTACTATTTTGATTTCAATCTTTCAGTGTTATTCTGGTGAGATATTTCCAACCTATTTATCCTTTATTGTGAATTTATATTATCATTGCTTGCTTGGTTTAAAGATCGTAGTAAAATCATTTTTGAACTTTAAAGAGTATAAAAAATCTTTTTAAAATTATTTATATGATTATCTGATTACGTGCTTAAATTTTGTGCTACCCACACATTATAATAAGATATTGATTTCTTCACTTAATTTTTATCACTAATAATTTCGAGACATTAATTGATTTGAGGCGGTAGAAGCACCAAGTGGGAAGAAACTCATTGATTTCTTGTAATTGGTGAGTTTGTGAAGATTAGATACTATTGGGGATATCTAGTCGGGATAGTTGGGTTTCAATCTTTTCCGGGAAAAAAATTGAGGTTTGATCTTTACCTAATGGATAAAAATGTTAGGTTATTCTTTTCCCTTGAAAAGAATTAGGTTTGATTCTTCCTGATTAGAATTACTTGTGAGCGAATTGTAACGGTTCCACCCTTACCGGTAAAAAAGATACTTGGAGTGATTGTGAGGTTTAATTCTTAACCTGGTAAAAGAATTAATTGTGATTTTTCTTGTAATAAAATTAGGTTAGTAGGATTCTTCCTTAGCCCGTGAAAAGAGAATTATAAAGGTTGATTACGAGTCTGTGAAAAGAATCATTATAAGAGTTTGATTCTTACCTTTAAAGGAATCTGGGTTTTAGTGGGTGCGAATCTCCGTGGGACTCGGATTACTGGATTAGCCAATAGTAACTTAGTGAATCAGGATATATCTTTATATGCTTTATTGATTTACTTTATTTATATTTTATTGTTTGAATGTGTACCTAAATTTGAACACTTATTCGCTGCGTTATAAAGATAATAATTGATTTCTGATAAATTGATTATTTGATTATTAAAGTGTTGAAAGATAAGAAATTTATCAAAATTTTTAAAATTACCCAATTCACCCTCTTTTGGGTAGTTCATTAGGCCAACAAAGTCTGCCTCCCCCGTGACTCTAGTAAAGTCCCTACTTGAAGCAACTCCGATTCCTATATGGTTGCTTTTAAATTTGGTTTTCAAGACAGTACATAATAAGAGTTGTTCATAATAAAACGAGTCTTCAAACTCCTAGGTTACCTTCGAGGCTCCCGTCTATGTTGAGTTTGTAGAATTTCGGCCAAATACCAATTAAAAAAAGAGAAAATTGGTGAAAAGTCTCATTTTCAAAGTTTAATTGATGAAAAGTAATTTTGTATTATTAGGTTTTGATTTAATCCTTTAAATAAAATTTTACTTGTGTTTTAGTCCCGCATTGCAGGAATTGTAGGAATATTGTAAGAATTGTAGGAAGCCCTTAGTGAGTACATTGAATTTTTATAATGAATTCTATTACATGTAACTAATGTTCGTTACAATTTCATAATTATTATTTTTCATACATATTTAGGTATTTTTTGTTACATGTACTTTACATGTTACAATTACATATATATGTGTAATATTTTGTGACGTAACTGAAAAAATATCAAACTTTTTAGTTACATATCAGAGACATGTAACTAAAAAGTTACATATTATTGGAATATGTAACTAAAAAAATTAAACTTTTTAATTACATATTAGAAACATGTAATTAAAAGTTATACATTATTGGCATATGTAACTGAAAAATATCAATTTTTTTAATTATATATCAGAGACATGTAACTAAAAAGTTATATATAATTAGTTACCTTTAACTAATTATATATATTTTGTAACATCAAACAAATTTTTTACACACAAAATTGTTATATGTAAAAAAAAAAAAAAAAAAAAAAAAAAAAGTTACAGTAATATTACACACAAAGTAGTTACATGTAATTGGCGCGTGGTTATCATATGTGCAAAATTTTCACATTTTAAAATACCATCTCTAAAATTTTTAATCAATTAGAACCTAAATCTAACATCTCTCACTTAAAAAAAAAAAAAAAAAAAATAATAAAAAAAATTAGTAATTGTTGTTAAAAGATTTGGCACGCGAAAAAAGGCATGCCTTCACATGCGATTCTCATTATAATATATATAATAATATGGACAAAATGTTGGTTATTTATGGTGAAAGTTGACTAAATCAATTCAATATTTTTCAAAAGACCAATTCACCCCCGCATGCCATATAAATCATCACATGATTAATTGGTTTAACAATTCAAAGCCCATATGTTTCATATGCAAATATTTTGTTAAACACACTTAACACACCCACACACACACACACACATATATATATATATATATATATATATATATATATATATATATAAGGACATATTTACATTTTGAGACATTTTGAGCCGTCAGATCGAATATTATACGGATGAGATTGATTATGGATAAATTATATATTTGAGATATTTTAGACCGTAGGATCGAATATCCAATGGTTGAGATTGAATAATATTAAGAGATATTTTTATCCGTTGAATTGAATTAGATCTAAGGGTCAAGATAAAATATTAGATTATATTAAAATTTTATAATTATACTAACCCCCACAAAATCCCTAGAATATCTCAACAAATTAACCCTTCCCTCCTTCCCGAAATCTCTATAACAAATCGTGTGACCCTCCCTCTTTCCCGAAATCTATATAACAAATCGCCTATCTCTCGATCGATCGATGACCATCTCAGGGGATGCCTCCATGGCTCCATCTCTATCTCAGCTGAGCTTTCTCTATCCCTATCTCTCTTGGCAACGACTGTAGCAGCAGAAACCTCTGCCAAGTCAGCCCACCGCCAGCAAGCGACCTCCATCTCGGCGAGACCATCAATTTGCAGCCACCCGTATGCTTACATCGACGTTACCATAGGCTTATCTTCCATCTCAGGTAGAAATACGATCCCCTCCCTCTCCTCTGTTTTCTCTCCTTTTGTTCTATATTCCGTCCCTCTAACCCTAACCCAAAATTATCTCTCTCTCTTTCTCTCACTCTTTTGTTTTATTATTTCGTGAATGTTAGCTTGATTGCATTGAATTGCTCATGTATAGATGAAATATGATTGAAATAATACGAGAAACATAATTCCTTTTGAGTTTTGACCCCTTCCTTGTTTCCAATTTGTTGGGTTTATTAATGTTGATCGATAGATCCTTCGTTTGATTTTAAAATTGTGCGTTCCTTTCATTGATCCATCGACTCCTTTGTTTTCAATGCATGGTTGATTGCTATTTATTTATTATAATTTCAATTTGTATTCTCAAATTTTCTTTTATTAGGGCTTACTTTTAGATAAGAAACATACTCAATTTCTCAGCGGGCTGGCAGGCGTAGCTGATAATATCTAAGAGAAAGTGATAAGACATTGTTTCTCTTTGTTGTTTTACCAGGTATAAATTGGCAGAAGAGTGTGCAAATAAAACTTATGCCAATGTATCAATCAGTGAGCTTAAAAAGACTGTCCATGAAGAGCTGAGAATGCATGATTCATTTATTCAAGTAATAATTTAGATTTTTGTTCAACAGTGCAATTGTTATTTTTAGAGTTATTTGTTATATGTTTTAGTTAAGGTTGTGTCAGCCAAATTTTGCAATTGCAGTGTTTGCCATCCGTCGCAATCGCATCTCACCACGTCGCCGCGCCACCATGTCTCCTTTGATCTCGCGTGAGTTGTGCAAGAAATCGTCCACCCATCTCCAGGTAAGTCTCTCACATCCCTTTCTTTTCATATTTGTTTAGAGAATCATTAGGGTTAGTGATTATAGCTAGATTGGATCCATGTTATCAAATGATTTTACTAAAAAATTAGTGATTAGGTCTTGATTGGATTCAATCCTTACTGAAATGGTAAACAATAATGGTTTATAGACTCTTTATAGATACAATAAACACTAAAATTAACACTTGAATGCTTGAATCTTTATAGATATAGCTATAACTACAGCTACAACTACAATTTCCAAGCCTGAATCTAAAGTTATGGCTTAAAAAGATCCAGCTTTGTTCAAATTTGGTAAGGATATATATTTTGATATTTTTTATTTTGTTCTTTTTATTGGTTTCTTTTTTCCTTTTTTTCCCCTTCTGATTATCAATTTTTCTATGCAGGGGAATTATAAGGGATCACAAAGGATATATTTTGCAGTAAGTTTGATTGTTCAAATCAAGTAAGGATATATTTTTCTGTTTTTTTATTGGTTTTTTCTTATTAATTAATTGAGTTAATATGTTTTGTTCATAGATTTCTGATTAATTGAGATGTTTGTCTTTAGTTAGTGTTTGGTATTTCTTATCTCAGATAGAGATTGATTTATCTTTTTTCAGTGCTTTTGTTCCTAGATTTTTGTCTTTTCCCAATTTCTGCATATATTTCAAGTTTCTGTTACTATATATATAGATTCTAGATTTCTCATGCAATATCTATGTGTTTTTTGTTTAGTGTTTCTATTACATTTTTCCCTTCTTTGTTTCTACAAAAATTGGAGCGAAAATATAAATATGAGGAAAAAAATGGGTCTACTCCATTTTCACAAAGTTTTGGACAAATTTCAGGGAACACCACAGAAATCGATTCATTTTTCTATGATCAACTTAAATATGCACAACAAAACCATGGTGAAGGCATATCAGAGATAAGAAAGACAGCCGAATAGTGTCTCACAAATGATTACTTGGTGAGCTGACTTAGTTAATATAAAAATGGATTTTCTCTATTTTTGGTTGAACTGCTCAATAAGGTGCTATTTGGTTAGTATTTATGTTCCCAAAAATAGGTACAAAAAAAATTGTCTCAACTCCTAGATTTTTAAAACAAATTTATGGGAATAGAACAGAATTCTTTCCGGATTTCTCTTAAGTTGACAAATGAATTCTGAAACAAAAAAACCGGGCTGTAATACGAGACATAAATCTTAGAAACTATCGTTGACACGTTACTTTTGATTGCCAATTATATTAATTTAACACATTTATTTGAACTCTTGAATCGATGCCTTTGATTTAGTGATTGTTTTTTAAAAAATAAAACGAAATGAAAAATCGAATAGGTTGATGAACATACGAATATGATTCCTGAAAACCGAGCGATACCAATTCCTAGCTTAGCATCCAATTGTTAAAAGAACGTTTTTTTTCTTTCTACGCAGTGATAATTTTTTTACAAGATTATTAAAAGTGGAGTTATATTTGTAATATTTAGCGTAAATTCCAATTGTTTAGTATGCTCTAATATCGTTTTTAATTTTTGGTTTGAGAGTCCATGTTTAAGGTAATTTTTCCTAACCATGAGTTGACTTATTTATTTGTTTGTCTTAAATATGATTATAATTTATTTGTCCAGTTAATAATTATTATGTTTGATTTTCATTAGACGATATACAAATATGTGTCACTTCAAATATTGAAGACAAATGGAGAAATCTATAGCTTGACACAGTATAATTAAGGTAAGTTCCAGTAGCCCTGGGTGGTGGGCTCCAGTGTCCTGGGTGGTAGACTTATATTACTAAATTTATAATGTATATACATAGTTATTATTCGTCGTATTGTTAAATTTCATATTGTAGATTATGGTCTTATTGTTGTATGATATGATTGTGTTCATTGTTTTCGTACTTGATTGATATTGGTTGTTTGTCAGTGTTGTATTATAAAACAGGAGTTGATAATTTTGAATGTCATATAAATAGAGGGAGTTATGTCCAATTTTTTTTTTTACATTAATTATTGATCGTCTTCAATATTTGAATAACTTTCAAATATTGGAGTGTGTCGTATAAACAAAGTAAATTATGTCAATATTTTTAATTTTTTAATGGTGCTTATTCGATAGGGAGCATGGTTGATTCATTGCCCAAACTAGAAGTGTTTATTCGATATGGAGCATGGCTGATTCATTGTCCAAACTAAGCAATATGAATGATATACAAGTGCATCAAATATTAACAGTAATGTTAACATTGATAGTAATACTAAAAATTCAAATTTTGGAGGTTCATCTGTGCGGAATATGACTGAAATTGGAAGTGGGATGAGTTCGAATAAAGATCCATCCGGTTCGTTGTTTGATTTTGGATCAAAACGTGGTGTGTGTCACTTCAGGAACTATAACCTGTTTGAGAGACGGATAATTTGGGAATTTTCAAAATACTACAAAATCAAGTTGATCATCTATTAAAAAGGTGAACATCAAAAGTAGAAAGTGTTTTTTCTTTTTATAATTTTTTAAACTCAACGTGATATTAGTTCTAAGGGTTGTTTGGTTTGCAATTTCATTTCAAAAGTACTTGGAGTATATATTAATAGGGTAATTTAATTAATTTTAAATAAAAAAAATTAAAATAAGAGATAAAAAATTACAAATTGTGGTATTATTTTAATAGACAAATATCTAGGTTATTAGATAGTGATATTTAAATGTTTATTATTGTTGATTTTTAATAAAACATGTGTAGAATGTTGTATAAATAGATGAGCTTATATTGGTTTCTTTTAAGTTCAGTTTTTTTTTTTCGCTTGTGCCTTCAGGCGTGGGTTATGCCCTAGTATATATATATATAATCAAATAACGTGGATGAGCGGATTAAGACTAGGGAGGCCTAAGGCCATCATTCAAACTGACTACATCCAAGTTAATTTCAATAAATGTGTCACCTTAGGGACCAAATCGACTGGTTGAAGTTCTTATCAACAACGAGCAGATCGAAGTATTTGAGGTGCAGACAAAATCCAATCACTACTTGGACAAATATTACAACAATTGACCAAATATAGAAAAAGGGTTATGATACTAAGATAACGGTCCATTTTATGCTTAAATCCTACTGAGCTTAAATCCTACTGAATCCGGAAAACCAATAGGCCTGGATCAAAATTGAAGGAAAGACCTGACAAAAAAGTATTAATCTCCTATAAATACCACAAGAGGTCTAGCCAAATAAACACAATTTAACTTGTCATTACTCTGCTAAAATTCTCTCAGAGCTCCTTACTGATTCTTACAACAGCCTACCAAATATGGAAAGAGGGTTATGATACTAAGATAACAGTCCATTTTATGCTTAAATCCTACCAAATCAGAAAAAACTAATAGGCCTAGACCAAAATTGAAGGAAAGACCTATCAAATAAATCATTCATCTACTATAAATACTACAACAGGTCTAGCCAAATACGCATAATTTTACTTGCCATTACTCTGCTAAAATTCTCCTAGCAAAGCTCCCTACTGATTCTCGCGCTGAAAATATAATATTGGTAGACTCACTCACGGTACATTCTTTTTGTAGGAATCCAGTTCAAGGAGGATCACATTCTGAATCTTGAAAACCGTATATACGATCCAATTTTTGACATTATATATATATAATTAAATTCAAACTCTTTTAAATAGGGGTGAAAAATTTTGCTCTTAAATATGTTATCAATTCATCACAACCATTCATTTTTCTCAAATTAATCCAGACCGTTAATAAAAATATTAAAAAAATCATATTTATTTTATAATTACAAAAAGAAAAATTTAGAGTTAGTCTAAAGCGGCAAATGGAGGTAAAAGTCTATTTATTATTATTCAATTAAATAAAGCTATTTTTAATTTGATTATTAGTTTAATAATATTTGATTCAATGGTGGTCGGTTTGACATTTTCGAGCAGCTAAAATACAAGGTAATGATCGAAAGGTACAAATTTTTTTATTTTTTTTTAAATAATAAAATAAAAAAGCATAAAAAAATTTGGAGGGACCAACCAAACCGATACTTGGGGATTATGTATGGAAAATGCTCTGTTAGGAGAGGTCCCCGTTTCTGGCACCTGACAGTACCTTGAGAGATTAGTCTCTGCCGACCGTGGTGCGAGAATAGCTGTGAAACCAAAAAATAAAGTTTGGAGGGTAAAAATGACTTTTGGCTTTTTATTTATTTATTAATTAATTAATAAATATTGGTTGGAGTTGATAATTGGAAAAAGCAGAGGCTTGGGGGAAAGCATGGGTTGAACGGTCAAAAAGATGAGACATTGAAAAAGTAGAATATAATTAATTAATGGTAAAGTACACTTTTGACCCTCTAAACTATGTGTCTATCTTCATTTGAACCCTAAAGTATCGTATTCTCGTCTAACTCGCACAATTTTTAATATCCGTTCACTTTTATGTCGGAAATAGTGTGTAGGCCCTCAAAACGATGAGTTTGTTTTGTTGGTGTCGAAAAGTGACTAACACTTTTAGTTGGTTCGATTGACACAGAATGGGGTGAATATAGGCCCTGATTGTTCTGTCCAATGAGTTGTCTTTGTTAATTATTCGAAATCTGAGCAATACCTGTATAAAGACTCGTTGGGGTGTGTTCAGTAAAGTCCCTCTAATTTGAGAGTAAAAGTTTATAAAAAGGAGTTCAAGTAATTTTGACAAAAAAATTATATTCCCTGGTGCATCCAATCTTCTGCTATTTATAGGCGAGAAGGTCGAATTAGGTCCAAAAAATTAGGGTTTTGAGCTCGGACCATTAGTCTAATGCGGTGCATGGCGATTAAGGTGGCTCATGACATTATGAAGCCTTGGAGCATTGCTTTTGGGTCCATCAAATGGAGCCCATATGCCTACTATAAGGGTGCCGGGGAACAAGGCTCAACCTATGGTAGTGTAGAGGCTCTCTAGTGGCATGCAGAATGTACACGATCCTCGTTGTTCGTTGGTCGGACCCAAGCAAGACGACATGGTCAGTTGATCTGAGGAGAGGGGATTAGGGGCTGGTTCTCGATCATCGTTGGCCGATCCTCGACAATAGCAACGGGGGTAGCCATGTCAAGACTATCTGTCCGGTGAGCAATGGTCGGCGACACATATCCTACAGTCACGTGGTGGCTTCTATTTGGTTCAAGTGTCTATGCATAAATGCCCTTCAGGTGCCTATGATGTAGCACCTGACGGACTGTTAGCTAGTGTGTATCATCTTACGAGAATAGAGTATATTCAATTTCTCATGGATTCAAATTCTCATCAATACGAGTCAAAGGGATGGCCTCCTGTAATTGATGGAAGAACGACTAAATCCTCCCTTTCCATCAGCTCGATTTGCTTGTTGATCCCAATCCCAGCTGGTGTTAATCCTTCATTAGTTTCGATCTGGAGCCAGTCAATAATAGATCAGTTATAGACCAACAACTAAGCTAATCCTCGTTCAATTGAAGGTGGGAAAGAGACTACTGACGAATCGCTTTGAACGCTCATCCAATCCTACTGGTAAGGTTAAAATGAACATTTTCATGATAGCACACAGGGATAATGAGACAACGTCCTTCAGAAGGACGTCGATAAATCCGAAAAGATATTATTCACGATCCCATGAAACTACCATTGAAAGGAAGCGAAGGTCGAGTTCAGATGCCCAACATCCCACCGCGAGAGGATGAACACAAGCATTAGCCAAGACCAACGGGAGAAAGGGAGAATGTTAGGGGTGAATAATGTAATATACCTATAATTGATTAGGTTAAAGAAATGAACTTTAATATTATGGGGCTCTTTCTGTTGACTGTCATCGAACACCGCCAAAAGAAAAAGCGTAGCAAAATCAAAGCAACAAATCTCAGATAAAGCCGCGCCTCAACAAATTTTCTTGTCCGAAATTTTCCAAACCCTCTTCGTCTCTCTCTAGAAATCTGATAGCGCGAATCTGTGAAAATTTGCTGAAACAATAATCAAAGATGATGATGGGTCGTTCCGTATGATAAAACCACTTCGTCGGCTTCGATCTTTAATTCCGTTCATCTCCGGCGAACAATCGGCGTAATTGGTACTTTTTTTTCCTCTCTGTTCTTCTTTATTTTCCATTTTTGGGTTCTAATTTTGCTGCCGGATCCGGCTGCTAGTGTTCTAGGACGTAATTTCTTCCAAATCTTTTAGTGTATTCACCCAGATCTATTGTTGTTGTTACTGGATTTATTTTAGATTTTCAAATTGGGTTTTAGATCTTCAAACTGTTCCCTAAATGGGTACTTTTTGATTATTACCCAGAATTAGAAACCTCGTTTAGAGTTGCTAGATTTGTTCATGATTCTGTCAGAACCTCCAATGTCATGAACTGATTTTTTTTTTTTGGAAATAATTTTGTTGTAAACAGGTAATAAATCGAATTTTGTAGTTGGCTTTTCAAAAAAAAAAAAAAAACTGTTGATTTCTGATTAATTGGAGCGAATGAGTACAATAAGTGTTGTTCCTGGATCTGGATTAAGAGAACCAAATGGCTATAATGCCGGTGTCGACCGATTGCCCGATGAGATGAACGACATGAAAATTAGGGATGATAAGGTATCTTTTATATCCCAGCTATACATATATGATATATGTATGCATGAATGTATGTTTTTTATACTTCCCTTTTCGTTGTCCTAATCTTGCTGCTGTTAATTTTTAAGGAAATGGAAGCAGCAATTGTAGATGGTTGTGGAACTGAAACCGGTCATATAATTGTGACAACAATCGGTGGGAAAAATGGTCTGCCAAAGCAGGTATTTTTTTCTTCAAATTTTTTAGTTTACATGTTTGATTTTCTCGTATTAGGTTGCTGATATATCGATACCTTTTTTTGTGATTTCAGACAATTAGCTATATGGCTGAGCGTATTGTTGGGCAAGGCTCGTTCGGCGTTGTTTTCCAAGTATGCAATTTTTCGTTAAACGTCGTATTTTTATGAATTGATGAATATAAGTGTCTGTGTATGTGTGCTTGTGTGTGTGGTTATATATATATATATGCACAAAAGCTCGAACCATTGCTTGGGGAGGGTCAGATATATGCAGCCTTATCCCTGCATACAAACAAGTTGTTTCCAAGTGTGTGTGTGTGTGTGTATATATATATATATATAAATTAGGGCTGTTGTTTAATGTGTTTTCATTAAGGATTTGGATTAATTTGAGTTGAGGGGAATGACGGTTAGGGTGAGTTGATGAAATGTTTAGGAGGGAAAATCTCGCCTAAAAAATTTCACACCTGCGTTTACAAAGCGGTTGAATTTAATTACATTTTATACCCTTTACGTTTCAACTATTTTTTTGCACTTAAAATTTTGAAAATCGATATAGCGTCTTTAGACTCAGGGAATCCCTATTCCCTAGTGTATATGTGTGTATATGTAAATATAAATTAAACACCGTTTTTAATTTATTCTTGTTTTTTAGGCAAAGTGTTTGGAAACGGGCGAAACGGTTGCAATAAAGAAGGTACTTCAAGACAAGAGGTACAAGAATCGAGAGCTTCAAACCATGCGGCTTCTAGACCACCCAAACGTTGTCTCTCTCAAACATTGTTTCTTTTCAACAACCGAAAAGGAAGAACTGTATTTAAACCTAGTACTCGAGTATGTGCCCGAGACTGTTCATCGTGTGATCAAACACTACAACAAGATGAACCAAAGGATGTCTATGATTTATGTGAAACTTTATACTTACCAAGTATGCACTTCTTTTTTTTTCGCTCTCCTTTTTTTTAAGGATTTATATTTTTAATAGCTACGGCGTTATTTACGTTTTTATGTCTTTTTTTACGTTTGAAATGCAGATTCTTAGGGCTTTGACTTACATTCATGGGACTATTGGAGTTTGCCATAGGGATATTAAGCCTCAAAATCTATTGGTAAGCTTGAAAACGGCGGTTGTCGTTTTGCAATAATAAGGGGGTGGTTGGTGTGATTATTACATCTTGTCGTTGTTAGAGAAACTTAGGTGGCGTTTGGTTAGTGTTTCTGCTTTTCTGTTTCTACTGTCAATAAACTGGGATGAGAATTCTATTTCTGTTCTGGAATATTTCGGGAATAAAAACATGTTTGCTACCGACTATTGTCCTAGAATTTTTTTTTAATTCATGAGAACAGAAATAAGACACAGGTTTGGTGGCAACCTTTGTTCTTTTTTCTTTTTTTTTTCCTTTAACTGTATGTTGGCTGGTGGCGTGGCGGCGGCTGGAGGATGGTGGTGTGAATAGTTTTGTGGGATTTGGGTACGGGAACAGGAATCAAGAAATAGTAACAGTAACCAAACGTGGCCTAATTTATTTATTTATTTTTTAAAATAAATTCCATTGTTTTAATCAATATTTTTATCTTTTAAAACCCCAAATTTTTTCTACTTTCACAGGTCAACCCCCATACTCATCAAGTAAAACTATGTGATTTCGGAAGTGCGAAAGTTTTGGTTCGTCTTTGTAATCCTCTTATCAATATATTTCATTTTATTACAACATTAATGCGGGATAATCCGATTTTAATTTATTAATTTATTCAATATTTGGACAGGTAAAAGGAGAGCCAAACATTTCTTACATATGTTCTAGGTATTACCGAGCACCCGAACTCATATTTGGTGCAACCGAGTACACTACAGCCATCGATATCTGGTCTGTTGGATGCGTTTTTGCTGAATTATTACTTGGACAGGTAAATAAATATTTTTTTTGATTGTTTATTACTAATTAACTGAATTTCTTATGTAGCTGATAATTTTTTTATTTATTTTAATTGGCAATTTTCAGCCGTTATTTCCCGGTGAGAGCGGAGTAGACCAGCTTGTGGAAATTATAAAGGTAAAATAAGGGTGCATTCGTGAACTATTTCTTAAAAATTTCAAAAAATGTTTTCGAGTTGTAAACATGTTTTTTCGTTTATGTTCTTGAATATTCGATACGAAAATTAGTCGTTCCCATTTTTTTGGCTTATATGCTTTATGGGTTCGAGTTAAAAAACGATTTTGCCCATGCAGGTTTTGGGTACACCGACAAGAGAGGAAATAAGGTGCATGAACCCTAACTACACGGAATTTAAATTTCCACAAATTAAAGCTCATCCGTGGCACAAGGTACGGGAGGATATATAATGTAATCCAAAATTACGAAGCGCTCGATAATAATGGGGTTAAATGTTTATTTATTGACTAAAAATTCACTTTCAGATTTTTCCTAAACGCATGCCCCCGGAAGCCGTCGATCTTGTTTCAAGGCTCCTCCAGTACTCTCCTAATCTTCGAAGCACCGCTGTGAGTATATGCCTATTTTATTTAAGGCGCCGTTTGGCAACCCTTTTTTTGTTACTCTGTAACTTTTACAAGAAAAAACTTCAAAAAAACGCGATTTCACTTAAAAAAAACAGCTACCAAACAGAGCCTAATGAAGCTGTTTTAATTTTCGTCATCTGTGAAATCCAACAAATTCTTCATTAATCTTTCGTTATATTAGATAAAGAAAAGGGGTTTTGACACTTTGCACCCCTAAGTTTTTACTGTTATTTCACTTTGGTCCTCGTGGTTGCAATTTTGAACACAACACCCTGAAATTCTTTAATCATCCCACCTCAATTCAAATCAATAACTCCATAGCAATTTTGGACGATAGATTGTCAACTGCCGTGCAGCCAACGATGTTTAGGGGATTTTTTGACCATTTCCAACTTCTTGCTTTCCAATTTTCTACAAAAAACCTATATGTATATAAGTATGTATATATATGTATTTTTGGGCGGAAAGGAGAATGAAAAGGAAGGCGGAGGTTGGAATTGTCTATAAAGCCTCTTAAAAAAAAGTTAGGTCATAGGTGCATGTCAGGGGACTATTTTCTGCCCAAAATTGTAATGGGGATAATGACTTAGATTTTAGTGGGATGATTAAGAAACTTTACGGTGTTGTTATATGTTCAAATTGGAACCATGGGGACCAACGTGAGATTTTGGTCAAATATCCGGGGTACAAAGTACCAAAACCCGAAAAGAAAATTTAAGAATTAAGTCGAAAAGGAGTAAATTTTTCTATATATATAGGTGGAGGCTTTGATCCATCCGTTTTTTGATGAGCTACGCGACCCACGCACTCGCCTACCAAATGGTCGTTATCTACCGCCGCTATTCAACTTCAAGCATCACGGTAACGTGTTATTGTAAAATGACCTTTTTACCCCCCCACCCCCGAACCGACTTGCTTGATCATGATGCTGATGCACTTGCTGTTGCTTCTTACTTTTTTTCAGAGCTGAGAGGGGTACCAATGGAAATTCTGGTAAAATTGATCCCCGAGCATGCGAGAAAGCAATGCACCTTCCTTTCTTTATAATGTTCTTCGCCATCGTTTTACTGCTATCGATCGGTTCGTTAATGGCGTGTCTGTGAAGTAGTAAATCTTATAATGGATTTTATTTTTTATTTTTTTTAAATTTATTTATTTCCTCTTTAATTTGTGTATTAAGTTCTAAATTTATTAGAAGTAAAACTAGAAATATTTTGCTAAATTTGTATTTTTTTTTTGATAATTATTAGGGAAACATGCTAACCCTGTTTCTAAAGATGACATATTGTAACTCTCTTCTTGAATGCAAAATGGATTTGTTTGATAGTCTTGCTAAGGTTGTGTTTGGCTGTTTATAGTTTGGGTTCTTCAATTATCTGGATTTTGATGTTTTTCAAATTGTATATTTTACTCGTTTTATATTTGTTTCAATCTCATAACAATGAAAACGTCGTTAATGATTTTGAACGGAAAATAGATCGTGTTCAGTCTGTGGTCACCTAATTTGGATATTTTTATCGTTTCGTCACTACATATATATGACGATCCAAATTTACTTGCAATTAATTAATTTTTTTTTTTTTGAGAAAAGAACAATTATTTTTATCAAAAGCAATTATGTTCTGATAATATTTTAGAATACTTTAGAATGATGCAAAATTCTTATCGGCTTGGGGCCGTTGCCTTGCATTTACTGAATTGGTACTGGACACTTTTTTTTTTACTTTATGGGAAGGGGTGTCCAATTCAGTTTATGCGTGCCTTGACATTACTTTCTCGGACGATTTGCAGAGTGCACTCCCCCACATCAACTTGGTGCATTTACGAACAAATTCAAGATTTAATTCTCAGAGTATTCCAGGAAAGTCGAATCTAACTTGACAAGGAAATGGATAAACTCCACTTGCCAACCGGACTAACACCTCTTAGGTGGTACTTGACATTTGCATTAGTAATATATATATATTGATACTTCAGAGAGGGAGAGAGAGTATATGAAGTGTTGGGGGCGGTGGAGGGTGGCTGGGCGGTGGTTGGTGGTGGCAGGGGGGGACCAAAGTCCCACTTTAACCTAATCATGAGTCCTTTCCTCTAACAGCAAAAATAAAAAAAAACCAACCATCTTCCTGTTTTAAATCTTAAAATTTGAAATAAGCTCTTCCTGCAATACAATCTCTCTCTCTCTAAAAGACTGCAGCAGCATTAAGACTTTCACTCACTCAAGTACTCATGAAAAGGCGAAGATTTTGGACCAGAAAAAAAGTGAAGAAGGTTATGGTGGTGGTGGCGGTGCATGCTGGTGGTGATGGTTTATCATCGATTGCACGCCCTTCTGATTCACCTTCCCCCCCCCCTCCTCAAAACTTTACATTCTCAATATTTATATATTTTTTGTATATTCACGAGTGTCTCTGAACTCATACAGGGTATAAGACAAGTCTCGTTCGAAGGATATGATTGTCCCTCCCGATAAGTATTTTTTCGCAATATATGTATATATATATATATAAAGTTGAAGTTCTGTTATGGAATTGGTCGGTTTTCTAGTTCAAAACCCATTAAAGTACTATTAAAAAAAAAAAAAAAAGTTCCCACTATCCGTTTGAATGTTATTATATATATATATACATGAACTCAGCCTCTGTATGTCTGCAACTATTCCTCTCTCTCCGCATAAACAAATCTTTCTCTCTCTCTTGTTTTGAACAGTGTGTGGTCACACATTCAACTCTCAGCTCTCTTCTGAGACTTCCCCATACTTCTTTTTCATCAACTTGTTAGACATATACATTGAAAACAGCAAACCCTAGTTTGAAAATAGCTGAATTTAAGGACGAAAATGGTGTCATTATCACTCTTATTGTCTCTTTCTTTCGCTCTCTTCCTTGTCTCTGCCCAAGCCACCAGACATCACTATCCCCATAAAAAACACAAGCATTCTCATCCCAAAAACCCAGTTTCTCCTTCTCCTCCTCCGCCGCCGGAACCTTGTAACAATGACACCGGCGTTTTTGATGTTCTGACCTTTGGGGCTGTCGGAGATGGCGAAACAGACGATACGGAAGCGTTCAAAACAGCTTGGGACGCAGCCTGTCAGGTCGAGTCAGCGGTCGTCCTTGTTCCACACAATCACTCCTTCATGATTCAATCCACCATTTTCACCGGACCTTGTCATTCCAGCATTGTCTTTCAGGTAATGAAATCGATGTTTTTATTGGTATCATCACCAAATTTATTTATTTTTTTGATGACTTTAAGGTTGACGGGACGATTGTGCCGCCGGATGGTCCTGACTCATGGCCAAGCAATTACAGCAGACACCAGTGGCTTGTCTTCTACAGAGTCGACGGTATGTCTCTCCAAGGTGGTGGGCTTATAGACGGCAGGGGTGAACAATGGTGGAATCTTCCATGCAAGCCTCACAAGGTATACAGATACACACACACACACACACAGCATTCATGGTTTCTTCCGAGTTTATTCATGAAAACCCTAGTTTTCTATTTAAAAAAAAAAAAAAAAACACTAACTAAACACTACTTCTAATATTTATTGCATTTGCACAGGGACCTAATGGAACTACATTGGCAGGACCATGTGATAGCCCAGTTGTGAGTGTGTGTATGTATATATATATATATATATTTTGGTTTTACAATTAAGTGTGTCCGGGCTAATTTATTTGTACCTCAACTAATCACTTTCCCTGACGATCTTAAGGGTGTCCACCATCATATTAGCCTGGTGCATTCTGAATGCTCTGTAGGAGAGTGAAAACCTGATTGACAAAAAAATGGGATACCTTCCCTTTCTAACCGGACTAATACCTCGAGTCATATATTCCATTAATCCAATCAATTTTATTTTTTTTAATTTTTTTTATTAATTTTGTTGGCAGGCTATAAGGTTCTTCATGAGCTCTAACCTGACCCTACAAGGATTAAGAATAAAGAACAGTCCACAGTTCCACTTCAGATTTGATAACTGCAAGAATGTCTATATAAACTCCATCCATATAACCTCCCCATTCTCAAGCCCTAATACTGATGGCATCCATATAGAGAACACTAACAATGTTCAGATTTACAATTCTGTAATCTCCAATGGTAAATTCACACAAACACCCCCCCAATTCTTGTTTCTAGTACTAAATGTACCAAGAAATTATTTTTCATGATTTTTTAAAAATTGTTTTAGGGGATGATTGTGTATCGATTGGAGCCGGCTGCTACGATGTGGACATTAGGAACATAACATGTGGACCTGGCCATGGAATAAGGTGATGGTTTCATGTATTATTTCTGTTTCTAACTTTCAGATAAATCTATTAATAAATCAGTAATGTTTTTCAAAAATGTTTTTATTAACGGTTTGGATTAATTTGAGGGGAATGGTTAGTTGAGATTAGGAGGAAAAATTCTTGCCTAAAAATTTCACAATCTAACTTCCAAAGTGGTTGAGTTAAATTACGTTTTATACTCTTTAATTTCATATATTTACTTTATTACCTATTTTTTAGTTACTATTAAAAAAATGAGTTATTTACATAAAAATATAAATATATATATAAAATACCTGACATGGGTGCTTTTGAACATATTTACAAAAATAGAGAAAATCGGCCAGGGTGTGACCCTTTTTTTCACAAAAAAAATATGAGAAAAAATTGGCCGATTTTCCCTATTTTTGTAATCCCTGTCACGTAATTTTCTTTTATATATATATATATATGTAGAGAACTCTGAAAAAACCCATCAATTTTATGGTAAAATTTTCATATGCTTGTCTTAAAAAAGTTTTGAGGATCAAATTCTAATAATTTATTGTTCAAAATATGAATGGATGGAAAGTATGAGGGTTGAAAGTGTATATATTTCATAATTTACAGCATAGGGAGCTTAGGCAACCACAACTCAAGAGCCTGCGTGACGAACATCACCGTGAGGGACTCCACAATAAAGCAATCCGACAACGGCGTCAGAATCAAGACATGGCAGGGCGGCCACGGCGCCGTGTCGGGAATAAAGTTCGACAACCTCCACGTCGACAACGTCCGGAACCCCATCATAATCGACCAGTTCTACTGCCTCACGAAAGACTGCACCAACCGGACCTCCGCCGTGTCGGTTTCCGACGTGGTGTATTCCGGCATGAAGGGGACCTACGACGTCCGGAGCCCTCCAATGAGGTTCGCGTGCAGCGACACGGTGCCGTGCGCCAACATAACGCTGTCAGAGATCGAGCTGCTGCCGGCGGTGGGGGACGTGATGACGGATGCTTACTGCTGGAATGCTTACGGCGAGCTGCAGACGGTGACGATTCCGCCGGTGGGTTGCTTGATGGAGGGAGATCCTCGATCTCTGGTGGATAATCAAATGGATTTGTGTTAATTATCCCAAGACTTGTAGCCTAGTGGATATATATCTAGCCTCCCGTGAAAGGTCTACAGTAATAATTAATGTTTTTTTTTTCTTTTTGTACATACATTGGAAAAAGACGATTTAGTGTGCATGATGATCATATTTTAATGTGATCAAAGAGGAACTTCTTGTTTGTTCCCTCCTTAATTAATTGATGTATCCAACCTTTTTCAATGGATTTTTCTTTTACTATTTTTGACTATTTTTGTCATTTTTTTTTACTTTGTGCCCTTACTTTAATCTCACTTTAGTTCTCTTGATTTCATTTTGAACATATAAAATCTTAATATTTCTTAATCATCCCACTACAGTGCAGGTCATTATGCCCTTTTGTATATAACTTTGAACAGATTACAGTTAATCATCCCACTACAATGCAACTCGCCGGCGAGTACAGATCTGGCAGGAGAGAGAGAGAGAGAATGGGGATGAAGAAAGAGAAAAAAAAGAAAAAAATGGATTTTTCCAGTGAAGTGAGGGTGGGAGTTGTTGTTCAGACAAGGTGGGGGTTGGGGAGGGGTGTTTTTTTGTCAATTTATTAAATAAATGGGTGAAAAAATATAATACAAAATATATTTTTAAAAATAGGGGCTCTCAGTGAATTTTTTAAAAAATAAAAGAATAAAATATATTTTTTAACTAAGAGAAGGACATTTGTGTCTTTTCGCACAAAAAATAGTCAAGAGGGGTGAATGGTATTTTTTTGAATAAAATGATCGGGGATGTAAGTGGTGAATACCCCCATTATAACTTTGAACAGAAAACAAACGACTGTCATGTTCTAGTTGTTTTTATGAAGCTCCGTCGACAGTATCAGTGTCCTTCTTTCATTTCATTCTTCTCTCCGCCCAAATACACAGAAATATTTATATATATTTTTGCGAGAGGAAAGGAAGTGATTGAGAATACTATTTCATTTCTTCTCCTCCTGTTCTATTATATCCTGATTCCATTTTGTCTAATCAAATGAGTCGCAAGAGTAGAAAGCGTCGAAAACCCTAAAAATAAAATCTCAAATTGTCCAAATGTTAATTACAAATTAGGCCCCAAAGTTTGCCAAAATTAGCCAAATTTGAATAAAATACTTTAATTACAAATTAGGCCTCCACTAATGATTCAACGATGACGCAAAAGGTTCCAACTTTATTTTCTTAAATCCCATGCGGTTCTGTCTATTAAATAATTCCCATTCATAAAAAAATTGGAAGAAGAAAGAATAAAATACTAATGGGGATTTAACCCACACTTATAGTCCAACGATTATCTATTATATTTTTTAGTGAGAGATTTAGTGTTAAAAACTTTACCTGTACCTAAATCGATAAAAAAGGCAGCCCGGTGTTACAAAAATCCTTCTATGCACGAAGTCTGAGAAAAGATCGGACCACTTAGGTCTATTGTACGCAATCTTACTTTACTTTTTTAGCAAGAAGTTGTTTCCACGACTCGGACCCGTGACCTCCAGGTCATATGGCGACAACTTCTACTGTTGCACCAAGACTTCCCTTCACTTATACCCAAATCGATAAGTTTATATAATTTTTGGAATATATATATATATATATATATATATCAAGAGACTTTGCGGATATTGCGAAAAATTTCATTTTTTGGTCGGTAAAGTATGGGGAAAGTGTTGGGTATGTGAACTTTGAGATTTGTCAAATTGCACATTTCATCCTCTACGTTCCACATTTGTTTTGATTCCTCAAAATTGAAAAATGTTGTCAATGTTTTTGAAAGAACAATGGATAGTGCTCAAACAATGGCTTTCCAATGGGTGTATTTTTATTTTTATTTTCATTTCACTAAAGTTGAAACGCCTTTCCTTAACTTTTCTCTAACAACGATTTAAACTTCTCTCTTTCATTAATTTTTTAGATAAATTTTAAAGAAACGTTAAGAGAAATAGTTTTCAGTTTAGTGGAATGGTTAAATGATAAAAATATTTCTATTAGAAAATTTTGTGCTGAGCACAATTCATTTTTCATCCAAAATCATTAACACATTTTAAATTTTGCGAGATGGAAACAAATGCAAAATTTGAGAGATCAAATGTGCAATTTAGTAAATCTCAAGATCCACTTACACACCCATTTTGTATTGTAAGGACCAATTTTTTTTATTTTTTTTTTGATATTTTCGAGTATTTGGATGGTAAGGAGAATGGAAGACGAAAAAATTAGAATTGCCCATAAATTCTCTTAAAACGGATAAATATTTTTAGTATGAAATTATAGTGAAGACGATGACTTTGACATTAGTAAGGATGATTACGAAACTTTAAGGTATTAAATATTTAATAAGGACCAAAGTAAGATTTAGTAAAAATTCAGGGGTACAAAATGTCAAAACCCCTTATTAATTCAAAAAATAAAAATAAAAAACCCTAAAGCCCTAAACCCTAAATCCTCTCCTTTTCCCTTCCTTTAATTTCCTCCATCCATGTCGTATGCACGCGCAGTGCTTGCTTTTAGAAAGGGGTCATTCTCCATGGAAGAAGCCAAAAGGCAGTGTTTGGCTAATATTAATAGTGCTCTGCATAAAGCCTAAAAAGCCCTCTCGACTCCATGTCGGCGCATAAACCCCAGCTATCATGCAAGGTGTAGGGTGGTCTTGGGTCTCTCTCAACTTCAAAACCTAGCTCATGAGATGTTCCCTTAAATTCATAACTTGACTACTAGTCCCTTCCACATTCGGGATAAACCCAACATTCTTTCCTTCACACATCGGGTTTTTGGTTGGCTAAGCATCGACCAACTTCTTCCTTTGTAGCTATTGGGTTAGTGTAAGGTGATTTTGAGTCTTTCAATCCCAAAAGTTAATTCATGAAATGAGATTTTTTCGCACCGTTATAATCTAACTATTAATTTTCTTTCACATCCGAAGTGAGATAAACCAACACAAGGTCTCATGGTATTAATTTCTGTTGGAAACCCTTTTTTCTTTTAGGGTTAAAAAGTGGAAAGGTGGCAGAAAATTCTGCAGAAAAAGAGAGTGCATATGTAATGGGAAGAACATGGCATATGAGCATGGGGAAGGGAAGGAAAAGGCTGCCCAATCCCTCCCTTCGTCTAAAAGTTAATTCCCTGAAAAAAAAAAAAAAAAAAAAAAAAAAAAAAAAAAAAGCAAAGAGAATGAAGTTCGAAAAGAGCCAATCGCATTAATAATAATAATATATACAATATAATATACCCCTCTCTACATTCCAATTATGATTTTTTTAATAAAAAGTAAGGCCCCGTTTGGTTTGTCCCAACCTAAAAATTATGGGATTGATTTTTAGAAATACTTTTGGTAAAGACAAAACTCAACCCAAAAAATTAGAATTGATTCTCAAAATCGCAAGAAAATGAGAAACAATTTTTTTTTTACTCCCAAAAAACTGAACTCGTGAAAAAGGACACGTTGGGAATTACTTCAATTGTTATTGAGTTCCAGTGTTGTACTTTTGTTAGCCTCATTTGCTTTTTCTTTTCTTTATCATTTTCGTTGTTGTGATTTGTGAGTCCACCTCGCAATCGTCTTTGCCTCTCGTTCCTCCTCCCTGCAATTGTCGTCGCCGTCCTCGCCATCGTCATCGCCGAACTCGTCGCTATTGTCGTCCTCGCCATCGCCATCGCCATCGTCCTCGCCATTTAGGGTTTCAATTTTGTTCGTTACTGAAATCGAACAGGTTTCGATTTCGTTGATTCTTTAGGGTTTGGTTCATTCGTTATTGAAATCAAACAGGTTTCGATTTCGTTGATTCTTTAGGGTTTGGTTCATTCGTTACTGATTAAGCGTTCATGTGATCGAATCTCAAATCGAAATCGTTCGTTGCTTTGGTTCCTTCTCGAATCGAAATCGATCGATTCTCAAATCGAAATCGAAATCTCAAATCAAAATAGTTCGTTGCTTTGGTTCATTCTCAAATCGAAATCGAAATCTCAAATTGGAATCGTTATACGTTGTTCGTTCAAGAAATCGATTTCGATTTCGTTGTTCGTTCATGAAAATCTCTGTGGAATTCGATTAATGGAGGCGATGTTGTTCGGTGAAGTTGAAGACAAGATGAAGACGAAGGAAGAGAAAAGAAGAAAAAGAAAAACGAAAAGAAAAAAATTAAATTTTTTTTAAAAAAACACAATTGTGAGGAAATAATTCTAGGATAATATCGTTATCAAACGTGCTTCTATTCCCAAGACAAAAAAAAAAAAATTATTGTTAACAAACGCAATTCTGTTACCAGTAAGAAACAAAATTCTCATCTCAACTCAACCCTACCCATCCCAGTTGGATTGAGAAAAGTGAGAACACTAACCAAACGCCACCTAAATTTCTTGTGGGTCAGACCTTAGTGATAATACCAATAAGGTGTAGTTCACTTGACCTAAATCAGTTGAGGCGTCTCTACAAAGTCAGGAGTTCGAGCATGTGAAAAATACTTATTAAGAAAGACAACCACGCAACTCGAACGAGATAGTCTTCCACCTTACGTGGGTAGGAAAAAAAAAAACTTAGTGATTATAGGAGGAATATTTGAAGTCAGACTATAGAGAGAGAGAGAGAGAATCAATATATATACGAGTGTTCTTTATACTCGACATTTGGATGGAGAGAAATGAAGAGAATAGAAAAAGGAAAAGGAATAACTTTCTTTCTGTTATATTTCTTTGGCATTTTGGTCAACAATCCAATAAATCAAAGTTTATAGTTCATTTTCGGTCCACGCGCCACAATTATTTTTCTAAAAATTTAAACTTACAGCGCTATATAAAAATTACTGTAATTTTTCTATGTACAATGACTTTTGGACTATTTATAGTAAATTTCGACTTTTGAAAAATTATTGTAACGCATGGATTACATAGACAGATCACTAAAAAACTATTATTTCTATATATTTTTATAGGTGATCGTTTTGGAAAAAAAACTCTCTCCTACCCAGATGAATTTAAAAATAAAATAAAATAGATTTAATGTGAGAGAGAACACAATTACACTATATCAAATAGGAATTACAGAGAAGGATAAAAATCTCGACATAACTGTCAACTCACCCGAATTCTCTATCTGTCAAACTCCCTATTCGTATTTGTTCATTGCCGCGCTATCTCCCTCTCGCACTTTGAAGGTTCATCCGTGATTTCTCCTTCGGTTACTGTAGAAGGCTCTTGGCCGTCTCTCTCAAAAACTACATCTTGCCTTTTAGCTTAAGCACTATATGAATTTTGAAGGGTCAAATGAGTATTCTGAAAAATCCAAAATCATGTTTTATAATTTTGGCGCAATTCTTTGTTCACGCGTTTTAATGTTCATAGGTAAAACATCGTTCACTTGCAAATGAAAATGTGTTACTATTTACGCGTATGGTACTATTCATGGTAAGTCGATTACAAGGTTGAAACGTGATAGAAAAAAAATCTAAGGTTATTTGGTTACAGGGATGTAAAAAGAAAATAGAAAAAAATAGAGAAAATCTCATTTTTACCAGTAAAATTAAAATGAGCTACTATTTGTAAACCCATATTGAGAAAACACACATGTTTATTTATTATTTAAGATAAACCCAAATACATATTCTCTCACTACATCAAAATCAACATAATAAATGAGGGGATGCAAATATTACTGCCTAATAATAATATTAATAACAATATAATGAATTGGGATATAAATATTATTGTACAGTAAACAATTATCATATACCAATTGAATTTTTTAGAATGAATTAGTAATGAGTTTTGGGGCCCATAATAAAATAATCTCTCGGGTCATTGTTAGGTTGATGGATCTTGGGCCCAAATATAAGCTTATATGGATATTGGGCCTAAATATGGGCCTATAGGAATTGGGCACTTAACAACATGGGCCCAAACGGCGGCCCAATTAAACACTAATGATTTCACGGGTCCCACGACGCCGTTGACATGTTGTAGCCGCTAAGGTCAAAATAGTAATTTCATATGAAGAGACCCACCGACGTCACACACACAAATAGACGATGACATCACGGAATCATGTCATCAGCAACACTGACAATCTCACGTCACGATCTACGTCAGCAAACATTTCGTTAAATTACGTAATAGCCCTGCAATTTCCACTCGTCAAAGGCTGATAATGGTGGGTAATTTCGTCTTTTTACGTGAACCCGAGTCGTTCAACAACCCCTATATATTCTCCCTCTTGGTGACCCGTCAACCGCATGGTTTTGATTTATTTATTTTAATGTTAAATTATTATTTTTCTCCGGCGATGGCGAATGAGAAGCGGCAGGAGGAAGTACCGGCGTTGTTGAACGGAGAAGACGATCGGAACGAGGACGAAGAGGCGAACATGGAGAGATTCTACGCGCTGATCAAGAATTTCCGGGAAGCCAGAAACCGCCGGATCCAAGAACTGTACGAATTGGAGCTCCGGAAGAAGAAGAAGAGGAAGAGAGAGACGGAGGAGACGAAATCCGGCTGGGTACCGGTGTTCAGGTGGGAAGATTTCGCCACCGGCGAGGAAGTTTCCTTGCGGCGGAAACACGGTGGTGGTCCGGTGGAAGCAGAAGAAAAAGGTGGTGGTAAAAATGATGAATCATTGGACCTTAATCTCTCTCTATAGAATTCAAAATCTTAATCAATCACGAATATGACTCCGGCGGTTAGAGTAGGCCCCTTGCCGGTGATATTTTTTTTTTCATTTGAATAGAAAACGTGTTCATGAAGAATATCCTTTTTTGTTTTTCTATTATGAAAAAAAATGCATGAAAGTGGTTCGAATTTTCCTCGGACCCCGCGCATAGTAGGAGCTTTGTAACACTGGACTGTCTTTTTAAAAAAAATTCCATGGAAATCATCCGAATGTTTGATATTATTCAATGCCTACATGTGATAAACGACAACTAAAATGTCCTCACAAGAAATGTTGAATTATTATTTTGAATAATTGATGTTGAATTATTATTTTGAATAATTGATGTTGAATTATTATTTTGAATAATTGAGATGCGAAATACCGAGAAAAAAAAAATACGGCTATAACTAGGGATGGTCATGGGGCGGGGCGGGTTTCGGTTGGGTTTAGACTAGGGTATTACGAAAAATTGTTGGGCCCGAGCCCGGCCCGACCCTATGGTTCGGGCCTTAATTCCATACCCAAGCCCGACCTTATAAAAATAACCTAAGTCCACAATCCGACCCTAGGGCCCCCGGCCCTATATATATTTTTTAATTTAAAAAAAATACAACAGAATTGAAAAATATAATTTTTTTATAATTAACCAAAAAAAAAAAAAAACTGCAATCCAATTCAGAATAGAACACACTTATTAAACACAGATTTAAGATTCTGATAAAACCTTATAGTTAAACACTGCAATCCAAACCATTTTTTTATGTTTTTTTTTATAATTAATTAACATATAGTATAATAATATCAAATAAATCAAGAATATAACATGTAAATCACAATATTTTCCCATGTAAATTAATATATATATAGTGAAAATCCTCTGCATCGATCTCAACAATGACGCTAGGATACCCTCCATTAGCAATTGTAGAAATGCCTTTTGTGGACTCTTCTAATCTCTGCTTCGAGACTGTTGCAACTACGAAGGTGCCCGTAAAATCCAAACTTCCAGATTCTATGCTTATTTGTTAGTAGGCCCCCGAAACTTCCTTTCCCTGGGTTTCCCTTAGAAAAAACGGTAGTGTTGAGTTTGAAAAAACCTGCATGAGATGGAGTCCGACTTGATGATAAGAAATCATTTTGACTTCGGGAAAAACTTTTGGGACAAAAAGCTTCCGTTAAATCGTTTTTAAGTCTAATTATCTTTCGCAAAACATTGAAGACATCTTCAGATGTTCCTTCAATAACTTCGTTGTTCCTCTCATTTCGTCTCAAACTACTAACTTCTCTTGTTATTTAAAAAATATCAGTCACCTCACTGGGAAAAAAAGAAAAAAGATGAAGGATTTCAGTCAGGTGAATTTTTTTCGGCAAAGTAGGGGTGGATTTCTGAATAAGATAACAAGGTAAATAACGTTTTTATATTTTGTTAAATGTTTTTTTTTTTTTTTTTTAATTTAAAATATCAAAAACAATTGCCAAACGCAATGTAAACATAAGGTTTTCTTGTGCTAGAAGAGAACACATGAAAAGAAAGATTAACTTTTACCAAGACAAAGAAATTTTAACAGCTAGCAAGATTTTCCAACTCCTAGTGCTCTCACTTTTGAAAATCTCTCCTTCACCTTTTTTTTTTCTTCTTCTTTTCACTTTTATTTTTTTCCAAATCACATGTCACCTAATTTACAATTAAAATCATTCTCTATAAAAGACGGTTTAAGTTGGATCCTCTTAACATGGTATCAGAGTAAGGTTATGAGTATCTCATTCTCTCGTAGTCAAATCATCCGTGCAAGACGGTGATTGCACATTTCTCATCATTCCCTTACAATCAAATTATTCGTGCAAATCGAAAATTGCACTCAAAGACGGGTATTAGATTCCTGTCCCACATCGCTCATCTGAGAGTTCCCAAGTCACTATATAAATCAAAAGAGTTACTCAACTTAACACCATATAGTTTTAAGATGGATTCTCCTAATATGATATAAGAGTCAAGGTTATGGGTCTCTCATTCTCTCGTAGTCAAAACATCCGTGCAAGCCGGAGATTGCACATTTCTCATCATTCCCTCGCAGTCAAATCATTTGTGCAAATCGAGGGTTGCACTTTAGGGCGGGTGTTAGATTTCTGTCTCACATCGCTCATATGAGAGTTCCCAAGTCACTATATAAATTAAAAGAGTTACTTCACTTAATACCATATGTTTTAAGTTGGAACCTCCTAACAAATATAAAAATGAATATGATGAAATATATATAAAAATGGTATAATTTTTATGAGTTTAATTCCTGTTGTCGATGTTTGAATGAGATGATTTATAAGAAATAAATGATAAAAAAAAATAAAAAATAATTGGTCAATATTCTCAAATAGAGAGCATAATACGTAATTTATCTTATTTTAATTTTGAATTGAGTATAAATTTATTAATTATGTTTTAAACCGTGTTTTAGTCTCAACTCTCATGATTAATGTTTCCTTATATTTTCAATCAAATACTTCTAATTAAAGCTTGCATCATTTGCCATCGACACCACCCGTCGTCGAATCTCAGGTCTCCAGTCGCCAAACTGTGGCCACTAGCTTGTCAATATTTTTTTAATTACATGTAACTATTTTTTAATGTACTTTTCAATTACATTTTAGTATATTTTTCAGTTACATTCATGTAATTTTTTATTGTAACCGAAAAAATTAGATTTAATCTAACTATAAATTATAACTAAAATAAATATATTAAGAAAATATTACTAAAAAATAACTGAATGTAACTAAAATAGTTGTGGTGACTGATAATCGGAATTTGACGATTGACAGTGGCTGACGACAGTGAGATAATGGTTAGTGACGCAATCTTAATTGTAATATATTCATAAAATAAAAATAATTATTTAATTTAATTTTTTTATTATTATTATTTAAAAAAATCACTTTTCTTTTTATCTTTTTTTTTTACGATAACTTGATAAGATGTGTCCGGATTAATTTACGGGTATCTCGAGTAGTGACCACAAAAATATCATATATATATATATATATATATATAAATATATATATAATGGTCCACGTAACGTACAATATTCGGCAACCAGAAACACAACTTTGTGTGGGGAACGTGTAAGACGTAGCCGAACATGGATGACGTAATCCAATACACGTCATCAGCCAATGGTACATTACGTCACCTTATACCCAGCCCACAGATAGTCAAAAAACAATGGTCAATGCGTGAATTAATGGCATTAAATTAACATAGAAATAAAAATTCATTTATTTATTTTTTTTGACCAAAAATTGTGATGAATAAATGAGTTCAATAATTATATTTGATGTGGGTGAAGTCGAGCCTCCTCCACATGTCACCCCCTAAGATCATTCCGGTCATGACGCCATTGCTTGCATCAGCCCGGTGTATAGACAGCCCGGGCTGACCTGTGCTCGGCAGCCCAGACCGACCTCCTCGCGCGTAACCGACCTCGCTTGGCACCTCGGTAGGTAGGATGCCGGCCTCGACCCCAACAGTAATGGGCCCAAGGCCCAGACCCATAGCTCTAATCCGCCATGCCGGCCACGCGCCTGACTACTTACCGGTAATCCGAGTTTAAGGTTTTAATCTTGTTTATGCTAATCACTCTTTCGCCTATAAATAGGAGGCTTTCTCCACACTTTACAAGGACGAGAAAACAATTCTAGAGAGAGAAACTTTACCTCAGATCGGTCAGATAGGTCGAGGTAACAGTAACTCTCCAACCTATTTTTTTCCTCGGATCCTTACTCTCACAGCGGAAGGGACACACTGGGAACAACCCGACCGTCCCTTGCGCAAGTGGTGACCAGGAGCTCAACCTGGACAACGGCTAGGAGCTAGGAAGGGAATCAAGACCCGGGTTCGGACTCAGGCCAGTTCGGTCACCCGACCCGGCTGCAGCGCGTGAAAGAACAAGGCCAATACCTCCCTCACCCTTGATCCGAGAGTGTTTGGACCATACTGCTGGTCGGACCAAATTTCGACACCAACAGTTTGGCACCGTCTGTGGGAATCGCTACTAAAAGCCTTCTCTAAATCATCAGCTACCTGCTTGGCTAAGGTTTGATGAACACAATGTCTGGTCATTCTCACCGATCATAGAACATAATCCACCCGGTGAATAGACAGTTCGGGGAGGATATGTCACAGGCTCCAAGGCCAGAAAGTAGGGCCAATTCCCGCCAAGCGACAAACGAAGAAGGCGCAGACGTTGAAAGGCGAAACGTCGATATCGAGGAGCTCTGCCCGGGACAGACGTCTGGGGTCGTCGATGCTGCCAGGCTCGATAACGTGGAATACCAACTTGTCAAATTCCAAGAATATTTCGACATCCTCCTCTCCCACATACCTCCACCCCCGGTTGAAGAGGGGCCGGACCTCCATGTTGCGGAGGAGAGGGCCCGCCCACAAGAGTCTGGTGATCGAGCGCTCGACTCTCACGGGTAGATGGCACGGGCTCGGCCTCAGGCCATTGACCGAGCACTGAGGGATAGGGACCTTGACCCCCCAGTCGCTTCGTCAAACATTTCGAGATCAACTCGTGGTCGACGATTCCACGACCGGCCGGGATCACCGACGGCTCAGGAGTATAGCCGTAGTGAGCGCTCTGAGCATCGATCTTCTCAAATCAGGAAGGTAAACTTTCACTCTCTCCCCCAAAAGCTCGTAGGAGGGAGCCCAGACCTGTTGCCAGTCAGATTGTCGCCCCGAAGAAGGTGACAACCACAATGGAGCGACGCCTGACAGAGATGGAGGCCGTTCTCAGTCTCATGCGCAACACCGAGAGAGCTCTTGGGCTTCATACCGGAGTCCGCTCTCCCTTCACTTTGAAAATCACGGAAGAGGCGGTTCTGTATCAATTTCCCAACCCTCCGGCAGCCCAGTATGATGGGACGATTGACCCACTAGATCACCTTTCCGTGTATATTTCCCACATGGATGTACACGCTGCCACAAATGCCATTAGGTGCAAATTTTTTCCGCTCAGATTGACTGGTTCGGCCAGGTCGTGGTTTAACAATCTCTTGCCACCCTCAATCTCCATATTTCTCCAGCTCGAACAGCAGTTCATGGAGAGGTTTAGTCGGTCCCGTCGCAGGCCAAAAACTGCGTCTCACCTCCTCGACGTCAGGCAGGAGGAGAACAAGAATCTTGCCGATTACGTGCACCGATTCTGGATGGAGTCCCTCGCGTGTGAAGGAGTTTCTAATGAAGTAGCGCTCAATACTTTCACTAGTAGGCTAAGGCACCGAAGGATCTTGTATGACCTGAACTCTAGGCTAGCCGATAGCCTTCGCGAAGCACTCGACCTCGACACCAATTTCTATAAGGCTGACCTCGTAGATAAAATCACAAAAGAGAAGGAAGAACTTCTCAGGAAGAAGTTCCTGGCCGACGAGGGAGCGAGCCTGTCCCAAGCGTCTAGGAAACTCTAAGCGGAGGGGAGGTTGGGCCCACTGCCCGTAGATCGAAGACCGTCGTCGGGCGTCTGTCAGGTCGTTTATACTCCCCTGACTGCTTCCTTCGCAACCATCTTCGCCGAGAATGCCGAAAAAGGCCTTTTCTCGCCCGCACCTCCCCATAGAGGGAAGCCCCTCGGGAAGTTGACTGATAAACACTGTGACTTCCACAGGAGTAATGGTCACTCTACCGACGAATGCTTCCAGTTAAATGAGGAGATTGAAGCCCTCATCCACAGGGGCTACCTCGAAAATTACGTTCTCTAACCCGACGAGGAAAGGGCTGGCTCGAATGATTGCCGTGACGACCACCGAGGACATCGCTGAAAGTGGAATGATAACCGAACCCAGCCCCGAGGTGAGCGAGCTGAGGACGACTCCAATCTGAGAGTCGACGGAGAAATCAACGTTATCCACGGTAGCCTGGGTTTCACGGGGGAAAAGTCCTCTTCTCGGAAGAGGTACGAAGGCAAGAGTAAGAGGAAAGCGGAACAGGGCGTCTACGAGATTAGCACAATAGATGTGGCCTCCTACAATGTGATCTCTTTCAGCGAAGTCGACCTGAAGGGGGTGCATGTTCCGTATGACAACGCCCTCGTCATTGCAGCCTTAATCAACCATTTCAAGATAGCGAGAATACTCGTCGACGATGGTAGCTCAATAAATATTTTCTTCAAATAAGCCTTCGATAAAATGGGCATAGAAACAAGCTCAATGTAGCCCGGCAAATCCCCGTTCGTCGGATTTGGTGGCGACGTGGTCAGTTCGGTCGGCTGGGTATCTTTGCCCGTCACCATTGGTTCCAGCCTTGACGTCACCATTGTCTGGTCCAAATTTCTTATCGTTGACAGGCCGTCGCTGTACAATGCGATTATGGGGCGACCCACTGTGGCCGCCCTTAAATCCGTATGCTTCTCATATCACCAAAAAATAAAATTCTCTACGGATTCCGGGGTGGGGGAGGTTCAGAGAAACCAGGAACCCGCGTAGTCCTGTGCAAGAAGAGCCTTGGAGAAAAAATAGTAATTACAGTCAGGACCCGAGCTGTTTACCCCTCATTTGAACACGGAGCTCGTGGTCCTCACTCACGAGGCGGAGCCTATTCCGATCGACGATCTGCGAGATGATGAGCCCGTCCCAAGGCCCCACGAAGATCTGATCGACGTTCCCATTCATCCCACTATTGTAGAGAGAACGGTGAGGATTGGAGCTCCGCTAAGCCCGAAAAGAGTTGTCCGACCTCACCAAGCTACTGGTAAGAAACCACGACGTGTTTGTTTGGTCTCACAACGAGCGTCCCAGTATCGATCCAAGTGTTGCCATGCACCGGCTGCACGCTGACATCCACCACCCACCTGTTCGCCAAAAGATGAGGAAATTCCACCTAGACCGATAAAAGATAATTGAAGAGGAGATGGATAAGCTCGTCAGGTCAGACGTCGTGGAAGAGGTCAAGTTCCCAGACTGGCTCGCGAACGTCGTGCTAGCCCCCAAGGCCGGCAACAAATGGTGACTTTGCGTCGATTTTAAAGATTTAAACAAGGCCTGCCCGAAAGACTTCTTTCCACTCCTGAGGATCGACATCGTGATTGACGCTACGACGGGGCACAAATGACTCAGCTTCCTTAATGCTTATGCCGGCTACAACCAAATCCCCATGTATCCTCCAGACAATAGCAAGACCTCTTTCATCACCGACAGAGGTACTTACTGCTACAAAGTCATGCCCTTTGGCCTCCGCAATGCCGGAGCCACTTATTAGAGGCTTGTCAATAAAATGTTTAAGGAGGAAATAGGGAGCATGATGGGGGTATACATCGACGACATGCTCGTGAAGAGTAGCCGGGCCGAGGACCACCTCGCCCACCTCTAGGCCTGCTTCGACAAACTCCGAGCTTATCGCATGAGGCTGAATCCAAATAAGTGTATTTTTTATGTGTCTGTTGGTAAATTCCTAGGGTTTATGGTATCATAGCGCGGTATCGATGCGAACCCCGACTAGATCAGCGCGGTACTTGGTATGACACCTCCTCGGAACAAGAAGGAGGTCCAAATGCTAATAGGTCGGCTAGCTGCCCTAAACCGGTTCATCTCCAGGTCGTCAAAAAAATGCCTCCCCTTTTTCAAAATTCTCTGGGGCAACAAGGCATTCGAATGGACCGAGAAATATGACCACGCCTTCGAAGAGCTAAAAAGATATCTCTCGTCGGCTCTTCTGCTTACTATGCCCCAAAAGGACGATGATCTACTCCTCTACATCGCAGCCTCCCCCACGGCCGTTAGTGTCGCCCTGGTTGGGGAGGATGCCGGTGTCCAGAGCCCGGTCTACTACTCTAGCCGTGTTCTAATTGATGTAGAGACAAAGTACACGAAGTTTGAAAAGTTGGCCTATGCCCTACTGATAGCCTCTGGGAAACTACGTCAATATTTCGAAGCCCACACGATTGTGGTTTTGACGGACCAACCATTGTGGCAGATCCTCCACTCCCCTAACATATCTGGGAGATTAATGAAGTATAGCCTGGAGTTAGGCCAATTCCACATCGAATATCGCCCCAGGACGACAATCAAGGGACAGGTCCTAGCCGACTTCATAGCCGAGCTGACCTTTCCCGAGGACGAGACCGTCATTAACTTGGGTTATCCCAGATGTATCTCCGAAAGCCCGGGGCAGGCCAGCGTCTTGGGCGAGCTGACAAAGTACCAACGCGACCTCGGACCCGACTCGTGGCAATTATTCACTGACAAATCTTCTAATCAGAGCGTCTCGGGGGCTGGGATGGTCCTCATGGCCCCCAGATAAAGAAGAGGTCGAGTACGCCCTTAAGCTCGAGTTCCGAGCTACAAATAACGAGGCCGAGTACGAAGCGTTACTGGCCGGGCTTTGTTTATCCCGGGATTTTAACATAAGATCCCTCCTGGTAATGTGCGATTCTCTACTCGTGGTCAATCAGGTCAATGGTGAGTACCTCGCAAAAGACCCTAGCATGGTAGCCTACCTAGAGAGGGTAAAAGACCTGACAAAGCTCTTCGAGAAGGTGAAAGTCAAGTAAATACCCCGAGAAGAGAACAGGCACACCGACGCCCTGGCTAACTTGGCCTCGGTAGTCGAGTACACACTCAAGAGAATGGTCCCTATTGAATTTCTCGTCAAACCGAGCACAACTTCCTCGGACGAGCCCACGTTCATATGCGCCCTAAATTCAGAGCCGACCTCGATGGACCCCATAGTGAGCTATCTCACAAATGGGACGCTTCCCAGTGATCATGCTCACTTTTGAAGAATACGGTACCAGGCAGCGCGGTACGCCCTCATCGACGGTGTCCTTTACCGGAAATCCTTCTTCAGTCTGTATTCCCGGTATCTCCAACCTGAAGAGGCCGAGTATGTTATGAGGGAGGTCCACGAGGCAATTTGTGGAAATCACTCGGGAGGCAGATCCTTAATTCGAAAGCTGCTCCTGAACGAATATTACTGGCCTAAAATGCTGGAGGATGCGGAGGAATTCGTGAAAAGGTGTGACAAGTGCCAGCAACTTACCGTACACGCTCACGCCCCTCCGAACAAGCTGGTCCCAATGTCCAGCTCGTGGCCATTCGCCCAATGCGGTATCGACCTCCTCGGCCCTTTTCTCTTGGGGTCCGGCCAAAGGAAATTTATGGTCGTCGCCAGCAACTACTTTACTAAGTGGGTTGAAGCCGAGCCACTGGCGACGATCACCATGCAACAGATTTGAGACTTTGTGTGAAAATGCATAATTTGCAGGTTTGGAATACCAAGGGTTATTGTCTCCAACAACGAAAAACAGTTCGATAACGATCTGTTCACCGAGCTATGCGCCGGGTTTGGGATCAAAATAAAATTCTCCTCCCCCGGCCACCCTCAGGCAAATGGACAGGTCAAAGTCACTAACCGGACTATCTTGCAAAATCTAAATACTAGACTGGACAAATCAAAGGGGTTATGGGTGGAAGACTTGTATCCTATGCTGTAGGCTTATCATACAATAGCCCGGACCCCGACCGGCGAGACTCCTTTCGCGATGACATTTGGTTCGGAGGCTGTGATCCCCGTAGAGATCGGAATACCATCTCCCCGCACTACCTACCCGTTAGACCTAGCTGAGAATAAAGTCGGCCTGACTTTAAGCCTTGACCTACTCGAAGAAAGAAGAAAACGAGCTTGGGTCCATCAGGCCGCCTACCAACAGAGGACGGCCCGGTACTATAATCGCCGCATCCGTCCTTGCTCTTTTGAAGTGGGAGACCTTGTCCTAAGGAAGGCTACTCTAGCGACCAAGGAACAAAATGCCGGGAAGCTAGCACCTACCTGGGAGGGTCCCTACCGTGTAGTTAGCGTAGCCCGATCGGGCACGTATAACTTGGAAATAGAAAAAGGGGTGCCTGAGCCCTGGAACGCTGAATACCTCAAACGCTACTACAAAACCGTCGCCTGAAAACTACAAAACTTGCCCAACACTTTGTATTTTGATCTTGTGCTACTTGTAATACAAAAGATTATGGTAAATGAAAAGAAAGCGTTTTCAGTTCAATAAACTTCTATTTTTTACAAAGTAGCTCACTCACGGATGGAGCCCTGGAGAAGATCGACGAGCCCAAAAATCGGGCTGGTCAGATCATATGGGGGGCAAAATCAAATGCCACAACCTAGAGAAGATCGACGAGCCCAAAAACTGGGCTGGTCAGATCATTTGGGAGGCAAAATCAAAGGAACAAGTGGTGAATTTATACCGATCTCCTAAAAAGGCGACCTCAACAGCTCGCCCCATTCGAAGTCCCTTGATCGTCTAGGGGGCAAAATCAAACCACATTAGCGTGTCAACCGACTTGCAAGTCAACCTAAAAAGATACCACGAAAGCCCGCTTGTATGGGCTCACGTGACTGAGTAGGAGGCAAAGTGTCCGGCGACAGCATGATCACTGGTCCATGTACAAAGTGATAAAAATCGGCCAGGCACGGAGCAGCTCCTTCAGGCCAAGTCGCCTGGACCACTTGGTTTGTTGAAAGGTTAAGGGGAACTGCCTAGTCGACCACCACAGCTCACTTTTCACGGGCTCTACTGGTCGGCTGGGGGGCAAGGACCATGCGGAGTACTGGGCACAGAAGTTTTGCTCCAGTTTGAAAAACCTTGACCACTTGCGATAAGGAGTAAAAATTCTTTAGTTCTTTCTTGGAAACATCAGCATTCATCAAACAAAACGGACACAAGAAAAAGAAGAGCAAAAGTAGTTTATATTCAGATTGGTTTTAAATTTACAAAAAGAGCGTGTCTACTGCACGTGAGGTACAAGCCCGTTATCTGTCGAGCCAGACAAAAAAGAAAAAAGAAAAAGAGATAATTAAAATAAAGTAAGCCGGTTAAGCTGGGCTGGTGGACTGGTCGGCGGCAGCCTCTTCTGCCGTCCTCTCCTCACGTGTTTCAGGTGGTCGGGTCAGCTCGGCGACAAGGACCGCAGGTACGGTGTCCAGCGCGGCATCCTGCCTCGCCTGGGCCTCAGCAATGTCCTCGCTAGTCAGCTTGAGGGTCAGTCTTGTATGATCCACCTCGGGGAACTGTTGGCACAAGGAGTTGATCACTCATTTGAAACTGAGCCCGATCACGCTGACGGCGATGTGGTCCCGGAGCCCGGTGAATTCCTCGTTTTTCTTGTACTGGTCAACCACATCAGCCTAGACCTTCTCAAGCTCAGCCGCGTGGTCTCTACGGAGTTCCTTAAGTTTTGCCTTGGCCATGCTTGGATCGTCGGGCCTCCTTGGCCTTCTCCTCCGCCGCCTCATTTTCCGCACAGAGTCTCTCGTTTTCTCCGGTCACCCGATCTACCTCTTTCTTGTAATCTTCTAACAGTTGGATGTCTTTCTCCCTCTTCTGTACAAGCGCGTCGAGCGTTTGGATGGACTGGTGCAGACGGGCACGGGCCTCCAACGAGGCAAACAACGCCTGCACGGTCAACAACAATGACGTTGAAAAAATAAAAATTCCCAAGTACTAGACAGTGGCCGGGGATAGTCGCTTACCGAAAGCGGGTGCCAATTCATGTCAGCGCAAAGCTTGGCATCTAACTTGCCGACGAATCTCTTTTTGTCCGTCGGTGGCACAATTCGCATTGCGAATTACGTCAACACGGTGGCATTCTCTGTCGCTGATTGGTCTGGTTAGAGCCCGGTCTGGATGATCAACTCTGGTCCTTCGGCGTCCTCGTGTTGCTGCTCCTCCTCCTGGACCGAGGTGTCAGGTCGGCTATTTTTATGTCGGCCGGACGGCGCATTAGATGTTCCCACCTTCCTCTTTCCCTTTTCTTTCCTGACGAGTGGGGTGGGGTCCTCCTCAGTGATCTCTATCGGAGTGGCCCTCATAGCCACCGGGGTGTCAGCTCTACTGGGCATGGGGACAGGCCTGGCCTGGCTTGCCGGCCTCGCCTCCTCTGTCCTCGGCCCTGCCGGTGTGCTTCTGGCGGCCTGTTGAGAGTCCACGTTTCTCTTCGCCATCTGGGCTATCGCAGCCAGATCCATCACTGAAAAACAAGTAAACGTATAAACCCATCAGCAGGAAGAAAAATACGTAAAGAAGAACGACGAGGATGGGCTCAGTGCACTTACCGTTTTCTGACTCCGGGTTTAGGGTCGGCGTCGGCAGGGTCAGGTTGCTCCAGAAGTAGATATCGTACAGGGAAACCTCGTTGCTTACCAAGTGCCAACAATCGAGAAATATCATTGTTGTTTGGTGCTCTTAAATACTCAACACCGAACACCTGAACAACTGCTTCCACAAAATGACTCAAACTCTCTATGACAGTACTTTCTCTAATTCACACATATTCGTCAATAGAATCAGTAGGGTTTCCATAAGCCAATATTCTAAATGCAGCTGTTATCTTTTGAAGTGAAGAAAGACCAAGAACTCTAGCAACATCTTTTTTTTGGACAAAATACAAATCGTATTGTTTTACCTCTTGAACAATCTGACAAAAAAGAGAACGACTCATTTGGAAGCACCTCCAAAATAAGTTTTCATTGTAAACTGGAGTTTCAGAAAAATAATCACGATAGAGTCTTTGATGTCCATCAACTCTACCACGATCGATAATATTGTGACTTGGAACAGAACCGCGACGGCCTGTTAAATTTCTACGACTTGTTGATTGAAGATTCTCCATGACCATAGTTACTATTGGCTCGAAGTCATCATCAGAAGAATCATAAAAAATGAGAAAATCATTCAAAATGTTTCGAGACATAATGATATTAAAAAAGACAACAAATGAGTTGAGAAGAAAATGAAGTGAAGATTGATAATTTTAAAAAAAAAAATTGGGTTATATTTATAAATGATTTTTTGCGGTAAAATTGGTTGTTAAATTTCACGGAAAAATTTAGATTTGGCGATTAAATTTGGCGGTAAAATTATTTTATTAGATGAAAATTTAGATAAAAAATTAAATAAAAATTAATTGATGAAAATGGCTAGTTCAGTTGAAATTCATTTTTAAATTTGAATAGTGAATCACTATTTAACTAGTCAATTTTTTATTTTAATATTCAAATTGCTAACATCCATGCCGGTTGTCTATAACGGGATGAAATTCACGGGCATATAAGTCATTCAACCCGGCACGAACCGTGAGAACCCTATATCACGTCAACGTAGTTTGTTCTTGGCGGTGCGGTGCCCTAATCGCATGAATTCTCATTCTTTCGACTTTTTTCCAAAAATGGCTAACGAGATTCGATCGGCGCGACGCGTGTTTCACGGAGAAGATGATCAGAACGATGACGATGAGGATAAGATGGAGAGGTTCTACGCGCTGATCAGGAATTTCCGGGAATCCCGAAATCGCCGGCTACAAGAACTCCGGGAATTGGAGATCAGGAAGGCGAACAAGCGGAAGAGGGAATCGGATTCCGGTGATCGGAGATCCAGCTGGATTCCGGAGTTTAGATCGGAAGATTTTACCGACGGAGAGCAGGCGACATTACTGATGCCGCCGGTTAACTGTAAAGAAGATAAGAAAGAGGAAGAAGAAGATCAAGGCTTGGACCTCAATCTCTCACTCTAGTATTTGATCATAAATTCCATTGATTCAAAGGTTTGTTCTGTTCTTCAGGAATCTAATTTCCAGTTTCTTAATTTTCTGAAGAACTGAAAATTTAAATACTGTTTTAATCAAGGAAATCGGCATATACAGAATTAATCAAGAAAAAATGCTTTGAATACAACTAATTTCAGCTAGAATCCAGTTAAATTGTTGCGTTACAGTTCAATTTCAATTTATTTTAAAATTCAGTAAAAAATCACTATTCTGTTTTTGATGTGACTACTAAAATTCATTTAAATTAAATAAATTTTGGGAAAAAAAACCTTGAATTATTTAATCTTAGGTCCATATCTCCTTTTTTTAATTATGTGACATCAATTGTGGAACTATATATATATATATATATATATATATATATATTAACATCTCCATCCAGTCCACTGGTCCGGTGACTTTTGGACAAAATTGACGTCAACCACTGAAAGATGCAACATTTTGGTCGTGTTGGTTCAATTTATCTCCTTGGTTTGTGATATAAATAAAAGATCAAAAGCAAACACAGAGCAGTCTATAAACAGACACAGAGTACTTAGCTCAGTGTCTTTATCACTCTCTGGAATTTCTATCCCTCTATCGCCACCATCACAGAGTTGTTTTCGGGCCATGATTTACTTTAATGCCATACCATTTGCATCGCATATGTTGTCCATAAGCACAACTTCTTTTGGTCCAAAATTGCATGGCCCAAAATACTTGGCCAATATACCGGTAGCAGTTAGGGATAGTCATGGGCTTGGAGACCCGACCAGCCCGAACGGCCCAGCCCTATTTTTTTAGGGCTTGGGCTTAGGGTTTGAGTCCATGGGCCGAGTCTGGACCTAGGTATTAGGACCCGATCAAAATTAGGACCGGGCTTGAGCAAGACCCAAAAATTTTAGGCCCTGCCGGCTCAGCCCGAAGGATATTTAAAATAAAATAAAATAATATATATATATATATAGATACACATACATTACAATACAATCCTAATATTTGGAATATTGGTTTCCTTTAGAAATTGTAATTTTAATATTTTTTTATTGGTTTGATTTATTTGGAATATTGGTTTACTTTTAGAAATTATAATTTTAATATTTCTTATTGGTTTGATGTTGAATTTTTTGTATTTATTTTTGAAATTTAAAAAAAAAAAAATATGGCCGGGGGGCCCGTGGGCTTAGATTTTTCTTATAGGGCCGGACTTGGGCATAGAATTAAGATCCGATCACCGGGCCGGGCCGGGCCGGGTTAGGGCCCAACATTTTTTTTGTAATACACTAGTATAAGCCCGGCCCGGCCTATGACCATCCCTAATAGCAGTACACATGGTATAGAAAAAACACACACACACACACAGATATATATATATATATATACACTGTACGGATTCAAAGGGGTGGAATATTTAGCACCCCACTAGTTTTTTTAATTAAAAATTGACTGATTACTTTTTAATTATTTTATGTATTGAAAGTTGGACTGATTAAACTATAAACGTGCAATTTGGTTAATAAATTTAAAAGAATGGAATATTAATAAATAATTAATTCTTTAATCAAATCAAGAGCATAACTAAGGCCCCGTTTGATAACCGTTTCCATTTCAGAAATTCTCATTCCATTTCCAGATTTTTAGGGATTCTGTTTGAAAATAGCGTTTAGTAATTTTTATTTTTGTTTCCATTTCATTCCCATTTGAGAATTGTGCCCAATTTTTTCTTAAGAAATGAGAAATAAAAAAAAATTGTTGCTCATTATTCCCATTCCATTCCCAAAACACACAGTCAATGTTCACCCGCCATCTGTCACCGTCCGGCCGGAAAATGTTTTGGCCACTTTCGGCCGCCGCCACTATCACCCACCCGCCACCGCTGTCCGACCGTCGCTGGCGCTGGAGCCACCGTCGTCCGGCCGTCGCCGGCGCTGGAGCCACCGTCGTCTGGCCGTCGCCGGCGCCGGAGCCACCGCCGTCCGGCCAAAACAAAAAAAAAATATATATATTTTAGGATAAAATCGTTACCAAACATAATTCTCTTCTCAAAACAAAAAAAAAAATTATCGTTACCAAACACGATTCTACTCCCAAGAAGAAAACAAAATTCTCATCCCATTCCATTCCCATCTCACTGCTGGAATGGAAATAGAAACGGTTACCAAACGCCACCTAAATTTCCCATCAGATTGTACCCTCAAGTGACGTTTGGTAAGCGGGATTCAAGATGGGATTGAAATGGCCATTCCATTCCTATGTTTAGTATATGAGATTTAATCTCATTTCTATTAACAAGGAATCCATAATCCCACAAGGTAACGTGGTATTGGTAACCAATCCCAATTATATGTGATTAAGTTTCAATCAATAATTGGCCAAAAAATTAGACTAAATATAAAATAAATATTTGAATTCGAATGAAATTTAATTAAATTAACTATTATACCGTTTAAAAATTTAATTAAATTACCATTTTATCTTTTGATGTTATTCTAATACTACATGTAATTCATTTCGTCATCAAACATAGGAATGATAATGACCATTTCATTCCATTACTATACTAATTTTAATCCTATTGTCATTCCATTCCAGTGTACCTAACGCAACCTCAAAGTCCTTGATACACGTAGTGCAGATATTGAGGAGATTCTCTTCCGAAAAATGGACGAAAGGACTTTGAACATGCATTCGAAAACTTAGTTTTGTTTTTTTGTGTTTGTTTTTTCTTTTATTGTTGTATCTTTTCTTTTCTAAAAAAAATAAAAAATAGAAAATTCTCCAATTAATATTTTGTCGCACGTACCTATAGCAAATGAGATATCACTTCCATTGGTTCACAAGTAAAAGCATAAGTTTTAAGTATCAATTTTGAGGTAAAAAAATCCCTTCAATTTATTTGGTCCATTCAAAGTTAATAGACTTTTTTTTCTCTTCTTGTAAGGTGTGTCTGAACCCGTTTACATACATCTCGACTAATCACTTTTTCGGGTTATCTTAAGGTCACACTCTCCCACACCAGTTTGGTGTATTTAGGATCAAATTCAACCAATCTGGATTGAATTTAATGATTGGGTTTAGGACAGCATAGTCCGGCGAATCTACTGGTTTGGACTAGACTGATTTGTTATGTTTGTAGAAATTTGTTGTAAAAATCTGAATTCATGTATTTTCCCTAACGAGACTGGGTTGAATCGAAGGATTGAATTTAGAATAACTAAGTCCAGTTAGTTTGTCAAGGTGAATGAGTGGGAAGACGAGAATAGATAAAATTATGAATGAAACTATTTGAGAGAATTTATGAATAATACCCATCGAAAAGAAAATGAGAGAAAATTATTTACGATGATTTGGACATGTGCATAAAAGACTCATGGAAGTAACAACGAAAAAAAATGTGATTTAATTCAATTACGGGAGATTACAAGAGGGAGAAGTGGGTCTAAGAAAACTTGGGAGGAGACTATTAGAACTGATTTGATGACATTAAACCTGACTAAGGGGATGATACTTGATTGATTACTATGATGTAAACAAATTTATGTAGTCGATCCTATTTAAGTGGGACAAAAGGTTCCAGACCTAAAAATGTTAGAACAATTGGATACAAGCCCATCAATTGGGGAAGAAGAGAATATCAAATAATGAATGGGTCAAATATATTAGAGGCCCAAATAAAAAGAGAGAAGATGTATGAAGGTAGTAGAACCCATTTTTCATATCAACAATCTAAAAGGCCCAATCTTGAGCCCATACTAACCTATTATATTTTTGGATTAGCCTTACTTGCCTCAACGACGAGGGATATTTTGGGAAGTCCAATTAAAGTCATGTGCGTTCGAGCACAACTCAACTCAACTCATCAAGACCCGACAATTTTTCTCAGCACCAAAGTGATACGACTGAAGATCGGGAGCACAGATGAACTCAAGGTTGACCAGCCTGACCCGCGCCATCGTATGCTGAAGTCTAATATTACTGAAAACTAAACATGCATACTCCCAACTTAGGCCTTAACCTGTTGCATGGGGGTTAATTATCGAATTCCACTATAGATGGAAAAAAGGATCAGATGGTTGATTTAACAGATATAAATTGCTCAATCCCGTGAATTTCGTGAGAATTAATGGGGATTAATCGAAATTTTTTAGTACGCACTGTTTCATTGGAAAAACTCTATTAAATATTTACTAAACCTAAAATACTACCGGCTCGTTTGATTTGATGGAATGAAATCATGGTGGAATGGAATTGATTCGTGAATGGAATTATTTTTCAATTATCTTATTTGGTGATTATTGTATGCTTAAAGGAATGGAATTGTGAAACATAACAAAATTCTCATAATACTCGTTTACATATTAATTTTGAGATAAAATTCATTTACAGTATATAATTAATAATAGATTATTTGAAAAGAACGACTACAAAACACGAGTAATATCTCACATGAAAAATATTCAAAATCTACTGACAAATAAATAAAATGACATCAAAAACTTATAAAAGGAATAAGAGAAATAAATAACCAAAAGATTAAAAAAAAGGTTCAAATATTAAACAAGATATTAGTCCATATTTACATTTCAATATATCGGTCTATATTTATAGATACAAAATCTATCAAATTTAACTCAAATGGAATGAGCTTTATACTGTAAAAAGAATGAGCCCTTTTAAAATTTCATTTTTTGATTCCAATGGACTGGGTCACCGCATGAGATATAGAATTTAATTTCATCAACTTTCTTTTCAAGAGAATCAAAAATTTTATTTTACTGTACAACCAAACAAGAGAATCAGAATCGAAAGTGGAAGGACGATTTCATTCCACCCCAATTCCTTTTAACCAAACGAGATGTACTAATTATTTCATTAAGGGTACGTTTGGTTGGGTGGAAAATAGATGGAAAAAAAAAAAAAACTTATTTGGTTAGATGAAAAATGGGAGGAAAAATAAAACATGATGAAAAAATACAATTTTTGAGGTAATTTTTTTTCCTCACAATGAGAGAAAAATGGAAGGAAGTGATGAAAAGTGAATAAAATTATGATTATATCCTTGATAATATAATTTTTAATTTATTTTTGTAATATATGAAGGTAAAATAGTAAATTATATTAAAGTAAATTATTTTTCCTCATTTTATTTTTATTTCGTAACCAACTAATACTAGAAAAAATAATTTCTCTTTCACAATGGAAAATGAAAAAATACTAGAGGATAATGAGAAAATATTATCCTCTCATTTTTATTTTTTTTATCTTTTCAGCCAAACATACCCTAAAGGTGCAGTACCGACAAATTTAGGATTACTTTAAATGTAAGGAAATTATATTCTATATGAGAAGTATTTCATATTTGACTATTCAAATTCAATCTCTTGATATATTCAATGGATTATTAATTTAAATCTAACCATCATCATTGGAATCACATTTAGTGGACAAGACAATGTGATATGAATGCTACTTTTGTTAAATGCATAAAAGTTCAAACAAAAAAGAAGTGAAAAGAAGAAAACTTTTTTTGGGTCGGCATTAATGTATGTCTAGATCAGTTTACTCGCATCTCGATTAATCTTTTTACTTGACGATCTTAAAGGCGCATTCCTCCACATCGACCTGATGCATTCAAGATTTAATTTTTAATTTATTTTTCAAAAGAGTCGAATCCTGATTAATAAGAAAATTAAACACTTAAACTTTTCCGGTCGACTGTATCAACAGAGACAAAATATGATGTTACATCACATCTAGAGGCTTCCTATTTTTTTTTTTTGATTTGGTTCAGTGAATTAAAGGACATGACAAAGATCCTGAAATTTGTTTCCCTCCACTGCTCCAAAGTCAATGGCAATTTCAACCACAAATTTCATATCTAATTGAAAAAAAAAAAAAAAAAAAAAAGGTGGGACTTCTTCTTCTTCTTCTTCCTCCATTCACTCAATGAAGCTTTCTTGAGAACAAATGGTGGCCTCTTCTTTTCTCTCTTTTCAACCCAACTATTCTAATGACCAAAAGCTCTCACTTTACATCACACACTGCTGTTGAATTCAACTGTGTGTAATGATGAGAAGCATGAATTTTGGGGGAAAAAGAATAATTATAATTCTTCATTATGAAGCTATTGTCATTTTTTTTTTGTTTGTTTGTTTCTTGTCAATTGGAACAAAAAAAAAAAGTGTTTTTGGAGATGGGTTTTGTTTAGACAGATTTTGAGAACAGTTTTGCCCATGGAAAACTCTTGTTTCTTGCATACACACTTCATCGGTTTCAATTTGGTGTGTGCATGCGCGTGTGCGAGAGAGAGAGCCAGGACGGTATGAATCGAATGATCGTGTAGCCGTGTATGTGGGGTTGACTCTCTCAACTCCAAAAATTAACTTATGAGCTTTTTCCTCATATTTATAACTTGATCGTTTTCTTTCTATATTTAATATGGGATAAACCCAACAATCTCTCCCTCACACATTGAGTCTTTGGTCGGTTAATCCTCGACCAGTCTCTTCCTTCATTTGTGACTATTGGACCAGAGTTATTGTAACCTGACTCTAATACCAATACAGGGTGATCTTGGATATTTTTTAACTTCAAAAGCTAGCTGATGATGTGAGGTTTTCTTTCATACTTATGACTTAACCACTAACTCTTTCTACATCTGATGTGGGATGATCACAACAATCTCCCCCTCACACATTAGGCTTTTGGTCCAGCTAACCCTTGATCAGTCTCTCATTTTATGACTATTAAGTTAGAGTTATAACATGACTTTGATATCAGTGTATGGTGATCTTGGATTTTTCTCAATCCAAAAAACTAGCTCATGAGGGAGGTTTTTTCTCACTCTTATAATTTGATCATCAGTCCCTTTCATATCCGATGTGAGATAGACCCAACAATCTCCCCCTTACACATCATTCCTTTGGTTAGCTAACCCTTAACCACTCTCTCTCTCTTTATCGTTATTGGGACAAAAATGTTCTAACTTGAGGTTTTGATACCAGTATAGGATGGTCTTAGGTTCCTCTCAACTCAAAAAACTAGTTCACAAGGGAAGACTTTCCCTCACACTAATAATCCGACGATCACTTCCTCCACATCTGATGTGGGATATGCACAACAATCACCCCCTCAAACATTGGGCTTTTGGTCCAGCTAACACTTTATCAATCTCTCCGTTTATGACTATTGAGTTAGAGTTGTTGTAACATGACTCTGATATCAGTGTAGGGTAGTCTTGGGTTTCTCTTAACCCCAAAAGCAAACTCATAAGAGAGGTTTTTCCTTACCCATATAACTTGATCACCAATCCCTTTCATATCCGATGTAGGATAAACCCAACAATCTCTCCCTCACACATCGTTCCTTTGGTTGGCTAACCCTCTGCAACTCTCTCTCTTTGACGCTACTGGGTCAGAGATGTTGTAACTTGAGGTTTCGATACCAGTGTAGGATGGTTTTAGGCCCCTCTCAACTCAAAAAACCAGTTCACGAGGGAAGACTTTCCCTTACACTTATAACTCGATGATCACTTCCTCCACATCTGATGTGGGATAAGCACAAGAATCTCTCCCTCACACGTTGAGCTTTTGGTCCGACCAACACTTGATCAGTCTCTCCCTTTATAATTATTGAACCAGAGTTGTTGTAACATGACTCTGATGTCAGTGTAGAGTACTCTTGGGTTTTTCTCAACTCCAAAAGCTAGCTCATGAGAGAGATTTTCTCTCAACCTTATAACTTGATCATCAGTCCCTTTCATATCCGACGTAGGATAAACTCAACAATCTCTCCCTCACACATCGTTCCTTTGGTCGGCTAACCCTCAACCACTCTCTCTCTTTGTCATTATTGGGTTAGAGATGTTGTAACTCGGGATTTTGATACCAGTGTAGGATGGTCTTAAGCCCCTCTCAACTCTAAAAACTAGTTTACGAGGGAAGACTTTCCCTCACACTTATAACCCCGAATATCACTTCCTCCACATCTGATGTGGGATAAGCACAACAATCTCTCCTTCACACATTGGGCTTTTGGTCCGGCTAACCTTTGATCAGTCTCTCCCTTTATGACTATTGAGTCAGAGTTGTTGTAACATGACTCTGATATCAGTGTAGGGTGGTCTTGAGTTTCTCTCAACCCCAAAAGCTAACTCATGAGGGAGGTTTTCCCTCACCCTTATAACTTGATCACACTTCTCTTTCACATCCGATGTGGGATAGACCCAACAATCTCTCCATCACACATCGTTTCTTTGGCCGGCTAACCCTCAACCACTCTCTCTCTTTGTCGCTATTGGATCAGAGATGTTGTAATTTTGAATTTTGATACCAATGTAGGATGGTCTTAAGCCCCTCTCATATCTAAAAACTATTATTTCCTCCACATCTGATGTGGGATAAACCAACAGTAAAAAAACAATTGCATATACATTTCATCTCTTTCATTTTGGCATGAGAGAGAGAGAGAGATTGATCAAAAAAAGATATACAAACATTATTTTATAAGTCTTTTATGATTACAGAAACTCAATACAAAACTACAATCTTACACTCCCCCCCCCCCCCCCCCCCCCCCCCAACCAACCAACCCTACCCCACCCCCCCAGTTAGGAGCAGCAGAGAAACAACTATTTTACATCACCAAATCAAACACAACATATATTACACATAAAACCCATAAAAACTAATGGAATGTTTTTAGATACTAGGACTTGTTCCCAATTTGGAAGGTTTAGAAGGACTAAAATGCCCTCTCTCTCCAGTACGAGGAGATTGTTCCCCACGCAGTTCATTGATTCTCGGACTGTGAAGAATCCGGTGACGATCTTTCGCCGGAGTTGAGGTCAAACTCGTAATTTTAGGACTGGAGACATGCTTAATCTCACCTCTGCTCCTTGTAATAACCTCATCCAGTATCTCCCCCCCACTCTCTGCAAGTGAACCTCTTCCACCAAATTCTCCCTCCTGCTCAAACCCAAAAATATTATGATTCATAAATTATTAGATTTTTGGGAGTTTTTGATTTTATTGAATTTTTGGTTTGAATTCCGAAACGGAAAACCCGTGTCGCATTTGGTTAATGTTTCTGTTTCTACTCTAGAATTATGTTTCCGTTCTCAATAATTTTTGGGATTTTTTTGGGGAAAGAATTGAAACAAGTTTGTTTTTTTTCAAGATTTTGGGATTATTCAGAAAAATTTAGAAATATTTGAGAATAAAAACGTGTTCCGATAAATGTTTTGTGTGCAAATATTCCCAAAAATTTTGGAAACGGCAACAAAAACACTAAAACAAACCGGGTTGTTTCTGATCCATGTTTCTGTTCCCTGAATTCGGAAAATTGAAACAGAATTACAGGAAAAAAATAATTGTTCATTTGCTGTTACCATAAATTTGTTCTAAAAATTGGAATAGAACACTTTGTTTTCATAATTATGTGTTTGTTCCAAGTTTTTTGGGAACATACAGCGCGTGTTTCTTTTCTGTTCCTTTAAAACTGGAGATAGAATAGTAATATATGAACTAACCAAAAAAAAAACAGTTTTTGTTCTATCCTAGATTTTTTAGAACAAAATTTTGAGAACAAAACAAAATTCTTCCCAAATTTATGTTTGCGTTTTTGTTCCCACTTTTCTGTTTCTGGGAACAAAAACATTACAGCAGCAAAGCATTCTTAATATAATTTTCAGTAAGTTTACGATACGTTAAAAACCCTAAAAACAGTTTTGCAGTCGCAAGCCAAACGTAAATTTTAATAAATCGGGAAAAAAACTCACATTAGATAGCGGGAAGGGAACTGCCGGCGCCTCCTCATATTCGGCGGCATCCAAATCCTGAAGGTGTGGCCCTTTGAAAAACTTAGGCAACAAGTATTGTCTCACCGGGACTAAAAGCATAATCATCAACGGAAACAAAACACCCGCTATCGGAACCCATGTTATCCCAAAACAAATTAACAGATACACGGTCTGAAACACCGTAAAAAACGCGATTGTCTTGAACGGAACCGTTTCCACAAAACTTGCATGATAATCCTCCAAAACCCTGTAAAAACAAAGATTGTTCTTGAATTAATTCAGTTATAATTTTTTATCCGGTTGATACTACTAAGTGTTGTATTTATATTTAATATTATAGATACGAATAATTAAAAAATAAATTGTTCAGAACGAAAACGGAGAATAAAAATAGTTACTTGAATCGTCGGCTTGGGGCGGTGAAAAGAAGCAATATTCTTTCCCAGAACTGATTTCCAGGCAAGCTTTCAATGGCCATGAAAGCAAAATAACCCCACAGAACAGAAGTTGGAATCATTCTGAGAAAAGGCATGGCTGCAACACAGCCTCCCACCATTGTTGCCTGAAGCAAGTTACTCAGCCGTTGTTCTTTCACCTCGACAGGCAGAAGATCATCGATCTCCTTCTCCACATCGAACACTGTTTCATCGACAGGTGCATTGATGTTTCCCATGCTCGATGCTAATTGAATCGTCGATTCTTTCAACTCCTTTAGCCCCTGCTACCAAAGATCAGGCACCCTTATGTTTAGTGTTTCTGTTCCTAGAAAAAGCTGGAACAGAAATAAAAATTTTGGGAACAAAACAATCTGTAAAAAAGCATACTCGGGTTGAGGACTGTTCTTGGTAGATCAATGGAGTCTGCATTTGCTGATATGCTTCCTGCATATTCCCATACAACTGCCCCAGGCTCGAGTTCTTCCTCATGCTTTGTCTTGCTGTATCCACGAGTCGATTTCTCAACAACTGCGACGAACAATTAATTAACAAATTATTTTCTAAATCAGTTAAAAAGAATAAAATCCGACCCGTCTTTTTTTTTTTTTTAAATTTTACCTGGTGTTTAAGAGTAGCAAGACTCTTTGTATGCATTGGAGATTGTGGGATCACTCCATTTGATGGAGGAATTCCAAGTAAACCACACATTAAAGTCTGCAATCAAGAAATAATTATTAAAAATAAAAATAAAAACACGAAAAAAAAAAAGAACGAAATTCGATATTTTACATACCAAGAACCCTAAGAGCAGCAAATCATAATGAAAAGACGGCGGTTTTCTCAAATTGAACTCTTTCTGTTGAGCCAATTGAGAGGCCACACTATGATCAAAGTAGTAAAGAACCGCGATCATTGTTGCAGGAATGAACGCTCCAATTATATACAAAACCGGCACGTTCAACATTTCCTGATATCACAATTTTTTTTTAAAAATATCGGTTTAGTCATTATGAATATGAACAAAAAAAAAATGTTTTTTTTTTTAAATGGTTAAGCCAAACATGCCTTAATAACGGTCCAATTCTCGTATGCGCCAGGAGACCAAGGATTGGGGCTAAAAAGACGTCGAGGGATTCCTTTAGGAACACTTTCGGATGGAATATAAGAAACTCCTGTCCAAACTAGGACCATAAGCGGCACACCATAGTCCGCTACGAGGCTTCTAAGCCAACCTATTGCCAAAAACAAAAAAAAATGAGACTTCAAATTTTGATTAGTAATTTAGGTGCCGTTTGTTTAGTGTTTCTGTTCCTGAAAAACTTGGAACAGAAACAAAAAATTCAGGGAACAATTTTGTTATGTTTTTTGACCTGTTCCATATCTCCATGATCTTGCTTTTCGACTTCTCAATGCAGTGTGGAGAAGACCAAATGAAAGGACCAAAGCAAACATCCCGTTTGCGAATCGCCAAGAAGGTGAGAATTCGATTGAATTTGAATCCTCTCTTTTTGGAATTCGGAACTCGTCCACCAATCCCTAATCACCCAAAAATTAAGGTCAAACGTTAATAAATTTGTTTCTAAACATGTTTTAGTTGAATTCAACAAGTCTCTTCATATGTACGTTTTCTAACTTTTCGCGTGACATCGTTGAATTCAACTAAAAAAATACACATTTTTTTTGTTGAATTCAACTAGTTTGTTCAAGTAATTCTAAAGACATGTACGTACGTTTTAGTGGATATCAACTAGAAAAAGAAAATATTTACGTTTTTGTTGATTTCAACTGGATAAAAAAATGTAATGTTGCCATGCAAAAGCTTATTTTGCTCTTCTAATGTTTTTGCGCAACATCGTTACATAGTTGAATTCAACTAAACAATATACACGTTCAGTTGAATTCAACTAAAAAAATTAACAAATCAAAGAACCATAGTTTTTTTTTCTTACTCTGATAGCTTGTTGCATGAAGAGCATTGCAATTAGCATGCCAAAGAGCTCTCCGGCCACCCGAGTAAACCGGTTTATAATCGAGCAAGCGCCTAACGCGGCCAATAAGAACAGCAAAATCGCTGTCCAAACACATACCCTGAATATAATTCAAATGATCAAAATAATTGAATGGAAAATATTTAGAAAAAATAAAATAAAAATCGATTTGTGAAATTACCATCCTGTCCAGGCGAGGAACATCTCCCGGCCCAGTTCGGGCCTTTGTTTGGCAAAATTGAACATGAAAGTGTACATAATCACGGTGGGTTCTGCAACTCCTAGGATTAACAGAGGTTGTCCTCCGATTATGGAGTGTATAATCCCACAAACCGCGGTCGATGCCAAGGTTTGAACCGCGGTAAGAACTCCTTCTGCAATAACAATTATAAAATTCAATAGCGACGGATCTAGAAAATCGTTTAAAGAGGTAAAAGGGTAAAAACGGAAATTTTTAAAAGTTGAGGGAGGCCTAAGCCCCGCTCGGCCTAATATGGATAAAATTTGAAGTTAAAATGAACCACCCCTTGCAAATCCATATTGAGAAAACACCACTTATATATTTATTATTTAAGATAAACCCAAATACATATTCTCTCGAATAAGGGATGCAAATGTTGTTGTATAGTAACAATGTCAACAACAACATAATGAATAAGGGATGTAAATGTTACTGTACAACAAATAATGACCCTGTATTAATTCGGTTTTTCTCTAAACTTAAATGACCACATGGGTATAAGAATGAATTAGTAATAAACCGGGCTCATGATAAAAGACCCATGAAATTACCTGTACTTCTTTCCAATTGTTCACCAAATGAAATAACTGGGATAGCTGAGGCAAAGAAAATATATGTGGTGGGAGCCAATATCCTGAAAAAAAAACAAAAATTTAAAAATAAATTACTCAATTAATATCCTGAAATTTTGAATATTTTGATGAACAGTACACGAAATTCAAATATTTTCGTCCATACAATTCACACGCTATAATTTTATTTTATTTTTCTAAAAATCCAAAATTACTGTAATACATAAAAATTACAGTAATTTTACAGTATAAAGTGATTTTTGTATTTTTTACATTGAATTTCTTGAAAAAATATTATAGAGCTATGAACTGCGTGGTTTAAAATTTTAATTCCGTGTACTGTCTAAAAAAACCCAATTAAATAAATCACAAGAAAAATACATATATTAACATCAAACAAAAAAAAAAAAATACCTTACACCGGCTCTGAAACCACCGGTCCAGTCTTGTTTATAGCATAAAATTCTTCCTCTGAGGTCATTCTTGATCCCACGGAAGGGCACAAATGACTCCTCCATTGTCAAAGATATGAGAGTTAAAGCTCGAAAATGGAGATCAAAATCACAGACGAAGATTTGTGTTCTTCACCATTAACGAGTGAAATCAGAAGGGAAAGAACCCATAATATTCCAGGTTTTTTTTTTTTACATGATTTTGGGTGTATAAGAACAGATTCTTTAAGGTAGGATATGGGTTGGTTTGATAGAGAACAGATTCACCATGAAAATGGGAGGAACTCCAAAATTACATGATTTCAGGTTTAGAGAGAGAGAGGGGTCAACTTGCAGAAGGCAGATGAGAAAGCTGGAGTTGGTGTGGGGAAGAAAGAGAGGGAAGGATGGGAATATATATATATAAGCTCTAGAGAGAGAGAGAGGAGAGAGAGAGAGAAAGAAATAATAAAGAAATGGGGGGGTCAAAAGGGAATGAGAACGAACTCCATTGTCAGTACCTCATACATTTTTCTTTTTTAGACGCTACAATGTCTATATCAACTTAATGCGCGCATTGATCATCTCGTCGGACGATCTTTCATATCAATCTGATATATGTAAGATTTTACTCTGCAGCGTTTCCCGAACTATCTTCCATATCAATCTGATATATTTAAGATTTTACTCTTGCAGCGTTTTCTGAAAAAAATCAAATCGTGGTTGACAAAAAGTTAAACATTAATACATAAAACGCGTTCCTTTTTTATTAAATAACAACAATAATAATAAAGATTGTTTATTCATTAAAAAAGAAAAGAAAAAAGAGCTAAAAGTCAGAGAGCAGACAGTTCAAGCGAGCTGGCTTCTGAATTTTGCATGGAATCTTTAATGCTTGATTATGGCGTTATATATATATATGTGTGTGTGTGTGTGTGTGTGTGTGTGTATATATATATGTATATATATATGTTCAAGTTCAACTCATCACACCAAACAGATCCCAATAAACTAAAAAGAAAAAAATTACACTTTTTTTTTTTGTCTTGAAGTACAAGAATCTTCACGTGAATAGATTTATCAAATTACATATTTAGCCCCTTAATACTTTCTTAACAACGAATTCAACTCAAAAATTAAAAAAAAAAATCGTCTAAATAATCATTGTTAAAAAAAAAAACGTCTTACGTTTAATGAAGTGATATAATAAAAAAAATATAATCATTAGAAGATCACATGTTAAGCACAACCCAATTATGTAAAAATATAATACGAAATTGTCTAATTCTGTACAAATATAAAAGTTAAAGGTACAAAATATAATTTAATTTATGATTTTTTTTTAGTAAATAGTTCACGAAATTTAAATTTTAGCCCATACAGTCCGCGCGCTATAATAATTTTTACAGAAATTCAAAATTATTGTCAAAAATCCAAAAATCACTATAAAAGTTATTATAATTTTTTACATGAAAAAATTACAGTAACTTTAGATTTCTAAAAAAATTATTATAGCACGTACACTACAACAAAATTCACTAACTTGTCCTAACATATGCAATTTTAGGACACATTAAGATTGAAATAAATAAAAATTGTCCCATAAAAAGTTGTCCCAATAACTTATAAGGACAATTATTTTATCGTATTAGTGTATATTTATTAGGATAAGTTTTTAGTATTTATTAGATATTTTTTAAAATGTGTCTTATTAAATAATTATTATGAGGACATTATGATTAAGTGTCCCCATAACTATTTAAAAGGATATTATTTACAAGCTGTCTCTAAAAATGTTGTCCTGATATGTGATTTTTGTTGTTGTGGTGATTGGATGGGGTAAAATTTTAATTTAGTGAATTGTTTACCAAAATCTCCCTTAATTTAATCCTCTTACTGTCTTACAAGTGGGAGCATGAAACTTTTGAACTGGATTTTTTCCTACAAAACTTTTATAATCCATTCTTATTAAGACGTTAATTTTTTTTTAATCGAACATACCTATTTTAAGGTCCAAATTACCAATCAGTACCAATTGTTTTAAATTAAACCATATAATTTCATTGACTTGATTTTTTGAACTGTTTAGTTCTAAATTCAAAAATGCCAAAATTTCTATGATTAAAATAACCTTACAAGATTTGCGGGATTTAAAAACCCTTTTATTAAAAAAAAAAAAAAAAAAAAAAAAAAAAACGCAAACAAAAGAGAAGTTTTTCCATTTTCAGTTGAATTAAAAAAAAAAAGTTTCCACAAATAACAACGTAGGGGATTTCCATTTTGATTTTCAGTTTCTACATATTTTGCTAATGTTATATTCAACATTGACAAAAAATGAGAGGTTTTAATCATGTAAGACGCGGAACATGTGTATCGTCATGGAGAACGGATGTTATATTCAAAATACACACAAATATGTGAGATATAATTTGTTGTTTAGCGGAAGGGCGCGCTATACCACATCCCAACAAGCAGTCATGTTATATGGAACACTAACACATAAATGTAACATTATATTTTCTCGTCTTGTTACTCATATCATGTTGAATAAAATACCAGTACAAAATGAGGAGGTTTTAATCGTGTGGGTAGCGGAACATGTGCACGGTCATACTGAATGAATGTTATATCAACACACATACAAATATGAAACGGGTATGATTTGGTGTTTTGCGGAAGATATATATTTTAGTTTAATATGTAACATCAACACACAAACTTAACACTGTATTTTTTTCATCTTTGCAACGCATATCATGTTGAATATAACATGGATTTCAATCCAGTGCTCCAAGAAACCCGTTTGATGTCTCATTTTAAATAGCGCGAGACAGAGATCATCCATGTATAAACAAATAATTGGTCAATGAAAACGTGGGGGGAAATATGTGTTTTTTTTTTTTTTTTTACATATTTTCATCGCAAATTGATGTGTAACTGCTCTGCAAATTTGGGGGTCTATATACGGAAACATCTATTAGTCTGGAATGGAAAGTAATGACACATTATTAGGGGCAAATCAGGCTACAATTTGTCACTAGGATGCCTCGATTCATAAAAATACAATTGGGTTAATTCGGTAGTTTCGATATCCAAACAAGAGTGGGTGGTAAGTGTTCCTTAAAGAAAACATAATTTATTATATAAATATTAAGAAAAACTTATTGCCCACTCCACATTATTATTTTCAAAAATATTTTTATTTAATGAAATAATATTAGGAAAGTTGATGGACATCGTAATAATGACATCAAATTAATAAAAAATCCTAAAATAAATAACTATATTTGTTTTAGTCCCAACTATTAGAATTTATGGAAATACTAATGTTTCAATTAGGGTTGCATCACCAACAACCACCCACCGCCGTTGGTTGCCAAATTTCGCCCACTGTCAATCGCCAAAACTCCGGTACCCGGAATTATTTTGTTTAGTTACATTCAACTACTTTTTAGTAACATTTTTTTAATATACATTTTTGTTACAATTTTTTAGTTACATTCAACTAATTTTTTCAGTTGTCGATAGCTAAAAAATTACGTGAATGTAACTAAAAAATACATTAAAAAAATAATTACATGTAACTCAAAAATATACTAAAAAAATAGTTATATGTAACTAAAAATAATTCCGACAGCCGATGACCGGACTTTCGTGGCCAGAGTCCTAAGGTCTAACGGCGGGTGGCGACAAAAAGTAGCGCCGACAATAGAAGATGCAAACCTTAATCAGAAGCATTTAATTGAAGATATAAGATAGCATTTATCATTAAATTAAAATACAAATCAAAATATAATTAAGAAATTCATACTCAAATTAAAATTAAAATAAAATAAATTATGGATTATGATCTAATAGTATTTATTTGACTGACTTTCTAAAAGTATCTCATGCTCCTATGCATTTCTTGGTAAATAATGCTTCCACTGTTGAAACCCAGTCAAATAGATGTTATATAGCAGTATTACTAAAATTATTATTATCATCTAACTTTATAATTAAAAAATCAAAGTTACGTTGCGTTTGCTACGTTGAAATATAATAGAATTAGTATGGTAATGAAATAGAAAAGTCATTACCATTCTTATGTTTGGTGACAAAAGAGATTACATGTGATATTGGAATGATATCAAAGGGTAAAATAGTAATTTGATTAAATTTTGAAATGATATAATAGTTAATTTAATTAAATTTTATTCTAATTCAAATATTTGATGTCATTTTTTGGCCGATGAATGATTAAAATTTAATCTCGTGTAATTGGGACTAACCAATACCAAATTTATCTTGGTATTGGTCAATCCCATGTTTTATGGGATTAAAAAATCATTGGTAATGAGAATGAGATTTAATTCCATGTACCAAACATAGGAATGAAATGACCATTCCTATAGTGAAATCGCATTTAGATGGAATGAAATTGAATTTTGAATAGACGTTTATTTAAATTTTGATTTCATTCTATCAGAATTCGATTCTATTAGTTCTAACCAAACCTGCCGTAATTGAACAATAAAAATTTATTTTATTTTTTATTTTATTGCTTTTAATGATAGCGCCATTTCCATTATTAAGATGAGGACTATAACAATAATAAATCGAAAAAATAATTAGAAAAGACAAAATCCTTTTTAAAAGGAAAAATATATATATATATATATATATATGTGTGTGTGTGTGTGTGTGTGTGTGTGGAGAAAAATAAAAAAAGAGATCATTTTATATAATTTTATACATTGTACAGAGAGTTCATCCAAATGTGTCGCTTTTGCCCGATAGATATTAATCGCGACTCTTTCTTTATCAATTAAGATTTTATCAATCAACGTTTGACTTTCTCTTGAGAAGTACTATAAAAATTAAATCTTGAATTTAATTATAAATACATGAGGCTGATGTGAGAAAATACGCTCTTAAAATCATCCGAAAATATGATTAGTCAATATATGCATAACCTGACCTAGACACATTTTACCATATAATAATAAATAAATAAAAGACCCTTTTGAGATTCGTTGATAATCTATTTACCAAACAAAATAAGCATCTTTTGTTTTTAAAATTTTGAAATTAATGTAAGGAAGTACGTTTGGTAAATAAGTTTTTTCTTAAAATTTTGAGAGTAATTTAAAATTATTTTTTGAAATCCTTACAAATTTGAGAAATAAAAATTAATTTATATTTACTCTCACAAAATTATTTTCACTGCCATCCTGCAGGCCACCACCACCCCCGTCCATCACTACTTTGTCGGCCACCACCACACGTCAGCAACTATATATTTAACGAAAAAAAAAGAAGAACAAATGATGCAACTAATTGTTTTTCTTATTCTCATTTATTAAAAAAAAAAAAAAATTAAGATAATCGTTGTTATTTTAATTTATAGAAACATATCCTAGATATTATTATTATAGACTATTTGATATTTATCTTTCTTATCTTTTTATTATTAATCAGAAATTTTTGCTGTCATTTTGTAAATATCGGTCAACCCCTTATAATTTTATATTGTAAGCAGTCAAATAACCATGTCAGGTTAAAATTGCTGACATGACAATATATTAACATATTATCATCAAATTAATTATACTTTAATTAAATGATATAAATATCATTTCTTAATTTAAGCTATTGGACATTTAAACCCTAATTTTTTTTCTCCTTGTTTGTCCAACTCCTTTTCCGGCCAGCAGCCATCCTTATGTACTCAGTCTTACTCCTATTTGAAGACGTCCCACACTTTCTCAGTTTCTATCGTTTTAGCTTTGAAGAACACTCAACTTGTTGTGGAGGTAAGCGTTTTTTTTCCTTCCACTTTTTTAAAATTAAAAAATCTATTTTTTTTTATTGCCCTATTATTTTTTTATGCTGGTTGTTTTTTTCTTTGCCCTGTCGATTTTGGTAAAGATCTTTCGAAAAGATTTATTCTCCTTGAAAATGTAAAAGGACAAATTATCATTTCCATTGGATTGTTTATGGTAGAGAACATCCAAACCACCCTCCATTAATGCATTTATTAATGATAAAGTCTAAGTTCAAGATTTGTATTTAATGTTCAACCATCTCATTAATACGCCACCTTCTCAACCACGAAAGATCATCAATGCACCACGATCCACTTTGTTTTATATATATAGTTGTTTAGATGTGATAATATGTGTAAGAACATATGTAACAATGTAGTCCATTAAAATCGTTCTCAATATAGAATATTTCTCCATTTTCTTTCATTCATTTCTTCTCTAGTTTCTTTTTCCTCATCGATTTCAACACTTTCTCCTATTTGAAGACCATCCCACACTCTCTCTTTTTTTAAATTTGAAGAACACTCAACTAGTGGTGGAGACAAGTATTTTTTTTCTGTAATATGCTCTCTTTCTTTCCCGTTGCACTGTCCGTTTTTTTTTTTTTTTTTTTTTTTTTTTTTTTTTTTTTAAATCTATTGTTTTTTTTCATTGGCCTATCATTTTTTATGCCGATTTTTTTTTTTTTTTTGCCCTGTCGATTTTGGTGAAGATCTTTCGGAAAGATTTATTCTCCTTGAAAATGTAAAAGGACAAATTTACCATTTCCATTGGATTGTTTAAATTGTATGAAGTCTGCACAAAGGTAAGGGAATCAGAGTCTTTTCACACAAAAAAAAACAGTTCAATGAGATTTACTGGTATTTACAAAATGATAGGGGAGATTTTTAGTTAATGCCAAAAAGACATGAGATATAAATGTCAAATACCCTATTATTATATTATATAATATTATATATATTATTTAGTTCCTTAATATTTTTCTAATAAAGATTCGTCCGAAAAATTAAAAACTCGTCTAAATAATCGTTGTCAAGGAAAAACGTTTTATATTTAGTAGAGTGATGGAACGAAAAAAAATAAAAATATATAGCCATTAGAAGGTCACGTGTTAAGCACAATCCAATTCTTTTTAAAATCACTAACAACCCTTTTAATTTGTAATTGAAACAAATGTAAAATTTTAAAGAAACGAATTTATAATTTGATAAATCTCAGGTGCCACATAGACATTCAACCTTAAAATAAAGGACTGAAAATGTAATTTTCCCATATAGAAATAAGCAAGTGTTACATACACCCCCAACTTTTGACATTGTGATTTAGTCCGGAATACTAATTTTTCGAGAATTTTGAAGTTACTGTCAAAAATCTCAAAGTCATTGTACGCCATAAAAGTAATTATAATTTTTTACATGAAAAAATTACAATAATTTTTCTGTATTACCATAATTTTAGATTTTTAAAAAAATTACTATAATACGTGAACTGCATAAACTAAAATTTTAACTTAGTAGATTGTTCATAAAATCTCCTTTAATTTAACCTTCTTACAAGTGAGTAACTATATATATATATATATATATATATATTATTTTTTTATTTTTTTTTTGTAGTAAGATGTGTTAACGTCACCTTACGTCCATCTTGACTAATCACTTCTTCGTGCGATTTCAAGGCACACTCTTTCATATCGGCTTGTTGACTTTCTTAAAATATAGTAACGAATTCAATAAAAATATATACTTTTAATTATATATACTCCTATTGCATAAACAAATACAAGTTGTGGTACTATCAATTATTATTATTATTATTATGATTATGATTAAAGACAAAGTAAAAGATTATAAACCTTAACCCAACAATAAATATTTTATTTTATTTTTATTTTATATTTGCTTTTAATGATTGCGCCAGCATTATTGATTCTAAGATTTCCATTATTAACAATAATTAATTGGAAAAAAAAAAATTAGAAAAGACGAAAGCCTCTTTAAAATAAGAAAAAAAAATATAAAAGAAAAAGAAAAAGAGAGCATTTTATGTAATTTTATTCATTGTACAGTGGAGGAGTTCATCAAAAAGTGTCCCTTTTGAGATTCAAAGGTAATCTATCTACCAAACAACAACCACTCACGTTAATCTGGTTGGCGCGGGGAGGTGTACATTACTTTATTAACCAGGATTCGACTCTTTTAGAGAGTGTTCTAAAAATTAAATTTTAAATTTAATCTTAAATGCACCAGTCTGATATTGGAGAGTACGTTCTTAAAATCGTCCAGAGAGACGATTGGTCAAAGTGCGCATAAATTGGTCCGGACAACACTTTACCCTAAAGCTAAGGGTATGTTTGGTTGGAAGGATAAAAAAGGAAAAAGAAAACAAATTAAAAGGATAATATTTTTATTTATTGTGAAAGAAAAATTATTTTTCGTAATGTTGTTTAGTTAGGAAAGAAAAATGAAAGGAGGGAAAATAATTTACTTTAATGTAATTTACTATTTTACCCTCGTATATTATAAAAATAAATTAAAAATTATATTATTAAGGGTATAATTGTAATTTTATTTATTTTTCGTCACTTCCCTCCATTTTCCTTCCATATTTGTGAAGAAAAAAAATTATCTTGAAAATTGTGTTTTTTTATCAAAAAAATGACTTCAGCATTACGCGATCGGCTTCCAAACGAGGATTTTTTTATTTTATTTTTTTTCATTTCATTTTTGTTCTCATTTTTATCTATTTTCTAACCAACCAAACGGAAAAAAACAACAAAAAAAACTCTCTCTATGTAAACCATTTTTTCTTCTCTCTCTAGAATCTCTCTCTCTGTGTAAACCATCTTCTTCTTCTCTCTCTGTAAACCTTCTTGTCTCTCTCTATCTCTAAAGCATCTTCCCTGTCTGTAAACCATCTTCTCTCTCTCTCCTTTTTGTTTATGTATATTCTAGACATATTCATTACCCATTACGAACCGCATCATGCTTGATAAAGTAATGGGGAGTACTATATTATATTATATTATATATATATATATATATATATGAACCGAGTGATTTCATTTGCCAGTAGAGTACTTGGTCAATATCTCACTCAAAAACCATTTCATGCGGCTGATCGAAATTCTGGTCACCGTGGGTTGCTTTTTTTTTTAATTAATTTTTTAATAACATCTTTAATATATTTTTTATGTAATTTTTTTTTAGTTACATTCAATTAATTTTTTAGATGTCGGTTGTCGATAAATTAAGTAAAAATTACATTAAAATTGGAGTGTTACGGTGGCAAGTCCCTTAGGTCACGTTTGGTTAGTGTTCTCACTTTTCCCATCCCACTTAGAAGTGAGATGGAATGTGGTGAGGATTTTGTTTCCTTCTAAGAGTAGAATCGCGTTTGATAACGAGAAAATTATGTTTTGTTCTGAGAACAGAATTGCGTTTGGTAATGATATTATTATAGAATTGTTTCCTTACAATTGTTCTTATTTTATTTATGTATTTCTTTAAACTTACACCGAAAAATAAGAAATTAAGAACACTAATTCTAAGAAATCAAGAACAAACCCTAAACCAAAATTAAGAAATCATCAAGAAATCTAACCTTAATTCTAAGAAATGGAACCCAAAATTAAGAACGAATAATGAACCCTGAACCAAAATCAAGAAATTGTCAATAAATCATCAAGAAGGAAGAACGAACCCTAAACCACAATTAAGAAATCATCAAGAAATCGAATCCAAAATCAAGAAGAATAATGAACCCTAAACAAAAATCAAGAAATCGTCAAGAAATCATCAAGAAATTGAACCCTAAATCAAGAAAAGAACGAACCCTAAATCAAAATCACGAAATCATCAAGAAATCAAACCCTAAACCAAAAAATCAAACCCTAATTCTAAGAAATTGAACCCAAAATCAAGAAGGAAGAATGAAAAACAAAGATAGCAACAGCGATGAACGAAAGCGATGGCGATGGCGATGGCGATGAACGAAGAGTAGACGATGGCGGTGGCAAGAGGCGATGACAATGGCGAGGACGGCGAAGACCCTCGCAACCCAAAATCCTAAGCTAGACCTGGCTTCGACGGTGATGGCGATGGCAAGACAACGATGGCCAGACGACAAAGACAAGACGATAGCGAGATCTTACATAGACAACGACGAGACGACGATGGCAGAAGAACGACGATGGCGAGGCAGAGCGACGAGGAGAGAGAGAGGGCTTCAAAGAATAGATGAACACCATGTTGTTCTTTGGAGGAAAAAGAAAAACAAAAACTTGTGTGTTTGAGCCTAACAAAAGTTGAAGAAGGAACTCATTAACAATTCACTTTAATTCCCAGCGTGTCCCTATTTGAGAAATGAGTTTTTTGGGATCGAAAAAAAACAAAATAATTTTTATTCGCAACCTCTTAAGAAAAATAAGAATCGATTCTAGATTTTGTGATGGACTGGGAACGGAAACGAAATTTACCAAAAGCGTTTTCGCACACCAATCCCAAAAATCTAGGAATGGGATGGAAAGAGAACACTAACCAAACAGGGCCTTAGTTTACCCTTAATTTTAAAAAAGTCTCATGAGTAATTGCAACTTGTGTTTTAACCCCGCGTATTAAAAAAGGCGGAATGCCCAATATATGCGCTTGCATTCGCGCAGTTACATGTAACTAGTTTGTGTGTAAAATACCTGTTAGATGTAACAAATATTACTGTAATTTGTAACATGTAACCAATTTGTATGTAAAAAATTATTAGATATAACAAATATTACACAAATACATGTAATTAATATTAAACTAATTTTTATGTGTAATAATTGTTAGATGTCACAAATATTGCACAAATTGATCGCATCGTATTTTGTGCGATCTAATACCATTAATCTAAGTTTTGTTATTATTTTGAATAAATTAAATTAGTATAATTGATTTATTTTATTTGTTTTTTGTAGATTTGAAAAAATAACCAAAAAATACGTTATCGCTCTCGAATTAAATATTATCCAAGAACAAAAACTAGTTGAGAGATGGAGCAAATATGGATGTTAGTATTTTCAAACACGTTAATAGTAATGTACGCAGGAATAGTAGCATACACGTGAACAGTGAGATACGCATGAACAGTGATTCTTGTGAACAGTAACCACGTGATCGTGAACAGTACCGCATGATTGTGAATAGTAACCGCGTCTTGAATTTTTTGTAATTCCCATTTTACCCTTCTCAGAGTTTATAAACAAGAGGGCCATATTCATTTGTTAGTAGGAGGGAAAAAATTAAAGACGAGAGACTGTTGTTTTGCATGACAATGAGCGGTTAAACTTCATTCAACCGGGTTAAGATTGTAGTAACGTATTTTTGGGTTTATGTAATATTGTATTTTTTATTTCATTTTCGGATATTGTGTGACAAGAATCTCGTTCTTACTTTGGTATAATTGTGATTGGATTTATTGTCAAAATATTCTTATAGAGATTTTGGTGTAGATACAATTACTAGTGAGGAAAAGGTAGGAAAAAATGTCTTATATTTAGTGGAGTGATGAAATGACAAAAGTATCCACGTTATAGTGTTGAACACTATCTATTTCCCATACAAAAGAATTAACAAAGTTTTTAATTTTGTGAGATTGAAACGAATGTGAAACTTGAGTGATCAAATATAAAACTTGACAAATTCAAAGTTCACATAGACAACCACCCTATAATTTAAGGACCGAAAATATAATTTTTCGAAATTATATAGATCAAGACCTTTGGATATAATTAGGGGTAATTAATGAATAGTCCTAATTAGAGAGTATAATTCATAATTTATTCTATCTTAATTTTAAGTTAATATAAATCTCTTAAGTATGTTTTGACTTATGTCTTAGTCTCGTGATCGATATTTCCTTGTATCTTCAATGAAATACTTCTTATTAAGGTACACATCATCGACCGTCGAGGCCACCCTCCATGACCACCAGTTCTCGCCCCTCTTCGGACCTTAGACCTTCGACTGTTGATTTTTTTTTAATTACACATAACTATTTTTTGTGTACTTTTTTAGTTATATATAATTATTTTTTAATGTATTTTTTAATTATATTTTTTAAAATTAGTTTTCGTATATTTGTTAGTTATATTTTAAGGGATAGTTTGCGTGTTAGTCCCGCATGTACTCACGTATTGCGCGGGAGAGTGAACTTGGAGAGTAAATTTGTATATTAGTGAATATTAGTTATATGTAACTAAAATTAATTACAACTTAATAATTAACTATATTACATATATCTGTATAATATTAGTTACACATTACATATTACATGTATTTGTGATTGCTCAAATTTAATACCCTATTTAAACGCAAAATATCGTGGTATAGTGTACTTAATTATGGATGTCGAACCACAGGGATCGGTCTTGTAATTATCGATTTTCAATTATTTTTCTTCCTTTGGAAAAAATAAGAATTGATTTTTTATTTTTAATAAAAGAAAAGAAATACTAAATCTGCCTACAAAATAAAATAAAATACTGAATTAGGGATTGTGGGTTTAGTATTTTGAGTTATTATATCATTCTAGTATTTTCAATTCACATCGGATTTGTGTAAACGAGTGTTCCCAACTACAAGCCGGAACCACTCAGAAATATATGGATTGTTATTCTCTGGCATGATCCATCTTTGATATTTAATTCCTACACTATACTAATCTAAGGTGAATTAAAATCTAAGTATAAACTGTCCAGACCAATAATTAATCTCCAAGAAAACTATTATGTGACCATTAGATCTAGACCACATATATAAGATCTAATATATTACGATTTGTCTGAAAAATGTTAGAAAGAAATCTAAATCGTTGTAGGGAAAAACATCTTAAATTTAGTGAAATAATAAACTAACAAAAATATTCCTATTAGAATGCAATTTACTGAGCACAAATTATTTTCATCCAAAATAACGTTTTTAATTTTGTAAACTTGAAACAAATGTGAAACTCGAGGGATCAAATGTATAATTTGACAAATCTTAGAATCGAGATGGACACCCACATCATGCTCTAAGGACCAAAAAAATATAATTTTCGCATATAATTTTAGTAAATCATGTTATATATTTATCTGTGTTTCAATTTTTTATAATCAAATGTAACAATTTGGTATAGGTTATGCTGTATATTAACCGCATGTTTGGTATATGAGATTCAACAAGGGAAGGAAATGACAATTTCATTCTTATGTTTGATACATGAGATTAAATTTCGATTACCAATAATTTCTTAATCCGGAAAAAATGAAATTAATCAATCCCAAGATAAACATGATATTAGTTAATCTTAGTTACATTGGATTAAGTTATTACTTCATCGGTAAAAAAACACGACCAAACACTAATCAAACATTAGAATAAGAATAAAATTTAATTAAATTATTATTTTATCCTTTGAAAATTAATTAAATTACTATTTTACCATTTGAATTTCTAACACATATATCAAGCATTTTTTTTTTACATTTTCCTCTCTCTTTCTTCCTTACACCATTTTTACCGGCGAGAATCCACCTCTCTCTCTCACACACACATACACATCTTCTAACCCACCTGCAACTATCTGTCGGTACCCCCACCCCCGCCCACTTTCCACTGGCACCCCCACCCTCTTGTCCACCTCCTCCCTCCTCCTCTTCTTCTTTTTCTTTTCCTCTCTTTCTTTCTTCTCTATATATATAATCTTTTTTTATTTTTATTTTTTATCAAACATAAGAATGATAACGATCATCTTATTTTATTATCATAGTAATTCAAATTTTATTGTCATTTTATTTCATTTAATTTAATTCCAGCCTAACAAACGGAGTATGTATATATATATATATATATACATGAAATTTTTGTATTGTCTATTGGTCATTTAATTATTGTGCCTACTACATAAATCTTCATAACTTGGACAAAGAGACCACCTTAATTAAACTAATGAACCAAATGAACCTTCTTATTCTTTTTCCCTGTCCAAATATAAAATCATTTTTTTAATTAATAAATTAATTAATTTAGATGGCTTTTGAAGCTTGAAATGACGCATTACACGCACATAAAAATAATTCTTAATCTAATATTAAAATGAAACAATTTGGCCACTAACTCCCCATTCATTTTATGTCTACTAAAATATTTAAATGTCAACAAGAGAAAGCTCACAATCACATGCATGAGGTGAGGAAACCCTAATTTTCGTCATTATATTCCTCCTTATAATTTTGTACAGAAAATAGTCACTTATCGGTTGCGACGCATGTAATTATTTTAAAGAGTTTATAGACATTTTTAATCTTCCTTCTTCAATAAAATCATGACATACTTTATATTTGACACATTTTCAGCCCTTGGATTAAATCTAAGGACTGAGATCACAGATCTTTTAACAATCGATTTAGATTTAACGGCTGATATCAAACAATGTTTTAAATCGTTATAATTTTATATCATATAATATCTCTAATAAATTAACAACATATCTCAAAATATCTCACACAAATTTATATAATAAATAGGAGATAAAATATTTTGGAAGGAGTTGCACAAAAATCTTCACTTCTAAGAAGGTTTAGTTAGTTTTTTTTTTTTTTTTTTTTTACCTTTAACTTTTACATTTATAATTAATTGGTCATTTTTTATACACATATAAATTAGGCAATTAATACAGTATCTTTAGACACGAAAAATACCTAATATATATATGTTTCTTAATTGAAAATTTTAAAGGGTAAAGAAAGATAATGCAAATACTCTTATGCTGCGTTTGGTACCCTAGATTGGCATGATCATTATCATTCTTATATGTTTAGTAACAAAAGGAATCAGATGCGATATTGGAATTATCAATCTCATTCTAATGTTTGATTAGTATTGGAAATAAATCAGGAATGAAATGCATTTATACTTGAAAAACATATAATTTTTTTAAATAAAGAATATTCGAACATAAAGAAAATGAAATTCTAAATAAGAGGTGTACATATATATATATATATATGAGAGAGAGAAGATGAACCACTACAACAAAAACTACATATTAGGACAGTATTTTTAGAGACAATTTGTAAATAATATCCGTTTAAATTTTTTATTGAAACACTTCGTCATGATTGTCCTTATAATTATTGGGATAACATTTTATGGAACACCTTTTAATTATTTCGATATTTAATGCGTCTCAAAATTGTATATGTTAAGACACATTTAATACCGTGGACAGAGGGTGGGGGCGGCGCGGGTGTGCCGTGGAACCATTACGAAACTTTAGGGTTTGATCATTAAAAAGACACCATAATTAACTTTCAAAGGCACAAAAGTTAAAAAAAAAATAGAAAAAGTAAATATAAAAATTTACTTTTTTGATATTGGAGTTGCATTCAGAATGATTTTGTCTAGCATAAAACTTCAGTGCTACTCAATTAAGATTAAGAAAACTCATTAATCATTGAGGAAATTGTAAGGCTAAGATAACTCCACGTGTAAAATAGATAAAAAGGGAGGATGAATGCCTTTACATCTCAGCCATTGACCAAGTGTTGTGGCCATTTATGGTTTATGATTAACGAAGCCTTTTTTACTTTTACAATAAAAAAAAATCTTAAGTGAGTGGTATATTCAACGAATCATAATCATGATGGACGTGTTTCCATATGGGTTTTGCTGTTTATTCCATAAAATAAAGACCGACAACAAAATTCTACCGGATGAGAATTCTTCACAATCTCGATGGAGGTGGTGGTTGTTGGTGGTGGCGGTTGGTGGAGGTGGTGTTGGCGGTGGTGGTTGGCTGGGGTAGGGTGAGAGATAAATATAATTATTTAAAAAATTAAAGGTAAAAAATATAATTTTAAAAATAATAAGGTGCAAAGTGTAATTAATCTTTATAGGATGATCATTATAATTGGAGCAAAATTGAAATAATTTTCAAATATGAGGGACAAATGTGTTGACTTTTAAATATGGGGGACAATTGAGCACCGGAGCCATTTGTCAAGGGCAAAAGTGTCTTTATCGCATATAAATATATTGGTGTCCTAAAGTGACAAACACGTTGAGTATGATTCATTCAAGAACAGTTGGGTCCTCCTACTGAGGTGGAGTTGGAAATTCTTCGAGTCAACTGTATCTGGCAACCTAGAGGACATACTTGCTGAAGTCTAGAGTCCTGCCTTTCAGGGAGCTGTACCTGCACAAGCCCGAGCCGGAATTTGTCCCGACAAAACCCCTCCAACGTAAGAGTAAGAGTTCAGAGAGAAAAGGTTACAGAAGCGCGTTAAGTACGTAAATAGCGTATGAGCGTTACCTCGGGTTTACAAAGACCCTAGTATTTATAGGCATTGAAGATGATCAATTTTACCTAATCGGACTTAAACAAGTTTAATTAGGAAGAATGATGTGTTTAGCCGATGATCCGGGGCATTTAGGAGATAATCACTGGGCTTGGGTTTTTGGGCCCATTTGGAAAAGTCTGTGGGCCTCTGTCAAGCCTGTAGAGGTAAACTGGTGGAGGAGTTTGGAGATCCATGGAGTTCTGGAAGAGAAACGGACTGAAATTGTGTGTCGGTCGAACAAATGACTAAGTCCCTGAAGTTGGCCGTTCAGAGGCACGGTATAGAGTTCTGGGTGACAGTGTCCCTGCAAAGCACATTGCTCTTCTCTAAGTGTAAAGAAGATTCCAAGGAAGGAGCCTTGGTCGTCGTATGCTCTTGCGTGACACTTTGGATTCCTAAATGTGTCCACGTCACGGCGATTGTGGACACGTGACTGGGGCTCTGATACTGACTCGATGACGCCCAAAAACACCCTCATCAAAATATATTTGATAACAACCATTGTATTGAAATTATTTCTTAGAATAGAAACACGAAACATTTTGGTTGCGATATTTGTTCTTTTTTTTTTTTTTTTTTCGTTTAAATGTGTGATGATTGGCGAGGTGGTGATGAAAATGGTTTTCTGGAAGTAAATAGGAATCAATTTTTTTTTGTTTTTTAGATTCTTAAATAATTCAAGATAACTCTCAAAATTTTGGGAACAAAATTTGTTTATTATATGCGTTTCTATACATTAATTCTAATTTTTTGGAAGCAAAAACAGAAATCAGGGAACGAAAACAGTAACCGAACTGGGCCATAGAAACCCAATGAGCCTACTCACTCTCAAAAGACGCCTTTGTAAGAGGAGGATTGCCTTAGATTTTATGTATCCCCAAATATTAGGTATATGTCATTGAGCTCCCTTGTCGTTTTGCACTATACTAGATATCTTCTCCGTCATTTTGCAAATACCAGAGATCTTTCCTGTCATTTTGCTCAAATACCACTTACCTTCTTTATTGATTAAAAAATAATTAAATAATAAAAAATTAAAATACATAAATACCCCTTTAATTTATATATATTCATCGACACTTCCTACCACCGTCACCACCACCTCCAATCGCTGCCACCACCTGCTGCCACCCACCACCTCCCGCCCAACACCACCTCCCCCCGCCGCCATCTCCCACTGCCACTACCCACTCCCATTTTAAAAAACATATTTTTTTTAACCATTTCATTAATTTTTTTTAACTCTTTCATTAACAATTTGCTCTCTCTCTCTGGTGGTGGTGGCAGCGGTGGGCGATGGCGGTGGGTAGTGGTAGCGGGGAAGTTGGGCGGTGGGTGGTGGGAGGTAGCGGCGGGAGTTGGGCAGTGGGAGGCGGCGGCGGTAGGAGGTGGTGGGAGTTGGGCAGTGACGGTGGGCATTGAGTGGTCGTGAAAGATAAATATAATTATTTAAAAAGTTAAAGGTAAAAAATATATTTTTAAAAATATATAGGTACTAATGATTTTTTTTTTTTTAAAATAACCTAAGAACAATTTTATTTAATAAGAGATAAGTGGTATTTAAACAAAAAAAAATAAAGAATATCTCTAGTATTTATAAAATGACAAAAGAAATATCTGATATAATATAAAATAACAGAAGAGGTCAATGTGATATACCTCAAATATTTATGGGCCCTTGATAAAGTAATTCGATGCGTATTATTTGGATATTTCTATGTCCAAAAGACATAGATGTTACAGTTCAGTCACTCGTCATCTATATGTTACATTCCCCACTTGTGGAGGCAACTTCTACGTAGGATAATACTTTATTGTTTCGCTCTATGACATATCTCCACCGCCCTATCATATGCTAGCTAGCACACCTCCTATAATTAAATAATAGTTAAGACATCACTTCTCCTATTTTGTTTGAATAATACTTTTTGTCACTTTGCTCAAAATGAAAAAGAAGTCAAATGTACATTTATTAAAGTTAAAAGAGGGTAAAACGTCTTATACCATTTACCTCTCCCATAACTTCGCACTACATCAGATATCTCTCATGTAATTTTACAAATCCTAATTAGAACTCTTTTTTTTTGGTCAATTAGGTGACGTTTGGTTAGTGTTTCCACTTTTCTGAACCCAACTGAAATGGGTTGGATTGGGATGAATTGAGTTGGGTTGAAAATTTTAGGAACAGAATTGCGTTTAATAACGATAATTTTTGTTTTGTGCTGAGAACAAAATATGTTTGATAACGATTTTATCTTAAAACTATTTTTTTTTTTTTTTTTTTTTTGTGTTTGGCGGCGGCGGCGGACGGTGGCCGGACGCCGGCGACGGCTGTGTGTCAGACGGCGACGGCGGCAGTGGTGGCCGGCGACGGACGGTAGCCGTAGGTGGACGCCGGCGGCGCGGACGGTCGCCGGAGGTGGTCGGAGACAGCGGCCTGTCGGCGGCTGGCGATGGTCAGCGGCAAGCGATGGTCGCCGGGCGGTGGCCCGCGGCGGGTGGTGGTGGTCGGCCGGCAGATAAAGACGGAAGTTGAGAACTTTGAGTTGAGTTTTTTGGGCACAAAAAGAAACAATTTTTTTTTGTTTCTGATTTCTTTAGGATTTTGATAATCAATTCTTATTTTTTGGGTTGGGTTGGGTTGAGTTTTGTGTTTGCCAAACGCGTTCCCAAAAATTAAACCCAAAATTTTTGAGTTGGATTGGGTTGTGTTTGATTGGAAACACTAATCAAACGGAGCCTTATTATTTACCTCTCTTATAGAAAAAAAGTTTATTATAATGACAATTTTACCTTTCCCTTTTTAAAAATAATTAAGTAAATATAACTATTTAAAAAGTTAAAGGTAAAAATATAATTTTAAAAATAAAAGAGTGTTAATAAATTTTTATAAAAATAAAAACATAATTTTTTTTTTTCAAATAACATAAGAGTATTTATGTTTTTCAACAGTAAAAATTAAGTCAAGAGAAGTGACTGGAATTTGTAAAATTACAGTGAAGGTATCTGGTTGATTACAAAAGGATATAGGAGGTCTTTGGTATAAAGTATAAATCCTTTAATTGAATAATGCTTTTTTTATTTTTTATTTTTTATTTTTTTTTTCCTCTATAAACACCTTACAAAAAATGAACTAAAAAAAAAAATACAGAGTTAAAAATAGAAATTCCATTTATTTTTAATTCCAATTCCGAGGCTCCAATTCCTTTCAACCAAACACGGCATGTTTCACTGGAGACAATAGAACTGAATTCCGATAAAACGGAATCAAAAATTGAATAGACATTCAAAATTTCATTCATTTCCATCAAAATGAAATTCCATTACCTCTAACCAAACATGTCGTTAATGTTTCTGTTCTCAGTTTTCTAGGAACAGAATCAGAAATATGGGGAATAGAAACACTACACAAACACCACCTATGAGACTAAGGTAGAGTTTGGTTATTTTATTACATCGAAACGGAGCCCTAGAATTGGACGCACGTAAAAACCTAAAAATTTACACATCGTCATTTTAAATTCCAATTCCATGGCTTCAATTTCGTGCTCCCCCAAACACTACCTTAGTCTAGTAAACTACAAGTAAATTTTCCATCAGAAAGAACCAGTTTTTCCGATTTAGTAACAGCATCGAGAGGGAGAGGAACAAAACTACGAGCAGGGCCGTAAAAATGGGGAAAGACATCGGAATCGTCCACGGCTTCGTATACTAATCCATCTCCGAGCTGTAATAAAACGTAACCTCGATCACGACACGGATAATTTTCGTATTTAGTAATCTTGAAAAAAGTTGTTCAAATTGTTACCTTCTTTGAATCAATTTGAAGCAGGTACAGTTCCTTTGTTGTGTTGAGAAAGAAGTTTTCTAGGGTTGATTTCACCTGCATATAGCTATAAATTATCATTTATTTTATTTTTGATGAATTTATTTGTATATTTCTCCATTTATCTATGATTAATCAACTTTTGAACAAAGAAATATATATATATATATATATATATATATATATATATATATATAGTTAAATTTAACCTGCATACTAATATAGCTAATCAGCAGCAAATGGTAACTACATCGATTGCAACACTTTTTGCAGACAGATTTGTCCTCGTTTAATGCTGTTACATACCCTAAATACCGATTAAATGTAAACCCAAAATATATCTCCTGCAAAAACTGAACGGTTACAAATAATAATTTCATTAATCATCTCTTAATATGATTAGTTATATTTTGATTACTGTTTGATTTAATTACATAAACATATTCGTCTAAATAATAACTTCAAGATTACATCTCAATCAACCATTTTAGTTAACAAAAATAACCCGTGTGTAATTCAACATGTTGCTTAATAATAATTATCGCGAATCATAATTGTGTTTATTTAAGGAAAATTATTACTGATTTGAATTCAACTCAAAATGGAGAGATTTCGTCAACTTGTAATCCTGAAAAATCAATGTGGATTTTTGTCGCTTAATTTGGGTTGAATTCAAATATAGGATTAAGCGGTTCAATCTTTAATGTTTGTGAGACTAATTAGTCTAATTAAAAAGTAGAGGGATAATAAGAAAGTTTAGTGCTTCATATTAGGGATGGTCATGGGCCCGGAGGCCCGATCGGCCCGCCCAGCCCAGCCCTATTTTTTTAGGACTTGGACTTAGTGTTTGAGCCCATGAGCCGGGCTAGGGCCTAAAGACTAAGGCCCATTCATCTTTAGGGTCGGGCTAGGGCTTGATCATTTTTGTTTAGGCTCGGCCCAAACTTTTTTAAAATATAAAAAATATATATTTTATATATATATATCCATAGAGAAAGGGTTGAGGGGCCATTTTGTAATTTTTTATTTCAACTAGATAATTTAGCAAACACTAGTTTCATTCATCTCTATAGAAAGAGAATTGAGGAGCCATTTTGTAATTTTAGTATTTAATTTTTAAATTTAAAAAAAAAATTATAGGGCCGGTGAGGGCCGGGCCTGGGCTTAATTATTTTTTGTAGGACCGGGCTTCAACATGAAATTAGGGCCCGATCATAAGGCCGGGCCGGGTTAGGGCCTAATATTTTTGTGTAATCCCCCAGTCAAAATCCGGCCCGAGCCATGACCATCCCTACTTCATGTAGGTCGAAATCGTTGTTTTGCGCCTAAACTAAAACCAAACAAAACGAGTACACAAATATAATTCATAACAAACATATCCGAAACAATTAACAAATTCAAACAAAAATGCATTGAGTGATGAAATTAAAGATAGGGAAATTGGAAGAAACTTGATGATTCTTACTGAGATGGATAGAACAAGACAACTTGAGGTTTCAAAATGTTGGGTTTATCTCATGTCGAATGTGGAAGGGGTTTGGTGGTCAAGTTATAAGTGTGAGGAAAAACTTGACCTCATGAGCTTAGCTTTTGGGGTTTAGCGAGACCCAAAATCACCATATACTGATATCAAAGCTAGTTTTTGGATTTGAGAGAGTCCTAAGACCATCTTACACTAGTATCATAGTTAATTTTGGGAATAAAGAGAAATTCAAGACCGCCCTATAATGGTATCAGAGCATAGATTACGATAACTCTACCCTAATAACTAGGGATGGTCATGGGCCCGGAGGACCAATCGGCTCGCTAAGCCCGACCCTATTTTTTTAGGACTTGGGCTTGGTGTTTGAGCCCATGGGACGGGCTAGGGCCTAAAGACTAAGACCCATTCATTTTTAGGATCGGGTTAGGGCTTGATCATTTTTGTTTAGGGCCGGGCTGGCCTGGCCCGAACTTTTTTAAAATATAAAAAAAAAAAATATATATATATATATATATATATATATCCATAGAGAAAAAGTTGAGGGGTCATTTTGTAATTTTTAATTTTAGCTAGATAATTTAGCAAACCCTAGTTTCATTCCTCTCCATAGAGAGAGAGTTGAGGGGTCATTTTGTAATTTTAGTATTTAGTTTTTAAATTAAAAAAAAAATATATATATATATAAGGCCGGACCTGGGCTTAATTTTTTTTGTAGAGTCGGATTTGGGCATAAAATTAGGGCCTGATCATAAGGTCGGGCCGAGTTAGAGCCTAACATTTTTGTGTCATACCCTAGTAAAAACCCGGCCCATGACCATCCTTATTAATAACCACAAACAGAGAGACGAGACTAATCTAGGGTTAGCCGACTAAAAGCCTGATGTATGAGATGAGAGATTGTTGAATTTATTCTACATCGGATGTGAAAGGGTTTAATAATCAAGTTATAAATACGGGGAAAAGTCTAACCTCGTAAGTTAGCTTTTGAGATTGAGAGACGCAAGACCATGACAAACGTATAATCCAATAATCCATGACAAACGTATCCGAATCAATTAACAGATCCAAGCAACTATGCAAGATCTTTTTACAGATGAAATTAGAGAGAGGGAGAGAGGAGGAAAACCTGATTAAGCTTACTGAGATGGATAAAACCAGATGATTTGTCTAGTTGTCCGCCGTATACGGCACCGGTTTTCTGAAGCGCCTCCAACTCCTCCGCCGTGCTTATCCTGTAAACAAACTCTTCGCCCTCACTGGCGGCCATTGTCGAGCTCTCACCACCAAGCGCAATCGATAGACTCAAGCTTGAGATCAGTTCTAATTTAGGCGAATGGGAATGGATTATAGGCCCATCCAGAGGGGAATGGGGACCAATTCCTAGGGTGGGCCGCAGCCCAATCAACTTGGACTCTTTAACAGAAATGGATTTTAGGGCCCGTTTGTTCGAAACGTTTTGCGCCCATCCTTGCAGTGGGATGGGATAGAATGAGAATTTTATTTCCTTTTTAGCGCAAAATCGCGTTTGGTAACGATTTTTTTTTTTTTTTTTTTGTTCTGGAAACAGAATCGTATTTGGTAACGATTTTATTCTAGAAATCACGAACGAACCCTAAACCACAATTCATAAATAGAAATTAAGGAGCGGAATAAACCCTGAATTTTAGAAATAGATTTTAACGCTGGCCTTTTTAATAAAATTGAAAATTAAATGAAAACGTGAATAAATCCTGAATTTTAAAAATTTAAGTGTTGATTTTAGTTTAAAATAATTTTGCAATTTTATAAGTTTTGACTTTTTAAACTCTGCTTGTAGGTGTTTTATACTTTATTCTTTACACAACCGGTCTCAAATCCGGGTAAAGTAGGACGGTTGCGTTAGGTAGTTAACAGTCAGTATAAAACTTTGTCAGAATTCATATGACATGAATCCAATACATTGTTGTATAAGTTTTGACTTTTAAACATAAAATACAACTTAATCTCTACAGGAAAAAAAAAAAATCTAATTTTTCGGGATATTACGTTTTATTTTAATTTTTTTTTTACATATTTCTTAACAGTCGTGTTTAGTAAGTGACCTTTTTTTTTTTTCGGTTTTTCAAGATATCCCCGCACCACGATTGGCGGAGACTAGGGATGGTCATGGGTCGGGCCGGGCAAGGTTCGGGCCGGCTTAGACTAGTGTATTACAAAAAACTGTTAGGCCCTAACCCGGCCCGGCCCCGTGATTGGGCCTTAATTCTATGCCCAAGCCCGACCTATAAGAAAAATTTAAGCCCAAAGTCCGACCCTATTATTTTTTTTTTTTTTAAATTTCAAAAATAAATACAAAAAATTCAACACCAAACCAATAAGAAATATTAAAATTACAATTTCTAAAGGTAAACCAATATTCCAAACAAACCAAACCAACAAGAAATATTAAAATTACAATTTCTAAAGGAAACTAATATTCCAAATATTAGGGTTGTATTGTAATGTGTGTGTGTGTATATTTTAAAATATCCTTTGGGCCGGGCCGGGCCGGGCCTAAAATTTTTGGGTCTTGCCCAGGCCCGACCCTAATTTTGATCGGGCTCTAATACCTAGGCCCAGGCCCGGCCCGTGGACTCAAACCCTAAGCTCAAACCCTAAAAAAATAGGGTCGGGCTGTTCGGGCTGGGCAGACCCCTAGGCCCATGACCATCTCTAGCGGAGACTAACCTCGAGGTACTGTCGGGCGCTAGAAGCATGATACCTTTTCCACCAGAGTACTTTCCATATACAACCCCCAAGGGCTAAATACCTGGAGGTATTGTTTAAAGAGCCCAAATCCCTTCCGTTTGGACCAACTCATGGTAGCAAGTGACCTTCTAATGAGAATATTTTTATTATTTCATCACTCCAATAAAAGTAAGACGCTTTTTCCTATTTTTTTTTTCCATTAAAAGATGAGAGAGAAAAGTCAAAATCATTATACGGAAAAGATTAGGAAAAAAATATTAGGTTTAAGAGATTGATAAAATAACAAAATATCTGCATTAGAATACTGCGTGCTGAGCACAACGCATTTTCCACGTGAAATCATTAGCATCGTTCTTAATTTTTCAGAATTGAAAAAAATATAGAACTCAAGGGATCAAATATTCACTTCGACAAATCTCGGGGTCCATATTAAACTTATTGGTAGGCTAAATTGAATATAATGTTAAAATTAGAGGGTTGATAATGTAATTTAAATTATTTAACATTTTATCAGCAATAAATTCGGTGATTGAATGCGCGCATAAATCGGCCGATTCTAAAGACAGCATTCTCTCATTCTAGGCCATTGAAGGTCAGGACAGCTCGGCTTGGCGAGCTTCAGAGAAGTCGATTCATTCATCGATACCTCTGCCTCGCGCTAGACATTCTATTTGCTTTTATCGTCAGGTGAGTATCCATCCATCTCTCGAGATTCTATATTTTTCTGATCTGTTTGTTGAAGAGTTTTTGATAAATGTGGATCTACAATATGTATGAAGCATTTGCAGTCGGAGCTTGATTTATGTGCGAATTGCGTAATTGAGATTCAATCTCGAGTAATCTTATGTCATATTGTGTTGTAGATCTCGATCCGCTTGAATTCCCTGGATGAAATTAGTCATTACTTATCAGATCTGCTTTTTTTTTTTTTTTTTTCGTTGGATCGGGATGATGTTATGGATTTGTAATCAGAGCCGGATCTTGATCATTGATTGTATCTGAATTATGATATCGACTATTTGTTGTGCGATCTCGTGGCATTGAGACTCAATTTGACGGTTTCTGATTTTTTTATGTTGGATTTGAATAGATTTGCTGGCGGATCTCTATCTGTATTGTTTAATTTCATCTTTACTGAGTCGTAGAGATCACTAAGTATAAATAATGTTTTTCCTTGATTTATGAGTTAAAGTGATTTTCGCGACATTCTGTTGGAATAGTTTAGCTGGCTACTAGTGCTTAAGCAGTTCGATATGTGCTTACCGACTTCAAATAAGAATAAAATAAACACCGATATTTATGTGGTTCGGCAACTTGCCTATGTTTACGGTCGAGACCAGACCTAACCTTCTATTAATAGAGAACAAATAATTACTATACAAGCTAGCTATTAATAGAGAACAAAGAATTACTATACAAGCTAGCTACTCGAATTTATCCCGAACAATCCCTAGCCCTTAAACATTTGTATACTCTTTCTCAACAATATTTTTTTGTCTACTTAAAGTATCTCACAAAGATTATAAGAAAGCTCTCCAAGCTTCTTTGTTTCTAATAATATACTCTCCATCAAGATGGAGTGATTTCCTTTGAAAATACTCCTCCAAGGAAGTTGATTTCAACCACACAATTTTCATGTAACCTCATTATTCTCCCCTAACAACCTATAACTCCCATCTAACATTATGATGACAAGAAATCATAATTGTTAAGTGGGTGAAGTCATCCATGTCAATTACTCACAACTTTGCACCTTGACCGAAAGCCACTTAGGTCCTTCAAGAATTTTTTGAAGGTCTTGTACACTAGTAAGACAACTATCCTCTCACCACAGATGTTTCACCAATCTTTAGTTCTTCCGATTGATCAAGTTCAATCAACGATTGAACTTCGCGACTGCAAGTTGTTTTGGTCATCGTGCCTGTTGGATTATCTGCTGTATGAATTTGTTTCAGCAAAATTCTGCTTTCAGACACCACATCTCTGATATAATGAACTCTGACATCAATGTGGTTGGTCATTTCACGGAACATTTGGTTTTTAGTCAGATGTACAACACTCTGGTTGTGGCAATATACTGTTGTCAGTTCCTGCACCAACCCCAGATTACTAACTAAACCACTCAACCAAATGACTTCCGTCACTGTTTCTATAGCCACCATATATTCAGCTTCCGTTGTAGACAATGAAACTGTTGACTGCAAAATTGCCTTCCAACTTATGGCACTTGAACAAATAGTGAAGATATAGCCAATCAAAGTTCTTCTCTTATCAAGATTTCCAGCATAATCTGAGTTGACATATCTAACAACATTGGCATCAATGTTGTTACCTCTGTCGTAGATTAAACTGAAATCTGCAGTACCCCTCAAGTATTGGAGTATCGATTTCACAGCTTGCCAATGTGTCTTCCCCGGTCGATCCATGTAACGACTAACCACGCTTACTACATGTGAAATGTTTGGCCTACTGCAAACCATAGCATACATGATGTTACCAACAAAATTAGCATATGGAACACGTGACATTTGCTCCACCTTATTCTCAATTTGTGGTGACATAGCAACAAAAAGTTTAAAGTCAGGAAGTGGGGTACTCATAGGCTTCAACCTTTGCATTCCAAAGTGTTCTAGCACCTTCTCGATGTATCTTCCTTGAGAAAGACACAATCTGTTCACTTTCTAGTCGCTACGAATTTCCGTTCCCAATATCTTATTCGCAACACCCAAATCTTTCATCTAAAATTCACTACTCAGCTAAGCCCTCAGTTTGCTAATATGCGCCGTGTTCTTAGCAGCTATTGTGAGTAATTGACATGGGTGGACTCACCCAGTTAGCAATTATGATTTATTGTCATACTGATGTTAGGTGGGAGTTGTAGGTTGATAGATGGGAGTAATGAGGTTAGGTGGAAATTGTGTTGTTGAAATCAACTTCATTCACCTATAAATAGGAGGAGTCTTTGCCAAATGAAATCATCCCTGGAGAGTATTCTTGGAGAGATAAGTTTAGAGAGTTTTCTTGTAGTCTTTGTGAGGTACTTTAGGTAGAAAGAAAAATGTAGTTGAGAGAGGGTTTACAAGGGTTCAGGTTGTTTGGGATAAATTCGAGCGACTAGCTTGTATAGTAAATCGTTATTCTCTATTAATAAAAGGTCTAGTCTGGTTTGTGGACGTAGGCAAATTGTCAAACCACTGTAAATATCGAGTGTTCCTTATGTGTGTTTATTTTATTCTTGTCAGAGCTATCATCGATTCAGCATCTAGTCAGCGGTTTCTCACAAAATACTAGTATCAATGGATAGGTCGGTATTGTTCATATACGCTGCAGATGAATGAAGGTATAGTGATCCAAGACCACCTTGACGAATTCAATAAAAATCATTGTTGATTTGAAAAATATTGATGCCAAGGCAGATGATAAAGATCAAATAATTATTTTTGCTATGTTTGTTGCCACCCTCATATGAGCATTTTATCGATACAGTGATGTTCGGTAACATACGACTCTATGGAGGACATTAAAGCAGCCTTGAACTCCAAGGAGTTGAAGAAAAAGGTTGTCGGGAACAAAGATGGAAGCTCTAGTAAAGTGTTGTTCGCAAGAAGGAGATTGTTGGCGAATGCTTTGAGTAGCAAAGGAAAATCTAGGTCAATATCAAAGTCTAGAAAGATCAAGTGCGACCTTTGTGACAAAGGAGGACACATTAGGAAAGATTGTCCAGAGCGAAAAGGAAAGGAAAAAATGGATGACTCACGATCTGGAGACGTTGGTATTGTGGAAGAAACCTTTTTCGACGGGGATCTTCTTACTTTCACAGTCGGAAGCTCAAGAGACGAGTGGATTCTAGACTCATGTTGTTCTAATCATATGTGTCCCAGTAAAGACTGGTTTACTGCCTATAAACAAATCTATGGTGGTAAAGTGCCAATGAAACAATGCAACCTGCAAGGTGGTTGGAATATAAACAATCCAAATTAGAATGTTTGACGACATTGTGAAAACACTCTCAGATGTCAAGCACGTTCTAGAACTGAGGAAGAATTTGATTTCCTTGAGTATGCTCAACTCCATTAGTTGTACATACAAAGCTGGAGGTGGAGTTGTGAGGATTTCCAAAGGTGCTCTTGTCGTGATGAAATGAGTGAAGAAGAATAGTCTCTACTTGCTCCAAGGAAGTATTGTGACGGGTGTTGCAGCCACTGCACCTTCATCAGATTCAAAGAAAGAAATTACCAAGTTGTGGCATATGCGATTAGGCTACATGGGGGAACGGGCACTAGAGGTATTGAGCAAGCAAGGCTTGTTGGATAGACATAAGACATGCAAATTTGATTTTTGTGATCATTGTGAATTCGTCAAACAATGCAGGACGAAATTCGGAAAAGTTGTTCATTGGACCAAAGGTACTCTGAATTATATCCATTCAAATCTTTGGGGTCCTTCGCAAGTTCCGTCAATTAGTGGTAGACGGTGCAAGTGGACCTTTATTGACAAGTACTCTCAAATGTCTGGTAACTCTGGTTATATTATACATATTGAAGCACAAGAATGAAGTTGTTGATCAGTTCAAACAATGGAAGGCTATGATCGAGAAGCAGATAAGAAAACCGATCAAGTGCTTGAGAATTGTTAATGGCTTGGAATTCTGCGAAGGTGCTATCAATAAATTCTGTAACAAATAAGGAATTGTGAGGCATTGCACAGTTCGACATACACCACAACATAATTTTGTTGCAGAACAGATGAATATGACTTTCTTGGAGAAAGTTCAATGCACATGCTTTAGAATGCAGACTTACCCAAGAAGTTTTGAGTTGACGCTGTTAACAGAGCTTGTTACTTGATTAACTTGTCTCCATCGATAGCAATTGACTGTAAGACTCTTAATGAGGTATGATCTGAATCTCCTGCAAAATGCTCTGAGTTGAGAGTTTTTGGTTGTTCTGCTTATGCTCATGTAAATGATGGTAAACTTGAGTCGAGGGCAAATAATTGCATATTTTTAGGGTATGCAGATGGGGTGAAAAGGTATAAGTTATGGTGCCCTTCTTTGAAACTACCCAAGTGTATCATTAGCAGGGATGTGACCTTTGACGAGTCTACTATGTTGAAAAAGGATGAGAGTCAGGATGTTGTAATAGACCATGGTATTGGTAAACGAGTGGAGCTTGAAATGGAAGCCTCACTTGCAAGACAGATTGCAAGAAGATGTTCAGGGCAAGGAAGATGATGAAAAAGCTCATTTCTCTGCCGAAACTCAATACGTAAAGAATTATATACTTGCTCAGGACAGAGCAAGGAGACAAATCAAGCTATCTCAAAGATACGAAGACTGTGTTGCCTATGCACTGAGTATAGCTGAAAGTATTGAGATGCGCGAGCCAGCGACCTAAGCTATGAGGAGTGCAAAATAAAAAAAGTGGAATATAGTGATGAATGAGGAAATTGAATCTCTTCACAAGAATCATACTTGGGAGCTAATCAAATCTCCCAAAGGCCAAAAGATTGTAAATTGCAAATAGATCTTTAAGAAAAAGAAAGGAATTCCTAAGGTAGAAGATGCAAGGTTCAAGGCATGTTTGGTGGCAAAGGGTTATACACATAAGAAAAGTATCGATTTTAATGAATTATTTTCTCTTATGCTGAAACATAGCTCTATTAGAGTGTTGCTTGATATGGTTGTTGTGTGTGACTTAGAGCTTGAACAACTCGATGTCAAAATAACTTTTTTGCATGGCAAGTTGGAGGAATAGATTTATGTGCATCAGCCGGAGGTTTCATGGTCTAGGAAAAGGAAGATCACGTATGTTTGCTGAAGAAATCTTTGTATCATCTGAAACAGTCGTTTAGATAGTGGTATAAAAGGTTCAATTCTTTTATAATCACTAATAGGGTTGGCAAAACAAGTATTTACACGATGACACGATACGAAATTATCAGGTCTAGATTTTGCTTATCAGGTATCAGGTCGTTATCGTGTCAGACCCGATAAGAAATAGTGTAGGTTATCAGGTTGACCTGACAACCCAATAGGTTACACGATAAGATACGATAAGAATTTCGTGTATTCAGATTGCACGATAACCTGAGATCTAATAGATTACCCGTTAATTTAATAAATTATTTTTACACCCCCAAATTATCAAATATTATAATTTAGTACCTAATATATATATTCACATTTCCCTAACTCTACTCATTTAGTCAACTTAACAGGTTAACAGGTCATTAACGTGTAATGGGTAGGCTAATGTGTAATGAAAATCTATTAGGTTTTATTGTGTCGTATTTACCTGATAGGTTTCGTGTCATCGTGTGACACGAAAAATTATCGTGTCTTGTCGTGTTGACACGATAATTTTCGTGTTGTGTTCGTGTTTGGGTAGTCTGACACGATATGCTTATCGTGTCGTGTTCATATTTGGGTCTTATCGCGTTTCGTGTTATCGTGTAATGACCTGTTACACGACCTGTTACCTGTTTTGCCAACCCTAATCACTAATAGTTATTCGAGGAGCAATTATGATAGCTGTGTTTGTCATAAGAAGCTTTTAGACGATTCGTATGTCTATTTACTGTTATACGTGGATGATATGTTGATAGCTATTGTGACAAATTGCTAATTAGATACTGAATCAATAATAGCTCCAACAAGAATAAAATAAACATATAGAATGAACACTCGATATTTACATGGTTCGGCTATTTGTCAACGTCCACGAGTGAGACTAGACCTTTTATTGATTGAGAACAAGAAGTTACTATACAAACTAGCCACTCGAATTTATCCCAGACAACCCGAGCCCTTAAACCCTTGTACACCCTCTCACAACTATATTTTTTTTTCTACCCAAAGTACCTTACAAAGATTACAAGAAAGCTCTTTTTGTTTCTTTCTCTCTAAGAATACTCTTTTAAAGGTAGGATGATTTCTTTTGGCAAAGACTCATCCTATTTATAGGTAAAGGAAGTTGATTTCAACCACACAACTTTCTTCGAGCCTTACTATTCTCACCGAACATCATTATGATAAAAAATCATAATTGCTAAGTGGATGAGGCCACTCATGTCAATTGCTCCCACCCTGTACACGCACATGCGCCGTGTGTTCATCAATAGTTATTCATCGTTTCCCGCATGATGAAATTGTAGTGTATAAAGCTTGCTAGATCTAGATGGTAGTACAAGATGTGGTCATTTCTTTTGTAGATCCATGTCCTCTTAACAATTATAATGGTCTCATCACAAAAATGATGTGTTTAAATCTCCCTCTCCCCTTCTTTCATTACCCTATATCGTTTTCCAAATTCTATGCATTTGATGTTATTAAACATTGGGAAATTTCTCTAAAGGTCCCATAAGTGTAAAACATCACTTATGGGAGTCCCATCCAAGATATCTTTTTACTCTTGGGATGGGACCTAGAAAGTGATGTTTTTCATTCATGGGACCTCTCACCAAGTTACCCTTAAACATTTACTTTCATTTATTTTACTGTTGGGTTCCTAGGCGTATTTCTGGGTTTCTTTGCTTTTGTTTTGTTACACTACGCCATATGTTTTTATTTTTTTGGGTGTTGGATTTAACAGACTTAAAGATGGGACTGTCTTTCACCAAGCTATTTAGTCGGCTTTTTGCCAAGAAAGAGATGCGCATACTGATGGTGGGTCTCGATGCAGCTGGTAAAACAACCATTCTGTACAAGCTCAAGCTGGGAGAGATAGTTACCACCATCCCTACCATCGGTAAGCTCCATGAGCATCAATGAATTTCTTGGCATGCTTATTTCCTTCTTCCCTCTCTCCCATGTCGTATTTACTTTCCCCTGTTAGGACTCATGTATTATCATATGCTCAGGGTTTAACGTGGAAACTGTGGAATACAAGAACATTAGCTTCACTGTTTGGGATGTTGGAGGCCAGGACAAGGTACTTCTGTTTAATCATTATATTCTTAAGCGGTTTGTATAGCATTTGAGATGTCGTTTACAACAAACATTCATATCCAAATAACAAGGATTCAAGAATCGTAACAAATATAAAATTTAAGTGAACTAAAACAATGTGTTTCTTTGTTCAAACAAATAAACATATAAATTTGATTAAATCACAGTTAAATGAAAAAAAATACGCAAATCAATTCATCAAAAATACGATAATTTAGACAACCAAACGGACCTTAATTGATTAGATGCCCTAACACGAATGTCTTTATTACAGATTCGTCCTTTGTGGAGACATTACTTCCAGAACACCCAAGGTCTCATATTTGTGGTTGATAGCAATGATCGAGACCGTGTGGTGGAAGCCAGGGATGAGCTGCACAGAATGTTGAATGAGGTAATTTGCAAAACCGTCGATACATTAGGCAAAACAGGCTCTTAACATCACTACACATAGATTTACTATGATAATTTCCTTGTTACCGTGACAGGATGAATTGAGGGATGCTGTGCTGCTGGTTTTTGCAAACAAACAGGACCTTCCAAATGCGATGAATGCTGCTGAGATAACTGACAAGCTCGGCCTCCACTCCCTCCGCCAACGCCACTGGTATATTATTTTAGTTACCCGTTTGGCGTACCGTTTAGTAACTTCAAACTATGGTTCAAAAATTCAAAATCAATCAATTTTTAAACATTGTTTCAAAACCATGTTTTTAACTTCAATCTTATGAATAGACGTACACTATATATGGAAGGTAGCCTTTGGTTTAGATTTTGGAGAAATAAAAAATTCAACTATGACATAAATTATTTTAGAAAACAATTTTACCGATTCTCAATCAGCTACATTGCTACTTCCCTTAAGACCATAGCATTTCCAACATTTGTTAGAGATGTTGTGCCATCTTCCATTTTGGCACTTTTCTAGCAAAAAAATAGGCTCCAACAGATGTTGAATAATTTGTGCCAAAATAGCATAGATGCTTTTGGCTTAGCCCATATTTGGCATAGGCTGCACCCTTAGCCAAAAATGGCCAAACCATAGTTTGTGCCAAATATAACTAAGGCAGAGCTTGATACAGATTATCCAACATCTATTGGAGTCTTATTTTGCTTCAAAAGTGCCAAAATGGAGGATGGCTCAACATCTCCAACTACTGTTGGATATGCTCTAAGATCCTTTTAAAAATAGTCTGGTGCCTATGGCTTTCAAAATTGTAATGGAGCTATTGATTTATTGTTTTAATAAATCAAAACAAACAAGTTTTTTTGTAAAGTTCAAAAATTAATTACCAACTTTTTAGAATATTATTATCAAATATTCTAAACCCGACCCGAATAATTGACTTTATGGGTGCATTGCAGGTATATCCAGAGCACTTGTGCTACTTCCGGTGAGGGACTGTACGAGGGTCTGGACTGGCTCTCAAACAACATTGCCAACAAGGTGAGTCCATTGCATATGAAAACATTCACAGCTTCAAAATGCTACGCCCTGTTTGGTTGTTCTTCAATTTGTAAATTCTACTGTTTTTCAATCAGTAAATTTATAAATTGTTGAAATCTAGTGTTCGGCTGTAAGAATTAAAAAACACTTAATTAGTTTCAATTAGTCAATTTATAAATTGTCAAAATCTAGTGTTCGGCTATAAGAATTAAAAAACACTTAATTAGTTTCAATTAGTCAATTTATAAATTGTCAAAATCTAGTGTTCGGCTGTAAGAATTAAAAAGCACTTAAATTAGTTTGCTAATAGCTTAAAGTTATAATCAGACAAACAATTATATATATATATATATATATATTCAAACAAACTAGGGAAAATTATATTTTTGGTCCCCAAATTATGGGGTAGGTGTCAATGTGGATGGTCCTAAATCTAAATTGCACACTTGATCCTTTCACACTTGTTTCAATCCCGCAAAATTTAAAACGTTGTAAATGATTTTGCACGGAAAATGGGTTATGCTCAGCACGTCACCTTTTAACGGGAATAGAACCTTTTTCTAACAACATTCGTTCGAAAAAAGAGAAGCCAGATAAAAATTTCTTAGGTTTAGTAGATTGATGAAATGATGAAAATATTCCTATTGGAAGGTCACGTGTTGAGCACAATCTATTTTTATTTCAAAATCATTAACAACGCTTTCAATAAAAATATGAATTACTAAATTATAGCTAATAGAAAAATATATAAATCAATTAATAAAAAAAAAAAGATAATTTAGATAACCAAACAGGCCCTACTATCTTGAGAAACTTGTTCTGTTTTATTTTTTTCCTGAATTTAATTTTGTGTAAATTGCATTTGCAGGCATAATAAGGGTAAGAGTTGGGCTCTACTCGAGCTTGGATTATGAAAGGTGTCAGAATAGACTATTATGACTTTTTCTACTTTGGTTTTTGTATCCCTGTTTAGTGCTTCTGTTTTGTGCTTTGTTTTCAGACATTTCCCATTTGTTTTCCTCTAGTTTCCAAATATGTCATAAATTTTTTATCCTCCCATTATTGTCTTTCAATTCTTTCAGTTTTTTGTTGGTGCTAATTAAACTTTGGTAGGGAGGATTATAAAATAGTCAGAGGATTTAAAAAGTAATTAGAAATCGATAAAATAATAAGATTGTTGGTAAACAGTTCACGGCTCATATTTTTGCAGTAGGCGATTGCCGCTACGTGGCACTCCCAATGAGTAAATCTGTCTTCTTATACGATGTTGGTTGATTATACCTTGTCCCAGTCTCATCATCAGGAAAACGGTTCCAACTCCTGACTAATTTGTGTAGGGAAGTTGAATTTCTCTTTTTTCGTCAGGTTCATAACCAGCGACATAGTTTTCGAACTTAATCGAATTAGTATTCTGAAAGGGCTCCTAATATCGGCGTTTACCTGGTTGAGAGTTGTATATAAGTGCTATAATTCTCTAGCCAATATTCTTGTTTCTTTCGACTTTTATATGTCAATAAGCAGTCCATGACAACGTGCTATAATAATTAGCGTTGTGATTTTGTAAGAATTATTGAACTTAGTGGATTATAATACAAAAATCCCAGAATAAGTATTATTTAAAAACACAAACTAAAAGCTATTTTCACACATAAGATTTCACTATTCCCAATTATAATATTACTTATTTTAATAATCATACTTAATTTGTAAATTTAAATTAATTCTTTTTCAACATTACTTCTTGTATTTACTAGATTCTTTTACATGCATAAAAAAAGACAGTCCGGTGTTACAAAACTCCCACTATATTCGGAGTCCGGAGAAAAGTCAGACCACTTAGATCTATTGTACACAGTCTTACCTTATTACTTTTTGCAAGAGACTATTTTCACGACTCAAATCCCGTGACCTTCAAGTCACATGGCGACATGCATATTCTCATTAATACTATTGTCAGATTAAAATTTAATTAATCGTGGCATTGTTAGTTTTTTATGTTTTTAATAAATTATTTATAATTTTCGTTTTCTTTTGAACTTTTTTAAAAATTAAAAAAATATTAAATGTCCACAAAAATTTATAAAAAAAACTACTTATTTATTATAAATCACTCGTAGAACAATGATTACAAAACACGACCTTTAACCCACAAACTATTTTTTTTTTTTAAAACTAATTTCACTTAAAAAAAAAATAGAAGAAAAAAAAAATACACTTTACCCCTATAATTCCCCCAAAAATCAAGTACTTCCACACAAACTAATCCTGCATTCAACTGATTTCTCAAAATCAAGCAGCCGACGGCGCGGTCACGTACCGAACCGCACCAGCCTCCGACATTGCCGCCGCAATCAACGGCTGCAAGCTCACCTCCTCTGCATCTCCTCCGTCGTCGGCCGTCGATTTCCTCAAATCCAATGACTCGTCATTATAAATGTCCCACCATTTCTCAACCAACATCTTTATGTCTTCCCTATGCATGTTCTCCTCCTTCCCTGTATACCTCCATGGCTTTGATCCCTGCTCAACAAATAAAACAAACAAAAAATTAAACCCTAATTCGAAGAGAAAGAGAAAAAGGGGGGCTATTTGTGTAATTTTAAAATACTTACAGCAGCACAATAATGAACAACTTTCACTTTCTCCAGCTCCACGTTCTCCGGATGCCGCCATAGCATTGCCAGAACAAGGTTATACACCAGAGGAATAGGCTTATATATGTTCTTGAAGTACATATTCAAGAAATCCTGCAACCAAAAAAAAAAGGAAATCGGATAGTTAGTGATCAGTTCCAAATAACGGTATAACATGTTATTAATCTTATTAAAGATAACTTCTGATTTAATCCTTTAAATTGATTTTTTACATCCGTATTAGTCCCGCATGTTTTCATTTCTGTACAATATTAGTTACATGTACCGTGTAATATTAGTTACAGGTTACAAATCATATATAATTGTGTAATATTTGTTATATGTAATAAATATTTTAAACACTACATGTAACTGCGCGAAAGAGCAATATGCGTATTGAGACTTCCGTCTTTTTTAATGCGCAGGACTAAAACTTGCAATTCTTTTAAATTTCAAATTAAGGGTAAACATTTAATTACACCATCCACCACTTAAATTATCGTTATTTGGCACTTCCCAGTGAAAATTTTAGGGTTAATTAAACTTTACCTGTAGTTTGACCGATTTACACTTACCCCCTGTGGTTTGAAAATCGCCACTCACCCCCCCCTGTAGTTAGATTTTCAAATCACTTACCCCTTGATATAGGGGGTAAATGCAACTAATATCAGACCACAAGGGGGTAAGTGGCGATTTTCAAACTATAGGGAGATAATACAAATTGGTCAAACCACGGGGAATAAAATGCTATTAACCCAAAATTTTATATATATATGGTACCTGCTCAGCGAAAGCAGTAGGAGGAGTGACTTTGAGTGTGTTCAGAAGATCATGATAGGTGGAGATACTGGGTTCGAAAACGAACATGCCCGCGTTGAAGTAGAGCGACGGCGGCTGCCCCATCTCCGCCGGCCACTTCACCCACTCCGGGCACTGTTGGCAGTACCCGATCTTGTACTGCGGCGTGTGGCTCCACGTTTTCTCGCAGAAACAATCCATGACAGCATAGAAGTGGCCGTCCGGCAAGTCAAAAAGATGATCAATGTTGTCGTAGACTTGGATATCTCCGTCCAAGTATATCATCTTGCTGTACTCAAGAAACTGCAAAATATATATATATATATGTATGTATGTATGTATTAGCAAATTTTTAGGATTTTCACACTTTATACTTTGGGATAATTGGCGATTAGTTTCAAAATAGCGGATTTATTATTAGTCCCATTCAAAATATAAATTTTAATTTAGTGTCTTAATGTATATTAAAGTAATATATATATATATATATATATATATATATATATATATATAATATTAGTGACAAGTTACAACTTACATATAGTTATGTCATATACACCCATGTAAGATTTGTTATATTTAACAAATATTTTAGACAGCTAAATATATGTAACTGCAACGATGCAATTACCTTTAAAATTAAGAATAATTTTAGATAGCTAAATACAGGTAACTACGACGGTACAACCACCTTTAAAATTAAGAATAAGATAAGGAACTTGCCACGTAAACACCTTTTTTGCTTCCAAGTTTGACCATTATTTCACTTTCACCCCCATAAGTTCAATTTGAACACATAATACCCGGAAAGTTTCTATTAATCTAAAATTAAGAAATTTTAGAAGGTTATGTGTTAAAATTAAAACTATACAAACCGATGTGAAATAAGGGTCAAACTTTAGGGGTCAAAAGTGTTAAAATCATTAATTTTTGAAAAATTTGTTAAAAAGTCTAATTTTATAGCGGAGTCCGTAATTTTTTAACATATCACATGATCTTTAGAAAGTGATTTTTTGAGTTTGAATCTCTCGACAAGATTTCGTTAATTTTAATGTTTCGTAGTGTCTGAACATGCCACGTGTCACACCGACAAACCATGATCCACGTAATGAACTACGTACCTCCCAAATACGGAGCTTGGAGTAGTTGATGACGTAATACGCCATGGCAAACTGGGTCTGGTTTTCTGGCGGGTACACCGGCTCAATTTCCCGGACGATACATCCCTGGTCCTCCAGAATACGGTGGTGCTCCTCCGGGACGTCCGGAAGGACCGCCACGACGAGAGGATACGCAGACTTGACCTTCCTCAAGCCCTTCGCCAACCCAACGACGCCTTTCACGTAGTCCCCATTGCCGGCCAAAAACGTGACGTAAGCCCTGCTCGGAAGTTTCACAGGCTTTACAACGCCGGCTGTTCTGGACGCCGCAGAAACAATTTCCGGTGCCATTTATTTAAGTTAAAAAAGGTAAATTCTAGAGAGAGAGAGTCACTGAGTTTCGTCTGGATTTAGAGAGAGAGTAATGGGTTCTTCTGGCTTTATAGAGAGAGAGAGAGTAATGGGTTCTTCTGGATTTAGAGAGAGTGTTCTCTAATGGGTTTCGTCAAGATTTAGAGAGAGAGAGAGAGAGAGTAATGGGTTCTTCTGGATTTAGAGGGAGAGAGTAATGGTTTCGTCTGGATTTAGAGAGAGAGAGAGAGAGAGAGAGAGAGAGAGAGAGAGAGAGAGAGAACTAACGGGTTTCCTCTGGATTTAGAGAGAGAGAGGGAGTAACGGGTTCTTCTGGATTTAGAGAGAGAGAGAGAGAGAGAGAGTGTTCTCTAATGGGTTTCCTCTGGATTTAGAAAGAGAGAGAGACTGAATTCGTCTGTATTTAGAGAGAGAAAGCTTGTGATTTATGGTTCTTTTTTCGGTGGCGTGGAAGAGGGGAGAGGGTGATGCTTAAATAGTGGTAAAGCGAGATTAAATAAACAAAATAAAAAGCCCAAAATTATGGGTAACTAAACCCAAACAAGGGGTTTGGATCAATGACACGTGTACTTTGACATGATCCAACGGTGGAGATGATGATTCAAGGAAGCCTCTCGAAGAAGGGAGGAGACTAATGGTTTGCTAGCAAGTCGTGGAAGAGACCAGAAGGCCCTCTAATCTTTCCCTCCCCACTTGATTTGGGGATTTTAGTGTAATTTTTAAGAACCCGGGCATGAGAGTAAGTATTCGTTCATAGAAGAAATTTTAAAATAAATTGGTGTCGAAAAATGGTTAACACACTGTTCGTTATTTAATTGAAGGTCTTGTGTACGGAGTTCTTTGTCTAGTGAACGGTCAACGGTAAAATTCTTGCAATCCGAACTAGTACTTTCAAAAAGACCCACAACGAGACATGAGAGTAAGATCACAGGGTAAAAAAGTTCAATATTGCTTAGAGAGAACTTTTCGCATTACATGATGCATCTAATACTCGTTGTTTATAGGAAATGGTCGGATTAGTTTTGAAAAATCAGGGTCCTGAGTTCATATCAATGCGTATCCAGTAAAAATGTAAGGTCCAATTTTGCATGTGCATATTTTTAATTGAATTTCATAATATTTAGAAAATATTTAGATCTAGGGTATTTTTTTTTTTGGATTATTATGTTATTTAAAATTTAGTTTTAATAATTTTGGGGATTAATGTGTTGATTTTATTCGATTTTTAAAAATTTTGAGGATTATTATGTTATTTGGAATATAAAATTTTTGAAATATAATTATTGTTTTTGCTATTTTTAGAATATTTTTGTAAATATTTGAAAAAACACACTATATATTTATGATTAAGTTATGTTGTCTTCAATAAACGAAGACAACACACCAAATATGAAGGTTGGATGTCTTACATCTATAAAGCCAACCAAAAAAAATGAACAATAGAAATAAATAAAGATATATAAAAAGATAAACCAAGAAAATGAAAGAGAGAAAGCAAGAGAAAGACATGCAACTCATACGTATATATGTATATACACGAGCTAAAAACGCATATACGTGGATTTGAGATATATAGTGAGTTTGGTTTATATATTTATATATATATAATTGATGAAGAATTTAATATAAAATAAATTATAAATAATATTTTAATATTTAATTGATTAATAAATATTATTAATAGTTAGTTAATATTTTTCTGTCATAAATTTTGTAATTATAGTTATAATATTTTATTTTGTACATTTAATAATGATTTAAAGAAATATGGTGCTTAATTTTAATAAATTTCATATAAATTAGAAAAAAAATAATGAATTTAATTGTCACGCATTTCACAAATTGCATTTCATATTAAATTAATTTAGATAAATTCTTAGTTTTAGGGCATGTCATTTGTTAGATTCTCAGGTAATACCGTCTACGTTAATTTTTCGATAATAGTGTGATAGTAATGCAATTATCAAGGTGAGTGTATTGTCTTCTATATAAATTATCAAAATATATTTTTTTGTATTAAATTGCGGATAAAAAAACGTTTATTAAAGTGAAAAGCATTATAGCATTAAATGAATTAAGTAAAAATTTAAAATGTGAAAACTGTTTTTTTTTTTTTAATTATTATTCTGTTATGTCATAGCGTGTGTCCCGACATGAGGGCATGTCTTGTGGAATGTTGTTGGGCGTGACAGTAAGACATGTTCTGCAGGAGGTTGTGTGACCTGACAGTAGAGCATGTCTTGTGGAATGTTGTTGGGCGTGACAGTAAGACATGTTCTGCAGGAGGTTGTGTGACCTGACAGTAGAGCATGTCTTACAGGTGTGTATGTTACCTGGCAGGAGGGCAAGTCTTACAGACGATTGATATATGTTGTTGACTATTAGTATGATATGGAGGTTTATGCCACGTGTGTGCTCCTACCATTGGAGATATTGAATGCCTCATACATTAGCAACTTTAAATTGCAATGATGTACATGTTACGGTATTGCCATAACTTTTGATCGTGAGATAAACGATATTATGACTAGTATGGAAGTATGTGTGTTGTGTTTAATTATACAAAAGTAAGTTGATCGATTGCTTTAAATTTAGTTATTATACTTGATCCATAAATACTTTTATATTATGAAAACAGTATACCGATAAAATATTTTATTCTAATAATTCAGTTAGAGATTGATCTAATCTTGCCATTAGATAAAGTAAGAGGATGGTGTGGTTTTGAGGCTATCAGGGGCAATAAGCGACTATATAGAGGTTTGGTATTGCGTGGCTTGTTGCAGAATAGTTGTATATGTATAGTCACTCTATTTTGAGATTGTAAAATTTTAACCTTCTATGTTAATTGTTAGTCAGTTGTATATATGTTATTCAATTTATATTTGCCTGTGGTTGGATAATATAAAGTTGAGTTCACGCCTAGCCTCGGGCGGTGGGGCTCTAGGTGAGTCTTGTGTTTTGATCCACCTAAAAGAGCCAACGTGCTAGCCCAAATGAACAAGAGACGAAGCCCAACCCATGGAGGTGCAGGAACCTTCCTAGTGGTTTGAAGCGTCTGTTTGGTAGTCTCTGGTCGGTGACCATCCCAAACAAGCCTTCTGGTGGGGGCACGAATATTGGTCGGCGAGCGGTGAATAGCATCACTGGTCGCCCTATTCTTCTATTCAGTCAGCGGTGGGCGGTAAAAGGAGACAACTACGGGTACCATCTTGACACGTGTCACGCTGTGAGTCGCCCGAAGGTGCTTGGTGAAAATATCCCTCATCAAGTTTACATTCACCCATACTTAAAATTGATCATGGCGGAAAAACTAAATCTTCTATAAGAATATACCAACCAACGAGGTCTCGTCATGTGGAGTTCTGTTGTCGGATAGATCTTCATTCATTTTGCATGGTGGGACAGATCCATTTGGGAGAGTAGATTTGCATTATTTCTTTGGTTCAGTATCTATTGACCAGGACTAGTTTTTTTTTTTTTTTTGGGCAAACAGTTAATTATATTAGAATTAAGGGAAGAGCCTCCCTTGATACACTGACAGAGACTCACATGGTGGCCCACAAGACCCCCCAAAAGAGTCATTAGAAATGATCAACACCGCTTACACATCTTATGGGGATTTGCCCAATGCTACCAAGCTACATCATGGGCAGACCCTAACCCATATGTACAAAAAATAACTCATCGGTGCACAGTGAAACAGGGCACCGAAACTATACATCACTAAAGAGAAGTTATAATATCACACTACTAAGAAACTACAAAACCAGGATAAACATAAGTCAGTTCTTGTAAGCCTTGCAACAAGGACACCTCCCACTGTCCGAACTTCATCACCGCCGAATCCTTGAACCTTCCTAGAAGAATGCTTCGCCACTCCCCAACAAACCTTCCCAAATACGCGTACCCAAACTCGTACTCTATCCAACAATAGATATCACACAATTTGTTGGACATTTAGGCCCCGTTTGGTAACCGTTTCCAACTCAGAAATTCTCATTCTATTCCCAGATTTTTGGGATTTCTGTTTGAAAATAGCGTTTGGTAATTTTTATTCTTGTTCCCATTCTATTCCCATTTGGGAATTCATCCCACTTTTTTCTTTAGGATTTAGAAACAAAAATAAATAAAAATCGGTTCTTCTCTTTCCCATTCCATTCCCTTCTCGCCATCACGTTCGTTCTGCTCCTTCTCGCCATCATCTTCGTTCAGCTCCATCGTCGCCATCACCTTCGTCGTGCTCCATCGTCACCATCACCTTCATTCTGCTCCATCGTCTTCGCCTTCGTTGCCATCGTCATCGTTCTGCTCCATCGTCTTCGCCGTCGTTGTGCTCCATCGTCGCCGTCACCTTCGTCTCCATCGTCGTCGCCTTTGTCGCCGTCGTCGAAATTGAAACTGGAAATGGAGTTCGAATCGAAATCGAACTCGAGTTTCGATTTCGAAACTCGAAATCGAAACTCGAGTACAATTTCGAAAATGGAGTTCGTAATCGAAAATGGAACTAGAACTGGAAATGAAAATGGAAATAGAGTTCGAAAATGGAACTGGAACTGGAAATGGAGTTCGAAAATGGAGTTCGTTCTTGTATTTATTTTTTATTTTTTATTGTGAAAAATTAATATTCTTGGAAATGGAGTTCGATTTCGATTTCTTTCGTTCTTGTATTTTTTTAAATCAATATTCTTAGATTTGTTCTTGAATTTGTAGTTTAGGGTTCGTTTTTTATTTTTTGGATAAAATCGTTACCAAACGTGATTATATTCTCGGATAAAAAAAAATTGTCGTTACCAAACGCCCTTCTGTTCCAAAAAGAAAATAAAATTATAATCTTATCCCATCCCATTCTCAACTCACTGCATGAAATGGGCACAAAATGGTTACCAAACAGGCCCTTACCATCCTTCACTATCCATCCCAGATGTTTGATATACCTCTATGATCCTAAAACCCTTTGCAACTTCATGAATTTCCAAGCCAAATGTCTTCATGTCACCAATTTGGCCCAACAATCCATGGACCACCACTTGGAAATAGTCAATTTTAGTCCATCCACTGACGAAACAAATATCGAAACCGAACACTCGGAGGACCAAACAAGCTACTCTTAATACACCAAGGTGGCAAGTGACAACTTCTTTGCATTCTTTTTTATGGATTGAGATAAGTTTATTTTTCAAATCAATACCTTCAACTGTAGAAAAAATCTCATCAATCTCATCTCGAAAGAAAGACATCAACTCTCGCCGGCGGCTATTTAAAGGTGTAAGTATAATTGTTTAATCTAGAATGAACAACTGGCCTTACCCCTTTTGTGGAAGCCAATTTTTTCCAAAACAAATTTGCTTCTATAATTTCATCCTTCTTTTCCACCACCTCCCAACCATCAGAACTAAGGGTGTGCATCAGATTGGGTCAACCCACCAAATCCGTCCAAACCGCAAAACCCGCACTGAAATGCAAATTGCCCGTAGTAACTAGGGATGGTCATGGGCCTGGGGGGCCCGCCCAGCCTGAACGGCTTGACCCTATTTTTTTAGGGCTAGGGCTTGGGCTTAAGGTTTGAGCCCACGGGCCGGGCTTGGGCAAGACCCAAAATTTTTAGGCCCACCCCGCCCCGAAGGATACTTTAAAAAATAAAATAATATATATATATATATATACACACACACACACATACATTACAATACAACCTTAATATTTGGAATATTGATTTTCTTTAGAAATTGTAATAAAAATTTCTTATAGAGCCGGGCTTGGGTATAGAATTAAGGCCCGATCGCCGGGTTAGGGCCCAACATTTTTTTGTAATACACTAGTCTAAGCTCAGCTCGGCCCATGACCATCCCTAATAGTAACTCATGTATTATTGAGCGGTTCACGGTTCAAACTAACTCAACCCACATAGTATTGATTTGATCCGCGATTTTGGTCCAACCCGCCCGCTGCCTAATCAACATAAAATTGGGCCCAGATTGGGCTTGCCCAAGTTTATATTTGAGGCCCATCATCCTAAATGGGCCTCACTTTGTTCTTCTTCTGTCTACTGTTGAATTATCAGTATGGACAGTTGAAGCATCCATGAATTTCCGACACCCTAATCTTCCCCCTTTATCGCCGTGAAGAATTTGAAAATCCATCTGAAAACATGCGCGTTCGCAATCGAAGCTCGTATAAGCCCTAATTTTATCTCAAATAATTCTTGAATTTGGTTGATTCCAAACCCTAGATTGTTGCAGGAAACCCTAGTTTCCGATGGATGCGAAGGATATTTTGGGATTGCCCAAAACTCCGCTGTCAAATCCACAAGAAAAGAAGTCTAGACCTCAGAAAGAAACGCAGAGAAAACCAGATGGAATTTCGCGCGAGGTAAGATTTTACTCTGCCTTGATCGATTTCGGCTCGATTTTTTCTTGAATTGTTGTGTGAACTCTCGAATTTCAGGTATACGCGCTTACGGGTGGTTTGGCGCCTCTTATGCCTTCGATTGATGCCAATCAATTGAAAAAACGCGCGCAAACAGAGAACGAAAAGGTCAGTTGATGCCGTAGCTTGTAGTCTCACACTCCCCCCCCCCCCCCCCTTTTTGTCACGAATTTGGTTGAATTGTTGGATGAAGTAATGATTGTAAATACATAGAGTTCATCATTGCAAAGAAACACTTGTTGGGAGGGGACAACAATGCATCCCGAACAAGATTAGTTTGACACCTTGTGGTTGGTGTGGGGACAGTCGTGGGTATACAAAAAAAAAAAAAAAAATCATTGCAGAGAAACCTGTCGAATGGAACTTCAGATAGCGGTTGTGAATGTGATTTCCTATTAATTTAGGGTGTTTCGGTGGCCGGTCCCTTATTTTACTCTTAATTTTAAAAAAAATCTTCTACCCAATGTTTTAGTCCCGTGTATTAAAAAAAACGGAAGGTAGACGCACTTGCATTCTCGTAGTTACATGTATCTAACTTGTGTGTAAAATAATTGTTAGATGTAACAAATATTACAAAAGGACATATAATATAGTTACATGTAATTTGTAATTACGTGGAACTAATATTATACAAGTTCATTTAACTAATGTTACACAGATATATGTAATATAGTTACATAGTGAATATAATACAGATTTGCTCACCAAGCTCTCTCTATTCCACATGCAATGTGTGAGCACATGCGGGACTAATACGGAACCAAAAACCAGTTTAAAGGACTAAATCTAAACTTATATTTTAAATAGGACAAATAACATAATACACCAACTATTTGGGACTAATTGTCAATTATCCCATTAATTTATCCAGTGTTGCAGAGAACGGCTTTTCCATATTTGTAGTTATTTCATGGTTTTATCATAATTGGACTTCTCTTTTCAGATTACCTGGCAATGGCTTCCTTTTACAAGTTCGGCCCGAAAAGATAACTTGCAGCTATACCACTGGGTAGGTTCCTCTTCCTCTTCACATTTTACACACACATGACTTTGTTTAGAATGGCTCAAAATGCTTTATTTTCATGTAGGTCAGAGTTGTAAATGGTGTTCCGCCAACCGGTGACTATTCATTTGCCAAGTATAACAAGGTACACTTTCATCTCCAATGTTCATTGGATGGTTCCTGCTTTATATTTTATTGCTTTTCAATTTGATGTTTTCTGATTTGAATATGATTATTTGATGTGATGCAGTCAGTTGATGTGATCAAGTATACAGATGAGGAGTATGAAAAGCATCTCAACGATCCTGTAGTGCCACTTTGTTTTGATCCTAGTTATGTTTGACTGGAATGATCCCAAGTAAGATAGACGATATGAAGTCGCTACAATCTGTAGATTTCTCAAGAAACCAACTCTCAGACCCAATTTTCCCAGGCATGTCGGGTTTTAATTTTTTAAGTTACTTGAGTTTGTCTGATAACAATTTGACAGGAAAAATTTCATCGGGCACACAACTCCAAAGCTGTGGTGCTTTTAGCTATATGGACAACAGTCTTTGTGGATCTCCATTGTTGCAAAATTGCAATGACAGTAGCGTAAATCCAGATGCTGGAAATGAGGGGACGATGATCGTGATGATAATTCAGGACTAGGTTGGTTTATGTCCATGGCCTTTGGATTTGCGGTTGGTTTTTGGGGTTGGTGTGGTTTGTTGTTCATCCACAGGGAATTGAGACTGACTTATTTTCGTATCTAGATGATATGTGGCTGAAACTTTGTGTTGTATTGCTGAATACAATACAAGTTTACATTAAATCTTCTCACAAACATTCAACACAAACCCTATCAAAATGGTCGAAGAATTTCAAGTAACACAACAAACAAGGACCTTTTTCATGGATCGACAAGATCTCTTAAAACCCTAACCAAAGCCGACTAGCATAAATTATTTGCACTAGGGAAGGTTTCTTACCATTGTAGTGTCATACCCGATGGTTTGTTTCGTGTGGAAGGTGCCGTTCTTGCTGGTGTTAAAATGATGCAGGTGTTCTTGTTGACAAAAACGGCCAGAGTGAAGACGAAGAAGACAATGGTGGGTAGACAGGGGTGGGTGGGTGGGTTTGGGAACACAGCTTTGTGGAGAAGTTGGCTACAAATCTCCAGGCTTGTCGAGTCATCTGAAGGTTCAAATCTTTTTATCGCCATCGCCCCTTGTTGTTGCTCTCTCTCGGGTGGAACACATTTGGTTGTATGTTCGTGGCTTGTCGAACGTGTTGAACTTGTTGTGTTGCACAATACAACACAAAGTTTCAGCCACATATCATCTAGAACACGAAAATATGTCAGTCTCTAACCTTTGCGGATGAACAGAGGACCACAAAAAAACCCCAAACCAACCACAAATCCCAAGGCTACAAGCACAAGCCAATCTATTCCTGAATTATCCTAACAATCATCATCTCCTTTATTTTCAGTGTTCGGATATACTCTACTATCGTTGCAATTTTCCAACAATGGAGGCCCATAAAGATTGTTGCCCATATAGCTAGAAGCACTAAAGCTTTGGAGCTGTGTGCCCGATGGAATTTTTCCTGTTAATTTGTTATCAGACAAATTCAAGTAACTTAAAAAATTAAAACCTAACATGCCTGGGAAAAATGGGTTTGATAGTTGGTTTCTTGAGAAATCTACAGATTATAGCGACTTCATATCGTCTATCTTACTTGGGATCATTCCAGTCAAATGATTACCAAATAATGCACAACTGCTCTCTCACTCCCCCCCACCCCCTGCATGGTTTTTTGGCCTGACTTTGTATTTTTGTTAGGCTTGGACAAAGGAAGAGACAGACCAACTGTTTGATATGTGCGAACGGTTTGACCTCCGCTTCGTAATTATAGCTGATAGGTTTCCATCATCTCGAACTGTGGAGGAGCTCAAGAATCGTTATTACAGTGGTACTTGAACTATTCTCTGCCTACTCAGTATTACTCATTTCATTCTCTTGCCATAAATGTTAGTGTTTGCTGTCTTAATTATAAAATATTATTTTCTTGGGTAGTATCACGAGCTATCTTGATTGCTCGCGCTCCATCTCCTGATGATGTTTCCGGGCATCCTCTTGTTAAGGTTTGATAAATCATTGTAGTAACTATTACATCTTTTGGCTTGGAAATCATGTTATCATTTTCTTTATGTTTCTGTTATTTAGGAACCTTACAATATGTCCCAAGAGATTGATCGCAAGCGTGCATTGTCCATGGTTCTCTCTCAAACCAAGCAGCAGGAGCGCAAAGACGCTGAGGTTTGAACTTCAATTGTGTAATCTTGTAGAGTTTTATGTGCTTCGTTCCTCAATTGTTTTACAATGCCATTTGCAGGTTCTTGCTGAAGCAAAGAGAATAACAGAGTCACGGATGGCTGCAAAAGTATGTGGTTTTAATTGTTTTTTTTTTTTTTTTTGGGGGGGGGGGGGTGGAGATTTATGTTTTTTAATGTATGGGGTGGGTGTCCGTCTGGACTTTGATGTTTGTTAAATTGCACATTTGATCCCTCAAGTTTCTCATTTGTTTCAATCTTGCAAAATTAAAATACTTTTAATGATATGAACAGTAAATGGGTTGTGCTCAGCATGCGGCTTCTAATTGGAATATTTTCATCATTTCATTACTCTACTAAACTTAAGATGTTTTCTCATAACCTTTCTCTAACAACAACTTATTTGAAGAATAAGAGAGTAAAGTCTGAATTGTTGTTAATGAATGGTTAGCAAAAAACATCTTAGGTATAGTGGAGCCATTAGAGCTCCAAGTGACGAGCACAATCCATTCTCTTTTCGAAATCATTAACAATGTGTCACAATTTTGCGTGAGTGAAACAAGTGTGGAACTTGAGGGATCGGCAAATCTCAGGGTCCACATAGACATCCAGTCCATACTTTAGGAACCTAAAACGTAATTTTTCCTTTCTTTTTTTGTACATGATTGTGCGCATCTGTTTACATTCTTCAGGCTGCTGAAGAGTCTGAGTTGCAAGTCGCGGAAAATGCTACCCAAGAAGGAGCTGAGAGGGCTGATGCTCCTGTTGAGACTGTATCACCTTCTTCCAATGTTCAGATACAACCCCTTGCTATGCCAGAGACGGCTGCTACCTTAAATTCTCTTCGCACGGTATGCTTGAAATTCTCTCTTTTCATTTTTTTACTTTCAAATACATGAAGAGTATTTTACCCATACTTACTAAGGGTTGAGATTGATTTGAGGGGTATGGATGGATGAGATTAGATTATAGAAATTTTTTAAGGAAATTTTTTTGCCTGAAAATTTCACACCCCACTTCCAAAGCGGTTAACGGGTTGAGTTAAATCATATGTTTGTATGTTTTAAATTTCACATTTATATTTAATTAATCAACTTTTTTATTATTTATTATCTTTTCACACTGATAAATTAAAAAATCGGTATAGCCCCTTTAGGCACAGGGAATCCCTTTTAGTTACTTAACTCTTCAAATTAGCAGAGTAAAACACACCTTTCAAACTAAAATTACTATTTTGTGAAGAAAAATCCCTCATTGATTGAAAACTTTTTCAGCTTCGGGTGTACTTAAGAACGTACGGACTTGAGCAAATGGTGCAAGCTGCGAGCTCATCTGCTGGGCTTCGAACTATCAAGCGTGTTGAGCAAACTTTACAAGATCTCGGGGTTTGTATTTATTTTTCTGTTGTTTAAACTTCAAATTTCTTATCAACATGAATAATCTAGGTTATTCGGTAGAAAATGTTTTCTTTTGCAAATGATTACTGATAAAGTTTTTCTATTAGCTGAATTTAGTTTTTTAGCTTAATCTAGGTTATAATAAATCTGTTGAATCTCACCTGATCCTGAGCTATATATAAGCCTAGGGTTACTACTCTTCCAAGACGTCTTTTGAGAGTGAGTTAGGCTTATTGGGTTTCTACAGTCAAGCTTTTTGTCTGACGTTGGGCATGTTGAATCCCACATCAATGTTAGGCCCTCCGATTTCTACAAAATCAATGCAACCCATAAGATTTTTTTTTTTTTTTTTTTTCAGGTTAACTTGAAACCAAAGGTTCCTACAAAAGCTGTTTGTGTAGAGCACCTTGAATTAAGAAAAGAAATACTGACTCTACTGAATCTTCAGAAACAGGTTCTTATGTTACATTTCTTTATTTTAGTTTCTATGGTAAACGTTTTATTGTTTACCGTAAACGATGTTTGAAATGTTTGTATTTTTTTGGAATAATAGTTGCAATATAAGGAGGCTGAAGGTTCGTCTTACCGTGAAAGTTCATACACTGAAACACCGGGAACACCCAAGGTTAGTCAAGTATAGGGAAAAATCATTCTTTGGCTATTTTTTTTTTTTAATCTAATTTCTCGTGGGCAATCAGCGTTCACGTGGCATGGAGCAGGACCGGGCTTTCATTCCAGATGCCACAACTTCTGGAGGTGGTAACTCAGTATAATTAACCTTTTCAAAATGTAGCGTGATGTTATATGTTTATTTAGGCCCCGTTTGGTAAATGTTAACGCTTTTTTTAGCTATTTTTCTCTTACAAAGAAAATAGTACTTAAGAAAATGTTATCAAACCACTTTGCTTATATGTCTGGTCTGGTATTTCAGGAGAAAGAGCGGGTAAAAGAGACCAGAAGCGCAAGGTATGCCCCGCCCTCCCCTTCCGGTTTTCTGTGTATTCTCCTCTTACTTCCATCATTAAAGCTCTTCCATGGTTGTCTAGGCACCCGGAAGATTGTCTGAAGCTCCATCTTCACCAGCTCATAAAAGGCCTCGGAAATTAAAGGCTTCAGACAGTTAAATTTAACTTTCATCAAACAACAGGCAACAGACAACATGTTCATGCAATGTAAGGATGCTGATAGCATCGTCTAAACCTGGGATTACACAGACAACAGTAAATTATTGTGATTCGTACAAGCAATATGTAAATACAAGCCTCATGGGAATCTAATCGTCCGTTTTTTATTTTGCGTTTTAGTTCGTGTTCTAGTTAGTAAAATCGATGTTCACAATGTCTGGGAATCTCTCCTTAATTGCAGCCTTGATTCCTGAACCAATGGATTCTGGGCCGACATACTTCACCTGACAATCGCCACCATCGACAGATAGAACATCAACGCTCCCACCGTAATTCTTAATCGCCGGTCTCAATACATCGAGATGAGCATTCACTGCCTGCATTACAATTTTACAATTGTATCAACAAGTGTTAAATTTAATGAAATGGTTTTGACACTTAGCACGCCCTATAGCTTTTCCATTATTTTACTTTGGTCCTCGTGGTTGCAATTTGAACACGTAATATGCTGAAGTTCTGTAATCATCCAATTTCAATTCAAATCATGGCCGATAAAGTGTTAATTGTCGTATACATAACTATTTTTAGAGAAAATTTATGGGTATTTTAAACGTCTTTCTTTTTCCCATATGGGAAAATTTATTTTTTGGGTCCTTAAAGTATGGGGTGGGTGTCTATCGGAATCCCGAGGTTTGTTTTATATTTGAGGAATTTTATATTTGTTTTAATTTTTAAAAATTTAAAATGTTAATGATTTTGTGTAGGATATAAATTGTGCTCAACGTATGATCTTTTAACAGAGATAATTTTTTCCATTTTTTCACTCCACTGACTTTAAGAATGAGAGATGAGTTCGAATTGTTATTAGAAAAAAACATCTTAAATTTAATGGAATGATAAAATAATAAAAAATTTGTATGTCAAGTTTTGAGTATAATGAGAGGGCAAGAGAAGGTTGAAAATATTAATAAAGTCCCTTAAAAATAGTGTGCACGACAAATAACTATTGTATATACAAAATTGTAACTAGAATAATGATTTGGATAGAAACTAAAAAGATAGATAGTTAAAAAAAAATTGATTGGGATTGAGGTGGTGGGCACTATCTCCCCCCTCAGTTGATGTGGGAGTCGAACCCCACTGGGTGCGTGGGTTGGGTTGAATGTATATGGGATTCGTTGTTGGCTCTGTGAAAATGTCAAACAGCCTCCTACATTCGTGGTTAGGAACCGTGTCTCCTTCCACACGTATTTGGGTGTGGATTTCAATCCCATCTGTTCGAAGGGTGCGTGAGTTGGGGATATGTGTGTGAGTTGGGCGCATGAGTATGACAAAAAAAAAAAAATCCCATTTTTGATGATCCCTTTTCTCACAAAGGCATTTCCATGTGATGATTGCTTTAGCCGTTCTTTTTGGCTTTCTTTCTGTCTTTGTGAAAAATCTACTGATTCCAGGGGTATTCTGATTATTTACTAATGGTTAATTAAGAAATATTTAAATTAGGGATTACAGTCCACAAAATTAAAATTTTAGTTCATCCAGTTCAGCCTACACGTTATAATATTCTGATTTTTTATAGTAATTTTGAATTTTTAAAAATATTACTGTAATGCATGAATTGTATGAACTAAAATTTTAATTACTAACCTCGACGGTAGTCTCCGTTGCTTGTTCATCGTCTACTTGACGAATATCCTTGATTGAATCTCCAAATTTTTCCTTAAGTACTCTTTCGATCCCCATCTTCATGGTTGTTGTCGAGCTCGGACAGCTTCCGCATGCTCCTGAAGTTGAAATTGTATGAGAATAATTCACAGTTCATAACAAAAAAAAGGACATCCCAATGCTACAAAACTTCCGCTATAAGCAGGGTCCGGAGAAGGGTCGGACCACTTAGTTCATATATGTATAAATTTAAGAGCCATGGAAATCCATCGGAAATCGAAGAAGTGTTAGTCCGATTGGACAAGGAGATACCCCTTTTCTTGTTAACCGAGTTCCACTTTTCTGTGAAGCACTTCAAGAATTAAATTTTGAATTTAATTTTAAATGGACCGTGCCGATGTGGGGAGTGCTGTCTTAATATCGCCCGGGGAGGTGACTAGCCTGAGGTGCGCATAAACGTAAACTCGCCCGGACCGGAAAACGCCTTACGAACAAAATAAAAATAAATAAAATAAAATAAAAAATCCAACGGAAATTACCTTGTAGCTTGAGGGAGACGACTCCTTCTTCGACGGACACAACGTCGACGTTTCCGCCGTCGGAGATGAGGTAAGGCCGGACGTCTTCAAGCACTAGATCTACGTTCTGAGTCGTCAGCTCGAATTGCTCTGCAGAGTACAGACCTGGAGATCCACCGGTCGATGCTCCGACGGCGGCGATTCGATTTTGATGACGGAGCCGATGGACTGATCGTCGGCGACTGCGTGCATCTAGGGAAAGAGATGACGGAGATTTGCGGAGGTCGATTTGGAATTTGGGGAAAGATTGGGGGGTTATTGGATTTCGGGTTGCAGTAACGGACGCCATGGCTGCGGAAGAAGAAGAAGATGATTGTTTGGTTTGGTGAGTGGTTAGAATTGATATGTAGACAAAGAAGAAGGGGTTGATTCTGTAATTTCGAAAAAGTCCATTGGTGGCCGTGATTTCTGAGCACTGGCGCGACAGTAGAAGTTGTCACTGTGTTATTTGTTGGTGTTGTATTTGAGTCGTGAAACAGTCTCTTGTAAAGTAAAATAAAACTGTATACAATATATCTAAGGCCCCGTTTGGTTAGTGTTCCCAATCAAATCCAACCCAAAAATTCACGGATTGATTGTTGGGAACGCGTTTGGCAACGCACAAAACCCAACCCAACCCAACCCAAAAAATAGGAATTGATTCTCAAAATCCTAAAAAAATCAGAAACAAAAAAAAATTGTTTCTTTTTGTGCTAAAAAAACTCAACCCAAAGTTCTCAACTTCCGACTTCATCTGCCGGCCGACCACCACCACCCGCCGCCGCCTGCCGCCGTCCGGCGACCGACCGCCTTCTCCGGCCACCTCCGGCGACCTTCCGCTGCCGGCGGTTACCTCCGGCGACCAGCGCCGGCCGCCGCCTCCGCCGTCCGGCGATCGTCCGCCGGCGACCTTCCACTGCCGCCGGCTACCTCCGGCGACCACCGGCGGCGGCAGCCGTTCGACCACCTTGCTGCCGCCGCCGCCGTCTGGCCGCCACCAAACAAAAAAAAAAATTAAAAAAAAAAATTAATTAGTTTTAGAATAAAATCGTTACCAAACACATTCTGTTCTCAGCATAAAACAAAAATTGTCGTTACCAAACGTAATTCTATTCCCAAAATTCTCAACCCAACCCAATTCAACTCAACCCAACTCATTCCAGTTGGGTTCAAAAAAGTGGGAACACTAACCAAACGCCACCTAAGTGACCTGATTCTTCTCCGAACTTCGCATATAACGGGTGTCTTGTAGTACCGAACAATTTTATTTTTTTTTATCTCTACTTTATAGTTAAACATCGACATAAATATATAAAATTTCTTTAGGAAAAATTATATTTTTGGTTTTCAAAAAATAACACATTTATCAACATGAATTGGTCCAAACGGAAAGGATTTGGGCTCCTTAAGAAACACCTCCTGGGATCGAATCTTGGAGAGTTGTGTATGGAAAGTGCTCTGTTGGGAGAGGTCCTTACTTCTGATGCCCGACAGTACTTCGAAAGATTAGTCTCTGCCGATCGTGGTACGGAAGATACCCTGAGAAATCGAAAAAAAAAAAAAAACATTTGTTTAAATTTTATATTGTTTAGTTTTACATTGAAAAAAAGAACTGTTGAATTTTGGATAGAAAATAGGTTGTGCTCCGTGGTTTTTTAATAAGGGTATTTTTATCATTTCATCAACCAACTAAATTTAAGACATTTTGTACTGACTTTTTTTTTTTTCTCTAACAAATGATTTTTATTTCTCTCATATTTTTCAGACGAACCATTGTTAAAAAAAAAATGTTTGATGAAATGGCGAAAATATCCTTATTATAAGGTCACATGTTGATCATAACTAATTTTTATCCAAAATTATTAATAATATTTTTAATTTTGCCAGATAGAAATAAATGTGAAATTTAAAGGCCGAAATGTATACTTTAGGGACCAATAATTTTTTATTTTTTGGGCCATAACCCCAAATTTTACAATTCAATTCATCCACCGTCTCATTAAAATAATTTTTTGAGAAGTCTAATAATTCTGTCAAAAGTCCAACCATAAATGTTATTATAATTTTTATATTAAAAATTTACAATGATTTTCATACAATACATTGAATACAGTAACTCTGAATTTTTTTTAAAAATTACAGCAATATGTAAATTGCATGGACAAAAATTTCAAGTTGTGTACTATTCACCGAGAATCCCAAAAGTTTTATACGATGAAAGAGAAATAAAAATAATAAGAATTTAAGTACTTAATCTGGTAAACGAAAAAACTCTAAGGTGACGTTTAGTACATGGAATTCGAGATAGAATTAGAATGGCCATGAGAATAGTCATTTCATTCTTATGTTTGGTACATGGGATTAAATCTCATTCTCATTAGAGAGAATGAGTGGCAGGTCCTCCATTTGAACTTTAATTGGTCAAAAGTCCTGCATGCGTTAAAAACTTTTGATTTAGTTTCATCTGTTTTAAAAAGGAGGAAATCTTACTCACATGATAGTCACGCGCCAATTACATGTAACTATTTTATGTGTAATATTACTGTATTAATTACAAGTAACTAATTTTTTATTTTTTATTTTCCAGTTACATATTCTAATAATATGTAACTTTTTAGTTACATATTCTGATATGTAATTAAAAAATTTGATATTTTTTAATTACATATTTCAATAATATTTAACTTTTTAGTTATATGTCTCTGATATGTAACTAAAAAATTTGATATTTTTTCAGTTACGTTATAAAACACTATACATATATATGTAATTGTAACATGTAACTAATACTATATAAGTACATGTAATTAAAAATAGCTAAATATTTGTGAAAAGTGACGATTATGAAATTGTAACTAACATTAGTGACATGTAACATAATTCACTATAAAAACTGAATATACTCATCAAAAGGCTCCCTACAATCCTTGTAATATCTCTACAATTCCTGCAATGCGGGATTAAAATATAAGTGAAATCTAACTTAAAGGACTAAATCCAAACTTAATAATACAAAAGAACTTTTCACCAATTGGATTTAAAAAATGAGACTTTTTACCGATTTTTCCTTCTCATTATCAAAGATTCTTCAATCCCATAAAACATGAGATTAACCAATATTAAGATAAACTTAGTATTAGTTAATCCAAATTATATGGGATTAGATTTTAATCATTCATCGGTCAAAAAACAAGATCAAATACTAACCAAATATTTGAATTTGAATAAAATTTAATTAAATTAATTGTTATACAGTTGGAAAATTTAATTAAATTATTATTTTATCATTTGATATCATTTTAATACCACATGTGACTTTTTGTCAGTAAACAAAGGAACGGTAACGAATATTCCATTCTATTCCAGAGTACCAAACGCAGCATAACGACATGTTCAATAATAACTATTAAATTTGGGGGTGATATGTGTAAATTTATAGTTACAGTAGCGGCAAAAACGTGATTATCCCTAAAAATTCCTCCCAAGCAACAATTTGCCATTTGAAAGAGCTCGTTCCCTCTCTCTCCACTTTCTCTCTCTAGAATCATCTGCTACGTAGTCCATTGGTGGATTCCTTCTCTCCATTGTTGAAATTTAAAGACGTTTATGGCCAAGATTGAAGCAGATTGCTTCAAGGAAGGAGCAGAAGTGGAGGTGAGCATCGAGGAGGAGGGTTTCAGGGGCTCCTGGTACACCGCCACCGTCCTCCGACCCGTTTCCGAGAAGAATAACAAGATCTACCTGGAATTCCACAACCTAACGTCCGACAACAAGGGAAAGAAGCCTCTGAAGGAGCTCGTCGACGTCGTACTGGTTCGCCCCGTGCCGCCGCGGGAGGCCGATCGGAGCTTCAAACTCAGCGAGGAGGTCGACGGCTTCCATAACGATGGATGGTGGGAAGGAATCGTCACCGAAGTCCTCGAAGATGGAGCGAAGTATTCGGTCTTCTTCAGGAGTTCCAGGGAGCAGATTGAGTTTGCGAAATCCGATCTCAGGTTGCATCGCGAGTGGGTACACGGCGAGTGGGTTCCTCCGTTGGAAGTATCAAAACCTCCGGCGAAAAAGCGAAGGAGAAGCGGTCCGATCGGCAAGAAGATATAAAAGGTTCGAAACCTCTAATTTCTTGACGCTATTATGCATTTTTTCTGCCATTTTTAGGTTTGATTATTCCGTTAGCTATATTGATTAGTATATGAATGATCAGCATTAGATAAACAGTGATCGAACATCAAATTTAGAACACAATTGGAACATTTTTAATTGTTCCAAGTAAGAAATTAAGGAGGCGTTTGGTTAGTGTTTTCGTTTTTTTTTTTCTTTCTACTCCCAATAAATTGGGATGAGAATTTTGTTTCCGTTCTAAATATTCGGAGAATAGAAACATGTTTAGTAACGACCATAGAAACAAAGAAGCTTGTTTGATTGCGATATTTGTTCTTTGTTTTTGGAATAGTTTTGTGGGAGTGTATAGGAAAATATTGTTTTTGTTTCTCAAAATCTTAAGAAATTGAAGAAATACTCCCAAATTTTTGGGATAGAAAGGTGTTTACCAAATCCGTTTCTGTACATTAATCCCAAAATTTTGGAAGCGGGAACGGAAACAATAACCAAATGGGACCTTAGCTTTTCTGTTCTAAAAAGAAATTTGTTTCGGTTCCCAAATAGCTTGGAAAAGAAACAAAAATCTGGGAATAATTATGTATTGTTCTCAAAAAATTGATCTGAAAAAATGGAACATGAGCGTAAATCTGGGAATAAAATTGTTCGTTTCTCTGAATTTTTTGTTCTGAAAAACAAAACTTGGAACATAAATAGGAATCCGGAATAATTCTGGTCAGTTCCAAGAAAATCGTTTTATAAATATTGAAGAACAAAAACAAAAATATGGCAACAGAAGTACTAAACAAAAGCGTCGTGTCTAGTTTCAAAATTAGCTCTTTAGACACAAGTTTTTGTTTCTGTTCCCAGGTTCCCTAAACAGAAATATGGCAACAAACAAACAAAAAATAAAAAACAAGGGTGATTCGGTGGGAGGTCCCTTATTTCTCCCTTAATTTTAAAAAATCCCAGACGCGCGATTACATGTAACAACTTTGTGTGTAAATTTTTGTTAAGTGTAACAAATATTACTATATTTTGTTACATGTAATTAATTTGTGTGTAAAATTTTGTTAGATGTAACAAAAATCACGCAAAATACATGTAATTAGTAACATGTAATTATATAACTAAATATACACAGATACATGTAACTAATATTAAACTAATTTTTGTGTTCAATATTTGTTAAATGTCACAAATTATTATACAAATATATGTAATTGTAACATGTAACTAATATTATATAAGTACATGTAACAAAAAATACACAGATATATGTAAAAATGTAACAATTATTAAATTGTAATTAATATTCGTTACATGTAACTAATATTCACTATAAAATCGAATTTACTCACTAAGTTTTACCGACAATCCTTGCATTTGCAATGCCCTTACAATCCTTGTAATGCGGGATTAAAACTCAACCGAAATCCAACTTAAGGGACTAAATCATAACTTTTATCTTAGGCGGGATTTTTTTAAAATTAGATCTATTTTTGGGATTTTTGGCCAATTAACCCAAAAAACAATTATATTCTACTTCGAGATTTTTAGATCAAATTTCTAGAACAATGCTATAGAAAACTCAATGGGCTTAACTCACTCTCAAAATACCTCTTGTAAGGTGAGGATTGCTCTAGGTTTTATATATAGCTCAGGATCAGGTAACAAAAGCGATGTGAGATTCAACACGCCCCCTCACGCGCATGGTAGACTTTAACAAACCACTACAGATGGATATTAGGGGAAGGACCCAATATCAGTGTGAGATTCAACACGCACCCTCGCGCGCAAGGCAAACTTTTTGTCAAATTACTACGAACGAATATCGGGGGGTGGGCGGGCCAATATCCATGTAGGATTCAACACACTCAACATCAGACAAAAGTACTGTCTCTAATACCATGTAAAAAACCCAATGGGCCTAACTCACTCCCAAAAGACGTCTTGTAATATGAGGATTGCCTTAGGCTTTATATGTAGTTCAGGTTCAAGTTACACAAGGGATGTGGCTGTAAATGAACCAAGTTGTTCGTGAACTACTCGAGCTCGGCTCGATAATAGCTCATTTGAAACTTAATAAATGAACCAAGTTTAAGCTTTTAATTATGTTTGTTTATTAAATAAACAAACATTATATGTTCGAGTTCGGCTCGTTAATGTTTGTGAACACCTCGAATAATATAAAATTAAAATATTTTGTTATAGTTACAGTATGAAAAAATAGTAAAATAGTACAATCTTACATATCCAATTATTTAGAAGTTAATTAAATTAAATTTTATATTTATAAAAACCCATTTTCAAGAAATAATTAAATTTAATTAATGAATATTAAAAAAAAAAAAAAAACTAAAAAAACTCGTGAACAGTTCGATTGTTAAACGAACCAAATTTGAACATAAGGTTTCAGGTTCGGCTCGGCCTCGAATAATATGAAAAATAAACGAACCAAGCTTGAACATTCAATACTCGGTTCGGCTCAACTCGACACGTTTACAACCCTAACAAAAACAAAAACTTTGCAACAAGAACAAAATTTGGGAACAAGAACAACCCATTTTGGAATTTAATTATGTCAAGAATTCAAATCAATATAAACAGAAAAGGAAGATGTTAAATGCAGGAGTAACTGAAATATGATTTGTAGAACAATCATGGTTTACCATTTATTTCCTCGATTGCTTGCCTTTTGAGTACTCCATATAAATTGTTTTTAAGTAATTAACTTACTTTATTTGAATCTATTAATTGATGATCATGATCAATGCTTGATTAAGAGAAAACCCTTTTAAGGTTTCTCAATATTATCAAATTTATCAAAAAAAAAAAAAAAAAGATCTTGGTCGTATTTAGGTTGTTCTAAATAAAATTTCCTTGATCGAACCAGGAACTCTGGTGTTGCGTTCTCTTGGGAGGTCTCTTTTCTCGATATCGGCTGACATTCGGTGAGATATTTTTTTCTTCGATTGTTGTCTTAGAAACATAATCCTATGATATGAATTTGTGTAATGAAAATAGAAGAATAATGTTTGTTTACTATGTTTACATTCATTAATCTTGATTAAAGTATTAATGTGTTTGATTTTGTTTGTGTTTGAACATGATCTTGGCATGCTAGTGCCCCAAGGGAAATTTGTTTTGCCTGAGTCGGTAGATTTATGCGGTCGACCGCGTGTTTTTGAAGGCTTAGCAAAATTTGTTGTGTTAATGCGGTCGACCGTGTGTTTTTGGTTAGTTTAATTCAGTTGACAGTCTTACTAGAGTATCTTCATAATATATTCGAACATTATCTGGAACAATTTAAAATGATTAGATTTGAAGAGTGAGTTGATTTTTTGAAGATAAACATGAAGAAAATCATAGGTCTACGCAATTTAGTTGACTAGCCTAGTTAGTCAGTCAACTGTTGGAAACTGGAAGAATTAGATCCAGGATGCCAAAGCAACATCACAAGAAAAAACGAGTCAAGAAATCAAGATTGATGTCAGTGGGAGGATGGTACCGACCTGGGGTCGCTACTGCGTCGCTGCCACGTCCCATTGCAAGTCGCGTATCGTCGCTGGAGGGCCGTTGCTCCGGCAAAGGTTGCCTAGCAATGGTGGGGGCAATTGTTGTGATCCATCCACAGCAGTAATGCGACCTTACGGGCCCTCAGGTCTATCTATATTTGAGGATTTTCTTAGCTAGCATGAAACGGTTCATGTGAAGTCTACAAATGCCACTGTCTCATTGTGGACAATAATAAGGTTAAAGCTCTCTAGAACACCATTCTCACTATTTTTATCTCATAATCGATTTTTTAGAGTTAAAAATTTGATTTCGCGAAGTTAGTAAGTATTCGATGAAAACTGAAATTTAATGATGATAACAAGGTTATAGCTCATTAAAAACACTGTTCTGTTGTCCTAATCCAATTATATCTCACGGAAAATAATTTTTTTGCTACTATTATGACATGTAATCAAATTTGGTAGAGATAAGAAAGTACTAGATTAAAAATGAAAATCGGTGGTAAAAAAATAAGGTTGTACCTCACAAAAAACACAATTTCTGTTATTGTCGTGCCATATTTATCTACTAAATAAGGGTGTGTAACTCACTAAAAATACTGTTTTTGCAATATTTTTTCCATAACCAGATTTTAGTAGAGTGACGGAAGTATATAATCTAAAATCGAAATCGAGAACAATAACAATATTTTTGCGAGACTTCTGTAGATTTAAGTATATGCTTGATTAAAAATGAAACTGATGACAATAACAAGGTTATAACCCACTAAAAATAACATTTTCACTACATCAATAAAATAATTGATTTTTTTTTTTTATATATTTCTAAAATATTTAATTAAAAATCAAACTCGAGGACCAGAACACGATTCGAGCTCACAACAATAATAATGTGATTTTGTACAGTTAAGTAAGTACTTGATTAAAAAAAAAACCCGATGATAATAACAAGACTATACCTTACTAAAAACATAATTTTCGTTCTTTTTAATCAATAGTAGTTACTTAAAAAAAATTAAGGATAATCAAAGTTAAAAACAATGAAATAAAGAACAAAAATTAGGCGTACATCTCCCTCTAATAGTCCCCGCATTTGCACTAATTCGCATTTTCTTACTGATACATATGTCTGAAACACCGTAAATGATTTTCTCTTCGATGAGAGCTATTTCTAAATTCTCTCTATTAGTTTCATTCTTAATTTTATCCATTCTTGTTTTTTCATAGTAGCATCCTCATTTTTGCCACACCAATTTTTTGGATATTTTTTATTTTTACTGTCTAACATTTTGAACCATACAAAAATGTCGGTCTTATTGTTGTTTTGTAAAATTTTCTTTTGAATTTCAACGGTATCCTACGATCACATATCACCTCAACTGTACTTCTTCACTGGAAGATCACATGTTGAATACAATTAATTTAAAAGACTAATAAATGGTCTAATTTGAAAAATCTCAAGGTATAACTAAATATACACCCCCATATTTTAGGGAGTCAAAATGTAATTTTCTCTTTTGGAAAATGGAAATCAAAAAAGAGAAGGGAAAGAAAAAGCTTTCGAGAAACAATGGCGTCTGGGTTTTCATCAAGGAGAAAGAAGAACGGAACGCCGAGCTTAACATCACCAATCAATTAATCAATCATATGAAAAGTGCTTTCAAATTATTGGCAGCATTAATTGGAAGCGAGACACTTGCAACCCTGAACTCCTACCTGTCTCAGCTACCCGCCATTATTACCGTTCCTACTGTTTTCTCCTTCTGTCTCTCTCTCTCTCTCTCTGGGTCTTTATATTTCCCCACAAATTCAACCTACCTCTGTCGGCCTTCGCCATTTCTGATAGTAGTTGGGTATTCACACTCTCTGTAAGTACTCTTTTCTTTATGCATCTTCTTCTTTGCTGTTTTTTTTTTTAGGTATACCCACGGAGTCCTCCACAGACTAATGTCGTTCTTGGTGCGTGGTTGTCCCTCCCAACGAGTGATTTTCCGCAAGTTTGAATAACTGGTTATGCATCTTCTTTTTCGCTGGTGTGTGTCTGATTGTATTTGTTTTAGAGAGAGAGAGAGAGAGTTTATGGCGATTTTCAATGACGAGTTGACCTGTACGGAGAAGGGTTTTGGTAAAAACTTCCATTAATGGTCGCCATGGGTTTCAGATTTCCTCCCTTACTGGGTTTATCCGAGAGGTTGGTAGTTAGGTGGTGTTTGGTAACCGTTTCCGTTCCCATCTCAGCAGTGGGATGAGATGAGATGAGAATTTTGTTTCCTTCTTGGGAGTAAAATCGCATTTGGTAACGATAATATTTTTTTTTGTTTTGGGAACAAAATCGCGTTTGGTAACGATTTTATCCTAAAACCAATTTTTTATTTTTTGTTTTGGCTGGACGGCAGCGGCTGCGGCGGCCGGAGGGTGGGTGACGGTGGCAGGACGGCCGGCGGCGGACAGTGGCTGGCAGGCGGTGCAGGAAGTTGCCGGATGGTAGGTGGCCGGCGATGCCGGAGGTGACCGGCGACGGTTGCCGGAGATAGACGGCGGCGGCGACGACGGCCAGCGGATGAATAGTGACAGTGATTTTGGAAATGGGATGGGAATAATGAAAAACAATTTTTTTTTGTTTCTCATTTCTTAAGAAAAAAATGGGCACAATTCTCAAATGGGAATGGAATGGGAACTGGAACAAAAATTAGCAAATGCTATTCCTAAACAGAAATTCCAAAAATTTGAGAATGGGATGAAAATTTCTGGAATGGAAACGGTTACCAAACGGGGATAGTTTTTTGGGGTGAGAGAGGCCTTAAGGTGACCACCTTACGAGTACAAGTTACAACATTTTTAGTCTAATAATCACAAAGGGAGAGATTGATCTATAGTAAACTGATCCAAAAACCCGATGTATGAAGGGAGATTGTTGTGTTGATCCCATGATAGTCAATTTATAAGTGTGAGGGAAAACCTCACTTCATTAGATTTAGAGCTAATTTAGAGTTGAGAGAGATCCAAGACCATCCTTCACTGATATTAGAGCCCATATTACAACAATTATGGCCCAATAGTGACGAAGGGAGAGACTAATCGATGGTTAGCCGATGCAAAGGCCCAATGTGTCAGGGGAAGAGTGTTGGGGTTTATCCTACAACGAATATGGAAGAGACTCATGGTCAAGTTATAAGTGTGAGGGAAAGTCTAACCTGATGATTTAGATTTTGGGGTTTAGAGAGGATCAAGACTATCCTACACTGGTATCAGATCCCCATTACAACATATTTGGCCCAACAACCTGGTTGATGGTTAGCCGACCCAAAAGCTCCACGTGTGAGGGAGCGATTGCTGGGTTTATCTCACATTGGATGTAGAAGGGATGGTGACCAATTTATAAGTGTGAGAGAAAGTCTTACCTCGTTAGAGCTAACTTTTGGCATTCAAAGAGGCCCGAGACCAGCCTTCAGCATGTTTTTTTTATCCCTTCTTCAATCGGCTTCTGCATATGATTCAATCTTGTATTAATTCAATTTTATCCATCAATATCATTCATGACTTTGGTGTTCTTTACATTGACCTTTATACCAGGCTTATTAATGGGTTCACAATCAACCCTTTTACTTTTCCTTTTCTTTTTTTGGTACAAGTTTGCTTGCCATTTGCATTTCAGACAATGACAATGAAGATGTTTGCTGTCAAAGTAGAGGAGGGAAGGAAAGGCCAAGATGGAGAGCTGTCAGTCGGTCCGGTGTATCGGAACCCACTGGCCGAACATGAATTTCCACCTGTTGATTCTGATTTACGAACAGCTTGGGACGTCTTCAGGTAAATTAAGACATTTAGACGAGTATGAGTATGTATCTGTTGTCAGATTATATATATATATGTATGTATATATATATGTATATCTATATGTATGTATATATGTATAGAGTTACTGCCTCTGTTTACTAGGGCTTCCATTCAAAGCAAATCGCACTTCTCCTTCCGACCTTCCAGCACCGGACAGGTGTCAGACTCTATACATCGTGTTACCACTTAGATATGTATATCTCTATATATATACATATATACACACACACACACACACATATATATGTATGTATGTATAGAGTTACTGCCGCTGTTTACCCAGGCTTCCATTCAAAGCAAATTGCACTTCTCCTTTCGACCTTCCAGCACCGGACAGGTGTTAGACTCTATACATCGTGTTACCACTTAGATATGTATATCTATATATATACACATATATATAGATATATAGATATACATATACACACACACACACATATATATGTATGTATGTATGTATGTATGTATAGAGTTACTGCCGCTGTTTACCTGGGCTTCCATTCAAAGCAAATTGCACTTCTCCTTCCGACCTTCCAGCACCGGACAGGTGTCAGACTCTATACATCGTGTTACCACTTAGATATGTATATCTATATATATACACATATATATAGATATATAGATATACATACACACACACACACACACATATATATGTATGTATGTATGTATGTATAGAGTTACTGCCGCTGTTTACCTGGGCTTCCATTCAAAGCAAATTGCACTTCTCCTTCCGACCTTCCAGCACCGGACAGGTGTCAGACTCTATACATCGTGTTACCACTTAGATATGTATATCTATATATATATATATATATGTATGTATAGAGTTGCTACCGCTGTTTACCAGGGCTTTCATTCAAAGCAAATCGCACTTCTCCTTCCAACCTTCCAGTACTGGACATGTGTCAGACTCTATACGTTGTGTTACCACTTAGCAGAGTCTTGTATACACACAAACACACATAGTTCTTGCTTGATCTTATGTTTCTATGTTAAGGGCATCTGTTGAAAAGCATTCCGGAAATAAAATGTTAGGATGGCGTGAAAATATCAATGGAAAGGTACATTAACTCCATTCATTTAGATTAAACATTTTTTTTTTTAACTTGGAAAATACTTTTTTTTTTTCTTTTCAAATTCCAGTTTCCATTTATTTTTCATCTTTAGTTCGGCCCTTACCTTTGGAAAACATACAAACAAGTGTACGAGGAAGTTTTGGATGTTGGTTCAGCGTTACGGGCTTCCGGGATTGAACCTGTAAGAAAAAACATAAATTAATATTAATGTCATCATTTTTTCTCCGTTTAATTCTTTATTTATTAACTATGAGTTGAATATATCGTTTTTGCCAATAGGGATCTCGAGTTGGGATTTATGGGTCGAATTGCCCTCAATGGATTGTGGCAATGGAGGTAAATTCTTGAAACGAAATATCTTCTTCAAATATCTTATACCCAAATGCACCCTAAGGTCACGTTTGGTACATGGGATTTATCTTGGGATTGGAATGAAGTTGGGAATGAACGTTCTATTCCTATGTTTGGTTGGTGGGATTGGTTTTCATTCCCATTCTCAAGTAATGACTAATCCCACAACTCATGGGATTAGTCAATTTCAAATGAAATGAGGTATTAGGTAATCAATCATGAGATTACCTAATTTCAAATAAAATGAGGTATTAGGTAAGAAGAAGGGCTTATATTTCTGTTTTCGTATTTTTCATAAATGAGAATAAAATTCTGGAAACAAAAACACAAATATGGTGGTGTTGCTTTCATGTTTTTGTTCCCAGAAAATATAGAACGGAAACAGAAATCTGGGAACAAAATCTGGGAACAAAAATAGAAATATGGGAACAAAACAAAAACAGAAATATGGGAACAAAACCAAAAATAGAAATCTGGGAACGAAACAGAAATAGAAATATGGGAACAAAACAGAAATCTGGGAACAAAAACAAAAACAGAAATCTGGGAAAATATTTCTGTTTTTGTTCCCATATTTTTGTTTTTGTTTTTATTCTCAGATTTCTGTTTTTGTTCCAAGAAAACTTAGAACATAGATATAAAACTCGGAATAAATAATTTTTCTCTCATATGTTTATTTGTATTCCCAATTTTATGAGAACAAAAACACTAAACAAGTTAGGCATAAATGAGGTTTGGTGTTTTTATCTTAAGTCTACTAACAAAATGATTGGAACATAATCAGTAAAATAGGGAAAAAATTGTTTTGTTCTGTTCTGTTCTCAAATTTTTACAACAAAATCCTGGAATCAGAACATAAATAAATCATTATATTTTTTTTTTGTTTCAGTTATAAGTTTTTTTGGGAACAGAAAAAAGGGAAACAGAAACACGAAAGTACTTCCAAACCTTTTAGTTTGTCGAGTTAAAGGATAACCTAGGTGACATTTGTTTAGTGTCTCTGAATAATTCTGTTATGTTCCCAAAATTTTGTTCTAAAATTTTCGAATATTGTTTCATTTTTATTTATCGGTCATTCAAATATCATGTTTAATGTATTTTGTAACCAAACATAGGAATGGTAATGACCATTCCAATATCATGTTTAATTCTGTTTGTCACCAAACATGGGAATGGTAATGATTATTCCATTCTAATACCACATTCATTCCATTCCATTCCAATCCAACGTACCAAACGTAGCGTAAGTGATTTTGATTATTTTTTTTTTGCAGGCTTGCAATGCCCATAGTGTAATTTGTGTTCCTCTTTATGATACCCTTGGTAAAGAATTTTTTTTTTTTAATTTTTTTTATAACTTCTACTAAGTTGTTCTCCATATTTCATTGTTTCTATCTCAATTTTTTTTTTTTTTCTTTCTCATGACCTCTTCTCAAGCAACCTGAAATCGTCCTGTTTTTTGTTTGAGGCAGGGCCTGGAGCGGTAAATTTTATACTAGGTCATGCTGAGATTGACATTGTTTTTATCCAAGATAAGAAAGTGAAAGAGGTGAAATCAGATTAATTCCTTCACATTTCAATTCATATGAATGGTTCTGAGTTTTCATCATACATATATACACATATATACACACATTGTTTTTTTTTTTTTTTTTTCTTTTTTTGCAGATTTTGAATCCGGAGTGTACAAACGTACAACGGCTAAAATGTGAGAATAAATTTGATTGGTTACAATTTTTGGAAGGCGTTTTACTAATTCGTTTTGTGTTTGCAGCGATTGTTTGCTTCACTTCGTTGACAGATAAAGAGAACGAAAAAGCCGCTTCAATTGGAATAAAAACATATTCCTGGAATGATTTCCTCCAACTGGTTGGTTTTTCTAGACTTTAACGTTCTTGGTGAACTGTACACAAATTTAAAATTTTTGTCCATGGAATCTATACAGTACAATAATTTTTTCATGTAAAAAAATTAAAGTGATTTTCAAGTCGTGTAGTGACTTTGAATTTTTGACATAATTATTGGATTTATCAAAAAGCTATTATACTGAGTGAGTTACATGAATACTGGATTGTAAAATTTGGGATCCGTCGCAAAAAAAAAAAACCTAAAAGAAAAAGAAAAAGAAGAACAACGGAATATGATTCATTTTCTAAGGAATTTGCAATTAGTATGATCCATTCTGAAAAATGACTTATATTTTCGTGAAATCCACTCATTACAGTAGTTTTGTGAGAAAGTCCAGTATTTTTGTCAGAAGTCTAAAGTGACTGCACTACGTGAAAATCTATGCAATATACTACATGGAAAATTTGCAGAGATTTTTATCTAGTGCAGTAACTTTGGAATTCTAATTTTTTATTGTAGCGCGTGGACTGCATAGACACAAATTTTGTTTGTCTTTGTGTATGTATGTGTGGGTTGATTTCCATTTTCTTGTTGGTTAGGGCAAAGACAACCCATCCGAGGTTTTCCCCCCTCAGCCGTTAGACGTATGCACGATAATGTACACGAGTGGCACCAGTGGCGAACCGAAAGGCGTTGTATTAACCCATGAAATCATTCCAACGGGCATATCAGGGGTTGATCTCATTTTGGAACAGTTTGAAGACAAGGTAATAAGAAGAACAATGCCTGAACTGCTTCCTTGAATTTGTTTTTTGTGGTGATCTTATTTTTTTGTTTCTTAATTTCCGTTTTGGAACTCTTGAATCTGGATTAGATGACAACGGATGATGTTTATATATCGTTCCTTCCCCTTGCTCATATCCTCGACCGCATTATTGAAGAATATTTTTTCCACAAGGGCGCTTCTGTCGGCTACTATCATGGAGTAAGTTTCTAAATCCTGGGTTCAAATCTTGGAAACAATCTCTCTATATACAGGGGTAAGGCTGCGTACATCTGACCCTCTCCAGACCCTGTAATGGCGGGAGTCTTTATACACTGAGCTTGTTTTTTTTTTTTTTTTTTTGGCATAAACATATGAAGCAAAAAAGAAGTTCGTCTTTGTTGTAATTTTGTCCCCGTTTATGGCTTGAAGGATATGAATGCACTAAGGGATGATTTGATGGAGTTGAAGCCAACCTTTCTCGCCGGAGTACCTAGGGTTTATGAAAAAATATATGAAGGCATGGCGTTTCTTCCAAAACATTATATACTATATGAACATACACACACACACACACACACACACACATATATATATATATATTATATTTATCTCTGTGCTTTCAGGTGTCATAAAAGCCCTGGAAGAACTCAATCCAATAAGAAGGAAAATCTTTGATATACTCTACAAATAGTAAACAATTTTCTTTTATTTTCTTATTATTCTCTCAGCATGATTCATATATGTTCTTCACATCTCCTTTCCAAGAGGCACATTAATTCAGAGCAATTTTTTTTTTTTTTTTGGTGATACAGCAAACTTAGCTGGATGAATTCAGGGTACAAACAAAGACTTGCATCGCGACTTGCCGATCTGTTGGCCTTTAGGAAGGTTGTATATCTCTCTCTTCGGTGTGAATAAATCGACGTGTTTCTTTTGAGGGGTTGACACTTTGTACCCCTGACTTTTGACCAAATCTCACTTTAGTCCCAAATCCCACGTTTTTGATTTGAACTTATAACACCGTAAACGTTCATAATCATCCCACTACAGTCTAAGTCATTTTCTCCATTACAAATTTGGACGGAAAATACTCACTTGTCATACACCTCACTATTTTTAAGAGACTTTTTGGGTAATATCAACCTCACCCTTCCCTCCCAAATGCTCATAAATATACATATAACATAGTGTACGTGTGTAGAAAATTTGTAAGGGGTAAAGAAAAAGGTTGGAAATGCCCATAAAACCCTTAAAGCTAGTTTGGTGCACCACAATTGACTGTTTATCGTCCAATATTGTAATGGAGTTATTGATATGGACTGAAGTGGGATGATTACGAAACTTTACGGTGTTATGCGTTCAAATTGCAAATATGGGGACCAAAGTGAAATAATGTTCAAACTTTAGGTGTGCAAAGTGTCAAAACCCCTTCTTTTGATGAATGAAGAACTTTGCATAGTTTTTGACATATTTTCTTTTGATTTTAGGTTAAAGCCAGGTTGGGGGGTCGTATTCGTCTAATTATTTCAGGAGGGGCGCCGTTGAGTACCGAGGTTGAAGAATTCCTGAGGGTTACTTCCTGCGCTTTTGTTTTACAAGGCTATGGTAATAAAGACTTGAATTATCCCATGCTTGATACAATGAAATATATCTATATGCTAAATACTTATATGGGTTAATGGCATTTTATGTAGTTTGACCAAATTGCACTTTATTTTACCCTGTAGTATTACTTCAGATTGATATTCCTAGGTCGCGTAATATCTGTTTGGTCTATTTTTTTCCCTTTCCTTTATTTCCCCTTTGTCGTGTTGGGCTCAATCCCGTGTATAAGGGGAAATTTGTCGTTATTTAACCGTTGCACCTAAGTCTGAACTACAAAGGGAGTAAGTGTGGATGAAAATACAGTTTTTTCTGTACATTCAAAAGCAGTGAAATTTCACTTTTTTTCTTTTCTTTTCTTACAGGAATGACAGAAACTTGCGGTTTGACCACAATTAGTTATCCTGATGAAATGTGCATGCTCGGAGCCGTTGGCGCTCCGTTTGTATACACTGAACTGCGTCTTGAAGAGGTTCCCGAAATGGGTTACGATCCGCTTGGAAATCCTTCACGCGGTGAAATCTGTGTGAAAGGGAAAACCAATTTCGCCGGTTATTACAAGAATCCTGATTTGACAAGCCAATCCATAAGAGATGGCTGGTTTCATACAGGTACTTCTATTACCTTCTTCTTCTTACTTTGTTCGACGAATGTTTTGACACTTTGCACCCTCAAAGTTTGACCCTTTCCTCACTTTAGCCCTTGTAGATTTAATTTGAACACGCGACAACTTGAAGTTATGTGATGAACCCACCATAGTCCAAATCAATAGATACATTCGAATTTTGGATGACAAACTGTTACCTGCCGTGCACCTAACTATTTTTAAGAGGACCTTATACATATTTTCATCCTCGTCTTTTGCTATTTGAAATTTTTCTATTAAAAGAAATTGTACATATATATATATATATATATATTATGTTATGTTATATTTATATTTTTGACTTCTGAGTATTTGGGCCAGAAGGAGGTTGGAAATGTCCATAAAGCCCCTTTTTTTTATTTCTTTCTTTTTTGGTTTTTTTTTTTTTTTTTCCTTCCCTTTTTTGTAGGTGATATCGGCGAAATGCTACCCAATGGAGTTTTTAAAATTATTGATAGGAAGAAGAATCTCATTAAGCTCTCGCAAGGAGAGTATGTCGCGATTGAATATCTTGAAAAAGTTTACAGCGTTACGCCAGTCATTGAGGACGTGAGTATCAGTTCCATTTTGAGTAAGACAGTGATTGGTAGCACAAAACCCCAAACGAGATTAGTTTTACACCCTGTGTGGGCGTGAGGACACTCATGGGTATACCAAAATAAAAAATAAAAAATTATGTACTACCAAACGCTACCTAATCGGTTTTCATTAATGTTTTGGCGCTCGTTGTTGTAGATATGGGTGTACGGGGATAGTTTCAAGTCGATGGTGGTTGCAGTCGTTGTACCGCATGAAGAAAACACCAAAAAATGGGCAAGTCAGAACGGCTTCGGCGGTACTTTCTCTGAATTGTGTTCCCTTCATCATCTACAAGATCACATTCTTCTTGAGCTCAAATCTACTGCTGAAAGAAACAAGGTATTTTTTTTAATGAACTTTTAAGTATTAACATTGTTTCTAAAAATTTATCCTAATTACTCGGGTTAATTGCCTTTTATCCGCGTAGTGTTTATTCTACTTTAAAAACCTACACTTTATCGCCTTCTACTTATAGTAAATCGGATAACTAATATTTTTTATTTTTTTTAAATTTAACATAATATGTTAAAGATTTGGGTGAAATTTAGTATCCCCTCTATATTTTACATGAAGTGGACAACACTACCATTAATTTTAATTTTTTTCTATTTTGCATTTAATAAAAAAGGAAAAAAAAAAAAAAAAAGTAAAGAGAGAGAGAGCCAGATAGAGAAAATGTTAGTTTTTTCATTTTATTACCATTAAATATTGAATTTAAATTAAAAAATAATATAAAAGACAATTAAGTCATTTTATTTTAGGGTTAATTAAACTTTACCCCCCTGTGGTTTAACCGATTTGCACTTATTCCCTTGTGGTTAGATTTTTCAAACCACTTACCCGTCTGATATAGGGGGGTAAGTGCAACAAATATCTGACTACAGGGGAGTAAGTGGTGATTTCTAAATTACAGGAGGGTAAAATACAAATTGGCCAAACTACCAGGGGATAAAGTGTTATTAACCCTTTATTTTATTACTTTCCAAAGTATTAGGAGAGTAATTAACACCATTTTTTGGATAGGGTTTTGGTTAATAGTCCACGAACGCAAAATTTTAACGCTACAGTAATTTTGCTAGAAGTCCAAAGTTACTGTACTAGGTAAAAGTCATTATAATTTTTTCATGTAAAAAATTACAGTAATTTTTATAGCGTACAGTAACTTTGGTCTTTTAACAGAATTATTAGACTTCATCGAGTGGACTGGATGGATACTGAATTGCAATTTTATTTTATTTTTTTTGTTTCTGAATGTTTATAGTTGAGAGGATTTGAACAAATAAAAGGCATAATTCTGGAACCTCAACCTTTTGATGCTGACAAGAATTTTGTGACTCCAACCTTGAAGAAGAAAAGAGAGAGACTCCTCTCTCATTACAAGGTCAAAATAAACATCTCTATTTATTTATTTATTTTCGTCCCTTTTTAGTAGATTTGAGAAAATTATGAACGGTCCACAAAATTAAAATTTTAGCCTATACAGTTCATTAGCTATATTAATTTTTTCAAAAGTCCAAAGTCAATATAATACAAGTTATTGTAATTTTTCTATGTAAAAAATTACAGTATCTTTTATGGTATGCAATGATTTTTGGAATTTTGATAGTAATTTTGAATTTTTGAAAAAATTATTGTAACGCGCTAAAAATGACAACATTTGATTATGATTTCATTCAACTGATATTTGCAGGTGGAGATTGACCAACTTTATCAAAAACTGGCTTTAAGTAGGTGATTTGTAAGAGGCATGATTTGCTCAAATACTAGGAGCCTTTTTTTTTTTTAAGGTGTTTGTCTTAATAATTTTATTATTGGCCTTCCTTTAGTGCCAAAGCAATATTAATGGAGTTTGGACACTTTGTATCCCTGAAGTTTGACCAAAATCTCACTTTGGTTCATATGGTTTTCATTGTAACAAATACTAACTTCAAGTTTATTAATCACCGCATTAAAAATCGTCACTTGCCATGCACTTAACTGGTCAAAAATTCCTTTAAAATCTCTTTGAAAATAGTTGGAGATACACATCCTAGGGACAACCCTGGAGTTGGCTCTTGGCAATATCACGCAAAGGTCTATGACCGATAATGGGCGTCTACCTCTCAATGGAGGTTTAGGAGCTATTCCCCGTTGATGCTCGCTATACCATTTTGGGGAATGACTCTTGAAATAGATTGGGCTATCGAGATACCACCGGGATCTTGTGTGCTGACTTGTGGGCTTAACTTGTCTATTGGCATAAGACATGCAGTAGTAGGATGGGACAATTTGCTATTTATTGGTCAAAATTGTAATAGAAAATTGATTTAGACTAGATAATTACATGATTTCATGGTGTCATGTAGGGGTGGTCAGCAGGCGGATTGGGCCAAAACCGTGAACCAAATCAATACTAGGCAGGTTAGATTAGTTTGAACCGTGGACTGCTCAATGATGTGCGGATTGGGCGGGTTGGATTGTATGGGTTGGTTAGTTTAAACTGTGGACTATCCAATAGTGTACGGGTTGGACTAATTAAAACCATGAATTATTCTTGAAATATAATAAATGTTGCTAAAAAAAAAAAACCATTACATTACAAAAATTTGTAAAAAAATTGCGATAAAATTATGGTAACACAAAAACAAAAAAAAAAGACTATAATGTAATTTGTAAACCATCACAAAAATAGAAAAAAAAAATTATAAATGCAAATAATAAAATCTAAAACGATGTCGTTTTGTGTCTACTCGGACAGATGGGTTGAACCCGTAAAAATATGGATCAAACCATAGTTCGCTCATACATGTGCGGGTTTCAAAATTTAACACTCACGCAATGCATGAGTTAATATTGGACAACTTTTTTGCGATGCGGGTTTGACAGTTTGACCCAATCCGTCTCACACGCGAATTCAAATTACAACTAGAGGGATAATAGTCAAACCTCCGTGGGTACGAAGTGTCAAAAAATAATGTTAATTGGGTTAATCAACAAGAATGATGAGTTTTATCAATAATCCTTCTGGTCAGTTTTAGAGAGAGAGAGAGGAGCCTCATCTCCTGGACAAGCTAGTTTTAAGAATATCAGAACCAATAAATTCTGTGTCTGAATAGCAGCAAAAATACAGACAGACCCATAGAGCTTTGTCTAAAACTAAACAGCCAACTGAAGTAATACATTTGGAGGGACAATTATATGCAAAACAAAAAACAAGTAAAGCTCAGGCCCAATTATTTCCTGTTCCTGGTGCTGCCGCCACCAGAGCCGCCTTCTTTTTCCCGTTTGGCATAAAGTCTCTCAAGAACACGCTTCGCTTCGCATTGGGGAAAGTTCTCCAGATCAAAGTAGTGTGGCGCTATATCGATCAACCTGAAAAAATTAGTTAACAAAAATTATCTCAACCATCTATTCTTCTAAAATATAAACCCCAACCTTTGATGAAAAGAAATGTCTCCAATCTCTCAACGATAAAAAAATGTCTCAAATGTAAATTATAACCGATCACATATATATATATATAAGAACATGAAGAGGAAAGGTACACACCATTCACCCCGAACATCTGTTACTGTGCGTATGAAGTTCCGGCTTGTTAAAACATACTCATTGTAAATCACCCATTCTGGCTTGTGATCCAAACATATTGATGGGTGCAAATGAACCACCTGGTTATGCCAAACACATTTTTTGTAATTAAAGAAAGAACACATTTTTTGTAATTAAATAAAGAGATGAGGTCGCATCCAAATCACTCCAAACAGCTTGATACAACAACAGGTAAAACATCCCGGCTCACATCTTCTTTCTCTCAACCCCCTTTAATTTGGTGACAATGTGCCTTTTCCTTTTTTCAGTTTTTCACACTTTTCACCTTGAAGTTCAACACAATTATCTCACTTTTGTGGGAATATTTTACAAAAGAAAAACATATAGTATGTGTTCCTTAGTGTTCAGCGCAGGAAGGAGATAATGGTCAAACTTCAGGGGAGCAAAGTTTTAAAAAAGTTTCCTTTTTCTTTTCTTTCTTTTTTTTTAAAGGAAGGAGGGGCTACTTACTTGGTTGTCTTTGACAGTCAAATAGTGTCCAGTGCGCTCCAGATGAGCCACTTGCATGAAGTATCCTGCTAACATAGCTTTCCTGATGTTGATGTAGTAGTCTCTGCTGTTAAAATCCGTGCTGCATTGCTTTAGGTTAAACCTCGCCATTATCCGAACAAGCTGCTGCCTCACATTATCTGCAGATTTCAGTGCCCTTTGATTGATGAAATTTTCATAACACCACTGTTGATCCTCTCCTGAAACCCAACAATCCCAAAAAAATATAAAAAATTATTAAACGAACACATTACTAACTCCTCAAAGAAACCAAGGGTGAGTTTGGATGAGGCACTTGAAGAAATAATTTGATTTGAACAAAAAATTACAAATTCTTTCTTCGAAAACCTCACCCAAATGCACCCCAAGTGAGAGAAAACTTACCATTTTGCTTGTAGGCATGGTATACATTCAAGAGCGTAAGGTGGTCCCCATCAATGTGACCAAACCGGGCTTTAGCTTCATCAGCAGCTTTTTGAGCCTCCCTAGGCCGGACAAAGCAATTGGGTACTATAGAAAAAATTGGGTTATCACAGAGGAGGCCCACGGAGGTCAGCAGACGCATAGAGGCGAGACGACAGCATTTGCTTCATGAGAAAACTGAGACACTGCAACTATCCGCATCAGCACTTACTCAGATATCCTATGGTAACATGCCAACCGGGGGCATGACACCCAGCCAAGACAGTTGCTGATGACAAACCTAAACAGACACTTATATATATCTAACTACACATACTGTAGTTAAACATATAAAACTATGTGCATAGATGCAATACGGGCATTAAGAATCACAAAATAGGATTCCTAGCACCACAAATCTACTGCAATTTGAAACTAAAAATAAGACTCAGGATAGACATCAAAAAAAGAAAAAGGAAGAACTACAATACCTGAAAGCATAGCTGATATGGAAAGAATTTCATTTGAACAATTGAATTCAGGACTAACCACCAGCATCTTCCCCATCTGAGGATCAAGGGGGAACTCACTCATAATTTCACCTAGTTTGGTCAAATTTCCTTCATCATCTAATGCACCAAGATAATTCAAAACCTCTAATGCTCGCATCAATGTCTCCGGGGCAGGAGGGTCCATAAAATCAAAATGGACCAGATCATCAATTCCCAGTTTCTTCAAAGTCAGAACCGTATTCGCAAGGTTTGACCTAAGAATTTCTGGGTAGGTCTGAGGTTGAAGATCGTTATGGAAACTCTTCTCTGTATAAAGTCTAAAGCATTTTCCGGGTTGTGTTCTTCCAGCACGCCCCGATCTCTGGTGAGCACTTGCCTTTGATATTGGAGAGACCAATAAAGATTCAACACGGACTCTAGGGTTATAAACTTTTTGTTTGGCAAAACCGGGATCTATGACATAAACTATGCCATCTATTGTTAAAGAAGTTTCAGCAATGTTTGTTGACACAACTATTTTCCTTCCAGCGATACCACCCTCCACAAGTGGAGGTGGAGCAGGATCAAATATCTTTTGCTGCATGGCAGGAGGAAGTGTAGAATATAGAGGCACGACTTTAACGGGTCCCACCTGGTCTCCCATATTCCCAATCTCCTTTGTTATTTTTCGACACGCGTCTTCTATCTCTTCCTCTCCTGTAAGAAACACGAGTATGTCACCAGGGGGTTCGCACATGTGTATCTGCACAACGGTTCGAATTGCTGCTTCAAGGTAATCCCTTTCAGGCTCCTGAGTGTAGAAAATCTCCACTGGATGAAGTCTTCCAGGGACCTTCATGAGAGGTGCACCACTAAAATAGCCTTGAAATTTTTCAGCCTCAAGAGTAGCACTCATTACAACTACCTTCAAATCGGGCCTATTCTTCAGTACTTCTTTGAGAAGTCCAAATAAAACATCAGTAGCCAATGTTCTTTCATGAGCCTCATCGAGAACAATCACTTTGTAGCGTTCCAATAGGGGGTCAGTCATTGCTTCTCTTAAAAGCATACCATCAGTTAAATATCTGTTGAGCAGAATAAATAGAAGTAAACATTCACAGTAATAAGGAGAGAATTGCAGCAACAAACATCAAATAGAATATAAATTTAAGAAACGATAGATGACTTACTTCAAAACAGTTCTTGCACTGCTGCAGTCCTCAAACCGAATGCTATAACCTACTTCCTCTCCAATATTCACATCCATTTCTTCAGCAACACGGCGAGAAACAGACATTGCAGCCACTCTTCGAGGTTGAGTGCAGGCAACCATGTACTTTCTGCGTCTATCAGGGGTCTCTATGTCAACAGCATCGAGAACAAATTGAGGAATCTGCAGAACAGAAAAGAAGCAGTCAGTAAATTCATCCTGAAAGAAGTTTAAAGAGCTGAAATGCAATAATAGCACATAGTTGTGCACCCAAATGCACAAACTTACTAACCAAAGAAAAAGGAAGCAAACAAATCATAAACAAATTGAACAACTCAACAGCTACTAACTTGTCAGAATTAAACTAGCTCCAATGGTAGTGGTATAATAAGGCCGCCCCGTAATCACTATCATATTTGATTTACCTAATGCCTCTTATCAAAGTCCTACTCTAGCACCTTACCAGAGACTTGGAACTTAAACTGAAGGGAAGAGGGCAGACCAGCCGATGAACAGTAAGAAATAGCAGAGATTACCAAGATTTTTTTAGAATATAAAGTACATCAGAAATCTCTATTTACTCTTACCAAGACAACTAATTAGCTGCTTTTGAGTCGACCATGCAACTCATAAAGGAAATTCATCATAACCCGGCAAGAGCAACACAGGCGGCCAGACAAAGAACCCACCAAAAGGAACCAATAACAAAGAAAGGAAAAGGTGAAACTGTCCAAAGAGACTTTTTCAGTAGCCAAGTCTCACCTTAACAATTTCTGAAATATATTCACTAACTTCTAAGTCCCATGCCATGAATCCCCCAGCCCACCATATGTGGTTCCCCCAAGAGCACCACATTTTCATATAGAAGAAAACCTACCACTACATGCCATACAAATTACAATTCCAAGTACGCGAACACTACACATTCTAATTTCTAAGTAAAACACTTGCCATGCCACTACAAAACTCAGAAAATCAGGTAAAAACATACAGCTTAAGTTTTTTTTGTTGTTGTTGACAACTCGTGTAGAAATAAAAACGTTGAACTACAAAAGTTCACTAAAGAGGAAGGATTAAAGAACCATATTCCCATTCATACAAACATGGTACAGAAAGACAGACTCTTATTAAAAAAAAAAAAAGTGTTCTTGGGATTTCTAAGATTAGATCTAACCCAACACTCTAGGGTAGCTCTGTCTATTGTACCAAAAATAGCACTGTGTTGTGCTATGCCTGTGCAACCTCTAACCTCAATGCACAATTGTCACCGAGGCAATTAACAATGGGGACGCCTAAATGCAGGTGTCAGCTCAACACACACAAAAAAAAGGTTCACCTATTGTGCCACCTCTAACATCAGGGAAGGCACTATGCGCACCTCCGAAACACAAGGCACAGCGCTGGCATGTATGACTGAAATTGTTTGACAAAGTTCATAATATGATTGCACAATGCATTGACTGCAGATCTATACTTTCAAACTTTTTCAAAACTTCTACACCACATTCAACTTGGTGATCGATTTCTTAAATGGTTTCATATATATATGGCTTTACAATGATTTGTATATGAATATAATTGAAATACATATTTTATTATTAATTACATAAATGAAAGATGCATTTTATACATTTGGTTGCTATATGCAACCAAGTTAAGTAATCCCACACTTAAGGCTCCAGGGCAACCTTGACCCATGGCGCACCTTGCCCCTTCAACAAATGTAACTTAGTATGCTCAATTTGAGTGCGCTTCACCTAGTGCATCTACTCATAACTCCACATTTGTAATAATTGGGTGTCTGGGAGAAGATTATGGAAAGACAGAGCAGTTCCAAAAGATCAAGCATTACTGTTACTTCGATTTAGTATCACTAACAAACAACTTGAGAAATCAAAGAATTTACAAGAATCAAACTTCTTCAAGATAACACTGACCTGAGTAGTTTTACCACTGCCGGTTTCACCAACCAATATCAACGTCTGATTGGCTTTCAGCGCCTGCAAGAATTCATCTTTCTGATGCCAAACCGGCAGCGTCTTCCTCTTCTCCAAAATATCATAATACCTCTGGGAATACGCCCTTCCATTCCACTTGTTTATGAGCGACATGTTATTTGTGCCGTTAACTGCGCCGCCGTTGGCTTTCACGAGCTTCGCCGACGCCGACGTATCATCCACCACATCGAACAAACTCACCTTCCTCTTCCTCTCCGTCCCCATCTAAGTCAAACTCCAATCTCACAAAACCCTAATTTTTCAAACGAAAAAATTCAACAGAATCACGAAATGAACTCCGAATTCGCAAACAAAAGCAAAATCGGAGACTATTTGAAAACCTGTAACTGGATTTCGGATCAAGAATTACAAACCCTAGATAGAAATGGAGGAGAGGAGAGGCTAGGGTTACGGGTTACGAGTCACGCGCGAAGTGTTCGTTTTATATATGTAAGAGAAAAAAGCAGAACTTTCTGGAATTACACAAAGGTCCCCCATATTTGTATAAAATTATATATAAGCCTCGCTAAACCGACAACTATTTTCCAACATTTGGGCCCAACTATTGATTGGCCCATTATGGCCAACAAAGCCTTCATATAATAATAACATAATTTTATTTTGAAAGTATTTTCGGGGCACTTACCGGGAGATCCCAAAAACGGTTAGAAACTACCAATTATGCCCGCCATTATTTTCATGAACCGAGCGGTCTTTTTGTCATTTTGTGACGAAAATGCCCTTAATGATTGCGCCTATATAATACATTATCATCTTGTGGAGTTAATTTAGATAATATATAACCATTTGTTAAAATGAAAGTAATTATCGTTGTACACAATTTTTTTTACAATATAATTATATATTTAGATTCGTCTAAACAAAAGCTTCAAAACGATATCAAATTCACTATTTTTTTCATTAATTTTCAGTTTTCACATTCATGTTACATTTCACATGGGTACTTCCAGATTTTTTTTATTAGTTTTGAATCAAATATCGTAATGAGTATGAATGTTACATGTAACATCCATTTAATAATAATGTTACATGTAACATCCATGTTGAATGTAACACGAATCCAAAATTAATCAAAAAAATTATTGAATGTGATATCATTTTGAAGATCTTATTAAGACAAATTTAAATATATAATTATATCATAAAAAAAAATTATGTATAATAAAAGTTATTTTGATTTGAACAAAATGATTTTATGTGAAACCTCCAAATAAAGAAGTTATAAACGCGAGAATCATGCAGGGGTACTTTTGTCATACAATTTCCGCGTTTTTTAAAATTTGGGACTAGATGGTTCAAAAAATCTGTAAATTGTAATCATTTGGTTTATTTTCAAACATGCGGGTTTAATTGGTAGTTTCACGTTAAAATTAAGATTGGTTGATGAGCGCCAATTTAACATTTTATCTCGAACACTCCGATTCATAGCGCTTATCCTGTCGAAAGTTGTATAAAAATTGACGCCTCAAATGGAGAACATATTCAGTGGTCGTTATACGCCGCATGCTAGATTGATACAGTATACTATAATCAATTTATAGTTAGCACCACGGTATATTAATTCATTTAATCAGGTCAGTCGCATATATTAGCAGAATTTTTCAATCTGATATGTGAAGTCTTTTGAATTGATTGTGGTGCACCATATAGCACAATATTCGTTGTGGGATATTGACACTTTGTACGTATAAAGTTTGATCTTTATTTTTATTTTAGTCCCTAGAGTTTCAATTTGAATATGCGACATTCTAAAATTTTGTAATTAATCTCATTTTAATCCAAATCAATAGTTGCATTACAATTTTAGATGACAAAACGTCACCTATCACACACCCAATTACTTCCAAAAGGACCTTAAGGTGACGTTTGGTACGCGGAATTCAAGATGAGATTGGAATAGCCATTGGAATGGTCATTCTATTCTTATATTTGGTTGGTGGGATTGATTTTCATTCTCATTCTCAAGTAATGATTAATCACACAATTCTTGGGATTAGTTAATCCCCAATGAAATGAGGTATTAGGTAATTCCGGAATTACCTAATTTTAAATGAAATTAAGTATTAGGTAAGAAGAATGACCTATACTTGTGTTTCCATATTTTTCACAATAGGAAATAAAATTCTGGGAACCAAAATAAAAATATGGTGGTGTTGCTTTTATATTTCTGTTCCTAGAAAATATGGAACGGAAACAAAAATCTAGGAACGAAATCTAGGAACAAAAACAAAAACAGAAATCTGGGAACAAAACAAAAATAGAAATATGGAAAGAAAAACAGAAATCTGGGAACAAAAACAGAAATCAGGAACAAAAATAGAAATATGAGAACAAGAACAGAAATCGAAATATGGGAACAAAAACAAAAACAGAAATCTAGGAACAAAACAGAAACAAAAATATGGGAACAAAAACAAAAACAGAAATCCGGGAACAAAAACAGAAATTGGGAAGAAAAACAGAAATATGAAAACAAAAACAAAAATCTAGGAACAAAACAAAAACAGAAATCTGGAAACAAAAACAGAAATATGTTCCCAGATTTTGGTTTTTGTTTCCAGATTTCTACTTTTATTTTGTTCCCAAATTTCTACTTTTGTTTTTGTTCTCATATTTATGTTTTTATCGGTCATTCAAATATCATGTTTAATGTATTTTGTAACCAAACATAAGAATGGTAACGACCATTCCAATACCATATTTAATCCCGTTTGTCACCAAACATAGGAATGACAATAACTATTTCATTCCAATACTACATTCATTCCAATACCACATTCATTCTATTCCATTTCAGTGTACCAAACATAGCGTAAAGGTATTTCCATCCTCTTTATTTTTCCTTTACAAATTTTGTCAGATTTTTATTTTTTGAAAAAAAAAAAAACAGTTAATTTGTTGTCTTAGTTGGAGTACAAACTCTTCCCTAATTACCAGCCAACAATAAATACTTGTCTTTCCTCGTAAGCATGGTGCATTCAAACCCTAATGCCTTCCCAATCTCCCTCTGCACATCATTTGCCACCTCGAACTTCGACTTTCCGGCGGAAATTCCGGCCACTTTTCCCAGAAACCGAACCGTATATCCTGGCCGTGGATTCATCATCAAGAAATAATTATCCAACCACTTCAAACCGCTCGCCGTCGTACCATAGAACATACTAACGTTAACAGTAATAGCCACCGGCATGATCTCGTCGCTGATCTCGGCGAACAGCGGGCTGAATCGGAGTAAGTAAGGTTCTCTGCAAGTGGTTCCCTCTGCGCAGACGACGACATCACCTTCCTTCAGCATTGCCTCTATCGTCTTGGCGTCCTTTTCGCGGTCTCGGGTCAATGGGAGGGTTTTGATCGGAGATATCAGCTCGGTGAACCGGCTGACGCTGTAAGAGGGAGAAGAGAGTGGTTTCTTGAGGGCGATGGCGACCATGGGGGAGTCCAGTACGCAGCGGTGGTTGCAGACGTAGATGATGCCGCGTTTTGGTTTTCCGGCGGGAACATTGATGAAGTTGATGTCCATTCCGGTGAAGGAGAGAAAGGGACCGGTGAGGCTGAACGGAAAGAATGATACGACGATTGTCCGGTAGATTGCGAGGAGTATTCCAAACGGAAGCCATAAGAACATGGCGAGAGTGGCCAGAGGGGTTGGCCGAAAAGCCAGTCCGCTGTCGTGGAAAATGAGCGGTTTGGGATACATTCTCCGGGGAAGACGATTCCAGCTTCTTCTTTCTTCCTCATTCACAAAATATGTACTGAATCGTGAATAAAAAAAATAGGAATTAATTACACTTTGTACCCTCAAAAAATGAATTGAAATACACTTTAAATCTTGATATTTTAATTTCATATTATGACTCGTGAGTCGTGCCTCCCCCAAACGTTTCAAATATGTAACTTTTGAAAACGACTTGTTGAAAATGAACTCTGACAAAGGAATTGTAAATTGTTCGGTAACCCAATTATTTCCTGTTCCTGCTGCCGCCGCCACCAGAGCAGCCTTCTTTTTCCCGTTTGGCATAAAGTCTCTCAAGAACAAGCTTCGCTTCGCATTGGGGAAAGTTCTCCAGATCAAAGTAGTGTGGCGCTATATCGATCAACCTGAAAAAATTAGTTAACAAAAATGATCTCAACCATCTATTCTTCTAAAATATAAACCCCAACCTTTGATGAAAAGAAATGTCTCCAATCTCTCAACGATAAAAAAATGTCTCAAATGTAAATTATAACCGATCACACACACACACACACATATATATATAAGAACATGAAGAGGAAAGGTACACACCATTCACCCCGAACATCTGTTACTGTGCGTATGAAGTTCCGGCTTGTTAAAACATACTCGTTGTAAATCACCCATTCTGGCTTGTGATCCAAGCATATTGATGGGTGCAAATGAACCACCTGGTTATGCCAAACACATTTTTTGTAATTAAAGAAAGAGATGAGGTCGCATCCAAATCACTCCAAACAGCTTGATACAATGACAGGCAAAACATCCCGGCTCACATCTTCTTTCTCTCAACCCCCTTTAATTTGGTGACAATGTGCCTTTTCCTTTTTTCGGTTTTTCACACTTTTCACCTTGAAGTTCAACACAATTATCTCACTTTTGTGGGAATATTTTACAAAAGAAAAACATATAGTATATGTTCCTTAGTGTTCAGCGCAGGAAGGAGAATTTGGAGAGGGGGGGGGGGGGGGGGGGGGGGGGAAGAATATTTTACCAAAAAAAAAACAAAACCCATTTACCATAATATATATATATTTGTTAGTGTTCATGGCAGGAACGAGAAGGGGGGGGGGGACCTATGTGAGATAATGGTCAAACTTCAGGGGAGCAAAGTATTAAAAAAGTTTCCTTTTTCTTTTCTTTCTTTTTTTTTTAAAGGAAGGAGGGGCTACTTACTTGGTTGTCTTTGACAGTCAAATAGTGTCCAGTGCGCTCCAGATGAGCCACCTGCATGAAGTATCCTGCTAACATAGCCTTCCTGATGTTGATGTGGTAGTCTCTGCTGTTAAAATCCGTGCTGCATTGCTTTAGGTTAAACCTCGCCATTATCCGAACAAGCTGCTGCCTCACATTATCTGCAGATTTCAGTGCCCTTTGATTGATGAAATTTTCATAACACCGCTGTTGATCCTCTCCTGAAACCCAACAATCCCAACAAAATAAAAAAAAATTATTAAACGAACACATTACTAACTCCACAAAGAAACCGAGGGTGAGTTTGGATGAGGCACTCGAAGAAATAATTTGATTTGAACAAAAAATTACAAATTCTTTCTTCAAAAACCTCACCCAAATGCACCCCAAGTGAGAGAAAACTTACCATTTTGCTTGTAGGCATGGTATACATTCAAGAGCGTAAGGTGGTCCCCATCAATGTGACCAAACCGGGCTTTAGCTTCATCAGCAGCTTTTTGAGCCTCCCTAGGCCGGACAAAGCAATTGGGTACTATAGAAAAAATTGGGTTATCAAAGAGGAGGCCCACGGAGGTCAGCAGACGCATAGAGGCGAGACGACAGCATTTGCTTCATGAGAAAACTGAGACACTGCAACTATCTGCATCAGCACTTACTCAGATATCCTATGGTAACATGCCAACCGGGGGCATGACACCCAGCCAAGACAGTTGCTGATGACAAACCTAAACAGACACTTATATATATCTAACTACACATACTGTAGTTAAACATATAAAACTATGTGCATAGATGCAATACGGGTATTAAGAATCACAAAATAGGATTCCTAGCACCACAAATCTACTGCAATTTGAAACTAAAAATAAGACTCAGGATAGACATCAAAAAAAGAAAAAGGAAGAACTACAATACCTGAAAGCATAGCTGATATGGAAAGAATTTCATTTGAACAATTGAATTCAGGACTAACCACCAGCATCTTCCCCATCTGAGGATCAAGGGGGAACTCACTCATAATTTCACCTAGTTTGGTCAAATTTCCTTCATCGTCTAATGCACCAAGATAATTCAAAACCTCTAATGCTCGCATCAATGTCTCCGGGGCAGGAGGGTCCATAAAATCAAAATGGACCAGATCATCAATTCCCAGTTTCTTCAAAGTCAGAACCGTATTCGCAAGGTTTGACCTAAGAATTTCTGGGTAGGTCTGAGGTTGAAGATCGTTATGGAAACTCTTCTCTGTATAAAGTCTAAAGCATTTTCCGGGTTGTGTTCTTCCAGCACGCCCCGATCTCTGGTGAGCACTTGCCTTTGATATTGGAGAGACCAATAAAGATTCAACACGGACTCTAGGGTTATAAACTATTTGTTTGGCAAAACCAGGATCTATGACATAAACTATGCCATCTATTGTTAAAGAAGTTTCAGCAATGTTTGTTGACACAACTATTTTCCTTCCAGCGATACCACCCTCCACAAGTGGAGGTGGAGCAGGATCAAATATCTTTTGCTGCATGGCAGGAAGAAGTGTAGAATATAGAGGCACGACTTTAACGGGTCCCACCTGGTCTCCCATATTCCCAATCTCCTTTGTTATTTTTCGACACGCGTCTTCTATCTCTTCCTCTCCTGTAAGAAACACAAGTATGTCACCAGGGGGTTCGCACATGTGTATCTGCACAACGGTTCGAATTGCTGCTTCAAGGTAATCCCTTTCAGGCTCCTGAGTGTAGAAAATCTCCACTGGATGAAGTCTTCCAGGGACCTTCATGAGAGGTGCACCACTAAAATAGCATTGAAATTTTTCAGCCTCAAGAGTAGCACTCATTACAACTACCTTCAAATCGGGCCTATTCTTCAGTACTTCTTTGAGAAGTCCAAATAAAACATCAGTAGCCAATGTTCTTTCATGAGCCTCATCGAGAACAATCACCTTGTAGCGTTCCAATAGGGGGTCAGTCATTGCTTCTCTTAAAAGCATACCATCAGTTAAATATCTGTTGAGCAGAATAAATAGAAGCAAACATTCACAGTAATAAGGAGAGAATTGCAGCAACACATCAAACAGAATATAAATTTAAGAAACGATAGATGACTTACTTCAAAACAGTTCTTGCACTGCTGCAGTCCTCAAACCGAATGCTATAACCTACTTCCTCTCCAATATTCACATCCATTTCTTCAGCAACACGGCGAGAAACAGACATTGCAGCCACTCTTCGAGGTTGAGTGCAGGCAACCATGTACTTTCTGCGTCTATCAGGGGTCTCTATATCAACAGCATCGAGAACAAATTGAGGAATCTGCAGAACAGAAAAGAAGCAGTCAGTAAATTCATCCTGAAAGAAGTTTAAAGAGCTGAAATGCAATAATAGCACCTAGTTGTGCACCCAAATGCACAAACTTACTAACCAAAGAAAAAGGAAGCAAACAAATCATAAACAAATTGAACAACTCAACAGCTACTAACTTGTCAGAATTAAACTAGCTCCAATGGTAGTGGTATAATAAGGCCGCCCCGTAATCACTATCATGTTTGATTTCCCTAATGCCTCTTATCAAAGTCCTACTCTAGCACCTTACCAGAGACTTGGAACTTAAACTGAAGGGAAGAGGGCAGACCAGCCGATGAACAGTAAGAAATAGCAGAGATTACCAAGATCTTTTTAGAATATAAAGTACATCAGAAATCTCTATTTACTCTTACCAGGACAGCTAATTAGCTGGTTTTGAGTCGACCATGCAACCCATAAAGGAAATTCATCATAACCCGGCAAGAGCAACACAGGCGGGCAGACAAAGAATTCACCAAAAGGAACCAATAACAAAAAAAGGAAAAGGTGAAACTGTCCAAAGAGACATTTCCAGTAGCCAAATCTCACCTTAACAATTTCTGAAATGTATTCACTAATTTCTAAGTCCCATGCCATGAATCCCCCAGCCCACCATATGTGGTTCCCCCAAGGGCACCACATTTTCATATAGAAGAAAACCTACCACTACATGCCATACAAATTACAATTCCAAGTACGCGAACACTACGCATTCTAATTTCTAAGTAAAACACTTGCCATGCACCTACAAAACTCAGAAAATCAGATAAAAACATACAGCTTAAGTTTTTTTTGTTGTTGTTGACAACACTTGTGTAGAAATAAAAACGTTGAACAACAAAAGTTCACTAAAGAGGAAGGATTAAAGAACCATATTCCCATTCATACAAACACAGTACAGAAAGACAGACTCTTATTTAAAAAAAAAAGTGTTCTTGGGATTTCTAAGATGAGATCTAACCCAACACTCTAGGATAGCTCTGTGTCTATTGTACCAAAAATAGCACTTATGTTGTGCTATGCCTGTGCAACCTCTAACCTCAATGCACAATTGTCACCGAGGCAATTAACAATGGGGGCGCCTAAAAACAGGTGTCGGCTCAACACACACACAAAAAAAGGGTTCACCTATTGTGCCACCTCTAACATCAGGGAAGGCACTATGCGCACCTCCGAAACACAAGGCACAGCGCTGGCAAAGTTCATAATATGATTGCACAATGCATTGACTGCAGATCTATACTTTCAAACTTTTTCAAAACTTCTACACCACATTCAACTTGGTGCTCGATTTCTTAAATGGTTTCATGTGTGTGTGTGTGTGTGTGTGTGTGTGTGTGTGTGTGGCGCCTTACAATGATTTGTATATGAATATATATGAAATACATATTTTATTATTAATTACATAAATGAAAGACGCATTTTATACATTTGGTTGCTATATGCAACCAAGTTAAGTAATCCCACACTTAAGGCTCCAGAAACAAAAATATGGGAACAAAAACAAAAACAGAAATCTGGGAACAAAAACAGAAATCGGGAAGAAAAACAGAAATATGAGAATAAAAACAAAAATCTAGGAACAAAACAAAAACAGAAATCTGGAAACAAAAACAGAAATATGTTCCCAGATTTTGGTTTTTGTTTTTGTTTCCAGATTTCTACTTTTATTTTGTTCCCAGATTTCTGCTTTTGTTTTTGTTCTCATATTTATGTTTTTATCGATCATTCTAATATCATATTTAATGTATTTTGTAACCAAACATAAGAATTGTAATGACCATTCCAATATTATGTTTAATCCCGTTTGTCACCAAACATAAGAATGACAATGGTCATTTCATTCTAATATTACATTCATTCCAATACCACACTCATTCTATTCCATTCCAGCGTACCAAACGTAGCGTAAAAGTATTTCCATCCTCTTTATTTTTCCTTTACAAATTTTGTTAGATTTTTATTTTTTGAAAAAAAAAAAAACAAAAAAAAACAGTTAATTTGTTGTCTTAGTTGGAGTACAAACTCTTCCCTCATTACCAGCCAACAATAAATACTTGTCTTTCCTCGTAAGCATGGTGCATTCAAACCCTAATGCCTTCCCAATCTCCCTCTGCACATCATTTGCCACCTCGAACTTCGACTTTCCGGGGGAAATTCCGGCCACTTTTCCCAGAAACCGAACCGTATATCCCGGCCGTGGATTCATCATCAAGAAATAATTATCCAACCACTTCAAACCGCTCGCCGTCGTACCATAGAACATACTAACGTTAACGGTAATAGCCACCGGCATGATCTCGTCGCTGATCTCGGCGAACAGCGGGCTGAATCGGAGTAAGTAAGGTTCTCGGCAAGTGGTTCCCTCTGCGCAGACGACGACATCACCTTCCTTCAGCATTGCCTCTATCGTCTTGGCGTCCTTTTCGCGGTCTCGGGTCAATGGGAGGGTTTTGATCGGAGATATCAGCTCGGTGAACCGGCTGATGCTGTAAGAGGGAGAAGAGAGTGGTTTCTTGAGGGCGATGGCGACCATGGGGGCGTCCAGTACGCAGCGGTGGTTGCAGACGTAGATGATGCCGCGTTTTGGTTTTCCGGCGGGAACGTTGATGAAGTTGATGTCCATTCCGGTGAAGGTGAGAAAGGGACCGGTGAGGCTGAACGGAAAGAATGATACGACGATTGTCCGGCAGATTGCGAGGAGTATTCCGAACGGAAGCCATAAGAACATGGCGAGAGTGGCCAGAGGGGTTGGCCGGAAAGCCAGTCTGCCGTCGTGGAAAATGAGCGGTTTGGGATACATTTTCCGGGGAAGACGATTCCAGCTTCTTCTTTCTTCCTCATTCACTAAATATGTGTCCTGAATCGTGAATAAAAAAAATAGGAATTAATTACATTTTGTACCCTCAAAAAAATCTATTAAGGGCCCGTGTTGAGAACAACTCATTAAGAGCCACTGTGAAACGAATGTAAAATTTGAAAGATTAAGGCCCCGTTTGGTAACCGTTTTCATCCCAGAAATTCTCATTTCATTCCCAGATTTTTGGGATTTCTGTTTGGGAATAGCGTTTGGTAATTTTTGTTTCTATTCCCATTTGAGAATTGTGCCCATTTTTTTTTTTAGAAATGAGAAACAAAAAAAAATTGTTACTCATTATTCCCATCCCATTCCCAAAAACCCCTACCACTGTTCATCCGCCGTCTACCGCCGTCGGCCACCTCCAACATCGCCGGCCGCCCACCGTCAGCCACCGTCTAGCCGCCGCCGCCGTCCGGCCAAAACAAAAAAAAAATGTTCTAAAAATATTTTTTTTTTTTTTAGGATAAAATCGTTACCAAACGCGATTCTGTTCCCAAAACAGAAAAAAAAAATTATCGTTACCAAATGCGATTCTACTCCCAAGAAGGAAACAAAATTTTCATCCCACTGTTGGGATGGGAATAGAAATGGCTACCAAACACCACCTTAATTTCATATTATGACTCGTGACTCCCCACAAACGTTTCAATTATGGAACTTTTAAAAATGAGTTGTTGAAAATAAACTCTGAAAAAAGAACCGTAAATTGTTCGATAAATTTATCAAAATACAACTATTGAAAAGTAGAAGCATATAATTAGTGTCCGGTAAAGATTCGTGAAGCAAAGAAATCTCACTTTAATCCTTATTCTTTAAATTTGAACACATTAACATTTAAAGTATCCAAATCGTATCAAATCAGTCATTCTGTTATTTTCTATGACGGAATTCACCCATGTGGATAATTTTGTGTTAGACACATAGATGATTTCAATCATAAAAAATGACGAAATTATCGATTTGGAATGATTTGACAGGATTTGAATACTTCAGGATCTAAAATGTTGAAATTGAAAGTGCAAGGACTAAAATGAGAACAATTGAACAAATATATTAACACATTAAAATGTAATTCAAGGACATGCAACCTTGCAAGAAGAGAACAATGGGTGAGCAATAGACTTATTGAACCCACAAATTCCAATAATTTCACAATCACCCCCTATATTCTTCCCACCTTTCATTATCTCCCCCAAAACATCATCAATATTACCCCCTTTATCTTCCATTATTCCCACAAAATACCCCCAAATTTCTTTTAATTCCCTCCCAACCACAAATTCAACCTCCAAATAATCTTTCAAAAAACTCTCAACCATCACTTGGGGCAAACAACTCACCCCAACCACCCTCCTCCCTCCTCCCCTCAACACTTGAAAAATCTCAAAACCGACATCCTCTAAAAAAAATTTGGGCAAAATTGCCCTTCCGGCGTTAAAACTACTCTTTTTTATACCCAAAAAACAAACCATAACCATGATCTTTAGTGAAATGTCACTACCGAAAAAGCCGAGAAAAGGGTATAGAAGGAGGAGGATTAGAGCCCGTATGAGGCTTCCGGCCTCGAAGGCAACTAGCATGAAGTATGGGAACAATGATGGGGATTTTAGCAATGTATTTTCCACATCAAAGATTAGGGTTTTGTTTGATGATGATGATGGATTTGGTATTTGAGATATTGAGGGGTAATTTTGGCATTTTGGGTTTGAAATATTTCTTTGGAGAAGGTAGTGAAAAGATTTCTTATTGGAAGAAGAAGACATAGAAGCCATGTTACTTCACTCTCTTGGTTTCAGACAAACAATAGCACTCTATTTATGGTGTGATATATGTTCTTCCTAGTGCACTTAACAAAGAAAAATTACATATTTGTCCCAAAAGTATGGGGTGGGTGTCTAGGTGGACCCCAAGGTTTGTCAAATTGAACATTTGGTTGCTCAATTTTCAAATTTGTTTCAATCCCACAAAGCTGAAAACGTTGTTAATGATTTTGGACAGAAAATGGGTTGTACTCAGCACGTGACCTTATAGTTGGGATATTTCGTCATTTTATCATTCTACTAAATCTTAGCAGTTTTCCCCTAATATTTTTCTAATGAAGAATGAAAGAGAGAAACACGAATCGTTGTTAAGGAAAAATGTTTTAGATTTAGTGGAGTGAGAAAATAACAAAAATATCCCTATTAGAATACCACGTGCTGAGCATAACTCATTTTTCGTCCAAAGTCAGTAACAAATTTTTTTAAATTGAAACAAATGTAAAACTTGAGGGACTAAATGTGCAATTTGATAAATCTCGGAATCCACCTAAACACCCACCCAATACTTTGGAGACCAAAAATGTAATTTTCCCCTCTTACAGCTACTCAAACTGAATTAATCCATAATTATTAAGTCTATCACGAATAATTAAAAAAAAAAAATTAAGCTTGTAATTTAATTTGTTTCATTAAAAGGAAAAATTTTGGAGAAAAATATTAGATTGTCGTTCAAATACGCACTTGTAATATTTAGTTACGTTTTTTTTTTCCTTAATTTTTTAGTCATATAATTAACATCAATCAGATTAAATCTATCTGATTAACGTTAAGTAGTATTGAATTTGTATGTGATATTATAATTAACGTTAACCAAAATATCGATATGGACTAAAAAAATGATAAGAACTAAAAAATAAATTCTCTACAAATAGAATTTATTTATTTTTTGAAAAAAATAAAAAATAAAGGTGCATACAGTAACTACACCAAATTTCTAATTTATATTCACTAAATAACTAATAAAGTAAAAAAAAAAAATGATAAATTTTTGAGAGAAAAAAAAGAAGACATTTTTGCAATTTACACCCCAGAAGTTTCAGAGAAATCTCACTTTAGTCCATGTTCTTTCAATTTGAACAAATTAAACCCTGAAATATCTAAATCGTGTTAAGCCAATCCTTCTGTCATTTTTTATGACGAAATTAACCCATTTGGATGATTCTGCATCTGACACGTGACTGATTTCCGTTACAAAAAATAACAGAGTCGTCGACTTGGACTAACTTGGTACGATTTGGATACTTCAGGATTTCATACGTTTAAATTGAACGTACATGAGCTAAAGTGAGATTTCTCCAAAATCTCAGGGGCACGAAGTGCAAAAACCTCAAAAAAAAAAAAAAAAAAAGAATGAAAGCATGAATAGTTTAAAAATGGCAGCAAAATAAGACCCTTCCCCAGTCTAATGGTGACTGACCAAACCCTAATAACTGCGCAACATAAATTCACATAATAAAAAATTGTGGGCAACTCATTTATGTTTGAGCCAAAGTTGGTGCCCTCATTTACCTACATGTAACTAACACCAACTATTAATACCATTTTGACTTTAAACCTAAAAGTTGGTGCCCTCATTTATGTTTGAGCCAAAAATTGTGGGCAACTTTAGTAATTTGTTGGCTTAGTTTGTAATAATCGGCGAAAGCGGTTACCCTGGTTCAGAATCCTTGCTCGGAGAATCACATATTTAAAGACTGGATGAAGAATGCAAGCGGATCCCTCTTATCAACAACTATACGCTCCATTTCGCTCCTAGAGAGACCAACCATTGCGCCGATATTTTGGCCAAGAGAGGACCCAGGGAGGATAGCACCCTCGAGATCCTTGCGACGTCTACGACTGATATTGAAGAAATCCTATTCGAGGAGATGGATAAAAAGACCTCTGAGATGTGCCTGGAGAATTGATTGCGGTGTTTGGTTTTCTTTTGTTGTCTGTTTCGTTGTTTTTGCTTTAATTTCTTGTTCGACCAAAAAAAAAAATATACAAGTTTTTGGGAATTTGACACTCTTGACACTTGAAGTTTTACCAAAATCTCACTTTGGTCCCCATGGTTTCAATTTTGACATATAACACCATAAAGTTAATTAATCATCCAACTATAGTCTAAATCATTATCACCATTACAATTTTAGATGGAAAACAATCACCTGCAACACATGTGACTGTTTTTAAAAGACGAATCTCTTTTTTTCCTCCCATTCTACTTCTCGTCAAGTACTCAGAAATATACATATAACATAATATCTATATCTATATCTATATCTATATATATATATAAGGTTTTTTTGGTAAAAAATTATGGGAAGAAAAGGAAGAGGTTAGAATTTTCCATAAAGTCCGTTTAAACATAATTGGGTACACGATGTGTCTGTTTGTTGTCCAACATGGTAATGGAGTTCTTGATTTGGACTAAGTCGGGATGATTACGAAACTTCAAGGTATCATATGTTCAAATTGCAACTGTGGGGTACCAAATTTAAATAATGGTCAAACATCAAGGGTGCATAGTGTCAATCCCCCTAAACTTTTAATTTACTAGTTTTAGACCCGCACATTGCGCAGGTTTAAAAAAAAATTTATAACAAATTCGTATATTAAAGCATTAAACGCATCGACATCATTTGATAACTTTGGTAATAATATTCGAAAGCAAATGTATAAATTTTAATAAATAATGACGTTTTATAAATTTTGAAAATAAATATACTGTTAAAAATTACAGAAATAATAAAAAAATAAAAAAATATTTTTACATATTAATTTTTTTCTAATATACTATAAAATAAAAAATAAATAACCATAATTTAAGATTAATTTTATCAATTTTTGAAAGTCAAATTTTTTTAATTTAATTAATTTATATTGCATCTATTTTATTTTATTTTGGTGAAATTATTATTTGAATCAAAATTATTTTTTGAATCAATTTAAAATGTGAACTAGAAAATCAATCATATATTTTTGCATTAATAAAAAAAATTAAATATAACTTAAAAAATATTGAATGGGGCCACTCATTATTTTATATATAAAAAGGGCAGCCCAATAGTACAAAGATCTCTCTACGCGCGGGATCTGGAGAAGGGTCGGATCACTTACAACCCACCAAAAAGCTTGAAACATGCCTTCTTTAATCTCATTAAAATATTCTCTCTCCTTCCACTTCTAAGTATTAGATATAGATATAGATATCTCTTTTTCTTTTTTTTTTTAAATTTATACTTTTATTTTGAATTTTTCTTTTTTCTTTTTTATTTGCGGTTAATAAAATAAGTAATTACGTTTTATAAATATCGAAAATAAATATTTTATTAAAAATTACATAAAATAATATTTCAACAAATTATTTTTTACTAATGTTCTATAAAATAATAAAGAAATTAACCATAAATTAAGATTAATTTCATATATAAAAAATAAAATAATAAAAATTAGAACTCACCAAAAAACTTGAAAAATACATTTTTTAATCTCATTAAAACCTTCTCTCTCCTTCGACTTTTAAGTATTAGATATAGATATAGATTATTTCTTACCGTTTTCTTGTCAACTTATTTTTTTAAGTCTTTAGTTAAGAATAACTATGATATCAAATACAAAATTAATTATATCTATATCTATATCTATATCTATATATATATATATATATATATATATATATCTTTTAAATATCGTAAAAACAAAATAGAAAACACTAACCAAAAGCCAACTCCAAGGCATTTGGTGTATCTCTCTATCCTTCTTTCTTCTCCAAACCTAAGAACAAAAGAGAGATGCAAAGGTTACACAAACATATCTACCTACACAAGAAAATGAGTAAAAATAAAAAAATAAATTGACATGTCAATTATTTAATTAATATCAAACATATTTTATTCTTTCTCGCAACGAAAAAATAATGAATTCAATTTATTTATTTTTAAACAAAGAAACAATAATTTGATCTGCTATTTCTACATGTATGACAAAAACATCGTTATCGATCAAAATACGTAAAATCCACTAAACGACCAAAAATAAAAAAATTCAATTTATTTTCTTCAAAAGAACAATAATTCAATCAAAACATATAAAAATTCACCAAACGAACGAAAACTAGGGAATCAGCTATTTTAGCAAGCAGAACGAAACCACCGTTCCTATCGATCAAACCATGTAAAAATCCACAAAACGAACAAAAATTAAGGAATTCAATTTATTTTCTTCAAAAGAACAATAATTTGATGAGCTATATTAGCAAGTAGAATGAAAAGATCGTTCCTATCGATAAAAACATGTAAAAATTCACCAAATGAAAGAAAATTAAGAAATTGGCTATTTTAGCAACCAGAACAAAACTATTGTTCGATCAAACCATGTAAAAATCAACAAAAGAAACAAAAATAAAGGAACTCAATTTATTTTCTTCAAAAGAACAATAATTTGATCAGCTATTTTAGTAAGCAGAACAAAAGCATTGTTTCTATCGACCAAAATATGTAAAAATCCACGAAACGAATCTTCACAAATCACTCCATTTTTAGCAGCCCGTTCAATCCCATCTACCGATTCCTTCAAAGAATTTGACTCCAAATTTACAAAAGCCTTCGGAATCCAAGTAGTAATAGCCATATCGTATTCCGATTTACAAGTGTTGAGACAACCTTTTAAACCTTTGTCTATCGTCTGACCTAACAATTTCTCGACATGTTCGAAATTATCCTTGGCCTTTGCTAAAGAAACATCGAGCATGATCCGAGCAAGACCTTTGGCGTCTGCAATCGAGCTTTCGGGGTTTGATCTGAGAGACGAAATGCAAAGATTGCTATTTAACGTTGTTTTGCATATGTCTTCTATCAAATCAGCGTTCATCAGTGTTCCCATTTGAAATAGAACGACGAGCAAAATTGTAATCTTCATTTTATTTTATTTTTGCTACAATTTTAGGATTGGATATTCTAAGCAAGTTTCTCATATATTATAACGTTAGAATATATGTATATATGTGTGAGTATATATATTGTGTTCCTATTTTATTTTATCAGTCATTAATGTAATGAAATTAATGAGATTTAGGCAATCTGATTAAATTAATACAATCAAATTTTGCTAGCTGTTTTCTCATTAGGGAAGAAATGATTTGAACTAATGACCTTCTCTAATTAAGGTTTAAAAGGTAAACTGCTAAATTATGGAAAAATAATAAACAATAAGCTAACCCAAAAAGAAATAGAATTTTTTTTATATTATACTTAAAATAATTCAAATATTTTTTTTTTTTGAACAATCAGGTTGACCATAATCAGATGTTTAATTTGTATTTATTATCATAATTAGAGTAAATTAAATGTTAATAAAAATTAAAATAAATTAGTAAGGATCAAACACTAAAATTACTCTAAAAATAAAATAAAAATGTTATTTTATTTTATTTCTTTGATTTTTTGTATGGTATTGGTAGAAAATTTAAAAAGATCGAAAATTATAATGTAGAAAACAAAGTGCAAAAAAAAATAAAATTAAAAAGCATGATTTGAAAAATAAAAACTAATTTTAAAAATATAAAATAAAACAAAAAAGAAAAAAAAAATTAATGTTTTATTTATGTTTTTTGTTTTCTAATATTTTACTTTTGATTTTTTTTCTATAAAAACCATATATAAAATATAAAAAAAATAAAAAATAAAATAGAAAATACCGAAGAAAAGTAAAAAAATCAAAACAAAAAATAGAAAACAAGAGATAGGGTAGATTTTGGCACGGATTTGTGATATTTCCATAAAGTATTATTTATTATTTAATATGTCCTATTTAGGTCGTGTTGCCCAATTTGGTACCTTCCATTTTCCTTTAATTGTCCCATTAATTAGGGCAATATTCTTCCTAATTTAGCCCACCGTTGTAGCTATATAATAGGAAGAGTAGAACCCCATTGTATAGAATTATTACAATATATCAAAATTCTTTTTGGTATCAGAGCCAGAGAAAAAGAAATAATAACCCTAACCTGCTCTGGCGGGCCGCCCACCAGATCAGCCTTCACTGCTACTGCGACTCCTTCCTGTCTTTTTTGCTCCACCAGCAGCGTCCCCGCGCGTATGCTTCATGCTAAATACTGGGGTAGCTCTACAAATACAAGTAAAAACTAACTGCACCTATAACTACAATTGGGTACACAGGCACAAAAATCACAATCCAGCAAGATAAAACCTTTCCGTTTTGAAGCAAACCTACCTTCTTCTTATCTCAACTAGAGATAGAGACATTTAGCCCCATCACAATTTAACTTCCAAATTTTTATAGTAAAGCAACTTCTTTACTTGAGTAAACAAGATTTGGGATGATGATTCATAAGATAAAACAGAACGCATGCTTCCTTACGTAGGCGGCTCGAAACAAAATTTTAACAAGATCGGAAACTTTCAATAATAGAACCGGGGAACTTGGTCAAGTCACAAATGACACAAAAGTAAGATGGATCACTCAATTATGCCACAGAAATCAGCATTTGCAACCAAATGAAGACGGGTATTATTTGATTGGTCAAACTAAATTCTCTCTTACCTCAACTCCGCAAATCGTTCAGGCATTCCTTGGAGCGAAAGATCCAACTGAAGAAAATTGGGTTCGAGTAATTCTGATGATACCTGTGGAAGAATATGTAATCAAGCCACCCCTACACCATCGAGGAGAGAAGTAAGAAACCAAACAAGAACTCTCACTTCCTAGTTCCTCCATGTTGTAGGGTGGTTTTAGATCTTTCTCAATTCCAAAAGTTAGCTCATGAGGTGAGGTTTTCTCTCAAGCTTATAACCTGACTACCAGCCCTTTCCGCATCCGTTGTGGGATAAACCCAATACATACTAATAGAGAATATAGGGCCTTATAAGGTGCTACAAAACAAGCAAATTTTTTTGCACTAGATTACGAAAATCATCAAGAGATGTACCTAGGGGTGTGCAACAGTTTGGGTCAACCGCCAAACCCGCCCAAACTGCAACACTCGCACCGAAATGCAAACCGCCTATAGTAACCCGCACATTATTGAACGGTCCACAATTCAAACTAGCTCAACCAACATAGTATTGGTTTGGTCTGCGGTCTGCTTGATGCTCATCCATAGTTCTCAATGTTCCCTTCGCGAAATCGCTCCAGAAATGCCAATCCGAATTGATGGCATTTTTTATGAGTAGAGAAGCTTAAAATTGTGTTGCATTTTCTATACTCGGAGAAATCGCAAGAATTTCAGAAACTGTAAGTTCTCAATGTTCTCTACACTTCGAGAAATCCCAAGAAATTCAGGAAACGTGAGTAGAGAAGCTTAAATTTGTGTTGCATTTTCTATCTTAAATTATTGTTTATATAAATTTCACTTTGCCCCCTTAACTTTTGTTACAGTTTCACTTTGCCCTTAGTGTTTTTATTTTTACAATTTGTCATCTTAAGCTCGCTTTTCGGATTTTTTTTTTTTTGTGATGTTTTATAATTACATTCTAATTTTTTTCTTATTTTTGTGTTACTGTAATTTTCTGCAAGTTTTGGAAATGTAACAATTTTTTTAGAAAAATATTTATTATATTTCAATGTCCAACCCGGAAATACTTGGATAGCTCATGATTTTAATTAGCCCAACCCGAAACTAGTCTCAAACCACAATCTATTGGGCGGTCCACAGTTTAAACTGGCCAACTAGCACACTCCAACCTGCCCCAACCAGTATACTATTGGACGATCTACGGTTCAAATTAGCCCAAACCGTATAATATCGATTTGGTCCGCGGTTTTAGCCCAATCCGCCCCTAAATGTACCTAGAAAGGACAATTGGTTAGATTTTTATTTTATTTTTTTGAAACCTCAGTGGTGCGAGGAGAGCTTTATTAATAAATCCAAAAGTGGTTGGAAATTTAACCCTTTAGAAGTGTAGTTAAAAAGGGAACTCTGAAATAGACTCGAGGAGTGGAGTAAGTAATCCCTTGCACTTACAAGGTAATCCAGCAAAGCAATTACCAAAAATGTGGAGAAAATATACATAGCTTCTTGGAGTTATTCAAATTAAAGAAAATCAGCATTTTTACCAGTATTAGCTTTCTCTCTTTTTCTGTTTCTGATAAGCATAATTCAATTGGCAGGGCAAAAGGGGATTCATCATCATGCCATTTCTTCTAACCTATGACATTATTCAAATATAAGTTTAGCACAAGAAGCAATTAAAAATGTAACCCGAATCAAAGTAACAAAATAAACAAGCTTTTTTTTTTAATTATTATTATTTCATCTTTAGTCTATCGCACGGACGGCTCCAGTAAACTAACTGAATCTTAGATTTCGATTTTTTTGCCGACAGTGCAATATTGGACAAGGTTTGGCCCCATCAAATCTAACCCTGTTACGCATTTTCCAGATTTCCCAGCACAACACAGAAGGAATGAGCTTATTATAAAAAATAAAAAAAATCAGAGTAGTTCTATGTTATTGCCACCAACCAACCAATCTACCATATACTTCTCCATTCCATTGTGTCGTTCCAAAAGCAGTCTACACACTCTTTGCCAAGTCCCTTTGCGAAAACCGATGACGCAAAGATTCAAACCGAGGCCTATAATAGCAATTACAACGGGAGCAGATTTTCACACCTTTCTACTGAATCGCCTTATCCACCGGGACGACAAATATATTAAACCAAAAATTAACCTATCCAAGTAACACCTAACCTCACATTTTTAAATAGTCCCTCCCAAAGTACCCGTTGGTGAACTTTTTAGAGACCTTGAACCGCCGTTTCAAAATCTAAACTCATTGATTTGAACTCATGTAAAAACTTCGAAATTCCAATACTAAGGCAGTTCTATGAATACGTGTAAAAACCAACTATCCACAAATGGCTACACAGCCACAAAGCTCAGAATCATAAGCACAATGAAGCAAGATGGAAATTTCAGTTTTGAAGCAAACCTACTCTTGTATCTCAACTAGAGAGAAAATACATTTTTCCCATCACAAAGTAACTTCCAAATACAATACCAAAGCCACTTTACTTGAGTACAAAAAAAGAAAAATGGCGATTTAAGTGCCATAAGCAAAAACTGAAAGCTTCCATATGTGGATGAGTTATAACAAATTTAAACAAGACCTGAAACCCTAACAAAGGAGAGGAAAACTCACACAAAAGTAGGATGGGACCGGACCACTCAATAAGACTACAGAAATGAACATTTGCAACCAAATGAACACAGAATATCATTTGATTGGTCAGACAGAATTAAAGATATGTTCCTATTGGTCAAGGGCAAGGGCATAACTTGTATGCCGTGGCCAAAATATTCTTCACAAGTCTCTACATCTTCTCCCGTTCTATTCTATTTATGGCATCGTCTAAAGAATTAGACTTCAATTTTATGAAAGCTTGGGAAATCCAAGTACTAATAGCCAAACCATATTGTGTTTTACAAATATCAAGGCGATCCTTTATAAGTTGGTCGGTTGCCTGGCCAAACAATTTGTTGACTTGGGCATGGTTATTCTTAGCCTTGGCCATTGAAACCTCAAGCATGATGCAAGTGAGCCCTTTAATGTCGGCACTTGAGCTTTTAAGGTTTGATCTCAGGGACAAAACACAAAGATTGGGATCTAAAGTTGCTTTACAGAAAATAGGTCTAATCCAGGCAGTACCGAGGCAGTTCTACAAATACATGTAAAAACAAACTACTCCCATAACCATAATTGGCTACACGGCCACAAAACTGACAATATTACACATACCGAAGCAAGACAGGAACTTTCAGTTTCGAGGAAAATTTACTCTCTTCTTATCTCAACTAGAGAGCAAGACATTTAGCCCATCACAGAGTAACTTCCAAATACAATACTAAAGCAGCTTTTTACATTGAGCATGAAAAAAATGGTGATTAAGTGCCATATGCAAAAACAGAAAGCTACCACACGTGGGTGACTCGAAGCAAACTTTTACAAGATCTCAAACCTTCGACAATAGAACATAAGCCCACCTAAAACAAGTTAAGTCACACAAAAGTAGGTACGCATCACTCAATACGACTGCATAAATCAACATTTTTGACAAAAATGAGCACGGTGACCATTTGATTGCTTACAAAAATTAGAGACATTTTATTTTTTATTGGATGGAAAGGTTTGAAGTTTACTTCTGAAGAAGAACAATAATATGCTCGCCTATTCTAGTAAGGCCGACAAAAACATTGTTCCTGTCGGTCAAGGGTGAGGGCCTAACATGTATGCCGTCGCTAAAAGAATCTTCACAATCCTCAGCACATTCCGCAGCCCAATCTATTCCACTTATGGCATCATCCAAAGAACCGGACTCCAAATTTGTGAAGGCTTGGGGAATCCAAGTACTGATAGCCATACCATATTCTGTTTTACAAATGCCAAGGCAATCCTTTATAACTTTGTCGGTCGCCTGGCTGAACAACTTGTTGACTTGGGCAAGGTTATCCTTGGCCTTGGCCATCGAAACCTCAAGCATGATGTGAGCAAGCCCTTTGATGTCGGCGCTTGAGCTTTTAGGGTTTGATCTAAGGGATGAAACACAGAGATTGGGATCTATTGTTGGTTTGCAAACTTGTTCGATTAAATCGACTTTGTTCGATGTTGTGGAGAATCCTTTTGAAAACAAAGACGGGAGAAAAAGCGTAAAACACATGATGGATGCCATGGCCATCTTCATTTTCTTTCTACTAAAAGTATTTTGCACCTTTGTGCAGCTTGATGTCTGTCCATTATGTGATTACAAGAACTCATATTATACCATCTCCTTTCAAACCACAAGCTTTTTGGCAAAAAGCAATTATAATGAGATTCAAATTATCAGATTTGGCTAATCATTTAAGGATTGTAATTAATACAAGTAGATTTTGTTACCCAATATTAAATTGAAGTTAACAATACTAGATTTTGTTACCCATTTTCTCATTAGAGAAGAAATCCTTCGGGAAATGACCTCCTCTAGTTTTTTTAATATTTTTTAATTTTATTTTTATGAAACCACACATTACAAGATATTACACATCAGAACAACAATTAAATCAATCAATTAATGAGATCCAAATAATCAGATTTTGCTAATCATTTTAGGTTTGTAATTAATACAAGTAGATTTTGTTACCCAGTTTGAAATTGAAGTTCGTACAACTACATTTTGTTACCCATTTTCTCATTACAAACATCCTTCAGGACATGACCTCCTCTAGTTTTTTTTTTAATATTTATTTATTTTATTTTTATGAAACCATACAGTACAAGATATTAAACAAGAGAACGATGATCACATCAATTAATACCAACCTACATCTAGTAGGAAAACCAACAATTAATGGTATAAAGAACCTACAGAGTTCACCATCCAACTACTCAGCCTCCGTACCAAATTTTTAGAGTTCGCCAAATTGCAGTTTAGGATCTCCTAAAGATAAACCAATCACGGTAGTAAGCGGTGCGTGAGTACCAAGCTTCCCACTTTGGCTAAAGGATACAAAATAGCACCTATAACATTGATGATTCTTTTCCCAATAAGTCAATATATGATCTTCTATATGCACAAGGGATGAGACCCTTGTGCATACGAATTCCATATCAAAATTATTTGAAATACAAATAAAAACTGGGTAGCTCTACAAATACAAGTGAAAACCAGCTGCTCCTATAACTACAATTGGGTACACAGGCACAAAAATCACAATAATACACACAATGCTGCAAGATAAAAACTTTCAGGTTTTGAAGCAAACCTACCCTCTTCATATCTCAACTAGAGATGGAGACATTTAGCCCAACGCAAAGTAACTTCCAAATACAATACTCAAGCAAATAATGGCTTGTGTTAGAGAAGCATGAGCTATATATAAGTCTAGGACTACCGGTAATCCTCCTCTTACAAAGCGTCTTTTAAAAGTGAGTTACGCTCAATGGGTTTCTACATGGTATTAGAGTCAGAACTTTTGTCTGATATTAGACGTGTTAAATCCCACATGAATATTGGGCTCCGGATATCCGTTTGCAGTGGTTTGTCAAAATCCACCCTACATGTGAGGGTGTGTGTTGAATCCCACATTGATGTTGGCCCCCGATATCCGCCAGTGATTTGTCAAAATCCACCCTACGTGTGAAATGGCCTATTGAATCTCACATCACTTGTGTTACCTGATCCTGAGCTATATATAAAGTTTAGGGCAATCCTCATCTTACAAGGCGTCTTTTGAGAGTGAGTTAGACCCATTAGATTTCTACACAACTCAATTAAGTCACACAATGATACAAAAGTAAGATGGGACCACTCAATTATGCCACATAATTCAACATATGCAACCAAATAGACGGCTATTATTTGATTGATTAGACAGAATTAGAGGCCAATCAATTATTATTGAAAGAAAAAATTCATAGTTTATTTTTAAGAAGAAAAATAATATGCACGGCAATTTTAGCAAGGTGGTCAAAAAGATTGTTCCTATCGGTCAAGGGCGAGGGCCTAACATGTATGCCATCGCCAAAAGAATCTACACAATCCTCTGCACTTTCCGCAGCCCAATCTATTCCACTTATGGCCTCATTCAAAATCCGGACTCCAATTTTGTGAAGGCTTGGGGAGTCCGTCCAAGTACCGATAGCCATAACATATTCTGTTTTACAAATGTCAAGGCAATCCTTTATAACTCTGTCGGTTGCCTGGCTGAACAACCTGTTGACTTGGGCAAGGTTATCCTTGGCCTTGGCCATCAAAACCCCAACCATGATGTGAGCAAGCCCTTTAATGTTGGCGCTTGAGCTTTTAGGGTCTGATCTGAGGGACGAAACACAAAGATTGGGATCTATTGTTGGTTTGCAAACCTCTCAATTAAATCGTCTTTGTTTGATGTCACACAAGATCCTTTCAGAAACAAGGAGAAGAGAAAAAGTGCAAAAACCATGATGGATGCTGATAGACCATTAATCAAGCACACTTATGCGAGACAACGGAATAAGGAGAAAAGTGCAACTTAGTTGGCATAGAAGCTTAGTTGGCATAGAAGCTTCCATTTTCGGTTAGGAGGTTGAGTTGTTAGGCTAACAGAATGTATTATGTTATTCAGCTGCATAAGTTGCGACTGTTGGGGTTATAAATAGTAGAGGGGAAGAGGAGAGGGGCACCGAAAATCTGAAGTAGAAATTGAGAGAAACTAGGTTCTCGAATTCCTGGATATTTGCTCATTTCCTTTATTGTTTTTTTTTCAATCAAAGCTGTTTTGTATTTCATTATACCGGTGAATGCAATTACAGTCCATTTCCTTAAATCAATTATGCTATATTTTCTATTTGGTTACATCTGGTCTATCAGATGCCATGGCCATTTTCATTTTCTTTCCTGCTTAAATTTTTTGTGATGACAAGAACCTATACTATTTCCTCCTAAGCCACTAGATTTTTGGGAATAGCAAATAATGAAATTTCAATAATAAGATTTTGTTAATCACTTCATGATTGAAATTAATAAAAGTAGATTTTGGCACCCCATTTGTGATTGATATTAATATTAATATATGTAGATTTAACTAACCATTCTCTCACTAGACATGACCTTCTCTAATTAATTATAATGTATGATGAGGCAAAATTTACATACATACTCCCCAATCATACCTACTTTCTCACTCTAAATTATCTCTTACCTCAACTCTGCAAATCGTTCAGGCATTCCTTGGAGCGAAAGATACAAGTGAAGAAAATTGTGTTAGAGTAATTCTAACGATACCGGTGGAAGCCACCCTCACACCTTGGAGGAGAAATAAGACACCAAACAAGACTTCTTACTTCCAACATGCTAATAGAGAATATAGGGCCTTAAAAGGCGCTACACACCAAGCAAATTTTTTTGGTTTAGTTTACAAATATCGTCAAGAGATGTACCTAAAAGGGACAAGTGAAAGTTTTCGAGTGAAAGTTTTCGAGCGGTTGAAAATTTAACCCTTTAGAAGTATAAAAAGATAACTCTGAAACGGACTCGAGGAGTGGACTAAAGTAATCCCTTGGTCTTTACAAGGTGATCCAGCAAAGCAATTACCGAAAATTTAGAGAAAGTATGGATAGTTTCTCAGAGTTATTGTTTCAATCTGGACCCCCTTACTCATGAGTTTAGTTTTTCCCATTAAGAAGCTAACATTTAAAACATTACAAATCAAAAAGCTCTACAAGCTAAGTTTATTATCAAGCTAAACTAAATAACCTATGTCATTATTCAAATAAAAGTATAGCACAAAGAAGCAATTAAAAATGTAACCCGAATCAAGTAATAAAATAAACAAATATATTAGAGTAACACCTAACCTCACATTTTTAAATTGATGAATCCCACATCTATGTTGGGTCCTTCCTCCGATATCCGTTCACAGTGATTTATCAAAAAGTCCACCTTACGCGTGAGGGGACGTGTTAAATCCCACATCACTTGTGTTACCTGATTTTGAGTTATATATAAAGCCTAGGGCAATCCTCATTTTACAAGCCGTCTTTTGGAAGTGAGTTAAGCCCATTAGATTTCTACGTAAATATTCCCTCCCCAAATACCCGTTGGTGAACTTTTTAGAGACCTCCAATTGTAGTTTCAAAACCTAAACTCATTGATTTGGACTCGTGGAAAAACTTCAAAATTCCAATACCAAGGCGGTTCTACGAATACATGTAAAAACCAACTAACCACAATCGGCTACGCAGCCACAAAGCTCAAAATAATACACACAGTGAAGCAAGATGGAAACTTCAGTTTCGAAGCAAACCTACTCTCGTATCTCAACTAGAGAGAGATTTTTTTTCCCATCACAAAGTAACTTCCAAATACAATACCAAAGCCACTTCTTTACTAGAGCACAAAAAAAAATGGTGAGTAAGTGCCATATGCAAAAACTGAAAGCTTCCATAGGTGAATGACTTGTAACAAATTTAAACAAGACCTAAAACCCTAACAAGGAAGAGAACTCACACAAAAGTAGGATGGGACCACTCAATAAGACTACAGACATGAACATGTGCAACCAAATGAACACAGATTATAAATTGATAGGTCGCACAAAATTAAAGATATATTCCTATTGGTCAAGGGCGAGCGCATAACTTGTATGCCGTGGCCAAAAGATTTTTCACAAGTCTCTACATCTTCTCCCATTCTATTCTGTTTATGGCATCGTCCAAAGAATTAGACCTCACTTTTACGAAAGCATGGGAAATCCAAGTACTAATAGCCTTAAAAATTGTTGTTTTAAAAATATCAAGGCAATCCTTTATAACTTTGTCGGTTGCCTGGCCGAACAACTTGTTGACTTGGGCACGGTTATCCTTAGTCTTGGCCATTGAAACCTCAAGTATGATGCGAGTGAGCCCTTTAATGTCAGCGCTTGAGCTTTTAAGGTTTGATCTCAGGGACAAAACACAAAGATTGGGATCTAAAGTTGCTTTACAGAAAATAGGTCTAATCCAGGCAGTACCGAGGCAGTTCTAAAAATACATGTAAAAACAAACTACTCCTATAACCATAATTGGCTACATGGCCACAAAAATGACAATATTGCACATAACGAAGCAAGATAGGAACTTTCAGTTTTGAGGGAAATTTACTCTCTTCTTATCTCAACTAGAGAGCAAGACATTTAGCCCATCACAGAGTAACTTCTAAATACAATACTAATTACTAAATCAGCTTTTTACATTGAGTACGAAAAAGATGGCGATTAAGTGCCATATGCAAAAACAAAAAGCTACCACACGTGGGTGTGTCGAAACAAACTTTTACAAGATCTGAAACCTTCGAGAATAGTGTAGAAATTTTTAATGGGCCTAACTCACTCTCAAAAGACGCCTTGTAAGAGGAGGATTGCCCTTGGCTTTATATATAGCCCAGGATTAGGTAACACAAGCGATGTGGGATTCAACACGCCCCCTCACGCGCAGGGTGGACTTTGACAAACCACTGCAAACGGATATCGGGGGGCCCATCATTGATGTGGGATTTAACACGCCCTACATCAGACAAATGCTTGGCTCTGATACCATGTAGAAATTTTTAATAGGCCTAACTCACTCTCAAAAGACGCCTTGGAAGAGGAGGATTGCCCTTGGCTTTATATATAGCCCAGGATTAGGTAACACAAGCGATGTGGGATTCAACAAATAGAACATAAGCCCACATAAAACAAGTTAAGTCACACAAAAGTAGGTCCACGTCACTCAATAAGACTGCATAAATCGTCAACATTTGCGACAAAATGAACACGGTGACCATTTGATAGGTCACATAAATTAGAGACAAATTATTCTTTATTGGATGAAAAGGTTTACAGTTTATTTCTGAAGAAGAGCAATAATATCCACGGCTATTCTACTAAGGTGGACAAAAACATTGTTCCTATCGGTCAAGGGCGAGGGCCTAACATGAATGCCGTCACCAAAAGAATCTTCACAAGTCTCTGCATTTTCCCCAGCCCAACCTATTCCGTCTATGGCATCATCTAAAGAACCAGAGTCCAAATTTGTGAAGGCTTGGGGAATCCAAGTACTGATAGCCATACCATATTCTGTTTTACAAATGTCAAGGCAATCCTTTATAACTTTGTCGGTCGCCTTGCTAAACAACTTGTTGACTTGGGCAAGATTATCCTTGGCCTTGGCCATCGAAACCTCAAGCATGAAGTGAGCAAGTCCTTTAACATCTGCACTCGAGCTTTTACGGTTTGATCTAAGGGACGAAACACAGAGATTGGATCTATTGTTGGTTTGCAAATCTGTTCGATGTTGTGGAGAATCCTTTTGGAAAGAAAGACAGGAGAAAAAGAGTAAAACACATGATGGATGCCATGGCCATCTTCATTTTCTTTCTTCTAAAAGTATTTTGCACTTTTGTGCAGCTTGATGTCTGTCCATTATGTGATGACAAGAACTCATTATACCATCTCCTTCCAAGCCACAAGCTTTTTGGCAAAAAGCAATTATAATGAGATTCAGATTATCAGATTTGGCTAATCATTTAAGGATTGTAATTAATACAAGTAGATTTTGTTAACCCAGTTTCAAATTGAAGTTAATAATACTAGATTTTGTTACCCATTTTCTCATTAGAGAAGAAATCCTTCGGGACATGACCTCCTCTAGTTTTTTTTAATATTTTTTAATTTTATTTTTATGAAACCACACATTACAAGATATTACACATCAGAACAACAATTACATCAATCAATTAATGACATCCAGATAATCAAATTTTGCTAATCATTTTAGGATTGTAATTAATTCAGGTAGATTTTGTTGCCTAGTTTGAAATTGAAGTTTGTACAACTAGATTTTGTTACCCATTTTCTCATTAGAGAAGAAATCCTTCAGGACATGACCCCTCTAGTTTTTCTAATATTTTCTTATTTTATTTTTATGAAACCATACATTACAAGATCCTACACATGAGAACAACGATTATATCAATTAATACCAACCTAAATCTAGTAGGAAAACCAACACTTAATGGTATAAAGAACATACAGAGTTCCCCATCCAACTACCTAGGCCCCATACCAAATCTTTAGAGTTCGCCCCCATACCAAATCTTTAGAGTTCGCCGAATTGCTGTTTAGGATCTCTAAACGATAAACCAATCAGGTTGTACCAAGCTTCCTACTTTGGCTAAATAATACAAAATAGCACCTACATTATTGATGATTCTTTTATCAATATATAATCTTCTAAATGCACAAGGGATGAGACCCTTGTGCATACAACTTCCATCTTCAAAGTATCAAAATTATTTGAAACTCGTGTGATATCTCACAAGCAATATAATGTTGAAGGGAACTAAATCAATCGTGGATTGTAAGAGAATATGTGCTCCTGTAAAACAAATCGAGACGTGGTGGTCACTGCATAAAGTTCTCATGCCCAAGCAACACTTTTCACATAAACATCTATGTCACAGAACAATTAGTGTGGTTAGATCGTTGGTGGTGTCATGTTATAATTTACTCTCATGAAGCATGTGTTATATCATGTTAACTCCGTAAGGTCGAGTCCTACTCTAACCTTTATACATTTCCTGTTAACAATATGAAGTTATACAATGCCATATTTCACATCTTATAAGCTCACTGGCCTCCTACTCTGAGGTCAGTTACGGAATTCTTTGACGTCCTTTTCACTCTCCTCAGGTCACCTGTTGACCAATTAATCTCCAATGAGATCAACTCGGCTTCTCATCTATGAATTTGCACCCAGGTCATCTTTGTCTCAATTTAAAAAAAAGAGAGAGAGAGAGAGAGAGTAAAAAAAGTGATATTTTTGGAGATAAAAGTAAAACGACGAGAGTTCATGCTTTCCAAATCGTAATAGAGAATATTATGGCTTTTTAAAGGCAAGCACCAAACAATTTTTTAATTGGTCACAACATCATCAAAAGATATATCAGGTAAAAACAAGTCAGTTTTTTAGTGGTTGAGAATCACCATTACCTTAACAAGTATAGTTAAAATAGGAAAATCCAAGAAATGGCACACATAATCCATAAAAAGGTGCACCAATCAATTACAAAAATACTGGGACGGAAAAGGAAAGTTTGTCATAGTTGTTCCAATGGTTCAATTGCAAAATTGTACCTTTCGTTCTCTAATCTATTTCTGAGTGGTATAGGTCAGATGGCAGGGCAAAAGGCCTTGGTCCACAAACACTACATCCAATTACAGCTGGAAATGATAATGTAAACTTACATGCATTTATCTCTAATCAAAACCTTCAATTTCACTAAAGGCGAAATTAAAGTAATTTTTTTTAAGGCAATACCCATAAATGATGGCAATTTAGTTCCATATGCTAACAGTGAGATTCCATATGTGGGTGACTCAGAAACTTTACTACAAAATCTAAAACCCAAAGAATATAGTGGATAATAGTCCCCCAACCACATTTGCTACATTTACAGAACACCTTAAAGTCTTTCTTTCAATCAGTGGTGGATTTAGAAATTAAGTTCAGGGGTGCTCGTGTAAAATTGAGGCCTAGGAGCTTACTTAGCTCCACCCCTGCTTTCAATGTACTTTGTAAACTCTCAGCACATGCACTGTATTGTATTTCTTTCAATTTCCACCCACATATACCCTCGCATAATGACTTGAAGTTTGTCAATAAGAAGCCACATTTGACACATCACATCACAAACTTTAAAAGAATAATTATTCATGCAAATACAAATTTAGCACCAAGCAGTTATTCAGAAACATACTCCCAGTCATTTACTACATTATGATCAAAAAGTGCACAAGTATAATATGCAGATTCCACCTAACGCCACACGTTCAAACATCCCTCACTATGAAATGACTTAAAGTTCATCCCAAGCTGCAACTAAATTCAGTCTGCATGCAGTCCAATCACATACCTGTTCTAAGTTTTGATTTTCTTACTATATAACCCTTCTAAGTTAATGAAGAACATTTTTGCATGTTTCTAAGAACTCATCATTTCTCGATCATAGGCCAGAAAAACATAGATATTAGACCTAAAGAGATGATCAGAAATCTTTCCTCTGATGATGTCAAAGAAATATAGAGGTCAGTGGACATAAAAAAACAAAACTCCATATGCAAAAACTTGTTGGATGTAATACTTAAAGTAGAATAGTGGAGGCAGAGGGGAAGAGGGGAAGAGAGAGAAAAGGAACAGAATTGGTGACAAAACCCAAGACGTCTCACATTCCCTCATCTACATCCAAGTATTTAACTATGTTGTGCCATCACCGAATATCCTGAACATACAATAAATACTTCTTCAGTAGTACTATAAACAGTACATATATTTACTTTCCATCAGATGTCTTTTAACCATCATATCATAGTAGTTTGAGCCCCCGACCCCTCCAGAAAATATAAAGAAATCCTCCAAAAAACACATATGCCAACATTCTATACTTATACTTCTTGATTCCGGGCATAGGTCAAAAAACAAATATAACATCAGACGTCTTGGAACAATTTAGGATGAAGCTTGGTTGTTGTGAGCCAAAAATTATTTCAACTGTAGTATCTATATTAAAGGAGCTCATTGATACATATACTATTCAAGGTTTCTCTCAAACATCAGAAACAAAATAAATATATATATATATATATATATATATAATAAAGGGGAGAATGTTACACCAAGTTTTTGAGAACACTAACATATGAAAGAAATAGAGTAGCAATGGCTCCCAGAATCCAGCCATCATACACAGCTAGAAAGCTGAGGCTAAACTTTTAAAGAAAGTTAATTGACGAGACACGAGACATAAGATAGTAAGATCAGATTCCATTCATGTAACAACAGAACACAAAAGCATCGTCGGAGCTTGAAATATACTTCCAGAGGCAATAGCTTGCAGGAATGGAACACATCCAGGTCAGAATATAATTCAAGAGAAGGGTTTACAATTATAGCTACATTAGGGGACTAAAAGGCAATAACTTGCAGGCATGGAACAAGTCCAGGTCAGAATATGATTCAAGAGAAGGGTTTACAATTATAGCTACATGCTTAGGTGGCATGTAAGTCTCACAGGTCTTAATCTTGAATGCATCCATGATAAATGCTTGAAATGGAAAAGAGAAAGTAAAGGAAGGAAAAGGAAAAGAAGCTCAACATTAACACTATATAACCAGGGATTTGGGCATAACTTTGAGCAAAAACCTCCTTGAGGCGTTATTCAATATTGAAACTAAGAAAAGGAATCATTAGCAGATCAGACCCTAAAGCAAACACTTTCAGTTTCACTTGGAGAAGATCATAACTGCAATAACAAAGGTAGAGCTGAATGTCAATTGTACTAAGTCTATTTGTACTTAAAAGCAAGACTTTGGTTTTCACTCGATCATTTCATATTTGCTGTCCTCTATTTATTGTTCTTATATCTAGTCCAATGCAGTCTTTACAACACATGCTGTTATTTCATTTTACATAGTAAGCACTATTTCGCAGTAAATTAATCTGCATGCATTACCCTTCTTTTCCATGTATCCTGTCTCAAAAGATCCTGGCAAAACTTGCTTTGCTTGCCTTAATTTCTGTTTCATTCTGACTTACATTAATTTGACTGCATGTTACCCAGAAAAACTCAAAACATAATTCTTCATTGTTTTGATTGAACAAATAATCAGTAAGAGATCAGAAACTGAAAAGCCAAGGCACTTAAAATGCTGTCGACAAGTGAAACAAAAGAGAAGTGCGATTGAACTAAATAAGGAAGAAATGAAGGGGATATCTGTGTGAGCATAGCTAGTTGATGTCTTGACCATTGTCGCAGATATACAAGTAAAACACAATCATCACATCATTAGGCATCATCATATACTTTTCAAATTCAATCTTCAAAAAAGTGTCTTTGAGGCGAAGATCTTGAGTGCTGTATCAATAAATGTGTACAACTTCTTCTCCTGAGACATTTCTGCTTCAACGACATAACACCAGAATTAGCCTCTAGCTCCAAAAATAAGTTAGTCCTCACTTTTTCGGCTTATTTGAATCCTTGTACCAGAGGATCTCTAATCCAACATCCGACTTCTAATATATCACTAGAAACATGGATGACCCACAGAAAAATAATTGAAGCGTCAGGAGCACTGCCTGTAATTTTTTATGTTTACAAGTGGCTGGTAGTTTCGGTCTCGTGAGAAAAAGACATGGCGAAAACAATTCCCTCACAAGTTCTTGTTGATCTTTTGACTTCTTCAAAACATAACTGTTATTGTGTTTTATGCTGCAGGGACTTTACATTCAATTCCACATCATAAAGAACCAAATTCACCATGCAGCTAAACAGAAAAGCAGTGTGTATCCTCCTCACCTTCTCATGGACTCTTTTTTGGAGTCCGAAAGGGCAATCCATGTCAATTGATTTGGTTGTTGCACAAGATGGGTCAGGCAATTATAGAACAATCACCGATGCAATCAATGCTGCTCCAAACTACAATTCACGGCGATACTTCATAAAAATCAAAAAAGGTTTTTATCTAGAGAACATCATCATACCAGAGCCTAAACGGTATCTAACACTTGTTGGTGAAGGTATAAGAAATACCATTATATCGGGCAACATGAGCTACAGTGCAGGTTTCAAGACCTATAAAACTGCAACAATAGGTCAGTTTGCTATCTCAATATTATAAGTCTGACTGGCATAACAAAACATGTAAGAAAGAAATGATGAGCAGGCAAAAAATCTAGCAGCATTAGGAATTTGATGTGCTTGAGAACAACAAATAAGAAGAAGAACAATAAATATATATTGCAGAAGCAACATGCTTGCATTTGATATATCCAATGTGTTTTGGTTCATCTGAATCCCCACTCTATCCAAGGAATGGTTAACAAAACTTTCTGCCACTTTTCCTCTTATAGGAGTATATGCACAAGGCTTCATTGCACAAGACATTGCTTTTGAAAATACAGCTGGGCCACACATGAAGCAGGCAGCAGCATTAACCAATGAAGGTTCCTACACCGCCTTCTTTAGATGTCGCTTCTCGGGCTACCAAGATACCCTTTACATAAAACGAGGCATCCAATTTTTCAGAGAATGCGAAGTCTTCGGAACTATTGACTTCATCTTTGGTGATGCACGAGTAGTACTTCAGAACTGTATGATCTATGCACGCAAACCTCTGCATGGGCAGGAAAACACAATAACTGCACAGGGAAGAGAAACCCCAAATATACGAAGTGGAATAATCATCCAGAACTGCACGATAACAGGCGCACCAGACTTGCAGGCAGCAAATGTAAAAACATACTTGGGTAGGCCGTGGAAGAACTTCTCACGAACTGTAATCATGTCAAGCTTCCTTGATAATCTAATCGACCCCCAGGGATGGCTTAAATGGGACAACGAGGGAGTAGATAATGTGTACTATGCGGAGTATAAGAACAGGGGACCAGGAGCCAACACTAGTGGCAGGGTGAAGTGGGCAAGAGTAATCAATAGCTACGTAGAAGCAGCTCCGTTTACCGTAAGAAACTTCATACATGGTGATAAATGGCTTCCTTCCACTGGGGTTCCATGTTTTCTTGATTTACTTTGACCATAAATTGCATCAAACATGTTCTTATGGTGACTAGGTATGTAACAATATACATGCATTCACTAATCAAACGTTGATCTTGTAAAGCTACCAACGCTCTATTAACCTTGTCCAATATTGCCACTAGCCATAATCTTTCCAAGCAATATGCATAGAGTTGTAGATCCAAATTTTTTGTAATGCCATCTGTAACGCTACATGCGGCCCACTGGCCTAGTACCTTTTGGACCAAGTCCACATGGCTCAAAATGCTTAAGTCACGGTACTAGTAGTGGCCCACATGTTCCTTTATGAGTTTATATACAATCTTTTTTAATGCTTCTGATTTGGTATATCACACCATCAATTTAATAATAATCTAGAGGAGTATACCAAACCATCAATTTAATAATAATCTAGAGGAGGCTGAAGCAACTGTACTTATTCTCATATCTATAAACCCGATATTGATGCACCACATTGACTGCAAAATGTAAATAAGACATTCAGGATGAAATAAATTATTTGATTTATGTTGTCTTGCAAGTCTATGTGAGATAATACTCGAACAATCATCTTCATGCTCACCATAAGGCTGCTTTACCAGTTCAGCTACCAAAGCATCTGACTATTTAAATATGTCCATCAATCATCAATGACATAATTTATGCATAAACGTCAGCCCTTCACTGGTTTGACATTGTGGATGCCTTGGACAAGGTGCCAAAGTCCATGCCGTGAATGGGCATCGGAGATTGTGTCATGCACAAGATGCACTGACAAATGGAGGCTGGAAACCCTTCAGAAGACTAGTGAATGGCAAAAGAATGGAATCGAACAGTTGGCCAACCGTGCAAGTGTTGTCGGGGAGCGAAGTTATAGGCAGTCAAGTGTTTACATGGTGTTGGGCTAAGCCAATAATGAATTAGGAGAATTTTTGACATAGATTGGACTCCTCAAGCATATGAACATCTATTCTTGACACTTCCAAGGAAGTCCTTCAAGTATATTAGGAAAACCTTGATTCTCAAAGGTGGCACTTGGACCTTAGCATGCTGAGGGGTCTCAGCATGCAACGCACTATTGGGCAATGCTTAATGGAATTTGGAGCCTTTGGTAAAAGCATAAGTGTAACAATCCAGCGGTATCTTGAAAATCAAGCAGATTGATCAAAGCAAAATGATGAGCAAAGAATGATCAAGGGCGAGGCATGGCATTGGCAAAAACCTCGTCATGCGATCAAGGTAATATGGGTAGCACATGGGTGCACTGCTATGGACTGGTCTCGGTCATGTAGAGAGACATCATTTGTGGGCAACATTGGCACATAAATAGACAAAATGATCCAAAATTTTAAATGTGGGAGAGCAACATCGAATACAGTTAAAGAAATTAACAGGTATAACCAAATAAACATCGGAATTATTAAATCGGTCAGATAAAATTAGAGACATTTTATTCATACTTGAAAAAAAAGGATTGTAGTTTATTTCTTGATGAGAACAATAATCTGCTTGGCTATTCTGGCAAGGTGGACAAGAACATTGTTCATTTCAGTCAAGGGCAAAGGCATGACATGTATGCCATCATGAAACAAATCTTCACAGGTCTTGCCATTTTCCGCAGCATCATCGATTCCATCCATGGCATCGTCTAAAGAATTGGAATCCAAGTTTATGCAGGATATGGGAATCCAAGAATTAATAGACAAATCAGATTCCATTTTACAAATGTTAAGACAATCCTTTACAAACTTGCCGGCACCTGGCCGAGAAACTTGTTGGTTGGGGCAAAATTATCCTTTGCCTTGGCCAATGAAATCTTGAGCATTATTCTGGAAAGCCCTTGCATGTCCGCATTGTAGGTTTTGAGGTATGATCTAAGAGAGGAAAACAGACATGATCCATTTGGGGAAAAGGAGAAGCGAAAAAGTGTCAAACACATATAGATGCAATGGCCATCTTCATTTTTCCTTTCTTCTATTTGAATATTGCACTTTGGTGCAGCTGGACGTATGTCCGTACGTGATGACAAGAACTTCCAATATATAGGAGCATTATGTCCTCCTCCCAAACCACAATCTTTTTGGTTGAATCATATGTAACAAAAATTATAAATGACAAATGAAATTAAATAACGTTTGATTATCTATATAATATAACACTGATTACCCGAACAAAGGGAGACACCGGTTGGGTCACGCCAAAGCCAACACTGACTATACAAATATACATACTATGGATATTAGGCAATCCAAGACAAAGGCTCTAGTCTCGTTTCAATCGATAGATTTAACTCGCAAAATAAGCGGAATGGAAACTAATTAGTTGAGTAGCTTGTCAATCAGATAACACATTTTGTTCATTTTTCTTAAAAAAAACTATAAACATCCAAATTTAGCTAGAAGATTGGAGATGCTCATGCTTTCACTCTTCCAACATCATTGCTTTATTTTCTGGATTGGATCCTGGGCCTGCCCTAGTTCATGTACTATAGAGTAAGAAATTTCACATAATAGACCAGCCATCATCGACGAAATCCACAAGTACTGTTCAACATTCAAGAAATTCAACGATCGGTAAAACACAACTGGAATCCGTAAAACACAAAACCGCAGCTGGAATCTCAGCTAAACATGTAATCGACGAACATTAAACACCTAATGAAGCAATTAATAAACTGACTACTAACAGTTAAGAAGCACGGAGATGGAATTTTTCATGATCAATCTTCCCGCCAACGGTGTTTTCGCTAATACTGAAAATTTACAAAAATTACGTACCTGTGAAGATTCAAACACTGCTCGTCCAATGGATTTGATTTTTGCTGTGTTTAGAAAGATTGCTCGATCTGTTGTGATTTTACAGAGAGATTTAATTCGGGCGACCAGCATCTAATCATTCTAGTTCATACTCCATCGCTGTAGTCCATAGTGATAGTAGCAGCAAGCGTCTTTTTTCTTTATTCCTTTTACCAGCTTTCTAATTTTAGAAGAAAAAGATAATTAGGTTGCGTTTGGTAACCGTTTCTGTTTCCATTCCAGCAGTGGGATGGGAATGGAATGGGATGGGATGAGAATTTTATTTTCTTTTTGGGAGTAAAATCGCGTTTGGTAACTATAATTTTTTTTTTGTTTTGGGAAGGAAATTGTGTTTAGTAACGATTTTATCCTAAAATCTTTTTTTTTTTTTTTTTTTCTTCTGTTTTGGCCTGACAGCGGTGGCGCCGTCGCTGGCCGGCCGGCGGTGCTCCGGCGACGCCCGGCCGGCGCTCCTGCAACGGCCGCCGATGGTTCTCCGGCGTCGGATACGACAGTGCCCCCACCGGCGATGACCGGACGGCGGTGGCGCTGGCGACTGCCGGAAGTGGCCGGGAAATTTCCGGCCGGACGTGACCAGCGACGGTCGCCGGAGATGACCGGCGGCGGCGGCAGACGGTGGCCGGCGGCGGCAAACGGTGGTCGGCCGGTAGGTGAATAGTGACTATGGGTTTTAGGAATGGAATGGGAATAATGAGAAACAACTTTTTTTTGTTTCTCATTTCTTAAGAAAAAAGTGGGCACAATTCTCAAATGGGAATGAAATGGAAACGGAAACAAAAATTACCAAACGCTATTCCCAAACAGAATTCCCAAAAATCTGGGAATAAACGGATTTTTTTAGACTAAAAAAAAAGACAGTCAAGTACTACAAAACTCTCGCTATGCACTGAGTCCGAAAAAAGGTCGGACCATTTAAATCTATTATATGCAGTCTTATCTTGTTTTTTTTTTTTTTTTTTTTTTTTTGCAAGAGATTATTTTCACGACTCGAACGCATGATCTCCAGGTCACATGGCGACAACTTCTACCGTTGCACTAATATTAACCAACATGTTAAAATGACCCCAAGGAACAAAACCCATACCATCTTAAACCTATTGATTGATTTATTTTTTAATAAAAACTCATTTTAGCAAAAATAATTTAAAAAAAAAAACATTTACGCTTGGCTGATGAAAAATAAACGCCAAAATTAAAACAATAACACAACTTAAAAAATGAAATCATTTGCTCAAGTCCGGCCCTAAAATTGATCAGGTCTAGATTTCTAGGTCCTGACCATGCCCGTGGGCTCAAAACTAAGTCAAAACCCTAAAAAAAAAAAAAGTTACCAGACTGGGTAAGCCCCTGGGCCCACGACCAGACCTAGGGATTAGTGTTCCCGATCCATGATTTTTATTCGTGCTCTCAGGATTTTAGTATTAATATATAAAAATCAAAATTTAAGGAGTAATTTTGAATTTTTTAAGAATTTGAGAAACAAAAAAATCTTGATTCTTATTTACTTTCACAAAACTATTTTCAATCTATTTTCTAAGAGTAAATGTTAAGAATCACCACCATACAGACCCACAACTGCCACCGTACATCTTCATCTTCTTCTCTCATCCCATCTCTTTATATATATCTCTCTCACACATAAAAAACGATGTTACCTCAATTGCAACCAAATATTTTTATTTTTATTTTTGTTACGAGAAATTATAAAAATAATTATCGTTACCAAATGCGATTATATTTCAGAATACTTCACAACAAAAATAGAATTCTCATCTCATTTTATTGAAAATAGGAACAGAAACACTAAGGCCCCATTTGGTAACCATTTCCATTCCAGAAATTCTCATTCCATTCCCAGATTTTTGAGAATTCTGTTTGGGAATAGCGTTTGATAATTTTTGTTTACGTTTCTATTTCATTCCCATTTGAGAATTGTGCTCATTTTTTTCTTAAGAAATAAGAAACAAAAAAAAGTTGTTTCTCATTATTCCCATTCCATTCCCAAAACACATAATCATTGTTCATCCGTCGGCTGACCACCGTCTACTGCCGCCCGCCGTCGCCACCAGTAATCGCCGGTGCTGGAGCTACCGCCGGCGGTCATCGCCTGTGCCGGAGCCACCGCCGGGCGGCCGGTGACGGCGCCACTGCCGTCCGGCCAAAACAAAAAAAAAAAAAAAGATTTTAGGATAAAATCATTACCAAACACATTCCCTTCCCAAAACAAAAAAAAAAAAAAATTATCGTTACCAAATGTGATTCTACTCTCAAGAAGAAAACAAAATTCTCATCCTATCCCATTCCAGTCCTATTCCCATTCCACTGCTAGAATGGAAACAGAAATGGTTATCAAACACCACCTAATTAAAATTCACCCTACTTGACTTTCATTTCCTTTGACTTTTATCTTGTTTCAATTTATCCTCCATACATACTAAAAAAAAATAAAAATAATTCTACTCTAATTTTAATGCTAAGAAAATATTTTTTACTGGTCGAAAAAAAATTATATTATATTTTATGAGAGATGTAAATAAAAATATTATATTTTTATATATTGAGAAAACTAAGAATGTATTTATTAATTTTATTTTGTGATCGGTTAAATTAAAACTATTTTTTTTAATCTTACATTAAAATATAATTCCACCTATTTTGGAAAAAGTTGGTCCTAATTAAATGTACCTATTTTTAGAAATAATTTGAAATATAGCAAATCTTGTGGAGAAATAAATATAATTTGACCAACTTATTTCTATATTATATAAATTTAGTAAAGTTTGAGACATGTGAATTTACCGATACATTCTCTATGGTGAGAAAATAAATACGGTATGTTTATTTGTAAAAAGATTATTTAAAGATGAATTAAAATTATTTCTTAAAGTACCAACTTGAAATTGTTAATTGATGTGTCGTGCGCGTTATTTCACATTGATGACTGAATAATATGAAGAGTCATTGATTAATACTCGGGTTATCTTTTTAAAGTAAGACTGCTAGAGCGTTGAATTGATATAGACAAATAGTAGACTAATAACAATAACATAAATAAAATTACATGCGTTTACGCCGTCGATCGCCTGGCCGGGTTAGACCCTGGTCTTGGGCTTAGTAGGCTTGTGGGCTTAGGGTCTTGGGGAATGCTTGATTTGCTCTTAGTATCCTTCTAGACAAAATTAATTAAAAAATCTAATTAATTCTAAATAGAGTCTAACTGATTATCTTCGTACTGCAGAGAATTACAAATCTGGAGACTGTTCATGTATGTAACTGGTAAAAGTTACAGAATTAGTTCTTGGTTCTTAAATCAAGAGTTACAAAATTGGTCTCTTCATCATCTTCGGTTACTGTTTATACTCCCGATAAAATAACAGACATTCATCAGAACTAGGCATCCAAACGTAAGCTTGCATTCACGATTTTCATCCGAGTTTTTAAGCGAGTTCATTGATCTTCAAAGAGTTTCGACACTAATGTTCGTTGAGTTTTTGATTTCCAGTGTTGGTGCCAGTAACTGTTGATCGTTGTATTATACAAGGCAGATCCTTAAGTCAAAATCGTAAACACTGTAGCGGAGAAAAATATGTTTTAAGGAAAGATCTTCAAACAATTTTCTTGATCTCCTTCTTCTTGGTATTTTGTTTTAAATTTTTGTTCGGTAATCAGCGTCTTCTTCTTCTTTTTCATTCAATATTTCATCGATACACTGTAATACAAATTTCAATTCTATCTTTTTATTTGTAATTTGTTAACTTGGAATGTTTCTATAACTAATGATTATGACGTGTTTTAATTTTATTTCTTAATGTTTTTCTCTATAATTAAATAATTAATAATTTAATTAATTTCTGTACCGCTCTTCGGAATCTATTTTTTTAGAATTTTTTAATAATAAAAGACGGGAAATCTCGGTCAATAATCCGAGAAATTAAAATTTTGCTCACACATTCCACGCGCTACAACTTTTTTCCTTAAATCCGAATTTATTGTAACCCATAAAAATCACTGTAATTTTTTTAAATAAAAAAATTATAATAATTTTTATGACGACACAATTTTTAAATTTTTCAAAAAATTATCATACAAATTGAGTTGAATAAATGGTTAATTACAAATTCTGTTGGCCATGGCAACCTCCCAAATTATGAATTTGCATTTCCACCAGTAAAATTTCATAACATTTCCTCATCACCAAACTGAATTCAACTATTTTTTTTTTATAAAAAAAGTTGAATTCAACTTTTCCAAATATAGATTTGTTAAAAATAACACATGCAATAGCCTTTCATCCAAACAACCAAATTGACCAAATGTCAAGAAAATAATGCAAAATATTAAACACAAGAACAAGTATTCCTTTATTGATCTTAAAATTCAATTTTTACCTCAATGAATAAACCAATTATACAGGCTTTTTACCAAACACTGCCCAGCAAACTGAGTTATTCATACACTATGTACAAAAAAGAACAACCGAAACCGAATATTAAGGTCACAAACCAAAACTCACATCGAAGATCGATACCTTAATTCCACAGATTATTTAAAACTTCACCCCGGCGATCTGAATTTCAAACCAGAAGAGACCTCCTCGACAGAACTGGGAGAAAAAAAAAGGTTAAATAGTGTAATGAAACGATGGGCGGCAAAACCCAACATTTTAATTTTGGAAATATTATGAGAAAAATACGAACTTGGGAGAGTAAGAACTTGCTACAATGTTGTTGCTTGCCAAGGTGTTATCGTAAAGCTGGACCGAGATTAAACTGTTCTCAGGGACAGCTGGCTCAGGAGACCCTTGAAAACTTGCACTTGAATTGTTCCTGGAACAGATTCCTGAAATCAATGGCCCAACAAGCATAAGAAGTGGAACATGTTCTCACTTTTTTTTTTTTGGGACATTCAGTCAAACATTAGCTGGAACAACTACAAAGAAAAATCCAAACACACCCTTAATAAGCACTAACATACACACACACACACAATTATTCAGACAATGATATGTAATGAATTGTAAAACAAGTATATTGGCCGGACAAAAGACCTTAAGTAATTCAAAGATGTCTCCATGGTCCATACCTTGGAAGATGATTATGAGGCAGAAGAACAGTGTGATGAACATCGCACATAGCGTGCTAGTTGACGAAGATGACGACTTTGCTGCCTTAATCTTCTTCAGAGCTTTCATGTGTTCAATCCTCGCTCGTTTTTTCATGGCAAGTTCAGATATTTCCTTCACCAATTTCATGTCAGCAGCATCAAGCAATGGCCCTTTAGGAGGCCGTGGTGGCTTCAAAGCCTTTTTTGTTGCTTTTCTTTTCTCTTTCACATTTTTCTCCTCCACAAGATGAACATGTTCATCATTATGGTTTTCTGAATTATTGTTTATCAATATCTCTAAATCCTCGTTGGATTTACTTGAACAGTTGTTCGAACTCACACTACAATCACCATCACCAGAATCATCAAGAGGTGTTGTACCGAGCAAATTTGTTTCTTCTTCACAGGAAGTCTCGCCACTCTCGAGATCAACTAAGAAATCGTGTTCTTCGGAGATGTTATACTTCATCTTGTACGATCGAATTTTGACCTATTTCTCTTGAATTCATATGCCAAATTCAACCTGCAACATATTTATAACATGAATATGAATATGTAGCAACTAGCATATATACATAATCCTTTCTCCAATCACATTTCTCTCTACTCCAATATAAAATGAGTTTCGGCACAATAAAAACCTCATAAAAATGATAAAATTAGATAAACAAATCAATCATCCGATTGAACAATCTCATAAAATGATAAAATTAGGGAAACAAATCAATCACGCGATTGATTTATCTGTATGCACGAATAATTTGAAGATTTAAACCAAAGAAAGATGCAATACACCAAAACCTAAAAAAAGCCCCAAATCGAAAACTCGATTCAGATCAACAATGCAGAATCGCAGTCCAAAAAAAACGAAATTGCGAAAATCATGAAGATTGCAACAGGAATAAACAAAAGAAATCAAGAATTTACAGGAACGATGGAAGAATGCGGCTTAAATCTCAATCAATACCTAGAACAGAAAAAAAAAAAAAAAAAAAAAAACAGAAAAAACTAAAGAAGAAGAGGTCCTAGCTCGTACCTTTGCCGTTAAAGCCGAAGGAACCCTAGATTCACTGAATCGGCCGGTCAGGGAGAGCCGGCGTGACGATAATCACGGAGGAGCATTGTGGTATGCCCCTTAGCGCACGGAATGAGAAATCTGTCTCTATATAAGCGAAAAATAGCAAATAGAAAAGTAAAAACAGGCATTGAAAAAGCTCATCGGCACAACGAGAAACATTTGTCGTGTATCGACGGTGACCGGACCAGAGCGACTTGGGGGAACAACGTGGCAATCCACGCCTATTGTTTTGACGATGACAGCTTATACTACACCGCGTGATATAATGGATCCAAAATGGAAGGGACCCTTTATTTGACAAACAGGATTCGTCTCCTCTCGAAAATATGACTTTAGGATCGTTCCGAGAACTGATTAGTTGAGATACGGTTCATTTGATTAAGCACAATAGAATAAGAGTGGAATGAAATGAAAAAATTAATAGAATGAAATTGTCAATGAAATCACTATTCCATTAACGTTTTGGATTGGTATAGAATGAAAGAAAAAATATAATAGTTAAATATAATAAAATTTTCATTATGTATAAAATTTTATTATATTTCACTATTTTATTTATTCTCTCATTTTATTATATTTCACTATTCCATTCAATTGCTCTAATTTTTGTTTCTGTTGTCAATTTTCAGTTTTCTAATTTTCTATTTCTGTTCCTAATTTTTCAGTTTTCTAATTTTTTGTTTCTGCTCTCAATTTTTCAGTTTTCTAATTTTTTTATTTATGTTCTCAATTTTTAGTTTTTGTTCTCAATTTTCTGTTTTTGTTCTCAATTTTCTGTTTCTATTCTCAATTTTTAGTTTTTGTTCACAATTTTATGTTTCTGTTCTCAATTTTTTGTTTCTATTCTCAATTTTCTGTTTCTTTATTTTATTATTACTCCACTAAGACATTATTCTCTATTTATTTATTTTTTATGATGACTCGCCTCGTCTGAAGAGTGAAATAAAAATTAAATTGTTACGAATAAACGTCTTAATTTTAGTGGAGTGATGAATTGATGAAAATATTTTTACTAGAAGGGCACATGCTCAGTTATTAGTATAACTCATTTTTTTTAAGTTTAATATTATGTTTTGATTTTGTCTTTTACGTTAAATTTCAATTGTGTTTTAATCCTACATTACAGGAATTATAGAGATATTGTAAGAATTGTATGGAGTCTTTTAGTGAGTACATTCGATTTTTATAGTAAATTCTGTTACATGTAACTAATGTTAATTACAATTTCATAATTGTTACTTTTCACACATATTTAGATATTTCTAGTTATATTTACTTATATAATATTAGTTACATGTTACAATTCCATATATATGTATAATATTTTGTGACGTAACTGAAAAAATATCAATTTTTTTAGTTACATATCATAAACATATAATTGAAAAATATCAAATTTTTTAATTATATATCACAAACATGTAACTAAAAAATTATATATTATTAGAACATGTAACTGAAAAAAAAATAATTAAAAAAAAAAAATTAGTTACCTGCAACTAATGCAGTAATATTACATATAAAGTAATTACATGTAACTGGCGTGTGGCTATTACGTGAGCAAGACTTCCTCCTTTTTAAAATAGATGAGATTAAATCAAAAAAAATTACCGTATGTAGAATTTTTGGCCAATTAGAGCTTAAATGGAGGATTTTCCACCGATTGTCCCTTAAATTTAAATAATATTTTTCCATTTATTAACAATAGTTTATTTTTACTTTTTTTTTTTCAAAAAAAAAAAAGTCTCAATAAATTGCACTTATTTTAATTAACTACATAAAAATATAACATTTTATGGTTAAAAAATAAAAAAATAAAGAGGTAATATTTTTTATTTTTTTATTTTATTTTATTTTTGTTGTTGAGATCGGCGGATAAAAAATTATTGTAATAATGTCAACCAAACACCACCTATGAATCAAGAAGCATGTACATAGAGTCATAGATTCATAGAGACCAAAAAAATAATAATAAAATTAAAAAATAAATAAATAAATAATCTAAAAAAGACAAGACAAAAAAAGAAAAAATAAATAAATAAAATCAAGTGATGGGTGTCATCGTATGAGAAGCTAAGGCATGTGCCCATGTCTCAATAATGTGTGATAAATACTTTTATGGATAAGGATTTTTATTAAGATTAAAGCTTTTTATAATTTGTGGCCCTAAAACTAAAAATAAATAAAAAATAATTTAAGGGTTAATTACATTTTACCCCCTTGTAGTTTGGCTAATTAACACTTATCCCTGTAATTTAAAAATCGTCACTTACTCCCTAGTGGTCAGATTTTCAAACCACTTACCCTCCTGATATAGGGGGATAAATACAACAAATATCTCACTACAGGGGGATAAGTGGCTATTTTCTAACCACAGGGGAGTAAAATATAAATTGGTCAAACTACAAGGGAATAAAGTATAATTAACCCTTAACTTAATCTCTATTTGTTTAATTTGAACATATTAAATTCCGAAGTGTCTAAATCATGTCAAGTTCGTTCTTTCGTCATTTTTTATGACGAAATTTATTTACGTGAGAAATTATGTGTTCGACACGTGACTGATTTCTATCATAAAAAAGACGGAGTTATCGATTCGAATTGATTTGATACTGATATAGGTAAATCTGGTAAGGAGCATCACGGGGTCAAAAGTTCACCCAATTACAGAAAAACGACCGAAACGAGGGCTAAAGAACCCCTCAGTACTGAGCTGAGGTGTCCCCCAGCCGAACTGAGGGTCGTCGCAGTGAAGAGATCAGGACTGAAGAGCTGAGGTCCGACCTCCCGAACTGACAATCTGTGGCCGCAATGAAGAGATCAGGACTGAAGAGCTGAGGTCCGACCTCCCGAACTGACAATCTGTGGCACCCTTTGCTCGCCACCATAGCACTTGGGAGTTCGTCAGGCCGGTGTGAGGCCATGGCCCATGGGCCTCCAGTGATGGGCTCAAAAGCCAGCCCAAAGGATTAGAGGGTTGACCTGTTTGCTCATTGGTTGCCCAGCAGATTAGGCTAATTAACCTGAGCTCTTCTCCCCTAAATTCGCGGCACTAATCAAGTGCTGGCGCCTATAAATACACGGGGGCATCCACTGCCCAAAGGTACGTGACTACTACTGAATTCAATCTACACTTTCAGCCCTCCACTTCGGAATACTTATCCTCACGCCGGAGGGACTTATTAGGAACCACCCCAGTAGGTCTTTGTGCAGGTATTGTGTGTAGAAGGTTGGAGCCCTGCTCGGAGCCCGTCACCACCCCTGAACTCAGTTTGCTGTTGTCTTATCGGTCACCCTCGTCTCAGGTATTCTTCCCGGACTATACTGTTGGCCAGCATCACGTTTTGGCATCAACAGATACGATTTTGATATTTTAAGGTTTAATTTGTTTAAATTAAAAATATAGGAATTAAAAGTATAGTTTCTCTAAAATTTTAGGGATATAAAGTGCAATCACCTCCTAAGATTATGTCACATAGATGTCACAAATTCATCAACATGGCCCAACATTTAAAAAACTTAAATTTGGAAATTAATTTTGTACGGATTTGTTGTTGGTTGAAGAGATAGATATTAAGCCCAAACTTTAATTAATATTTAATTTATCTATCTTGTGGATGATAATTCTTCCCTCAATATATATATATAAATGAAAAATCTTCATTTTTTATAAGTAAAAAATCAATTAAAATTCCTTAAAATAATACATAAATATCTCCTAAGATTATAAAAATATCTAGTGCATTCCCTAAAAAGTAAAATTTGTGGGTTGTAAAATTTGTGGGTAATCAACACTCGCAATACTGAATTTTTATCCGGCAAACAATTTTGTTATTTGTAAGAACCCAATGTTAATCATGTCTGAGATGGATATTTAACGGTCTAAACTTGTCTAGTATTTGTTCTCATAGATCGCGCTTGCCCGTGACCTATTTCGCTTACTTTAAAGTAGTTTAGTTTATTTCATTGCTTCTTGTAAAAGGACTTCGTTATGTCTCATTGAGTATAAGGATATCTATAATTGTAATTTTTTTCTCTGTGTCAGAGCATAGATCTACGACGAATATGTGCGCCGACACAAATTCGGTAAGGATCTGATGAGAGAAAACGAGAGAACAAGGAAGAAGGAAGAAGAAGAAGAAGAAGAAAAAGGAATAAGAAGAGATAAAAGCCAATACCCACAGAGTGTGATGTGCCAACGGGGTCCGACATATGGGTGGATTAAGTTTTATTAATTTGTTAAAAAAAAGGGGGGAAAATAATTTTATTAAATAGGAATGTTAGTGTAAAAAGATAAATGAAAAAGATATATATGTTGGTGTCTAAAAATGGTTAATACCTTGAGTTGGTCCGATCAGAATCCACGTAGGTTTTTCATGCTGAGATGGAGATGATATGTCCTGAGTACTGAGATCGAATATTAGTGTTCCTCTTTCGCTTCGTGATCCAAAGTCACTTCTGTACAATCTGAACTGGAGCTCTGTGCTTGTATTTGTACAAAGTCCTACCAGAGTTGTGTTCGGTGAAGTATCTCCGGTGTGAGATTAAAAGCTCGGGGGAGAAGGTGCTTCAAATCAAAAGATGAGAATTACCTAGGGCATTGGATGCCTGAGTATTTATGGGAGAAGATCTCCATTAGCGCCATAAGATTAGGGTTTGAGTTCGGTTAATTACCATAATCTGGTGCGTAACCAATGAGTTGGCGAGTGAGGAGATTAAGCATCTTTAGACCCATCAACGAGGATCTATAGGCCAGCCCAACGAGATTATGGAGAACAGGTCTAGCCCATGGCAGTGGTGGCGCTGTGGCAATCCATTATCCCTTCAATATGGATCTCGGGGCGAAAAACTTCATTTGGAGGTCGAATAGGCGTTGAGAGGGAGCCTATCAATTGGAGAATTCGAGTAGAGGGTGTTTGGAGAACAGAGCTTGGACCCCTGAGCTTGGATCTGGCCTTCAAAGACCTCCAAAAGAGGTGAACCGAGCAGGGGCAGCTTGGAGAACCTTGCTTGGACGATGGATGATGGGTTTCCCTTTTGAAAATTACCGAACAGAGACTGATTGGAGAGTAGAGCTTGGCAAGGGTTCCAAGGGTCCTTCCTTTTGGCAACTACCGAGCAAGGGTTGTTCAAAGGACGGAGCTCAACAAGGGTTCCAAGGGACTACCCTCTTGATGATTACCGAACAGGGGCTGTTCAGAAGACGAAGATCAGACAAACCTCTAAATGTCTTCCCCTTTGATTATTATCGAGCAGGGGCTATTCAGAGGACAATGGTCGACTGATTTGTCACACTTTCTTGATGAGGTGTCTTTCCGAGGCGACAATTCTTCTACGTGTGACGTTCTAAGTAAATGGAGTAGACCGACCAAAACATCCCACGTCAATATATGTTAAAAAAATTAATTGCCATGAATCTCCATACGAAAAATTGTCAATTCATGCAGTAAATAACTACATAACTCACCAAATCTCACATCATTTTTTTTTAAATTCTTCATTTTTAATATAAATTTCAAATAAGTCCTATTTTACTCAAACCAATAAATAGAGTTGAGGTTATTGTTAAAACCGTTAATAAAAACCAAAATAACTTGTTATAGTAAGCATAAATAATGTATTTTAATTTTAAATTATTTCTAATTTCAATAATTTTTAACTTATATAGGAACTAAATAGTGCTTAATATAAAAAAATTGACCAGTATTTTTTAACTGATAAGTGACAAATACCCTTTTGTCAAAAGTCTAAATTAAAATAAAAAATTATTGTAACACGTCAAAATTTTTAGACTTTAAGATTGAACTATCACCAAAATACCCTTTTTTTTTAATCATTTTAGATCAAACCATCGTAAACCTCCAAAATAAAATGTTCATCCAAGTTCAAAAACATCAAAATAAAAAGAAAAAAAAAATCTTCAACCCATCGATCATGATCACCAAAAACTTCCAACTTTTTAGGTCTCCTTAAGCAACTTGTGGCCAATTCTATAGGAGGCATAAGCATCAATACAAGCATACTCAACTTGCTCCAAGCTTAGATTTCTAACCTCCCAGTTACTCCTACAAACACGAATTGGCTTCTCCATGTGAAGCCCCACCACCTTCCTAGCAAGCTTTTTCAGACCAGGCTTTCTGTAAAACTGAAAGGGCCAACGAGCCATAGCTCGGGCCTGAATGTCCACAGTATTGGCGCAGCTCAGTCCGTATTCATTCATGAGTTTCAGAGCATCATCTTGAACCTCAACGCCGACAAGGGTGACCATTGGATCATTGAGGAAGATCTTGATGGACGGTGGGACGGCGTATTCCATGTGGAAAAGTTGGAGTATGAGGCAGTTGGTGTCGACGCATAGCTGCAGGGTGGCCGTCCGATTGTTCTCGCCGACGTGGGTGTTGGGTCGCCATTCGCAGTCGAGGCCGACGATGATCTGCTGTTCGGGGTGCATGGAGCGTATGGCGGTTACCCACTCGTCGGCGACTGAGGCCTTGTCGGTTACAGTTGTTTCAATAGTGACACCAGAGAAGCGTACTGTGTATTTGGAAGCCATCTTTGTCACTCTCTCACTACTTTCTCTCTCTACATGCAACATCTACATCTACTTATAGGGGCAGAGAGAGAGTTGCATGCGTGTGAAATGCGAAGCGACAATTCAAAACCGTGAACGATTTACGAAGTTGATATTTGCATGCACGGGAATGTGTTCTTCCATTAATTTTATGATTTACGAAGTTGGTATTTAATTTTGGGTCATCCACCGTTTAGTTCTAAAATACAAAATAAATTACCAATTATTCTCATCACTTTTTTTTTTTTCACCATTAAGTCCTTTTATCTTTTCTAACCAAAATATTCCTTATATGGAGGTTAAATGTAACATCATTTTTTATTTTTTATTTTTTTTATGCTATATTTTTTTGACTAAAATACATCTTATGTGGATGTTGAATGTAACATCATTTTTTTTTTCTGACCAAAATATCTCTTATGTGGATGTTGAATGTAACATCAATTATTTATTTATTTATTTATTCTTATTATTATTATTATTATTATTATTATTATGTTATATTTTTTTGACCAATATACCCCTCATGTGGATATTGAATGTAAAATCAATTTTATTATTTTTTTTTATTTTTTTTTTAATGATATTATCTTTTTCTGACCAAAATACAACTCATGTGGATGTTGAATATAACATTCAACACCTGTGGATGTTGAATGTAATATCCATTATTCTCTTGTTTTTGTATGCAAAGTAAAATTTATATGATATTACATTAAATATGGATGTTACATTCAACACCTGTAAATGTTGAATATAACATTAATTGTTCTCTTATTTTACATTACGTTTGGTAACGATTTTATCCTAAAATCAAGATTTTTTTTTTTTTTTTTGGGAACATATAGAAAGTGACAAAAAGTCATAAAGTTTGGGGTGAAAACTGTAATTTATGGTGGCGGCTGCAGCGGCGGCGCGGCGACCGGCGACTGGCGGCGGCTGCTGATGGCGATGGTGCACCAGTTTGACGACCTTCCTTATCGATGTAAAGCTCATGGGAGGGCATTTTGGTAAACTCATTTCTCGCCATTTTTAAAAACGGGACTAATTGGTGCAAGAAAAAAGTGTTGACGGGATTAATCGGTGCAAAGAAAAATCGATGGGAGTATGTGGTAAATAATTTCTTTTTTTGGGATTAATCAGTAATTTTCCCTTTAATTTTTTCTACAGGGGTGTCTCTCTCTACTTTCTCTCTCTTCATGCAACACATACATATACAAATATATATATATATATATATAGAGAGAGAGAGAGAGAGAGAGAGAGAGCTGTACTTGCATGCATGTAGAATACGAAACGATAATTCAAAAGCGTGGGAATGCGTTTTTGTTCATCCATTAATTTTCTGATTTACGAAGTTGGTGTTTAATTTCTCCCTCTCCCCTTCCATTCTCTCTATTAAAATGTAGAAATTGAAACGTTAATTCAAAATCATGGGAACGTTAAGATTAGTACTAGTTTTAGACTTAGCTCGGGCTTGGAAAAAAATAATAAATTTTTAATATTGATACATAAAACACATCTATCTATATCATCGGGTTATTTTGTTAGCAATATCCGAAAACTGACCTATAAATTTTAATGAATTATGACATTTTATAAATATCGAATATAAATATATTATTAAAAACTATATAAATAATCATAAAAGTAAAATATTATTTTTACAAATTATTGCTAAACCTTGCTTGGACGATGGATGATGGGTTTCCCTTTTGAAAATTACCGAACAGAGACTGATTGGAGAGTAGAGCTTGGCAAGGGTTCCAAGGGTCCTTCCTTTTGGCAACTACCGAGCAAGGGTTGTTCAAAGGACGGAGCTCAACAAGGGTTCCAAGGGACTACCCTCTTGATGATTACCGAACAGGGGCTGTTCAGAAGACGAAGATCAGACAAACCTCTTAATGTCTTCCCCTTTGATTATTACCGAGCAGGGGCTATTCGGAGGACAATCGTCAACTGATTTGTCACACTTTCTTGATGAGGTGTCTTTCCGGGGTGACAATTCTTCTCCGTGTGACGTTCTGAGTAAATGGAATAAACCGACCAAAACATCCCACATCAATATATGTTAAAAAAATTAATTTCCATGAATCTCCATACGAGAAATTGTCAATTGATGCAGTAAATAACTACATAACACACCAAATCTCATATTTTTTTTAAAAAAAATCTTCATTTTCAATATAAATTTCAAATAAGTCCTATTTTGCTCAAACCGATAGATAGAGTTAAGGTTATTGTTAAAACCGTTAATAAAAACCAAAATAACTTGTTATAGTAAGCATAAATAATGTATTTTAATTTTAAATTATTTTTAAAAAATTCTTAAGTTTAAAATTATAATTACTAATTTCAATAATTTTTAACTTATATAGGAACTAAATAGTGCTTAATAAAAAAAAATTGACCAGTATTTTTTAACTGATAAGTGACAAATACCCTTTTGTCAAAAGTCTAAATTAAAATAAAAAATTACTGTAACACGTAAAAATTTTAAGGCTAAACTATCACCAAAATACCCTTTTTCTAATCATTTTAGATCAAACCATCATAAACCTCCAAAATAAAATGTTCTTCCAAGTTCAAAAACATCAAAAAAGAAAAAAAATCTTCAACCCATCGATCATGATCACTAAAACCTTCAACTTTTTAGGTCTCCTTGAGCAACTTGTGGCCAATTCTATAGGAGGCATAAGCATCAATACAAGCATACTCAATTTGCTCCAAGCTTAGATTTCTAACCTCCCAGTTACTCCTACAAACACGAATTGGCTTCTCCATGTGAAGCCCCACCACCTTCCTAGTAAGCTTTTTCAGACCAGGCTTCCTGTAAAACTGAAAGGGCCAACTAGCCATAGCTCGGGCCTGAATGTCCACAGTATTGGCGCAACCCAGCCCGTATTCATTCATGAGTTTCAGAGCATCATCTTGAACCTCAACGCCGACAAGGGTGACCAATGGATCGTTGAGGAAGTTCTTGATGGACGGTGGGACGGAATATTCCATGTGGAAAAGTTGGAGTATGAGGCAGTTGGTGTCGACGCATAGCTGCAAGGTGGCTGTCCGATTGTTCTCGCCGTCGTGGGTGTTGGGTCGCCATTCGCAGTCGAGGCCGACGATGATCTGCTGTTCGGGGTGCATTGAGCGTATGGCGGTTACCCACTCGTCGGCGACTGAGGCCTTGTCTGTTACAGTTGTTTCAATAGTGACACCGGAGAAGCGTACTGTGTATTTGGAAGCCATCTTTGTCACTCTCTCACTACTTTCTCTCTCTACATGCAACATCTACATCTACTTATAGGAGCAGAGAGAGAGTTGCAAGCGTGTGAAATGCGAAGCGACAATTCAAAACCGTGAACGATTTACGAAGTTGATATTTAATTTCTTCAACATTTCTCTCTCTCTTCGTTCAACATCTATATGGAGAGAGAGAGAGAGAGAGAGAGCTGTAATTGCATGCACGGGATTGTGTTCTTCCATTAATTTTATGATTTACGAAGTTGGTATTTAATTTTAGGTCATCCACTAGTTCTAAAGTATAAAATAAATTACCAATTATTCTTATTACTTTTTTTTTTTTACCATTAAGTCCTTTTATCTTTTTTCTGATCAAAATATCCCTTATATAAATGTTGAATGTAACATCATTTTTTTTATTTTTTTTTATGCTATATTTTTCTGACTAAAATACTTCTTATGTGGATGTTGAATGTAACATCATTTTTTTATTTTATTTTTTTCTGACCAAAATATCTCTCATGTGGGTGTTAAATGTAACATTCAAAACCTGCGGATGTTGAATGTAACATCAATTTTTTATTTATTTATTTATTATTATTATTATGTTATATTTTTTTACCAATATACCCCTCATGTGGATATTGAATGTAAAATCAATTATATATGTATATATATATATATATATATATATTTTTTTTTATGATATTATCTTTTTCTGACCAAAATACAACTCATATGGATGTTGAATGTAACCTCCATTATTCTCTTGTTTATGTATGTAAAGTAAAATCCATATTTTTTTATTTTTTTTTTGGATAGACAAGTAAAATTCATATGATATTACATTAAATGTGGATGTTACATTCAACACCTGTAAATGTTGAATATAACATCAATTGTTCTCTTATTTTACGTTACGTTTGGTAACGATTTTATCTTAAAATCAAGATTTTTTATTTTTATTTTTATTTTTTGGGAACATATAGAAAGTGACAAAAAGTCATAAAGTTTGGGGTGAAAACTGTAATTTATGGTGGCGGCGGCGGCTGCAGTGCAGCGACCGGCGACTGGCAGCGGCTGCTGAAGGCAATGGTGCATCAGTTTGAAGACATTCTTTATCGATGTAAAGCTCATGGGAGGGCATTTTAGTAAACTCATTTCTCACCATTTTTTAAAACGGGACTAATTGGTGCAAAAAAAAGGTGTTGACGGGATTAATCGGTGCAAAGAAAAATCAATGGGAGTATGTGGTAAATAATTTCTTTTTTTGGGATTAATCAGTAATTTTCCCTTTAATTTTTTCTACAGGGGTGTCTCTCTCTACTTTCTCCCTCTTCATGCAACACATCATATACAATTATATATACATATATATATATATAGAGAGAGAGAGAGAGAGCTGTACTTGCATGCATGTAGAATACGAAACGATAATTCAAAAGCGTGGGAATGCGTTTTTGTTCTTCCATTAATTTTCTGATTTACGAAGTTGGTGTTTAATTTCTCCCTCTCTCCCCTTCCATTCTCTCTATTAAAATGTAGAAATTGAAACGTTAATTCAAAATCATGGGAACGTTATTGATACATAAAACACATCTATATCATCGGGTTATTTTGTTAGCAATATCCAAAAACTGATCTATAAATTTTAATGAATTATGACGTTTTAAGAATACCGAATATAAATATACTATTAAAAACTATATAAGTAATCATAAAAGTAAAATATTATTTTTACAAATTAATTTTTACTAATATACTCTAAAACAACAAATAATCAAAATTAGGGTCTTGAGCGTGGTTAATTATGGTAATCCGGCATGTGGCCAATAAAGAGGCGAGTGGCACGATTTAAGCCATTTGGCCTTGTTTTTCGGCCCAAAAGCCCATGGGCTAGCCCAGATAAACAAGAGACAGAACCTAGCCCTTGGGGATGTAAGAACCTTCTTGGGGGTATAGGGAGCCTGTCTGGTGGTCGATGGTCTGAGACTGGCCCCCAATCGTCTCGATGAAGGACCCATCAATACTGGTCGTTGGGTGGTGGTCCTCCAGGTGAGCTCCGCAGAATACTCTCTAGATGGTAATTAATGGTCATCAGGGTGTTTGGCGTCAACGGGTGTCTTTTGGTCATTAGACGGTGCTCGGTGAACAAGATGGGACCTCCTCAAGAGTCAAGAGGTCCAATCAGCAGGAGAGGTAGACGTTGACCAATCCACTGCTCTCTTTCGTGCCACGTACTAGGTTGTGGTTGGAGGCCGATGGTCGATAGAAATACCCCATATCAATTGTTCCCAGTCACTAGCAGCAAGGTACGAGGTGTTTGGGGGTTCTGCTCGGGGTTGACCACAATTTTTCACGGCAAAAACATTTCCTCTGGCAACGTGGGGAGACCATTGGATGGGCGACATGTGTCTTCCCTCCTCTGATAGGCATACGGATCGAGGTGAGGGAAGTCATTAGATGGCGATGGTTGGTCTCTCCCCTCCCCACCCCTACATAAAAGGGGGGTTCAGATGCCTCATTTCACACTTGTGTGTTTTATGAGAGATTTAGTTACTTTGCAATGCTCAGTATTTGGTGTGCGATATGTCTTTGTCCCTTCTCTTCGTTTTTTACTATGTGTTGATCCTAAGATTTTGATAGGCAGTTAAATGTTGATGTTTTTTATGGAACTAATGATTTTATTGAGTGTTTCAGTTTATTAGTTTTAGTGATGAAAATGATCATGAAGATATTGTAGCAATACTAAATATGATGACAAATATGATAGAAGATTAAGAGTTTGAAAAAATTGAAGAACTTAAGAAAAATAACTCAGTTTAAATTCTAACTCTTAATATCCCAATTAAGATCACACACGACACCAAATGATTTTAATGATCATATTTGAATTTAAATTATTTGCTCCTTTGTGTAATTGAAAAAAAAAAATATTGATAATTAATTAAAATTGAATTTAAGCATTTAGTGGAGCTAACTGAGAAAAGATATCGATTAAAGGGGCGAAAACGTTGAAAAAAATGGATTAAAAACGAATTTAGAAGAGATTCTCAGCATTGACAAGTCGATAGGTAAGTCGACCGAAGCATAGAATGTGAAGTTGTTGAATCTCTCGGTCGACAGGTAGGTCAACCTGAGCTTAAATGGTGAACTGTCTGAATCGATCAGTCGACAGGGAGGTCGACCTGTGACCAAAAGTGAAACTCTTTGAATCTCTAAGTTGACTCATGAAACTCTCTAAATTGTCCGGTCGACAGTTGAAGTATGAGCAGTCGACTGATGGGCAAAGAATTTTTGGCTTGACTACATCTTAAATCAATCGGTCGACATGTGACCCTTGGTCAGTCGACTTATGGGACTGTTTCAGGATTTTGTGAAATTCCGAATTTTATTCTTAAAGTAGTCGTTACTAGCAATTTTTTTTTTGTTAGTATCTCCGAGATATCTTAGGAATCTGAAGCATTTTTAGTTATTTAAATGATATCTAAGTGTTCCTATAAATATGGTTCAAGTATTTTTTATATTTCTCAGTTTGGTACGTATAATTCTTTCAATCTTATTCAATTGTGTTTGAAGAAAAAATTTGAGGGACTTAATTGAAAGTTTTAAAAGATATTTTTGAGTGAATTATATCATAAATGAATCATTATGATATAGAGGGTCTATTGGTGCAATTAAACGTCATGATTCATGGGAATTAGCCGTTAGAGGACTTGTTTTATTCCCTTTTCAATAAACCTGCGTTTTTTTTTTCACATTTGAGTGTTGATAGACAGATTTAGAGAATTATTCTGAGTTATTCAACATTTGAGCTTTCTAAAAGTTACTATACTAAGTATATTGTGAGATCTTTCGTGAGATTTGTTCTTGAGAAATATTTGTTGTGCATTATTACTACTACCGATCTGAAGTATCATTGTCATTCTAATCATTATTCTTTCGATGGATTCCTGGTGACATTGTTCCAAGTTATTTGTTTATTTGCTATAATTATTATTTACTTGGAATTTGATCTTTGAAATTGTTTTCCGATTTTTTATTGAAAAAAAAAAATTCGAAACAATTTCTTGAAGAAATCTGATTACGTGCTCAATTACATGCTACCCAATTTTTGTTTAAAATCATATTTAGAATATCTCACTTTTCTATCACTGGTTTTGGGATATTAATTGAGTTCTAATTTATCTGGGGTGGTAGAAGCTCCGAGTGAGAAAAATTGCTTATCAATTTATAATTAGTGAGTTGAGTGATTGATTGAATACTATTGGGAGTATTTAATCAAAGGGTAGCTGGTTTCAGTCTATTTCTGTAAAGCGATTAAGGTAATAATTATTCCTTGATTGAATTGATTTGTGAGTAATTTTGTAACGGTTCAATCTTTACCGAGTAAAAGGATATTTGGAGTGTTTGTGAGATTTTGATTCTTTAACCTAAGGTTAAAAAAAATTAGGTTATTCTTGAACCTGTAAAAAGTAAAGGTTATTCCTGAATCTGAGAAAAAGAATTTGAAAAGGTTGATTCCGAGCTTGCGAAAAGAATCATTGTGAGAGTTTTATTCCTATCTTTAAAGGAATCTTGAATTTAGTGGGTGCGATACTCCGTGAAACTCGGGAGACTGGATTAGCCAAGAGTAGCTTGGTGAACCAGTATAAATTTCTAATATGCTGCTATTTTTTATTATTTATTTTTATTATTTGGTGTGCACCTAGTTAATATTATATTTTCGTTGTTATATAAAAATAATAATTAATTTAGGATTAAAATTAATTATTTGATTTTTTTGAAATATTTTCTATGATAATTTTTTAGCTACCCAATTCACCTCCCTCCTTGGGTAGCTCACTGGACCAACACTATGGACTGTGCATCGATTGATCTTTCATCTTCTTCCTCTTCTTCTTCCCCATTCTCTAGTCTGAGCTCAAAGTTTGCGTCGTCAAAGAGAATTCCATCAGCTTCTTATTGACAGGGTAGATGTTCCCTGGATCCGAGGAGGGAGCACTTCCCCACGTCTTCAGATTGGACACTCCCTCGTCTGGCAGCGCAGTTCTGATCTTCGTTGAAAAGGGTGGTTGGGCGATCTAGTGTGAGTAGGGGAGCAAGCTCATCTCGGGATTTCGGAGGAGATCTCCTTGGTTCCTCAAGCTCCTACGGCTCCTCGGGGGAATTGAAGACGCGATCCTCTTTGAGGTGCCCCTCGTCAGTGCGGTGTCAAGGTTGAAATCCATTTTGACCAAGAAAGAATTGATGGAGGTAAGGAGCACATACATCATTCCGGGCACCGCCCGTATGTCGCTCTCCGGCCCTGATGATCGAGCACACCAACCATCCCCCAGGGCATATAGCCATTTACCTTAACCAATTTAGGGCGAGTCTTTGGTTCCTTCTGCATTGGTGGATGCGAACAATCTGTCGGGATTTCAAGTTGTATCCGTCACAACTTGCAACGAACAACCTTCAAATGGTGGTGATTGCTTACATAATTTTTCGAGCAAAAAGAATCACCACGACCACCGAGCTTTTCAGGGCTCTCTTCTTCATGAAGTCACTGTCTAGGGTGTGTGTGTGTTATATTCTCACCAGGCTGGCGTTCTTGATAGACTTGGACTCGTCTATTCATATATATAAGGAAAAGCTTTTCTTTCTAGGAAGAGAATGCTGAGAGTTCGGCCCAGATGAGAGAGACTACACCACCCTCGTCCAACAGGGGGCTAGTCCATACGAAGATCCTTCTAAGGTGGGTGGTGTCAGGTAAGTATGAGCACCCTCGTCCTACTCCTACTCTGGTTGGCAGTTTTCTTTGTGTTATAATTTTTTGCAAAAAAATCTTATATTTTGAGGTATGTTTAGTATGCTCCCAGGCCCATGGCCTTCATTTTCCCCAGCCCATGACCTGAGTTGGCGTGGATGTGATCGGGTCATGGGTTAAGGTATGGAGGCTTTCACTGTGCTCGGTCCTCGCGATCCTCCAATGTGCAATGACTAGGTCCGACACCGGTGGTCGTTCATCGGTGTTTTTTTTGTAACCAAGTCCATTCTTGAGCCTTTTCAAGTTCTCCAAATTTTTGTTTATGCAGGCCCCCTTACCTTTTTGATACCTGACTTGTGTTAAGTTATATAGGTTGTTGGTGCCCACTGCAGGCCCTCGGACCTGATTGATACTCTGTCCTTGGTGGAAGATCGTGGTCGGTCCTTGGGTTTGGACTACCGACCTGTGTAGGTGGTACGGTCTCACCCTTGGTGTTCTATACCAAAGTGTGGTTGTTGTAGGCTGCATCTTGAAATGAAAATTGCAAGGACACCGAACACAATGCAACAAACACTTCTCTTCGTCGATCGAGAAAATTTTTACACTTGTAAATGAAAATTAAAAAAGTTTCCTTAATTCTCTATAGAAATAACTTTTCAAGTGCTCGACGTTCCACGAGTGTTTGAGCGGTGCTCCATCTTCAATTCTTGCCATACGAATCACCCTCAAAGGACTCTCCTACATTGGTCCAAGTTTCCTTGAGTCCAGCTCGCAGGTGGCTAGGGTGACCTTTCTAAGAGCATGATCACTAATGTCAAAGGTTCGAGGTCAAACTCTACAGTCATAGTACTGGGCAACCCTATACTGATAGGCTGCTTTGGCGAATCCGAGCTTGCTATCTTCTTCCTTCAGAAGGTCAAGGTTTAGTACCAGCATAGCATCGTTCTCATCGGGGTCAAAGATATGGCCGTCCTCATGGTAGACATGTCGATCTCCGTGAGGACAATGACCTCTGACCCGAAGGCCATTGCATAAGGGATTGTCCCGGTTGGCGTCCTCGAGGTTTTATGGTATGTCCAGAGCACGAGGGCAAGTCGTCCACCCATCTTGCCTTTGATTTATCAAGTCTCATTTTCAGGCCACGCAAGATTGTGCAGTTGGTGACCTCGATTTGCCCGTTGGTCTGAGGGTATCCCAGGGAGGCAAAAAGGGTTTAGATATCGTGCGCTGTGTAGCAACCAGTAAAGAGAGAGTTGTCGAATTGCATCCCGTTATCGCAGACGATTGTACTGGACACTCTGAATTGGCACACTACGCTCTTTCATATAAAGTCACGAATTTACTCCTTGGTGGTCCGTGCTAGGAGCTCGGCCTCGACCCAATTCGTGAAATAATCAATGCCTACAAAGAGGTAATTTTGTAGGCCATTTCATGAAATAGTAGAGTACACACCATAGGTGTGTTATACTACCATTAGTGTGTCTAAGACACTAAATTTAATCAAACTATTTGACATGTTGTTATGACTAAAAATATAAATTTCTCTCCAAAAAATCTAAGACAAGACAAAAAAAATCTAGTGTCCTCGTATAAGAAGCTAGAGCATGTGCCCATGTCTCAGTAATGTTTGATAAATCCTAGAATATTACTTTCATGGATAAGGATTTTATTAAAAGATTATATAAGAAAAATGTCACAAATTCAACCACATGGCCCAACATTTAAAAAACTTAAATCTGGAAATTAATGTTTGTACGGATTTGTTGTTGCCATTTGATTGAAGAGATAAATTTATTTATTTATTTTTAATTTATATCATTGAATAAATCTTCATTTTTTATATTTCAAAAATACCGTTAGTATTTTTGAGAAAAATCAATTAAAATTCAGTAAAATAATACATAAGTTTTTTCCCAACGATTATAAAAATATCTAATACAAAAGAATTTTAGTCCTCACTCAATCAATTTTATGGACTGTGAACCCCACGAGTAATCAATACAAATCCTACATACAACTTTTTTACTTGTAAGAACTCAACATTAGTCATGTATATGTCACAGTCTAAACTTATCCAGTGGCTATTATCACACATAGTCGCTTGCCTGTGACTTATTTCGTTTGCTTTAAACTAGTTTAGTTTATTTAGTTACTCTTTGTAAAAAGATCTCGGTATCTCTCTTTGGGTATAATGATATTTATTATTACGACTTATATATTTTTGCTTAAAAATACTTTTTTGAAAGGATATATCATAAAAATAAAATAAAAAAATTACACCTTCGTGGCCGCTACACTATTTGCATGTGCTGGTAAACTTATAATTTGAACCTAGCAATCACGTTTATTTTCTTTTACAAAACATGAAAATATTACAAAAATTGCTTTAACTTTGTTCTTAAAATAAAAACAACTACCAAACACTACCTAAATGTTCAAATACTTTTTTTAATTGTTTTTCTCATGGGATCCAAATTTTACAACTATTTTTCAAAAAGTTCAAAATTTCCACCAAAATTCCAGGATCGCTGCACAACTTGAAAGTCCATGTATTTTCTTACACGAAAAAAATATAATATAATTTTAAACTTCTAAAAAAATTATTATAACAAGATAACTGTATGAACAAAAAATTTTAAAGTCAAATTGTTCGCCTGCAAAAAAAAATTCTTTTTTAATCATTTCATATCTAATCCACAAGATGCTACAAAACAAAATATTCTTCTCTGTTAAAAAATATCAAACTTCCCAAAAAAAAAAAACCATCATCACCCAAAAATTCAACATTTCAAGGGTTTTCATGACGTTACATTGAAAATACTAATCAAATATTTAAATTATAATAAAATTTAGTTAAATTAATTATTATTTGAATTGGACTAAAATTTAATTAAATTAATTATTATACCGTTTAAAAATTTAACTAAATTGCTACTTCATTTTTTGATGTCATTTCAATACCACATGTAATCATTTTTGTCACCAAATATAGTAATAGTAATGACCATTCCATTCCATTACCATATTTATTCTAATCTTATTTTCATTCCATTCTATCATACCAAACGCAACGCAACGTTATAGTATTCATCAGGCATAGTTGAGTTAAAACAATACCCATGAAGAGAGAGGGAGAAGGAGAAGTGACATTAAAAAAGTTGAATCCTTAAAAACAAAATGCAAAATATATGAATCCAAGCATTGATGAGTAAAACCCATGTCGTACCTTTTCATGTTTTACAACCAAAACATAAGGAAGCTTAATTAAGGAGGAGCAAAAGCTCCAAATACAAGTACACAGAGCAACAAAACATGGCCTAAAAAACTTACCTAAAACAGACCTCCCCTGTGCATTTACTTGCACCAGCATAACCCTGAAAAATTCGTGCAAGGAACCAAATTTTTTGAGACAATCAAATGCAAACTTCCAAACCCTAAAAACCCAAAAAAAAAAAAGGAAAAAAAAAGGACGCCGACACCCACAATTGTGTTCTTTAGTGAGATTGCAAAACTTCCAACCTTCAAACTTTTGGATAAGAACAACAAAGAGAATCAACATTTATGAGAATGGGTTATAAGAATAGGAATTTTCACAATAACAAGTGTTATATACACAAAATCCCACTAATAATTTGTTTCTTTACTAAAAACCCCACTTCTTATTTTTTGTTAATTTTTTCTCCCCAAAATTACCAAAATTACCTATCTATCTATATATAGATAGATAGATATACACACATATCTATATCTATACCATACATAAAAGGAGAGAAGGGGGAAAAGAACAACACGTGAAATTTCTATAATGCCCGTATCGTAAAATACTTAAACTATCCCTCTAATCTATCTTACAATGTTTAAGAATTGCGGACACACGCTAGTATGAAGAAAGAGAGGGCACTAAATATAGAGACGCACACAAACTAAATTTTTTTAAAAATTCACTAAAAAAAATATTTTGGGGGGTAATTAATGTTAAAAAATTTAAAGCACGAGCAATTTTTTTTTTACGAGTTTAGAATATAAATTTTTGTGTTAGTAGGGCGAATCATATTGATACAACAGGATTACTCACCTATCCTTAGCTCCAGCATACTGATTCAATATCGATTATAAGCTTTCCCATAATCTTCACGTCTCTGATGCTGGTAATCACCGTAACTATCTTGAGACCTCGGAGCAGGGTAATTTTCCACTATATTAGGGTACCTGTTGCCCTGTGCCCGAGGGTGAATCGGTAAATTGCCACCAGGAACTGGATAGGAATGATTGGCTGCAGGACTACCATATTCGGAATAACTAGGTTGTCTGTAATCATCAAAACCGGGATGAGGTGGCTGTTGGCGTGCTGGCGGTGGTGGTGGTGGTGGTTGCCTCCTTCGGGCATCAAGTCGAAGAAACTCCTCCCACTCTTTGGCGTGCTTTGCCCTGAGGATTGCCAGGTTTTTGAGGTAACTTTCTCTTAATTCTTTGACAGCCTACGATTCGTAATGAACACAATAATAAAGTCAGACAATACAGAATTAGATCCGCCCAACCATGGGAGTCATGTAAGATGGAGAATATAAGAGTAAGAGTGCATTTGGATAAGGAATTAAAAAAAATCACGGAATTTAGAAATGATGGGATTTTGAAATTTTGAATTTTAAAATTCCATCATTTTTCAGATGTATTTTATGAAATAAAAATTTAATTGATAATTTCCCCTTGAGGTGGGGAGAAGTATACCTCAGTCAAAGGATTTACAAAAAAAAAAAAACCTCTTTAGGAGGTGTTTGACCATGTCAATTTTCCCCCCCTCAAAATCCCATTTCAAAATCCTAGGGCACTTTTGGGCCAGATATTTGAAGACGGCATTTCATTTCAAGAAGTGATTTGTAAAATTTACAAACCCTGGTCGAAATCAAATGCTCTCTTCAAATACCTCACCCAAACAGACCACTAGGGAATTTTACAATTTCCTTTTTAATGTAACCAAAAAAAGAATTTCATTTTTAACTTAAGAAGTTCAAAAATTCCTTATCAAAACCATATTCTCTCCATTAATACTTCGCCAAACACACCCTAAACATTTCTTTTGTCATTAAGGGTGCTTCTGGATAAAATATTTGAAGGGTATTTCATTTCGATAAGGGATGTGTAATTTTTTCTTAACAAAATTTTTGTTCAGAAAAATATATAAATCCTTTGTAGAACATCACCCAAACAGACCACTAAGGAAATTCTATAAATCCCTCCAACGTACCCAACTAAAGAATATTACTTCGAACTTGTGAAGTTCAAAAATTCCTTACCCAAATCGAATTTTCCCCTTAAATCTTTCACCAAACAAACCCTAAACATTTTTTCATGAATTTAAATAATCGACAACTTGAAAACAAACAAACTAAGAAAATGAATAATATTTCATACCTCACGATGCTTGGTATTCTCTTCGTCTTCTTCCTTGTCACGGAGTCTTGCAAGATCCGTTGATTCTCTCTTGTATTCCAACTCAAGTTCCTCAAACATTTGAGGGAAGGGAGGGCAATCAAATTCACGGGCAGATTGCATGGTAGATCCTTGCCTATCAGCATTCCACCCTTCAGTCCTGTATACCCCCCTGCTCTGGCCATGCCCACTATCATGCGAATTATACGAGTTGCCAGCAGCATGAGGGAGACGTGCAGGAGATTTGGAATGGCTTGAACGGCCTCTTGTTCGATCATTTTCATAAGCTTCATTCAAGGGGAAAAGAGTGTTAAAGCACTTCGATTGAAGTGGGTTACTTCACCATTGCACCAATAATGCTTGAAGAACATAAGTACTTACCTCTTGCTGCAAACCAAACGACAAGCAATATTATAACAAATTAATGAGAAAGGAAAAAAACTTGGATTAAACCAGCACGCAACGAACAATTTATGGAACTTATAACAACAAATCAAATATATGTTATTACCATCTTTCTATGGAGATCGTAAATATATCCTATGCATTCCCTACCTTGTTCAGAACTCCTCGTTAATTTCCTCAAATCCTCACGAACATGATCTTCCATGGCCTTCTCTTGTCTGCCATACCTCTCTTGAAACTGTGATGCATTATGTGCACTTGCATTGGCCCTTTCTTGAAAATGTGACGCATTATGTGCACTGTTATTAGACCTTCTGTAATCAGATTGTCCCAAACGAGCACTAACAGGACTTTTTCGCTCAGGAGATCTCCTCCGATCGGGAGATCTGGATTTGGATAAATGAGAACTTGAAAAACCCTTTTTCTCGGCCTCTTCTTTAGTTTTATGAACAGCATCCACACCTTTTGCCAGTATCAATCTGTCCTTCCCGCTGACAATAATAAATTTCTCGTCCATTTTTATTTTGCAGCCAATATCCTTCTCAATCTTGCTTATCACTTTCTCCGAAAAAAGTGCCCTTACATTTTTGTCTCTCGCAGGTACTCTTTCAAAGAAATCTTGCGACTTGCGATTTGCTCCAAGAGTCGATGGACAACCCTAAAAAGAAACATATTGTAGATGCAAAATGCACTATGGTTTGAGTATTTAAGTAGAAATCAGAAACCCCACTTGTACATGGGAAGTGTAGGAAACCCCACTTGTACAACCTACTGGAGTTCTCTAATTAACAAATTGGGGAAAAAATGAACATTAAATATAAATTACTCTCTTAAAGGAGAGTTTTACATATCTATCCGAAGTTCAAACATAAATCAGGAGAATATTTAAGATATTGTTTGTAACTTTCGTAGCTGAACCGATATAATCATTTGACCAAACAAAATAAAGCAAAGCAATGTATTACCCATGGACTGCTGTAATGGGAAATTAAACAAAATGCTAAATCACAATTTGCACTCTTAAAGTATAGGTGCAGTCCCAATCTCTCCCCTGATGGTTTTAGTTGTAGTAGTTTACCCCCTGAAATTTGATTTTCGTATCAATTTTGTCCAATTGACTGATTCTGGTCGATCACCAGAATTAATCATCTAACTCGCAAATTAAAGAAGATTAATGCAACGGAAAAAGGTTCTGCTGCTCTTTACACCCTAGAAGTTTGAGCACCATTGCACTTTACCCCATACTCCAGCGAAAAATTTGACTGAAATCAGTCAATTGGACCATATTAATACAAAAAAACAAACTACAAGGGGCAAATTGCAATGATTAAAACATCAGGGGGCGAAGTGGGATCACACCCAAACTTTAGGGTTGCAAAGTGGGATTTAGCCTAAACAAAAAGTATCAGGTTCATGCCTTCATAGGCATTTAGCATGCCAAGGTCAGGTAGAAAAACTTGACTCCAAGATTGTCAAGAATAACTTCCAAAAAGAAAGCAGCAATAAAATCACAATATAAATGGGTACTATGATGTTTATACACATCCACGTACTAATGCTCAAAATCAATTTCTTTCTCTTTTCTTTTTTTAATTATGTCTTTAAGTCTAAGCTTTGAATCTACAAGGGGAAGGGCGGAAACAGTTTGATGCACTGAAACGTTTGACATTACTTGACAATGTGAAATTTAAGTGGAAACGGCAGTACCTGAGTAAAATGGCCTGATTCTCCACATATTTTACAGATCATCTCTTCTTCTTTTCTCTTCTTCCAGTTTTTCTCAGTAGCTTTAGATTTAGCCTCCCAAAACTTAGCTTCTCTACTGGTAAAATCAGTTGGAACAGCATTAGGATCAGGGGGCTCCTCTTCATCATCAGAACCTGCATGTGACCTCTTGTTTGGTTTTGCTATTTCTTGCGCTTTGCCAGAAGCAGGTACCGGAGGGCCAGTGTATTCCTTGTAAAGTTCACTAAAATCATCATCGTCATCCAAATCTGGTCTATTTGCCATCAATTTTTTTTTCCAATTAGATTTAACTCCTGCATTACAGAGCACAACCCACAGAGTGACCACCATGAACTGAACAATAAACAATAAACTGAGAAAAACTCAAGTCAAAGGCTACCAAAAATCAAGAGATTTACACCAATCTTCTCCACCGATTTAGGCATTCGAAACGGGGAAACCAACAATCGAAGTCATATTAAATCAGGAAAATGAGCAAAACAAGCTTAAATCACACCAAATGGATATTACTTGCTAACACACAAATAAGCTTCTTCTCAAATATGCATCGAACAGGATTAGCATGTCCTTGCCTTTTGTGTTCATGTATGCAAACAAACACAGATCAATGTCTACGTAATTTCTTCTCCTGTTTCACCTAAATAACCAATCGCGCCTAAGATTTAACGCAACAACTCAATTCGACATTAAGCGAGCATACCAACCACACGAAAACAATAATGATTTCATCATTTTCGTTCGTTCATCCAAAACGATACAAATTCATTCGAGAGCCAAAACGAGAGAATCGAGCATAAATGATTCAAAAATTTAACATCCAGAAAACTAACCTTGGCGAGTAACTCATTAGCCGAAGCTACAACGAAAAAATGGCAGATATGGAGAAGAAACGAGAGAGAGAGAGAGAGAGAGAGAGAGAGAGAGACGTACCTGACGGACATGATTGATGAATCGAAGCAGGAGGAACTTGCAGAGTGGTGAGCGGCTAGGGCTCGGTTTTATGCAGCATCTCCTTGCTCTCTCGTCTTTGATTTGATATGGGGGTGTAAATGTAATTATTCAAAAATATCAAAAACTAATGGTTCAATATTAATAAGAAAAAAAATTAAAAAAAAATTGATTGTGAGAAAAATGGATAAATTTATCAAAAAATAATTATTAAAAAATAAAAACATAAAAGCGTCTCTTATCTTTATCATTGTAATTTGGTAAAATTGTGTTTTTGTAATTATCAAATATTTGTTCTATCTCAAATTTTATTAATGCCAAAAAAATATCTTGTAGTGGCCGATTCAGAAAATTAATTAGGGGGCTAATTTTAAATATTTTTAGGGAGATTTATGTAAAATTTAAGGGATTTTAATTGATTTTTTTTTCTAAAAATACAGAAATAAAAATAAAAAATTTCAAAAATTCATGCAGGACTTGAGTTTTCCTAATCATTAAGTAGATCTGCCATTGTCTCCAGCACCTCTTATATTTCCTATGCCAAAATAAAAAATTTGTCATTTTGCCATTTTTTGACAAAAAATGAAACTCCAACAGGTGTGACAGCACCCCTTACCTATGTCATATATGCCAGAGCTCGAAACCTCATGAAAAACAGGAGAAGAATGTATTTACACTGATTTGTTGAGATTAGGATTGGGTTAGTCTTAATTTGTTTGGGTTGCGAGTTAATATTGGGTTGTTTTTAAATTAATTTGAGTTTATTTTTGTAATTTAATTCAAGCTTATTTTATTTAGTAAGTTGGGTTGGTTGTTATAATTGAATTTGGACAAACTTGTGACATAGAAAATTCATTCAAATTAATTTTGATTTCTATTTTTAAACAAAATACAATAAAAAAAGAATTGCAAACCATTTTAGCACACATTGTTGGAGTACTCACCCCGTTCTATTGGAAATTTTGGTAAACCATTCACGAAATTAAAATTTTAATTCATAAAATTCACACGCTACAATAATTTTTTCAGAAATTCAAAATTAGTGTAATATATAAAAGTTACTATACGACATGACTTTTAGACTTTTAACAGTAAATTTAAACTTTTGAAAAAACTATTGTACGGCATAGTTTAAAATTTTAATTTTGTGGATTGCAACGTATAATTACGTATACCCGCTAATACAAATTTTTTAGGTACACTTGGTTTTATAAAATTGAAATTTAAAATAAACGCATATAAAAATCTAAAAATTTAACAGGCATTCATTTTGATTCAAATTACAAAGGCTTCAATTCCATGCTACCAAACACTAACTTAAACTTATGAATGCAAGTTTCAAGGCACTAATTATGAACAAACCAAACACAACCTTATTCCTTAAGGAGAATGTGTGTAATAGTTTCTTATACCTTCTATGGCATGACTTCATTCTAAAACACATTTAGGTTGTGTTTGAATAATGAAATATTTGTAGGAGGAATTTCAATTGGTTAGGGGATTTTGAAATACATTTTTGGCAAATTTCTTGTTTGGATAATAGTAAAAAAGATTTGTGAAATTCTTTTTTGGTTGAATGGAGGAATTTAGAAATAAATTTGGGAGAGGTGTAATTTGTGAAATCCTATCTTGATGCTCTTGACGTCGTCCGCTCCTGACCATCGCAAATGACAATCTTCATTCGTCGTTGTCCAAGTCAGAGGTCTCCGTCGTCGTCGTCTTCTACTAAAATCGTCTCCGTCGTTGTCGTCTTCTTCTTGGTCGTCTCCATCGTCGTCTATCTTGGTCGCCGCCGTTCGTCTCATTCGTTGTCTTCTTGGTCGCCGCTATTTGGGATTTAGGGCTTCGTCTTCTCTCTCTAATTTCTCCGACAAATCTGGCCTTCAATTCGCACCTCGACTTCTGGTACTAGTGGATTCAATTCATTTTCAGATCTGGATTCAATTCGCACTTCGACTTCGACTGCAATTTAGTTTAGTTTTAATATTTCCTTCAATATTTTCAAATCTAGATTTGGTGATGGCGATGAATTTGGTTGAATATTGTTGTTTGTTTGGCGATGGCAAGAAAATCGATTGGTGGCGACGGTGATGGATTTGGTTGAATATGGTTAAACATTGTTGTTTGCTTGGTTCTTATTGTTTTGTTTTTGTTCTCATTTTGTTTTGATTTTGTTCTCAATTTTATCCAAACAAGGGATTTGTAAAATGACGGGATTTCGAAATCTTGGATTCTACAATCCCATCGTTTTACAAATTCTTTGGATTTGTCAAATCCTTTACCCAAACACAACCTTATGTTCAAGAAAATAACCAAAATGGCCATGACCCCACAAAAGACCACAAACAAATAAAAAATAAAAAAAATTGTGCGCCGTCGCGGGGGTGGGGCAGCGTAATTTATAGTTGAATTCAACTGTTTTTGCTTCACTACCAAAAAAACGCCTTCTAAATCTCACCGTCGAATTCCACTATCACCTATATCTAAAATAAGAAACAAGAAAGGCAATAATTTAGAGCTCTCACTTTCGGATCTAATTTTGTTAAAATTTGCCCTAAAAAGGGGTTGGGGGTTGTTGGGGGGGAGGGGGGGTTCTCGTGTTCTTCAGTAAGTCTTCTTTCTCACAACTAGCTTTTTGGCTTCCTTTTTCACTGTTGATGTTGATCCAGACGTAGCTGCCGCCATTATGACCGGATACAAGTCCTTCAATCTACATAGGTTTGAGTTAAAATGAGTGACAAAGCAACATATAGAGTGTGTCTCGATTCAAAATTCTTTAGGCTCTGTTTGGATTGATGGATTTCAAATCAAAGGATTTAGGTTCTTCATTGCAATTTTTATATAAATATTCCCATGGAAGGAAATTAACGTCAAATACGAAGTTAGAATTAATTTCGGTGCAAAAAACAACCATACGATCTAAGCAGTTGATTGTGTGAGGTATTTGAAGAATGTATTTCATTTCGAGAAAAGATCTGTAAATTTTTCTTTACAGAAATTCTTGAGAAAAAAAAAAATTGTTCTAGAAATAAAATGCCTTCTTCAAAACCCAAATAGAGCATAAGGGTGCGTTTGGGTAAAATATTTGAGGAAATTTCGTTTTGGGAAGGGATTTGTAAATTTTTTCATAACAAAATTTCTTAAGAAAAAATTACAAATCCCTTCCAAAAATGAAATATTTTCTTCAAATACCTCACCCAAACAGACCATATGGGTGTTGTGTGCGCTTGGGTGAGGTATTCCATTTCAAGAAGGAATTTGCAATTTTTTCATAACAAAATTTCTTAAGAAAAAATTACCAATACCTTCTCGAAACACCTCACCCAAACAAACCATAAAATATATTTTAAAAAAAAAAGGCAGCCCAATGCACGAATACTCCTGCCATTGTGAGTCTGAGGAGGGTCAGACGTACGCAACCTCAGCCATATACAGAGAGATTGTTACCAAATTTAAGTTTTGATTTTTTAAACCCTTCAATCCAAACCAAGCCTTGAAGCAAAATCTAACTAACCTTGGCATACTAAAAAGGAGAGCAATAACCAAAACTCCGGCAATGAGTGGATAAACAGGTGCGGGTGTCAATTCCTGCAGGCAGAGGAGAGATCAATGATTGATCAGAAATCAAGGGTTAGAACAATTAACTTTAATACTTACTATGCATGAACAATAAGGGACTGTTTGGTTGTCCTTCAATTAGCAAATTACACTATTTTTGGGTTCTTCAATTTAAGAGTTGTTATAGATCAATGTTTGGTTGTAAGAATTAAAAACAATTAACTTAGCCAGCTATCCATTTTAGTTCTAGTTTTGGAAATTTCTTGTTTAATTGAAGTAAATATAGCTTAAAATTCAACTATAGTAAAGTTGCATTTGGGTATATGGTAATTTAAGGGATGATTTCATTTGGACAAGGGATTTCACAGATTTTGTTTAGAAAATTCCTTGTTTAGGTACTAAGAAGAGAAATTGATGAAATCCATTCATTTGAAAAATAGGAAAATAAGAGGGTTTTACAAATCCCTTCAAAACATGTGTTATTTCATAATCTTTTAAGAGAAATTTGCAATTTTCTCAATTTCTCATTTATTATTAAAATTATATTACCAAAATAGGTATAAAAGTTATATTATATTATTAAATTACTAAATAAAAATTATATTATTATTATCTATATTTACAAATTTTTTATTATTATTTCCACATACAAATATTTATCTATATAACCAAAGGAATTATCAAATCCTTCATTTAAAAAAATTATCTATTCAAGTAATTTGTAAATGACGGGATTTCAAAATTCGGAATTTTGAAATCCCACCGTTTACAAATTCCATAGATTTATCAAATCTTTTACCCAAACACAACCTAAAACAAATTCTATGTTTCTTTGTTCAAACAAACATTATCTAAATTTGATTAAATCTATAAATGGAGAAATACACAAATCAATTCATCTAAAACAAGATAATTCATAAAATAGCATAACCAAATGGGTCCTAAATAAAAAAATCAAATTTACAGTTAATGAGCGAAAGAGTACCTGTTTGTGATGATCATCTTCAACTTTGTATCCGATAGGACCGACATGAACTTGGGTATTTTTCTCTAAGTCAACCTCGATAACTTCAGATTCGAATCTGAGGGTACTTGACGGGAGAGAGGAGCGAAGCTGCAAGAGGTGTTTACTCTTTGGCAAGTCCTTCACCTGGAAGAAGTTTGATAGGGGCAAAGGGAATGCTGATAAAATCCGGGATGGATCACTAGCTGATCTGATTTCCACATAAAGATGTGCGTGTAGCTCCTTCAGCCTCTCTCCTTTGACATGGCCACTTAAAAGGGTTATTTCTGGCTGTTCAAATACCAGAAAATCTAATCCCCTAATATCTTCAGATCCAACCTATAAAAGGAAAACCCAAAAAGCTCAAATCAATGATAACAAAGAACAATCCTTAACCTAAGAGGTGTTAGTCCGGTTGGCAAGAGGAGGTGGTCCCTTTCTATGTCAACCAAGGTTCGACTCTCCTGGGGAACACTTCAAGAATTAAATCTTAAATTTAATTCTGAAAGCAACAGGCCGATGTGGGGGAGTGCATCCTTAAGATCGCCTGGGAAAGTGATTAGTCGAGGTGTGTGTAAATTGTCCCGGACACACCTTACCGTAAAACCAAAAAAAAAAAAAAAACAGAATCATTAAGACACTAATAGACATTTAATAACGCTATTTTTAAATACTTTTTTGCTTTTAAGAAAAAAGTTTTTATCTTTAAAAATAGAGTTTGTTTTGTGCTTAACAAACGTACTCCTTTTTTTAAAAAAAAAAAAAAAAAAAAACATGATTTAAGCATTTAAAAAAAATAGTTGCTTTTTGTTTTTTCAATTTTTATATTTTCAATTTTTTTATCATGAGAAATCAATGGACTTCTCGCCCACTTCCAATCATATATGAAATTTTCCTGATTAAGAGATCATTTATAGCAATAATACTAAGATATTATTTCTATACTATCAATCACACTTTTGATTTTTTTCTTTTGTTTTATGTAAAAGTACTTTTTTGTCAAATTAACTTTTTAACTTGAAAAAGAAAAGGTGTTATCAAACAAAGCCAAACTATAAATTAGGAAAACCAACTACATTGTATCTCACCTTGATAACAAAAGATTCTGGAGACGCCCGTTCAATTCGATCGTTATCAAGGGCGCCCTTTCTCGTTACTTTGACTACATAAGTCGTACCAGGTTGGAGTCCCCTCAGACGATATGTTCCAGATGAATCTGTAACTGTCTCCTCATAATAGCCTTCAGACTCTGCCCGGGCTTCTACAGGAACACCTTCTTTTGGTTGGCCAGACAACAGGGTGACTAGTCCCATGGCACTGCCAACAGTCAAAACCACACTCAGCACATCGTCAAGTTGTTTCAGATTAAAGAATATGAGAATTGCAGCTAGAAAATCAATAGAGTAGTGAAAAAAAGGACAAATTAAAGATGGTATTACATTCTAGTATATATGAGAGAAGATATCGTATGATCTAGATATAAAAGCAAACCTAAGAAAAAAAGCCTACAACATTACAAATCATGTATGACGATTGGAACCACAGTATTGTTAAATCCCACATCGATGTTGGGTCCTTTCCCTGATATTTGTTCGCAGTGGTTTGTCAAAAGTTCATCCTGCACGTGAGGGGGCGTGTTGAATCTCACATCGCTTGTGTTACATAATCCTAAGCTATATATAAAGCCTAGGGCAATCGTCAACTTACAAGGCATCTTTTGAGAGTGAATTTGGCCCTTTGGATTTCTATATGGTATCAGAGGCAGGACTTGTCTGATGTTGAATATGTTGAATCCCACATCGATGTAGGCCCCCCGATATTTGTTCGTAGTGGTTTGTCAAAAAGTCCACCCTGCACGTGAGTGGGCGTGTTGAATCTCACATCGATGTTGGGCTCTTTCCCGATATCCGTTCGCAATGGTTTTGTCAAAAGTCTACCCTACGCATGAGGGGGCGTGTTGAATCCCCCATCGCTAGGTAACGCTTGTGTTACCTAATCCTAAGCTATTTATAAAGCCTAGAGCAAACCTCATCTTACAAGGCATCTATTGAGAGTTAGGCATGTTGGATTACTACAAGTATGAAGCCACAGTTGAGGAGCACTTTCAAAAATCAACGCAAGAAACACTGGTCGGGTTAATTAACTAACAAGTACAATCAGAAAGCCATATGAAACATGAAAGCTACAAACTTCTTACTTCTCAAATGAAGATGCAAGAAAAGAAAAGGTATTATTACTGAGAGCAACAGGGATTATGAAAGGTACCTGTAAGCAACACGAGTGGCCTGGAAGATGACTTCTCTAGACTCCCCAGAAGCAAGTTCAATAGCCTGCGCTGGAGGCGAGAATGCATACTCCTACAATAACAATAATAATCAATACTTATCATAGTAAACAACTAAGAAATTTCAGCATACGCCATTGACATAATTTTGGCATTGCCGCCTTTTTAAAATGGAGCACAAAAGAGTATCTTGCTCTGACTACCAGGTCCTTACTCCTTAGTTTCAGTTAAAAGAACCAAATCCAGTATGAAAATATACACACACATTTGTAAGGTAAAAGATAATATAATAAATTAAGTACCTTCAGCAGCGGACGGAGATAGAAACTCCCAGGAAATAAGTTATCAAAAAGGAATCCAGCAGCACCAGTCACCGAGTTGTTTCTGTAACCGTCTTCACCACTCAAGGATAAAAGAACAGAAGCAAAAAGTTCATTGCCATCTTCTTTGGAATATATACGTACAGATATTTGACCAAGTTTCTGACAAGAAAATGAATGTGGTCCGACTGCTTTCACATGATAACCCGGCTGTAAAAAATAAGAGAAACATCATGCACGATACTCGTAAACCGTCCAGAGGAAATTTGTATGAGTTCTAGGAAGTACATAGTCTGCAGAGAAAGTTTTCCCCATTCTTTATAGCAACTAAAATGGGTAATATTAACTACCAATTTTACAACTAATATGGGTATTTAAAGTAAAAGAGAATATTAATTTTGAGACACCAAGTAAACAATTATATGATGTAAGAAGGTATCTAAGAGAGGAAAATCAGCAAACAGATAAAAAAAGGTTTGACAAAGCAGACAAGAAGAAAAAGGGTTAGACAGAGTAGGAGTGGAGGGCTAGGAGCACAATATTTTAGAGATTCTTCCAGTATAGAATGTTCAAACCTTTGAAGCCTCGGTGATGTAGGTTGTATCATCATATAGAGGCCCTCCAACAAATAAACCATCTACTCCAGTATTAGTTTCAAGAGCTAATTCACCTTTCTTAAGTGCGGCATTGAGGCTATCTTCAGCAGCAATGACTCTGATGTTAACATCAGAAAGGGGGGGAGAAACTGATCCCTTAATGTACAACCCCAGTCGACCAGTGAATGTTGGCACTGTAGTTTGGCAGCCATCTTGGATAACTGGAAACTATTCCAACAAGGCCATAAGTTTGAAAACAATGAAATAGGTAAATAACAAGGCTTTTAAAACTGAAACTTCATATGCAGCTTACATGCAGCAGTTTAGGATAAAACAAGATTTTCTCTTCCCCATTTTCCCTGCAACACAAGTAGCCAAACCAGGTTAAGAGCATAATGCACTAATATCAGGAAACATGTAGCTCAAGCCAGGCGTCGAGGAAATCAAGAAAAAGAAAAAGAATAATGCAATCCATTACCAATCTGAAAGGTGACAAGCAAAATGAGCCTTCATATGAAATAAGAATCATAAAATACAAGGCAGCAGCTCAGAGTTTCTTAAATAAAAAAAAAGATAAGTAAATACTGCCAAAAAATACGGGTGCACTATATAGACTACAGAGGCAACCAACACAAAGCAATGGCTCATAGGTTTTTATGAATCTGATAAAATTACTCGGGTGGCCTTTGGTAGTAACAAGTTGAAGCTTGGAATTGGAATAAGAAATGAATATAAAATAAGATTTTTACATGCATTTGTTTCCCATTCCAATTCCGGACCTCCATCCATGAAACCAAACACTACCTCGTATGAAAAGAACAGCTTATTACATCCTGCCAAAATGCTAGAGCATCATACAGACTACAAAAAACAAATTGGGGATCTTACAGAAAATGCATACGAACAAATCCTACAAGTGAAGGACGGATTTCAAGCTAATGAACAGGATGGCAGCTCTGCTCTTGGGAAAGGGAATGTGAGGACTCGGTATCATAGATACGCGACACTGTTTATTTGACGTTTGTTTTTTTAGTTATTTTTGTATCGTGCTAGCAAAATGTATGAACTTAGGTTCCTTCCCCCAATAATATGGGTGATGCGTATCGTTAAAACAAAAGCAAAGTAAACTGAGAAGTAAAGGCCCGTATAGCAGACCCAACAAGGATAGAGATGTACCTCACGTCCCAAGGAACAAATGTAAGTTTTTCTCCAGGATTAGCCCAGACTGAATACTCATATAAAGCATCACTGGTTTGATCATTCCCATTAGCTACGAGTCTGGCATTAGTACCAGCAGCAACTGCTCCCTCATCATTTAAGAGTTCCACTAATATATCCTCGGGTAACTTTGCAATGGCATTGACTGAGCTTGCTTCGACATAAATTTGTCCCTTGATTAGATATTTCTCTGCTTTCAGATAGACAGGCTACAGAAACAATAAAGGGGTGGGAATTGAAGGTTATAAATGGTAATACAAAATAGGAGTTGGACCAAAAACTTAAATTAAGTAAGATTTGTACCAATGGGCTAGAAGTATCAATTTCCATGGACAAACTCCCAAAGAAAATACATGAGTTTACAAAGTGAAGTTCATGCGGTCCAGGAGACTCTACACATGTTCGCTGAGATCCTTTCTGCAGTTTTTATGGGGTGAGAGAGAGAGAATCAATAAAAATGAAAAATGAGTGTCAGCATAAACTAATCAACATTCAAAAGTTGTGAAGTTAAGAAATAATTGGAATCATTCAATTGAGTGAGAAGACCTTGATTTTCAGATCCAAATGCTGACCATGAGGCTGAGTAAGGTACGCATCAACGTCATGGGTGGATATTAAATCAACCCAATAGCCTTTTTGAACAAAGACAATGTCTTTCACATCCTCTGTCCCAACATTCACATTAACAAAATTTTGCTCCCAGCACCATTTGTCTTTTCCTGATACGGCTCCAGGTAAGTTGTGCTTGACCTAGATGTCAACACAAGCATTTAAACTGGCAATAGGTTCTTGCTAAGAAAGAAAAAAAATGAAATAAATTTAAACAAAAAACTCAATATTCTCTGAAGCTGTGATACATTTACAACTAGACATATAGAGAACACCACCAATAGACTAAGAAATGGTGTTGAACATTGGAAAGTAGCCATAAGGAACCAAGACACATGCAAATGAACCAGAAGTAACTAAGTTATGAGGCAGAAGCTGAAGCTGAAAAGAGAAATCAATACTCCTCAACAGCAATTCATTGGGACAATACCCAAAGAGTGCCAATTACTAGTTTACATTACTGCCAAGTGTATAAGTATCTGAATCGACATTAGATCGCATTCTATTCTATATACGTGTTTCTGCTAAAATAGGCGGAGAACTGATTAGTTATGAAATACATTTCAGACTGCCAGGAAACAAGTAAATCCAAGCTGCACAACGCAGCTCTTGATGAAAGTTTACAAATTAAAACATCTCCGGTATTAAGGAAGCTAGAAGAAGGGAAGATAAATTAAAGTGACTTTGACCAGGATGTTCTCCAATCCCACCCCATAATAAATATAAAATGAGATATTACATGCAATCAATTTACAAGACGTAGCATTGGAAGCTAAAGAACAATCACAGTACCTCAAGCCTGTATTTCCCAGGAAGAACATTGGGAAACAAAAATTCACTACTCTTATCCACCAAACTGACTGTGTTTCTCGCATCTTTACTCTTACCGTCCAATCTTATAAGATCAATAGAAACGGATGAATCACATTCCTCCTTGCAGGCTACTGAGCCATGTATATTCACTTGCGCCTAAATTGTCAAAGAAAATTTTGAAATTTAAAAGCATTAGACACATGGAAAACCCATATTCAAGAACTATGCCTACCACTTGTACTTGAAATAATTAAGGAGAACTCTAGTGCTTAATCACATCCTTAAGGACCACAATAAGAATGGAAATCAATGTTTATAAATCCTGAGACGGAAAGTTCCTTTTTGGGTGCAAAGTGAGATGGCAATTAATTTTAGAGAACTCATATTAGAAAATGATATAGTTTGAGTAAACTAATTAATATTATTCATATATATTTCAAACCCGTTTGTTGGGCAATCTATCCAAGGAAAAGAAGGAAAACATCAAAAATAAAATTAAAAAATGAAAAGTGGACATTTAAAATGGAGATTCAAAAGCAACATGCTATCTACTTGCGAAACATCACCTGATAAAATTCGATATTTAGAATTGGACTGTTGACCATGACGTCAACATAAGGTGGAAGAAACAGAAGTTCTGGAGCACTCTCCGATGTAGCAGCAAAAGAAGACAAACGATATTCACCTGATGGAACCTGCACAACATTGAGATTCAAGAAAACGAGAAGCTCAAGTGGAGACTTAATTATCAAATTACTGATAAGGATGAATGAACCATCACACCCAAAAGCAACGAATTTGGAGTATCATAACACGTAGCATTTGTTTTAAACATCAATTCAGATTTCAGAGAAATTAGTTTGCTAAGCAACAACACAGAAATTTAAATTCAAAATTTTTAGCAACCACAAACAAGCCCCATCCAATAACTTCACATTTAATTGATTAAACGAAAAACGAATTAGTGTTCCAGTAAAAGTCAATAAAGAAACCACAAAGCCATAGTCTCACTTAAGTGGTGCCAGCAGCACAAGCCCTTTAGGACCAATGAGCTCATTCTAGCCTCTTAGGGCAGTTTATATGTTAAATTGCCAGAAGTCGATTATGAAGAAAGCATTGTCACCAGAAGGCTAAAAAGGAAAGTCAAAAACCTTTTAACAGGCCTCCTATCTATAAAGTGTTTGTCCTGCTTAACTAAAACTAGAACCTTCAATATAAGTCAAGCTTTAGCTAGGAAAATATGTCGTGAGTCACATTAGATGACTAAAAGGTCCCATCACTTATCTACAACTCTCCATATGTGCATATTTAAGAGGTCAACTTGTAGCAAGATATGATAAGCAAGGTTTTCCAAATAAATCAAATCAGACCAGGATGCACATGAGTTTTGCATGTTCACCAGCCTAAAGTGATTTCAATCACAATGGAGCATTTCTCACCAAGGAAAATAATGCGAGAGCAAGAGCATGGCTTATTTGGACGAGGATTAAGTTTTGTCTTGGTTAAACATAGGTGTTACTGTATTGGCGCATTGCCTGCAGTTTAATACATTGTTGCTCACAAAATAAACCAGTAATAATCTTCAGGGTAACGTTCGAGTGTTACGAATCATGTGGTGAGTGCTTTCAAGGCATGAGGTCCCGTGTTACAGTCACCATCCATGCATATCAATTCCGGAGGACCACCAATCACCCACAACCACAAGGAGTGACTTAACCGATCTGCGTGTAGAGTCAGTTGTGTATGGGCTTGAGGGTTTACACTGCAAAGGTGGGCCCTGCCCTTGAGAGGTTCTTAGCCCAGGGTTATCAAAAAAAATAGAAAAAAGAAAAAGAAAAGAGTAAATCAGGGTAAAGAGATATAGCAACATGCATAATGAGCAAATCGTTTGCCTTACATATTAAGATCATGTCATGCCCTATGCTACAAGTAGAGACAATACCAAAAATGCAGAAGATTATCAATTAGACCATGTTTACGCACCTCGAAGCAAAAATTCCCATTCTCGTCAATGTGTTTTACTTGAGGCTTTACATTCTCCGGTCCATGAGTTAAAGCTACCTGGTATGCACCAAAAAACCTTAAACTCCTTCTCCAAGTCATTATGTATATATATACATGTATAGCATGCTTGATAAACTGGACATGTCAAATGTATATGATCACGAGGACAGCAGAAAAAAATAGAGATTACCTTCGCGATGTAATCTGAACTAACCATCCTCACCACACCACAGACATCATAGGAGATGGCTTTTATGTCATCAATTGAAGCCATGTTTGGCAAAACCTAACAATCAAATAGGTACAAGTGACCAAAGGGTAAAGAAGTAGAAGAGGAAGAGTATAAGTCACTCATGATAATCAAGAAGGCAAATTAAAACAAAGCAGACACAGCAATGATCTATTAAATCCTCTCCAAAAGAGGTCATGGCACTAACGCAAACAAACAATGTAAAATCAAATTACCAAAAAGTCCTTCAGAGACTCGAACTTGTAATGCTCCTTTTCGGCTTCTATTGTGTAGCGTTTAGATGTCACCTACATATAATAAGCATTTTATCAGTCAAAACAAAAATGTGAAGACCCAAGATCATCAGATATCAAAATTCCTCTAATAGTCCAGCTAACCCAATGTATTGATATATCTCCTATAATTTGAGTTTGACAAATCAATGAAAATGATGCTCATTACTTTTGCACATTAGGTCCTATGAAGAGATTTTGTGCAACTTGTGCAGCAGGCTAAGGTAAAATATGAATTGTTTTACAAGTTAATAAACGTAATCATTAACATCGTAATTAAATTCTCCCAGAAATATGAAAACCATTAATGCTACTGAATCTACTTATTAAGATATTGACTTCACTCCCGTGTCCTAGATATGGTTTCAAGAATCACAAGAACAAAAAAACAACAACAAAAGATCTCCCGTCTGATGTGAAACGTAAGTTCTTCAAATCGCACAATAGGAAACTTTATATGCAGATGACTAGGCCGGCCCTGTTTTATTGCACCAAGATACCAAAAAAACAACAAATCCACTTCGTGGTTATATGAAATAAGAATATTAACATGAATGATAGTCCAGAAAACTGCACATTTAGGTCTCTTGTTTCCATTATTTGACAAAACAGACGAGATCTCCGTTTGATCCTGTTGTAACTGTAATTTAGAATAAGAAATAAGAAACCCTTCAGAGGTGAAGGGGTTTTACTTATGTGAGAGGGGGGGGGGGGGGGGGGGGAGAGAGAGAACAAGTGGAAAGAAATGAATGCCAATTCCAGTTGATATGATAGCCAATGACTTCCTCACCCCCAAAACAAAAAGGGAAAAAAAACAAGAGAAAAAGGAAAGATCCCAACTCAGCTGAATGCTGAGAAGCTAATAAAAGTTCAAAAGGTAAAAACAAGCATATAAGCCCTTGAGAACCACCGAATACAATATGTTTTCCATGGTGCAATTGCTATAAGCACGAAAAAACAGCTACCTGGTCAAGCTTGTAGTATCCTCCTCTATCGGTGACAAACCTGTGATTACCATCCACTATAATTTTTACACCATCAACTCCCATGCCACTTCCATCAACTACACGCCCACCAAGAGAAAACCCGGTAACCTACAAAAAATATTAATTTGGCAAAGGGTGAAGATGAATGTACATAGTCACTCCAGAAACATTAGGGGGAAAACATTAAAAGAACATTACATAAAGCTAAGGAACTTCCCGTATAAGAATGATTGATGTAATACATATCCCACAAAAAGAATTCCACAACCCCAAAATAAATAAAAGAGAAATAGAAGACAAAAATGGAACTCTGTGAGTGCCTCCTTGTGCCTGTCCGACAGAGAAAAAGTGAGGGTGAGAGAGAAAGAGGTCTAATAACTATGTCTTTCCCCTTCTCTCTCTAACTATGAGTGTCCATTTTGAGGACGCAGTTCTCTTTGATATGCTCCTCTAGCCTGATCGTGAACGAAAAATGAATCTAATTTAATCCACTTTCCTTTGCAAGATTATACATTGCTCTTTCTCACATGAGGATCAGATCAGTTAGAAAAATATTATAATGTTTACTTGAAAGAGCAACTGATGCAAAAGACACTTCAAAAAAATTGTTTTATCGTGCAAGATCAGTAGGTAATAGACATAAGTTATAGATACCATTTAAGCAGTATAGCAGTTGTACATCACTTTTAAGTATGGTTCATTGTGCCTAGCAGTTACTTCTAAAAAGCATCACAAGACATAGATACATGATGCTTGAGGTTGAGGTCCTCAATCATATCAGTAAATAAACAATACAAGCGAATCTCTCTATATGATTAACATTCAATGGTCATTACAAGTTGGATTAATTCCACTTGCGATCATACAAGCAACCAGTAACTGTACCTGGAACGGCTGGAGAACTGTTGCATGATCATGCTGAACAAGAACAGAGGTAGAGGGAGGTGAAACATCAAAGATGGTATTCTCACCCTTGTAGTAAGGAACGAGTTCATAGACCCCTGCAAGAGCATCAGAAAACCAGGAGCAGAAATTCTAAATAAGATACAATGAATCCTCATATAAAACCAATGGAAACATCTCTCATGCATTCCACATTGCAAAAAGATCGGGTTTAAAATATTTGATCCACACTGAACCGAAAAAGTAGAATACCACAGGATCAGGACAGGAAAAAAAAGGTCATTCTCATTACTTTTCTCATTTATTTTCCTGATAAGCAGCAAATCAAAATTGAAAATTGATTGGACAGGGCATACTTTAATCTAAAATTTGCCTTTATTTCGCAGGGTGTCTATTTTCTGTAATTAATTGAAACTTGGAAGATTAACAGAAAATTCCTACCGTGGACGGACTCACCTAGTTGAGCCATGTCAGCTATATTTATCAGAGTAAATTATATTGAGATTTAAGCATAAACCCAATAGCAATTGGAACAAATGTTGGAACTGTAAAAGAAAGGAAAAGCTGTCTAAAATTTCCATTGTGAGAAAGGTACCACTATGATAAGCTATATTGATAAAAGTAATTGTAATTAACATAAAAATGGGAAACCAAATAAGCTCTGAAAAATGATTTTATCCGATGACCAACATTTATGCGCTGCAAAGAGTTTCACAAACAAGAACATAAAATATTACCACATGCTCTGAAAAATGATTTTATCCGATGACCAACATTTATGCGCTGCAAAGAGTTTCACAAACAAGAACATAAAATATTACCACATGGAATCGATTTGAATGTGAACATTCCGTCAGCGTCAGATAAAGCATGGCAGAGAGGTTTTCTCTCTCCAGGCGCAATACCAGAACCCTGGGGGCAGTCCACCTCCAAGACATCATCTGAATATAGATACATGTGAACTCCCAATATGGGATTTCCCTACAAACAAAAAGTACAATAGACGAAAAATTAGGTTCACTAACTTAAGTCACCTCAGTTTGAAGTGTGAACATTCATATTTACAGCATTCTTGTATCTTCTAGAGGAATAGACATATCCAGTGGTGGATTTTCATGACCATGTCATTAGAATCTAACAATAAAATCTCCCCCAAGGTAAGTATTCGCACAACCATAACTTCACTTTTTAAAGTGATGACTAAAAGGAGACTGGAGTTATAGCCATATGAATAAGAAAGACCCTAATATTGCCGACATAATCAATATATATCCGTAAACATAGCATGTGAATAAGGCATTCTGCAAGTCCACAGCAGAAAAGAGATGCAGATACACGTGGATAAATAATTTCTATCATAACTTCACATAAACAAATTGAAAAGACAAACAACAGAAAGGTGAACGGAATTCTTATTTTCCTCTTTTCAAGACCCTATTCCCCCACCACCGAAGCAGTATATCATACATATTCAAAGAAACATAAATATAAATGCAATCATATTGATGCTAATGATGAAGGAAAATCACCTGAGCTACTACAGAACCACGAATATCATAACCAGGGACAAATAAGATGTCATCAACTAAAACATTTCCAAACCCCACTTCCACCTGCAAGAGGAGCATATTTGATATGTGAGATACGTAGAACAAATATTCCTTAAATAAACTGAGAAGGGTGGAGAGAAAGCAAAGGATTGCAGAGAGGCAATAAAAACTTAATTGAGGATAAGACATGAGAAAAACTAAGGCAACCAACCTCGCTGGAACCTTTAACTTGAATAACTAAATCATGACGCGATGCACGTATCGTGTATTTACCTGCAACCAGTTTTGGCTTTGGTTAAACACAAATATTTAGACACAATAACAAAAGAAGATTAGAGGAAGGGAAAGAGACACTAAAAATGAAACAATAAAGTTTATCTAAAAAGATGTTGGAAAATTTGTCTCTTTTCTTTTCAGCTAGGCAATCAATCTCTAGGGCATATCCATGACATTATTATCAAAAGTCATAATAAATTACGTAGTTCAGGCAAAATTATTTAAGTAACACAGAAAAGGAACGATCATCTGCCAAGCAGGTTAAAAGGGATTCCAGACCTGGTAGAATGTTTGCAAACAAGTATACCCCCGCTGATGAAGTTAGAACAGAGGAGACGAGATCACCACTTAGAGAAACAAGCTCAATGTTTACATTTGAGGGACCTCCACTTTTCAATGGACAGCTCTCTCCACCTACAGCTCCCACAACCCTTCCAGATACGGTGAACCTGTGAAACCAATAGTGCAAAGAACATAATAAAATAAAATAAAGAGTCTTTACCGCATAAAAGTTGAGAATACTATACAAAAACAAAACCGAGTTGCGAACATCATGTCATGCAACGCATAAACACATGCACACACTCATTAACATATTTCTATTTGAACAAACCCGGTGAATCGAAAATTTATATCTTCATTGCCATTGCAACCAGAGTGATCAACAACAGCTCGGACCTACAAAAGTAGATTTCAGTTTAATGTTAATCATTGTACATAGATGTATATAATAATAAACCCACAAAAATACCGCCTGTGAAGAAAAGAGACAGAAACAAAGAACAAGTATATAGTTATGTACTTAATGGCTAGGCACTTAACTTGATCTGGGTCCCACGACCACCCTTCAGGTCCCTTGACTTTTATCAGAAAAGATCCCTGCAACAAGAAATGGTTAGAACAAAAAACTGAAACTTACAGTTACAGGAAGGTCAAAAACCATCTTACACACATTGTTTTCCCAATAATGGAGTGACAAGTTTCATAAGAGAGCTGTTAACTGATATGAACTACTCTGCTAATAATTTCTTCAGAGTACAGATTTGCTTAATAGCCCATTCAGATATAAGATATAAGTGGGGATAACAAAATTCGGCTCCTGGAATCACATATGACGATTGATGATTTATCGATATCCTCCTACCCACTGCATGAACTGCTTTGTAATAAGCTTACTCCAAAAGCATCAAAGCTCATGATAAATTGTCAGAAACTACAGGGGCTGAAAGACATAAATGTAATACTTAAGGAAATCAGACAGAGTACATGCAATGAGGTTATGCCATACTAAAAAGTTGTTCTTTCAGAAATTAATTTAGTTGAAAGAAGTGCAAAGGGGAGCAAACGGAATTCAGAATGGTTCATTTCCTAACACCAATTGCAATATATTGAAATTTCCACTAAATACTGGATTCTGGCAACTGTTGACACCACTATTTATCATCATGTGGATTCTGAATATGCATCATTATAAACATCTAATGCACTTCATCCAAAAGTAGCCGATATTTAAAATCCCTGACCTAAAAGCCCATTTGATTGAATCCCACTTCCTAACCCACATGAGGAGAAAGGCATCGCCCAAGATCCATCTCAATATCATTCCTCCTCTTTCATCTACCCGAAGTTAAGTTTACCTTTTTTTTTCAGCCTCTAACCCTTTTGGTAGATGTGTCTTATCTGAACCGGCTTAAATGAACAAAATCAGTTAGTAATGAAGTTCCGTAGGATAGAGCAGAAATAAATGCACCACAACTTGAAAATCTTCTATGCAACTGTGTGCTTGCTCCATGATGAGGGTTTTAAATTTCGAACCATGAAAATATTTTCTAATCATAACCACGGTGTTGAGATCCTGATGCATTAGGTTTCCCTTCTTGAAAACCATGAAACTGAAAGCATATTGAGGTAATTGCAACACAACATAATGACATATGCCAAGTCATAAAGCATACGATATGATACTGACTACATGAAATACCTTGTCATAAACAGGGATGAAGTAGTAACCATTTGGAGCGCATTGTGTTCTATCCTTCACCAAACCATCCAATGTGCGAAGCTCAACCTAAATGAGTAAACAAGATATTACTAAGCCCAGATATCAATGCCGACTTCTATAAGCATAACCAAAATTAGCATGGATTTGGAGAGTATAAATTGAAGGGGTCAGAGCATGAACATAAAGATTCACCAAGTTGGACCCCATAAGAATCAAAGAAAAGCTAACCACATAATTTTAGCTTTAGCTACCTAAAGCATAATATTATTGTTTTCTCAACAAGGATGAATGAATGAAAATTCAAACTAAATATCTCCATGGACTCCGCGGTGGTAAACTAAAACTCCGCAGTCGTAAACTAAAACCTAGCTAATTGCAAATTTGGTACAATATGATGGTTCCAAAACTATGTAGACTATTTTTTCTCACCTCTGGAAAGCTCAATTTGATGATCTAACATTTTACACATAAATATATGAAATTTGAAATTTTCATTGGTAAATGAGAAATTATTGTTTCATTAAATATTGTTATTTGCGCCATTTTTCATGTACTCGTTAAAGTTTGGTATATTTAAGTAATATGTTAGCACGTTTTTATCTGCTAGGTATACATCCTTTCCATTCCCTGTATTCTATGTTGAATCATCACTACAATTGTTTGCATGGAAAACCACAGCATTCTATCTTAATTGATCCCACAAAGGTAATGTCCTATGACTCAATTTATTACCATTTGAAGACCTCCCAGCATAAATCATGACAAATTATTCAAAATGAACATCTCAAGTGTTGGACCAACATGTTTTGGCTACAAAGCTCATAGTTCATACAATTATTTTACACTGGAAAAGTTAGACCAATTACAAAACTGAAGTACCCAATACCCATACAAGTACCTCATTATAGCTAGAAGATAAGAAAGAGTGCGGACAAAAACGAAAAAGAAACTAAAAGAGAACCCAAAAAGAAATAGAAAGAAGAAAGCTGAAATCAATCTCGTGTTAGTAGTTGATATATGAGATAATAAATATAAATGCATACCGTGATGTGAGAATAATCTAATTTAGCGTCAGTCGGCTTCCTTGACTTTATCAAATCTCTGCTTGCCTGCAGCAAGATAATTCACGGTTGGGTTACCATATTGAATCTAAGGTTCTAAGCAACATATACAATAAACCATACAAAAATGGCACTTCGCATATAATTTCCACCAATCCAAACCAGTACTACTTCCTCGATCATAACTAAGACCAAAAAAAAACTCGAGAAACAAATGGGCCGTCTGTGATGAATGCATAAATTTCTGGGCGATGTGACAAAGATAGATGAATTTGAAGCAATCCGAACTATTTTCTTGCTTTTATCTCCTTAAAATCAAAATTAACAAGAGTAAATATCACTTCACATATTTAAATCAGTTCACGGTTGGATTCATTAAAAGCTAACAACAGAAATAACATATTGAATCTAAGGTTCTAAGCAACATATACAATAAAACATACAAAAATGGCACTTCACATATAATTTCCACCAATCCAAACCAGTACTACTTCCTCGATCATAACCAAAACCAAAAAAAAAAACTCAAGAAGCAAATGGTTCTGTCTGCGTCGAATGCATAAATTTCTGGGCGATGTGACAAAGAAAGATGAATTTGAAGCAATCCCAACTATTTTCAGGCTCTTATCTCCTCAAAATCAAAATTACCAAGAGTAAATATCACTTCACATATTTAAATCAGTTCACTGTTGGGTTCATTAAAAGCTAACAACAGAAATACCATATTGAATCAAAGGTTCTAAGCAACATATACAATAAAACATACAAAAATGGCATTTCACATATAATTTCCACCAATCCAAATCAGTACTACTTCCTCGATCATAACTAAAACCAAAAAAAAAAAAAAATCGAGAAACAAACGGTTCCGTCTGCATCGAATGCATAAATTTCTGGGGCGATGTGAAAAACAAAGATGAATTTGAAGCAATCCAAACTATTTTCTAGCTTTTATCTCCTCAAAATCAAGATTAACAAGAGTAAATATCACTAACCTCGACGAATCCACCGCATCCATGGATCGAATCAGCAGTAGCTGGTGTAGTTGCAGCACATACTATTATCGTCAACAATGTCGCGACAAGGAAATTTCTCGACGCCATTTTGTAGTTTGATCTGAAGCCTAACGATTCTTCCTTCCGACTACAGATCCTAATACTCATTCTACAGTTCTACTCTACAATCTACATGCAGTGTGCAGAGCTATAACCATTGCCGCCGGGTCGATCTCTCCAGTTTTTTTGGACCTAAGCCTGTGAATACTACCGGGTTGGTGTTGGTTATATGAAGGCCCGTGAACAACGCATATTGGGCCTCGGAAAATTATTAAGGCATACTCGAAGAGAACCCCATTTTCAAGTAGAAAATTAGAATGGACTATTTTTCTTTTAGCAAAAAACTATTTATAATAAAAATTCATAAAAAAACAGTTCGGTACTACAAAGCTCCCGCTATGCACAAAATCCGAAGAAGGGTCGTATTTTATATATTTTTTATCTAAATTGTCCTTTGAAATCATCAATAGAAGAAAGTCCAATTTTTTCATCTTCCATCTTCATTACTTTGGCTCTTTGTCCTTTTTTTCTTTCTCTTTCGGATGACCACCACACTGGTGGTGGTGGTGGTGGTGGTGGTGGACGGCCTACATCACGCAAAAAAAAAAAAAAGGCCATCACACCACAATGACGAGACTACAATCCGACCAAAGCAAAGATTTTCTCACTTCTCTTAAACAAATCACGGCCGCCACCACAATTTTGGTGGTGGCTGTCGGCGATCTGGCCGTTCAAGGCCAAATCGCCGACACCCTCTCTCCCTCTCCCTCTCGCTCTCTTTAAAAAAATCACGACCACTACCACATATTCAGTGGTGGCCATCGGCGATCTGGTCGTTTGCGACCAGGTCGTCGTCTCTCTCTCTCTATCTTTTTCTAAATAAATCATTGTCACCATCACGCAATCTATCTTTGTTCGAACAAGTCACGGACCACAGACAACGCTGGAATGTGGTGGCCGTCGATGATCTGACCATGGACGGCTAGACGCTATGGCCAACGTCGGCATTGTTTTTAACATTCAAGAAAATTTACTCTAAATATTATTTTTAATTTTGAAATTTACTGTTAATTTTAATTTTGAAATTGATTATAATGTTTGATTGTGATTTGTTGTTGATTTTTTTTATTATTTACTGTTGTATGTATTTTTTATAGTGGTAATCAATATTTGTTGGCGATCGTGACATGAACGCTTATTATGATGGTGATGGTAGTGATAATAAATATTTGTTGAGGCGAAGAAGGTAATGGTGAGTGTTTGTTCTGTTGATAGCGGTGACGATAAATATCAATTGTGGCAACGGTGTTGGTGATAACGAATATTTATTGTGGTAATAGCTATAATGGTAGTAAATTGTTTGTTGTGATAGTGACAGTAAATAAGTCGAGATTTTTCAAGAAAGTTGGGCAGAGTATATGCTAGCCAAAAAGAGAATGTACCCGGTCAAACCCATGTGTCAGTATTTATGGGTGTGAAATGACTTGTTTGTCAAGTTTTTCCCCGAATCTCAGCCTATTACCATTAATGCGACGATAATCACGGAATCGGGAGTTAAAGAGTCATTACTTAAGAAGTGTAATGACTCTTTTTTTAATAAATGGAGGACGTCACAACTGCACCTGAGTAGGTGTTAGCCCCTAACAACACTGAAGGACCAAACAACACTGACTTGGTGAACTTTCCTATCGGACACGGTGCATATGGCACAGACGGGGTCGTTGGCAAGGACGGAACCAACTTGGTGCATGTTGGTGGGTTGAGGTGTTGTGGCACAACACCGGTGAGTGTTGGGTAGTAAGGAAGATCTTAGTGTAGTATCGAGGTAAGGCAGCACAACGTAGGCGCAACGCTATGTTGTGGGCAGAGTCATGTGCGGCGCATGACGGACTGTTGGGAACGACGGTGCATTTTAGTGCAGAAAATGCATACGGTGTTGGGACGTCGTTGGGCGCAACGACGCAACAAGACAAAACGTGGGCACAACAACACCATCCAACCATGCAGGCGGCGTGGCAAGACGTTGGAGAATGTCGGTTGACTACGGGACAAGATGGCAACAAGACAAGCTGTTGGAATGGTGCAAAAACGCTAGAAGAATGCTGAGCTCGTGGTGAGCTAATGGACTGGTGGTTACTAGGAAGTTCAAGTTAGTTTTTGGGCGGTTTTGGTTGGTTTTTAGACAGAAAAACTAACTCTTGTGGTACTGACATGTGTCGGGACAGTGTCGGTTGTCTGTCTAGGCAGTTGAGACTGTCAACTGCTGTCTTCTCTTATAAATTGACATATTTTGGTCTGTTTTTTGATTTAGTGAATGTATAGTAGCGAAAATCAGACCAAGTGTTGTAAATTGGTTCCTTGTAACCCAAGTTAATTAATACAATGTTGGATTTTTCTGTAAACGTTAGTGTGCCGTTGTGTGGGAGCATTTCTGGCACTGTTTCGATATATACTCGTTGTATTACGTTGCATGAACATGTGTGTGTTTACAGACAATCGGTGCATTTCCGTTACGTGCCAGTACATTCATGGGGCTATTAGTTATTGGTGCAACTAGGTCATCACACGATTATGATTTTTTAGGTAAAAATTTAACCTTGTGATAGTAGGGATAAACGGCACCATGTCCTGGGGTTGCAGCCCTGGTCGGGGTGAAGAGCTGAGGTCGAAAAGCCAATTCCCCTTGGCGATTTTGATGTTATAGTCGACTTGTTTGGGGCGAAGTGCTACCCAGGATGATGCTCATTCCAGGATAAGCATGTTGGTCAACTTAGAGTTTGCTATAGCTTCTCGTGCCTGACACGTGCCTCTGAACACGTGGTGATGATTTGGACATTGTCTGATTTTCTCTCATCAACAACGTTTGCAATATATAAGCAATTTGGTAAATCTTTGGATCCAAATATTCAAAATTTACACACACACACACACACACACATATATATATTTTAAAATTAAAAATATTAAAAGCAAATATTTAATATATTCCATACTTATAAATTTCATCACTCATTCTTCATCGAATTATGTTGTAAAGTTTAGGGAAATTCCCTCAAAGGTCCCATCCCATAAAAATACCATTTTATGGGTCCTGTAACAGTAATTTTTTTACACATAAGATAGGACCTAGAAAATGATTTTTAAAATCTTGAGACCTCTAAAAAAGCTTCCCTAAAGTTTATGACAAATATTTGTCGGACATGTAATTTATTAAATGATCAGGGGGTTCATGCAATTTATCATGCGGGCTACAAATTTTTTACCCGTTAATTTAAATATTAGATAATTTATTTTGAATCCTAAAAGCCCATAAATACTTAAACTTTATCTCATTATCATTAATTAATTAATCAAAATCCCGCTATACACATTGCATTGGTAATTAATTAATAGAAACATAAAAAACTCAACTATTCATTACTTCAACAAAGAGATATATCCACTTACAAATAAGACATGTAAACTACAGTAGTGAGATTCGGTTGAATTTTTTTTTTTTTTTTTTCTAGTTGAGCTGAAATTTATGGGGTCACATGCGACAAAAAAATCCTTAAATATTTGAGATAATTGATGATTAGTCATAAATATCGAGTGTAATCTATTATTAGGTCATGTTTGATAATCACTTAAAAATTAAGTACTGAAAATTTAAGTACTTAATTTTAAGTGTTGAAAATATCAGAAGGTTGTTTGATAAAATTATACCGAAAATTTAAGTGCTGATTTTTTTTTTTTGTTTAATAAGTACAAAATTTGTATGCTAAAAATTGTTTAATTTATATAACTACCTTTAAATCAAGATAATATGAAAAAATAAAAAAATTAAGACAAAAACAATAAAATCATGGTATCATTTTATTTTTTAAAAATTATATTAAAATTAAAAGTAAAAATTAATCAAAAAATATATAAATATTATATATTTTTTATGCAGTTTGATTACTTAAATTAAATTATGATAATAATTTAAATATAAAATAAAATTAAAATTCTAAAATAATCCAAATTATGTTTTTGCAGTTGGGTGTGATTTTTTTTTTAAAAAATATGTTCACATCACCGTTTGTGGACCATAGTGTCAAGTGCTAGGCACTGAGCGATCTGAATCGCGATTGAAGAACACCCTCTCTCTCTCTCTCAAGTCGAGACTGTTCGAATCAGCGAATTTCGAAATTTCGTCGCAGTTTGGCTTACTCTGAAAGATTCAGATCAGGTATGTTTAGTCAGTTAAGATTTGTTTGAATTTTTACAAGCTAAAACTCATGAAATTGCGCCTCTTAGGGTTCGTTTTCGTTGAGTACTGCAACGAATTCGATTCTTACGCATGTATTTTTGTTTATATTTTGATTTGTGCAATTGATTGAGCTGTTTCTTCAGTTAAGATAAGAATAGTAAGTTGGAATTAGGGAATACCTTAATTTGTTTCTTCATTACTCTTATTGATGTAATCGATCTGTGTTTTTGTTTATACAAGCTTACTTTTAGCATTATTGTGAATTGCCAGAGAGACTGCTCGTGTTTTGGGAGTTCAAGTCCTTTTTAGCATTGAAGAATTGAAGTTGAGACAGTTTGACTTGGCGAATTTCGATTTTTCGTCGTTGATTTTGTTATTTTGAAAGATTCAGATCAGGTATGTTCAGTCATTTAAGAGTTGTTCGAATTTTCATAAGCTAAAACTGTTGAAATTCTCCTCTTAGGGTTCGTTTTTGTTGAATACTGCAACGAATTTGATTCTTATGTATAATTTCTGTTTGTATTTTGGTTTGTGCAATTGATTCAGTTGTTGTTTCAGTTAAGATAAGAGCATTAAGTTGGAATTAGGGAATACCTTAATATTTCTTGTTATTTCTCTTATTGATATATAATTGATATGTGATTTTGTCTATATAATCTTACTTTTAGCATGATTCTGAATTGCCAGAGAGACTGCTTGTGTTTTGGGAGCTCTAGTCCTTTATAGAATTGAAGTTGAAGCTGATTTACCTACAAAAAGGGGGAAAAAGCATTAGATCCGGTTTTATTAGTGTCAATGGCGAGGATCAAACCTCAAGCCCTGCTACAACAGAGCAAGAAGAAGAAAGGGCCAAGTCGTGTCAGTGCCTCTACGTTTGCACTGTATGGTCTTGTCATTGTTGTGTTGGTGTTTTTCGTCTTTGCTACATACAGGCATTGGTCTCAAAGGTTTGTTGAAGGTTTTTAGTTTTCCCACTTCAAGTTAATTATCTCCTTTTATTTCTTTGTGGGTCAGGCCAATATTTTATGATTGAACAAAAAAATACATAAAGTTCGGCCATGAACTGCTGATATAGTTATATTTGATTGGTTATTCAGAGACTTAAAAATGCAAGTTGTGCATCCTATACACTTATTTGTAGCAGTGAAATATAAGTACATCATTTGGTGTACTAAATTTTACATTTGTTTTATAAAATATAATAGCAATATTGTTTGATGGTTGACGGGGAGAAATAAAGGGTCTTAATTTCGTGGCATTTCAATTCAATTTTACAATTTAAAGTTTTACCGTAGCTATTATCGAGTCTTGGGCACTACTGCGTGTTGATTCTGCTATATGTTCGTATTTGTAGTTTTTAAGGATGCTATTAGGATTTTATATAAGCTTCGTGCAAACTATAATTTAACACTGGGCGTCACAAATAATGGCGCAGTTATGCTATCGCTGCAATGGTTGGATTTGTTCTCGCTTTACTTCTGAAAATAAATTTTTCCTTTTAGGTCAAGAATGCAGAAGGAGGAGCAGTTATCAGCCGTAGAGGTACTAAGTTTTTTTTTTTTTTTTTTTTTGCCTTCTTCTCAAATTTGTGTTCAGCTTTCTCTTGTCATCAGTTCATTTGATTCTCCATGTTTCTTTTTGCCCGACAGGGTGACAATTCTTTTACTTATGTAAGGAAGTTGGATATCCCCAGATATGCTGTAAGTTTCTACAGTTGATTGTTGCTTGGCGCCTGTTGCATTTTTTGAAATCAGTCTTCTTGTGCAAATGTTATTGTTGAATCCCACGTCACTTGTGTTTCCTGATCCTGAGCTATATATAAAGTTTAGGGCAACCCTTCTCTTTCATGGCGTCTTTTGACAATGAGTTGGACCCATTGAGTTTCTATATGTCATCGGAGTTAGGCTTTTTGTCTGATATTAGACGTATTGAATCCCACATCAATGTTGGGCCACCGGTGCAGTGGTTTGTCAAAGTTCGCCCTGTGCATAAAGTGGCGTTTTGAATCCTACATTGATGTTGGCTCCCCCAATATCCGTAAGCAATAGTTTGGCAAAGTCCACCATGCGCGTGAGAGAGCATGTTGAATCCCGCATCGCTTGTATTTCTTGATCATGAGCTATATATAAAGTTTAGGGCAATCCTCCTCTTACAATGCATCTTTTGACAAAGAGTTAGGCCCGTTGAGTTGGTATAATTACTTTTACTTGATTCATTTCTTAATGCTACTGGTATTCTGATGAATGCTGAGAGATTTGTGATGTTCGGCCAGTTTCTCATTTTCTTTAGTTGGAGTTTCTGGTCATGGTCTACATGCAGGGCGCCATGGCCATTGGCCACCCTCACATTACTCATGGCTCCGCTATTGCCTACATGTTTTCAAATTTAAATGAATTCATAATATCTTGGTTCTACTTAATTCTTCACTTATTTTACATTTTCGTTTTGGGGGGTGGATGTTAATGTACCTTATTTCATCAGATTCTTAAGACTTCAAAAGGCTCAATAACTGTGGAACTTTACAAGGAAGGTGTTCCGGAGGTTGTTGCTGAATTTGTGGACTCATGGTAAGTAATGAAATCTTATACCACTGACATTATTTTGATGATACCACTTTACTACTTCTTTCCATATGCAAAGATTTTTCTGATCTATTTGCTAGTAAAAAAAAAAATCAGTCTTCATCAACGAGACAGGGGCTTCCCACCGATTTTAATGTTGAGACAGTTGGTGGGGTGTCCTAATAATGACACCAAATTAATAAAAAGTCTCAAAGTAAATAACTACTTTAGTTTTAGTCCTATTTATTAGAATTTATAGAAACATTTATGTTTCAATTAGGGTTTCATCACCAACTGTCGCTAGCCACCAGACTTTGGCCGCTGAATTCCGGCCACGACCGGTTGCCTAAACTCAAATCGTCGGTCGAGGAAATTATTTTCAGTTACATTCAAATACTTTTTAGTAACGTTTTGTTAATATACATTTTAGTTACAATTTCGCAGTCATATTCAATTAATTTTTCGGTTGCCGTTCGCCGAAAAATTATGTGAATGTAACTAAAATATGCTAAAATGGAACTAAAAATACACTTAAATTTTTTAAATAAAAAGTATATTAAAAAAAATAGTTACATGTAACTGAAAAATACACGAAAAAAATAGTTAAATTTAACTAAAAAGAATTATAGCAGTTGGTGGTCGGACTTTGGCGACCGGAGTCAGGATATACAACAGCGGGTTGCGACAGAGGATGATGCTGGCGGCAGACGATGCAAATCTTAATTAGAAGTATTTGATTGAAGATATAAGAGAGCATTGACCATGAGACTAAAATACAAGTCAAAACATAATTAAAAGATTTATACTGAAGTTAAAATTAAAATAAGATAAATTATACATTGGGTTCTCCAATTATTAACCAATTATTTCTTTAATGTTTTTGGAAAAGAATCTGAGCCAAATGATTTTCTATTTCAGCCAGAAGGGACACTTTAAAGACATGCCTTTTCACCGTGTCATAAAGAACTTTGTGATTCAAGGAGGTAATTCTGAAAGGACTGAAGCTACTGAAGATTGGACTTCGAGAGGAAAGCACTACGGTCGCCTTGATACAAGGTTTTGCCACAATTCTAACTGCTTTCTATAGTAATTACCCTGAAAGCATGCTTTAATATTATTCTAATAAAATTAATTTTATGTAATTTGAAGCTATAAATTTAATACATAATTAATTAATTAATTATCTTAAATTGTCTAAGAGGTCCCAAGTTCAAATCTTGGAAGTTGCCTCTCTTCGTACATAGAAAAGACTGCATATATTTGACTCTCCTCAGATCCTGCAATGGAGGGAGCTTTCATACATTGGGCTGCCTTTTTATATTATAAATGGCGTGAGCTCCGGAGAAAGTAATTGAAATCATGAATATAAAGGCTAAAATCTTTCCAAATATATAATTAAGAGATGAGAATCTATGTTCAGTTGAGATTTACCCCACATTTTCTCTGATAAATCTCATTCGTTATAGTGACACAAAATAATGCGTGGAGCCCACACTGTCGTGATTTATAATATAAGATATTTATTTTTGACAATTTTTCTAGGTCAAGTTTGGATGAAAGGATTTGAAAGGAATGGATGTACAATTAATTTGAATTTAGAAAATGTATTAGAGATGCATATCAACAGAAAGCCATACATTTAAGAGAACATGTGAGAAGTTATTAGAAACCCATCTTAATTTACAATTTATTATAGGAAAAATTCAATTTTAAACCCTCTAACTATGATCACGTTAATACCCGAAAAAAATATAAAGTTACAAATTTGCTTTCATTTATGTCTTATTTAACGACTAATTAGATGGAAGGTCTAATTAAAACCGTGATTAAAGATAAAACATGGTTATAGTTAGAGGGTTTAAAATAGAATTTGTTGTATAATAGTTTCTTTCTCTAAACTTTCTTTTATGGTCCGTTTTATACTACTTACTTTGACGATCAATATTTCCTTAAATCCATTTTGGATTTAGAAATGAACGCATTTAAATTTTCACATAGGTTATTTTCTAATTCTGATTCCAAGACTCAAATTTCATACAACCAAACACAACCTTTTTTCTTATCCAGTCTGAAGCATGAAGCATTCATGTTTGGCACCTCTAAGACAAAACCCGACAGAGAAGGTTTTGAATTATTCATTACGACTGCACCGATCCCTGATCTAAACGAAAAGATTAATGTTTTTGGTCGAGTTATCAAGGGTGAAGATGTTGTCCAGGTGATCAAAACTTTTTCTCTCTATGTCTATATCCACACACATATATATATATATATATATATATATATATATATATATATATATATATAATTATGATTTTAAGTTCATAATTGGAATTTGGAAATCAGGAAATTGAGGAGGTCGACACAGACGAACATTATCGGCCTAAATCACCAATAAAGATAAAGGATGTGACATTGAAACAAGATCTTTGAAAAGGGGTTTCCCTCTTCTAAAGGTAAGATCTAAATGCTTCTTTTTGGGGAATTGATTATTGAAGAGTGTTGCCATACAGAGCATTTTGTGTAACTAAAAAATCGGTTTCGCCTTTTTTTCTAAATGGTTCTATTTTTCATATCGCTCTTGCCTTTTTTTTTTTTTTTACACAGCAGTAGCACTGTTTCTGTATTTCTGAGATATACTTGCTATAGAAATACTGTTGTTGATGGAAGTTTTGTTTACTCATGTGATGTGTATACTACTGTTTAGTTGTTTAAATGGCTGGCTATTTGATATTTGGTGCCAAACAGCGCGTGTGTGGTGTTTGCGAACCGTTCCTAAGGTGGCGTTTGGTTAGTGTTTCTGCTTTTCTGTTTCTACACCCGATGAACGGGGATGAGAATTTTGTTTATATTCTGGAGTATTTTAGGAATAGAAACATGTTTGGTAACGAGCGTTTTTCTGAAATTGTTTATTTTAATTTATGAGAACTGAAAGAAGAAACACGTTTGGTTGTAATATTTGTTTTTTTTTTCTTTGAATGTATGGTGGGCGGTGGTGGTGGGAATAGTTTTGTGGGAGTGAATAGAAATTAACAATTTATTGTTTCTCAATTTTTTAAAAAATTCAAGCATTATTCCCAAGTTACTCCCAAAATTTGGGGAACAAAAATGTGTTTACTAAACGTGTTTATGTACATTAATTCTAAAATTATAAGAGCAGGAACAAAAATCCGGGAATGGAAATAGTAACCAACCCCGCCAGATGATCTATTGTGGTTAAATTTTGATCAAATAATACAACATTTTTGGTTTTTTACACTGCACCGTTGAAATTTGAATACTATCTCATTTTTGTCTTTTTATTTTTTAATTTGAACACAGGACATCCTTAAGTTACATAATTATTCCACTGTATGCTAAATCATTATTCACGTTATAATTTTGGACGGTGAAAAATCACTTCCATCACTTAAAAATAAGCGCGCTCACTCACATATGGGGGTTGTAGAAATTTTCTGAATAGAGATAAGAAACGGTTAGGTGCACGACACGAAACGGTTTGCCGCAAAAACTCATAATGGGCTTGGATTAAAACGAGATGAATAGAAAATTTTAGGGTGTTACAAGTTTAAATTGAAATTATAGGGACCAAAGTGAGATAATGGTCAAACTTCAGGGGTGAAAAGAAAATGAAAAAAAAAATAGGTGGGAGGAAAAAGAAAATAAGAAAAAAAAATGCACTTCGAAACAATTTTTTTTCCACACATATTTAAGAGAAAAATAAAAGAAAGTGACGAAAAATTAGTGTAATTACAATTATACTCTTGATAATATAATTTTTAATTTATTTTTAAAATATATGAGGGTAAAATAGTAAATTAAATTAAAGTGAAATATTTTCTCTCATTTTATTTTTCTTCTTAACCAAACAACACTAGAAGAAATAAATTTTATTTCACAATAAATAAAAATATTATTCTCTTATTTTTTCTTTTTAGTAATAATTTGTTACTTATTAGAGATATCTCTTGAATATACTGGGTTGATACGGGGGAGTGTGTCCTTAAGATTGTCCGGTGAGATGAATAATTAAGGTGCGCGTAAGCTGGTCTGGATATAATTTACCGTAAACCCCAAAAAAAAAAAAGTGCAATTGAATGGTCCAGGAGAACTATGTAGACGCGCATCCATGGTTCGATTTTTTTGGGAGCACTCTAAGAATTAAATTTTGAATATACCATGTCGATATTGGGAAATGCATCTTTAAAATCGTCCGGTGAAGTGAATAATCGATGTACGTAGACGCGTATCACATAGAATTAAACCTCCTGAATCTTCTTACAGACACTTTCGACGGCGACACGACAGACGTCGACCCATTTTTTTACCGTTATGATAGCACTTTTCCGTTAATGGCGCACGTTAGACAAAAACATAAATAAAGATAAAAATTAAAAAAAAAAAAATTCGATTAGCTTGAGTACCGAAAAACAGAGTGAAGAGGACGACACCTCCCCCCCACCAATCTCTCTCTCTCTCTCTCTCTCTCTAGAATTGCATCCTCCAGGTGCTCAAAAATGGAAATTACGTCTCGTATTTTCCAATTTGAGGCTCATTTTCCGACTACTGCACGACTCTCCGCTCCCGTCGCCGTCGCCGGTACAAATCGTTTCCGCTCACTGTGTTGATTGTTTTGTTGAAGTCCTTACACTTGTCGCCTGAGCGATCTGGCTGTCGGTTTGATCAAATCTCGCAGATCCGAGCGGTTCGTGTTCTTCGAGTTCGGTGATATGTCGCTGTTCGCATATTCAATCTCTATATCCGACGGTGCCGGTATGTTATTTTAATTTTTTAGTGAAGGTTTGGTGGTGTGGTTATGTAGGAGATTGCGTTATGTCAATGTATAAAATGTGAAAAATTTGGTTGAATATCTCCTGTTGATTTGTTTGACGTGGCTTCAAGTTGCTCAAAATTAGGGTTTCCGGTGTTTAATCCTTTTGATTTGTTTTCATGTTTTCTTTAGAGCTCCTGCATTTGTCATTATGTGTTTCTCCATTACACTTGTTGGTCTAGTAAGTATTGTAGTTTTATAATGAATTACACTTTTTGCAATCACCGGTGAAGAGCAAGTAATTAATAATTGTTGCATTCCATTGTGTTTTGTAGTTTTTCGTTTATAGTTGGTGTTTCATGATTATCGAGCTTCTCCTTTCATGGTAACCGGACTGATTTGCTTACTGTGGTTACATTTGCCCTTCAATTTTTATCATGAATTTGCAGGGATATTGAAAATATTCCAATGGTCGTTGCTGATACAAATGCTTGTTTTTTGTTATGCCCTATGCATGACCAGTGCTGGTTTATCTGATAACCCATTGGATGCGGGGATTCTTTCTCCAAGTAGTATGCCTTTGGCTGCTGCACCTGTTATTGATAAGCCCTTACCAGCCAATTCGCCGATGTTTCATAAACCACATTGGAAACATCGATCGCATCATGGTGCACCTAGGCTCATGTTTGCTCCAGCTCAGCCTCCTAACTATGGACCTCTCACGACCGCTGCTCACCCTCCTTCAAGCTCACGGCTGTCAAAGCCATTGATGAAGAAGAGTGTTGGAGCCCCTCCCAGTTCTGACCTTCCACCTCCTCTGGTGGAAGATATTTCCCCAACACAATCTGGTTCTGGTGCACTACCCACCGGTCTAGCTCAGCCACCACTATCTCCTCACAGCTCCAGTAAGATACTTCAATTTCATATATAGACTCTAAATCATTATTCTTAAAAAATATAAATTGTACGCCACAACGTAAAAGTGAAACCTGAAATGCCTGTTATTTTGGACACTAATATTTGGCTGTTCTCTCATTTTACCAGACTGTTGTGGACAAGATATGGTGCTAAAACGAGGAAGTCAGGGTTGCCATTGTGTGTATCCAATAAAGCTTGACCTTCTGCTTTCGAACGTTTCATCTAACCCAAATTGGAGTCTTTTTCTTGAAGAATTCGCTTCCCAACTTGATCTGCGAGTTTCTCAGATTGAACTAATCAATTTCTATATGCTCAGTTTATCAAGACTTAATCTTTCAATGGATATTACTCCTCATATGGGAATCGGTTTCTCTGCTAGTGAAGCATCTGGAATAAACTCTTCACTTTCCATGCACAGAGTTCGTCTAGACCCTGTGTTGGTGGGTGATTACGAACTTCTCAATATAACTTGGTTTAAGCCTCCCGTACTATCTCAGGGTAATGTCTCACACTATCTTTGCTGTCATGCATGTTTAAAAATAAAACTTTTCTATGGTGTGATAAATAGAATTATGCTCTCCACAACCCGAGGATGAAAGACCGAGATATGGAACATTTCTCTTTGTTGTTTGCTTTATGAACTCGTTCTGTGTGTCTTTTGGTGCATACGTAATTTTTAACCAGTTCCTAATAATGAATATGAATAGTTAACACGGTCCAATTATTGATTTCTTTCTTTCCTTTTCGGAGTGTTGTTTCAATTGGCTTGAAAGTACATTCATTAATTGTTTGGAAACATGAAGTAGGGGGATGTCTGATAATATAATTTAACACTTAAAACTGAACATATTAAACACTTATTCAATAGTTGTGTGTAGGGCTGGCAAAACAGGTAACAGGTCGTGTAACAGGTCATTACACGATAAGATCCAAACACGAACACGACACGATAAGCTTATCGTGTCAGACTACCCAAACACGAACACGACACGAAAATTATCGTGTCGACACGACACGACACGATAATTTTTCGTGTCACACGATGACACAAAACCTATCAGGTAAACACGACACGATAAGACCTGATAGGTTTCTATTATACATTAATCTACCCATTACACGTTAACGACCTGTTAACCTGTTAATTTGAAACTATCTTAACAAATTATTATATATATTAAGTACTAATTTGTAATATTTGATAATTTGGGTGGTGTAAAAATAATTTATTAAATTAACGGGTAACCTATTGGGTCACAGGTTATCGTGTAACTTGAATACACGAAATTCTTATCGTGTCTTATCGTGTAACCTATTGGTCAACCTGATAACCTGTACTATTTCTTATCAGGTTATCGGGTCTGACACGATAACGACCCGATACCTGATAAGCAAAACCTAGACCTGCTAATTTCGTGTCGGTCTCGTGTCGTGTCATCGTGTAAATACCTGTTTTGTCAGCCCTAGTTGTGTGTGATAGAAAAATAAAGCGGATAAAAAGCATATCCGCTTAAAATAGTAAGTATTACTTAAAAATGTCAAAATTTTAAGTGACGTGCACATTACTTATCACTTAAACTATTAAATTTTCATTAGCGCAACTATTATTAAACTATAACTACTAGAAAAATGTCAAGAATAACATGTATAAATAGAATTGTAGAGAGAAAGTACTATCAAGGATTGATGTTTGAGAAATTTTTTGACATATCGAAGTTGTAAAGAAACTTCTAAAAATAAAAAATTGTATTACGAACTTATTAAGATAGAAAATATATAAATAAAAATTACTTAATCTTCACCACATAACAAATTTAGCACCTAAATTTCAGAACTTAAATTTCAGCACTTACCAGTTTTCAACTCTTTAACTTTCATTTTTATCAAACAGGTCTTAATTTCAGTTTATGATTATATTGATGTTAGCTTTAATTGGGGGCATACCCCTTACAATTTTTCTTTTCTGATATACAGCGCCTCTTATTGCCACATCACCAGCCGAAGCACCTCCACACCTGCCTTCGACTCCTACATCACTTATCAGTTCAAGTAAACGGGAGCATTCAAATTTAATTGTTATTATTGGAACTGGTGCTGGCTTCCTGATCGTTGCTATTTTTGTTTTACTTGTAATTTGTTCATGTGCTTCTCGCCGGGCGAAGACAAAATCATCTCCCAAAGTAAATGGTATGCAGTACTATAGCAATCTTATGCCTTTTTCTTGCATTTATAGATGCTTTTCTCTAGCTGTCTTGACATGCTTTAAACATCATTATCTATGAATATGTAGAATACATTGTAAGATACCATGTTACGAGCCAATATGAATGTTCAAGGGACTCTTTTTGAAAAGTGCATATCATGAGGCTGTTAAGAGTGCGTTTTGACAAGGAATTTGGTAAATTCATGGAATTCGTAAATAATGGGATTTTGAAATTCTGAATTTTAAAATCCCATCATTTAATTTGTTGTTTTGAGTATTTTTTTTTTTTAAATTGATTTTTTTTTTTTTAATGTAATCTCACCATGACATTGGAGAGGTATACTTCATGCAGATTGATTTATAAAAAATATCATTTCCAAATTTCAAGGAGTTCTACAAGTTTCTTTCTGAAATAGCCCTAGAACGAATTTAACTTATGAATTCCTGAATCTCCTTATTAAAATCAATTCCCCAGCTAAGATCCTTCACATAAACACACCCTTGGAGTAAAAATTAACTTAATAGCAACAAAGAGGATTATATGATATGTAATTAGCAGGAATATCTGATGCCAAAACACAAACTAGCTTGTACTGGATTTTACACTTCCTGCAATTGCTTACATGCTTTCTCTTCTCTTTCTTGTAACAGAGAAGTCAAGGACAGTGGATCCGGTACCCACGGCGGGATCTCTTCCTCACCCAACTAGTACAAGGTTTCTTGGCTATGAAGAACTTAAAGAAGCAACAAATAATTTTGCACATGCTAGTATACTTGGAGAGGGTGGTTTTGGCAGAGTTTTTAAGGGTGTTCTGAAAGATGGGACTGCTGTAGCAATAAAAAGGCTTACTAGTGGCGGGCAACAAGGGGGTAAAGAATTTTTAGTTGAGGTTGAGATGCTAAGTCGATTGCATCATCGTAACCTTGTGAAACTCGTGGGTTATTATAGCAGCCGTGACTCTTCTCAGAACCTTCTTTGTTATGAGCTCGTCCCAAATGGAAGCCTAGAGGCATGGCTACATGGTAATCTCTGTTGTTCATTTTGATTCTTGAATCAGATATTATTGTGGTATCTTGTTGAAGTATTTTTAGCCTTGTAGTTGCACAATTAAGGTTAAGATGCCATTTGGTTCAGCTTTTATTAAGTAAACAAATGTAGTCTTTGTTTTGCACTTAAAACAAGCACTTTCAAAAAAAAAAAAAGCACTTTGTTATAAAAGTAAAAAGTAGTAGCTTTTTGTTTCTTCGATTTTCATATTATAAGAGATGGAGTTGTCCTCGCAAAGGGGTACGTAATTATTTTTTGTGTAATTGTTATTCCTTTTTTCTTTTATAATTATTATTGAAGTATATCATCAATGATTAAAATGAAAATAAATGTAATGCACAGTGAACACTAGTTCTGTCTGAAGAGATCTTTTACAAGGATAACAATGAGATATTCTCTTAACACTATCAAACACGCTTCTATATTTTGTTTCGATTTCAAGTGAAAGTAATTTTTTTGTCAAATTATTATTTTTCTATTATAAAAAGTTCTTAAAAAATGTGACCAACAGTGCCTAAGTTTCAGCTGAAGAATTCATAGCAAATATTACCATTTTTGGTAGAATTTAAATGGTTTCTTGTATTTTTATGTAAATGGTGGTCTTATTCCAATGCAGGTCCCCTTGGTGTAAATTGTCCTCTGGATTGGGACACCAGAATGAAGATTGCGCTCGACGCTGCCAGAGGACTTGCATATCTACACGAGGACTCACAGCCTTGCGTTATTCACAGGGACTTTAAGGCTTCCAATATCTTGCTCGAGAACAATTTCCATGCTAAAGTTGCTGATTTTGGACTTGCCAAACAGGCACCAGAAGGCAGGGCAAATTACTTGTCCACTCGTGTTATGGGCACCTTTGGGTGAGTCCCACTCTATTAAACTTGTTTATGTTAATGCAAGATTGACGCTAAAATAGTGTTTGGTTTCTTGGAATTGGAGCCTCAGAATTGGAATTGAAAGTAACGCATGCAAAAACTTGGAAGTCTTTACATGGCAGTGATACACACATTTTTATTTCCCTTTCCAATGCCAAGGTCTCAATTGACTTGAAAACTTCTATAGCATTTGGGAGCGCGGAATTGGAGCCTTGGAATTGGAATTCGAAATGAACTCGCGCAACAATATAGAAAATTTACATGCATTTAATTATAATTCCAATTACATTGTTCTAATTCAATACAGCCAAACACTGCCTAATTATATTAGTGTCATAAACAACGCATAAGTGAAAAACAACTATTTTTTTTGTTTTTTATATTTTTAAGTATGATTTTAAAGTACTTTTGCTACTTTTATTTTTAAGAAGACGATGCCCAACTAATATCGAATTTATTGAATTTTTTCAGGTATGTAGCCCCTGAATATGCTATGACTGGGCATCTACTGGTGAAAAGTGATGTCTATAGCTACGGGGTTGTCCTTCTTGAACTGTTGACTGGACGGAAGCCTGTGGATATGTCTCAACCGTCGGGGCAGGAAAACCTTGTTACTTGGGTTAGTACCATTTTCTGTTGAAATTGAATTGAATTGCATTGAATTACTGTTAATACCTGTTTTACGGCATGACATTAAATTGGTTTTGGGAAATAGTGAATTTTTCACCATTGGAGGGAACTGATGAGCTCTGTTTATATGCAAAACCCATTTAGTAGGACAATGTTTGATTAGTGTTTCTGTTCTCATATTTCTGTTTCTGTAACGGAAATCTGGGAACAATTAGTTTCTGTAGTTCTGAAAATTGGGAACAAAAACAGATTATTTTTTTTTGGTTGCCATCTCATATTTCTCTTTCTATTACCAGTTTAAGCTGGCCTATGATTAGTGTTTCTGATTCTGAATTTTTTTGGGAATAAATATGTGTACAGTTATGTTCTGTTTTCAGACATTTGTTCTGAAAATTTGTTGAGGAAAACAATTTTTTTTGGATTCTCACCTCATATTTCTGTTCTTTTGGATTCTCATCTCATATTTCTCTGTTACCAATTCAAGATGACCTATGTTCAGTCTTTTTTTTTTTTTTTGGGAACAAAGATAAAAACATGGGACTAAAAAAAAAACAGTTTATGTTATGCTCTCAAACCCTTACAATAGTTTTTCGAGAACAGAACAGAATTACTCCCAAATGTCTGTTCCCCTTCCAAGTTTTCTTAAAATAGGAACCCAAATTTCGCGAGGTGGGGTGGGGTGACCTAAACAAAAAAACACCTCATGGATTAATTTTCACAAACTACTCAGATCTTAGCTTTAATCATCCTATTTGTTTGTATTGGATTTCACAGGCCAGGCCAATTCTTCGAGAAAAAGACCGTTTGGAAGAACTTGCAGATCCAAAGCTCGCCGGAAAATACCCAAAAGAAGATTTCATACGGGTCTGCACCATTGCAGCCGCTTGTGTTGCCCCTGAAGCAAGCCAAAGGCCAACAATGGGAGAAGTCGTACAGTCACTCAAAATGGTCCAAAGAATAACAGAGTACCAAGATTCAGTTCAAACTTCCAATTCAAGGCCTAATCTCAGACAATCATCAACTACCTTTGAATCGGACGGAACATCTTCTATGTTCTCATCCGGTCCTTACTCAGGTTTGAGTGTTTTTGACAACGATAATCTTTCTAGGACTGCTGTCTTTTCCGAGGATCTTCATGAGGGGAGATGATGATCCATGTTCTTGGTTGGTTGATTTTGAACTGTGGACCGTTGGATTCGATGATGGTGGAAATGGGTGGTGATGGATTGGCTCGGAGATGAATTTCGTGAAGGTAGTGTTTGGAAAGCATGGAATTTCAGATTTTGGATATTGGATTTCGGAATGCGTGAAATTTACATACGTTCATTTCTAATTAAGCTCGAATTTCATGCAACCAAACACTACCTAAAATCCCTTGTAGGGAGGAGTTAGGGTTAGTTTTCTCTACATTTTGGATTGGTGTGTGTGTGTGTGCACATAATTGTATGGTATTTATTGTTTGGCTTCATTGTGTTTACTCTCTCCTAGCTCAACCTTTTTTTGGGGGGGAAAATGGATTATATTAAGGCCGTGTTTGGTAGCAGAGAAATGGAATCATGAAATTGAAATTGGAAAGAACCGGATTTTAAGTTTTTAAATTTTTACATGCGTTCATTTCTGATTGCTAAATTCGAGATTTCAATTTTATGAAGCCGTTTTAGGTAATTATACGAGGGGTTTCTTGTCTTAACCTTAAGTTTTGTAATTTACTGTTGATATAATTTTTTGATAAATTCAATAATTCTACTAAAAATTTAAAGTCATTGCACGCTATAAAAGTTACTGTAATATTTTAGGTGAAAAAATTACAGTAATTTTTATGTGATATAATAATTTTGAACTTTTGAAAAAATTACTGTAATGCGTGGCATGAGTTAAATTTTTAAATTCGTAGATTGTTCACATAAAAAATCCATATAATACAATTGACTGGTGTGTTGTTTTATGCATTATATCACCTCTTAGGTGGTGTTGAAAATTTACGCGTGTTCATTTCTAATTTTAATTTTGACTGCACGAATTCTATACAATTAAACATTATTGTTAAGTAGCGTTTGATTTCATGGAATTGGGGTCTCATAATTCTTGGAAATCAATTTCGGTAGCTGGATTAAATTCTTACTTTATCCTTACAATTGTTGTCGAGAGGTTAAAAACGACAGACTGTAAATGTGTATAAGTTTTTCTACGTAGGTTCGAATTCTGTCTCTCCCAAAATTTTATTGTATACTTTAGAGAAGAGATAATAAGATCAATTCACTCTGTGTAGATTGACTGAATGCAGAAAATCTTCCACTGGTAGACAATCATGTTTTTTACAGAATTTTTCATTACTCAAAAATCTAGAAAATTACATATGTTTATTTTCAATTCTGATTCCAAACCTGCGTCATGCCACATTTAGTCCTCAGTTCTTAGTCAGTATTTTGCATTTTTTTTTTTTTTACTAATGAGTACCATACAAAGATAAATTAGGTATAATATCTAAATAGATTGTGGTCTTTTTGGTTTGAATATAATTCTGCATAATTTTTCTACCGATGAAAAGCAGATAAAGATAAATCTGGTATAATATCTAAATGTATTATATTTGGTATAATTTTTCTACTGATGAATACCAGATAAAGATTTTAAACGGTGTTTTCAATGCTCGCATGACTAGTTTGGAATTAATAGGATAAATAGTAATTGAATTTACCATTTTGGGTATAAATTCCATACACAATATTCTTTATAAATTGATCTCACAAATGGTATTGGGTATAAAAACTTTAGACCTCAAATTAAAATTATTCGAAATAGTGGGGCCCAAGTGTGAATAATTATATATTTCTACCGTAGCTTAAGTGATAAGGCACACTTCTACTAAAACAGTTGAGGAATTTTTACAAGATCAGCAGTTCGAGCTTGTAGAAAAGTACTTTGTGGGAGGGGTAACCACGCACTCTGAACAAAATAGTCATTCGTGTGAATAGGAGGACACTCGTGAATATACAAAAATAAATTATATATATATATTTTATTTTATTTTATTTTTAATTTTTTTTCTAAATCGAGAGCCACACGTGCGCCAAAATAACGTGACAATTATTGACAGCCGCTAACATAAGCAGGCAGGAACATGTCTCTTAACGTGCGCGCTACTCGCAGCACAGAGAATTAAAATGGAGGACAATCCCCTCGAGGAGAGAGAAAACTCTTGGCGGTCTAGTGAGAGAAAGTCGGTGAGTCAACTCGGTCACCGTGGCCGGGTCCTCACCGATTCAAAACCTAAACAAAAATTCACAGGGGCCGTATGTGTGTGTGTAAATAAGAGAGGAAAAATGGTGAAGATTACGAGTACCTCTACCCTCGTCTTTGCCTTTATCGCTGTATTTTCCCTTCGCGATTCTCCCCAAAACTTCTCCCCTAACCCTAACCCTAATCGCTATCGCAAACCCATCTCGTTCTTCGGCGACCCATCTCGTCTCTCGCTCTATAAGTCTATACCCATCTATTTATCTCCCTTTGCCTCTCTTCGGTTGTTTCGTCTTCGACTCCGGTTGTCGACTCGAATTGGGTTCGGTGGACAAAGGTAATCTACTGATCTTCTCTCTGTAGAATTGTGGTTTATGGCTTCTCATTGTACATTGTTTATTGCGGATTCGGGTGGTGTTTTGAGATTGATTTGAGTTTCGTGGGTACGGTTGTTTTCTGGGGTTTGAATGTTGAGCGCAATTTCTTTCTGTTTTTTCGTTTTTTTTTTTGGAATTTGTTTGCGTGATTTTTCGTAATTTTTTATTTCTTTGCCTCTCGTCGGTTGTTTCCTCTTCGTCTCCGGTTGTCGACTCGAATTGGGTTCGGTGGACAAAGGTAATCTACTGATCTTCCCTCTGTGGAATTGCGGTTTATGGCTTCTCATTGTACATTGTTTATGGCGGATTCGGGTGGTTTTTTGAGATTGATTTGAGTTTCGTGGGTACGGTTGTTTTCTGGGGTTTGAATGTTGAGCGCAATTTCTTTCTGTTTTTTCGTGTTTTTTTTTGAATTTTTTTGCTTGATTTTTCGTAATTTTTGGTTTCTTTACCTCTCTTCGGTTGTTTCGTCTTCGTCTCCAGTTGTCGACTCGAATTGTGGTTTTCTCATTGTACATTGTTTATTGCGGATTCGGGTGTTGTTTTGAGATTGATTTGCGTTTCGTGGGTACAGTTGTTTTCTGGGGTTTGAATGTTGAACGCAATTTCTTTCTGTTTTTTCGTTTTTTTTTTTAATTTGTTTGCGTGATTTTTCGTAATTTTTGCTTTCTTTGCGTCTCATCAGTTGTTTTCCTCTTCAGCTCCGGTTGTTGCCTCGAATTGGGTTTGGTGGACAAAGATAATCTACTGATCTTCCCTCTGTGGAATGGTGGTTTTCTCATTGTGCATTGTTTATTGCAGATTTGGGTGTTTTTTTGAGGTTGATTTGAGTTTCGTGGGTACGTTTGTTTTCTGGGGTTTCAATGTTAAGCGCAATTTCTCTCTGTTTTTTGCGTGATTTTTGGTAATTTTTGGTTTGGTGATTCGGTGTTCTTTGCTTTTCTGATCGTTTCTCGATTTTGAACCAGGGTTCTATGGGGGTGACTAGGAATGATTTAATGGCGGTTGTATATGTTATTGATTATTATTGAAAAGATGAAGAACATAAATATACATTCCAATTTATGAATCTTATTTGGATAAGTGTTTTTTCCCCCATGAATGTTCTAACAATTGATGAAGGATATCATCGATATTATTTTGACTTTTTACATTAATCAAAATTAGTTCAAAATCCAAATATGTTTGTTCGTTGATGCATACACATGATTGGGCTCATCGTATGGTATTTTTCTTGTCAACGATTCTTTGGTTCTTGTTATATTTGTATGAAGATGATTATGATTGGCTTGTATACTTACCGTTTTCCTTGTTTTTTGATGCAGCATTCTTCTACTTATTGCATCATCCATGTCTGAATAGCATTTGAAGTTCTTTCAACACGTGATTTCAACGGTTCGTTGCCCTTAATTAGCTTGATGGACGATTTTGGTCCTCCCCGTTTTGAAGGAATTGTGAATACCATAAGAAAGAAGAGGAGCCAAAGTTCTAGGAGACCAAGGCCCGAGTCACAGTCATTCCCTGAAAGCCATGATCGCTCACCCTTGTCTTCTACACCGTCTGATGATTTGAGCAAGGTTTCTAGTGACGAAAATGGCATTTATGATGCCAACGCCAGGAGGAAAGTACTCAATGTTAATGATTTTGGTTCTAGGGTTTTTCCTGCTTTGGGGGCCGAAGGTGACTACCCCCATAAAAATAGCGGGGTCGGGGTTGGAGTGTCAAATATGCAACAATATGAAAATGGTGGTTCGGGTGAAGGTGCTGAGCAGGGACAGGGCGAGTTGTTTAATGAAAACAACGCCGTTGCTTCTTCTAGGAATTCAGGTGGTTTTGCCGATGGAGTGGGTAGCGACAACAAATTAAAAAAAGTTAAGCTCAAGGTTGGTGGTGTCATACGAACCATTCAAACCAAGTCGAGCAGTAACTCTGGCGGCAGTGATTTTACAAAGAATAGTCAGCCGACAGAAGCCCCTCGACAACGGCGGAAGCTTATTCTCCAGGTTCGTCTGGCAACGTCCTTTTATAACCTATGGCCATGTGAATTTTTCAAAGACGGTTCGTTTGTTTTAAGTTTAAAGTGATCGTTTAGGATCCCGTTTTAGATATACTTAGCGGGAGGAGAATAAGGGCTCGTTTGGTTGTTTAGATCATCTCATTTTTTGAATGATCTCATTCTCGATTGATCTGGATATTTCTCCATTTATCTAGGATTAATTAAATTTGCATATTGTTTGTTTGAACAGAGAAATATACAATTGTTTTAGTGTATTTAAAATTTTAAGTTATATTTTACTCCCGTTAGAGAAGGAGTCAACATATCTAGCTAATTTACGCGTTTTTAATTCTTACAACCGAACACTGATTTATAACATAAATTGATTATTTGAAAAATGGTACTATTTGCAAATTGAAAGACAACAAAATAGGGCCTAAGTTTCCAAAATTGAAGCTATGATTGTAGTTTCTTAATGGAGCCTCTTCCTTTGGTCTTAAATACTTGGATTTATTATTTAGTTTATACACACACACACACACACACACTAGGAATTCCCCGTGCTTAAAGGCACTATATTGATTTTCTACTGCTTTGCAAGTGGAAGTGTGAAATTTTTAAGCAGAAATTCCCCCCCCCCTAGTTTATATATATACACACACACACACACACACACTAGGAATTCCCCGTGTTTAAAGGCACTATATTGATTTTCTACTGCTTTGCAAGTGGAAGTGTGAAATTTTTAAGCAGAAATTCTCCCCCCCCCCCGCCCCCAAGTATTTTATCTCTTCATCTAGGCTATTGAGTGAGTTGGGTGGTGTACAAAAGTTTGAAATTAGTGGCTTGAGAGGTTGCACAAATTTAATCTCAATTATTCATCATTTGAAATTAGATATGGACCGTTAAAATGTTTTCCCGTCTTGATTTAATGGCACAAGTTTTTTCACCCTTTTCTTGAACAAGTAATAAAATACTCTAGTTACTTTTATAACATCATGTCAAATAAATCATTTACATTTGCATTGATATGATATTTATTTTTCATTACCATTTTTGGATCTTGAAAATCTTTCTGACCCAATTCGATGCCAAATTTCAGGACAATCCCAACGAAGATTCTTCACCTCCTCGTGATAAGAAGAGCGGTTTGCAGGGAATCCCATGGAAGGACTTCTCCTCTAGAGGTGGTTTCAGTCTTAGAAAGGAGGAGTCCTCTAGCGGTGGAAGTATGCCTGAAAAGAACACGTCGGGAAAACATGGAGAGAAGTCTGATCGAGTTCGTAAGAGCAAAAGGGTGCCAAAGAGACGACCTTTGGATGATGAATTCAGTGAGGATTATTTAGACGATGAGGATAGGTATTTGGAGAAGCAAAGAACAACATTTAAGGTTGTTGCAGGGCTTAAGGATACCGAGGATGAATCGAGCAAGAAACAACGTAGTCTTTCTAGGATTTCTAAGGGTGGTAAGCTCGAAAATATGGGAGATGATAAGAAATCTCGATCAGAGAGATCTGAGGACACGGATTATGTGGAGGATGAAGATTTAGCCTCAGACGGGGAGGCTGACGAAAAGAAGAGAAAGAAACAAAGGAAGGATTCTTCTGATTCACCGACTGAAAGTAAGAGGGAAACCACGCTAACGATGCGCCAACGGGCCCTTCTTTCTGGCAAAGATTCGTCTTTGGCATCGGGTCGGAGCCTAATTGAGTTCCCTAATGGTTTACCGCCGGCTCCGCCTAAAAGTATGTATTTTTTTCTCATTTTATGTTCCTTGCCTCATTTCTCTCTCTTTTAACACTTTGCACCCTTGACGTTTGACTACTCTCTTACTTTTGGCGTTGTGGTTATAATTTGAACACATAACGCCATGAAGTTTTTGAATCATCCTACTTTAGTCCAAATCATTATCGACGTCATAATTTTGGATGGTAAACATTCACGTCCATCACACTTGATTTTTGATGGACTTGATTGCTTTTTAAAGGGATTTATGGTGTCTCTAGCCTTTTCCTTTCCCCCCATTCTCTTCCCCACCCAAAGACTCGGAAAAACAGCTAGGTGTATGGCACATGGCTGTTTGATGTCAAAAATTGTAACGGGCTTCATGATTTGGACCGAAGCAGGAAAATGAATTGTGAGTGAATAGTATAACAATTTACGCCCTTTTTTTCCCTCTCTTAAAGAACAAAAAGAGAAGCTTTCTGAAGTGGAGCAGCAATTGAAGAAAGCAGAGGCTGCTCAGAGGCGCAAATTGCAAAGTCAGAAAGCAGCTCAGGAATCACAGGTTTGCCTTTTAATTCTGTTTATGTAATTATCATCAAATTATTACAAGACAGATATATTTTGAGAGTGAGTTAGGCCCGTTGGCTTTCTACATGGTATCAGAGTTAGGACTCTTATCTGATACTGGGTATATTGAATCTCACATCGATGTTTGGTACCCCGATATCCGTTCACGGTGGTTTATCAAAAAGTCCACCATACGCGTGAGGGTGCGTGTTGAATCCCACATTGATACTAGGCTCTTCCCTCGATATCCGTCTGTAGTGGTTTGTCAAAACTCCACACTACGTGTGAGGGGGTGTGTTGAATCCCATATTGCTTGTTTCACCTGACACTGAACTATATCTTACTAGATGCTTTTTGAGAGTGAGTGAGGCAATTGTTTTCCTACATTTTATATGCAAATGATTGTGTTGCTTTGATTTCTTCAGGCCGAGGCAATAAGGAAAATACTCGGTCAAGATTCCAGTAGGAAGAAACGAGAAGATAAGGTGAAGAAGCGGCAAGAGGAGCTAGCACAGGTAAAAACAGATTCAGATTGTTTTTTTTTTGTTTTTTTTAAAAGGAACAAAATTCTGTCCTAAAGCGATGACCGGATTGAAGTTTATAACGGGTTTCTTTATTGTATTTTTTTTGTGTGATACAGGAGAAGGCGGCATATGCACAAACGCTTGCATCCAATACGGTTAGATGGGTTATGGGCCCTACAGGAACGATCGTTACATTCCCGGATGACATGGGGTTTCCCCATATTTTCGATCATAAATCTTCCAGGTACCGTTTCTTGGATTCTTTCGCGGGTAAAATGGCATCTGTTTTGTTCAGTTCTCGTTATATCGTATCTATGATCCATATCCAAAAACTGAATATAAAAAATGTAATTTTGTCCGATTACAAAAAAAAAAAAGTGGATGGGAAAAATTTATCCGTTAACGGAATATACCTCTTTCTCATTTTGCTGAAAGTAGAAAAGCGGTAAATGTAGTTTTTTGGAGTGGATGGGGATAAAGTGATACTAATTGAAAATAGAGGGCGCTAAACGGCAATTTATACAAAAAATATAGCTGACTTTGGTAACATTTTTTCTTAAGCCTTTTACCCCCCCTTTAGTTTGGCCTTGTTTCAATTTAACCCCTCTACTTTTTAAAAGCCTACACATCATCCCGTTCTACTTTTAATTAAAGGGAGAAAATCATATTTTAGCAAAAAAAAATATATATAAAATGGCTTAATTTCTGTTAATTTATTTTGACTTAAATTAAATATTTAAAATATAATTAAGGGGAAAAACTAACATTTGCTCTCTATAGCTCTCTAGTTTCATATTTACTTCTATTTAATTTTTTTCTCTTTTTTTTTTTTTTTTTTAATAATAAAGACAAAATAAAATTAAAATTAAAATAAAGGGTTGTTTTATTTGTTTCATGTAAAATTTAGATGAAAAAATTAATTTCACCACTTTTCAACCTATTGCGTTAATTTATAACGAAAAAAAGTTTCCAATTTAGTTCATTAATTAATAAAAAAAGAAGTTAAAACAACTATTTTTTTTATTTTTTTTAATTTCAAGAAAAATATTTTTTACTCCTTTGATTTCGAAAATACTTTTTTAATCGCCAAACCGATGCTACTTTTATTCTCGAGTACGTTGCGTTATCAAACAGCGCTAATATTTTTTCCCAAAATCAATGGTTTCCCGACCTCTAAACCGCCGTTTGGGGTCTCCAAATTTTAGGGTTGGAAATAGTTTTGCTTATGATTTTGTTTTGTTTTTTGTTTTCAGTTATCCTGTTCCCCGGGAAAGATGTGCCGGTCCAGCTTGTATGAACCCGTACAAGTACCGGGATTCGAAGTCGAAGCTTCCACTCTGCAGTCTGCGGTGTTATAAAGCAGTTCATGAGAAGATGCAGGTTGAATCTGCCTGCTGATGTGCTTTGCTGAGTTTAATCTGTTATTAAGTGGTTAAGACAACATTGTTAGAAACAAACCTATGGTGGAAACATCTTTTTTATGTATAAATCGCTCTTTTTTAATGATATTTTGTGGCTTTTTTCTCATTGATTTTCTTGATAGTCTTATAGACTTGGTTGCTGAATGGTTTTGTTTGTCGGGGCAGTTTACAAAATTTTAATTTTAGTATGTAGCTAGCGGTTTACAGTAATTTTTTCAGAAGTCTAAAGTTACTGTAATACATGAAAATTATATTGTAATTTTTCATACAAAAAATTATAATAATTACTGTGGAATTCAGTGATTGTTGGATTTCTATAAGTAATTGTAATTTTAGGTGGTGAGGTTAGTTTTTTATTTTTATATTTATAACCTGACTATTAATTTTTTTCCACATCAGATGTGGGATAAAATAAACAATCTTTTCTTCATAAATTGGGTTTTTGATAAGTTAATTTTTTATCAGTCTCTCTTTTTGTGACTATTGGACTAGAATTATTGTTGTAATTTGGGCTACGAGATAAAATTTTTCTCACACTTATAACTTGACCACTAGTCCGTTGCATATCCGATGTGAAATAAACCTAACAATCTCCTGCTTACACATGGGTCCTTTGGTCGTTTAACCTTCAACCAGTCTCTCCCCTTATAATTATTGAGCCGGAATTATTGTAACTTGTGCTTTGATATCAGTATAGGGTGATCTTAAGTCTCTCTCAAACCAAAAGCAAACTCATAAAATAAGACTCTCTTACATTTATTACCTGATCATCAACTCCTTTCAAATTCAATACGGGATAAACTCAACAAAACTAAAATATGAAATTAATATTTTTTAAAAATTATTTATCTTAACTATATTTATAAGATATTAATATTATAAGTTGTTGGTCAACTTTTCACAAAATTAAAATTTTAACGTATGCAGTTTACAAAAATTTAATTTTACAATAATAGATAAATATTATTATTTGTAAAAATTTAAAATATTATTATTATTTTTTTTTATTTGTGTTCACTGAAAAAAATATCTAGGTGCAGTTTAAGTGGTAAAATCTAGGAAAATTCCTCCAAAAATCCCATAAGTGGAAAATATCACTTATGGGAGGACCATCCAACGTTGTAGAAAGTGATGATTCTCACTTATGGGACCTCTCAACAAGAATTCCTAAAATTTATTTGAGTTAAAGCAATTAAGGCCCCGTTTGATTAGTGTTCCCAACCAAAACCAACTCAATCAAATCCAAAAATTCTGAGTTTGATTTTTGGGAACGCGTTTGGCAAATACAAAACTTAACCCAACCCAATCCAAAAAATAGGAATTGATTTTCAAAATGTTAAGGAAATGAGAAATAAAAAAAACTTGATCTTTTTTTTGCCCAAAACAATCAACCCAACCCTCTCAACTCTGGCCACCGTCCAACGACCACTCGCTGCTGCCGCCGCCGGCCGACGACCGTCGCCGCCACTTCCCACCACCGTCGTCGCCGCCCTCCCGCCGTCCAGCCACCGTCCACCGCCGCCAAACACAAAAACAAAATCTCGAAAAAAAAAATTAGTTTTAGGATAAAATCGTTACCAAACACGATTCTGTCTTCAACACAAAATAAAAATTGTTGTTACCAAACGCAATTCTGTTCCCAAAATTCTCAACCCAATTCAATCCAATCCAACCCAGTTAGATTCAGAAAAGTGAGAACACTAAATCAAACGCCACCTAAAGGATCTCTGCAAAGTCAAAAATTTGAACCTGTGAAAAAATATTTGTTGGGAGAACACTATATCCATGTCTTTTTCTCCGCTTGCAGCTATCTTCCAACAGATAAGCCGCTACATTAGCTGTTAACCCTTCTTCCATAGTAAGATTTCAGCAGACCTCTGGAATCATCAATGGCGAATTCCTGCGTTTCTTCTCTCAGATTCAACTCTCCTATATTCTCATACACTAATAATCCTTGGCCCTCCTCTTCCGAACCGTCTTCTCTCCCCTTCGAATCCCTTCGTTCGAGTTCCAGGTACTCTTTCTCTTGCGCAGTTGTGCTCTCTCTATCTCCATTTCTCTCATTGCTACTCCTTAATTCGCAGGAAATCGAGAAAATTGACCGGTGATCGGAAGAATCTCTCTCTGACGAAGGCCGTCCAAACTGGCGAGTCTCATTCGCCGGAGAAGAGTTCGCGGCAGGGAATTTGGTCCATTAGGTTAGGTTTTTATTATGTCGTTACTTACTCGGATTGTTTCTGAATTTGCTTTCTTATTTTTGATTGGATTTTGACTGTTGAATGGTTAGGGATGACTTAGAAGTTCCGTCTTCGCCGTTCTTCCCAGCATTTGCACAAGGAGGACAACGGGGGCCTCAACAGGGCCAGGATCGTCTCCAGGGCGCTATCAATCAGCTTTTTAAATATGTAAAATCATGGTGTTTGATGTTTTATCAGTTTATCATTCATAAACGATTTCGAATTGTTTGATGTAGCTCTTAGTTACTGATACTAGAATTTGAATTGCGCATTTTCTAGAGAATAATACGCTGCTGTGGCAAGATTGATGACCGTTTGGCAAAAAATATTGTTGGTCAGCTTCTTTATCTTGGTTCAGTTGATCCTGACAAGGTATGATACCTCCTCCTCTTTCCTATTTGATGCCCTTAAATTAAGCATTGATTTCCTGTTCAATTTCGGCGAGTGTGTCTTGTTATCAATAACAAATGCACTGGCTGCGATAATGATTCGCGATAATCTTAATTTGCTCATGCGAAAAATCAGTACATTCTTATCTGAATATCGGAACGCCATAGAGCAGAGATGAAATAATCCGATAGAGGTTCTTGCATAAATTGATTAACACATGGAACTGGATAACGGACACCAGGCCAATTAACAGTCAAATAGCAAGGCTTCCATTGGGTTTTGTCTAGCTTTTGGCATTTCACATTTGTAAGAAGTTCTTCGTTGATTTTCCATTTTTTTTTTTTTTTGTGAACCCGTGAGCTTAGATCATGTTGTCTTGAGACTAATTAATAAAATTGCTGAATGACATATGAAATTTATAGAGAGAGATCTTCTTTTGCTATATATGATCTTAGTCAATACTTAGGACCTGTTTGATAAAACTTAAAATTAAGTGCTGAAATTTTAGTGACGAACTGAGTTTATTAAGTGTTGAATGTAATAAGTATTTTTTTTATTTTATTTTTTAAATATTTCCAACCTCAAAAAAAGTATTTGTGTACAAATGTCTGTGTCTATAATATTCTATACAACTTTCTCTTAGCTGTACTTTCACATTCACATGTTCCTCATTATATGTAATTGGTGCACTGGCAATTATGATGTCAAGATTTTTATATATTGGGATTCAATGTTGAGTGATCAAGTATTAAACTGTGCCGATATTTTTAACAGGATATTGTGATGTATGTGAACTCTCCTGGAGGGTCAGTAACGGCCGGTAATATTTCAATATATTTTTTTTTTTAAATTTGGATGGCTCCTCATGGAGACTTGACGCCGTTCTGTGTAATAATAGGCTGGGGTCTGTTATTACTTTTTTTTTTTTTTTTCTAATTTAATAATGATTTTTCATTCTTCAATCCTCTTAGGTATGGCCATATTTGACGCGATGAGGTTTGTTCGGCCGGATGTTTCCACCATTTGTCTTGGAATGGCTGCTAGGTAAAAAGATTTATTGCTATAGTTTTTTGTAATTTTTGCTAATTTTTTCTTCGTTAAACATTATTAAATAATTATTAAGTATGAACTTATTGATGCCAGATTAATTTGTCGTCTCAACTTTTAATCTTAAGTTTTAGGGCCCTTTTTCTATTAAATGTTCATGCTTTTTTTAGTTTTTTTGTTTGATGCGCTATCAGAGGCTAGGGATATTTTCTAGTCTTTTGAAGTAGCCAAACAAGATTTTTTTTTTCAAAATTTTTGGAGTAATTCCTGAATTCCTTAAGAATCTGAGAAACAAGAAAATTTTGATTCCTATTTAGTCCTGCAAAACTATTTCCACCGTCACCTTGCCGGCCACCACCACCATGTTGGCCATCATATATGTTGCAACCAAATGTTTTTCTTGTTTCTGTTCTCATAAAGTAATTGAAACAATTTCAAGATATTGGTCATTACCAAACATGTGCTATTCCTGGAATATTTCAGAATGGAAACAGAATTCCCATTCCTGTTTATTGTAAGTAGAAACAGAAAAGTAGAAACACTAGCCAAATTTTTCGGAAACTCGTCATAAAAATCAACTCCTTTCCCTAAAACCTTGACTCAAAAACACCTTTATAGTTTCTTGCTTATATTTGTTCTGGTACTACACCAAATGCATACTATATAATCTTCTTTTCCCTCATGAACAGCATGGGGGCTTTTCTTCTTTGTGCTGGTGCTGAAGGTAAACAAATTCACTCATCTCGTTAGCTCTAGAATTGTTTTCCGAAATTACGAAAACTTCCATTTTAATCTATTTATAATATAATGGCGACCATAGGAAAAAGATTTAGCCTGCCAAACTCGAGGGTGATGATCCGTCAGCCTATTTCACGGACCGGAGGAGGTAGATTTTCTGATGTGATTGTTCGGGTATGTCTCCCTTTAATCATGACATTGATTAGTTCATTTTTCATTTCGTACAACCGACGACTAAAAAAAACTTTGTTGATATGATGGATTCAACAACTAGTTGATATTAACCGTGAGACTAAAAGCTTATTCAAATGACCCAAAAAAGTGGACAAAAAGGCGATAAGTGGATTATTTTAAAGACAATATAGTATAATAAAATTTCCCAAAAAGAAATAGGGGAAAATTTGTACGAAATGCATCGTAAAAACGCCGAGTTTCTTTATTTTTTGTGATGTTAAAAATCTTGATTGTTGTTGTTGTTAGAGGAACGAACTCGCCCATCACAAGTCAGTCCTGCTTGGATATCTTGCGTACCGAACTGGACAGACATTGGACCAAATCACTAAAGACACCAACTTCGATTTCTTCATGAGTGCCCAGGAAGCCAAAGACTATGGGATGATTGATGCTATTATTCAAAATACTCCCAATCCTCTTCGACAGCTTGCCGCCGATGCTGCTTAAAGGACTCGATCGAGTGCCTCCCATCGGTTAGTTTTTTGTTTTTTTTTTTTAGAAGTTGGAACAAAAAATAGAGAAGTGCAAACAAAATTAAATCATTTTCTGTTCTGATTCCAAATTTTTAGAACAAATTTGAGAGAGGAACACTTTCTTTTTTATTTGTTTGTGTTTGTTTATTAAGCATGGGTGACTTTTCATTTGATCATTTGATGATGGTCTAACGGAATTAGTTTTATAATACAACATTTGGGTGAAAATGATGTGTCAAAATGGAAAGGCTCAATAGGATTAGGGTTGTAAGTAAAAATTATAAAAAAAAAAAAAACCCGAATTGAATCAAACCGAATGGTTGTTGGCAGGTTTAAAAGAGGAAACGATTTATTTCGACTTTTGAATTTTTTGTCGGGTTCCATCCGAATCGAATCATGGATGTTTCTTTTTCTGACAATGGAATTATGTTTTTTTTTTCTTTTTTTTTTACTAGTTCGTAGTGTATGTTTTGTCTTTTATTTTGTAGGAACACTTATTTGTTATTGTTTTGTTTGTAATTTGTTTTTGTTTTTTTGTTGTCTCAATTGGTATGGTTTATTTTTGTGTGGATTTTTTTTGATTAAAAAAATGGTATGGTTTAATTTTGTAAAATATTTCAATTAATTGATATATATTTTTTTAATTGTTATGATTATTTTTTTTTTTTTTTTTTTTTTTTTTTAATGTAGTCCATTTTTTTTTTAAATCTCATTATAACAAATAAATTCCAAAAATAATCCAAAAAAAATGAATAGGCCCGAAATAGCTCACACGATAAATTGAAAGGAACCAAATCGAATTTTATTGTGTTGGTTCGGGTTGGTTTGATTTTCTTAAAATTTTAAATCGAATCGAACTGTATCGTGAATTTATGAATTTATGTTTGGTTTGATTTGGTTGGGTTTAGTAAAATAACATAAAATCTTGTGAAAATTGATGAAAAAATAATTCAATGTTAAAAGGAACTTTTGAGGAAAAAAAGTTCACCAAATAGTGTGGGTGGGTTTAATAGAGTTTCTTGCACATTGCACTTTTGAAGAAATTTCTAACTCCTATATTCCTTAAAAAGGTGACCGGATAGTCTCGATATGGGTCTAAATCTTTCAAATTGTTCCAAATTTTTTAATTGAACAAAATAATCTTCATTATCTAAAATTGTGTCACTGAATAGTTCTAATTTCAAATTCGAAATTAGATTCGCACAATTTTGTCATTCCACAAGGTTGAATATAACACAAACGTGAATTTTGTATTGAACATAACATGAATATGAATTTTTATTGAAAATTTGACGAGCGTGGTATCATTTTTATTTTATTCATATGAATTTGAATACATGATTAGATCATAAAAGAAATACCATCTTGAATTCAACATGATGTGAAAAATTACGGAAGTTTCGAAATAGCACGTTAAATGTAACGCGAATGTAAAAATTAAAAATTCTTAAAATACCATGTTGAATATAATACAAATTTGAAATTTTTATGAAAAAATAATGAATTTTTTTAAGATCTTATTTAAATAAATCTGAATATATAGTTAAATCATCCAAAAAATATCATGTTGAATTAAACATGAAGTGAAAACTACAAAAAATTTCGAATAGCATGTTGAATGTAATATGAATGTGAAATTTGAAAATTCTGAATGTGAAATTTGAAAATTCTGAAAATATCATGATGAATGTAATGCGAATCTGAAAAAATAAAAAAATATTGAATATGATATCATTTTAAAGATTTTATTAAGACGAATTTGAATATATAATTAAATGGTGAAAAAAATATGTAAAATAATACTTATTTTGATTTTAATAAAATGATTTTGAATGTCTATTTTTTTAGAAGTTTTATATAATTAGTTGCAGGGATAAATCTGATAGAATAATTACAAATAACTATTTGGTGAGCCACTAAAAAATGGTCTATTTGGTAGTTTTACTCCCTTCTTAGGAGTGTTGCATAATTGTCCTTATTTTTAATTTAAACATGTTAAATCCTAAAATATTCAAATTGTGTCAAGTAAGTTTAAATCGGTAATTTCGTCATTTTTCATGACAGAAACTAGTCACGTGTCAAATACGAAATCACCTAAGTGGATAAATTATGTTATAAAAATGACAGAAAAATTTATTGACACAATTTGTATACTTAACGATTTAGTGTGTTAAAATTAAAAAGAGAGATTAAAGTAGGGATGGTCGTGGGTCGGGCCGGGCCGGATTTAGACTAGTGTATTACAAAAAAACGTTGGGCCCTAGCCCGGCCCGGCTCGATGATCGGGCTTTAATTCTATACCCAAGCCCGGCCCTATAAGAAAAATCTAAGCCCAAAGTCCGGCCTACGGGCCCCCGGCCCTATATTTTTTTTTAATTTCAAAAATAAATACAAATAATTCAACACCAAACCAACAAAAAATATTAAAATTACAATTTCTAAAGGAAACCAATATTCCAAGGGTTGTATTGTAATGTATGTATGTGTGTGTATATATATATATATATATATTTTATTTTTTTAAATATCCTTCGGGCCGGGCCGGGCCTAAAATTTTTTAGTCTTGCCCAAACCCGGCCCTAATTTTGATCGAGCCCTAATACCTAGGCCTAGACCCTGCCCGTGGGCTCAAACTCTAAGCCCAAACCCTAAAAAAATAAGGCCAGACTATTCGGGCTGGGCGGACCCTCAGGCCCATGACCATCCCTAGATTAAAGTGATTTTTTAATTTTTTTTCAGTGGTCCAAAGTACAAAAAGCTCTACAAATTTATGTATATATAATGAGTTTATCTCAAAATACAAGATATTTATATATTATTAATGGTGCAAATTTTTTTATTTTTTTAGTTTTACAATTCATAAGATATTATAAATATTAACTATGATATCGTTAATACTATTAATTAATATTATAAAAGGGTAACCCAATGCACGAAGGTTGTCACCATTATAGAATCTAAAAAGTATCAGATTTACGCAATCTTACCTAAATTTTAAGAGTCGAGGGGCGACTCAATTTCTCCCTAAGTTTTTAAAAAATTTCATTATTATTCTTATATTTTCTTTAAAAAAAAATAATTGAATTTTCTTCAAATTTTATATAACTCTCTTGAATTATGAATATATTTAATATTTTTTTTAAAAAAATAATCCGCGCCTCAATTAATTTTCTAAATCCGCTGCAACAAGAACACTCATAAAGAAGAGAAAATAATACATACATATTTATGGATTTAAACCTCATTTTAATGACGGTATTTTTTTTTTGTATATTCACGAGTATTCTCACACTCATACAGGATGCAAGACTAATCTGTATTTGGTATTTTATAATTTTGTTAAAATAATTAAAAAAAATGTTTTATTTTTTAAATTGCAATTTCGAGTTAGATAAGCCGCTAACCCTTTCTACGTTTTCGCGGCCCTCTGAAGCTCTCTCCAGTCTCCAATGGCGAATTCGTGCGTTTCTTCTCTCAGATTCAACTCTCCTCTCTTCTCCAACACGAATCCTTGGCCCTCCTCTTCCGAACCGTCATCTCTCCCCTTGGATTCCCTTCTTTCCAGGTACTCTTTCTCTGAAGCACTTCCCTCTCTCTCTCTAGTTATTCTGCGCAAAGTTACTCATCAACCGCATCCCTAATTTTCAGGAATTCGAGAAAAATAACTATTGATCAGAGGAAGAAGAACATTCGACGGGGTTCCGTCGCGAAGGCCATCTACTCTGGCGGACCTCACTCTCGTCCGGCGCCGAGGAGCTCACCGCACGAAATTTGGTCTATCAGGTCAGAGTTTTACCGTCGTCACTTACTCGTGTTGTGTTCGGTTGCTTTCATATCCTTAATTTATTTGGATTTTGAATTTGTAGGGAGGATTTAGAAATTCCATCTTCGCGGCAATCGCCTTCATGTGGACGCGGAAGACAACCTCCGCCGGAGCCGCCTCCCATCAGCCTCGAGACTTTCCATGATTCTATCTCTCAGTTGTTTCAATATGTAAAAAAACTGCGTTAATAATATTCAGTTGATAGCTAGGAAACGAGTTGAACTGTTTGATCTTGATCTTACATGCTGATGCCCCATTTTTTTTGTAGAGAATTGTACGCTGTGCTGGCTCAATTGAAGACGATATGGCAAACATGATCGTTTGTCAGCTTCTATATCTTGATGCGCTTGATCCTAACAAGGTTTGCTACTTCTCTTTCCGGTTTTTCTAGTCAAATTCTGGGATTGATTTTCCTACTATGGCACAATTCGAATCTATGTACACAAGGGAAAAAAGTGAATGAAATGAGTATTGAACACTAAACTGAAATTGATTGTTGGTAGAATTGATGAAGAGAGATGGAGTCTAAATTCTTGAATTATGACAAAAATTGTTACACGATGAGTGTAAATTGAATAACAATCTTTACAATTCATAAGAGAGCAATAGGTTTATTTATTTTATGGGCAAAGATTTGCCTCCATATATATTTGAATTTCAATTGACTCCCTAGATCACAAGGAATACTTACCAATGAAGCTACAAATTCTTTGTGAGAGCAACATGAACTGCATAATGAATAGTTGTGTAGACTCTAGCAACAATCAAATATGAAGACTCACGTTGAGTTTTGTCTAGATTCTTGCATTTCTGAAGTTATTTGTTGGTCTCCTAAATACTTGAAGTAAAACCTGTGAACCGAACCATAACATTTCTTGAAACTAATAAATGAAAATTCTAATTTCTAAATGATGCCGTTCATTGTATATAATTATGTTTGTGCATATTTTTCCCTGTTGAGATTCATTGTTGAAGGATTAACTATCAAACATCCAATGGTATTTTGAACAGGATATCGTGATGTATGTGAACTCTCAGGGAGGATCAGTGACTGCCGGTAATATTTTATTTTTCTTGAATTATGATTATTTTTCATGGAGAGAAGTGACAATGGTTTCTGTAATTGGTTTTGGTCGTTTTTGTTTATTTTTCTTTTTTTAAATTGAATGGTTTTCATGGTTCAATCCTTTACTAGGTATGGCCATATTTGATGCGATGAAGCATATTCGACCTGATGTATCCACCGTATGTGTCGGACTGGCAGCTAGGTAAAAGATATATTTCATATAAGTTTTAACAAAATTACTTCTAGCTGGTTTAAAAGAAACAAAAAAATGGGTTATTGAAAACCTTCACTTAGTGCCTCTTTGATATAGTAAAAGAAAGGATGAAAAAAATAATGTGGTAGTTTTTACCACTTAAAGTTGATCGTGTCATGTAACCGAGGCGAATGATTTGAATTTATGGTTGACTTAGTACTCGTTTGATAACACAACTCAGCATTTAAAATTGAATGCATTAAGTACTTATCATATTAAGTGCCTTTTATAACAAAATGAAGCAATCATTTAAAATATAAGTATTGTTTAAAACTTGTTGAAATTTTAAATGATGTGAGTCTCACTTATTTTTTTTAGCACTTCTAACTTAAAACCATTGAACATCTGTCCACGACAACCACTATTCAACATTAATACTATAAAATCTTGCAGAAAAAGTTAATATAAACAATGATAGATAGGGAAGGAAAGTACTAAATTGAGAAAAAAATAGCGAGAGAAAGTTGTAGAGAGAGTATTTTGGAAAACGAAAGTTGTGAAAATTATTTCAGGGACAAAAAAGTTGAACAAAGATATACACACACACACACACTTTTAATTTAATTAAAAGTATTAAAAAAGTAAATACTTAATATATTTAACACTTGATAAATTCAATTAAACGTGCCTTTAATTTTATTTTAATGTGAGTTTTTTATGCTCTTTATCTTCTTATTGGTGCTTTTTTTTTTTTTCCCCTCTCATACACAGCATGGGAGCTTTCCTTCTTAGTGCTGGCACCAAAGGTGAACAATCAACTCAAGACATTACTGTTTTTGAATTGCTCTATGAGATTACTAAACATCCTTTCAAACTTCTTAATGGTGACTGAAGGGAAAAGATATAGCCTGCCAAACGCAAGGATAATGGTCCACCAGCCTCTTAGTGACATAGGAGGTACCCTTAAAGAAATAGAAATTCAGGTACTCCCCCATAGCTTATGATTGATCTTTTTGGTCATTCTTTTTTTTTTTTATGATAGCCATGGCCGGCCTTGGGCAAGGCCACCAAGGCGGTCGCTTAGGGCCTCCCAAATTTTTGGTGCCCCTATATTTTTTTAATTATTTTTATTAATATCATGTAAAATAAAAGAAAAAACCTCAATTTTGTTCATCAATCACTGTATTAACTATCTTTTCTTTTAACATTTTTAATTTTATAAATATTTTTAAAAAATATATTTAAACAATGAAGGTCCCGTTTTCAAATTTCGCTTAGGGCCTCTAATTTCTCAAAGCCGACCCTGACACCAGCATAGCCTTGTTTTTCTTTGCTTTTTTAGTTATTCTTGCTATATCCTGTTAGGCTTAAATTTGGCGATTTATCCCCATTTAAGAACTCTATTGCCTGCAAATGTTAACTTTTAGGGTGCGATTGGGTGAGATCTTAGAGAAAAATTTACAAATCCCTTTTCGAAATGACACACCTTCAAATACCTTGTCCATACCATTAACATGCAATTTGTGTCGTGTTCATCACCTTGTCATTAATTTCTTCTTTTCTTTTGAGCTCTAAATCATGATAGTAGTTGCTATTTTTCTTGTTGCTTAGACAGCTGAAGTCCTGCATCACAAGGCAGTGCTGAACGCATATATTGCGTACCACACCGGGCAACGCATTAGGAGAGTGAACGAGGACACCCTCACCGACTTTTTTATGAATCCCATGGAAGCAAAGGAATACGGGCTTATAGACGATGTTATTACAAACCCTTTAAAACTCGCGCAACCTCCTGCACCTCCTCTGAAATCGGTCGTCTAATCTCGGCTTTCATATATCAGGTAACCTTATTTCAACTGCTTTTGTTTCTTTATTAATTATTATCTGTTCTTTTTTTTTGTGAAATGCTCCCGGATCAGTTTAGTCTTATTTGATGGAGCTGTGTGGTTTGAAAATAAAAAATATATATATTTTAATTTTGACCCTTTCAAGTTGTTCTTGTTTATTTAAAATATGAGTACTTAGTTAATTTGTGTTCTCTCTCTCTCTCTCTCTCTCTCTCTCTCTCTCCTGATTATCAGAGAGTCTTCCTCTCTCTCTCTCTCTCTCTCCTGATTATCCAAAAGTCATTCTCTCTGTCTCTCTTGATAATCAGAAAGTCAGGCCCATTTGGTTACCATTTCTGTTCCCCAATTCATGTTCCCGCTCCCAAAAATTTGGGATTAGTATGCATAAACGCGTTTGGTAAACATGTTTTTGTTTTTAAAATTTTGAGAGTAATCTGAGATTATATCCTGAATTCCTTAAAAATTTGAGAAACGAAAAAATGTTGATTCTTATTTACTCCCACGAAACTATTCCCATTACCATCCGGCTAGCCGCCACCACCACACCGGCCACCATAATAGAAAAAAAGAACAAATGTTACAGCCAAACAGTGTTTCTTATTTCAATTCTCATTAATTAAAAGAAACAATTTCAGGATAATAGTCATTACCAAATATGTTTCTATTTTTAGAATACTCCAGAACGGAAACAGTAGAAATCGGAAAAACTCTACTGTTTATCATAAAGTCAATCTCTCTCTCTCCTAATTTTTTTTTCAGGCTTCTTTTTGATTTGGTATTGTTTTTCTCACGCAATAGGCATATGCATACACGTCACCCAAAAAAAAATAGCCATTTGGTTGGTTTAACCAAAAGGTTGAGGGGTTTTGACACTTTGTACCCCCCCGAAGTTTGACTAAAATCTCACTGTGGTTGTCATGGTTTCAACTTGAACATGTTACACCTTAAAGTTTCATAATCATTCTACTACAATACAAGGTATTATCCCCATTACAATTTTGGACGAAAAATAGTCACTTGCCATGCACTTTGACTGTTTATAAGAAGTTTTATGGACAATTCTAGCTTTCTCCTTCCTTCTGAAATACTACAAAAATATATGTGCAACATAATATGCATTGTTTTTTTTTTTTTTTTCTAGAGAATTTGTGAGGGGAAAAGAAGATGAAAATGCTTATAAAATCCCGTAAAAAATAGTTGGATGCGTTACAGTTGATTGTTTGTTTTCTAAAATTGTAACGGAGTTATTAATTTGGATTAAAGTGGGATGAATGAGGAACTTCAGGGTATTATGTGTTCAAATTGCAACTATAGAAATCAAAGTGAAATAATAGTCAAACTTTAGGGGTGCAAAGTGACAAACCCACTATTGAGTATATAGGAGAATATACATGATTATCTGCTTACTGGGTCGTGATAACCACTCTCTTATATTCCTTCCCTTCAATTAATTTCTTTCTTTAGGGAAAATTATATTTTTTATCCCTAAAGTTTGGTCAATTAGTTTACCAGATTGCACTTTTGATCCCTTAAGTTTCATGTTTGTTTCAATTTCACAAAACTAAAGACGAAGTTAATGCTTTTGGACGAAAAATAGGTTGCGCTCATCGCATGGACTTGTAATGGGAATATTTTTATTATTTCATTACTCAACTAAATCTATGATCTTTTTTTCTAACATTGATTCGTGTTTCTCTTTTTTATTTTCAGATAATTCGTTGTTAGGGAAAGGTTAAAGGAAAACGTACTAGGGTCAGTTGGGTGATGAAATGATGACAATATCCCTGTATGAGTCCAGGTGATGAACACAAATAATTTTTCATTCAAGGTCGTTAACAATGTTTTTAATTTTGTGGGATTGGAACGAATGTGAAACTTCAGCGACCAAATGTGCAATTTGGTAAATTTAAAGGTCCGTAGAGACACCCAACCCATACTTTAGGGACCAAAAATGTAATTTTCCCATTTCTTTATGCCTTGATCAAATATATAATAGCTTCCTCTTACAATGCCCTTCTGGGTTTTCTTGTTTATCCTTTTGGGGTTCAAAAAATGGAATCCAAAATTCAGCAAGAGATAGAGAAGAAGCCATTAGTATCAAACTTGAAAGAGCCCTTTTATATCCTCACCACCACCCTCCTCAGCCTCCTCCTCCCCCTCTCTTTCATCCTCCTCTCGAGAATCTCCGCCGCGCATCTCCTCCTCCTCTCCTCCTCCACAGCCTCCCCACCACTACCCTTCTCTCTCTTCCTCTACACAAATACACCTATTCTGCACTCGGTTATTGGTTTTGTAAGTGTTTCAACTCTCATCCATGGCTTCCAGTGTCTGTTGTGGACATCAAATCGGCCTGTTTTAGGCACCCGTTTGTTCGTTTCTTGGGTTCTCCTCTGCACGGTTCAAGTCTGTGTCGGGGTGGGGATCGAAGGGAGCATAGCTGCTGGAGTAGACGGTTCCGGTTACGGCTCTGGCGACCATGGACGGAGTTTGTTGTGTAGGATTGTTTTCTTCTTGGGATTGCACGAGACCATGTTGTACTGGCGTAGGTCCGTGGTGAAGCCGGTGGTGGACGATGCGGTTTATGGGTTTTCGAGGGAGGAGAGGTTGCCAGAAAGGGTGGCCGCGGCGGCAGCATTCGGCTGTTTGTGGTGGTGGAAATTGAAGGAAGAGGTGGAGTCGTTGGTGGTGGTGGTAGAGCTGGAGAGGGAGATGTTGGTGGGAGTCGGGGTGGGCGAGTTTATTGGGGGGTGGTTGTATTACCTGACGGTGACAATCGGGATGTCTAGGGTGGTGACGGGCCTTGTGTGGGTGGCAACGGTGGCGCTTCTTAGGTGGGTCAGGGGGATCTCCGGCGAGTCTCCGGTGAATGATGAGCATGATGAGGTCTGAATTGGACAATTTCTCTTAGTATTTTATTACAACCTTTTTCTAACATGCATACTATTCAACGTTTACTATCGCAATCTTGTTCAGACCAACAAGTAAAATCTCATTTTCAACGACTTGGTTACTCATTTGATGCATCACTGAAAGAGCCACGATGCCTTGCAAAAAAATAGTTTGGAAATATTGCACTTTTCACCCCTAAAGTTTGGGGTTGGTGTACAATTGACTCCGTAGTTTTAAAATTAGCATAATTTGAGGATCTAATATTTTGGGCACCAAATTTTAAAGGTTAAAAGTGTAATTTTCTCGAGGGAATTTGACACTTTGCACCGCTAAAATTTGACCATTGTTTCACTAGAACCCGTATATTTTCAATTTAAACATATAACCACTGTGAAGTTCTGATTTAGAATTTTAAATTACAAACAGTCGATTGTCTTGCACCATGATTAGGTATTCCCAACATATTCCTTTTTCCCTTGCAATTTTATACAAAAATCTCTCTTTCTATATATATATATATATTACGGTTAATTACACTTTATTTTCATACCGTTTTGCACTTTGCCCCCCGTCACCATCTTGTCTCCTGTGGTTAGACTTTTGTGACACTTTATCTCTCTTTGTCACACTTTATTCCTCTCGTCGATACTTTGCCCCCTTGTAGTTAAGCTTACAAAAGTGTTCGATCTCCGGCGAGTCTCCGGTGAATGATGAGAATGATGAGGTCTGAATTGGACAATTTCTCTTAGTATTTTATTACAACCTTTTTCTAACATGCATACTATTCAACGTTTACTATCGCAATCTTGTTCAGACCAGCAAGTAAAATCTCATTTTCAATGACTTGGTTACTCCTTTGATGCATCACTGAAAGAGCCACGATACCTTGCAAAAAAATAGTTTGGAAATATTGCACTTTTCACCCCTAAAGTTTGGGGTTGGTGTACAATTGATTCCGTAGTTTTAAAATTAGCATAATTTGAGGATCTAATATTTTGGGCACCAATTTTTAAAGATTGAAAGTGTAATTTTCTCAAGGGAATTTGACACTTTGCACCGCTAAAATTTGACCATTGTTTCACTAGAACCCGTATATTTTCAATTTAAGCATATAACCACCGTGAAGTTCTGTGATCATCTTACTTCAGTTTAAAAAATCGATAAATTTTAGATTACAAATAGTCGATTGTCGTGCACCATGATTAGGTACTCTCAACATATTCCTTTTTCCCTTGCAATTTTATACAAAAATCTATCTATCTATATATATATATTACGATTAATTACACTTTATCTTCATACCGTTTTGCGCTTCGCCCTCTGTCACCATTTTATCCCCTGTGGTTAGACTTTTGTGACACTTTCTCTCTCTTTGTCACACTTTATCCCTCTCGTCGATACTTTGCCCCCCTGTAGTTAAGCTTACATCACAGCAGAAAATGCAATAAAACTTAACCATAAGAGACAGAGACCATAGGAGGACAAAGTGCAAAACGACCTAATTAGAGGAGGTTAAAATATAATTAACCCAATATATTATGTTGTAAATATATTCTCCGATTTCTGTTTTTTTTCTTTGAAAACCGAGAACAAAACTATACATATGAGGAATCAAATCTGTTACTGTTCAGACCTCAAACTTTAGAACAAATCAAACATGCCCCCAAACGCCATAGGCTCTCAGAACCTTCTTCATCAAAAGAACTGCAATAGCAACCATCAGTCCAATAGCCACAAACATCAGAATCCGATCAACCAGAACCGTTGATCTTCTATCAACGGGCCTATCCAATGGCTCAACGCGATTTATAGGCACGCGTCGATATGTTCTTAGGCGAGCACTAAAACGTATCCTCAAAGGACCGGCATGGGCATTCCAACGAACCTCACGCACGCGTTGTTCAATCCTATGATTATCTTGTTCACGATCAGCAACTCGATGCTCGTTTTGTTCAATCCTATGATTCTCTTCTCCCGGCACTTCAACTTGTTCTTCGCCCCCAGATGGTTCTTCTACACGTTGAGAGAGCTGGGGAACCGGGGGTACTTTGCTTAGCATGTATTGATGAATCTGTATCAAATTGGGTTTCATAATTAGGAGGGATTCTGCGGACGTTCATTGAATTTCGAAATATAAATTTATAAAAAGACATATAACTGTGAATATATCGAGCTGTATAATAACTTTTAAAACACAAAGTTCTAGGTGAACAGACTACAAACTTAAATATTTTGTCAAATTTTTGTCTATCCAGTTTACGCGTTACAGTTATTTTTTAAAGTCCTAATAACTACATGAAAGTCTGTAAAAAATTGCAGTAACTTTTATGACGTGCAGTGACTTCTGTCTAGACAGAAGTATTGGGCTTCTTAAAAACCCCTAAAAACATTTTAATCATTTGTAACAAATCAATTATCTTAATGGAAAATTATATTTTTGGTCCCTAAAGTAACGTGGATGTCTATGTAGATCCTGAAATTTCTTAAATAGCACATTTATTTCAACTTCGCAAAATAAAAAACGTTGTTAATGATGTTGAATGGAAAACGAGTTGTGCTCAGCATGTAACCATCTAATAGCAATATTTTGTCATTTAATTACTCCATTAAATATAAGAACAACGATTCGTCTTCAAGAGTATAAAACGTTGTAAAGAAAAAAAACATCTTAGATTTAGCGGATTGATAAAATGACGACAATATAACCATTAGAAAACCATATGCTGAACACAACCCATTTTCATAAAAAATCATTAACGTTTTCAATTTTGTCTGATTGTTACAAACGTGAAACTTGAGATTTAAATTTGCAATTTGATAAATCTCAGGGTTCATATAGATATCCACCCCATACTTTAGGGACCAAAAATATAATTTCTTCCACTCTTAATCTATAATTTAGGGATTTAATTAGTAGTCCAAATTTATGTCAAAATTTTGAATCAAAAGTACCCTCTTATGAACATGAAAATGTCCAGAATCAAGGCCATGTTCAAAACCACAAAAGAAATTAGGTATAATTCTGACCTCATTTATTATCAATTGGCGTTCAGGTGTCCCAAATGCTGGAGGTGATTCACGTGATCTCAAGCATAAAACACGCCTTTCTTCCTTTGTAAGATCAAGTGAGCCCAAGGCACCACCCGGCTGGGTCGGCATAAATGCAATCAGTGCCATTAGAGCTGTCCGAACTGCAGCCAGAACATAGATTTCAGATTACAGATGAGCAATCATCTAATAAGCGTTTTTTGCGTTTTCGTTCCCGGATCGCATAAATTCGTTCTAAAAGACGGCACATAAAACAGAAATAGGCATTTTTTTTCTGTTTTAGTTCTCAATTTTCTAGGAAAATTGAAACTTAAAAAATCACTGAAGTGATGTTTTTTTGAAGGGGATAATTCCACTTACACCCCCTCAATTATAGTTAAATTCCACATACATCCCCTTAACTTTCAAAATTACCACGGCGACCCCCTACCGAAGCAATTTTTAATGAATGGACCATTTTGCCCTTACTAAACCTGACATAAATCAAAACAGAAAATTATAAAAAAAAATAACATATGCAATTACCAAGTTGCCCTTACCATTTTCCCTTTTTTCCCCCACACTTTTTTTTCTTCTTCTGTTTCTTTGTTTGTCTGCAAACAAAGACCAACTCTCTTCTTTGTTTCTCTACACCACGGGCACCACCACCCCCACACCACACCAACACACAACCGCCTCCACCATCACCAAACCAAAGACCACCTCCACCACCGTCTCTACTACCGCCAAACAACACCAACGAACCAAACATCACCACCGCCGAACACCACCATCGAACCAAAAAACAATCAAATGAAGGAGAGAGAGAGAAGCTTTACCTGAGAAGAAAACCGTAATCGATCTCCATCACTGACCACATTTCCAATCCCTACCAACGACGACGTTGTTGGTTTAAACGGCGGTGAGATCGGATGCGAGGGTGCCGGTGCAAACAACATTAGTATCGATGGCAGCGAGGTCAGTGACGACAACCCTACTGGTGGTGGTGTAGTGTGGCAGCCGTCGCAAGCCCTAAATCGTAATCCCTAAATCGCAATCCCTAAACCCTAAATCGAAATCGCAATCCCTAAATTGTAATCCTCAAACCCTAAATCAAAGGTCAAGATCTCGAACGATTGTGTTGTGTGGTAGCCGTCAACGACAATGAATTGGACATTGGGTGTGGTGGTCTTCGACGGAACTGAATGGGATAGACGATGTGGTGGTCGGCAATGGCAGGGAATATGTCGATTTTGATTTCTTCTTCATTTTCTTTTTCTCTTCTTCATTTCGACGGTGTTGTTCGGCAGTGAATGTGTTCGGTTTGATGGTGGTGGTGTTGTTCGGCGGTGTTGTTCATTTTAGTTGTGTTGTTCGGCATTGTTGTTATTTGTTTTGGTGGTGTTCAGCGGTGGTATTGTTTTTGGTTCGACGGTGTCCAATCAAATGGTCCCTGGTGGTGGTGGTGTTCCTAAGTACCCCGAAAGTTTGATAAAGTTTTATTTTGAAATCATTACATTTACATGAGTAAAAAAGACATTTTACTTAAGGAGAAAATGGTTAACCTGGTCAACATCGCGAATTTTGACTTTCAAATGGTATTTTCAGAATAAAAAATGAACAGCGGGTCGCAGTGTCCTTTGACCAAATAGTTCAAGGGTGTCCCATGTAGTTTAAAAGTTAAGAGGATTCCCGTGGTCACGGTCAATAGGTGAGGGGGTGTAAGTGGAATTATCCTTTTTTTTTTTAGTGTTTCTTTTCTCTTACACACACTTAATGCGTATAAACCGTGCTTGAAGTCACCGACTAAAAACTATTCCTATTTTTTTTTAAAATAAAAAAACTCAAAAGCTAATAAATAGGAGCAATTTAGAAATCAGACCGGACCTGCCAGTTCAACATGTTGAACCATCGATCAGCCCAAAAAACTAATTGTTCTACCCATTAGCTTGCAATCATCTTCCTTACTTAACATGTCAGCAAAGTTAAAAAGCGACGGAATCTGATCTGGGGGATACAGTCAAATGCCTACACCCTTGTGCACGCGATATTGTGATTCTACCCATTAACTTAGAACTGTTTTTTATAAGAAAATTCACTTCTTCACTTTCTGCAAGGTTACCTCTCTCTTTTATGCTTTAAAAATATGTTCTGAAAATGTCTTAAAAACATATTCCTTCTTCCTGTTTCATTATACAGATATATTCTTGTTTCCAGAAACCGTGGAACATAACATAAATTTGGGAACAATTATGTTCTAATCTCTAAACTTTATTCGAAAAAAAATTGGGAAGAAAACATGAACCAAAATGTTTTTTGGTTCTCATAATTTTTATTATGTTCCCAATTTTTTTTTAACAGAATAAGAAAACACTAAACAATGAATGCTACCCTAATTTATATAACATGAAAGCATATTAAGGGGAAAAAAAGTTTACCACTCCATGAAGGTTGCCAATGTTCAGGATGATAATTGGATATACTGAGGCAGATTTTCATTTGTGTTTCAAATCGCCCATTTGGCTGCCAAAATCAACACCAGCATCGCCATCAGTGAAAATTACAGATAGAATTTGTTGAAAAAACAGACACAAAAATGCGAATTCCATGGTTGAATTAGATTATTACAGTTAAAAGCATGAACGAAGGAGGCCGGAATGGATATTCCGCCGGCAATTGGATCCTCCCGTGGTAGATCCCGCCCTCGAATTCCGTATCCGAAGCCCCTCTGATCACAAATTGCCATTCGAATATGTTATCCTGATCAGATCAAGGCTAAAAATCAGTCGATTCGCAGAAAAACCATTACAAAAATCTCCAAAATGTGCATAAATTGGACGCGAAGACGCGAAGTTGACTTTGATTCTTGAGATTAGATTCAAACCCTAATTTAGCAGTCTGTACAAGTCCGGAACCAAATCCGCTCAACTCCATGCCAAACAGAGAAATTATACTACTAGAATTGAGAATCGGCAACAAAATTAGGTTTCTGATGATCGTAAACAGGAGACGTACCTCGAGAGGGAGGGCCATGAAGTCGTCGGAGGGGTTTTCCTGCAGTTCCTTCAGCTCTTGCAGTATTCTCTTCACTCCTGGATTCTTCAGGTTGTGCTTCGCCTCCGCCATGGCTAGTGTCAAGGCTCGTAGCTTTGCACTACTGCTGCCGCGCTTCGTAGCATCATATAGAGTGCAGTTGAAGGAAAAAGTTGGAATTATTACATTATGGCCCCCATTATTTTCTGGTTAAGTTCGTCTTGGACCTTAAAATAAGTGTTTTTTTTCCCTCCAAATCCCTCGAAAGAGGAATTCACTTCTCCAATATAATTAAAACTAGTTTAGAATTGCGCATTACGCGAGCTTAGAAATAAATTATAATAAATTTCTAATATTAAAACATGAAACACGTAGTATCATTTGATTATTTTGGTAGTTATATATGTTGGGTATTATTTTGATTTTCCAAAATAGTGGCGTTATGTATGAACAGTGCCGTCAACCATGTATAGTGACGCCGACAATGAACAGTGATGCTGACATGTTTCCACCCACAACGAACAGTGAAAAAGCGTAAATTCCGCATAAAATACTCATGAATAGTATCCTTGACAGTGAACAGTGAAACGCGTTTTGGACTTTTCAAGAATACTCATTTTCCCCTTCTCTTAGATTATAAATGGGCGTTGAATTCATAAATTCATAAATATGAACCAAGATATCTTGGGCCACGGCCAGTAGAGATCATAGGTGAGCATTTGGAAAGAGAGGGATATGCTCAATCACTGAATAAACATTGATAGAGAGTTTGACCGAGAGAGAATTGAGTGTGTGAGTTGAGTATGTGGAGATTCTTCCCCCCTTTTGTAATTCCTATTGATATAATGGAATTGGTTTCTCTCTATGGACGTAGGCAAATTGTTGGTCGAATCACGTAAATCTCTTGTGTGTGAATTTGCATTTGTATGACTGACCCTTGGGCTGGAAATGTCGTCGATTTATCCCCCAACACTTGGTATCAGAGCAAGGTCGAGTCACCGCAATTGTCATTATCATACACTGGAGTATTCTCCTCAACAAACTGAAGCCGGAGTCGAGTAGCTAACGGCGTCAAAGAATATTTTGTTGGCTTGACAAAATATTCACAATGGAAGGCTGGTGAGCTGTACAAAACTGGAGGGTATTATTTTGACAGGAGAAGCTATTATCAAACATTGGTCCAGTTGTATAGGGAAACAAATGATATCTGGATACCTTGAAAGAAATTGTCCAGGAAAAGGAGCAGGTTCGGCAAATTGCTCCAAAAATGACGCTAATAGTGTTTCTCATGCTTGGGTGAGAGATGATGCTCTCTGATAAGGGCATGAACATCATTTGCATGACTGATAAAGATGTTAGGATAAATGATGTGTTATATTGGCAGGTCCATAGATGTACACAAGCACAAAATTCATAATTGGTGCAGGTTGTGTGGTGAAAAAGGATGTCAATGGTAGATGAAACTTTAGAAAAGCGAAACATGGAAGTTTGCACCATAACTTTTCAGTAGTTAATTTTCGACATATGTCGAAACTGGAAATATTGGAATTTGCTAATTCCAAGTGTTTATGTTTTTTTATGGTAGAGCATGGCAATTCTCGATTTGAGAATTATGATTGTCAAAGTGGACAGTGTTACGACATCCTCGTAAAAATTTGCAGACATCTCAATATAGGGGTGTAAGGCACTTTGGTAAAAGAAGTTTGATTGCCCAATGTGAGGGCGAGGGCATCCCGGCGAAATATACGAGCATCCCAGTGAAAGGGTATAACTACTTTAGTAAAGAAGTGTGATTGCACGATGGCGAGGAAGAGATTTTCGAATGTTGTCAAGTGAATTGTCAAGAGGAACTATGTTTGCGGGGGAGCTGAACAAGTTGTGTTTCAGTCCAAGTTTTCTAGTAGAGATATTCCATCTCTAGATAGATTGGAGAGAGTTTTTTTAAAACGTTGAAAACTCAAGCCAAAGGGAAGTTTGTTGGGTATTGTCTTGAGTTCCCAACGTATGAACAGTGGAGTATGTATGAACAGTATCGCTGACTATGAATAGTGATACTGACACGTTTCCACCGACAATGAACAGTGGAAATGCGTAAATTCCGTGTAAATAATGAATCTGCGTATACCTGAACAGTAACCGACAGTGAACAGTGAAACGCGTTTTGGACTTTTCAAAAATACTCATTTTGCCCTTCTCTCATATCTTAAATAGGTGTTGAATTTATAAGTTTATAGATATGAACCAAGGCAAGATGTAGCCTTTGAGAGAGAAAGGCAAGGGACTTGGGCCATAGCCTGGAGAGGTCATGGGTGAGCCTTCAGAAAGAGAAGGATATGCTCAAACATTGAATAAACATAGATAGAGAGTTTGATAAAAAGAGAATTAAGTGAATGAGTTGAGTGTGTAGAGATTATCCTCCCATTTTGTAATTCCTATTGATCTAATAAAATTGGTTTCTCTCCGTGGACGTAGGCAAATTATTGGCCAAACCGAGTAAATCTCTTGTGTGTGAATTTGCATTTATGTGATTGATCCTTGGGCTGAGGAATGCCATCGGTTCATCCCCCAACAATATCTGGATCCGAATGCATAAAGTTTACGAGTAATGGTGTTTTATAAATACCGAATATAAATATACTATTCAAAAATACATAAATAATCATAAAAAGTAAAATTATATTTCTAGAAATTAACTTTTACTAATGTAAAATAAAATAACAAACAAATAACCATAAATTAAGATTAATTTTATCAATTTTGCAAGTCAACAAATTCTAATTTAATTAATTTATATCATATTTACTTTCTTTTTGGGTAAAAATATTTTTTGAATTACAATAATTTTTTTAAATCATTTAAAATGCAGATCAAGAATTAATCATGCATTTGTGTATTAATTAAAAAAATTATATTAACTAAAAAAAAGGAAGACAAAATTGAGTGGGTCACTTATTATTTAATACATAAAAAAATAAAAATAAAAATAAAATTAAAAATATGTAAGAATTCACCAAAAGGCTCAAAAGTGGCAATCTTTAATCTTGTTAAAACTTTCTTTCTCCTTTTACTTTTAAGTATAATTATTACATTAGATATTAGATTGTATTATTATAATTATATTGTTAAAATAAGTATAAAAAATATATTATTAAATTATTAAAATAAAAATTATATTATTAGGTATATTTTTACAATTTTCTATTATTAAAATTCAGTGATTTCAAAATTCTGTATAAAAGTACTTGCATATCCAAATAGGAAAATTATAAAATTATACAATCAAATTATTCATCTAAAATAATTATCCAAACAAAAAAAATTGAAAATGGTGGAATTTCAAAATCAAGAACGTTGAAATTATATCATTTTAAAAATTTCAGGGATTTATCAAATTCCTTATCCCAAACGCACTTTAATTAACTTCAACCGGTTTGTAAGCGGACGAGTAAATTTTTTTGGTAGGATTTTTGCCTCCAAAAATTTCTATAACCCTCAATTCTTATCCAGTTATTTTCCTCCAATTAATCAAATACCTTAATGAAAATATATTTTTTAATAAACAATTCTGATTTACAAATAGATTGAGGATTCCTCGTGCCGAAAAACACCAAATTAATTTTTTAATTTATGGGTGAAAAAAAAAATAGCAAAAAAATAAATAAAAAATAACTACAAAATTGAAACAAAATATAATTTAACTCAACCACTTTGGTAGTGGGTGGCTGAAATTTTTAGACAGAAATTTTTTCCTTATAAATATTTGATCAACTCATTCCAATCATTAATTTTCTTCAAATTTATCCAAACCCTTAATCAAAAATATTTTCAAAAAATCATCCTCATTTATTAATAGACTAGTGATGTCCCGTGGCTTGAGACATTTATAAATATAGATGAAGGGGAGAAGGGGCTCTATCAAATGTTTGAAGTGAGTGAGGCAACGGAATTAGATGCAAGGAAAATGGGTAGCGGGGACGACTCTAATAAATTAAAGTCTCAAAAAAAAAAAAAAAATGGAGCGCTACAATATTTATTTTCTTAAAAATAAATACTCATAATTTTTTTTTACATAAAATTAAAATATCAAAATAAAAGATAATTAATATAGTGGTTGAACCAAAATTGAGATTTTTTTACATAATATATTTTTTTTTAAATATAGGGGTTAATTTGAAGGGTTCCTAAACTTTAGGGGGGCCAAAGCGACTACTTTGGTGGTTTTGGGCAAGGGCCGGCTCTGGGTAGTTAGAGAGTGACAGAGAGAACTTTTCGTGCATAAAGACAGTATATCGATTTTCAATTAAAAAAAATAATAATTACGAAATAAAATAATTTTTAGATAGATTTTTTTTTTTTATAAATATTTCGTCAACTTATCACAACCAATTATCATTTTTTCTTAAATTAATCCAATGGTTAATGAAAATACATTTAAAAAAACTATTTAGTTTAAGGTGTTCCGATGGCAGATCTCTTATTTTACCCTTAATTTTAAAAAAGTTCCTTGTCCAATTGCAACTTACGTTTTAGTTTCGAGCATTAAAAAAAAACAAAATACCCAACACACACGCCTACACCCTCATAGCCGTACTGGACAAAAACATACGTTACATGTAATTAATTTGTACATAAAATATTTGTTAGATGTAACAAATATTATACAAGTACATATAATATAGTTATATGTAATTTTTTAATTACGTATAATTAATATTACACAAGTATATGTAATATACTACAAATTATTAACTTATAACTAATTCTAGTTATATATAATTAGTATTTGTTCTAATACGGATTTACTCACCAAGCTCTATACTCTATATACAATGAGCGAGCACATGCAAGACTAATAAAAAAAAAAAAAAAAATAGTTTAAATGACTAATTCTAAACTTATGTTTTAAATAAGACAAATGACAGATTACAATTCTTCGAAGGGTATATCTTCAAATCTTGCGAATATGGGCACCGATGGCAACCGGGAGCTTGTCATTTTGGAGAGCTCCCTGTCACGAAGCGTTGTTATCAAGACGGTCAGAACGAAGAATCATGCTGACTGAAGGGTTGATGTAATGACCCGATTTCCCAGGGCTACCACTTGGTTTCTCCCCTTGGAGAATTTAAACTAACACTGAACAACTAATATTTTATTCTATAAAATCCGATAAATTTATAATGCGACGGTGTCCAATAATTAATAATTTGTCTTATTAAAATATTTTAATTTACAATGCGACAACGAAACTTATAATTATTGAATTTACCGATTTTACAAACAGTGGCAATGATTTTAGTTGTCGATTTTACAACGGTAACTAATATAATAATTACAATTTAAATATAACCGAATAACCAATAATTTATTCCGAATTAATCCAAAAAATTTTACGATGCTACGACGAAAGTTATAACTATCGAATTCACCGATTATACCGATAAATAATAAATATAATTATTATTTATATTCAGTATAAATTTCAGATATTCCAATTATATATATATTCAGAATACACAATAGTCTAAGACATTAATGGTAGTCTCAAATTTACAAATATAATGTTGAGGATATATAATCTACTATTAGTAATAACCATTAGTTCATATTATATATGTATACTAATACATATATTTAATGGTGATATACTATTAAAGATCAAATATAATATGAGTATAATATCTTTAATATCTATAAATTTTGTGATATTCAAATATTAGAAATTTAAATATGATTTTTATTATTGAATTCATCAATTCAGTTTTACAATACTAAATAGTAAATACAATTTTTTTTACAAATAGAAATTCAACTAAAATTTGTATCGCCGTTTCGCTCCCACCAGACCTGCAATTAAAACTGTGGGGTTGTGAGTCAACGCTCAATAAAACTCCAACCCCTATAATACGTGCATTTCATTATCACGACAAATAAAATATATTGACATGATTTTCACATAATCATAATTATTTCATATGAACTAACAACGATAAATTTACCGACAATAATAACGTAAATCACTCAATAGACAGATTGAATACAAATATTATAATAGTTAAAAATTTTACCTGAAATCCAAAGCTGAAATCCAAAACAAATTACTCAAAATCTTCTAATATATATATATGTGTGTGTTCAAAATCCGCGGCTGCAGTTTTCCTCAATTTTTTTTTTCCTTCTGTTTTTTCGCCTAAAACCATATGTTTGAACATAACTTAACATATATCTTATATATATATAGAAAAATGATCACCTTATCCTTATCCTTATCTTATTATTATCATTATTATTATTATTACTTTACATTACACGTGTACATGTTCTTAGCATTCAAGGATTATGTTTTTTTTTTCATCATTATTCATGGCCACAATTCCTTACTTAATAATTAAGGGTTAAAAATTACATTTAATTCCCATAAAATAAAGAAAATATTAATTATACTCCCAAATTCTTAAAAATATATTTTAAATAACACATTAGTCCTAAAACTTCTAAAATCAATTTAAAATAAATATTTAACTAAAAAAAATCATCAAATATTATTTGTACCATAAATTCACAAAACAATCCAAAAAATGTTAAATTTTTATATAAAGTAATGTTTTCAAAAATATAAATTTCCAAGTATTACAGTTGAACACTCAAATGCAGCTCTCAACCAGGTGTGGGCGTCTATTCGGAGTCAAGGCGCACCGACCCGGTTAAGTTCGGAGAATACATCGCTGGTCGTGAACCTGACAAAAGAAAAAAGAGTTAGGCCTCCGCTGTACAAACTGGTCGGAGGTTAGAGCCGCTCTCCAGATGAGCTCAAAGCAGGACAAAACCAGTCAGCATCTTAAAGAAGGCAGGCTTACCCCAAACTAAACAAATGCGTTGGGGTGCCGCACGGGCAATTGCCGGTGCGAAAATATGAACCCGTGACACCCGAAGGAGATGGAGCATTTGATTACAAATAAAATGAAAAAAAGGGTATTTTCAAAATTATTTTTAATTACAAAAAAATGTGGTTCCAAACCAAACAGGCCTTATACAGTGTCCAACTTTGGACGATGGATCTCTCTGTTGCGACCTGCAAGCACTTCGATGTGATTACGTGATTGAGGATCAGAGAGCAGCCATGGTTTCCAAGTCAAGCGACTCGGCATCGAAATCCAGAGTGAGTTTCTCTTCATCTATCTACCTTTTACTCTTTCAGTATAATCTGATTCGCTACTGCTTAATCAGTTCGCGGATGATCATCTCAATTTCTCGACTGTTCGATTATCAAGGAGGCGATGAATTCGTGAAGTTAGTTGTGTTTGATAATAGATGATAATTTGAATTAATTCTGTTGATGAATCTTCTTTTACGCGTTAATTCTTCGGCATGTTTGTTTAGCTTGAAGAATTTGAGGTACAGAGTGGCTTAATTCTGGAATTGATTGGTTGAGAGTAGGGTTTCTGAACTCTTCGCTGAATTACACCTCTGTTTTTTAGTGTTTGCTATCGCGGATTCAAATCAAAAGAAAGGACGAGTTAGTAAGTAATAGGGGATTTAGAAGTAGAGTTGGAAATGAAGAAATGTGAAACTTGCATGTGAGATCATTTCTGATTCCAATTCTAAGGGTGCGATTTCTTAATCCGAACACTAAATTTGATTTTCTTTATTTGCTCTGATTTGAGTTCCTTCATATCAAGTGGTTAGCTCAGTGTCTGATTCTCGAATTGTGAGATTGTAGTCTTCCTTTCCACTATCTCAATTGTTCTTATAATTCTTTTTGTTCAATTGCATGTGTTGTCTATCATTGATCAACACTTCAAAACAAACACCTTTTTCCTTTTAACTAAATATTTTCTTTCCTCTCCTCCCTTTTCTCCCTGACTTTTGGCATTGAATGCCTATTGAATGCTTTCTCTTTTTCTTGTTTCTTTTGTATTTTTCTGAACCTTATGCATTTATGTGGTAAACAGGCTATTCATCCACGTGTCACGTTGACGCATAAGATACATCAGCTGAAAAAGCAAATTCAAGAAGACAGAGCGGCTTCAATTAGAGTAGGTGCCGTATATTTTATTTGTGCTTAATTGCAATCTTATTTTCATGTTCTTTATTTCTTGTCCCTTTTTTATTCTTTCTTGTCACACCATCTTCACTCACAAGTCACAACAAATCAGCATGAGAATTCTTCTGATAGCTAAACTGCAATCAAATGTAATTGTCAATTCTGTTGTTCCATCTTCTGGGTTGAATGGAAAGGAATCGAGTTTTCTAAGGATTCTTAATTCTTGTTTTGGTATTATCTTTATATTCGGTGGAATTTCATAAATGTGGCCGGTGGCCGGTGATTGCCTGAAGTACTCTTTCTAAAATTACACACTTACAACGAAGGCCTTATCATAATAATATAAAATACGGGTGCAAACCTCATTACACATGTGCATAATTGTTGGATGAGTGGAGTTTGATCCATTCTATACACTGGGCCAATCCTGTACACGTGTTGGTTGCCAATTGTAACTCCTGTATGTGCTATTGATCTTGTGTTGTTTTCACATCTCTATGTATTGCATTTTGCCAACTTTGGATTAGTTACTAACCCCGTACATGCCTCCCAATTGATCCCTAATTTCATGATTTACTTCGTTTGTTCTTTCATTTACTTTCCAGGATAAAGTTGAGAGGAACAGGAGGAAGCTAGAAAATGATGTTTCAAGGCTTGTATCTATGGCAAAATCAAGGAATGATGTCTCATCTTTGGAGAAGAGTAGTTTGGGAAAGATGTTTACTGCAAGAACTGAGAGTCCTCACTGCAAAATTAATGGATTCTCCCAAGTATCAGGAGACAAAGACAATGTTAATGGCCAAGAAGTTGTATTCATATCGAGTACCAAACTTCCATTTATTGAGAAAATACCACCTTATACTACGTGGATTTTCTTGGACAAGTATGAAGCATCGATTCTTCAGTTTACAGCATCATTTTAGATCAATTTCTATTTCGTAAATTTAATACTTGTGTGCTCTTATTGTCCTCTTCATCTCTTTCAAAAATGAACTTCATGAAGAATGAACTAATTCTTGTATGTATCTTTTTTAATTATGCGTTGTTAGGACATTACATAGTGGCACCAAGTATGAAAATTGGAACGAGCTTGACATGATTCATAAGTGTTCTATTTATCTGGTTTTTCTCACTATCTGTTTCCATCAATGAAGCTTTGATCAACTGCCAGTACTAGAATTTTATGATCGACTTCTTGTGTTCAATTCTAGTACGCTGTAGGACTACAGTTTTAAATGTTTTTCTAAAATAAATAAATTTTTGTTAGCAAAAAATAGAATAATAAATCAGCTATCTGTTTCCATCAATGAAGCTTTGATCAACTGCCAGTACTAGAATTTTATGATTGAATTCTTGTGTTCTAATTCTAGTACTCGGTAGGACTACAGTTTTACATGTTTTTCTAAAATAATTAATGTTTCTTAGCAAAAAATAGAATGATAAATCAGCTAAATGTTTTCCCTTAGCATTTCTATTCTCTTCACCTCAAATATTTATTTCTCCTCACTTCCATTATTTTTTGTTCTCTTAAATTTTCATTCCAGAAAATGATGTGCTTTATGACTGTACAAGGCCAAAATACTCTCTTGTTACAGGGTAATGTTTTCTTTATTTCGTTTTTTTTTACTCATTTTTCTCTTTACACAGCACAGAAATCAGAGAATGGCAGAAGACCAATCAGTGGTTGGGAGGAGACGTATATATTATGATCAACATGGTAGTGAAGCACTGATCTGTAGTGATAGTGAGGAAGACAATGCAGAACCGGAAGAGGAGAAACATGTATTTTCTGAGAATGAGGATCGTATTATATCGTATGTTTGCGCTAAATTTTATATTTATTTGTGAGAAAAGTATCAGACAGAATGATGGATTGTGTGTGATCTCTTAAAGAAAGAAACTATTGCTTTCCAAGGCATGCTCGATTTTATATTGTTTTAGGTCTTATATTCTGCATTTGGGGAATGACTTCGTATGCTATAATTGGTTGAATTACAATGTTTTTGGGTTCCTTCAAAAATGAGCATATAACCACTTATGCTTATATATTCTGTAATGAGTTATTTGTTGTCAACACATTAGCTGGTGAAGCATACAGGTAGAAACTGTCTGCAAGCAAAAACTTTTGGTTGGGCGACAGATTCAGAAACCAAGCATGATGAAATTGAGCATACTTTTCGAAAAAAAAAAGTGCGATGAAAAATGAGCATTCACATAAATTTCAAGCTGCTTTTATTCCCTACTATTAGCTACGGGCTGCTGTTTATATATTGTTTCTTTATTCATTGTTCCTGAATCCTGAGATCATAGGATGATCGGTGGGTTCTGCTAGTCTTGTTTATTATGGATATATTCAGTGATTTTTTGTGTCAGTTCCTAGCTGAGTATTGCATTATTCATTTGCTAAATTTTGCAGGATGGCCTTTGAGGAGTATGGCTCTGATGAGGAAGTAATTGAAATTGTGACACAATATGTTGGAGGAACCACCTCTGAAATCAAGGTAATTTTTAGTTCCTTGCATAATATTCATTATTCGTAATAAGTGATTTTTGAGTATATTCTAATCAAAACAATATTTTAACTGTACTTGGTGAAATAAAAAAGAATTGAAATGCATTTTGCAATGATACCTCAAGCTTTTTGCATTCTTTCCACTATTCTGTCCTGGGGCAACTCTGATATGCAGGAGCGCTTCCATGTGCTCAACGAAAAAGATAAGGAGAAAGACGGAAATGCGTATGCAACCCCGGGTAAAGTTGGGTTCGAAAGGAGCACATTGCTGAACAAAAGCCTAAGTGCTGCTTTAGATTCTTTTGATAATCTGTTTTGTCGCCGTTGTTTGGTACTTTTTGTTTCATTTTTCCTCTTACACTAATTTAAATATGGATTATTAATATCTGGCTGAATTACTAAATTGTTCCTGCATCAGTCTTAATGCTTTCATATGCTTACAGGTATTTGACTGCCGCCTGCATGGCTGCTCCCAAAACCTCATTAATGCTGTAAGCAGTCATACTTTTTTAGTTCTTCTTGAGCTAGTCTGATTTTTTTTGTCTTTTTTTTTTTTTTTTTTTCAGTTGTTAGTCTCAATCATGCTTTCTTTGGCAGACTGAAAAGCTGACCTATTCTTCTGAATCTGAAGAGGATGTGAAACCCTGTAGTGATCAGTGTCATCTTCAGGTACGCCGTTACTTTTATTGATTCCACTGTATAGAGCTAATCGGCTACAGTTTATCCGGATTCTTGTGTTAAAAATTCATTTTTCATTGACTTAACTAGATCACCAACTTTTGGAACTCACAAAAATTTTAAAAGTGAATCTGATATACCGTGAAATCTATTTCCTTTTTTGCATTTTTCTTTTTAACGTAATTTCCTTTTCTGTATCATTTTCTTTTATGTTAGTCGAAAGTACTCAAACAATTTAGAGAAGATTCTACTGTAGTTGTGGAGCACAAAGGTGAAAGTAGAACTTCAGAAGAGGAAAACATAACTCATCTCTCACTTGATGCAGAAGAGCCAGGTGAAAATTTTACGTAGTTCAATAATTTCTCAGTTCTTGAATATTTGCTGCTGCATCCCTAAATATTGAATATTGTTTTTTTAATAGCAACACGCTATCATGAGATCACAGGAAAGCGTAAAATCTCAAATTATGAAAGTTCTGTACGAGCGGATTCAACATTGAATAGTGATGACCTCAAAGTTCTATCTACTAAGAAACAGAAGAGATTATCAGATTCTGATGGAGTTGACATTGGCAATCCATCTTCGCAGTGCAGTTTTGGAGGAAAAAATGGGGACTCAGAATTTGGGGCCCTAAATGAATGCAAAAAGACTGCCAAAATTTCACCGACTATTTTGTCTGAACCACCTCCAGATGAAGTTAATTGTCTTCTTACTGATGTTGACCGCGACTTTGAGGTAAACGCAAGACGTGAAACAAAGGGAAAACAAGTGCACGAAGTGGACCCATCATCCAATCCCATTAGAGGACCAGAGAAGGGAATATCAAGCCAATGTGAGTGGAAACCTCTTGAGAAAGAATTATACTTGAAAGGGATAGAGATATTTGGGAGAAACAGGTATGAAACTAAACGTCATTTAAGCTTTTCCTGGCATAATTTCTTTCACTACGTCTTTGAATAATTAAATAATACTTTGTGTTTCATTTAACCTTTATATCGAGTTTGTAGATTTTGAGAGTGAAATTTCTGTCTTTTGTAGATCATAGAGTCTGTCTTTTGTTAGTCCTAATTAGATTAGTAATAGTTATTTGCATCTTCAAACTACAACACTAATTATAATTTTTGTTAAATATTGTCTCTTCAGATTATTAGAAAATGGTAATTGGTATTACATTTTGGAAAAAAAGAAAAAGAAAAAGAAAACCTCTGCAAATATGTTGTCACGTGTCAACCTGAGACCACTTTAGGTGCCATCTTGCTACCATTCTTAAGTTCCTAGCTGCACCCTATGGTTTTTTAACTATTTTATGTCTCCGAGATTTTATTGCATGGTAGTAGATTGTGTTCATCTTAGTAAATTTTGTTTTAGGAGTTCGGTTTTTGTTTCATTTATTTGCAGCTTGAAATTTTTTATTGTCCGGTGATAAAATACTGTGTCTCATTTTCAGTATGTTGGATTTTTATGTTTCATCATGTGCAGTTGTCTTATAGCTAGGAATTTACTTTCTGGATTGAAGACTTGCCAAGAGGTATTCAATTATATGTTCGATGGTGGAGCGGCAGTGTCTCGCAGATCTATTAATCTACCAAGTTCATTTTCCGAAGACAATGGGGAAGCCGATGCGGACTATATGGTTTGTGTTTCCTATCCTTTTTCACCTCCAGAAATTGCAGTGTGTCTGGCATTCTTTCTTGCTCTATTAAAGTCTTCAAACCAGGTTTATGGAAGAACCTGAGATTTAAGCCTTTAAACTTGGGCAACCCTCGATTGTCTTCCTAAATTCCTGCAGCCTTTTCCTGACATTCTTTAATAGTTAAATGATGCTGTTCTTGATGGTGAATAGCGATGGACGGTTTTGCTGAGCTTAGAAAAGCCAGCCTTTGATTATTTCTGCTTATTGTTTAAGGTTATAGAGAACTTCTACCTAACCTTCTACAAGATAGAGCAAGATTTTAAGGCTTCGTTAAGGAAGATAGGTTTAAACCTACTTCCGAAGGTTATGAGCTTAAAAAAATCACTGGTATAGCAAATTTAATTTGAACATCAAGTCGTTTGGGTCCTCAACTGAAACACAAGTAGAAACAGAATGGTTAAGGGTTGATTGGATCTTAGAAGGATAATTAGCGAATGCAGAGGGATGAGGATAAAAAAGTTGCTAGTATGAAGAAGAAAAGATGAAAGGAGCATTCGAAGAATGTAGCAATCTCCATGTCCCAATGTTAAAGCCAAAATATATATATATATATATATATAGTGGAGGTTGGGAGAGGAGAGTCCAAGAAACTAAAGGTCATCTCTCTTGCTATATTTATTGTAATAGATATCATGAGCTTGCACTGAGATTGAATCAATGTAGAAATAAAATCTAGGCCTGATAACATCATGCAAATGATTCATTGTCTGTTCAAGTATAAACACATATTTCATTCTAATTATTTGGTTGCAATAGGAGCAAGAAATGCCAACAAGATCACGTTTATTTCGAAGAAGGGGTAGAGCGCGGAAGCTTAAATATTCTTGGAAATCCGCTGGCCATCCATCAGTTTGGAGAAGGATAGCAGATGGAAAAAACCAGTCTTGTAAGCAATATACACCGTGTGGATGCCAGTCTATGTGTGGAAAGGAATGTTCTTGTCTAAACAATGGAACTTGCTGTGAAAAATATTGTGGGTATGTCCCGAAATCTCTGGCATGCCACTGCTTAAGTCGATAATAAAAACTTTGCTCATAAGCCGCTTCATATTTTTTAATGCAACGTTGATTTTTTTTTTTTTTTGTGTGTGTAACCAAAAGTGTAGGATGGTCTTGGACCTCTCTCAACCCCAAAAGCTAACTCATGAGGTGAGGTTTTCCCTCACAATTATAACTTGAGTACCAACCCCTCCCACATCCGATGTGGGATAAACTTAATAATCTTCCTCTCACATATCGAGCCTTTGGTCGGCTAACTCTCGACTTAGTCTCTCCCTTTGTGGCTATTGGGTTAGAGTTGTTATAACTTGGACTCTGATACCAATGTAGGGTGGTTTTGGACCTCTCTCAACCCCAATAGCTATCTCATAAGGTGATGTTTTCCCTCACACTTATTACCTAACCACCAACTCCTTCCACATCCGCTGTGAGATAAATCTAACTAAAAGTTCATTCATATGTATTTCTTTCTCAAGAAGTGATGTGCGAGTGAAATATTTCAGGTGCTCAAAGAGCTGCAAAAATCGTTTTAGAGGATGCCACTGTGCAAAGAGTCAATGCAGAAGCCGACAATGCCCGTGCTTTGCTGCAGGGCGAGAATGTGACCCGGATGTTTGCCGTAATTGTTGGGTTAGGTGATGAGTTTTCTTCCACATATTATGTACTAGTATCTTTTAATTTCCTAATTATTGGCTTTCTAAGATGGGGAAAAAATAAAACATTGCCGCTAGTAGGAATTACACTTTGTCATATTGTTTCGCTTGTTGAATGGGATGTTTCTGAAATGACATATTATTTGCTTACAGTTGTGGAGATGGTTCATTAGGTGAGCCAGCCAAACGAGGAGATGGCCAATGCGGAAATATGAGACTCCTTCTGAGACAACAGCAGAGGGTACAATTGCAGGATTTAAATGTGACATCAACTACATGAAATATTTAGGCGTTGTTTCATTCAGTTTTTTTAAAATTGTTTTCGATAATTTTGAAAACAGTTTTTTTTACATGGTTTTTGAAAATTGTGATGAGTTGTTGGTTTAGTTTTGAAAAAGAAAATATTTATTGATAATGTGTTAAAAATTTGAATAGTAAAAGTGAGATTTGATTGATTGAAATAGCATCTTGAAAAAGAGAGATAATAACGATATTTGTTGGGTGAATTTAGAATAAAAAATTTGTGTAGAAATAAAAAACAAAGATAAAAAGAACTAAGTTAAAATTCAATTTATAAAATAATACAATTATAATCTTAAAAATTGTTGAATCCCACATTGCTTGTGTTATCTGATCCTGCATTAGGTAATCCTCCTCTTTCCAGCAGGATTGTCTCTAGACTTATATATGGCTTAGGATCAGGTAACGCAAACGTTGTGGGATTTAACACGCTCCCTCATGCGCAGGGTGGATTTTACCAAACTACTGCGAACATATATCGGGGGCCCAACATCAGTGTGAGATTCAACAAAAATAAGCGATATGATGGATTGAGTATTGTAAAGATTGTTTTGTAAAAGTGTTTTTGAATTGTGTTGTTACAAGAGAAATAGTAGCATTTTGAGTTTTGAAAACAGGTAACAATGTTGGAAAAGTGAAACAAACCAGTATTTGGTTGTTTTATAGAACTTCTCTATTTCTTCTTATCTTTTGCAGATACTCTTATCAAAATCAGATGTCGCGGGATGGGGAGCCTTTCTGAAGGTAGGACTATAAAGCATCTCTTCTTTTCCTCTTTCTGATTACATTTTACAGTTGCTTGTGTATTTGCTTAGTCGATTTGATTACACGGTTTCAGAACCCTGTAAACAAGAATGATTATCTTGGGGAATACACTGGTGAACTGATCTCACACCGGGAAGCAGATAAGCGTGGAAAAATTTATGATCGTGCTAATTCGTCGTTTCTTTTTGACTTGAACGATCAGGCAAGTGACAAATTCATTGCTTAATTTCATACTCGACCATTTATTTCTCGATCGGCTTTTGATGCTAGGGGGATGGTTCATAGTATTTTTTTCTCAAATAGAAAGAAAAGCTCTCAAACTAGAAATATGAACAAGATTGGGAAGCATTAGAGGCAATCTACGGGAAAAATACATTTTTTGTCCCTGAAGTATGGGATGTGTGTCTATGTGGACCTTGAGGGTTGCCAAATTGCCGATTGATCCCTCAAGTTCTACATTTGTTTCAATCCCGTAAAAATTGAAAATGTTGTTGATGATTTTAGATGGAAAATAGATTGTGCTCAGCACATGTTTTTCTAGCGGGATATTTTCGTTATTTTATCAGTCTACTAAACCTAATACGTTTTCCCCTGACGATGATTCAGATTTCCTCTTTCATTCTTCAGACTAATCGTTATCTAAGCTTTAGTGGAGTGATGAAATGACAAAAATATTCCCATCAAGAGGCCACGTGCTGATCAAGACTTAATTTCCATCCAAGATCTTTAACAACATTTTGAATTTTGGGGGATTGAACAAATGCGAAACTTGAGCAACCAAATGTGCAATTCTGGCAAACTTCAGGGTTCACATAGACACCCACCCCGTACTTTAGGGACCAAAATTATAATTTTCCTGGCAATCTAACTGAAATCTTGATAATAAATGGAGGCATTATAAACTATTGTCCATATTAACTGTAGATTTTGTTGCAGTATGTCCTCGATGCTTACCGTAAGGGAGACAAACTAAAATTTGCAAATCACTCGTCGAACCCAAACTGCTATGCAAAGGTATGCGCTATTTTTTTTATAAATTTCCAATTGAAATCCTTTCTGTTGCTATATATGAATAATAGTAATTCATACTTGTTAGGTAATGTTGGTTGCTGGTGATCATCGAGTCGGCATTTTTGCCAAGGAACACATGGAAGCTAGTGAGGAGCTTTTCTACGACTATCGTTATGGCCCCGACCAAGCACCTATTTGGGCTCGCAAACCCGAGGGTTCTAAACTTTATGATTCATCAATTTCCCACGGCCGACCACGTAAACACCAATCTTGAATTATTTATATTATATATATATATATATATATATATATATATATAGATGCATGCATTGCATATATAGGTTTGCTAGTAGCACGTGAATATAGAAAGTATGTATCTATAGGTCGGTGTGCTGGGATTTTGAACATTTTACAGGTTGAAGAAGGATTAGTTGGTCTTCTAAATAAGGTAAGAGCTTTCATCAATGAATAAACCTCATGAAATTGAAAATATGTATAGAAGCAAGTATGTATGTATTTCTGTGTATAAATGATGTAATACTTTCATGGCTGTAGTAAAAAAATGTTTTACAAGGGTTTTGATACTTTGCACCCTTGAAATTTGACCATTATTTCACTTTCGTCCGTGTAGTTTCAAATCGAATACATGACACCCTGGAGTTTCATAATAATCTCGCTTCAGTCCTAATTAATAGCTTCGTTACTATCTTGCATACCACCACTTGCGTTTAAGATGACCTTAAGGGTATTTTCAACCTCGTCTATTATTCTTTACAAAATATCTTGTACACGCGCGCGCATGTATATTTCAAAGTATTTATGCAGGAAAGAGAATGGGAGATAAGAAAGATGGTAAAAATGTTCATAAAGTCACGTAAAAACGATCATGCACACCTGATTGTCCCATTGCATTCCAAGTCATTATCCTCATTAAAATTTTAGACTGAAAGGTTTTATATCTGTTCAAATTGAAATCATGGAGACCAAAGTTAGATTCTAGTAAAATTTCAAGTGTACAATGTGTTAAAACTCCTACAATTAACGGAGAGTATATATGAGATGAAATCACAGCAAAGAACTCCCTCTTTAATGTTGATCGTATTTTAGTGTTATATTCAATATAATTGTGTTAAAAAACCTAGTTACATTCCAAACAAATCAGGTTACAAACCTTATGTAAATTTGAATTGATGTGTTGAATTCAACATAGTTGTATTCAACCACTAAAATAAATATATTGCATTGAATTTAACATGAATGTGGTTTTTTTTCTTCGATCCAAAACACTCAATTAGCATATCATTTTAAAATAAAAAATAAATAAAAAATAGACGATTATTTCAATATAATTTGTTGATGAAAAAAATAATTATAAAGTAATTAATTGGGTGATTTTACAATACACGTTTTAAATTGGTTGATTATGATAACTGCACTAAAATTTCAAAATATATATTTGTGTAAATTATTAGGGCTGTAAATATAGAGTGTACCTGATGTTTAGGTACAAATCTGTCCATATATTTCAATATGTCCAAAAGAGGACCCTCCGATAAACACCCTTATTTTTAATGAGTTCATTACCCGAGTTGTTTCTTGCCTAATTTGACTTGTTTAAAACGTGATTGACAGAGAAAGACAACGGGATCCATGGATTGGGATTTTTCCTGGCAAAGTCTCTCGAGTGTGAGAATTAGTAACCCAGTGAGAAGATATGAGAGAAATAAATGCAATACAAATCAACCCACTATTTATATACATACTATCTGTGTTTTTGTGTGGAAAAAAAGAAAAGAAAAAGAATACATTGATTGAAGAAAATAGAGAGGAATTCACTGTACAAAAGTTCCTCTTGCTTTAAGCAACAAATGGTAATACAACAACTGATTCCAAGTATCAGGAACACCAGGAAGACACCAATGGCTGCAATCTTGAACACCAGATCTGATGGCCCCTTTTTTCCTTCCATAAACTGATGGATGACCGTCTATCCGATACCCGGACAACCTAGTTACATTCAAAAAAATCACCGGCGTTTTCATCTGTCTAATCGTTTCCCCCAAAATCGTACTCTTTTCAGAGTACCGGATTTCCAAAGTTTTGTTGATGGGTCGAGAAGCCTCTTGGCAATGACCGCCTTCATTCCATTGACCTCCCCTATCAAAACAAAACCCGGGATTTACACAAGAAGGTTTGAAAAATAAGAATATGTTTTCGAGTTTAAGCAAAAAAAAAAAAAAACCTGAAATGGGAAGGTGAAGAACTTCGAAAGAAAACTTGGGTTTTTCTCGGATTGATGTTCTTATCAACCCATGACGCCCAAGTGGTCATTGCTCTTTGGAATGCTGTTGAAGCCTCGAGACGGGGATGAACTTGGTCTTTTTCTTGGTAGTAGTTAATCCTGTCACAAGATCGATGGATTTGATAATCGTGTAACATTAAAAATGTAATATTTGATCTAAAACGGATCCTTTTTTTGGTAGTTAACCATGTTTCATTTACAATATACGCGCAGATGGATGAAAACTCGCCTGAAAGCGAGAGGCATGAAGCACGAAGGAAGAACGCAACAATCATAAATTGTTGAGGGTAACGTATAGTTCAGGGTGTAACTTATGAGGAAAAAATATTCAACGGGTATGACGTATCAAGTGATATGCTAATGTTGTTTTGTTCGGAAGTTGAAGGACTTAATAGAACACTTATTAAAACTAAGATGACCAAAAATGTAATTAGCCCAATTAACCATATGGTCCTAAACGGAGTAGGTCATTTGATTTATATAATAATTTGGGTACTTTCAAGTGATCGATGTAGGATAGGAATCTAACACCCGCCCTTAAGTACAACCTCCGATTTGCACAGATGATTTGACTACGAGGGAAGAGAGGTGAATTCCCATAACGTTGACTTTAATACCATGTTTGAAGGTTCCAACTTAAAACCATATGGTATTAAGTGGAGTAGCTTCTTTGATTTATACAGTTACAGTGGTTTGGGTACTCTGATGTGATCAATATAGGACATAAATCTAACATCAGCAAATGAAATATAAATTGTCTAAAAAAATGGAACTCACCCTGCCTTGGTTTTGTGATGATTCCACCAATGGGCAGTGTTGAACACCAAAACATCAGCTCCTTTCCACCTTGATGAGCCCTTGTCAACAGCATCTATTCTCAAGGTTTGTACTCTTTTCTTGCCAACCCTAGCCTTAGTTTCATGAACTAGAAAATGGGTCACATAGTATTCTATTGTACACTTATAATCCTGAAAAATAAAAAATAAAAAATTGTAACATGGTGCTACAAACCGAACAAGAATGTATTGTAAGGGTGCGTTTGGGTGAGCGCATTTGATTTCGAGAAGAGGAATTTGTAAAATTTTTGCACCCTTGATGTTAATATCTCACTTTGAATATATATACCCTGAAATTTTCTAATCATCCCACTTTCGTCCAAATGATTATCCGTGTTTAATCCATCCCACATCCTGATCCTGAGCTATATATGAGATCTAGGGCAATCCTCATCTTTGAAGGCGGCTTTCGAGATTGAGTTAGGCCCATTAGGTTTCTACAATCCACATTATAAGTTTGGATGATAAACAGACACGTCCATCACATTTGACTGTTTTTAAGGGGCTTTATACGTTTTTCTAGCTTTTTCCCCATTCTCCCCACCCAAACAATTAGGAATAGACACATACATACACACAAACATGTGTGTGTGTGTGTATTTTGGGGCGGAATGGGGGGTTCCAGAAAAATTGTGGATGAAGTAGGCTGAAAGTGCCCATTAAACCCCTTAAAAAAATTAGGTGCGTGACACATGACCGTTTGATTTTTAATGATTTGGATCGAAGTGGGATGATCAAGAAATTTTAAGGTGTGTTGTGTTCAAATTAAAATTACTAGGACTAAAGTGAGATAATGGTCAAACTTCAGGGGTGCAAAGTGTCGAAAACCCGAAGAAAAATCTACAAAATCTAATTTATCTTTACCCAAACGCACCCTAAAAGGAAAACATGATTACCACAAATTTGAAACTGTAATTCCCTTTCTCTTTTGTGATTTTTCGGCCCCGGGTCTCGTAAACTCTCCTCGGATCTTTGATAGCTCCCATTAACAAACACAACATGGACTCCCATTGATTCCTGTTGATCGAATCTCCCACGAAAACTAGCCTCTTCCCTTCGATTAACTCCAAGAAATTTGTTGCATTAAACCTATTAAAACGTTTCATGAGATATGCTATAGTTAGCGGCAGATTCAGAAAATTAGTTGGGGGGAGAGGGAGTAAACTTTTTTTAGGTAATTCGCTAGATATTTTTATAATTCAGGGGGGCTAATATAATTTTTAAGAGATTTTAATTGATTTTTTTTTAAAAAAAGTATAGGGATAATAATGAAAATTTTGAAAAATTGAGGGGTTGGAATCCTCTCTCGGCCTTTAATAAATTACCTAAATTATTTCTCTATTTTAGGGAAACCATATTTGCTTTCCCCCATTTTTTGTCTCTATTTGTGACATTTTCTCGCCCCATTTCATTTAAAAATTTTTATAGACTTCAGTATTGATGTGACAATTAAATTGATTTTAGTACTGTACATTAAGATTTGTTTGGTGTGCGATTTTTAGTGCAGTTCAAGAATGATAGTCATTTAAGAGTTATAATACAAAATTAAATTTAGATGCTAATGAGTTGCACCTGTGCCTTTAGGCAAAGGGTATATGCTAGTTTTCAATATATTGAATACATATATACAAAAAAAAATGCTTTTTTGTTAAAATAGTTACATCGTTTTTTCCCTTCTAATTAGTTTTATTCCCTATTTTAACAATAATATAGGAATTGTCGTTGGAAATGATCTAAGATGTCTCAATACCATGAAGTTTAACTTCGGACGGGATGATGTCTATGCACACCCTGAGATTTATCAAATTGCACATATAATCCTTTAAGTTTCACATTTGTTTTAATCACATAAAATTAAAAACGTTGTTGTTAATGATTGTAGATGAATTTTTTTTGTACTTAGCCCATGGCCATGGTTTCGTCATTTCATTAGTGCACTAATCGTGAGACGTTTTCCCCTAACAAGATTCATCCGAAAATGAATGCGAGAAACCAAAACTATTAACAAGAAAATATTAGGAAACATCTTAGGTTTGGCCGATTAATGAAATGATGAAAATATCCCAATTAGAAGATCGTGTGCTTAACGCTATCCATTTTTTGTCCAGAGTCATTAAAAACATTTTCAATTTTGCGGGATTAAAACAAATATGAGATGAGTAATGAAGTACCTTGGAATATCACAATCTTGAGGCTGCCATCTCCATTTCATGTAATCCTTGTCAAACCTCCCATTAGCCTCACAATTGAAGCCTTCATCTATGAAAGGACAAGAACCATTTGTGTACAATGGGTAGCTCTCATCAAACATCCATTTTCCTTTTGTCAAATCACAACTTTTTTCACTTAAATTTCCTGTTTTCTCAAGTGATGAATCAGAGATGTTCTGTGTTCTTGAATGTTCTATGTACAATTCCTCTTCATTTCCTCTCTTAATCGACTCAAAATCTGAATTCCTTGACAACCCAGAAGTGTTTTCATGAATTATGAACTGGGTATGGAGCAGAATCGAATTATTCGCAGTATTTACAGAGAGATTTGAGTTGAAAATTGTAGAATTACCACTATGAACATCTCTTTCAGTTGGTTCTTCATTTGATTCCGGCGCCGGCGTCGCTTCTTCACTTTCCCTTCCGGGAAGGCCGTCGGGATTCGAACTGGAAACGAAATCGGAGCCATTTCCGGGCCTCAAAACCTGGGTTCCGATCAGAATCGAATTCCTCACTCCACTATGAACTCCTTCAGTTGTTTCTTCATTTGACTCCGGTGCCGACGCCGGCGTCGCTTCTTCACTTTCCCTTCCGGGAAGGCCGTCGGAATTCGAACCGGAAACGAACTCGGAGCCATTTCCGGGCCTCAAAAACTGGGTTCCGATCAGAATCGAAGAGAAATCTGAACTGAAACCGGCCAAGCCCTGCGCACTCAAGGGTTTCTTGAGATCCAAATTGAGTGCCCGTTTGTTGAACTGAAAATGGGTTTCTCGACCGATCGGCGGCGAGATATTGAGAACCCAGATGGTGAAAGAAGTTAGAAATATCAGAGAGAAGGAGATCGTGAAGGAGAAAACCAGGAATCTAGTGGGTTTAATGGAGAAACTCCTCTGTTTCTCCATTAAAATCTTTTCAAAAACTCAGATTCCAAGAAATCCAGCGCCTAGCGGGTTTACTGGTGGCGGTTGTTCGAAAAAACACAAAAATGACAGAATCCCAAGTTCTTCGAAAACACAAAAATGGCGGTGGAAGGGGGAAGAGTGAAGCAGATGATGCGGAGTGGGTTCAGGCTCATGGTGGAGTAACGGAAGAGCGTGGGCTGTCTATTTTTAGAGAGAGAGTTTTGTTTTCTTTTTCTCTCTCTTTTGTCTGTAGAATATTTTCGAATTTCCTAAAACAGCCCTATGTGGTTTAGTTGTACGGCCAGATGTAATATTTTTAATGACCAAAACACCCTCTCTTCTCTAAAGATCCTACAAAAAACCGAACTGATGAATAACTGCGAGTAGGGGTGTGCAGTGGTTTGGGTGAAACCACCAAACCGCCCCAAACCGCCAAACCGATCCGATAATAGAGCCGCCCGCCAGTAACCCGCGCATTGCGCGGGTGTTAAAGCCTCAACCCGCGCAATGCGCGGACGGGTGACGGGTTAGTATTTTTTGTAGCGGGTCAACCCGCCCACCCCGCCCGATTTAAGCATTTAACTGATGAAAAAGGTTATCACAGTTCACATAATCACAGTTCATTCCATTCCATTGTGCATCGCTGACTTCTTATCCCGTGAAACCTCTTTCTTCCTAATTTGTTTCTTGCCCTAAATCTACTTGTTTCTTTCCTAATTCATTCACCGAAAATCCAATTTCTTCCTAATTAGTTCTTTCCAAAGGCTAATTGGAAATCAATTCAAACCCTAATACCTTATAATTCCATAATCGATGATGTGTGACCTACAAATTCGAAGGCAGAAATTGGAAATAGATTTGTTCTTAAATCTTGACTTCTTTCCTTTGTTTAGCTTCCAATTGTTTCAATTATGGGTGCGGACTACAATTTCGAAAAGGAAGAAGCCGAAGAACAAGTATGTTCAATTTTCTTTTAGTTTATGATATTTGGTCGTAGATCTTTTCTCGTCTGATTTTATTCATTCATGCATCTGTTCATATTATATTTTTAGTCTGTTCTTATCTTGTTCATATTATGTTCTGATTAGTTTTCATAGTTTTCATATTCATATTCTGAGTTTTTGATGAATGAATTTTTTGATCTACGAATGAAGCTACGAATGAAGTTCTTGTTTGATCAAATTTTTCAGTCTGTATTCTTGTTTTTGTTTCATGTTTCTGTTTCTATTTTTACAAAGGGATGAATCGAGTTTTCCCTCTTAAGTTTTTTACCTCTTAACAACTCTGCTTCATGTTTTTGTTTATGTTTTTACAAAGGGATGAATGGATTTTCCCCTCTTAAGTTTTTTTGCCTCTTAACAACTCTGTTTCATGTTTCTATTTTTACAAAGGGATGAATGAATTTTGCCCTCTTAACAACTTTGTTTCTGTTTCATATTTCTGTTTCTGTTTTTACAAATGGATGAATGGATTTTGCCCTCTTAACAATTCTATATTTTACTTTCTTTTTTTTTTTTTTACTACTTTGAGTGAATTGAACAATAATACTATGGGCGGTTCACAATTTGAAGTAGCCAACTTGAAATTAGTTTCAAACCGCATACTATTGGGTGGTTCACGGTTTGAAGTAACCAACCCGCATACTCCAACCCGCCCCAACCCGCACACTATTGGGCGGTCCACGGTTCTAAATAGTCTAAACCGCATAGTAACGGTTTGGTCTACGGTTTTAGCCCAAACCGCCCCAATCCGACCGCCGCACACCCCTAACTGCGAGAAACCAAACCGAATGGTTCAGTTTTAAAATTGACTAAATGATTTGGTTGCGGTTTTGATTTTGAAATTAGTAACCGAAATAATTTTGATTTTGATTTTGAGATAGAAACCACAAAATCGAACTGCGAAACCGTTATTTTAGATATATTTTTATTATATATATACTCTTATTTTTTTATATATATATTTACAGTTTAACTATATATTATATGTATATTTTTTTTTTTATTTATATTTTCAGCCCTCTCATATATATATGGTGTAAAAGGACTTAGGTTTTCATAATTTTCATTTCTAATTTTACAGTCATTCGGCCCGTTCCTTCATTCTTTTTTATTTTAGAAACTTTAATTATGATTATTTTGTAATTTGATTTTATTTTTTAGAATTAATATTTTATATTTTAGTTATATTTTTGTTTATATATAAAAAATAACGGTCCGCGATTTCACGGTTCTAGTTTTGTTTAAGGTTTTTATAAAATTGAAAAATCTTAAATAGTTTTGCGGTTTCACAGTTTTGGTTTTGGTTTTGTATAAATTTAAATAGTTTGGTTTTAAAACCATTTAAAAAAAAAAACGACGGTTTTTGTTGCAGTATTAGTTTGATATATTTCTAATTATTTTGGTTTTGGTTTTGATTTTATATGAAAACAGACTGAAACCGAACTAGTGTCATCCCTACTCTTCTTCTTCCTAAAAAGGATTGCCTTGGGAGCTTCTTTGTTAAAAAAAATTGCACTTTTTACCCCTGAAGTTTTAGAGGAATTCAACTTTTGCTGTTTCTTTTTACTTTGAACATGTTAAATTTTAAAATATTCAAATCATGTTAAGTCAATCATTTTCGAAAAATTATGGAATTCATCCACGTAGGTGATTCCGTGTTTTGTTTCTATCATAAAAATCACACAGTTACCGATTTGAACTAATTTGATATGATTAAGATATTTCAGGATTTAATATGTTCAAATTGAAAATACAAGGGCTAAAATGAAATTTTTCCAAAACTTTAGATTTGCAAAGTGCAAAAACCTCTTTTTGTTATTTTCCTTTAGATAGAAATTTCTTAGAGAAAGAATATATTTTTGTTAATAATTTTGGGTGGAAAATGAATTATGCTATTTTGTCATTTATAAATATAAGATGTTTTTCCTAATATTTATTTAATAATCGTTCGTATAAAAAAAAAAAAAAAGTTTGAATCGTTGTTAAGAGAAAACGTCTTAAATTTAGTAGAGTAATTAAAATGACGAAAATATTTCCATCAGAATGGCATGTAATAAGCACAACCTATTTCTCGTTCGAAATCATTTACGCCGTTTCAATTTTATAAAATTGAAACAAATGTGTAATTTGATAAATTTCAGAGTCCATTAACATCAACATCATATTTTAGAGATAAAAAATATAATTTTCTAGATTACTTTCTCTTTTGTCAATATAATAATATTTTGAATTTCCTGAAAGAGTGTTGTCAACGTATGTATACTAAAGTATTTTTTGCGCCTAGAAACATTGATTTTCCAATTTATAAACAAATAGTAAATAATAAAAAGAAAATAGTCAATTAAATATAATATAAAAATTACAGGATATAAAATATAATTTAATCTAACTGTCTTGTAAATCCATGTGAATTTTTTTAATTTTTTTTTAAATTTCTATAATCCAATCAGTCTCAACCCTTAAAAAATATTTTTAAAAATCAGATAATAAGAAATTGTAGTTATTTTATAGTGCAACTTTAGCTATCTCCCTTGTATTTTATTTTATTTTTTTATCTTGTTTAAATTATTATTAAAAATATTCATTAAAATTAAGAATCTCCTCTAATAAAAGGAAAGGACCAAAATGGGTCATATTTTATATAATTAACAAAAAGAGTTTTTCGCACTTTGAACCCCTAAAGTTTTGGAAAAATCCCATATTAGTTCTTATATTTTCAGATTAAACACATTAAATCCTGAAGTATCCAAATCATATCAAGTTAGTTCAAATTGGTAATTTCGTTATTTTTATAACAAAAATCAGCCACATGTCAGATAAAAAATTACCCATGTGAGTGAATTCCGTCGTGAAAAATGACAGAAAGATTGATTTGACACGATTTCGATATTTTAAAGTTTAATGTGTTCAAATTGAAAAGATAAAGGTTAAAATAAGATTTCTCTAATACTTTAGGGGTGCAAAGTGCAAAAGCTATAACAAAAATTAAATAATATGAATTTTGCATGAAGTTGAGCATTACTTTTGCTTCACTCTCAAGGCATTCTTGAAATGTAAAAGGGTACTTAGGTCATTTAGACTACGTTTGGAGGCTAAATCGGTCAAATAAGGGCTCATCAGCATAATTGCTTTTGGTAATTAACGGTTTCTTTAAGGGTAATTTAGTAATTTAGAGGGTTTAACTAATCCAGGATTCTCTCTCTTCTGTCACGTGACAATTCACGCCTCCCCATAGCTGGCCACTTGTAATTCGTATAATTTGCACTTACAACCCCTAAATTTTGATTCATTACAAACACAACCCTCTACTTTGGATAATTACGAATATCCTGTATTTTAAATAAGAGGATTTTGGATTGTGGCATCTTTTATGTAGAAGCCCAGTTAAGTAGAAAGTGTAGGTTTAGGGTTTTGTTGAAGCCCATTATGGGAGACCCAACAAGAAACCCTAATATATATAACTAGGTCCCCTCCTTAACCTAAATTAAGAGTTTCTTCCCATTGAGAGTCGCAACCACGAAATCTAGATCATAGGGAGGAAGACCTAATTAGTAATCCGCTGCGACAGATTCAAACTTTCGCAATAGCCGAGACAAGTACGCTTTCGATTATCGTTCTTCATTGTTGTATTCTAATAATCTGTATGCTTTAAATTATTATTTAATTTCGTTTTATTGTGATTATGAAAAATAATCAACATGATAAACTCAATATATATATATATATAAAACTCACAATAAAAACTTTGATAAATCCAAATCCAAATCCAAATCATTATTCATGACCAACCCCAAACACAAAAAGAAGGATTACCTCTAATTAGGCCTCAATTTTCAAGTGGAAAAAACAGCCTCAACAATGACATGCTTCTTCTTAGGGTACCCCATCCCAATCATATGATTCAAGTACACCTTCCCATCCACCACCGTGGCCGCGGTGGTCAACCGGTGCATTGGCCCTCTAAACCGCCCTACAACTACCGCATTCTGCCAACCGTCAGAACTCTCCACCAATCTCGAGGGATTTCCGGCCACCACAAGCTTAGTAGGAGACAACAACTCAATTCCATCCCCAAATCTCAATGGACCACCAACCACATTAACTAACTTAACTACTTTTTCGGACTCGATTTTGAATAAATCGCCAGAAAACGTGTGGATTACCAATAAATAGCCGTCAGGGTGGTGGATGATCCCGTTGAGGGTGACTAAATTCTTGTACCACTCTTTTGGGGTGAAGAGTGGGCTTCTTATGGTAGATATAAACTCACCATTGACTCCGACTTTCCAGATTTTGCTGCCTTTTGTATCTGTTATGTATGAATTGCCTTCTGGGTCGACTGCTACGTCGTCCGCAAATGATTTTTCATCCTCTGCACGACAAAATTTTTATAATGTAATGTAAGGAAGAAAAAGGGTTACTTGTCCTTTACCCCATGTACGTTGATTTTGTTTTATTTTGTCCGCTCTGCTTTAAAAACTTAAACTTTACCACCTCTTATGTATAATAAGTTTTTTATTCTTGTTAAATTTAACTGAATGTGCTAAAAAAATAGCGAAATTAAATTTTTCAATCTAAATTTTTTATAAAATAAACAAAACTACTCTTTATTTTATTTTTTTAACTTTTTAAAAAAATAAAAATATAAAGAGAAAGAAAAAGAAAAAGTTAGTTTTTTATTTTTTATTTTATTCTGTGTAAATATCAAGTTTAAATTAAAAAAAAAAATAGAAATTAATTAATTATGTATATATATTTTGAAATAAAACAAGACAAGGGATTAAAAGACAATTAAACTTCTCCCAAAAAAGTCATTACAATCAAACAATTAACTACATTATTTATCAATAATCAGATTTAGTTTCATAGATATCTAATAAAAAAACAAAAATCAAATAGATAATTCTTTGCGTTTGTTTGAGTGGGAAAAAGGAAGGATAAAAAAATAAGATTAAAAAAAAATAAAAATTGTTTGTTATGGAAGAAAATTGAAAATAAAAAGAAAATAGGAAGAAAAATGCACAATTTCCTAAGCAATTTTTATTCCACACCAATTCAGGAGAAACGAATGAGAGCTTTAGCGCAACGGTAGAAGTTGTCGCCATGTGACCTAGAGGTCACGGGTTCAAGTTATGGAAACAACCTCTCACCAAAAAAATAAAAAAAAATAAGGTAAGACTGCATACAATAGATCTAAGTGGTCCAGCCTTTCTCCGGACCCTTCGCATAGTAGGAACTTTGTAGCACCTGACTGACCTTTTACAAATTTAGGAGAAACATAAAGGAAAATAGGAGAGAGTTTTTCAAGAAAAGAGTAAAATTACAATTATAATCATTGATAATAGATTATTTAATTGATTTTTACAATATATAAGAGTAAAATAGTAAATTAGAATTATTTTTTTCTTTAATTTTTTTCCTTTTTTTTTTTCCTTTTTTTTTTTTTTGTTCTTTTAACCAAACGTACCCTAAATCTAACTCGAACCTATCAATAGGCCATAGAATAAAAAATAAAATAAAAATCTTAAATTTTGAATTTAATTCTGAATGCATCATGTCGATGTGGGAGAGTACATCCTTAAGATTGTCCAGCGAACTAATTAGTCGAAGTGCGCGTAAGTGAACCCGAATTCATCTTACCATTGAAATAATAATAACAATAAAAAAAATTTGATGAGAGGAGGAAATTATTACCTAATACCATGTGACTGAATGGTTTGACTTTTCGGATCAAAGACGAATTCAAGATCAATCCACAGTCAAGCATGGTTGGCTTTGATCTATTTTTTTTTTAATTGAGCATAATTTAACAATAATTAGCAGGCATAATTTTTAAAATTAAGCTAATAAAAATTTCATGAAATAAACCATCAAATAGAATGGTTTGTTTAATTTGCAATATGAAAACTTATATATAAATAAAATTTATGTGAGAAAAATAAATTATTTGGATAAATAAAAATAACTTTTAAAACAGTAAAAAAAAAAAAAAAAAAAAAAAAGTTTAATGACAATTTGGTTTCTGGGTTTGACTAGATTAAACTTTTCATCCCTACTGTATTTTCATCAGTATTTATCCATTATGTGGTGCAGTTTTAAGTGCAACAATTATATTTACTGTTAAAATTAATAGTCAAAAATCAAAAAAATTAAAATTAATAAATTATTTAACATTAATTGTCATTTGTACTACCATCGAACTGTATAATACTCGTTTATTCTTTTTTTACTTTTTATTTTTTTTCCTTCGTTTATTTTCATTGGTCGAGATAATCGGTCCAATATAAGGATAAATTTATTATTTTATAAAATTATATTAATTATCTAACCGTTATAACAAAAAATATTTGACAAATGAACTACTTTTTTGAATGAGAAACTATGTCAACCACTTTAGGAAGCAAATTAAAGCCTCCACTATTGGTTGAGATTGCCCATCTACTTTTATAAGTGATAATTAAGAACAACGACCCACGAAATTAAATTTCAGTTCATTCAGTTCTATCAGTAGAATAATTTTTTTATAAATTGAGAAATACACTGTAATATATATAAAAGTTATTGTAATTTTTTATTAAATTATTTTTAAATTAATGGCAATACCTTTCAACTTTTAAAAAAATTATGAGTGGCTTGAATTCTATTTACTACAAAATCTTATTTTCCAATAATTGACCAATCACGTCAAATCAATCAAAAGCAATGATTATTAACACTTTATTCAAAGTTTTATATTCAATTATTCGGAAAAATAATATTCACGATTCTTACCGTGAAAATAATGAAAAAAATACGAATATTTTATAAGGATGTTTACCGAGAGATCTCAAAAATCGTTGGAAACTATTGATTACACTCGCTATTTTTTTTATGAACTAAACGGTCATTTTGTCATTTTTATGATAAAAATGCCCATAATTATTGTGACCATATAATGTATTCCTATTTTACGGAACTAATTTAGGTAATAGATAACTATTTATTAAAATGAAAATAATTATTATTGTACACATTTTTTTTTACAATATAATTATATATTTAGATTCGTCTAAATAAAATCTTCAAAACGATATCAAATTCACTATTTTTTTTATTAGTTTTTAGTTTTCACATTCATATTATATTCCACATGGATATTTTCAAATTTTTTAGTTTTCTACGAATTATAAAATGTTACACGTAACATCTATATGAAACACGATTCAACACGGATAATGTTATATTCCCAAGCAAAAAAAGATATTTGTGTTGCTAGTAAATAGAAAATGTTACAAGCAATATTATATTCTATACATAAATAGCATATTGCACGTGTGTGTTGATTCGGATATCGTAACAAGTGTGAATATTCCTTGTAATATCCATGTTGAATGTAACACAAATCTGAAATTAATCAGAAAAATATTGAATGTGATATCATTTTAAAGATCTTATTGAAATAAATCTAAATATATAATTATATCGTAGAAAAAAAATATGTACAATAAAAATTATTTTAATTTGAATAAAATGATTTTGTGTGAAATATGAAAATATGTAGATTGTGATTATTTAGTTTATTTTCAAATATGTAGGTTTTAAAATTGGGATTAGTTGATAATTTTTTTTATTTTATAAATAAGTTCGATAAATATAATTGTGAGAGTGTAATACGAGCATTGGGTCTGACGTCTATTTTTTAATGCGTCTAGTTAAAACACAAATTGTATTTGTTTATGTGATTTTTTTATTTATAAATAATGAATTAATTAATTGGCCTATTACCTGGTCCGCTGAGTTGAGTGAGGAATATCCGATTCCAATTGGTCAAATCGTATGCCGCAACGGCGCCATACCGGTTTCCAAACACGTCGGCGATCGCCACCAGCAGCCGATTCCTCGGCCGGTCGATGACCATGCCGAGGGACGCGTTACCGGCCAAGTCGGCATCTCTGACTAACGGAACCTCCTGCAACACCGTCGCCGGAGAGTAGTCGTCGGGGACGGAAATCTCGCCGATTCCGCCCTCGAGGAACGAGACGATGAACCGGCGGTTGAGATCGTCCCACTTCGTGCACTCCCTCATCCAGCCGGTGCTGTGATACTCGTACACGTGTGTCGCCGGCTTGGCCGTCTCGAGCGAGACGAGGACGGCGATCGGGATCGCCGATATTAGGAATAGAAGAAACAGAAATTTCGTGGAACAGAAGAAGGACGCCATAGCCACAGAGAGAGAGAGAGAGAGAAATGAATATTTGTAGAGAGAGGAGAGAGAGAGAGCTTGGAGTGTCTGTTGTGGTGTATTTGAGTGAGTAGGTGCAGGTTTGGAGGGACTTGGGAAATTGGAAGATGGCTCAATTGGACTTTTCCACCCTCCAAAAATATCTTGTTTAATTTTGGTTGGTGGACAAATTATAACAATTAACCCCTGATGCCGCTCAACCCATCGAGCGCATCAACTGGTGAGGAGTTATTTTAACTTAACCAAGGCCTTTGGTTCGAGATTTAAGAATGCAGTTACGTTAAAATTCAGTAAGAAGAATTTTACCGTTCTTGTGGTCGGACCCAACTCGATTTGGATTAATCGAAACTCAATGTAATTATCGGATACTGAATGGTTTATACAAAAAAAAAAATAAAAAAAAATTGAAACTTGCAGCCTATTGAATACCTAGTTTACCTCCTTATTGAAGATTTAGAGTTCAAATCCCTCTCCCAACATATGTACCAAAAACAAAAAAACTCCAAAAATCACAAATCTTCTCCATCATTTGAAAAATGTAGATCACCCTCTTTGACCAATTTATATTTATATATATATATATATATATATATATATATATATATATATATATATATATATATATATATTTATTTATTATTATTTTTTTCACTAACGCTCCCTATTTTTAAAAAAATATTTTTTACTCTTATATTTTTTCACTCCTTTATTTTTAATAAATTAAAAAAAAAATGGAAAAAAGAAAGCCACCTCTCTCCCAACCAACTCGTGGGAACAACCCCCACCCCCCACCTTGGTGGGGAGGGATTTTTTATTTTTTATTTTTAATTTGCTAAAAATAAACTAATAAAGAGGTGATTTTTTTTTTTAAATACGGATCTTAGTGTAAAAAGATAAATGAGATAAATATAACCAAAAAGAAAACTTAGAAGGATATTTCTATATTTTAATTTTTTTATTATGTAATTATTTTTAAATTTTGAGGGGTAAAATTATAATTATGATAAAATTTTACTAATTTTTAACTTATAATGGAGTTAAATGACTTTTCACCAATTTACTTTTATATTATTTATAATTTTTTAAATAATTAAAAAAGAAAATCGAATGATCATTTTGAATTTCATGCAACAATGAGAAATTCTCCTCCTAGCAAGGCTCGGGCCCCGTGCGCCCTTGGGGAGGCCCATCAGTGCGTTTCTTTGTCTCCTGATTAGCCTGCTCTAGTTAGCACTAATATCCACTCTTACTAAATCAGACAATTCATCTGTAAATAGTTCTTCATCTAATACGAGATTCAGGATTCTTGTATTTACTTTATTGTTGCTCTGTTAAAATCACTCCAGACACTCACACTAACATCGAGAAATTTTGCCAAAAAATATTATATCAGTTTTGAGTCTTTGTGCAGGTCACTAACGAGGATTAATCAGAACTCCAACTCAGATTAAAATGCTTTACATCAGCAGTTCATATCATATCATCAATCGGTGTCCAATTTTAGGCATCAACAATTTAGTAAAATCTTAATAATGTATTATAATTTGTAACAAATTTAAGGGCTAATATTATTTATTCTTAAAGTTAGAGAACTAAAAAGAATACTTACTTAAACTAGGAGGGGGGAAAGTGTAATTTGCGCTAGTTTTGCAGTTCAAGGAGCCCGCTTTCTCGAAGCCCAATTAGCTATAATGTCTGAGCTCTGTATGGAGAGCAAATCCCGATAGCAAATCCAAATTCGGTTCTCCGAAGTCGAAAAAGCGTCTTCTGATTTGGTTCCGTTCAGGTAAAGCCTGGCATTTTGCTCTCGATCTGATATTTCGATTAGAATCTGCTTTACACATCTACATTTTCAAATTTTTAGCGTTTTTGTAGCGTTTTTTGTGCTCCAATCTGTAGAATGATTGACGCATCATGTTTTTGATTGATCGGATCACTAATTTGTTATCATCTTATACATCTCGTTAGGTGATCTCGATTTGCTGTAACTTTTGTGATGATTGTTGCCGTTTTGGATTCGGTTTATGCGTTCTGATATTCGATTATCCTCTGCTTTACACATCTACATTTTCAAATTTTTAGCGTTTTTTGTGCTCCAATCTGTAGAATGATTGACGCATCTTGTTTTTGATTGATCGGATCACTAATTTGTTTTCATCTTATACTCTTGTTACGTAATCACGATTTGCTGTAACTTTTATGATGATTATATTGTCGATGATTGTTGCCGTTTTGGATTCGGTTTATGCATTCTGATATTCGATTATCCTCTGCTTTACACATCTACATTTTCAAATTTTTAGCGTTTTTTGTGCTCCAATCTGTAGAATGATTGACGCATCTTGTTTTTTATTTATTGGATCACTAATTTGTTATCATCTTAGACTCTTGTTACGTGATGTCGATTTACTGTAACTTTTATGATGATTGTATTGTCGATGTTTGTCGCGGTTTTGGATTCGGTTTATGCGTGCTGATGTGTATGTTGTTGAGATTTGTTGCGGCTTGTTGATATTCTACAGACGAATGGCTTGAATTTTGTGGTTTTTAGTTTCTATTGGTTTGTTAGTTTATCTTATGCCGCTGCACATTTTGGTGGAATTCTGATTGTTGGTGGTTTAGGGATACTTTAATGTTGAAATAAATGAATTTTAAATTGTTTTTTAGAATAGAAAGTGTCAAATGTACAATTTTCTCTAGCCCTTTTATCCCACATTGGTTGGGAGAGGAGGAATTAATGAGTATATCTAGGAGTATGTGAGACATTAGAGGTGTGCCCCAAGGGGTACCCACATTTTGTGGAGGAGGGAGGAGTTACATCCCTACTGGTTTACCCCGCGCGCGCGCTGCTGCCGCCGTCTGGCCGTGTCGAGTCCAGCGTATAAATATTTTTTTAAAACAATTTAATTAAAAAAATATATATATTTTAATAAAAACGTTTTTTTTTTCTTTCTTGAAACGTTTATATATATATATATATAACGTTTAAAAATTAATTGTTTGAACGTTTAATAAATAATAAACGTTTAAGAATTAATTTTTCGGTTTCAAGAATTTATTTATTTTCAAACGGTTCAGATTTTTCCCCTATAAATACTGGCTTCTTCCTCAGTTTTAAAATACAGAATAAGTCTTCAGCCTACTTCTTGATCTGAAACAGCAATACAGAATTGCTTTCAGTCTTCTTCTTCATCTGAAATAATTTTATTTATTTTAACTTCGATTTCCGAGCAGTTTGTTTGTTTGTTTAAACAGTGAGTGGGTGTTTAGTATTCGGGCCTTCTGTTGTGCAAAGCAGGTTCTAGACAGAGGTGATTCTGAGCTGTTTTATCCTGGGGACGACGGGACTGTTACACTGCTTGCACGTTCTTAGGCTGAGCCGCGAAACGTCTTAAAGAGAACGACCTAGTCCGCGACTCATCCCAAAATTTTTTGGTAAACTCGTTCTTTATTTATTTTCTGCATCATCAGTTAATGTCGCAAAGAGGACATGCTTATAGTTTTTGAGTAATTTTGAGTTTTCCTGTATGATTACTTCAATTCGGCTGCTTGTATTACCCTTCTTCTTCTTCTTCTTCTTCTTGGACTAATTACATTTTTGGTCCTCCTATTTGCAGCTTGTGGCTTCCTTTTTGTTGCCAATTTTGTATGAAGCCTTTCTTTGTCTCCCTCTTTAAAACCTCCCTCTCCACTTGATTTCCACCTCGAAAGTCCCCCCGAGTCCCTCTCTATTTGGAGTTGAGCAATCCTCTTGGGGAAGCGTTCATTCAGGGGTGGGGGTGGCGTTGAAAATGTCACGATCTTAGCTTGTCCAGTGCTTGTTCTCGCACATGACCGTTTGTCCGTGACCCTTTTCATTTGTTTTCTAAACTAGTTTAGCTTAGTTTAGTTTATTTCTTTCATTTCTTATAGAAAGACACCATTATGACTCCTCGGGCATAATGATGTCTATTATGGTCACTTGTATTTTTTTCCGTAAAGTATTATGTGGGAGGACATACTCTTGAAGTCATTCAAGCCTTTCACACCTTGTAGTCTTTGATATTAATACAATTGTTGTTGTTATTGTAATTGTATTCTTCTCTACATTGCCGGTATGTGTTGTTGTAGGGAAACTCGTTGCTATTGAAACCGCTTCCGCTATTTAAGATCCTTTGATCTTCAGGCTTGCTACTAGGCGATCCCCTCGTTAGCGCCGCACGGTCCACTTTCTAGCCTCAAAAGGCTCAGCCCGTGACAGATGACATCGGCGTTGGTGTTGGTCGGAGATGGAGGTGGTGGTGGCTGGACGTGGGCGAGTGAAGAAGAGGTGGAAGACTGCAATGGAACAAAGAATAAGAAAAATAAAAAATAAAAAGGGAAAAGATAAATAAAAAAAGAAGGGCCAATTAAAATCACATTATTGCCCCTAAAGTATGGCACGTGCATTTCACCTGGTCAAATTCCGTCCAAATTAACATCAATTAGAGGAAAAGGGCTACAAAGAAAATCGGCAACAAAAAGGAGGACCACGTTGAAAAAATAAAAAGTTTTATTCCATTTGTTATTGCATGTCTTGTTAAATTCCAGAGATGAGTTTTCCTACATTGACTTGCATTATAATCAGAAACTTTTCTCTCCAGCTAGGGGAACAACATGGCAGGCCACAGAATTGCTCATGCTACCTTAAAGGGACCAAGTGTAATAAAGGAGTTATTGATTGGGATCACTCTGGGCTTAGCTGCTGGTGGGCTGTGGAAGATGCATGAGTAGTTTATATTTATAATATATTTTAAAAACAAAATTACTGAACTAGAACTAGAACGGTTTTCAACTTATTTATCAAAGTAGTGTTACCCGGGGTTCGGATCCCCGGGTTTGTGGGGTCAACCGTATACCTGGGGTTCGGAACCCCGTGTATACCAAAAAAAAATCGTATTTTTTTTTTTTTCGTTTTTGAGATTATACCCGGGGTTCCAAACCCCGGGTATAGCCCACTTTTTTTTCTTTTTAAAAAAAAAAAAACCGTTTTGGCCCAATAAATTTTTAAAATTTTCGGTAACATTGAGTTAATTAACGGTAGTTTATAGATATTTTAAATAAATTTATTTTTTTTGCGCATAAATTAGGTTTAAAACACTATATAATACTTTTTACAACACTAAAAATGGATAACTGGATGAATTTTAAAAAATCGCAAAAGTTGACCAGATAAGTTATTTCGATAACGGCGGAATTTTTTTCGGCAATTTAGAATTAACAAAAGATTGCATGTTCATAACAGAAATGAACCAAATTTTTTGTATATAAATTATGCTCATCACACTACATAACAAAATTTAGAACACTAAAAACGGACTAGTGAATAATTTTTAAATAATCATCAAAGTTGGTCGGATGAGTTGTTTCGATGACGATGCAATTTTTTTGAAAACTTTGAGTTAACAAAAAATAGTCGTTTATCCGTAATAGAAATGAATCTTATTTATACGTTCATAATGTTAAATAATAAAATTGAGAACACCAAAAACGGATAATATGTTATCGAGAGAAAATAAAACTTACGTAAAATAATAGAAAAAGTTTGGATGGATCTGAATACCGGGTAACACTACTTTGATAAATAAGTTGAAAACTGTTCTAGTTCAGTAATTTTGTTTTAAAAATATATTATAAATGTAAACAACTCGAAGATGCATCTCCGGAATGAGCAGAGAAAAGCCATTGATGCCTTATTTATGTCTTCATCATTTTATTGTTTTAATTCTCGAGGCCATTGATGCCTTATTTATGTCTTCATCATTTTTGTTTTTGTCAATTGGTATTTGAATCCAATACTCACTCATGGGCATGCTTTTGTTTTGAAATTGAAATAATTTCACTCTTGAGAAAAATTGAAATGCTTTCTGGGTTTCAATTTTTTTTGCGGTTTATATCTGCACGATGCTCGATTTCTTTTCTGTATCCAGTTGTCCATGTGATTGCATAAAGGATTTGGAATCTGGACATCTCTTAGCTTAAATTACTCCTTCAACTTAAGTTTCTGCAAAACAATGCACCGTGGGTGGGCCTGCTGGCGTTACATCTCCGGTGTGAGAATCAGTTGAATGTTATGAGTGAAATTTGATAGAGTCTAGGTTAGGAAAAATTGTGCATGCCTGTTCAGACCCCCCTGTTGGTACTTATAGACGTACGAAGACTCGTTTGACAAATCTTTCCCCAATCCCAGGCCATTTTTGTTATTGCGGCATAGAGGGATATTGAATTAATGAGCAGTTACTTAGTGAGTGGGAATTGCTCTTTCCTAAATAAGCAGTGTATGTTGTGATGTGGGTAAAATCGAACCCTCTCCAGATCTGACATGTCACCAGCGTAACGTCAGCAATGTCTAAATAGCCTGGTGAATAGACGGCACGGGGCAACTATCCAGGTCGGTGAAGATGGAACACGGCCATCAAGCGACAATCTCCTCGGAATATTGCTGCAGTGGGTAGGTCAATGAATACAGCTCGACCTGCATCTCGTACTCGGGCCGACCTTCCTATCTCGACGGGCTTGGCCCATGGGCTTCTCCATCTACAGTGTGAAGGCCTGGCCCATAGTTCTAATTCGGCTTGTTGCCCACGCGTCTGACTACTTAGCGCTAAAACCGGGCTAAATGCCTTAATCTTGCAGAACGCTAATCATTTGCCAATAAATAGGAGGCTTCTCTAACACATTTAGGAACAAAAAAAAATCCGCCACAGACTGCCTAGACAGGTTGAGGTAATCATTCCTAAAACAACCTGATTTCTTTCCCCGGGCTCTTACTTTTACGCTGGAGGAGACACACCGGGAACTCTCAGGCTCATCCTGTTTGCAAGTGGTAGATTGGAGCTCAGCCCGGACAACGGCTACAAAAGAAGACGCTGGTTCGGATCACGGGCCGGACGAAGCCTGTTCAGCCTAGACCCAGGATTTCAGCAGGAACGAAGATCATCCCGTGATTAACTTCAACACCCTTTGGAGGGTGGCCGGACCATACTGCTGGTCGGACCAATTTCCGACACCAACATGTTGTAACTGCTTCTTGAGTGGGATTAGTGATGGCCTTGTGCCCCGAGGTTGTGACCCTGGCGGGGGCAACGTGTTGAAGTCGAGTAGCCAACCTTCATTGGCCGGAGTGGTGCTCCAATAGGCTCGGGTGTGGCAAGGAGCTGCCAGGGATGGTGCTCATTCCGGGGTAGACAAGTTGATCAGCCCACACCTAGTCGTAACTTCTCGTGACTGTGAACACGTGGCGACAATTTGGGCATATCACCTTATGTTCCCTCATCAGAAATAAAATAGAGATAAGCAGTGCCTAAGCTTCTTTGACTTTCAGTATCCATGAACAAATGTTGATTTTAACTTTAGAATTATGACTACATTTGCATCGACATAGGCATATAACATAGATTTACCACTAAATTTCAATCCACATAGACATACAACTTAGCTTCTTAGAAACAGTCTCTCTGTATATAGAGGTAACACTACGTAGATCCGACCTTCTTCAGACCCTGCATGACAGGAGCCTTTATGCACTAAGGATTTCTGTCAAAGAGAGGGATCCTTGAAGCCTAGATGGGAGACCTTTTCTTTATTGAAAATGTGAAGCAGATACATAATCCCATTTCCCACATCATATGCCATCAGCCCTGTCCTTCCTCCAAGCCAACTCCCCAGCTGACTTCCAACAAGAAAACCAACCCAACCAAGTTTCCCTTCTCCAATGATCCCTCCAGCATACGCCCCGAAAAACGTTCCAATGCCCCTTATCGTTCCCTCCGCCAGCGTACCCTTAACGTAGAGTGTCTCAAAGAAATCCCATCCCGACGAGATAATAGGCCCCATTATGTGCTTTGCTTCCCTAGACGCTCTCTTTGCTGCTGCTCTTCCTTCTTCTGTTGCCAGCTTCAAACCCTCTTCGTAGGTCCGATCTTGAGCCTGTGCTTGTGCCAAGGCTGAGATTGTTGCCTCGACTCTTACCCTGTGAATGTATGCGGCTCTCATGTAGTAGAAGTAGAGTTTCACGCATTCCTTGACTAGACAAGCTATGGTTCCATACCCCATGTCGAAGCAGTCGAAGAATTTGAACCGTTCTTTCGAGCTCTTGGAAGAATACTCTTCCCCCATTAGCTGACGGCATTTTTCAGCTGAAAAGCGAAAGGCGGTAGAGATAATTATATTTTTTTGATAAGTTCAATAATTATGTCAAAAGTACAAAATCACTGTACGATATAAAAGTTACTGTAAAAAATTTACAATGACTTTCATGTAGTACGGTAACTTTGTAGTTTTGAAAAAATTACTATAGCGCGTGGAATGCATAATTTTTTTTTTAAAGTTTGTGCATGCAAAAAAGTAACTCCGGGTGATTGTGGGTTGCCCCTTAGATGGTGTTTGGTTGCATGGAATGGTGGCCTTATATATATTTGGGTTAATTGCCTCTTACGCCCGCGTACTTTGGTCTTGTTTTATTTTAACACCTCTACATTAAAAACCTACATAACGCATTTTTCTGCACTTGACAAAAGGAAGCAAATTAAAAAATATATAAAATGACTTAATTGCGTTTATTTTTTAATTTAAATGTAATAAAAGTGAAAAACTAAGGTGACATTTGGTAACCGTTTCTGTTTCCATTCCAGCAGTGGGATAGGAAATGGGATGAAAATTTTGTTTTCTTCTTGGGAGTAGAATTTCATTTGGTAACGATAATTTTTTTTTTTTTTTTTTTTTTTAGAAGAGAATTGTGTTTGGAAACGATTTTATCCTATTTTTATTTTATTTTTTTATTTTGGCCGGACAGCAGTGGTGCCGTCGCTAGCGACGGCCGGACGGCGGTGGCTCCAGCGCTGGCGACTGCCGGACGACAATGGTGCCGGCGCCGGCGACGGTCGGACAGCGGTGGTGGGTGGGTGACAGTAGCCGAAAAGTTTTCCGGTCGGACGGTGACCGGCAACGGTCGTCGGAGATGACCGCCGGCAGCGGCCGCAGACGGTGGTCGGCCGGTAGCAGACGGCGGCGGACGGTGGTCGCCGGCGGATAAACAGTGACCGTGTGTTTTGGGAATGAAATGGGAATAATGAAAAACAACTTTTTTTTGTTTCTCATTTCTTAAGAAAAAATGGATACAATTCTTAAATGGGAATGAAATGGAAACGAAAACAAAAATTACCAAACGCTATTCCCAAATAGAACTCCCAAAAATCTGGAAATGGAATGGGAAATTCTGGAATGGAAACGGTTACCAAACGGGGCCTAATGTTCTCTCTAGTTCTCTTTCCCTTCTCTATTTCTATTTTTTTTCTTTTTATTAAATGAAAAATAAAATAAAAATTAAAAATGAAGGGTTGTTTTGTCTATTTCATGTAAAATTTTGATGGAAAATTTAGTTTCACTATTTTTTTTCTTCAATATATTCTATTAAGTTAAACAAAATAAAAGGTCGTTTTTCTACTTATAAGTAGAAGGGGGTAAAGTGTAGTAGGGAATTAGGGTTACGTTTTTATTGAAAAGTAGCCCCGGAGGCCTTGGTGTTGTCATTAGATAGTGTTTGGTTGCACGGAATCAAGGGCATAGAATTAAGAAAATATTTTTCTTTTTTTATATATATATATATATATATATATATTTTTCATGCGTTTGTTCCTAATTCCAATTCCATATCTCAAATTCTACGCTTCCAAACACTACCTTAGTGTCGATACAACATTTTTTCTTTCAGCATGCTGTGGGGCGGAGCTACTAAGGGCTCAAGGGGGACTGAAGTCCCCTCAATTTTTTAATTTTTCACTCTTACCCCTATATTTTTAGAAAAAAATCAATTAAAATCTCTTAAAATTTTATATGAATCTCCCCCTGAATTATAAAAATATCTAATAAACTCCTTAAAAATTTCTAGATCTACCGCCGTCGTCATGTTTATCATCTTTGTTATTCTTAATGCTTTCATTCAAGAAAAATGAGGTTTTGCAGACTTGCAGTTGCAGAAGAACTTGTACAATACAGGTATGTTTTCCAAGTGAATCTAATTGTCTTACATACGTATGTATCTGTATATATCGCGATGAAAGACCGTTACGGCATGTTTGGTTGGATAGAATCGAGGGCGGAATGGAATCGCATTCCGCCCTCGATTCCTATTCCGTTGTTTGGTTCTCCAATGGAATCACTTTTGTGATTCCATTGGAATGAAATTGGATGGAATGGGATTCCATTTAAGATGGGGTGGAATGAGATTCCAACCTAATGGAATCAATATCTTAAATTACATGATAGCCCTTGTAATTAAGCCCTTGAAAATTGAGAACAAAAACAGAAATTAGAGAACATAAATTAAAATTAGAGAACAGAAAGTTGGGAATAGAAATAGAAAATTGAGAATAAAAAATTGAGAACAGAACTAGAAAATTGAGAGCAGAAACTGAAAATTAAGAATAGAAACAGAAAATTGAGAACATAAACCGAAAATTGAGAACAAAAACAAAAAATTAGAGAACAGAAAATTGAGAACATAAACTAAAAATTGAGAACAAAAATAGAAAATTGAGAACAGAAACAGAAAATTGAGAACATAAACTGAAAATTGGGAACAAAAATATAAAATTAGATAATGGAAAATTGAGAACGAAAACTGAAAATTGAGAACAAAAATATAAAATTATAAGGGCAAAATGGAAATTTTACTATATTTCACTATTCCATTCTTTCTTTCATTCTATACCAACCAAACAAGAGAATGGAATAGTGATTCCATTCACAATTCCATTCCATTATTTCTCTCATTCCATTACTTCTTCCATTCCGTTCCATCCTCATTCCATTCCGTCCAACCAAACATGTCGTTATAGAATTATTGGAGGATATTTACATACAGAATGTGTATGTATTTCCTCTCCTTTGTCGGATGAAACGAAAAATGAATATTATTGTTTACCTGCAAAGCTGAGAGCAATGATGCCAACCGCGAGCAGAAGCTCCGCCCTCATTTTCTTTTGTTTGGCCGTCGGTTTATAGTATAAGGTGTTGCCCGGGGCGGGCGGTTTATATAACTAACATATTTCTTGTAGGAATTTGGAATAAAGAAGAAGAAGAAGCAAAGGTAAGCATATGTTTTGCTTGAAACTTGCTCTCTAATTCATTCTGTTTTATGTTCTTTGATTTCAGTCACAGCATGAGACAATTTCTGAACCTCCCCAAGTGTACAAAGCTTCAAATTGGTATGTCTGAAGAACTCGGAATATGTTCGCAAACAAATTATACATATAAATACCCTATTTTGTTTTAAATATTTTTTACACTACAACAAAAACGAGCTTTAGCGGCAATTCCATTAGCCGCTAAAAGCTCATTTTTTAGCCGCTAAAAGTTTTAGCGGCAATTCATATAGTTGCTGCTAATACTGCAGTCGCTATAGGTTATAGTAGCGAATTTATAATTGTCGCTAAAATTTAGCTGCTAAATATAAAAGATATAACGGCTATTTAGATTTCGTATAGTGACAAATTTAAATGCCACTAAAAATAAATAAATAAACAAAAATATAAAATATTTATTTTTACATTTAGTTGCAAATAACGATTTAACTGCTAAATATAAAAGACTTACGGCTATTTAGATTTTATATAGCGGCAAATTTAAATGCTACTGAAAATAAATGAAAATATTAAATATTTATTTTTGTATTTAGTGACGAATAACGATTTAACTGCTAAATATATAAGATATTTAGCGGCTAATTTCGATTTCTTATAACGACAAATTTAAATGCCGCTTTTGTTATTTAGTACAAATAATCTCAATGAAATGTTTCAAGAGCTTTATCAATCTCAATGAAATGTTTCAAGAGCTTTATTAATCTCAATGAAATAAGATTAACTTTATTAATCACCAACAAAAATCCGAAGTACAAATAATTGAGAATGTAAATCCGATATCCCCAAACAATGCCAAAAAAATAAAAAATACATCAATAAAATAATATTTAATTGAACTCCTAATTCAACGTAAATTAATATAATTTAACCTAATAATCTCTAAATTCCCTTAGAAGTAGGGATGGTCATGGGCTTGGGGGTCCGCCCAGCCCGAACGGCCCGACCCTATTTTTTTAGGGTTTGGGCTTAAGGTTTGAGCCCATGGGCCGGGCCTGAGCCTAGGTATTAGGGCCCGATCAAAATTAGGGTCGAGCTTGGGCAAGACCCAAAAAATTTAGGCCCGGCCCGGCCCGAAGGATATTTAAATATATATATACAACCCTGATATTTGGAATATTGGTTTCCTTTACAAATTGTAATTTTAATATTTTTTGTTGGTTTGGTTTGTTTGGAATATTGGTTTACCTTCAGAAATTGTAATTTTAATATTTCTTGTTGGTTTGATGTTGAATATTTTATATTTATTTTTGAAATTTAAAAAAAAAAAAAAAATAGGGCCGGACTTTGGGCTTAAAATTTTCTTATGGGCCGGGCTTGGGCATAGAATTAAGGCCCGATCACCGGGCTGGGCAGGGCTAGGGCCCAACGTTTTTTTGTAATACACTAGTCTAAGCCCGGCCCATGACCATCCCTACTTGGAAGAGTGTAACCAACATCAAACGCCCCATTAACCAAACAAAAAATTGCTCCTGTATGTATACAGACACAGAAACAAAAACATCAAAAACACAAAAATAGAGACAACATAAATATTAAAGTGGCATTCACACAAAAAATTTGGCATAATCCTCTTTATTTATGTACTCATTACCTAAATAACACTATTAAATACAACCAACACCAAACAAATCCGAGGCCCACCATTTCTTCTGAATTAGCAACATCAGCATGGGATTCAAAACAAAAGCTGGAAGTTAGAGGTCGGGCCAGCCTAGATCTAACTTTATAAGTTATTTGTTTTTATTTAAAACACAACTTGAGCCTAAAATGGTTCGATCCATGAACAACCTTAACCCTACCAAAAAATGGTGAAACTTACGGCATGTTTGGTTGGACGGAATGAAATGAGGGTAGAATAGAATGGAAGAAGTAATGGAATGAGAGAAGGAATGGAATGGAATTGTGAATGAAATCACTATTCCATTATCTTATTTGGTTGATATAGAATGAAAGAAAGAATGAAATAGTGAAATATAATAAAATTTCCATTTTGCCCTTATAATTTTATATTTTTGTTCTCAATTTTCAGTTTATGTTCTCAATTTTCTATTTATGTTCTCAATTTTCTGTTATCTAATTTTCTGTTTTTGTTCTCAATTTTCAGTTTATGTTCTCAATTTTCTGTTATCTAATTTTCTGTTTTTGTTCTCAATTTTTAGTTTATGTTCTCAATTTCCTGTTCTCTAATTTTCTGTTTTTGTTCTCAATTTTCGGTTTATGTTCTCAATTTTCTGTTTCTATTATCAATTTTCAGTTTTTGTTAGTTATGTTCTCAATTTTTTATTTTCAATTTTCTATTTCTATTCCCAACTTTCTGTTCTCTAATTTCAATTTATGTTCTCTAATTTTTGTTTTTATTCTCAATTTTCAAGGGCAATTACAAGGGTTATCATGTAATTTAAGATATTGATTTCATTAAGTTGGAATCCCATTCTAGCCCATTTCAAATGGAATCCCATTCTATCCAATTTCATTCCAATGGAATCACAAAAGTGATTCCATTGGAGAACCAAACAACGGAATAGGAATCGAGGGCGGAATGCGATTCCATTTCGCCCTCGATTCTATCCAACCAAACATGCCGTTAGGGATTTGCATTTCTCTTAGAGACCCAGATGCATGCAATGAGTACAAATATATATAACATTTAAATGAGAATCAGATCATGTCCCAAATGTGATTTTTTTTAATGAATGAATTAAGGAACAAAGTGAAAATCATGATATATATGCTCCAGACTTTTAAAATTGTACTCCACCTAAAACCTTTTAAAACAAGAAATGTAATCTGTTTCTAAATCATGTGTGTGCTCAAGCCAATAACCAACACAATCACAATAAACAATGTGATTTTCAACAATTGTTTTCAAAATAAACACTAGAGCCCACCACCCAGAACTACTAGAACATACCTTAAGTATAGTTTTTTTTTTTTTAATAAATAGTAGAATCTCTCTTACGTTATTCACGAGGAAGCACTTGTGTCTTTTTTTTAGGCCTTCCCATCTACAATCCAAAATGAAATAAGATATCAATAATATTTTAAGTAAGCACCTAATAATATTGGAACCTAAACATAAATTTGAGAGAGAGATTTATGGGAAGAACCATATAATATTGGAATCAATATAATAGTGATTACAACGAAAAAAATATAATAAACAGTAAAAAACGAAACTGAGCAAAAAGAAAAGAAACAAAAGGATTGAAAACAAAATTAGGTATACCAATGGGAAAAAAACAAAGTGAAATATTGACGTCAACCCGTGTGCTAGGAACTCAATTTGAACCTCGCCCTGCTATTCACTAGAAAAAAAAAACACACATAATAATCAGGAAAAATAAGGTGGCGTTTGGTTAGTGTTTCCACTTTTCTGAACCCAACTGGAATGGGTTGGGTTGAGTTGAATTGGGTTGGGTTGAGAATTTTGGAAACAGAATTGCATTTGGTAACGACAATTTTTGTTTTGTGCTGAGAACAGAATGTGTTTGGTAACGATTTTATCCTAAAACTATTTTTTTTTTTTTTTTTTTTTGTGTTTGGCGGCGGCGAACGGTGTCCGGACGCCGGCGACGGCGGTGTGTCAGACGGCGACGGTGGTGGCCGGACGGCCGGCGGGGCGGCGGAGGTGGCTGGCGACGGTCGCCGGCAGGCGGCGGACAGTAGCCGGAGGTGGCTGCCGGCGGCGCGGACTTTCGCCGGAGGTGGCCGGCGGCAGCGGAAGGTCGCGGGAGGTCGGCGGACCGCAGCGGGTGGTGGTGGTCGGCCGACAGATGAAGACGGAAGTTGAGAATTTTGGGTTGAGTTTTTTTAGCACAAAAAGAAACAATTTTTTTTTGTTTCTGGTTTCTTTAGTATTTTGAGAATCAATTCCTATTTTTTGGGTTGGGTTGGGTTGGGTTGAATTTTGTGTTTCCTAAACGCGTTCCCAAAAATCAAACCCAAAATTTTTGGGTTGGATTGGATTGGGTTTGGTTGAGAACACTCGGGGCCTTATGGTGGACGAACAAAACAACTATGGGCAACATTATTGTCATCCCAAAATATATGGTCATATGACTAACATAGCATTATTAATCCAAGCCGAAGATGTCGGCATGAAAAATAAAAACTATAAGGAAATTCTCATCCTTATGCATGAAGTAATTTTGTAATCTTGTTTTTTTATCAACAATGAAGGTGTAATGATCAAAAATTAGACATGCAAGGGGAAAGAAGGAATTATGAGAAAACAATAGTGAAGAATAATATCAAAAGTTTAGGCCCTGTTTGGTTAGTGTTCCCAACCAAACTCAACCCAAACCAACCCAATCAAAAAATTCTGAGTTTGATTTTTGAGAACACGTTTGGCAAATACAAAACTCAACTCAACCCAACCAAAAAAATAGGAATTAATTCTCAAAATATTAAGAAAATGAGAAACAAAAAAAATTTGTTTTTTTTTGTGCCAAAAAAACTCAATCCAAAGTTCTCAACTCCGGCTACCATCCGACAACCACCCGCTGCTGTCCACAGCCGCCGTCTACCGCCACCGTCCGGCGACTGTCGCTGACCACTTCCAGTGACTGTCGCCGGACACCGTACATTGCCGTCCGTCCGTCCGCTGCCGGCATCCGGCCGTCCGGCTACCCCCTAACACCGCCGTCGCCGCCAAATACAAAAAAAAAATTCAAAAAAAAAATTAGTTTTAGGATAAAATCGTTACCAAACACATTCTATTCTTAGCACAAAACAAAAATTGTCATTACCAAATGCAATTTTGTTCCCAAAATTCTCAACCCAATCCAATTCAACTCAACCAACCCCTTCCAGTTGGGTTCAGAAAAGTGGGAACACTAACCAAACGCCACCTTACATATTCAGCACATGTGAAGCGATAGGCGATCAATAAATGTGCGCATAAGATTCTGAATAAATTATACTAAAGTTCTTAAATAGAAAGAGTATGTCATGAAATTCCTCAAAATTTTCAGAAGCACGATGTTTACTTCCATATTTATTTCATGGATTCAAATTTTCATATGTAATGCCTCTTTAGAAATGCCAACTGATAGCTCGTTGGGAGAAAAAATTGAACTTCACGCTCCCAAATTTTACAGGTACATTCATAATATATGATGTGAACGAACAATTGATAGCTTGTTTGCATAATAAAAAATTGATTGAAAAAGAACAAAAATTTCGTAATGAAATATGAGCCACAACTAAGGCCCCGTTTGGTTAGTGTTCCCAACCAAACTCAACCCAAAAATTTTGGGTTTGATTTTTGAGAACGCGTTTGGCAAACACAAAACTCAATCCAACCCAACAAAAAAAATAGGAATTGATTCTCAAAATCTTAAAGAAATCAGAAATAAAAAAAAAAAATTTCTTTTTGTACCCAAAAAACTCAATCCAAAATTCTCAACTTCCGTCTTCATCTACCGGCTGACCACCACAACCTGCTGCCGTCCGCCGTCGCCGTTCGGCCACCACCGCCGCCGTCGCTGTCTGACACACCGCGGTCACCACCGTCCAGCGACCTTCCGCTGCCGCCGCCATCTCCGGCAACCACCTCCGGCGACCGTCGCCGGCCACCTCCACCGCCGCCGGTCGTCCGGCCACCGCCCTTGTCGGCCGGCCGCCACCAAACAAAAAAAAAATTCAAAAAAAATAAATTTAGTTTTAAGATAAAATCGTTACCAAACACATTCTGTTCTCAGCACAAAACAAAAATTGTCGTTACCAAACGTAATTCTGTTCCCAAAATTCTCAACCCAACCCAATTCAACTCAACCCAATCCATTCCAGTTGGGTTCAGAAAAGTGGGAACACTAACCAAACGCCACCTTAGTATTCCCAACCCAACCCAACCCAAAAATTCTGAGTTTGATTTTTGGGAACGCGTTTGGCAAATACAAAACTCAACCTAACCCAACCCAAAAAATAGGAATTGATTCTCAAAATGTTAAGGAAATGAGAAACAAAAAAAAAATTATTTTTTTTTTGTGCCCAAAAAACTCAACCCAAAGTTCTCAACTCCGGCCACCGTCCGACGACCACCCGCCGATGTCCATCGCCGCCGGTCACCGGCCGACGCCGTCCGGCGAATGTCGCCGGACACCGTGCGTCGCCGTCCGTCCGTCTCCGCCGCCCACCGTCCGGCACCACCGCCGTCACCAGCGTCCGGCACCACCGCCGTCACCAGCGTCCAGCCGTCTGACACCACCGCCGTCGCCGTCCGGCCGTCCGGCAACTGCAGCCAAACACAAAAAAAAAATTCAAAAAAAAAATTAGTTTTAGGATAAAATCGTTACCAAACACATTCTGTTCTCAGCACAAAACAAAAATTGTCGTTATCAAACGTAATTTTGTTCCTAAAATTCTCAACTCAACCCAACTCATTTCAGTTGGGTTCAGAAAAGCGGGAACACTGACCAAACGCCACCTAAGCAATCATATATAACTAATCTCAAAGCGAAGCATAGAACTATGTAATGTAAGTAAAACTCACCAAATCCTCACCAATGACATTCCATCTTGTGTTCGAGAAGAAGGAGCTCCATCGCCATCGATTGCCTTGAGTGAAAGCGAAGAAGACGGCATGAAATTCTTCGAATTCCTATCGTTGCGTTAAATTCCGTCACTGCAAGTTTTTATTTACTTCCATATATGAACATTCAGACGGTTCGGGATAATCAATCATATGCTTTTGTTTGGTAGGGCATGCACAGAAGAATCAAAATTCAAAATTGATCTTAAAAATTCGCAATTTTGGGCATATAGAAACTGTTCATGAACTTGATTGAGGGAAAAAAAGACTAAAAATGCAAACCGAGATCACCTTTTTTGTAGAAACCGGAGAGCCCAAAATCGATAGCCTTAAGCGGTGAATTCTCGTCCTTGTTGAGGAGGAGGAAGTTCTTTGGCTTGAGATTCTAGTGAATGACCCCCATGGAGTGGCCGTGTGGACGATCATTCAGAGCAGCAAAGCGGCGGCGCATCCGGTGTTGTTCCACCGTTTTGTCTGACATCGATTGTGGAAAACCTCCCCCACCTAATATTCAATCGATTTTGGAAGAGTGGAGTAGTGGAGAAGAGTGGAGAAGAATAAGAAAGCGGCAGGGACGGAGGGGAAGCATTGACTCTTTGATTCTAACAGGGTTTGATAACCGTTTCTATTTCCATTCCAACGGTAGGATGGAAATGGGATGGTATTTTCTTCTTGAGAGTAGAATCGCGTTTGGTAACGATAATTTTTTTTTTTTTTTTTTGGAAGGGAATTGTGTTTGGTAACGATTTTATCCTAAAATCAAATTATTTTTTTTTGCTTGACAGCAGTGGCTCCGGCACCGACGACGCCGGCCGGAAGGCAATGTCGCCATCGCCAGCGACGGCCGGACAGCGGTGGCGGGTGGGTGACAGTGGCTGAAAAATTTCCTGCCAGACGGTGACCGGCGACAGTCGCTGAAGATGGCCGCTGGTGGCCGGCGGCGGCAGATGGTGGTCGCCCTGCGGGTGAACAGTGACTATGTGTTTTGTGAATGGAATGGGAATAATGAGAAACAACTTTTTTTTGTTTCTCATTTCTTAAGAAAAAAGTGGGCATAATTCTCAAATGGGAATGAAATGGAAACGGAAACAAAAATTATCAAACGTTATTCCCAAACAGAATTCCCAAAAATCTGGAAATGGGATGGGAATTTATGGAATGGAAACGGTACCAAATGGGGCCTTAGTATTTTGACATATTTATGTCAAATAAAACTCATGGAGGTTTTTTTTTTTTTTTTCCCCCCTTTTTTAATGAATAGATTTCCTTTTTCTATTTTCCTCTAGATATTATTCTCTTAATTTGATTGGATTCGATTGGAAATAAAATTATATTTTGATTAGTTTTTTTTTAATTAAAGATTTGGCGTCAAAATTTGGAATCAAAATTAAAACATTTAGTGGCAATTAAATAATTTGTCACTAATATCATTAGTGACTATTTTTTAACTACCGCTAAAATAATTGTCGTTATAGCCTGTTTTTGTTGTAGTGTTATAAATATACTTAATTATGTTTTTGAGCTCTAGCCTTTTTTTTTTTTTTCCTTTTTCTTTCGAGCTTGTTTATGTTTTTGCTAACTTGTTAAATTTGAAAAATGATAAGATTAATTCCCGGAGGGGACTGTCCCTAGCAACTTTCCCAACATAATCGACTCCTTGTACCATTTTGAATTTTTGGTTTTGACTAGTTTATTTTTGTGTTATTTTTAAGAAAAATCGGCGATTAGTCTTATTTTTAGAGTGTAATCTGTGATTAGTTCTTTCTTACTATTAGGTTTTTATCTAGTCCCTTAAGTTGGATTTTACTTGAGTTTTAGTCTCGCATTGTAGGAATTGTAAGGACATTGCAGAGGTTTTATAGTGAATATTAGTTATATGTAACGAATATTAGTTACAATTTCATAATTTTTTTTTATTTTTTTTTTACATATATCTGGGTATTTTTTTGTTATATGTACTTATATAATATTAGTTGCATGTTATAATTGCATATATCTATGTAATATTTTGTGACATTTAACAAATAGTGGACACAAAAATTAGTTTAATATTAGTTCGATGTATTTGTGTACATTTAGTTACCTGTAACTAATTATATGTATTTTTGTGTGATTTTTGTTACATCTAACAAAATTTTAAACACAAAATTGTTACATGTTACAAAATATAGTAATTTTACACACAAAATTGTTACATGTAACCGCGCGCGTGCAAGACTTCTACCTTTTTAAAATAGGCGGGACTAAACTAAACTTTCTTTCGCCTTTGGGACTTTTCACCAATTAAGGGAAAATATATGGGACCTCTCGCCGATTACCCCTTAAAACTATCAGATTTACGTAGCAGAATAAAAAAAATTAAATCATAATTTAATATCTAATTCCTTAAATTGGATCTATCTGTATAAATACTAAAACAAAGATGTTGGTAGTATTAAATTTTTTTTAGTAGACAGACATCTCTTTCGGTGTTTTAGCTTCTAAGCTATATAGTTCTCGATGTGTGATCTGAGAAAACTCTTTCAAAAGCGTTTGAACATGAACAAAAATAGCTACACAAGGCTGATTAAGTTCAAAGTGACACAAATGTTTCAACTCTAACAGTCTTTACACGGAGAATCTAAAAAAAAAAAAGTGTTCTTGGAATTTTTAAGATCAGATCTAATTACAAGACTCTAAGGCTACCCTGATTTGAATATTGGAGATGGCATAATTCAAATTAATCGTGCAAAAAGTAATAGATCTCACAGACAGAGAAAACAAGGAAGGGGGCGGCCTCATTGTGTTGATTGATTCTCATAGGGATAGGCGGCCATTAGGCTTCCCTGCCTCATTAAATACTGTCCTACAAACTTCCTTAATTGCATTTTGGCCCATGAATTTCTTAAGTTCAACATTACTATCCATTTTTTTCAAGAATTCTCCTAACATCAATTTCTTATTTGCGTGTGACCCATTAAATTCATATCAAAAGTTGGCTGGTGAATTAATTAATTAGTTTACTCATCAATTAATTTATAAAAATTGGATCAATTTCAATTTTGCCCTTCTAGGAGAAAATGATTTTTCTCTTAAGGCATTTCCTCTGAATGTGAGTCACGTTTATTCACTTATCCCGACCATATCCAATTAATAAGAATTTAACCAACCCGGAGACGGATGAATGCCAGACTGATGTAAAGTGATGGTATGAAGGTGAATTTGAAAAAAAATAAAAAATAAAAAGGAGATAAATATTGAAGAGTAAAATTTACATGCTTTTGATTTGTGATGAATTTATTAGAGATTCTAGATGTGTTTTGTATGATAAAACTTTTTTTGGGTTTTATCGGTACAATATTTTCTTTAATTAAAATCTTTAATTTGCTTATGCCTTGTTTGATTAAAATAAAATAGATAAAATTGTTCTTTTACTTTAATATTGATTCATTTTTTATCATAATTATTTTTAAAAATTAAATTAAAATAAAAGTGTAATTTTACCTATTTCCTTTTTTAAAATTAGATAAAAAAAATAAATTCATTCTATTTATTTTTAAATTATTCTAATTTAAAAAGAAAAAAACTTCTTGCTTTATTTTGTTTAAAAATAAAAATAATAAAATGCTAGTTAGGTACAAATAAAAATAATAAAATGCTAGTTAGGTACTCAAAAATAGAAGGAAAATTTGGTGAAAGGTCCCATTCCATAAAATCATTATTTTGCGGGGTATGATTTTTAAAATGTGATTTTTTGAATCTTGGGATCTCACAAAATTCCCAAAATAGAATCCATTTCAAACAAAAAAAACCACCGGCTAAATCAATCTGCAAGCCGACGTACTCAAACACACTTTTGACACATCCAAACAGCAAATACAAAAGCACAAAAAGGAAAAGGACATTAGACAAGGGAAGAACTCCAATTTCCATTACCCAACGAGAGAGGTGATCAATACTGAAACATATCAGCTGAAGCAGTGATGGGCTGCGTTGGGCATGGGAGTTGCAGCGGCTCCATCATATTCTCCGGCAGCTCAGGTATAATATCCTCCTCCAAATTCTCCGGCAGCCCAGGAATAATATCCGCCGCCAAGTTCTCCGGCAGCCAAGGTATAATATCCGCCGCCAAATTCTCCGGCAGCCCAGGTATAATATCCGCCGGCATTCCATTAACCTCCGCCGCGATCTGAAGCACCGAATTCAACGATTGGAGCCTATTGCTCAGCTCAAAGAGTTGAGCCCTGAGTACATTGTTTTCCGAAGCAACCCCGAGGTACTTCTCTGTGACGACGCTGATAGTCCCGGCAAGGTGCTTATTATCTTTCTCGAGTTGGCTCGATTGACCCATCAGATCATCCAAAAGCTTTTGCTTCCTCATGCGTGACCTCCTTGACGATTCCCGGTTGGAGATCATCCTCTTCCTTTTCCTCTCATCGAAATCCACATCGGAGCTTGAGCTTGTTTGCTGTTGAATCGTTGACATGGATTTTTCGATTACAGTTGATCAAAAGGATTACCAAAATTACTTAAATAGAACTGCTGGAATTTGGAAATTGAAAAGGGTGGGACCAGCCTTATGTGATTTTTTGAGTCATGTGCGTGTGTGCATGCTGACAGTGTGCGTGTGTGTATGTGAGAAAGAGAGAGAAGTCGGCGCGTGAGGGTTTAATCGATATGAAATATGAACTTCAACCCCATTGAATAAATACATAAAGGTGTCATTTAGTTAGGGTTCCACTTTTCTGAACCCAATTAGAATAGATTGGATTGAGTTCAGAATTTTGAGAATAGAATTGTGTTTAGTAATAACAATTTTTGTTTTGTGCTGAGAACAGAATCGTATTTGGTAACGATTTTATCCTAAAACTAATTTTTTTTTTGGAATTTTTTTTTTGTGTTTGGCGGCGGCGGTGGTGTCAGACGGTGGCCGGATGGCCAGACGCCAGCGACGGCGGTGGTGGCCGGACGCCGGCGACGGCTGTGATGGCTGGACGGTGGCCGGCGGCGGTGGATGGACGGCGACGCATGGTGTCCAGAGACGGTAGCCGGAAGTGGCCGGTGGCGGTCGCCGAACGGCGACAGCAGACGGCGGCAATGGACGGTGACCAGCGGCGGTGGACGGCGGCGGGTGGTGACCGGAGTTGAAAACTTTGGGTTGAGTTTTTTAGGCAAAAAAAAAAAAAGTTTTTTTTGTTTCTCATTTCCTTAACATTTTGAGAATCAATTCTTATGTTTTGGGTTGAGTTGAGTTGGGTTGAGTTTTGTATTTGCCAAATGCGTTCCCAAAAATCAAACTCATAATTTTTGGGTTGGGTTTGGTTTGGAACACTAACCAAACGGGGCCATAGAGATCCTAATCGGATAAAGGTTGTTTGATAGGAAATTCAATAGGAACCGGTTTAGATGGATCATATATTAAAACTATCAGATTTACATAGTGGAATAAAAAAAATTAAATCATAATTTAATATATGATTCCTTAAATTGGATCTATCTGTATTAGTACTAAAACAAAGATGTTGGCCGTATTAAAACTTTTTTAATAGACATCTCTTTCGATGCTTCAGCTTTAAATCCGGGTAGTTCCCGATGTGTGATCAGAGAAGGCTCTTCCAATAGTGTTTGAACATGAGCAAAAACAGCTACACGAGTTTGATTATCTTAAAAGTAACACAAATGTTTCAACTCCAACAGTATTCACACAGAGAATCTAAAAAAAATTAGTGTTTTTGGGATTTTTAAGATCAGATCTAATTACAAGACTTAAGGCTACTCTGATTTGAATCTAGGAGATAGCATAATTCAAATTAGTCGTGCAGAAAGTAACATATCTCACAAACAGAGAAAACAAGGAAAGGGGCGTCCTCATTGTGTTGATTGATTGTGTAAGACCCTGATTTTTCTTATACGCATAATTTGAGTCACATTGGAGCACATTTGAAAATAACAAGGTGGATAGCGCTATTAATTGTGTGATTTAAAAGTTTAGGGATCAAATTGTAGTTTTCAAAACATTAAAATTAGAATTGGGTTTAATTAATATCCTAACTAAAAAGAAGGGGGCTTAGTGTAATTATATATATATTATATATATGTGTGTGTGTGTGTAAGCCGTGAGATCATCTCACCCGAACAATCGAGAATGGTGAGGGGAATAGTAGGTCGGTGGGGTTAGCTCTCTTTTTCAACAAATATATATATATATATATACACACACACATATGTCCATCCCTACATTTATGAGGACGTGAAGCAGAAGAAAAACAGAAAACGAAGAGAGAGAGAGAGAGAGAGAGAGAGGGATTCGCCGGCGGTGAGCTTGTGGGTTCGTTTGTGTGTGTGTTCTGCGTGATCAAGGTGTGTGTGTTCTGCGTGATCAGGGTGTGTGTGGCCTGCTGTGTGTGTATGTGTTCCGGTGGTGACGGTGGCGTAAGTGTTCCGGCGAGGGTGTGTGTGTTGTGTATGTTGCTGTGTGTTGTGTGAGCTGTGATAGTGTGTATGTGGGTGTATTTCGCTGTGTGTTTGGCTATGTATGCGTAGGTGATGAGTTGGTCCGACGGTGGTTGATTTATGTGGGTATGAGTTGGTGGTCGGTGTGGGTGTGTTCTCCGGCAGTGGTTATTGCTCCGGGGGTGGTCCGTAAAAGGGGGGTGTATGGTTGTGTGTTCTATGTGGGTGTGTTTTGTCTGTGTGTGTGTGTGTTTAGTGTGGGTGTCGTCGTTGGTTGGCTAAAATGGAGTAGAAACAGAAAACGGAGAGAGAGAGAGAGATCGGATTTCGGTTTTGGCCGGTGAGGTGTTGTCGTTCGTCGGTGTGTGTGTGTGGGTAATGGGCTTCGTGTGTGTGTGTGTTGTCGTTTGACCGGCCGACAGAGGCGGTAAATGAAGGTGGCGTGATCGGAGGGTTGTTGGTGGCTGAACGCAAACGGGAAACGGAAACACAGGGAAAGAAAACACAAAACAGAAAAAGGAAGAAGAAAGAGGAAAGGAAAAAGGAGGAATTACACAAACTACCCCAATAAAACTTAAAACTCATCTCGCGGACCAGTGAAAAATCCGAGAGAGGTAGAATTCCGAATTCTCCTAATATATGTATTTAATGATATTTAATTATCTCGTGGGTGATTATAAAACTAATTACTAGCATAAAAAATATCGAAATTGCGATAATAAATATTGAGATCATTCATATGAATAAATTCGATATCGTAAACTGTAATGGAGTAATACTCATTGAATAGTAATATAGAATGCGGGGAATAGAAAATTATGAAAATTAGGGCCTGCATTGCATGGTTAGGTTATTTTTTACATAAAATATTAATTTAGACCCTGTCACTATTAGGTTCGCAGGTACCGGAGTACCGGTAGAGGATAGTCGGAAAAAATCTTCGAAACAGATAACCAGATGAGTGTACTGTCTTCTTGCCAAATCTATTTTCAAATATATGATGGAAAATGTGTTTACTTAAAATTGGATGAATTTATAACTTATATGGATCAAGCGGATTTGAGTGTTTTGGAAATGTGGATTACGTTGTTTTTTTTAAAAGAAAATGGAAAGAAATAATTTGTTGAATCTAGTTGGTTTTAAAAGAAGGTGGAAAAATGATATTTGGATTAAATCGGTTTTGGAGATAGAGATTGATGTTATTGATTTGTAATTTGACGATGTTGTTATTGATTTTACGATGCTATTGATTTTATCTGCTTCGGGAAAGCGTTGATTATCTATTGAGTATATTGTTGTTGTTGAGGTGAAGTGGAGATTGGTATTTGGAGATTCACCCGCTTGGCATAATCCAGCGGAGCGGTGTTCACCTGCTTAGTATAGTCCAACAGAGTGTTGTTTCACCCGCTTGGTATAGTCCAGTGGAGCGTTATTATGTCCCGCTATGAAGGCATATCCTACGGGTGGTACGGTACCGTTGTAACTCGTGATCGTGAGGTTAAAACGATCACATGACTAGCTGGGGCGTGATGTGATGTGATGTGGTGTGATGCAGTGTGATGAGGTGTGGTGTGGTGCGATGTGATGTGGTGTTTGTCGTATATGGTGATTTGGATGAACACATTTATATATATTTTACTTTACACTGGATTGGTGTATCCATTTACATTGGTATATCTATTATTTCGGTTGCGTTATACTATATAGTAGCGGTGACGTTCTGGTTGATTTTTACTGCTTGGGTTTGAGATGTTATAAACATATATATATGGGGGGGGCGGTTTGTGGTGACACAAAAATGGGTGTTTTCCTTGTGGTATGATACATTTATATATATTATGAGATTTTTATATATAATGTAATGTTTATATGTTATGCTTGATCCATTTAAAAATATTTTTATTAAGAAGACAATATACAGCAGTTAAGAGTCGGTCCCTTACCGGCACTAGGTAGAATCATGCGATGGAGTCATGTGGGAGTTTTTGAGTTGAACTGTTTGAGACAAACATATGAGAGGTTCATAGTATTATATATTTGTTGTTCTTATTTTTGGGGACGGGTGTGTGTCCCCATATGAGAGGATGTATATGGTCTGTATATGCGATTATATATTTATGCATGCATAGTGTCATTTTCTAGTTGGTTGGATGTACAAGTGTTGTTGTGTCGACGTCACGCCGGCCCCAAGGTAACGGGTGTCCGGGGTGGGGTTTGATAGATTGTCATAGGGATAGGCGGCCATTAGGCTTCCCTGCCTCATTAAATACTGTCCTACGAACTTCCTTATTTGCATTTTGGCCTATGAACTTCTTAAGTTCAACATTACTATCTATTTTTTTCGAGAATTCTTCTAACATCAATTTCTTATTTGTGTGTGACCCATTAAATTCATATCAAAAGTTGGTTGGTGAATTAATTAATTAATTTACTCATCAATTAATCTATAAAAATTGAATCAATTTCAATTTTGCCCTTCCAGGAGAAAATGAGTTTCATCTTGAGGCATTTTCTCTGAATGTGAGTCACGTGTATCCACTTATCATGGCCATGTCCAATTGGCAAGAATTTAACCAAGAGAAACCCCTCAGGTTTAATATGCATATTCCACGATCTTTCTATTTTTATTTTCATAAGGACCAAAAGCCCATAGTCCATTCATATGTATTTGATTGATAATATAATTTTTTGTGATACCTGGTTGGAATTTCATCTCAATCATCATATTGTTTTGGGCAGAGGCTTAAGTTAATTATATTAAACCAAATCACATAGGTCACGTTTCTTTTTATTAAGAGTAATAAATCTTTTTTTGTATACTCATATATTCTCATGTATGTTTTACTATACACAATAAATGCCTTTGATGACTCTTGGTTAGAGAATAACACTCATACTTTCGAAGTATAATAACCTATACATGTAATATACAGTACTTCAGGTGCAAAAGTTCACAGAATACAATTACACCTCAGATATCCTATTTTACCTCGAGCTAAACTAACATGTAAGATATCAAGAATGATCACATTCAGTCTCTCATTACCACTTAGTAAGTCCCAATCCCTTTGCAGATGTTCTAATATCTCATGCTAATGGATTGAAACTCATCATTCTCAAAGACAGAACATCAGATCAAACTAGCTTAGATTGTTGAATATCTTTCAACAATCTAATACTGACGAAGAACAATTTAAAATATCGAATTACAAAATGTCTTTAGTCTCCTCTTATTTAATTATATTAAGTAGTTGAACATTTTACTTAACATTCAAGGTCTATAGCAATTATAAAAATTATATCAAGAAGTATATTTTATAAACCGTAAAAGATTGAAACGTTCTAAACTAGATTGATTATAGGGATTCTTAAAGTGTCACTAGTATTTGACCAAAAATGTTGCATAGAACCTTCACCTTTACACCCATATTTGAAAGGAATGTCAACAGTCTGGGTTCGGTTCGGTTTCATGCAAAACCAAAATCAAAATCGTTTAAGATATATAAAACCAAAACCGTCGATTTTTTTTAAACAGTCTTAAAACCGGACCATTTAATTTTAACCAAAACCAAAACCAAAACCGCGAAACCGTTTAAGATTTTTAAATTTTATAAAAAAATAAAACCAAAACAACAACCGCGAATTACAATTCACTATTAATTCTAAACATTCTTCAAATCATACTTTCTTTAAAATAACTAAAAACTAATAGCAAAACTAACTCATAAAAATATTTTTCAAAATCATACGGTCTGCGAAACTAACTATATAAAAACAGTTTTCAACATAAACTATAAACCAAATAAAGTGTAAATTAAAAAAGTTAAAAGTATAAATAAATAAAAAATAGGGATAAAACTATAAATACTAAATAAATTAAAAATAATATATATATATATATATATATATATATATATCGGTTACACAGTTTGACTCACGGTTCGATTACGCGGTTACTATCCGAAAATCAAAACCAAAACCGCTTAGATTTCTAAATCTAAAACCAAAATCAAAATCAGAATCAAAATTAAAACCATTTAGTCAATTTCAATTCGAATCATTTGGTTTGGTTTCTCTCGGTTATTCATCGGTTTGAATTTTTTTTGCCAGCCCTAATATTTGAGGAGAATTTCGTCATTTTAACCAACATTTTTTTCCACACGCAATGGGACAACTCTTGTGATATTTTCTCTTTTCCAAACAATATCTCGAAATGTGTATGACGTGGAAGTTTCCGATTGGTTGAGATATGATAAGAAATGAGTGCCCACAATTTGTAAGAGATCTCAATTATATTTGCTCAACCCCATACATAATCATCCTACACAAACACAAACTCTCTCTCTCTAGAAAGCAAATCAATGGCGGCAATGGCCGGAGTGAGCCTCCCCACCCCTAAGGTCTTGGCCAAGGCGTCGGACCTACCACCAAAGCCTTATTTTTACACCCCTAAATCCCCCTTTCTCAACTACCCATGTAAGATGTCTTTTGGGTTTGGTCGGATTTGTGTCCGGCCAGTTGCGGCGGCGCCGGAAAAATTGTCGGAGAAGGTGGCGGAGAGCATCAAGCAGGCGGAGGAAACGTGCTCCGGAGATCCCGCTAGTGGAGAGTGCGTGGCGGCGTGGGATGAGGTGGAGGAGCTGAGTGCGGCGGCGAGTCATGCAAGGGACAAGAAGAAGGATTCCGACCCGTTGGAGACTTACTGTAAGGATAACCCGGAGACGGACGAGTGCCGGACTTATGAGGATTGATGTGAAGTGATGGGATGTGATGAAGGTGAATTTGGAAAAAAAAATAAAAAAAATAAAAAATAAAAAAAGAGATGTGTTTGTATGATAAAACTTTTTTTTGGGTTTTATTTGTACAATATTTTCTTTAATTAAAATCTTGAATTTGCTTATGCCTTGTTTGGTTATGATTTTTTTATTAAAGGGTAGGGGTGTCCGGCCAGTTACGCTATTATCTCCTCCAGCAATCTTAATTGGTTAATTATCTCTGTGGGTGATCTTAAAAATGCACTCTCTCTGTCCATTCAAAATATCGTGACTAAATTTACTTGTTAATTCAATAATTGAAATGAAATGTTAGGATAATTTAAATTATATTTTGGTTTATTCATTAATATAGTGACATGAAATTAGTTAATTAATTTACTAGACATTTTGATACATTATTTTAAAAATTTATATATTTAACAATTAAAGTAATATGTAATAGATTAAATGATTTTGGTATGATTTGATTGATTATCATTTTGTAGGGATGGTCATGGGCTTGGGGGTCAGTCCAGCCGGAATGGTCCAGTCCTATTTTTTTAGGGTTTGAGTTTAGAGTTTGAGCCCACGGGTAAGGCCTGAACCTAGGTATTAGAGCCCGATTAAAATTAGGGCCGGGTTTGAGCAAAGCTCAAAAATTTTAAGGCCGTCCCGGCCAGGCCCGAAGGATATTTAAAAAAATAAAAATAAAATAACACACACACACACACACATATATATATATATACATACATTACAATACAACCCTAATATTTGGAATATTGGTTTTCTTTCGAAATTGTAATTTTAATATTTCTTATTGGTTTGATTTGTTTGGTTGTTTGGAATATTGGTTTGTCCTTAGAAATTGTAATTTTAATATTTACATGCTTTTGATTTGTGATGAATTTATTAAAGATTCTAGATATGTTTGTATGATAAAACTTTTTTTGGGTCTTATTGGTACAATATTTTCTTTAATTAAAATCTTGAATTTGCTTATGCCTTTTGGATACACTCATCTTCACTAACAACTTATCCGGATGATCTTAAGGGCGTACTCTCTACCAGGTGATTAAATTCAAGATTTAGGTTGTGTTTGAATGAAGGATTTGTAAGAGAGATTTCAATTGGTTAGGAGATTTTGAAATTCATTTTTGGTAAATCCCTTATTTAGGTAATATGAGAAATGATTTGTGAAATTCATTTTTAGGTGAATGGAGGGATTTAAAAATGAATTTGGGGGGTGTAATTTGTGAAATCATTCCATCACCGTTCTTCGTCTCTTCTTCGTTCTTCTGTCTCTTCTTCTGCTTCTGCATCTGCTGATGGTTCGAAATCGATTTCGATTTCGAAATCGAACCCTATTCAAGGTTCGAATTCGTTTTAGGTTCGATTTCATTTTTCGTTCTTCGTCGTCTGCTTCGGTCTTCTGCTTCGCTTGTCGTCTGCTTCTGCCTCTTCTTTTGCTTCTGCTGTTTCGTCGTCTGCTTCGGTCTTCATCGATCGTCATCAATCGTCTGACGATTTCGATTGCGACGATTTCGATCTAACGACGACGACAATGGCCAGAAATCACCGGCGACGGCCAGATTTGTTCTTGGCAAAGAAGATGGCTAGATTTGTTTTTGGATTGATTTTTTTATTTTTTTTATTTTTTATTTAGAAGTGATAAAAAATAGAACAAAAAATATATATATATTCTAAATACTTCATTTCCAACAATTATTCAAAGAACGGATTTGTGAAATGAATGGATTTTAAAATTCAGGATTTTAAAATCCCTTCATTTCACAAATTCCTTGTATTTATCAAATCTATTGCCCAAACACAATCTTAATTCTTGAAATATTCCTCAAGAGATGAGAGTTGAGCCTAAGTGCCGGTAGTCCAGTTGACAAATGGAAGTGTTCCCTTTCTTTGTTATTGGGTTGATATCGTGACAATCAAACACGAAAATATATAATTCGTGTTTTAAATTTACTTATTAATTCGATAATTGAAATGAAATGTTATGATAATTTAAATTATTTTTTAGTTTATTTATTAATAAGTGACATAATATCTAATATCTAATAGTAAAACCTAAAAGATGAGGCTTTGGCTTTGGAATGAACCACATCAAAGAACGAGGGTTTTCTTTGTTCTCCTTGGTCGTCGATCATTATCCATCATCCATCCATGATGATCCATCCACATCTTCCCTCACCAATGAACCGCTCCTCCATCATCATTCCCTCAATCAATTAGCCGTTTGAAGCTCTACAATCACCAGCAATTCCCACAATCTGTTGTTACAACCGTTATTGTGATGGGAAACGCTTGCGGATCCCTCATCAATTGCCGTTCCAACGATCTATTTCAATCTCCACTAATGAATCTTCAATTATTCATCAATGATTTCTTCTCCTCCATGAAAGGTAACGGTTTCTACCTTCAATCCATAGATTATATAAATCAAGCTTTCTTGACTTCTTCTTAATTACTCAAATCTTCAATCCTCTTCTTCACTCTTCTCTAACTGCTGAAATATATTTGTTATTGACAAAAGTTTTGACTCCTGGAGACTTCATCTTCTTCTCAATCTTCACTATCTTAAGGTATGAAACATATAGATTTTTCATTTAGCTGTTCACACTCAATGCACACCATGTGTTTGATACTTTTCCTCAACCATATTTTGTAGAACTTGATTTCCTTCTCTGTTTCTTATTTGCCAATACACGATTTTCTCTGTTTGCTAATCCCTAACAGACGCAGAATGCAAGCCAATTTGCAAATTCAATTATTTATTTATGCCCCATAGCCATATGGAAACTGCATAATTTAGTTTGCCCACTCAAGTTAACAGCGGAAACATGTCCAAAATGGGACATTTTGCCAAACAATAATATCATATTCAAATTCTGTGCGGAAACTGAATTCAACAACTCAAATAGCAGTGCTCCTGCCATTAACAAATTTACCAAAAATGTCAATATATAAAACTATATATATGAAAAGAAAATCAAGAATTGACAAGCATTCATTCAACTAATGAGTGGGGCTCAGAAAATTCTTTGTTTTCTCGTGCAGCAATTCAATTGATTGTGAAAGAAATTACAGTTAGAATGCTCTACTTTTGCAGTTTGTTTTCTCAGTAATAAGTTTTTAATGAGGACTGAGCCTTCATTGGGTAGTGCTTTGATTAACATGTATGCGAGGTGCGGGTCGATCAAGGATGCGATCCAGGTATTCGATAAAATGTTTGAGAGAAATTCGGTGTCTTAGAAAGCCATGATTTTGGGGTACGCGAAGAACGGGCTGTGCGGGGAGGTGTTGAAGATGATTTATCGAATGGAAGGAGAAGGGATTGGGGTGGATGATTATGTGCTTGCTCTGGTTTTGATCAAGTGTGGGGATTTTGAGTGGAGTTTGGATGATGAACCTGTTTTGAATTCTTGATTTAGGAAAGGGTTAAGTTAAAAAGAAATGGGTTTTTGTTTGAGAGAAAGTTAATGCATTATGTGAATGTAGAAAAATAAATTATATATTTCATTGTGCTAACATACATGAATTTAAGTAAAATTAATATTTGATTATATTTTTGCAACGATCAATGCTGCCGGGAAAGCATGGTACCAAACCATGATTTCAGACAACGACTACACCAAATTTAAGAACTTCTCCAAATGGTTGGGGGTGTTACAGTGATGATGATAGAAAACTACTTTTTGTTAGTTATTGTTTTAGAAGTGGTAAGGGTCGTCGGTCTTTGGGTTTTCAAAGGCATGAAAGAGATTATTAAATGGGAGGAGGACTACTGCAAGCTTAAATTGTTTTGTTTATTTGCTGAGTTTTGTGTTGAATTGTTTTTGTTCTCCAGAATGTGGTTTATTTTGTTGAAACAATTTGTATTTCTAAGTTTTCTATCTAAATGTTGGATATTGTCTCTTGAGTTGAATTGGCCTTTTCATCCTTAAATAAATAAATTACTTTCTCTGACGGTACACCTTAGGTGGCCACAATCTCAAATAATGGTGAGCGTGAAATTAGGAACTATAAAATATAAATAAACAATCATTTAATTTTATGCAATTGACCATTTAATTTTACACTTAATTTTAAGTTAATCATTTAATTTGAATATAAACAATTGAACATTTAATTTTATACTTAATTTATCTTATCAAAATACAAAAAAAAATAATGCTAAAAAGTAAAAAAAAAAAATGTATTTGAATATTCATGTTGATACTGTAAAATTGATGTAAAATTATCCATTGTGTACAGCCATCGTTGACTCTGTAACTTCTCCATCTCCGAAGATCTGTTGGACTACAATTGTGACGGAAAGCGACAGAAGAACATCAGGTTAGTCTTTATTATGTTTAATCATTTCTTTTATCCTAATAATTATATGCGTATATTTTATTACATCTTCCGTCTTGGTGTTGTATGAGTATTGATAATATTACGCATACAAGAGGATAAGAACATAAACCAAAGTTCAAATTGTCTCTTTATTTTAAAATCTAAAATAAAAATTAAAAGGAGATTCTTACTATATAGTTCTCAATCTTTATTTTATTTATATTTCTTATGGTGTTTATGGAAGATAAAAAATAAATGAATAAATAAATAAATAAAATAAAACAAAAATACTAAATTTAAAAATAAAAAATAAAAATAAATTTAAATTTCAATATAATTAATTTATTTTTCAATATAAAATAAAAATTAAAAATAGATTCATTCCAAATAAATTATATTTTTATTATAAAAGTGTAACGAAATCGAACACAATACATGTTAAGACATAAAAATAAGATCAAATAATGAATAAATGAAAGGAAAATTATGCACATATCAATATCTATAAATTTTTTAATGGAATATTATATGACTTTTGAAAGTATCAAAGAAAATTCAAAATTGATTAATTTAATTAAATCAATATTAATATAAATCCAATCAAACAAATTGTACCCAACCCTAATAATATAATACTAAGAACAATTTCTCTAATACTAATTATCTAGAAAGATGTATTATATATAAAAATCATAAGATAATTTGTTTTAAAAGATAATCAATTTTATTTTAACTAAATATGAATAAAATAATAAATATTTCAAAATTGTAGAGATTGAAATTTAGAATAATTGATTTACTTTTTAAATATAAAATAAAAATTACAAAGTGATTTTTAATATATAGTTTTCAACTTTCAGTTTCTATTTTTTAATTTATTGAAAACAGATGATTCAAAAAAATAAAAACGATTAATTTAAACAAATATTATGAACTTTCAAAAGTATCAAAGAATATCCAACAACGATTAATTTAGAATATTTCTTTTTTTGTTTGTTTCCAAATCTAATGAATAAAAACAGATAAAAAATAATAACTATTTTAAGAATAATGAATTTATTTTTTAAATATAAAATAATCAATTTTATTTTAACTAAATATGAATAAAATAATAAATATTTCAAAATTGTAGAGATTAAAATATAGAATAATTAATTTACTTTTTAAATATGAAATAAAATTACGAAGTGATTTTTAATATATAGTTTTCAACTTTCAGTTTGTATTTTTTAATTTATTGAAAACTAAGGATTCAAAAGACTAAAAATAATTAATTTAAACAAATATTATGAACTTTCAAAAATATCAAAGAATATCCAAAAAAGAAAAATTTTAAAAACAACTTATTAATTTTTTTCAAACAATTTGGAATATAATTTTTATTTTTTTTATTCATGCCATATAATTGAATTTAATTGTGATTGAAAATGAAGAAAAAGTGATGGTATGAAATATATATATATACACAAAAGCACCACAATTTCATAGACTTTTTATGTCTTTTCAAATGAGGAACTAATAAAAGTCCAAATTGCCTCTTTATTTTAAAAAATAAAATAAAAATTAAAAAGAGATTCTTACTGTCAGTTCTCAATCTTTATTTTATTTATATTTCTTATGGTTTTTATATAAGATAAAAAAAAAATAGAAAACAAAAAAAATAAAACAAAAATACTAAATTTAAAAATAAAAATAAAAAATAAATTTAAATCTTAATATAATTCATTTATTTTTCAATATAAAATAAAAAATAAAAATAGATTCATCCCAAATAAATTTTATTTTCATTACAAAATTGTAATAAAATTGAACACAATACATGTTGGGACATAAAAATGAGATCAAATAAATTACCAAAATATGAAAGGAAAATTATGAGCATATCAATATCTATAAAATTTTTTAATCAAATATTATATAACTTTCAAAAGTATAAAAAAAAATTCAAAATCAATTAATTTAATTTTTGTTTTGTTTTGTTTTCAAATTTAATGAATAAAAATAGATAAACACTAATAACTATTTTAAGAATAATGGATTTATTTTTTTAAATATAAACTAAAAATTAGAAAGTGATTCTTAGTATATAGTTTTTTAAATTTCATTTTTTATTTTTTGGTATATATTTAAAACTGAGGTCTAATTTTAAAAACAACTTATTAATTTTTTTTCCAACAAAAACAAAATAAAATGAACAATTTTTTTAGTTTCGTTCATGTCATATAATTGACTTTAAATGTGATTAAAAATGAGGAAAAATTGATGCTATGGAATATATATCACATATACATATAATTATTAAACTCAGTAGTTTTTCGATGTATGACAATAAACTTTTTATGATTGCTTTTGTAATTTTATAATCATTTTTGAAAATAACAGAATAAAATATTATAAAAAATAAATAATTTCTCTAATACTAATTAACTATAAGGATGTATTATATATAAAAAAATCATAAGATAATTTGTTTTAAATGATAATTAATTTTATTTTAACTAAATATGAATAGAATAATAAACATTTCAAAATTATAGAGATTAAAACAAAATAAAAAATAAAAATAGAAAAATTTAAGAACACCAAAATAAATAACAAATATTTTTTCATTAAAAAATTTACTAAAAATAAGCAATATTCAATATTGAACAATTTCGACTACAATATCATTTTCTAACACTTTACAATAATACTATTAAGCCTTTATGATAATATTACTCAAAAAACAATCACAAAAAAATTGCACATAAATTTACTAAAATATGATCTTTCTTTAACTATAACACAATTAAAATTTTGGATTTACCACCCACAACACTTTAAAATTAAGAGTGTGATGAAGTAAAATTTTGAAAATTCTCATTTTAACTTACAAATTAAGTAGAATCAAGTCAACTTAACTGAATTAAAATATTATTTTAATAAGAATATAAATAAATGAAATTGAACGATTTTTAATTGGATAAATAATATACCGTAATAACAAATACTGTAACTTATTTAAAAATTGGCATATGTTTAATAATACCAAGAATTATGCGTAACATACATTAACCAACTATGCAAAATGTAAATAGTTGAGGAATAGTTTATAATTTCATTATACCTAAAAATAAAAACAAATGTTACATGATAATTATTGTAATAGTAATTGATTTATTTTTTAAATATACAATAAAAATAATAAAGTGATTCTTGGCATGTAAAAGAATGTTTAATAACACTATATCAAAAGAAGTGAAACAAATAAACTAAATTTAAATATTTTTCTTCCGAAATTTGATGAATAAAAATAGATAGAAATGATATGTTGATAATTATCCTAAGAATAATTCATTTATTTTTCAATATAAAATAAAAATTAAAAATAAATTCATCTCAAATAAATTATATTTTTATTTTAAAAATGTAACGAAATCAAACACAATACATGTTAGAACATAAAAATGAGATCAAATAAATTACTGAAACATGAAGGGAAAGTTATGCGCATGCCAATATCTATAAATTTTGTTAATTGAATATTATATAACTTAAAAAAGTATAAAATAAAAACCAACATATATTTCAACAAAATAATCAAAATAATTGAGAGATAGAAACACATTAGTATGACATAAATTTAATCTTTTATGATTATTTATCATGTCAAAATTATTCTGTTAAATTTTTTAATAAAATCATGCAATAAATACAAATATACAATAACCAAATAAACAATAAATCATTTCTTAATAAAAACAATTATTAAAAATAAGCAACATTCAATATTGAACAACATCGGCTACAATATCATTTTCTAAGAGTTTACAATAATATTATTAAGTCTTCATAATAATATTACTTAAAAAAAATGACTAAACAAATTGCACATAAATTTACTAAAATATATTTCTTCTCTAACTATAACATAAATAAAAATTTGAATTTACCACTCACGTCACTTTAAAATTGAAAGTGTGTAAAACTAAAATTTGATAGGTTTATCAAACATTAAACAATACTCACAGTTTCAACAAGAAAAACTATAATTCTCATAAGAAATCAATTTGTTATTGACAAATATTACTGATAACACCATATCAAAAGAGGTGAAACAAATAGACTAAATTTAAATATTTCCCCCCCGAAATTTGATGAATAAAAATAGATAGAAATGATATGTTGATAATTATCCTAAGAATAATTCATTTACTTTTTAATATAAAATAAAAATTAAAAATAGATTCATCTCAAATAAATTATATTTTTATTTTAAAAATGTAACAAAATCAAACAAAATACATGTTAGAACATAAAAATGAGATTAAATAAATGACTGAAACATGAAGGAAAAATTATGCGCATACCAATATCTATAAATTTCATTAATAGAATATTATATAACTTTAAAAAGTATAAAATAAAATCCAACATATATTTTAACAATATAATCAAAATAATTGAGAGATAGAAACACATTGGTATGACACAAATTCAACCTTTTATGATTGTTCATCATGTCAAAATTATTTTGTTATTTAATTTTTCAACAAAATCATGCAATAACTACAAATATACAACAACCAAATAACTAACAAATCATTTCTTAATAAAAAAATTATTAAACATAACTAAGATTCAATATTGAACAACATCGACTACAATATTATTTTCTAAGATTTTACACTAATATTATTAAGCCTTTATAATAATAATAATATTACTTAAAAAAAATGACCAAACAAATTGCACATAAATTTATTAAAATATAATTTTTCTCCAACTATAACACAAATAAAAATTTGAATTTACCACTCACGTCACTTTAAAATTAAAAGTGTGTTGAACTAAAATTTGATAGGTTTATCAAACATTAGACAATACTCACAATTTCAACAACAAAAAAATAAAATTCTCATAAGAAATCAATTTGTTATTAAGAAATATTTTTCAATTTTTTTAATCGAAATAAATTTAACTTTCAAAAGTATAAAATAAAATTCAACATACATTTCAACAATATAATCAAAATAATTGAGAGATAGAAACACATTGGTATGACATAAATTTAATCTTTTACGATTGTTCATCATGTCAATATTATTTTGTTGTTTAATTTTTCAACAAAATCATGCAATAAATATAAATATAAAACAACCAAACAAACAACAAATCATTTCTTAATAAAAAAAATTATTAAAAATAAGCAAGATTCAATATTAAATAACATCGGCTACAATATTATTTTCTAATACTTTACAATAATATTATTAAGCCTTTATAATAATATTACTTAAAAAAATGACCAAACAAATTGCACATAAATTTACTAAAATATGATCTTTCTCTAATTATAACACAAATAAAAATTTGAATTTACCACTCATGTGACTTTAGTTGAACTAAAATTTGATAGGTTTATCAAACATTAAACAATACTCACAATTTCAACAACAAAAAACTAAAATTCTCATAAGAAATCAATATGTTATTAAGAAATATTTTTGAATTTTTTTAATTGAAATAAAATTAACTTTCAAAACTATAAAATAAAATCCAACATACATTTCAACAATATAATCAAAATAATTGAGAGATAGAAATACATTGGTATGACATAAATTTAACCTTTTATGATTGTTCATCATGTCAAAATTATTTTGTTGTTTAATCTTTTCAACAAAATCATGCAATAAATACAAATATAAAACAACCAAATAAACAACAAATCATTTCTTAATAAAAAAATTTATTAAAAATAAGAAAGATTCAATATTAAATAACATTGACTACAATATCATTTTCTAAGACTTTACAATAATATTATTAAGCCTTTATAATAATATTACTTAAAAAAAAAATAACCAAACAAATTGCACATTCATTATATTTAATAATATCAAAAATTATGCGTAACATACATTAACCAACTATATAAATTGTAAATAGTTGAATAATAGTTTATAATTTCATCAAACAAAAAAGAAAAACAAATGTTCTATTCATCTTTTTGCGCATCTAATACTTTAACGTTTTGTATGTCCTATTTTTGTTGCATATTATACAGTACGCATTGTGGGAGATGCCATGCTCGCTCTGTTCTCGCTCTTATCGACGTGTTGCACACAGTCATGTCCGTTTGCTTTCGAAAAACCCTTCGAACAATGTTCACATACAACACCATCCCAATTTCTTTGCAAAAGCTGCAAGACTACAACGTAGTATGCAGCTTGCAATGAAACGGCAAACACACGTATGTCGTCAACAGTGGCAACAACGTTTGCACTTGCATTTTAGAATGGCGGCATATATTTATCGAATACCAGGACACATCGTTGTTGAAACATTCAGATGTCACAATGGTACAATATCAAAATGTCATTCCTCTTGCCATTTATATGAAAATTTTACTCTCAACTTGATGATAAATTTTCTCTCATCTCTTGGTTTTTCACAAAAACAACTCAACCCACACATAATCAAACAAATTTTGATGCGCATCATTCGTCCAATATCCCAAATGCTACTTCAGAATTGAATGCTACTGATGCCAACAACCCATTGAATTACGCCTCGACTTCGACTGTCGTTCCTACCCAACAAACAAGACAACAAATATATATCAATCCATCTAACTCAACATGTCCTCCACAAGATATTGACTCACGACGTCGTCATAAAAGAAAAAGTGAGTTTCAAATATTATTTTACCAAAATTTTTCTTCTAAATACTTTGTTTATCTAACACGACCGTACAAATTCAGGAAAATTTACCTCACCATGGAATTTCGGCCCACCCTCACATATTGAACGCGCCCCGATTTTTCAGAGAAAACCAAAAAATATATATATATATATATGTTTATATACTTGGCGCTGGTAAAATGAGAAGGGTTTTTAAAAACGTCGATTTTCTCATGAAAATATACTTAAGCCTGTTTTAGAAAAAAGGAGTCGCCACCTAGCATTGAGTTTAAATGATGTGCTAGGTCACCATATTTTTCTTTTTTGAAAATAATTTTTAAAAAAATGGCTTAAGTAAAATTTGACTCCAAAAATAACATGGTCTAACCAGAGATTCGTTTAAAGAGTTCGGGGGTCAGTTACGCTCGGGGAAGGTGTCAAGCACCCCAAGACGCCCGTCCAAAGACGGTACCTTATCCGATTAAGTCCAATTAGAATTTAAATCCGAATGTTTTTATTTTATTTTTAAATCCTCCTTATATACACATATACACATACACACACATTGAGGGAAGTGATCTCCCTTCTAAACCTAGACCGTTCTAATTGAAGGTTGAGAATTTTCCACCTCGTATTGTTAGCACATTATATTTAATACAAATTAAATAAAACACCCGCACACACGCATCGAGGAGAGTAATTCCCTTCTAAATTTAGCCATTCAAATTGAAGGTTGGGAATTTTCCACCTCATATTGTTAGCACATTATATTTAATACAAATTAAATAAAACACCCGCACACACGCATCGAGGAGAGTAATTCCCTTCTAAATTTATGCCGTTCAAATTGAAGGTTGGGAATTTTCCACCTCATATTGTTAGTACATTATATTTAATACAAATTAAATAAAACACCCGCACACACGCATCGAGGAGAGTAATTCTCTTCTAAATTTAGCCATTCAAATTGAAGGTTGAGAATTTTCCACCTCGTATTGTTAGCACATTATATTTAATACAAATTAAATAAAACACCCGCACACACGCATCGAGGAGAGAGATATCTTTATCACCCGGTATGTTGACTACGAGATTTCAAGCCGGATTGTCTGACAAGTATGATTTCAATGCAAATTTGAGCCATATTCGATGTTCCTTTTCACAGATTCCAACTCTTGCTCAAATCCATCAAGTTCCGAACACAGAAAAGTCTTACGGTCAATGGAAGTCAACCGTAGTGGGAATTCCAAAAATGCCCCTAGGAGTGATCTAACTGTTCTTCTTCTTCTTCCTCTTTTTTTTTTTTTTTTTTTTTTTTTTTCGACACGGTCTCTACATTTTTCTCATAGCGCCCTTTCGAGTTTTCACCATGTTCGAGCCGTATTTTTCTTTTCTTTTTTTTTTTTTTTTTTTTTGGAAGCAACAGATAATCACAAATTGAAATAAACTTACTTAGAAAATAAGGACATTTATTAGGCAAAGTATTTCTTTACAGAATTCGAGTTTAGGGGCTCGGGAAATACATCACCATCCATTTCCTGGAGAATCAACGCTCCACCGCTCAAAGCCTTATGAACAACAAAAGGACCTTCCCAATTTGGCGCGAACTTACCCTTAGCTTCATCTTGGAAAGGAAAGATTTTCTTCAAAACTAACTCATCGACCTTGAAGACTCTAGGGTATACCCGTTTATCATGAGCTCTAGTAATCCTCTGTCTGTAACACTGTCCGTGGCATATCGCTGTCAGCCGCTTTTCATCGATTAAACAAAGTTGGTCCAACCGTTGTTGTACCCATTCAGTTTCATCAAGCTCGGCCTCTATGAGCACTCGTAGAGATGGAATTTCTACCTCGGCTGGTATCACCGCTTCTGTGCCATAGACCAGAGAATAGGGGGTTGCCCCTGTCAAGGTCCGAACCGAGGTTCGGTAAGCCATCAAAGCATATGGCAGCATATCATCCCACTCTTTATAATTGTCAATCATCTTCCGGAGAATTTTCTTTATATTTTTGTTGGCGGCTTCCACTGCTCCATTCATTTTTGGACGGTAAGGCGCTGAGTTTTTGTGCTCGATCTTGAACTGCTGACATATTTTCTGTATTTCTGAACCCTTCAGGTTTTTAGCATTGTCGGTTATCAATGTTTGCGGCAAACCGTATCTTGACACAATATTTTCTTTGATGAATCAAGCTACTATCTTTTGAGTCACTCGGGTTAAGGAAACGGCTTCTACCCACTTGGAAAAATAATCAATCGCCACCAGGATAAAGCGATGACCACTCGGCGCCTTAGGGGTAACTTCCCCAATAACGTCCATACCCCACATTGAGAAGGGCCATGGGGCCGCCAAGCAATGAAGGTGCGAAGGTGGGACATGGATTTGATCACCATGAATCTGACACTTATGGCATCTTCGAACAAACTGCATGCAGTCACTTTCCATCGTTAGCCAAAAATGACCGGTCCTCAGGATCTTCTTGGCAAGCATGAAGCCGCTCATGTGAGGTCCACATATGCCACCATGGACCTCTTTCATCAACTGGATGGCCTCTTAGACTCCAACACATCTCAACAGGCCCATGTTAGGGGAGCGTTTGTACAGTGTCTCCCCGCTTAGGAAGAATTGGCCTGCTAACCTCCGGAGAGTTTTCCGGTCAATACTTGATGCCCCTTCCGGATACTCCTGATTTTTCAGAAAGTTCTTTATGTCATGGTACCACGGGTCTTTGGCTGGCTCAGATTCAAGCTGGCAGCAGTGGGTCGGTCGGCGTTGAACTCGGATAACCACCGGAATGATATCATCATCCTCTCGAGTGATAGATATCATAGATGCCAAGGTAGCTAAGGCATCGACGAAGTCATTTTTTAGCCTCGGTATGCTTTCAAGTTCTATTATTGTAAATTGCTCGCACAACTCCAAGAGGTGATTGTTATAGGCTATCAAGGTCGGATCTCTCGTGGCATATTTATCCGTCACCTGATTGATTATCAGCTCAGAATCTCCGAACACTAGCAATTCTTTGATTTTCATATCGATAGCCAGCTAGAGTCCCAGAATACAGGCTTCGTACTCAGCTCGATTATTTGTGCTCTGGAACTTCAACTTGGAAGCCACTGGATAATGCTGTTTGCCCAGAGAAACCAGAACGGCTCCGATTCCAGCCCCTCGAGAGTTCACTGCTCCATCAAAATATATTTTCCAGACTGTTTCCTCATTTTCTTCATCCACCGCATGAATCGACTCGTCAGGGAATAGCGTCTCAAGAGGCTGGTTATCCGTTTGAGCTGGACAACTAGCCAACTGATCTGCTATCGCCTGACCCTTCACTGACTTTTGGGTCTTGTAGATGATATCGAACTCCGTCAGCAGCATCTGCCATTTTGCAACTTTTCCTGACAGAATCGGCTTCTCGAAGATGTATTTTAAGGGATCCATCCTGGCTATTAAGTAGGTAGTCAGTGGGAGCATATAATGGCGCAGTCTTTGAGCGAACCAAGCCAATGCACAACAGGTCATCTCCAGCAAGGTATAATTTTCCTCATACTTCGTGAAGCGCTTGCTGAGGTAGTAGATAGCTTGCTCCTTCTTTCCAGATTTATCGAGTTGCCCAAGAATAGCTCCCATGGAGGAGTCGAGAACTGACAAATATAGTAATAACGGAACCTTCTCCCGAGGCGGCACTAGAACGGGAGGGTTCGTTAGATAGACTTTAATTTTCTCCAAGGCATTCTGGCAATCTGCATTCCATCGCCCGTCATTTTCTTTTCGAAGTAGCTTGAAGATTGGCTCACAAGTGGCAGTGAATTGGAAGATGAATCGGGCTATGAAATTTAATCGCCCTAGAAAACCTCGGATTTCTTTCTCATTTCTCGACGGCGGCATCTCACGAATGGCCTTCGTCTTTGCAGGATCAATCTCGATTCCATGGTGATTTACCATGAAACCAAGAAGTTTTCTGGAAGCCACCCCAAACGCGCATTTTGCTGGATTGAGCTTGAGCTGGTACTTTCAAAGTCTGTCGAACACCTTTTTCAAATGGCAGAGATGATCCTCGTTCTCCTGTGATTTAACGATCATGTCATCAACATATACCTCCATCTCCTTGTGCATCATATCATGAAAGAGGGTCGTCATTGCTCTTTGGTATGTTACCCCGGCGTTTTTGAGACCGAAAGGCATCGCCCTATAGCAAAAGACTCCCCATGGGGTAGTGAAGGCTGTCTTTTCTCGATCTTTCTCATCCATCAGAATCTGATTATAGCCAGAGAATCCATCGGCGAAAGAATAGAGCTTTCGCCCCGCAGTATTGTCGATGATGATGTGAATGTTTGGCAGTGGAAAATCATCTTTTGGACTCGCCCGGTTGAGATCACGATAGTCCACGCAGACTCTGATTTTTCCTGAGGACTTTGGCACGGGAACGACATTTGAGAGCCATTCACTGTAGTTATAGACTTCAATAATTCGGGCATTGAATTACTTCACGATCTCCTCCTTGACCTCGAGGCTGACAGCGGGCCTCAATTTCCTCAACTTTTGTTTGACTGGTACACTCCCCGGCTTTAGCGGCAGCTTATGGGCAACGATACTCTTGTCCAGTCCTACCATGTCATCGTAGGACCAGGCAAAGATATCTTGGTAGGAAATTAAGAGCGTTGTCAACTCTTTCTTTTCCAGAGTCATGAGGGCTGATCCAATCTTTACTTCCTTCAACTCTTCCGAGGTCCCCAAGTTTATCAACTCGGTCTCATCGTTACTGGGAATCGGCTTGTTCTTGAATTCCGTGAAAGCTTTTCGAATCTCACCATCGTCTGGCTGGCAAGAGTCATCTTCTGCTTCTGCTCCCATCGGGTTATGGTCTGGTTTTGCATTGAAATCATACTTATCGCACTCTGGCTCAGTTATATCGCATGCATCATACACTGGTGTTTTAGACATCCTGAAAGCATAAAATTTAAATATTTAAACCATATGTCGGATAAAACAGAATTGCATTCATTAAATATAAAAAACCATTACAAAGCAAAATCCCTTTCCATCTAGAAGGCAAGGTGGATGGAGGGATGACCAACAGAAAATCTCCTCAAGTTTACCGAAACGCCTGGCGAATTGGGAGAGAACAAGAATCCCAATTCTGCAGCTTTTCTTTTCCCTTGGTTCGAATACCAGACCCATGACTTGGCCCTGCCTCGTCTCTCATGATTACATTCACAGCTTCCTTGATCATTACTCTCTCAGGGTGCAACTTGAATCCTGCGATCTCCTTCCCTTTGTTGAGGGTTTCTGCTGGATAGGGGAAAGTGACCCGGATATGCGGAATTTTCATTGGCTGGTTGTCTGGGGATCCATCCCTCTTCTTCCGGAAGAACTTCGCCCTGTCTGCTTTTGTCGGCTCATATCCCAATCCGAATCTCCCCTTCTTCTCCTTAACTTCTATCGGTTCTGTAATTCTGTCTAGATTCTTGCCCAAACCTTTCCCGGGAATGCAACCCCGAGACTTCATTTCTTTAGCAACGAAGGCCACAGTGTTAGACAGTGATGGTATCATCTCGTGTCCTCCTTTCTTCACAAAGGTAGCATTCGCAACGTCGAACACGTGATAGGAGGCTTCAATCTTCTCCTTCTCCTTTCCGTCATCTGTTAACGGGACATGCCGACTTATCGCTTGATGGAAAAGTATGATATCTGAATCAGCCCTAATCACGTACAGTGTGTCATTAATGATAAACTTGATCTTCTGATGTAGAGATGAAGGCACTGCCCCAGCGTTATGGATCCATGGCCTCCCCAACAACAGGTTGTACGAAGCAGGTATGTCGAGCACTTGGAACTTCGCATTGAACTGTATTGGACCAATTTCAATTGGCAGGTCAATCTCTCCAACGCTATCTCTCCTAGCCCCATCGAATGCTCGGATAACCATTTTAGACGATCGAACCTGTGATAGATCTATCCCCATTTCTTCCAGGGTCGACAAAGGACAGATATTTAGTGCCGATCCATTGTCAATCAGCACCCGAGCTATGAACATTCCATAGCTTTCGACCGTGATATTCAAAGGTTTGTTGTGACCTGTTCCATCATCGTCCATCTCGTCATCTGTGAAGGTGATGGTGTTAGATCCTAGGACCTGCTCGACCAGAGTGACAAACTTCTCCGGAGAGATCGTGCTAGGCAAGTAGGCTTCATTTAGGACTTTCAGCAGTGCCTGTCTATGTACTTCTGAGGATAGAAGTAGTGAGAGCATCGAGATTTGCGCCGGTGCTTTGCTGAGTTGCTCCACTATCTTGTATTCTGAATTCTTCATTGCCTTTAGGAAGTCGTGAGCCTCCGGTTCTGACACTCGCTTTTTCAGGGCCTCTCTTGGTTCCCTCACAGGAATCCTGATCAAATCCTGTGGCGTATACACCCTTCCAGACCGAGTGATTCCACCGGTTTCTCCTACGGAGATTGGCAATTCTTCTCCTTCTCCTGTTTTAGCGACGATCTCATAATTCCACGGAACCTTATTGAGATTTTCCACCATCTTTTGGATTGGGAAAGACAAAACTAGAGATTTCTCCAGTTTTTGGGCTACCCTTTCTAGATGTAATTCGAACTCTCCGTAGAGAACCTTCGGGTGTAAATAAACACCACCGATATCGATCACATCAACTTCTTCTTCGACCTCCTCTGTGAAAATTAGATTGACGCTACTTCCTGAGGAGGCGTGTTCAGGCAACGGATTTTGCTGACAATTTGGCGTACCGGCCTTAGGTTTTTTAGGAAACGTGATGGCTCCGGTCCGTATAAACTCCTGGATTTTGTCTTTTAGTTGAAAGCATTGCTCAGTCGCATGTCCTCTGGTTCCCGAGTGGTATTCACAGAAAGCATTTGAAGAAGCTGCTTTACTCCCAGGTTTAACTTCGTAGAATGGAAGGGGCGTCAGCATCCCCTGCTTCAAACAATTCCGGTACAACTCGGTGATCGAGACCGGAAGGTCTTGTAGCTCTCTGTTGTCGTTCTGGAAATTTTCCCCAGTAGCATGAGGTAGAAGGTCTTGGTGGTATTGGGTTCCTGACCTTGGAGTGTGGTTAGGAATTTGAGGTGGGGTGTTCGGGCGTGGTTGATAGGTATGGTAAGAGGGCGTTGGGTAGGCTTGAGGGTAATATTGGGGAATGTGGTTTTGATAAGGGGGAGGTACATTTTGGTAATAGCGGGGGCGACTTTGGGAATAGGGTTGGTTTTGAGGATAATTTTGGTTTTGGCGATTTTGAGGAGGGTAGTTGTGATATTTGTTGTTCTGGTTCGGGTAGTTTTGGGGACAAGAAGTTTGGGGGTAGTTCTGGTAATGGGTTTGCCGAGGGGAAACGACAACAGCTACTTCATTTTCTTTCATCTTTGGCGGGGCTGACCTTTTCGTCAGATTGGATTGGGCCCCTTCAATTTTTCCGCTCCTTATTCATTCTTCCGTCACCTCGGCCTGTTTGATCGCATCGCCGAAAGAAACCACTGCTATGCTCGAGAGATCTTGATAGAACGGCGGTGACTGAATTGACTTGAATATCTCTAACTGAGCATCCTCGCTCAGCTTAGGGACAACTTTGGCAGCCTCTTCCCTCCAACGAGCAATATACCTCCGGAAACTTTCGTCTTTACTTTTCAGTATCTGGTAGAGGGTATTGCGGTCTGGCGCGACATCCCTATTGTACACATATTGCTCACAGAAGGCCTCTACCAGATCTTCAAATGTTTTAATCTGTGATAGCTCCAGGGTCATGTACCAGTTGAGAGCCGATCCTTTCAACGATCTCCGAAACATCTTTAGGCAAAGATCTTCGTTCCGAGCATGAATTTCTAACTCCTCTTTGTAAATGCTGACATGCCATTCTGGAGGGCCAGTGCCATCATATTTTGTGAATTCTGGAACCACGAAATTTTTCGGGTGCACAATCCCGGGTGGTGCTGACAACTCCTTGTACGTCGCTTTCTTGGATGGCTTCTCCTTTTGCCATTCTTCCATAGTTTTCTCCAATTTCTCCATTTTCAGAAGCCAAGCCGGTGGAGGGCTATTCTCTTCTTTGTTTTCAGTTTCAATGGCCGGGGCCAGTTGGCTATCATTTGAATTGTTTGGTGGAGCAACGACCCTCTCCGGGTGAATGAGGATCTGCGGGGCAGCGGGGACCGAGCCCTCTGGCGAGGCCTGATAGACATGCCCCTGGATGGGATATGTCGGAGCTCCATAAGCAAAAGGATGAGGGCCCATCTGAGGTTCATAGTAGACCGGTACTGCAAAGTTCGGGCCGACGTGGTTCGGATTTGGCCTTGAGTTCTCCATCCCAATACTTGCAGGGTTTCCATTTGGGGATTCAGTCACAGGAGTCCCGTTGGACGGAGGAATAGGCACCTCCTAAGATCGGCTAAGTTCGTTGATCATTTCCATCAACTTGTCAATAGTTTCCTGCATCTGAGCTATCTGGGTCGTTCGGGGAGATTCGGGATTGCTTTCTGATGTCATCCTGGAATGAGTCTGTGCTCGACTGCGTGTAAAGATCGGACTTCGAAAGGGGGGAACTGGATTTGCTTTTCTGGGACCAATTTTCTTTGTCTTGTCCTTTTCTTTTTCACCTACAAAAAATCATTTTTTTTTAGTTCACGTGGGTCTTAGGTGGCCTTAAAGCCTTTTCTAATTCGAAGATTTCAATTTCGATAACGACTAATTAAAAAAAAAAAAAAAAAAAATTATTATTTTTTGTTTTTTTTTTTTTGTCGTTCCCTACCGATATTGAAAACTTTGAACTTGTTTGGTGTGGCTTTTTTTTTTTTTTTTTTTTTTTTTAGGACTTCCCCAGACGTCATAAATCCATCAAGTACAAAAAAAAACCCTTTCTCGTCTTGTATCATAGAATCCTGAGGGGATAATATGGATACAAGACAGTTTTGTTTTTATCAGAGGATTTACAACGATATAAGGGCCTGAGAGGAAATAAGAAAAAAAAAAATAAAAAAATATATATATATATATATATATATATATATATAAAATAAAAAATAAATGATATATAAAAAAAATCACAACTTATTTACTGAATTGAGAGAAAAATAAAACAAAATTTAACATTCGGACTTTAGATTAGTTGGACTTATTCAGACATATTGGGCTCGACCCTCAGCCGTCCCCAGCGGAGTTGCCAGCTGAACGCGCCCCGATTTTCCAGAGAAAACCAAAAAAAAAAATATATATATATATATATATATATATGTTTATATACTTGGCGCTGGTAAAATGAGAAGGGTTTTTAAAAACGTCGATTTTCTCATGAAAATATACTTAAGCCTGTTTTAGAAAAAAGGAGTCGCCACCTAGCATTGGGTTTAAATGATGTGCTAGGTCACTATATTTTTCTTTTTTGAAAATAATTTTTAAAAAAATGGCTTAAGTAAAATTTGACTCCAAAAATAACATGATCTAACCAGAGATTCGTTTAAAGAGTTCGGGGGTCAGTTACGCTCGGGGAAGGTGTCAAGCACCCCAAGACGCCCGTCCAAAGACGGTACCTTATCCGATTAAGTCCAATTAGAATTTAAATCCGAATGTTTTTATTTTATTTTTAAATCCTCCTTATATACACATATACACATACACACACATTGAGGGAAGTGATCTCCCTTCTAAACCTAGACCGTTCTGATTGAAGGTTGGGAATTTTCCACCTCGTATTGTTAGCACATTATATTTAATACAAATTAAATAAAACACCCGCACACACGCATCGAGGAGAGTAATTCCCTTATAAATTTAGCCATTCAAATTGAAGGTTGGGAATTTTCCACCTCATATTGTTAGCACATTATATTTAATACAAATTAAATAAAACACCCACACACACGCATCGAGGAGAGTAATTCCCTTCTAAATTTATGCCGTTCAAATTGAAGGTTGGGAATTTTCCACCTCATATTGTTAGTACATTATATTTAATACAAATTAAATAAAACACCCGCACACACGCATCGAGGAGAGTAATTCCCTTCTAAATTTAGCCATTCAAATTGAAGGATGGGAATTTTCCACCTCGTATTGTTAGCACATTATATTTAATACAAATTAAATAAAACACCTGCACACACGCATCGAGGAGAGTAATTCCCTTCTAAATTTTAGCCATTCAAATTGAAGGTTGGGAATTTTCCACCTCGTATTGTTAGCACATTATATTTAATACAAATTAAATAAAACACCCGCACACACGCATCGAGGAGAGTAATTCCCTTCTAAATTTTAGCCATTCAAATTGAAGGTTGGGAATTTTCCACCTCGTATTATTTACTCAAAAAAAAAAAAAGTAATAAATAAATAAATAATAAAGGAAGAAGAGAAAAAAAAAATCTAATTTAAAAAAAAATTAGTATAATAACAACTAAAAAAAAAATAAGAGTAAGATTTACAACAGATAAAAATTTACCACCTTCTTGAAGATTTTTTTTCTTCAAAATTACAATAAAATGAAAATAATATTATTTTCTTCAAAATTTTTCTCCAGATTTCCCCTCTCCCTTACAAAAATTTCTCTCAAAAAATTTCTTCCCCTCAAAATCCTCCCCTTCCCTCTTGTGATCCTTCCTCTATTTATAGGAAGGATTTCTGAAACACTCATCCGACAAAACGCGCAGAAAAAGGGGGAAAAAGGGGGTGGGTGCACCGAATTTTGGGTGCACCCAAAAGCAGGGGGGACACCCCCCTGCTGGCCGCACATGCGGCCAGTTCACTGGTCGCACCAGCGACCCTTTTGCAGCCCTCCCCCCGGCGTTCGGTCCAGGCCTCTCTCGTTCTCGTCTTTTTCTTGTCCATCTTGTTCCGAATTAACGCGTTTTTATTCCACTTCGAAAAATCTACAAAACAAAAAAAAAAAAAAAAATCAATTACTAATATTTAATTTACTTAAGAGATTAATAAAACTTAATTTAGCAGTATTAAACCGCATAAATACGGTACAATCAAAACAAAATAAAAAAAAAAAAAAAAAAGTAACTATAAAATAAAGTATAATTTTTTTGCGAGGCGGTCAAAAATGCCGTGTCTACACATATATGTGTGTATTGTGGAGCCCAAGTATGGTATGGTGAAAGAACACTAAAGTCAAAACGTCCGATAATTCCAAAGTTCTCTATTTGTTGCTCAAAAGGACGTGTTGTTCTCCCGAATCTTAAACATCCACCGCTATTCTTGGAACTTCTTCTTCGATATAATGGTGGCCCAACATCCACACGCTTTCATTCAGCTATTCGAGCATACAATTGTAGTTTTGCAATCACTTCTATTGGTGGCCACATAGACAACACAATTAACAATGGAAGATCTATATACGTCTTCAGATTAAATGGTCAAAATCACCATCGTATTGGATCCCTTCTACCAGTTCAAGGTGAACGCCCTAAATTTGCCCAGCTCTACATTTATGACACAGATAATGAAGTTGACAATAGAATTCGTTCCGTTGTTGGTGACGACCCTCGACATCTATTGGATGCCAATATTGTGGCAAGGTTAGTTAATATGTTTGATGACTGCAATGAGTTGACGAAAAACTTTCGAATTGCCCGTGATAGGCTCGATGAATCAACGGTACCCGAACTAAGATTACGACTAATTGGAACAAGAAGCTCCGATGGTAGATATAATAATTGCCCCGCAGCGTCAGAGGTTGCAGCTGTTATAGTTGGAGATTTTGATATTAATAGCACTGAACGTGACATTATAGTCGATAGCAAATCTGGTGGCTTACAGCGTATCAGTGAGCTCCATCCAAGTTTTATGTCAATGCAATATCCTTTATTTTTTCCCTACGGGGAAGATGAATACAGAATAGGGATTAAAAAAAGGCTTACAGATCGAATGAAACCTACTGTTCGAGATAATGTGACCATTAGAGAATATTATGCATATAGACTCCAACAACGTATACAAGAAGGAAAAACATTACTACATGGAGGACGCCTCTTTCATCAATATATTGTCGATGCATACACATGCATTAAGGAAACACGTTTAGGATGGCTACGACGAAACCAACCTAAACTACGTTCTGATCTCTACTCTGGACTGATGGATGCAATTGGTCGAACAGACAATAATGCTTCTTCCGTTGGAAAACGTGTTATTCTTCCTTTAACATTTGTAGGGGGACCACGTTATATGGCTCAAAACTACCAAGATGCCATGGCAATATGTCGTCACCTTGGATTCCCAGATCTATTTATAACTTTCACATGCAACCCAAAATGGCCTGAAATACAATACATGCTAGATGGTATACCTGGACAAAAAGTAGAAGATCGCCCTGATATTGTTGATCGCGTCTTTAAAATAAAACTGGATGAGATGATACGGGATTTTAAGAAACAACAACTTTTTGGTCGTTTGTTAGGAAGTAAGCATTCTACATTACACCTCATAACCAATTTCATCTTACTTTAACTCTATTAATTACATATTTCATTAAACGCACTTAAAATACTAAATTCAATTTTTTTTGCAGTCGTATACACCATTGAATTCCAAAAGCATGGTCTACCACATGCCCGTATACTATTATTTTTGCACCCAGATGACAAGTTTCCAACTCCAGATCATATTGATGAAATCATATTAGCCGAAATTCCTGATAAAGACTTAGATCCATCGGCATATGACGCTGTTAAACAATTCATGATTCATGGTCCATGTGAAGATGACAATCCTCGCTCCCCATGCATGAAGAAAGGAAAATGCACAAAACACTTTCCAAAGCTATTTGTCGCTTCAACATCGATAGACGAAGAAGGATACCCTTCCCATAGACGCAGGCAGGATGGTCGAACTATTGAAAAAAATGGTTTTCTTCTTGATAATAGACATATCGTTCCATATAACGTTGACCTATTGACGAAGTATCAAGCACACATAAATGTTGAATGGTGTAATCGTTCATGTACAATCAAGTATCTTTTCAAATATATTACGAAAGGCCCTGACAGAGGTATTTTGATACACAAAAATAATAATACAGACGTCACAACCTCTCAGACCGAACGAAGCACGGCCATTGTTGATGAAATAAAAAGATATATAGATTGTCGATATGTCTCTGCTACTGAAGCCTGTTGGAGAATATTTGAGTTCGAAATTCAATATCATACTCCCAGCGTTGAACATTTACCTTTTCATTTACCTCAACAACAACATGTCGTATTTCATGAAAACCAAACTATTGAGCAAATAATTCATCGTGAAGGAATAGACATGACAATGATTACCGAGTGGATGCATATAAATGCGTTGCACAATGACTCCTGTACACTCACATATGCTGAATTTCCAACAAAGTGGGTGTGGGACAACTCTACAAGGATATGGAAACGTCGTCTATCGGGAAACACAGTTGGACATTTATACTATGCTCATCCTACAAGCGGTGAACGATTTTTTTTGAGAATATTGTTGAACATAGTCCGTGGGCCAACTTCTTTTGAGAATATCCGAACCATAAATGGAATATTATATCCAACATACAAAGACACATGCCGTGCTCTTGGTCTTTTGGATGATGATAAGGAATGGCATGAAGCGTTGGAGGAGGCATCTTTATGGGCAAGCGCCTCTCAATTACTCGAACTCTTTGTTACAATGCTCATTTTCTGTAATGTTTCTGACCCTCATATATTGTGGGAAGCAAAATGGAATATCATGTCACATGATATTTTACATATTCAAAGGCGTGCACATCAATTTCCTGGCCTCCAACTTTCTACCGATGTTATTAAAAATCATTCCCTTTTTGAGATTGAACAACTACTAATAAAGCATGGTAAAAGCCTCAACAACTTTCCTTCAATGCCTTTTCCAAACTTATCTACATCGACTCGAGACATCAACAGATTATTGGTCGAAGAACTATCATATGACATTGAATCTTTGCAACGCGAACATACTATCCTTGAAGGAGGATTGAATACCGATCAACGATTGATTTATAATCGTGTAATGAACCGTGTAACAAACAAAACAAGTGGATTATTTTTTATCTATGGTAGTGGAGGCACAGGAAAAACATACCTCTACAAAACACTACTGACAGCGGTAAGGAAAAATGGAAATGTTGCATTAGCTGTAGCATCTTCCGGAATCGCCGTTCTACTACTACCCGGTGGCCGAACCGCTCATTCAAGGTTTCAAATATCTATAAAAATCACAGAGACGTCGATGTGTGACATAAAACCTGGAACACATCTTTCTGAATTGATGATAAAGACAAATTTAATAATTTGGGATGAGGCACCGATGACTCACAAATATTGTTTTGAAGCCCTTGACCGTACACTAAAAGATATCATGTGTACATATGATCCAATTAACGAGGACCTCCCGTTTGGAGGAAAAGTTGTCATTTTGGGAGGAGATTTTCGACAAATCTTACCTGTCGTACGGAAAGGACGTAGAGAAGATATAGTTGCATCTACCTTAAATAGTTCATACATGTGGAGTGCATGCGAAGTTTACACATTGAAAATCAATATGCGAGTCCAAAATGGAGCATCCACAGCTGACACAGAGTCAGAAATAAACTCTTTTGCAAATTGGGTTTTATCAATTGGTAATGGTGATCAAACTACAACAAACGATGAAAACTATGTCTACCTCCCACGACCTTTTATCATCACAAATAATGGTAACCCAATCGCATCTGTTATTCAAGATGTGTACGGTTCTTTAAACATGAAACATATTGATCCATCATATTTTCGCGAAAGAGCTATTTTGTGTCCTACAAATGACGATGTTGACAGTGTAAATGAATCAATGGTTGACATGTTTCCCGGAGAAGAAAGCATATACCTAAGTGCAGACACAATATGTAAAACATCAGGGAATGCAGATCAAGATGTATTATATCCTGTAGAATTTCTTAACAACCTTAAATTTCCGGGTCTACCAAATCACATTCTACGACTTAAGGTTGGGCTTCCCGTTATACTTTTGCGAAATCTTAACCAATCTGCTGGTCTTTGCAACGGTACACGATTGATTATCACACAATTATCTTCACGTGTTGTACAAGCAGAAGTTATTAGCGGTGCACAAATTGGATCGACGGTGTTCATACCAAGAATTATTCTCTCTCCTTCTGATAGCAAATGGCCATTTATCTTAAACTGCCGCCAATTCCCCCTCTCTGTATGCTTCACAATGACAATAAATAAGAGCCAAGGACAATCTTTGCGACATGTTGGTCTATACCTACCGAGGCCATTATTCTGCCATGGACAACTCTACGTCGCCATCTCGCACGTTACAAACAAAAAAGGCTTACGTGTTCTCGATTTGAATGATCATCTCTCCGACGACACAAGCGTTACAAATATTGTGTTCAAAGAAGTTTTCGCAAACCTCTCAAGCATAACAACATAACAAGTTCAACAAACTACTAAAAAATACATCCACAAATATATTTTTTCCCCATCACCTTTATTTTCCAAATATAACAAAACATCTCAACAAAATACCATATACACGTATAATTATAACTTACTAATAATTGAAAAAACAAAATTGACCATTTACATACTATTAAAAAAAATTGTCATTTAAACTAATAAGAATCATACCTCACATATTATTACAACATAACTATTTCTTATTCACGTGCAGGATGTCTCACTACAGCCTGATAACTGAACTTTCGAGCGCACGTGATACATGGACCATAGTTGTTAGAGCAAGCCGAATATGGGAAGCTTTTAATTTCAGGAAGAACAATGAACTACCGAGTCTGGAAATGATACTTATTGACAAGGAGGTATATTCTTCGCTAAGTTAAAGCAACTTACAAATCTTACTTTGCTACTTATTGTATGTTATATGTTGTTATTATAGGGAAATGATATTTATGACTATATCAGAAAACCATTGGTTGATAAGTTCCACAATCAAATCAATGAAGGCAACGTTTATATGATCACAAATTTCAAACTGGGTGTGGCGAATTCCCAGTACAGGCCAACACCAAATGCTCAAACGATTAATTTTTTAGTGACAACATCAGTTAGAAAGTTCACTTCGGAATGCAACATCGTTCCGCAACATAAATTTCACTTTTCATCTTACAGTGAACTATCTAGCAGAGTTGAAAAAACATTGAATTTAACCGATAATAAAAAATTTCACCTTAAAAAAAATCACTTTAAAAAAATTACTTAAAAAAATTACTAATTTTTCTTTGTAACTAATTACAGATGTCGCGGGGAAAGTCATTGCTATTGGAGAGTGTGAGTTCACTAAAACAGGCACCGCTACAACTCAAAGAAGAAATGTTGAAATCAAACTGCAAGAGTGAGTTTTGCAATTAAGTACTATACATTAATAATTTATAATGTAAAAAATAACAAATATTTCACTAAAAAATATTGTAAATATATTTTTTCACTTTTTTTGTGATTATATTTTTTCACTTTTTTTCTATCAACAGAGGAATCAAAATTAGAGCTACATTATGGGGAAATGTGGCTAATCAAGTCAATGAAAACGTTTTGTTTTCAAATGATGGGCCATACGTAATGGTTATTACTTCGACTACTGTGTAGACATTCAGAGGTTTTCTATAATTTTCAATTATTTTCTTTACAATATTTCCTTTTTAAATAAATTTATTAACTATATTTCTTTATATCATATTAACTTATTAACTATATTTCAAGTACTCCTTATGAACTTTCATAAAAATAACTGTCGATAATGTTCTTAATCTTTCTCTATTAAAAAATTAAAAATATAAAAGTTGCACCACAAATTAAATTCTGATATTTTATGAACAGGAGACTGTACCTTATTGTCTACCAGTGCTACTAAAATATATATGAATATTGACATCCCAGAGACAACATTCTTCCGAGACAGGTCATGTTTTGTATACCTATAAAAATTGATATTCACAATATTTATGCAAGACCATTTTCTCTTTTTCCATTCTCATTTAAATTTCACAATGCAGAAGAAAGACGTCATCAGAAACAGTTATTCGTTTATTGTCTCAAGAAAAGACAGACAGTTCATTAGAAAATCAAATGAAAGATAACAGAAAAACTATTGAAGAAATCAAACAAATAGAATGGAACCCAGATGTTAAGGTATTAACTTAATTTTATCAAAAAACAAATTATAAAACTCATCAATTACTTATATTAAAAAAAAAAACTATTCTTTATATACAGGAAATATTTTGCACATGCAAAGCAACAATAAAATATATTCAAGCCGATCCAGGATGGTGTTACAGCTCATGTATATATTGTAGAAAAAAAGTCAAAGAAAATGATGACAAACTCTGATGCTACTATTGCGACGTGGAAGCACGCCACTCAATTCCACGGTACATCAACCGAAAAACCAACAAACTTCATAAAAATTAAAGCACATTTCAAAATACTAACACATCATTAATCATAGATGCAAAGTTCAGATCGATGTATTTGATGGAACAGACAATGCAACTTTCGTCCTTTTTGATCGGGATTGTGAAACTTTATTCGGGAAGACTGCAATGGACCTATGCTACATTGATGTAAGTGCATTATTATTTATACTTAAAAAATTAATATGCATGAAAATAATGCAATTAAAAAACCTTTGAAAAAAATAACTAATATTACATATTTTGTTTGTAGAAAATAGATCCCAGAGAAATGTCGGTTGTCATGACACCAACAATCGGAAAATCTTACATCTTTCGATTGCGTATAAATGATTACAATCTCAAAGATGGATGAGAAAACTATACAGTTGTACGCACTGTCCGCTCGATAGAAGATGTTCCAACAACCAAACAACACCGCTTGAAAATAACGGATACTGATACAAGTTTGAAAATCACACCAACGCCTCACACACAACAACAATTATCATATGTATGTTTAATATTAATTTATTTCATACAAAACAACTTCAACAAATACATTATTAATATATATTTTTATAATATTGTCAAATTATTTGCAGGTTGATACAGAAGTCCCAAGATCCCAACCCGAAAATGTTAGCATCAGCGAACATACCTCGAGATTACGAAAAAGAAGTTCAAATAAATCAACACCTGGTGATGTCGAACAAACCGACAAAGGAAAATCAATTCTCACCTATTCCGACAATGAATTTGAAGACCTTGATGACATCATCCAAGACTCCACCAACCATCCCACTGCAAAAAAAAAAAAAGATTGTTTTCTATGATGACGATCTTCTCTGATGAATACAAAATTTCTTCACATCATCAACAAATTGAATAATATAATATTTGCTTATTTAGAATCATATATATCTTCATAACGATACAATAAAATTTATTCATAATTGTTTTGAGAATTTATCATTTACAAATATTACTTTCATTATTTTATTATTCACATAATGATGTTACAACTTTTGTTGTTTACTTTTACAACAAAAACAAGCAATAAACTCAAATACACAATATCAAAATTCACAACAAATCATTTCTTTTAAAAAAATTACAAAAAAATAAATAAAAATAATACAAATATTAAAGACCATCGTAAGAAAAAAAATATTTCTAACACTTTACAATAACATTACTAACATGTTATCATCATATTAATTACAAACGAAAAAAATGACCAAACTAATTTCACATAATTTCACTAAAATATAATATCTCTCTAGCTACAACACAAATAAAAATTTGAATTTTATCACCAATATTGCTTTAAAATTAAAATTGTGTTCAACTAAAATTCCATTGTTTTATCTAATATTGAACAATACTCACAATTTCAACAACAAAAAAAAAAATCTCATGAAAATTAATTTAAAAAAATATAACCCAATTTTTATTTTCGCAACACTCCAAATTATATATACTTCACCAATAGAAAAAAAAAACAAACAAAAAACACTACTAACCACACTAACTAATACAAAAAAACTTTGTATAACATAACACATATAAAATTAATTTCAAATATTTAAAAAAAAAATCTATGAAATTATTTTTAAACGCGCGCTTAGCGCGGGTATAAACCTAGTATCTAATCAATGCGTAATGGATTAAATTATGGAGCATGCACCATTTAGTTCCAAAATACAAAAAAAATTACCAATTACTCTCATCACTTTTTTTTGGCACCAATATGTCTTTTTGTCTTTTTTTTTTACCAAAATACCTCTCACATGGATGTTGAATGTAACATCAAAATTATTAATTTTTATTTTTTATTTTTTTTATGTTATTTTTTTCTGACCAAAATATCCTTCATGTGAATGTTGAATGTAACATTCGGTGTTGAATGTAACATCAATTGGTTTTTTGTTTGTTTGTTTGTTTTTTTTTTTTTTTTTTTTTATAATGCTATTTTTTTCGACCAAAATACCCCTCATGTGGATGTTGAATGTAACATTTAACACCTGTGAGTGTTGAATGTAACATTTAACACCTGTGAGTGTTGAATGTAACATCAACTGTGGTTTTTTTTTTTTTTTTTGTAATGTTATTTTTTTTACCAAAATGCTCTTCATGTGGATGTTGAATTAACATTTTTATTTTTATTTTATTTTATTTTTTTTTTTATTTTTTTTTTTTTTTTATTTTATGATATTATTTTTTTTTACCAAAATGTCCCTCATGTGGATGTTGAATGTAACATTCAACACCTGTGGATATTGAATATAACATCCATTATTCTTTTATTTTTGTATGCAGAGTAAAATATATATGATATTACATTGAACACCTGTGGATGTTACATTCAATACCTGTAAATGTTTAATATAACATCAATTGTTCTCTTGTTTTACGTATTAGTTCTCTTGTTTTACGTTACGTTTAGTAACGATTTTATCCTAAAATCAATATTTTTTTTATTTTTTTTTGGAACATAGAAAAGTGACAAAAAGTAATAAAATTTGGTGTGAAAGCTGTAATTTATGGCGGCGGCGGCGGCGCGCGACCGGCGACAAGGGGCGGCGGCGACCGGCAGTGGTAGACGGCTGACAGCGGTGGTACACCAATTTGACGACCTTCCTTCTCAATGTGAAACTCACGGGAGGGCATTTCGGTAAACTCAATCCTCACCATTTTTTAAAATGGGACTAATTGGTGTAAAAAAAATATTGATGGGACTAATTGGTGCAAGAAAAACGTGTTGACGGGATTAATCGGTGCAAAGAAAAATTAGGAGTAGGTAATAAATAATTTCCTTTTTTTGGAGATTAATAGGTAATTTTTCCTTAAATTCTGTGTCACTATATATGTTACTATGTGATATGATTAGATGTGATGTTGACAGAGTGAGTAGCATGTTAGGTTTGTGTTTTAATATTTTGTGACACTTGGATCTATCGTGTGTTAAGAGGAGACACAAAATTTTATTTGCTAATTTCATGGATACTCATACACTTCATAGACATCCAAAGAGCATCAATATGAGTTGATCCAAGTAGAAGGAATTTGGACTTCTTAAACAATATCTCCAGTGATCGAATATTGGGGGTTGTGTATGAAAAGTGCTCTGTTGGAAGAGGTACCCGCTTCTGCGTCCGACAGTATCTCGAGGGATTAGTTTCCGTCGACCGTAGTGCGGGATACCTAGGAAATTGAAAAAAAATAGACATCCAAACAGCAAATACAAAAGCACAAAAAAGAAAAGCACATTACATTAGACAACGAGAGAGGTGATCAATACTGAAACGTCTCAGCTGAAGCAGTGATTGGCTGCTCCATCAAAATCTCCGACAGCTCTGGAACCAACTCCAAATTCTCCGGCAGCTCAGGTGCATTCACCGGCGGCTGATGTATAATATCCACCGCCATTCCATTAACCTCTGCCGCGATCGGAAGCACCGAATTCAACGATAGGGCCCTATTGCTCAGCTCAAGGACTTGAGCCCTCAGTTCATTGATTTCCGAAGCAATGAGCTGATTCTGGTACGCCAGTTGGCTCCAATGAGCCCTCAGTTCATTGTTTTCCGAAACAATGATCTGATTCTCGTACGCCTGATGGCTCCATTGAGCCCTCAGTTCATTGTTTTCCGAAGCAATGAGCTGATTCTGGTATGCCTGATGGTTCAATTGAGCCGTCAGATCATCCAAATGCTGTAGCTTCCTCATGCGTGACCTCCTTGACGATTCCCGGTTGGAGATCCTCCTCTTCATTTTCCTCTGATCGGAATCCACTGAGGCTGAGCTTGTTTGCTGTTGAATCGTGGACATGGCTTTTTTTTTTTCTCAAAATTTAGCTCTACGAATGTTACTAGTTATTTCTACTTGATGGATTGCGTTAAATTCGGTTTTTATTTGGATTTTGGATTCGCAACTGACTCAGCAATACCCATGTTTGTCAACCCAAACCCTAATCGGATTTCAATGCTAACCCTGAATGTGAGAAAGACGAAAAAACAAAAAAAAAAAAAAATGTCCAATTTGGTTTTTTTTATTTTTTAGGACCCGAAGAAGAAAACAGAAAAGGAAGGAGAGACAGAGATGAGAGAGATCCGAGAGATGCACGTGTGTGCGTGGGTGTATGCGCATGTGTATGAGACACAGAGTGGAAATTTTTGTGTGTGTATAACATTCTTTTTGTTTGGTTCAATCACTCATTCGTGTTAGCCGCCGCCACGCCCAATCACCCTCGCCCAATTATATATATTTATAATTTTAAATATAATTTATATATATAATTTTAATTTTAAAATCATATATATATATATATATATATAAAAACTCCCCAATCCCCTCCCCCCCCCCCCCCCCCCCACCCCCCAACCTGAATCTCAACCTAACCTCAACCTAACCTCAACCTTCCAAAAAAAAAATGAATTTTTAATGTTTTCGATAACTTTAAATTAATTAACGGTGGTCTATCGGTATTTTAAATAATTTTCTTTCTTTTTTGCATAATTTACGTTCAAAACACACCATATTATTTTTTATACACCATAAATTACGTTTAAAAAGTGAATGATTTTTAAAAAATCTTCAAGTTGGTCAAATGAACTGTTTTGATGAGAGCGTAATTTTTTCGGTAATTTGGAGTTAACAAAAGATGGTCTATCCGTAATAGAAATGAAACTATTTTTTTTTTTTATACAAACTACGTTCGTAACACTATATAATAAAACTGAAAACAATAAAACGGATTAATGAATAATTTTTAAATAATCACCAAAGTTGGTCGTATGAGTTACTTTTTGAAAACTTTAAATTAGCAAAACATGGTCTATCCGTAACAGAAATGAACATAATTTTTTTGTATACAAACTATGTTCATAATACTATATAATAAAACTAAGAATACTAAAAATAGATTAGTGAATAATTTTTAAATAATTGATGAAGATTACAAATTTAGACACCCAACACTTCAAATTCAAAATTGAAGGTGAAAAAAGACGTTATTTGAAAAAAATAATCGACCAAACCGCCTACGGAAGCTTATCACGCCTAGATCTCGAAAAAATACCCGAAATAAAAAAAAAAAATCATCTCAAATGGACCAACAAACGCAAAATTATGTCCATCCAAATTTTTTCTACTTTCTCACATGTAATTTTCTCCTCTCTTGTCATCTTACTTTTTTTTTAAATTATATTTATTTGATAAATAACTCAAAAAAAAAATAGTTATTATTCATTAAAAAAATTAAAAACAAAAAATTAAAAAAATTAAAATAAATGTTAAAAAAAAATTAAAAATTATATTTCTACTTGAAACCCTAGTTTTATAGGTGATCAAATGCATGAATTTGTGCTTTGTTGGAATTCGTGAGTGACTCTGCATGCCGACATAGTGCGAGTGTACGCGAGATCTGTGGAAAAGCCAGAGAGAGGTCGGTGGGGCCCCTGCTGATCAGCAATACGTTTGTGCATTAATGGAATCTTTTGAATTAATCGTTACCATAATTGATCAAAAAATCGTCGGAGAGATTTTCGCGACCTCGTTTAGCTTCCCTAATTAAAGTGGAATTTAGAAATAATTGATTTTAAAAAAAAAAATTCCCTCTGTAAATCTTTTTTGGGATTCCGCTTAAATTTCTAAAAGTATAATTCCAATAAAATTATTTTCGCGATCCTCCCTCAACTTTCGTATCCATGGAATTTGAGGAAATTTTAAATCGAGATTTTTTTAAATTAATCATGCACTTAAAGCAGATATTTATTTCTTATATTATTTAGACGACATGTTTAGAATATTTTCACCATTTACATTTTTTTAAATATATAGTTTTTTTAAATTTCATAAATCAATAATACTTTTTCACATCTAGTCACAACACATGTCTCTGTAGACACGGCATTTTGACCTTCCCACAATTTTTTTATATTTTATTGTATAGCTAACTTTGTTTATTTAATTCTAATCGACAAAACAATAAAAAAAAAATGTGAATTGAAAAAATTTAATCCATTAATTGTATTCCAGTGTTTTCCAATTCGGATTTCGGTTGTAAATTATAAATTATTTTTTTTCAACAAATATATGAATTAGGATAATTTTATCTTTTCGCTTAATTAACTAACATTTAATTTTTGTTATATCAATTAACAAGCAATTTAGTAGTGGGTGACACACAGGGACAAAGTGTTTTGTAGGCTTAAACTTAAACTAAACTTAAACTGTAATTTAATTTATTAATTAAACATTATTTGTCAACTACCTATCCCTTAGTAGATTTTTGGGGCATGCACCATTTAGTCCTAAAATACAAAAGAAATTATCAATTACTCCCATCACTTTTTTTTTTGCACCAATAAGTTCTTTTGTCTTTTTCTGACCAAAATACCCCTCACATGGATTTTAAATGTAACATCAAAATTATTAATATTTTTTTTTCTATACTATTTTTTTCTGACCAAAATACCATTCATGTGAATGTTGAATGTAACATCAATTATTTTTTATTTTATTTTTTTAAAATGCCATTTTTTTTTTACTAAAATGCCCCTCATGTGGATGTTGAATGTAACATCCATTATTCTCTTATTTTTTTATTCAGAATAAAATACATATGATATTACATTGAACACCTGTGGATGTCACATTCAACACCTGTAAATGCTGAATATAACAGCAATTATTTTTTTGTTTTACGTTACGTTTAGTAACGATTTTATCCTAAAATTAAGATTTTTTTTTTTTTTGGAACATATAAAAGTGACAAAAGGTCATAAAGTTTGGGGTAAAACTGTAATTTATAGCGGCGGCAACCGGCAACCGGCGGCAGCGACGGTAGGCGACTGACAGCGGTGGTACACCAATTTGACGACCTTCCTTCTCGATATGAAACTCACGGGAGGACATTTTGGTAAATTCAATCCTTACCATTTTTTAAAATGAGACTAATTGGTGTAAGAAAAAGTATTGATGAGACTAATTAGTGTAAGAAAAACGTGTTGACAAGACTAATCGGTGTAAAGAAAAATTGATGGAAGTAGGTGATAAATAATTTTTTTTTTTGGGATTAATAGGTAATTTTTCCCAGATTTTAATGCTAAATCATCAATGTGGGAAAGACAAAAAAAAAAAAAACAAAGAAAAAAAAAAAAAAATTATTAAATTAGAATGTGAATAGTTGAATAATTTAATTAAATATTTAATAAGTTATGGGGGTAGATGGGCCGACAAACAATGTAATACTCTCTCTCTCTCTCTCATTTAGGTTGAAAAAAAGCCTGACCTTTCCTCTTTCTCTCTGTCGGTTTGCTCACCCTTTCCAACATGTTTTTTTATTTTGAAGGGAGGTTGGTTCGATTTTGTCCGATTTCATATAAAATAAAAATCAAAATTATTATAAATATATCGAATCAAAATCAAAATCATCAGTTCAATTTTAAAATCAAACCATTTAAATTTACACAAAATCAAAATTGAGAACCGCGAACTATGAAACTATTTTAAAATTTTAATTTTATAAAAATAAAAATCGCATATCGTTGTTTTTTATATATAAACAAAAAGATGACTAAAATATCAAACATAAAATATTAATTGATTTTATTATATGGACACTATTAACTGATCTTTAATTTCAATTTTATTCTTTTTTTTTAATATATTTTATTATATCTATAGGATTTAATTAATTGACTTATAATTAAATTATTCAATTATAATAAGACACAAAATTGTGCCATAATATAATTTTTATTTTTAGGGCATTATTTGTTGTCTCTTTATATTATATATAGGATATTAATTTTTTTCACTAATTTAATTTTATCGGGATATTATTTTTTGCCCTTTAAACATTTAATTGTATATTAGTTGTTAATAAAATAATAAGAAAATCAATATTAAAAATATAAAATTTATTTTTATGCGATACTTTCAATTTTGTGCCTTGAAAAACACTTTTATAGAGTACACTACATGTAGTGTCTTAATAAAAGTGCTTTAACAGACAGTTTTTATTGTAGTAAGAAAGACTAAAAGTGTAAATAAATAATTATATACATATATTATAAGGTTAAAATGTAAATATATTTAAAAAATAAAGGGTATATATGTATTAAAATATTTTTAAAATATTAGTTTTATGGTTTCGCAGTTTGGTTCGTGGTTCGGTTTCGCAGTTTCTATCCCAAAACCAAAACAAAAATTAAAATCAAAACCAAAACCGCTTCGATTACTAATTTCAAAAATAAAACCAAACCATTTAGTCGGTTTTAATACCGGACCATTCGGTTCGGTTTCTCTCAGTTACCCATCAGTTCGGTTTGGTGGCATCCCCGGGTATAAAGTTTAAAAAAAAAAAAAAAAAATTGCCATATACCCGGTGAAACACCGGGTATACGACGGACTCTTTTTTGAACCTGGGTTTCGGAGCCCCGGGTTCCAGTACCCGGGGATCACAACCCCGGTTAGAACTAGTTTCGTAAATAAATTTTTTGTTAATAGTTTTCAATTTTTTTTTTAAAGTATAATTAAATAATAAACAACTCAAGTAATTAAAAAGAGAGAAAAGAACGGCCCCTGGTCAATCCGAGAAAGAAGATGAGAGAGAGCCGAGAGGGATGCACCTGAGAGTGAGACAGTGTGTGCGTGTGAGTGTGAGAGAGTGAAAATTTTGCCTTGTCAATGGTGTGAGTGAGAAGAGAGAGAGAAGAAAGGGCCAAAAAGTAGTATTAATGACTAATTTTAGTGAGAAAAATAAAAATTCTCACAAAAGAGTAGTATTGGCGAAGAAAGATAGGCCTCGTTTGGTAATCACTCTTATCCCAAAAATTCTCATCATATTCTCAGATTTTTATTGAGAATTATGGGCCTCGTTTGGTAACCACTCCTATTTTTTTTGTTTCCGTTCTGATCCTATTCTATAATGGAAATTGTGCCCATTTTTTCTTAAGGTTTGAAAAACAAAAAAAAATTGTTTCTAAAAATTCTCATCCCATTCCCAAAAATTAAAAAGGGCCACCGCGGCCATTCATCCGCCGTTTGCCATCAGTCGACCGCCATCTCCGACAACCGTCGCCGGACACCTCCTGCATCGCCGGGCGCCCACCGTCCAGTCACCGCCTCCGCCGCCGCCGGCCATAACAAAAAAAAATATGTTCTCAAAACAAAAAAAAAAATCTTGATTTTAGGATCAAATCGTTACCAAACGCGATTCTGTTCTCAAAACAAAACAAAAAATTTATCGTTACCAAACACGATTTTACTCCTAAGCAGGAAACAAAATTCTCATCCCATCCCATCCCACCGCATATGATGGGAACAGAAATAGTTACCAAACGGGCCCATAATTTTCACGCTAAAAACCAATGACTATTAGCGATGACATAAAAAAATTCTCACTAAAAATTATTTTTAGTGACTAAATATAAATTTTATCGCCAAATTAGTCACAAATATATTCCTGCTAATTTTTCTTTTTTTAGCAAGAAGTAAAAAATTATTAGCAACAAGTTTTTTTGTGATTAAAATAATTAAAATATATAGCCACCAACTAATTCTTTAGAGTATCTCCAAGAGATGTGCTAAAATTTGGTGTGCCATTTGTTCAAATGGCGCACACACACAAAAAAAAAAAAAAAACACTCCAATAGATATGCCATTTGTGGTGTGTCATTTTTTTAATTAAAAACTAAAATTAAAAAAATTAATTTAATTGAATTTTGAGATTTCAATTTAACCGTTAAATATTAGTTTTTAATTTCAAATTAAAGTGTAAAAATTAAAATTTTAAATTTTAATTAATTCGCCAGAAGGTATAATTAATTAAAACACAAAAATTAAAAAAAAATCGGTTAAAAGTTTCAAATTATACGATTGCGTTCAGTTCTTTTCTCCATTTCTATTTTTTCTTTCTCTATTTCCATTTTTTCCTTTTTAAGTTCTAACTGAATAACATGTTGTCGTAATTCAACATAAATTAAATTAACATAAATAAATTAATAATTTTTTTATTAGTCCAACTCATAATCCATTCTCCAAATTAAATTAACATAAGTAAATTAATGATTTTTTGACTAGCCCAACCAACAACCCATTTTTCAAATTAAATTAACATAGTAAATTAATGATTTTATTATATCTATGTTAATTTAATTTGCTCCTTGCACCTATTCCTTGACTCGAAAACTGCAGGTAAACCAGGCAAGAAACAGACAAGATTGCACCTTTATCATCATACCCATAGTGCCTGTCACTCACATTTCTGGAAAGTGCTTCTCAATCGGGATACGTTGAGTTGGTTACATTTATAATATAAATTTAAAATAAAATTATTGAAATAGACCACTTTTCAATTTATATACGGAAGTAGTGTTACCCGGGGTTCGAAACCCCGGGTTTGTGGGGCCGGCGGTATACCCGGGGTTCGGAACCCCAGGTATACGAAAAAAAAAAAAAATTTGTTTTTGCTCAAGAAATTTTTAAAATTTTTGGCAACTTTAAACTGATTAACGGTGGTCTATTGATATTTTAAATAAATCTAATTTTTTTGTATATAAATTAGGTTCAAAACACTACATAATACTTTTTACAATACTAAAAACGGATAAGTGGATGAATTTTAAAAAATCGTCAAAGTTGACCAGATGAGTTATTTCGATAACGGCGGAATTTTTTTCGGCAATTTAGAATTAACAAAAGATTGCATGTCGATAACAGAAATGAACCAATTTTTTTGTATATAAACTATGTTCATAACACTACATAACAAAACTTAGAACACTAAAAACGGACAAGTGGATGAATTTTAAATAATCGTCAAAGTTGATCAGACGAGTTGTTTCGATAATGATGCAATTTTTTTGAAAATTTTGAATTAACAAAAAATGATCGTCTATCGGTAACAGAAATTATCCTGATTTTTTTGTATACAAACTACGTTCATAACACTAAATAATAAAATCGAGAACACCAAAAATGGATAATATGTTATCGAGAGAAAATAAAACTTACGTAAAATAATAGAAAAAATTTGGATGGACATAATTTTGTACTCGGTGGTTCGGTTGGGGCGATTTTTATTTTTTTTTATTTCTGGTATTTTTTCAAGATCTAGGCGTCGCAAACGCCGTAGGCGGTTTGGTCCAGTATTTTTTCAAATAAAGCCCGTTTTCACCTTCAATTTTAGATTCGAAGTATTAGGTGAATAAATTTGTAATCTTCGTTGCGAACATGTGTCATGTTCTATTGATAAAATTGAAATCTTCAAAAGTCAGAGTGATAACTCACATCAAACCTAACTTTAAAAAAAAAAATTGCCCCCAACGGATCACCGAGCGCAAAGTTATGTCCATCCAAACATTGAAGAGCAATATAGTGTTTTTTGAAACGTTGAAGAGTAATAAAATGTTATGATAATAACTATTATTTAAAAATTATTCACTAATCCATTTTTGGTATTCTCGATTTTATTATTTAGTATTATGAACGTAGTTTCTATACAAAAAAAATCAAGATCATTTCTGTTACGGATAGACGACCATTTTTTGTTAACTCAAAGTTTTCAAAAAAACTGCATCATCATCGAAACAACTTGTCTGATCAACTTTGACGATTATTTAAAATTCATCCACTTGTCCGTTTTTAGTGTTCTAAGTTTTGTTATGTAGTGTTATGAACATAGTTTATATACAAAAAATTTGGTTCATTTCTGTTACCGACATGCAATCTTTTGTTAATTTTAAATTGCCGAAAAAAATTCTGCCGTTATCGAAACAACTCATCTGGTCAATTTTGGCGATTTTTTAAAATTCATCCACTTGTCCGTTTTTAGTGTTGTAAAAAACATTATGTAATATTTTGAACCTAATTTATGCACAAAAAAATTAGATTTATTTAAAATATCGATAGACCACCGTTAATTAACTTAAAGTTGCCGAAAATTTTAAAAATTTCTTGGGCAAAAACGATTTTTTTTTTTTTTTTTTTTTTTTTTTTTAATTCGGGTTATATCCGGGGTTTGATACCCCGGGTTCTATGTAGAACCCGGGGTACCAAACCCCGCGTATAACGGCATATACCAAAAAAAATAAAATATATATATATATATTTTTTTTCATATACCTGGGGTTTGGAACCCCGGGTATACCGCCGGCCCCACAAACCCGGGATTCCGAACCCCGGGTAGCACTATTTCCGTATATAAGTTGAAAAGTGGTCTATTTCAGAAATTTTGTTTTAAATTTATATTATAAATGTAAACAACTCGGGATATGTTAGAGCAATCACATGGTGGAATGGAAGCATCATCGTCATCATGGTAATTTTATACTTCATTTTCTTATTAGTTGATTAATATTAATGTATCACACAAATAGGAAAAAAACAAACCAACGGGATTTGGTCAGAAACAGAAAAAATGGTAAAAAGATAGAACTTAAAAAAGAACAGTGAAAACAGAAACTCAAGTTAAAAAGGACTTGGGTATCCAAAATGCCCAAATAGGGTCCGATTGGCACCAAACTCGTGGGTTAGCGTCGCCATGGCCATTAAGACTTGTAGGAAGAAACATAATTGAATTCACGCTCGAAACTTCTTGGTGAATCTTGTTCATCTGCTCATAGTTCTTAAACAAATTAGCCGTTCACGTGCAATTCAAATTTAGAGAAATACCACGATATCAATGCTTTAAGGACATAAGTCATTCACTATGACTCAATTAATAATATTATAACATAAGTCGTTCATTATGACTCAATCAAAAAAATTATACTTTGCCCAATGTATTTGAAGTAAGATGTGAGTTATTAATTTATCTAATTTGTTTATGATGCAGATTGGTTGTTCGTTGATTTGAAATTACAAAGATTATTTTTGTGCAAGGGAAGATGTTCAATACAATTACTTTGGCTTTTTTTTTGGGAGGGGTAAGAATGAGATTGTTTTAGTGACATCTATCTACACTTTCTTTTATGGAAGGATTTGAAAAAACAAAATTTATGTAGTTTGATATTATTTACGTTATATAATTTTAATTGAAACATGTTTATTCGTAATGTGAGTTTTATATATGTATGTTTGGAATGTATGTTGTTCTTATGGATTTTTTTTTTTTTTCTCTTTGATTTTGGATGTGATAAACATGTATTGTTCTAAATATTTGTCTCAAATTCTAATGGTGACGAATGTATATTTTTATTAGCGAGAAAATTATTCAACGAGGAAATTATTCAAATAAAATTTGTTGCAAATTGATATTTTTAGCGGGAAAATTAGTTGGTTGCAAACTATTAGCATCAAAATTATCCAAATAAATTTCGTTGAAAAAAGTGATTTTTAGTGACCAAGTAGTTCATTTAGTGAGGAAATTAGTGATGAAATAATTTCTTACTAAATACATAGTTTTCAGTGAAGAATTCAAAATTCGTCACTAAAGACTTTTGTCGACGAGATTTCTGCAATGACCGTGGCGACGAACCCATTTCCTCACTATAAAAATTTTAGTGACAAATCCACTGCTTTTAGCGACGAAATTTTTTCTCGCTAAAAAGTTTTTTTCTTGTAGTATAGCCTGTTGCCACGTGTCGCCGACTGAAAGGCGGTGGACAGACGCGTTTTCCTCACACGCCCGAAACCCTAAGGGATTTCTTTGTCCTTTTCTTCCAATTTTACCCTTTCTCAATTCAACTTGGACTGGATTTAGGAGTTCAAATGACTCAATGAAAAAAGCCCGGATGAGATTCCCCATTCTTAATCTGAACCTTTGAACATTTAGACGAGGACACATTCTGTTTTTTTTTTTTTTTTAATTTTTATTTTTGTATTTTTTTATTTTTTATTTTTGTAATTCATATAAAAAAAAAAAATCGTCCAATGATCTAATGAAAACGCCGGGGTGGTTTTCTCGCGTTGAGCTTAACCCCAAGTATTAGGTAAATGATGTTTCATTCTTTATTTTCTGTATTTTTTAATTATTTTTTTTATTATAGTTATCAAAACTCTAAAAAAAAAAATCCAAAAATAATAAAATATTTGTTCGTAGGAATTAGTCCTTACGAACCTTAAGGTGAATCCGACGATTCAATAAATCGTGGGAGAGTTTTCCATGGCTTCGTTTCCATTCCCCGTCTCGAGTGGAATTTATAAGTGAATCGTTTTAGGAAATCTCTTCCCTCAGTAAATTTTTCGTGAGATTTCACTTAAGTTTCGGAAAGATTAATTTCAACAAAAATTGTTTCCGCAAACCTTTCCTTGATTCTCATATCCATAGAATTCGAGGAAATTTCAAAACGGGATTTCTTTAAATTAATCGGGCAAACTCAAAGTAGACTTTTTTTGCATTTACTTAGCATGTTTATTTCTCGTATCATTTAGACGGCATGTTTAGGACACTCTCACCACTTACATTTTTTATACATATAGTTTAGTTTTTTTTTATTTCATGAATCCACGCTACTTTTCACATCTAGTCACAACACGTGCACCACTTATATTTTTATATTAAATAATTAAATCATTATCATGCATAATCACGTAAATTCACATAGTGTTCTATATTCACTTCCCGTATTCACATCAGTTTGCATTAACATATTTGAGTTAAACCCTTTAGTTTTAAGTCACTTTTGCATAACAAAATAAAATTCATATAGATGTTAGTTTTTGCATTCATATTTTCCATCTTATTCATCTATTTTAATTTGTCTAGTTAAATTAAAGAAATCTCTCGGAAACATCCATAAAAACCCCAGGGACCATCCTTATCGAATCCTTAATATTCGATAAGAGGTTATACCGGGGGAACAATCCAAAAAATAAAAATAAAAACTTGTCCCACCATATTTTTAAAAAATACCAAAAATATTTTATAAGAAGAAAAAGATTTTAAAATAAAATAAAACGTTCGAACTTAAATTAATTGGACTTAATCGGACATAAGGTGTTATTTTCAGACGGGCGTCTTGGGTGCCTAACACTTTCCCCGGACGTAATCAACCCCCGAGCTTTTAAATGAATATTTGGTTTGACCATATTTTTTTAGTCAATTTTTACTTAGGCCTTTTTAATTGTTTTCTAAAAATCCGGTGACCTAGCACACCATTTAAACTCAATGCTAAGTGGCGACTCCTTATTCTTTAAAACGGCATAAGTATTTTTTTGAAAAAAAACGGTGTTTTAAAAACCCCTATCCTTAAGCTTATTTGTTATTTAATATTCTTTTCCTTTTGAAAAATCGGGATGCGTCAGTTGGCGATTCCGCTGAGGACAATTAGAGGATCGAGCCTAATATGTTCAAATAAATCCAATTATTCAAAGTCCGAATATTATATTTTATTTTGCTATCTTTTCCTTCTATTTTTGAGTAAATAAATTGTGATGTTTGTTTCGTTTCTTTTTTTCTTTCTTCCTTCTTAGGCTCTTATATTGTTGTAAACCCTCCGACACAAGTACGGTCGTCTTGTATTTATATTATCCTCACAGAATTCTATGAATACAAGACGTGGAAGAAGTTTTTTACTTGATAGATTGATGATGTCTTAAGAAGTCTTAAAAACCAAACAAATTCAAAGTTTCTAATACCGATTTACGAACGCAAAGTTTTTTATAAATCATTATTTGTTTTGATCGGTCGTTATCGGGATTGAAAACTTCCAATTCGAATTGATTTGAAGGATACCTAAGATTCACGTGGACTAATAAATGAGTTTTTTTGTAATTTGCTTATGCCTTGTTTGGTTATGATTTTTTTATTAAATGGTAGGGGTATCCAGCCAGTAATGCTAATCTCGATTATTAATTATCTCTCCGAGCTATCTCAATCTACTAATTATCTCTTCGAGCGATCTTAATCAACTAATTATCTTATTGGGCAATCTTAAGGATACACTCTCTCTGTAAGGATTAAATTCAAGATTTAATTTTTGAAGTTATATCCAAAAAAGTCGAACCAAGAGATATTAGCCTAGTTCTTTGATGCTAGGGCGATATCGTGACAATCAAACACAAAAATAAAGAATTTACATTTTAAATTTACTTGTTCATTCAATAATTGAAATGAAATGTTATGATAATTTAAATTATATTCTTGGTTATTCATTAATAAGTGACACAATAGATAGTGATATGAAATTAGTTAATAAATTTACTAGACATTTTGATACATTATTTTTAAAATGTATACATTTAACAATTAAAGTATTGTGTAATAGATTAAATGATTTTGGTATGATATGATTAATTATCATTTTGTCATAATATCTTATTATTGTCCGACATGATTAGATGTGAATATGAAAAGATATCATGTCATGTTCGTGTTTTAATATTTTGACATGATATGTTACCGTATTATAGTGTTATCATGTTTACATCAGTACGTAAATAAGATGGTGGCACGAATAGAGGATGTAAACCAATACAACTTGCGTTAGTTTTCCTCAAAATATATGGAATGTTCGTGAGTTCATTCGAGATTATGTATCAAAACTAGGGAAAGTATGCATGGAGTGGGCAAATAAAAGTGAAAGATACAGTAAAAAATCTAAATTTCCTTTTAGCTCTGTCTATTTTACTTGACTATCAAAAAACCTACCCTTTATTCATTTCTATTTTTAAATAAAATAAGAAATTATCTTTATTTATTTATTTATTTAAAATAATTAAATATACATAAAAATAGATGAAATTATCTCTTATTTTAATTTTTTTATCATAAATATTAAAAAATTAAAATAACCAATAATTTTATTTGTTTCATCTAAAAAATAGATGAAAATTTTATTAAATTGATCTATTTTTAAGCATATTTTATTAATTTTAAGAAAAAAAAAAATAACTTATCATTTTATTCAAAAGTATAAGTAGGTGAAGTGTTCTTTGAAATATAGAAAAAGAAAGTGACAATTAGAAAAAATAAAAGAGATAACCATTTTTCCATGGTGTGGTTGAACATAAGATTTTATTCTATTCTCATCACCCATTTTTTTTTTTTCAAATTTCACACACACAGACAAAAAAAAAAAAAAGGTTAAAATCATACTTTTTAATTGTTTTTTCTCATATTTTCCGTAAGTCTTGGCTGGTGCCCTCTTTTCTTGTTACACAAAGTTCGATTCTCCTAAGAAACAATTCTGAAATTAAATCTAGAATTAAATCTTAAATGCACCAAGTGAGAAAGAGCACCCAATGAGGGATTTAGTCGAGGTGCGTGTAAGGTGATCAGTTCACACCTTACCATAAAAAAAATAAAAAAATAAAAATCTTACTTGGCACAAAAAAACAGAATCGCTTTCAAATCCAACCATTCATAATATTTGCACCACAATACAACCATTGATAAAGCCTTACAGTGTCACGATAGAAAAAGGAAAAAAATGATAAAAATAAAATAAAATTAACTAACAACCAGCTAAAGCAATCTGCAAGTCTACATACTCATATATAGAGCTTTAAACCAGACACATCCAAACAGCAAATACAAAAGCACATTAGACAAGGGGAGAATCCATTACCAATGAGAGAGGTGATCAATACTGAAACATATCAGCTGAAGCAGTGATGGGCTGCGTTGGGCATGGGAGTTGCCACGGCTCCATCAAATTCTCCGGCAGCTCAGGTATAATATCCACCGCCATTCCGCTAACCTCCGCCGCGATTTGAATCACCGAATTCAACGATTGGAGTCTGTCGCTCAGTTCAAAGAGTCGAGCCCTCAGTACATTGTTATCTGAAGCAACCCCGAGGTACATCTGTGTGACCCCGTTGATCTTGTCGGCAATGAGCTTATTCTCGTTCTCCAGTTGGCTTGATTGACCAATGAGATCATCCAAACGCTGTTGCTTCCTTATTCGTGACCTCCTCGCTGATTCCCGGTTGGAGATCATCCTCTTCCTTTTCCTCTCATCGACATTTGCGTATCGCTTGTCCACATCGGAGCCTGAGCTTGTTTGCTGTTGAATCGTTGACATTGATTTTTCTTATCTCCAATTCCTACCCAAAGTATAGCTCTACGAATGTTCCTAGTTATTTCTACTTGGATCTAGTTTCAAAGGATTGTTACAGTTGATCAAAAGGATTGCTGGTTCAAATTAGTTAAATAGAAGAAGTGTATTGCTGGAATTCGGAAATTGGAAAATTAGGGATTCAAGTAGAAGAGAATCGGATCGAATGAGAGGGGGCTAGTTCATGAAAACACGTAGAACCAGTAGAGGAAGACAACCGAAAACGAATGAAGAACACGAATCCGACGCATCAGCATAGCGCAAGTCAAGAAGAGTACAGTATCATTGAAACGATTAACAGAAGCCCTGATTGCCAAATCAGAAATCGAAATGATGATAAATAGGTCAGAAACCCTAGAATCGAGTCAAATCGAACACAGTAACCTCCGAAAACATTCAGATCTGGAACCAAACTACTGCATCAGTGTTGATTGTTCGTCCAAAATCGCAAAGAAATCTGCAAAAATTCAAATCAAACTAAGCTTACATTGACATAATCAATCAATCAAACAAAACAAGAAAAAAAATCCCGCCTATCCAAAAAGTAACCTCAGAAACGTTTAGATCTGGAATAAAACTACTGCATCAATATGATCGTTCAGCTAAATCGCGAAGAAGATCCGCAAAATTCAATTAAAATCAAACTAAACTACATTGACATAATCGAACGAACAATAAAAACAATAATTAAAACACGACAAAATGCCTATCTAAGAAGAAAAATCAAACCAAAACAGAAAAATGGAGATAAAGATAGAAGACTAACCTCGAAGAGAGAAGAGCGTTTCCAACCAAAGAGTTGACGAAAGAAGGCTAAGAATGTAGTGGGGAGGGATATTTATAGCCGATTGCGGGGGTATAATCGTCCATTTAAAATATTTTTTTAATTATAAAAATAAATATTTAATTCGCTTTTTAGGAATATTCCGCGAAGGAGTGCCGTCGGTGTAGTATTGAAGGCGTGAGACATGACGTCATCAAAAAAATCTTTATTTTTTGAGGTTTTTGCACTTTGCACCTTGAAAGTTTTGAGAAATTGTACTTTAGTCCATATATAGTCGATTTGAATACATTTAACTCTGAAGTATTCAAATTGTGTCAAATCAGTCTATAACGTTTTTGTTAATGAAGAGAAAGGGAAGACAGATCCGAGATTTTGATTTTTGAACTCTTTTGAAGTGGAATGTAGATGAAACAAAAAAAAAAAAAGAATGAAAAGTTTTTGCTTGTTCGTCAAGCTTTCGAGCAACTCTTTCAACTGTAGCCTAATCCCCCAACATGCTCAAGAACCTGGTCTAGTCACTGGACGGACAAAGGGAGCTTGCAATTTCTTGCCTCTTGGTCTTTCTCTTGCTTTCATACCATGAATCAACAATCAATTATATTTTGGTTTAATGAATGTCATGTTGCCCTTCCTTCATATTGTATTGGCTTATTCAACAAACAGTATAAAACTTCTATCTCCTGCCCTTACAAGTTTCTCTGTCTTTGCTTTTTCCTTACTCTGAGCGAGACAGACGAAAGGACCTACCTAAGGGTGATGTTGTCAAAAATCTCTAGTACGTGCAAAGAATCTACCATGTGTCAAAAACTTTCACAACCTGCTATTACAACCTGCAAATCCGATTAGTTCAAAGAGACACCAGTGTGGTGTCGACCAAATAGTCTCTGTTGTGAGAATAAGTTAGTCTGTTTTTTAGCGAAAGATCAAGTATTTGACAGTTAAAATAACATATTAACATCTTCCCTCTATATAAACTTCTCAACTTGTGCCGTTTTGTTGGTGAGATCACCTTCTCCATTATTCTCTCATAATTGCATGGGATCTAACGGTGATCTCGCCCACAAACGATTGGTTTATTGCAGTTCTCCTCATGACGTGAGAGGCGTGAGAATTATTGGGCTTAATCCGACCCTACCCATCAAGACTTTCAAGCTTCTATTAATCGTGGACAGAAATTTCTCCTATATCAGGGCGTATGGTTTCGTAACCAATAATAGTGGGCAAGGAAGATAGGAGAAAGCCCCATTTATGAAATAAATCAACCACGCGTCAAACACAAAATCGCACACATGAGTGAATTTCATCATAAAAAATAACAAAAGAAATAACTTGAGACAATTTGAATACTTTGGGGTTTAATGTGTTCAAATTAAAAGAACGTGTGCTAAAATAGAATTTTCTTGAAACTTCAGGGGTAAAAAGTACAAAAAGCTATTTTTTCAAGCCAACCGGAATTTGTCTGTCTTTCTATTACAGTCGGCGCATTACACTCAAAAGTGGATAAGATTTAGGAGGGCCTTAATTGCCTTTTACCCCCTTTATTTGTTTTTATTTATACATTAGCCCTTCTACCTTTTAAAATTCATATTTTTTATTTTAATAATTTAAATTTAGAAATAATAAAAAAAGAACATATTTTATCTCTAACACCTTTTTTTTCTATTTTTATTTTTAATTTATTTTTAACGAAAATAAATTAAAATTAAAATAAATAATGTTTTTGCTTATTTTATTTAAAATTTAAATAAAAGAATAATATTTTTAGCAATTTCTAACATATTTTATTAAATGAAATAAAAAATATTTTTTTAATTTGTCATAGGACATAAAATATAAATTTGTTAAGTTAAAAGGATGAAATCAAATGGAATTTTATTATTTAGTCCTACAAATAAGAGAAATTATAAAAAAAAAAAAAAAAAAAAGGGTTCAACTATTTTAATTAATTTTTCAATTCATGTTCAACTATTTTCTTTGACCATAATTTTGTTTTCTTAATTTACATAAAATGTCATTAGGTGAGATATAGCAATATTTCACTGAATGTTCATTTTTGTGTGAATGTTTATCCAATATTTCATAACAAAATTTGACTGCATGTTCACTCAATTTCATGTTCACTCAAAATATTTTAGAACAATATTCCACTAAATGTCTCACTCAATACTTCTGTGTGAATAAAAAACAAATGTTCACTCAAAATATTCAGAATAAATGTTCACTCAAAAATTTCAAATCACATCCAATATGAACATTTACAAAGAATCTACAAAAATCAACAAAAATTAACATGAACATTCACAGATCTGTAAATTTTAGATCTCGAATTTTTCAGATTTGGGAGATAGAGAGAGAGAGAGAGAGGCGAACGACGAGCATAACAAGCACGCCGGCGAACGGCGAGTTCAAATCTGGAATTCTCATATCTTAAATTTCATATTTGAAAATCTAGATCTGAGAGAGAGAGAACACGGCGGTTGACGAAGACAAGCATGGAGAACGACGACACGACAAGCACGGTGATTGACGAAGACGATGATGGTGACGAACACAAGCACGTTTGAGATCCGATTCAGATTTGAAATTTTCAGATCTAAAAATTCTAGATCTAAGATATACATATATAGAGAGAAAAAATAATACAGCAAGCGGCTGATGAAGACGACGAATGAGAGCGGGCAACGGCGGCGAACATGGTGACGAACACGAGCACGTTCCAAATCGTTGTTGGCGGTAGCAACAGTGATCAACGCATCGAGGTCTTCATTTGGCAACAACTGTCGGTGGTGAGCTTGTAGTTGTGAACAATTGCAAGTCTAGATCTCGATTTGGCTGGTGTTCAGAATAATTGTGATTACTAATAATTGATTCGTTTGGTACTGCTCCTCTTGGGAAGTTCCCAAGCATGAGATCGTTAGATTTCCCCCCCTGCATTGATTTGTATCGTTCTCAAATTCACCATCGTTAAAAGCACTAGCTTTCATTTCGGTGTCACCCTTCAATGACGGATCCTCAGGTTAGACACAAGGCGCCATCAGTGATGTGCTTGCGGTAGTGAACAATGTCAACGGTAGGGCACGGCTAAGGAAGAGAGAGATAGAGATGACAGTTGAAAATGAAAAGACCATTAGGAAGAAAAGCTAGAGTTATATATATATATGTATATGCATATAAATGTATAAATATTTGTTCATTAATTTGATGAACGGTCAAATAATATATCAAATAAGAATTTTTTTCTAAATCTACTTTTATAATGAAAAGATATAAAATTTAGGGGTTTTTTTATTTTATTTTATTTTTATTTTTTTTTAAGTCAGTTAACCCGTTTAGTTGAGGTTAGACACGACGTCGTTTGTTGGGCCATCTCGAAAAAGCGTGAGATCAGATTCAAAACGACGACGTTAATCGAAGTGGCTGACTTCGCTGCCCCCCTCGCCGGTGGTCTCAGAGATCTCAGTCCCCTCCCCTCCTCGTCGAGGCCGTCGTCTGAATTTTCACCGAATCCTCTCGGCGTTCTTCACTTTTCACATTCGAAACTCCTCGTAATTCGTAGAATCGCCGGCAATCTACAGTGAGATCTCGAAGGGAAGGAGGAGGAGAAGAAGAAGAGAGCGAAATGGAAGTCGACGATGTTCCGCTGGACGATAAGGCGAAGAGAATGCGAGATCTGTTATCGAGCTTCTACTCTCAAGATCCTTCTTCCAATTCGGTTCCTACCGGAAATTCCTCCAGATTCGCCACCTTGGACACGATCAACACGACCTTATTCGACGCCGATCAGTACATGAATCTTCTGGTACGCCCTTATTCGTGCTCTGAACTCATTACTCGATTTAAATATCACCAAATCACAGAAATGCTTCTATATTTGCTTGAATATAATTTCTCTATTTCGTTTGGAAGATTTTCTAGCTCGGATCTTCATTGATCTTTGGTTTATAGGCAATTCAGCTCGGATAATGTTAATTTATTTGACGGAAATGATTATGAAACTCTGAATTTCTTGCACTTTGAGTCTTTGAAGTTTACTTGCAGTATATGATTAGAGGAGTGAGGATGTTGTAAATTTAGGCAAGTGATGACTCTATGACAGCGTAATCTATCTGTTTTATCTCATTTGGGTGATGAGATGCATTTACTGAAGTGTTTATCTGCAAAATTTTGTTGAGAAGTCCAAAAATCTGAAGGATTATTATATGCTTCCAATATGAAAGTACAATCAGTGTGAGCTCATTCGTATGTGCTTAAATAGTAATTTGATGAAATATTTGTCAGAGTTGCCTGAGCTTGGCTGTTCACATAAGAGAAAACGCTAAGCACACATCTGGTGGAATGTAGGAAGAAATTCTATCCTGTTTTGATCAAATCATTATTGATAAATAGCTCACCAGAAGCTCAATTCATATACTTAAACTTGGGACATGATTTGATCAAATCGTTATTGCTTATTACTGAATGTGTAGGTGCAAAAGTCAAATTTGGAGGGGTTGCTTCAGAGGCATGTTGAAATGGCAGCCGAGATAAAAAATCTTGATACTGACTTGCAAATGTTAGTATATGAAAATTACAACAAGTTTATAAGTGCCACAGATACAATTAAAAGGTAATTACTCTGCCTCTTATGTAATTTATTGTTGGGTTTATCCCACATCAAATGTGGAAGGAGCTGTTAAGTTTTAAGTGTGAGGAAAAGTCTCACCTCATGAGCTAGTTTTTGGGGTTGAGAGAGGCCCGAGAACCTCCCTACACTGGTATCAGTGTTCGGGGTTACAACAACTCTAACCTAATAGCCACAAAGGGAGAGACTGATCTAGGGTTAGCGATCAAATGCCCGATGTGTGAGGGAAGATTGTTGGTTTTATCTCACATCAAATGTAGAAGGGGTTGTTGGTCAGGTCATAAGTGTAAGGAAAAGTCTCACCTCATGAGCTGGCTTTTGGGGTTGAGAGAGGCCCGATACCACCCTACATTTATCAAGTGCTGTTCTGAACTTTATTATTTTATATAGCATGAATAGCGTTGATGTCTTTGTTAGACATTTGTTCTGTCCTTGGACACACATAATAGTTTCAATTGGCCTTCTTTAATATTTGTGATGATAAAGTGGTGTACTGCGGTTGCTTTTCCAGGATGAAAAATAATATAGTGGGCATGGAAGCAAATATGGAACAACTTCTTGGAAAGGTGATTGGAAAACATTTACTTTTGTCAATTGTATTTCTTTATTCAAACACACATAAAGTTGTAGAACAAGGGTTACGAAATGATCTCATTGCTTTTGTAATTGTTACAGATAATGTCTGTGCAATCTAGAAGTGACGGAGTCAACACTTCTCTTTTTGAAAAGAGAGAACATATAGAAAAATTGCATAATACCCGTAACCTCCTGCGTAAAGTCCAGGTATTGAACTGAAAGTTTCTGAAATTGAACTTGTGCTCTTTCATCGTCTTGTTAAACTCTCGAAAGTAACACGTTTACTGATATAGACTACATTTTTTGTGCATTTTGGTTTCCGGCCGTTTTATGAGTTTAAAATTTCGTGTTGTGTGGAAAAGAGCAGTTCATATATGATCTACCTTCTAGACTTCAAAGATGTATCAAATCAGAAGCCTATGCAGATGCAGTCAGGTTTTATACTGGAGCCATGCCCATTTTTAAGGTTACTTCTTTTTCACATGGTCTACTTATGCGACGGTCCTTTTGTTATCTGCTTTGCAACTGTGCAATGTCAATGTTCATTTGAATTCTACTTGACCAATGGTGCGTTTCTTTGTGCTTCTTCTAAGGCGTATGGGGACTCGTCATTCCATGATTGCAAAAAAGCATCAGAAGAGGCAGTAACTGTTGTTATAAAAAACTTGCAGGTAAGCTTGCCCCTCCCCCTCTCCCTCTATAGTTTCTCTTTTAATTGTGTGAGTTATGGTAAACCACTTTGCCTATCAAGTGGTAAGAAAAGTTCCCTTGACTGTTTTTCATACTGAATGAAGATAAATGGTTGCACTTATGGATAATATTTGGATGAATAATATTCTGTAGAAGTGCTATAGGTTATAAGTTTATAACAAAAACGGGATTGCTAAATGCTTGTGGCTCTGTTGAGTTGAACTGTTGTTTTCCTTTCCTGATAGCATTTAACTGAGTATTGCAATGCTCCTTCTGTTGCTGTTTGTTTTGTTTTTTGTTCAGGGAAAGATATTCTCAGATTCTGAATCCATACAGGCTAGAGCTGAGGCCGTAATGCTTCTTAAGCAGTTGGATTTTCAGGTATGTCATCCACTTCTGTTTTTGTGGATAGTAAGTGCATTTTCTTACTCTCAATTTTTTGTCTCCCTCACTCTTTCATTTTCTATTCAATGCGACAGTAACCATAAGTCATTTCGGCAAGGAATAACTAATTAGGTGATGAGTTTTTTGTGTTGCACGGGGTCAAGTTCACATGTTGTGTACGAGTTCCTGTGTAGGCATACAATGATGCAATCCTTAAATCCACCAGACTTAAATAGCTCTGCAAAGAATTTTTCTTCAAATTCATTTTATGAAAACAATGGTGTTTTATAAGATTTGCTTTTTGTGGAACATATATCATTGTATGTAAGGGGCCATTTTGCTCTGTACTTTTTGGATTCATTGTCAGTTGTAGGATTGCTGATCTCTTGCACAGCCGTAGCACATGCTATGTCACTTGTTACACGATTTCTTGGGGTTATTGATGAAGTCTTGTGAATTGTGTGATCTAGCCGAGCAAAAGAGTATGGGAGAATGTATAACTGTCATAATATACTAAGAATCCAGAGTAGGATATTTTCTAATCAAATATGTGAAATTCATCATCTCATCATCGAATTTCCTTATATTTAATGTGGACATTATAAGTTTTGGGCGATATTTTTATAGGTAGACAGCTTGAAGGCAAAACTACTTGAAAAGTTGGAACAATTCATAGGGGACCTTTGCCTCGAATCTAGTGGAACAAATAAGGGTGCAGCTGATACCAAGGAACCTCCTGAACGAGTAAATGATCAAGATACAGCTCCTGCAAGTGCCCATGAGGTGAGACAGCTAGCATCTCTATCTTTAGAAACTGTTCTGCACGGGGGATTTCTTATGGCTTGCATATGATTGGAAGTCTCTGAACAGGGGTGGTAGTAAGAAATAATTGGCTTATTGCACCAGAAATTTCTTTCTACACAGCTGCTAAGATTGCTTGCTAAGCTGTCCGAAGACTTCCGTCCCGATGATTGCAGAATTTAAAACCAGTTTTTCTGTTCATGTTTTATATTTCTCATTCTGTTTCGAAAATGTGGAAGTAATTTGTTTGGAAGACTTTTTAATACTAAAAGCTATAGTATCATTTTGCGTTTATCTCTTACTATTAAACTGCCGCAAAATTTATATTCAGAAGTTCTTGCCTTCTTGGTGGAGATTTTTTTAATTTAGAAATTGAACAATTTTTTTGCCGTGCAATGCTTTTTTTTTTTAAAAGAAAATTTAATGTCTTATAAACAACACAAAACATTTCAATTACAAGGCAAAAGGGCATATAGCCCAGCCAAGCAACAAAAACTCTATCCCTAACCCAGCAGCTAAGAGGCCATACACATCACAAAAACCTGCCAATTACAAGAAGAACAGCTCAAAAAAAAAAAAAGGAAAAAAAAGGAAAGGAAGAAAAGAGGAACTGTTTAGCAGAAAGTAAATGCATCCAACCCCCATTTCTCCAAAATTGCTCATGGCAAAAATCTAAAGAGCTTCACAGACGTCATTCTAGCTCTAACGGCATAACTGCATGATATACGATAGCTGTTACCTGATATAACTTCATATGATATCTGGTTCATGGCACTATTATGAGATTATGCCATTGTTTTAGTTGTATGTTTTTTTAAGCATTTTCAAATGTTGGGACAGCTATGATCATGTGGATCTTTCTGACCTTCCTCCGAATTGTAGAGTTGCTATTGCTTAGCCTTATGTGCTTCTTGATCGCTATTCTTTAATTTTTACATTTTCGCTTCACTATCATAAATTTCAACATAGCTGCTTCTCTAATGAACTTCATCCTCCAATTTTATGAAATCAGGCTTCTATTCGTGAGTTTGCTGAAGCTGTCCGTGCGTATAGAGTTATATTTCCTGATTCTGAACAACAACTAGTTAAACTTGCCAAAGATCTAATTATGAAGTATGTGTATTTGTTATTTCACAAAAAATATGGAGCATATCTAATTTATTTGATGTCATAATGTACTAGGAACATGTTGTGAAATTAATTGCCTTTTGTCTACTGTATTTGCTTATTTAGGCACTTTGAATCCATTCAACGACACATTGAGAAACACATCCGTTCACAAGAGCTATTGGCGATGCTTCGTGAGTTCACTCACCTTCTAATACATGATTAATTGCCATAACATTGACTGCGAACATTATTTTAAATATTTGACATGAATTATCACTTGCTGTTTATTTTTCGATATAAATGTTTACTTGTTTTGAAAGTCATGTTGGTCCATCAGACCAAGAATCAATGTAAAAGTGAATTACTTATTTATTTCAATATAAAAGTGAATTACTTATTTATTCCTTTCCGCTGAATTCGTTTTTTTGTGAAAATTATTATGTTGAAGCTTTTCATAGAATATTTTTGTTGGACTATAGAGTTTATTCTGTTTTCTTGTACCTATGTGCATTGCAATTTCAGGGTAATTAATAGACACCCATCTTTGTACAGGGCTTGTATGGGCTGATGTACGCCTTATGGATGAAGTTCTACCTGAGGCTGCTTTACCTGATTTTTCTTTGGAGGTCATTCTTCTTCTTCTTCTTGTTCTGATATGTTATATTTTTCCATAAATTTGTATTATGATACTATCTAGCGCATATCTAGATGTAGATTGGAATACTTATTGACCCGTTATGATTCTAGGCTGCCCGCATTGCTGTCAAAGAATATATTGCTAGCATGTTTTCTCATCTTCTACACGATATTTCAGGTTCATCTTACTATTTCTCCTTTTCAAGCTAAGATTTCGAATCATTTATATAAAGACTAATGGAAGAAGGCTGTACATCAACATAGACTGGTGGAATACAGACCATTCAATAACTTTCCAGTGAACTTGGTCACTTCATCAAAAATATATTGTAGATCAACTTGTTTTGATGAATTGAATTTTGGATTTAATATCCTCGAAATCTGCAGATGCCCTTACAAAAGTCCAATTTAGACAAAAGGAAGGAGTAGAAGAAGAATATTCCTTGCAGTCTGCCCTCGAGGCCAGTAAAAAAGCTGTAATCCAAGGCAGTATGGATGTCTTACTGGTAAGAAATGATATTCCATTAAACCAGAATTTTCTTGCGTTGCTTCTAAGAGATAACGAAGTTTTCACTACTCGTAGATGCGTAATGGTTTTTCACTTCTTCTCTTGTATTTCTTTAAATTCTTAAACTATCTTTTTGGTATGTGGAACATATATCAGTACTCACAAAAGATTAGGTGTTATTGTAGATGCCATGCATCTATTTTCCATTTTCAGAACACTGGATGTAAGCGTCTATGTTCAACCATTTACTTTTTATTTTGCCAGCATGAATAGTGTATATATGGTTGAACTTTCCAAAGTGTCTGGAAACTCTTTTATTCTCAATAAGGGCCTTGCATATTTTGTTCTTTCAGCTGAAATTAGTCTGGCTGGCAACCGAAATTAGCATATGCTGTAATTGTCTAAATAAGCCTACATGTCCTCATAAAATGCTGCAGCCACCAAAAAAGAAGATTAGTCAATAAATAGGTCTACTGTTTTTCTTCCATGTAGTACAGCCAGCCATAATTTTAATAATTTTGACATTATTGAAAAAATCATCCCAATTAAGTTCCCCTAACTGAGGTCAACCACATGATTTTTTCTTTTTTGGTCTCCATTCCTGTTCGGGGCCATATTCTCCATTAAATGGCAAGTCATCATTCTTTCCCGCTTCTCCTCTTTACGCTTTTTCAATCACCGTTCCTGCCGCTTACAGGATGTTTTTTTCTGGGTTCTTGTTGTATAAAGAAGAAAATAGTAGAGACTACAGAAAGTGAAATCATATATTCATGAAAAGAACCCCGTTTATATGGATCATTGCCTTTTGTTTTGGTACGTCGCGTTGACCCATTTGAAATATTGGTAACTTGAGCAATCTGGTACCTCCCTCAATTTATGACATCTAATGAGAACCAGATCACGATCAAGTTTCTTATGTTCATACTGCTTCATGTACTTCTAATCTCTTATTCTATTCGTATAATTACAGCATTTCCGCCAGCTTCTCGATGAAAACCTGGAACTGCTGCTGAAGTTGAGGGACTTGATAACCGATTGGGTACAAGAGGGATTTCAAGCCTTCTTCAGAAAACTTGACAATCAGTTCCTCTTGCTTTCGGGAAAGAATGTACCCGCCAATCATGAGCAAGCTTTAACAGAAGCTATGCGAGGCGACAAAGTTCTTTCTGGGATTGTTCTTGTGCTGGCTCAACTTTCGATCTTCATTGAACAGAGTGCCATCCCTAGAATTACTGAGGCAAGCTGCTGTCTCATGTTTACTCTTTTTTTTAGCAAGGGGTTAAGGCTTAAATTTCCATAAAAGGGCAGTCCAGTGTACAAAAGACTCTCGCCATTACTGGGTCTGGGGAGGGTCAGATATACGCAGCCTTACCCCTATGTACAAAGACGATGTTTCCAAGATTTGAACTCGAGACCTCCAGGTTACAATGGAGCATCCTTACCATTGTACCCAAGGCTCATCCTCTAGGGATTTAATTACCACGATTTTGCATTTTTTGTATTCTTGAGGCCGTGAACTGAGCTTTCATGTTCAATTTTCAGGAAATAGCTTCCTCTTTTTCGGGGGGTGGTGTTAGAGGTTATGAGAACGGTCCTGCTTTTGTACCTGCAGAAATTTGCAGAACATTTCGATCAGCCAGTGAAAAGTTTTTGCACCTTGTATGACTTCTAGGTCCCTAAATCTCTTACTTTCTGAGTTCGATACATTCCTCTGAAAACGAGCACATTCATGTTTATGCACAACCAATCATTGCTCAATGATGATCATAGGATTATTTAGTTTTGGGTTTTTGACACTTTGCACCCCCAAAGTTTGATCATTATCTCATGAATAGACACACACATATATATGTGTTCATGTTGGAAGAGTGGGGGTGGGGGAAAGGGAGGAGACTGAAAACTTCTGGGTGTTCTGTGTTGCAAATTGAAACCACGGGGACCAAATTGAGATATTGGTCAAACTTAACGTTGTAAAGTGTCAACAACCCTTTGATTTTCTTAAGCTGCTAAGTTCTAACTAAATTAAAATCTCTGGCTTATGTAAGTTCTGATTCCGTTTTTTCTTGCTCTTCTCGTTCAGTACGTAAATATGAGAACTCAAAAAGTATCGGTTCTTTTAAGGAAGAGATTTACAACTCCCAATTGGGTCAAGGTCGGTATTTTTCCAGTTTTCCTTGGAAATACTTCAATTTTTGAATTGTCTAATATACCCTTGTCCTCGTTCTCTTCACTTAGCACAAGGAACCGAGAGAAGTTCATATGTTCGTTGATTTATTTCTCCACGAGGTTAGTACATCTGTGTTTTATTTAATTTATTTTATTTTTGTTTTATTGTTTTATGGTTAGTTTTTGATATATATATATATATATATATATATACATAGACGTTCTTTACATTCTTTAGCCAATGTTTGGAATAGATAGTTGAATGTAACTATTTATCTTTTAACAGAACGACTTGAAATACATTTGCAAAACAATTTTCACAATACTCAATCTATCACAACTACCCACAATTTCAAAAACCTATTTTGGGGTTGACACTATGTACCGTTGAAATTTGACCAAAATTTCACTTTGGTCACTATAATTTGAGTTTGAACATATAACACCTTAAAGTTTCTTAATCTTCCCACTACAGTCCAAGTTGTTTACTTTTCCCCATTACAATTTTGGAAGGAAAACAATAACCTGACTGACTGTTGTTAAGAGGCTTTATGGACAATTCCAACCTCCTCCTCCCCTCTAATTCTCCTTCCCGCCTACATACTCAGAAATATGCATATGACGTGTATATATAGGTTTTCTGTAGAAAATTTGTAAGGGGAAAAGTAAGAGGTTGGTAATACCTATAAAATTCCAAAAAAAATAGTTAGGTGCACGGCAATTAACTGTTTGTCGTACAAAACTTTAACAAAGTTATTGCTTTGGACTGCACTGGGATGATTATGGAACTTCATGTCATATGTTCAAATTATATAATAGATGACCAGCTGTTTTCAAAATTTTCGAGAACCGTTTTCGAAAGCAAACCCAAAGGAGCATGAAACAAGTCTAATAGAATGCTTAATTGTGGATAGTTGGAAGCAATCAGGGCGGAAGTAAAGCAGATTCTACCCGAAGGACTTCATCGTAAACATCGTCGAACAGAAAGCAATGGCAGCACCACTTCTTCTCGCAGCAATCCATTAAGGGACGATAAAATGATCCGATCAAATACCCAAAGGGCAAGGAGTCAGCTTTTGGAAAGCCATCTAGCCAAATTGTTTAAGCAAAAAATGGAAATTTTCACAAAAATTGAACACACGCAGGTGGGGGTATTTCGGTAATTTTGGTTTTTGAAGCAATCGATATTGATATTGTGAAAAAAAATAAAATGAACTGATGTCGGTTTTGGAAGTGCAGGAATCGGTTTTGACGACTATAGTGAAACTTTGCTTGAAGAGCTTGCAAGAATTCGTTCGGCAGCTGAGTTTTAATAGGAGTGGATTTCAACAAATACAATTGGACATTCAGTTCTTGAGGATTACCTTGAAGGATGTTTCTGAAGACGAAGCAGTCATCGATTTCCTGCTTGATGAGGTAATAATAGTAAGAGGATTTTATTGTTTCTAATGTTCCGGTAGTGTTTCTGTTTTTATGTTCCTCTTCCGACATATAAATTCTCTTAATCTAAAAATAAATAAATTAATAAATTTTTGAAAAAACATAATTATCTCTTAATATAAAAATTGAAGAAACACAAAATAACTATTTTTTTCTTTTTTCTTTTCGAAAGAAGTACTTAAAACAATATTTTAGTTTTTTGAAGTATTTTTTTAACTGCAAAAAAAAAAAAAATGTTTGGGAAACTAAGGCCCCGTTTGGTTATTGTTTCCATTCCCTGATTTATGTTTCTGCTTCTAAAATTTTGGAATTAATGTATAGAAATGCGTTTGGTACACACTATTCTGTTCTCCAAATTTTAGGATTATTTCCTTAAAAATTTGAGAAATAAAAATATGTTGATTCGTATTCACTCCTATGAAACTATTCCCACCACCACCTCACCCCACCGGTCGCCGACCACCACCACTACGCAGGCCACTATACATTTAAAGAAAAAAGAACAAATATTAGTAAACAAACGTGTTTCTTATTTCTATTCTCATAAATTAAAAGAAACAATTTTAGGACAATAGTCGTTACCGAACATGTTTCTATTCTCGGAATACTGCAGAACGAGAACAAAATTCTCATCTTAGTTTATTAGAAGTAGAAGCAAAAAGCAGAAGCACTAACCAAATGCTACCGTAGGAACTATTTAGTAATTTTTTAAGTGCTCTTTTAAAAAGAAATTGACAAAAAAGTATACTTAAAATCAAAAATTAAAATCAAAAATTAAAAACGCGTTTGATAGTGTAGAAATATTATCTTTTTGATAATATTTCTATAAATAATCTCTTAATTTCAAAAAATATTCATCAATGAGTGACAAAAAATGTCTCACGAAATCCTTATTCAACAATCTTCATCTCTCTTATAGCAATAAAAAGCAATTAATAAAAAGTAACTATTAGCTGTCTGTCTTTCACTCTCTTGGCAAAAAAAGTAGGCTATAATCAAACCCAATTATTTTTTACTCGAGTCGATTGAGTTAAATTATATTTTTTATTTTTATTTTATTTTTTATCCTATAAATTTTATATTTGAAATTTTTTGTATTACTTATGAATGAGCAGGTGATTGTTTCTGGTGCTGAACGGTGTGTTGATCCAATTCCACTAGAGGCCCCCATTTTGGACAAACTTATACAAGCAAAGTTTGCCAAAACTGCTTCTGACCGCAGCAACCCACTTTCATAGCCTGGTCTGATCCTGTCTCTGGTCCGCGCATAGCGGAAGCTTTGAAACACCGGGCTTCGGCTTTTTATCTTAAAAATTCCTAAATTTGTGTGATAAATAGTCATAGGTCAATGCTTCATATTATCCATTTTCCTCCCATTTATTGTTTAGGATTTATATGTTGTTGAGAGACACGTATAAGAGATTGAAGAGAAATGGGGGTGAAGCGGCAGCTAACCCTAATGTTAAAATGTTATTTGATTTTCACCGTTGAATCGAATTTTTAATAATATTTCTTGTGATAAAAATTGAATTATTTTATTATCTGGATTTTGTATGTCTGAAGATATTGTATTTGATTTTTTAATTTATAAGTGAAAAAAACAAATATAAAAGTTTGAGCACACAAAATATAATTTAATTTAGGTTTTTTTAATGAACAGACTATAAAATTGAAATTTTAGTTTATGCAGTCTAAATACTATAATAATTTTTTTTTTAAAAGTCCAAATACTATAATAAATTTTTTAAAAGTTCAAAATTATTATCAAAAGTTTTAAAGTTATTGTATGTCATAAAAATTACTGTAATTTTTATGCATTATAATAATTTTAAATTTAAAAAAAAAAATTGTCAAGGTTGGAGTGCATGAATTAAAATTTTAATTTTGTGAATTATTTATTAAAATTATTTTAATTTAACCGTAAATAATTACTATAGTTACATAATGAATGGAGGGATGTAAATATTACTGTACAATAAATAATTACTGATTTTTTTTTTTAAAATTTAAATAAATATATAGGTATAAGAATAAATTAGTAATAGAACTTGCACCCATCATAAAATACCAAAAAAACAAAAAAATCTTCTCTCGCCTTATTATTTTTTTTGAAAATAAATAAATAAATAATTCTCCGGAGCCCAGGTTGAAGCCCAAGCCTATATGCCCCATTACGTAATAAATAGGATAATAAAACGGCGGTATCCTTGTGAAATTGGGATTTTCCGAAATTGTGGGAGAGACTGAGACTGATCGTGCGATGAGGTGAAGGTGAGCGAGCGAGAGATTCGTAGGAGAAGCTGCTGCTTGAAATATTAACTTAGGGCTCAGTTGAAGCTGAAAGTTCAGAAGATTTTTTTGACATCGTTTGCAGATCCGCAATCGGCGTTGAGGTATGTATGATAGACCTTCTAACTCGTTAATTTATGCTTATTGCTGTAGCTAGTGTGCTACGATTTCACTGTTGATTGTCGTTGCGAAATATCTGTTTTCGAAATCCAACGCGATCTTCACTTCTTCGCTCGCAAATTTGAATTCCTCGTTCTTTCTCTGCATATGAGATGCAAATTTATTCTCCTTTACGATAAAATCGTAGTTGCTTTCAGTCATGGAACCTATGGTGCTTGCATACCGTCATTGATTCTTCAGATTCGTAGTTCTGGAGCCCACCGTCATTGATGACCGGAGCCGTCAATAACGTCGAAGACCTGATTATACAGAGTACGCCACGACGAAGCACAGTTAGCGTACCTGACGATCATTTCCAGGTAGCTCTTGATCGAGATCCGGCGTTCGTATCCCGCTCGAAGATCGTAGCAGCAAGGAATTGCGTGATTTTTGAATTTATCAAAATCGATCTGTTCTTCGTCGATTTATCTTCCAGCATTGATTTGCAAATTCAATGCCCTAGATTGCTGTTGCTATTAGTCGATTCGATTTGCCGACTGCTGTTCTTTGTGGCCGCTTCATCATCGATTCGATTATCCATGCCCTAGAATCGTTCGATCGATTTGCAGGAGGCATTTGATATTATCTTTGATATTGTTGTTTCGATCGATCGTTCTGAATCGACGATCGATTTCGGATCGTCTCAACAGTCTGTTTCATCTCTATATCCTCAATCGATGAGTTGTTTACCTATTAAATATTAAAAAAAAAAAAAATTACTGAAAAAATTTACCTTTTAATTTAATTACCACACCAATGCATTTCGCCCTTCACAAGGGCGAAATTGAATTTTTTTTTTTTTTTTTTATCCCGCCCTTGTGAACGGCAAGATAAAAAAATAATAATTTAATTTGATCCCGCCCTTCACAAGGGCGGGATCAGCATTTTTTTTTTTTTATTTGATCCCGCCCTTGTGAAGGGCGGGATCACTTAAACGGCGACCAGCCGTTAGCACGGCTGGTCGCTGTCTGCTTTGGCCGGTCGTTTGACCGGCCAAAGCTGCAAAAGAAGGCAGCCTAAAAGGCTGCCTTCTTTTGCTAGCCTTCTAGGCTTTTAGGTTATAGATAACTTTAATTTGAAAATTTGAAAACTCGGGATATGTGCACAACTTCGCCTATAAATCTTACTTGCCTGAGTTCATTAAAATTCACACTTCTTAAACATGTGAAAATGGCCAAAATATAATTTTTAATTTAACAATTAAACTAACCAACTAACTAACAAATAAAGGTAAAAAATATTCTGATTAAATTAAAAAAACGTTAAAAATATACTAACCTGTGAATAGAGGAGTACAAGTCTGAATAGAAGAAGTGTAACTAGAAGAGAAAATATCAAAATGAAGAACAAATGAGAGAAGGAGCAAATGAAGAAGTGTGAATTTTAATGAACTCAGGCAAGTAATATTTAGAGGCGAAGTTGTGCACATATCCCGAGTTTTCAAATTTTCAAATTAAAGTTATCTATAGCCTAGAAGGCTAGCAAAAGAAGGCAGCCTTGCAACTTTGGCTGGTCAAACGACCGGCCAAAGCAGACGGCGACCAGCCGTGTTAACGGCTGGTCGCCGTTTAAGTGATCCCGCCCTTCACAAGGGCGAGATCACATTTAAAAAAAAAAAAAAATTTAATTTGATCCCGCCCTTCACAAGGGCGGGATCAAATTAAATTTTTTTTTTTTTTATCCTGTCGTTCACAAGGGCGGGATCCAAAAAAAAAAAAAAAAAAAATTCGATTTCGCCCTTGTGAAGGGCGAAATGCATTGGTATGGTAATTAAGTTAAAAGGTAAATTGTTTCAGTAATTTTTTTTTTTTTTAATATTTAATAGGTAAACAACTCCTCAATCGATCTACTGTTTTACCGTTTTGCTGTGTTCTATGATGAAGGACAGCGTTGATTCATTTCCTCCGTTGAAAGACAGCTTGTTCTTGCGAAATTGCACAATAGCTGTTTATTTACACTTTGCGCCCTGCCAACTTGCAAGTTGTTTAAAGTGCAGCCTGCCATTATTCCAGAAATTGCACTTAGCTCCCTGCATGTTTTCTCTTGTGCCTCTGCACATTTTCCTGCCTCTGTGCAGTGTTTCTATTTTTTCTTTTTCTAACTGCTTTGTTCAGAAGCTCTTTCCCCATCCTCCCACTTCCCAAAAGTGGATGGATGGCGGTTTTTCGGGTGTGACTTGTTCCCCACGCGCTTTCTCTGCTTTATTTTTTGAGTTGTTTCCCCATCCTCCCACTTCCCGAAAGTGGATGGATGGTGGTTTTTCGGTTGTGGCTTGTTCCCCACGCCGCCTTCTCTACTCTATTTTTTAGCTCTTTTCCCATCCTCCCACATTTCCCAATCTCTCCACCTTTATCTCGGTGGTTAGACAGTCGTGGATGGATGGCGCTTTCTCGACTGTGGCTTGTTCCCCACGCTGCCTTCTCTGCTCTATTTTTAAGCTTTTGTCCCATCCTCCCACATTTCCCGATCTCTCCACCTCTGTCTCAGTGGTTAGACGGCCGTGGATGGATGGCGCTTTTTCGGCTGTGGCTAGTTCCCCCACCCACTTTTTTTTCTCCATAGATTCCCCTTTGTGGATGTTTGGATTTTTCTTTATATTTTGTTTTTGGTTTCTGTTACTGCAGTGTACTAAATGTGTTCCTGCGTTCTGTTGATTTCATTTTCGGATAACAAACTAACAATGGAATATTCCTATGTTCGTGTTGTGTAGATCTGCAATTTGAACGTTTCCTTCTTTATGTTCTTGTTTTGTAGCTGTAACTAGTGTGCTATCATTTCACTGTTGATTGTCGTTGCGAAATATCTGTTTTCGAAATCCAACGCGATCTTCATTTCTTCGCTCGCAAATTTGAATTCCTTGTTCTTTCTCTGCATATGAGATGCAAATTTGCAGCACTAATCTACATATTCTCCTTTACGATAAAATCGTAGTTGATGCCAGGCATGGCACCTAGGGTGTTTCCAAATCCATGGCCAAGTTTCTGTAGTCTGTGTGTATATGACATACACATTCACACACACACACACATATATATAATATGTATAGCTTAAATTATTAATGCTCACTGGAGGCTGAAATCAAGCGAATTCTTCGTGTTGTGTAGATCTGCAATTTGAACGTTTCCTTCTTTATGTTCTTGTTTTGTGGCTGTAACTAGTGTGCTATCATTTCACTGTTGATTGTCGTTGCGAAATATCTGTTTTCGAAATCCAACGCGCTCTTCATTTCTTCGCTCGCACATTTGAATTCCTTGTTCTTTCTCTGCATATGAGATGCAAATTTGCAGCACTAATCTACGTATTCTCCTTTACAATAAAATCGTAGTTGATGCCAGTCATGGCACCTAGGGTGCTTCCAAATCCATGGCCAAGTTTCTGTAGTGTGTGTATATGACATACACATTCACACACACACATATATAATATGTATAGCTTAAATTATTAATGCTCACTGGAGGCTGAAATCAAGCGAATTCTTCGTGTTTTGTAGATCTGCGTTTGAACTTTTCCTTCTTTATGTTCATGTTTTGTAGCTGTAACTAGTTTGTTATGATTTCACTGTTGATTGTCGTTGTGAAATATCTGTTTTCGAAATCCAACGCGATCTTCACTTCTTCGCTTGCAAATTTGAATTCCTTGTTCTTTCTCTGCATATGAGATGCAAATTTGCAGCACTAATCTACGTATTCTCCTTTACAATAAAATCGTAGTTGATGCCAGTCATGGAACCTAGGGTGTTTCCAAATCCATGGCCAAGTTTCTGTAGTCTGTATATGACATACACATTCACACACACACACACATATACGTATAATATGTATAGCTTAAAGTATTACTGCATGCTAGAGGCTGAAATCAAGCGAATTCTTCTTGTTTTGTAGATCTGCGTTTGAACTTTTCCGTTTTTATGTTCGAGAAAATGCTTTTGGCAATCGCAGTCGCAGTCCGTAAACTCTATAATCAGATTTCAGAGTACAAATTAAACAATTTAGGAGTGCCAATAGTTTTTTGATTCCAAATTGTTTCTGTTGAAGTCAAAATTAACTAACTAATTGCATTATATTATAGATCAAAATAGTACGAGCTCTATAACGTAATTATGATCAATAGATATAGCGTGATCTTGGGTCTCTCTCAACCCGATGTGAGATAAACCCAACAATCTTTCCCTCACACTTCAGGGCTTTGATTGCCTAATCCTTTATCAGTCTTTCCCTTTGTGGCTATTGGATCAGAGTTGTTTAACTTGGGCTCTGATACAGTGTAGAATGGTTTTGGGCTTCCCTTAATCCCAAAAATTAACTCATGAGGTGAGACTTTTCTTTACACTTATAACTTAACCACCAGTCCCTTCCACATCCGATGTGGAATAAACCTAATAATAGAATACGTAAGATCTCTCCGAAAATATAATTCAACGGATGAAAATATCTTTCTGATTGGATGGTTAAAGATTTAGTCCACATTTACTAATAAATCTCATCCGTGCCTATGTCTCTCCTAAAAAATTGTTCAAAATGAACTTGTAAGGACGGAAGTCAATTGAAAAGAAAAGAAATAAAAATAAAGTTAATTTTTTTATGGAATAATTCTATGGTCAATAAGCAATAATTAAGTTGTCTCTTTTAGTACAATAAAGCCTCTTCTTAACCTAAAAATGGAAATAATGAGCCTAATGGCTTCTTAACGGCTATAACTCTAAAATTGAAATAATAAGCATAACGGCTATTCGATGGCTATAATTCTAAAATGAAAAAAATAAACACTAATGATTTTTTTGCCCTCATACGTAAGTTCGAAGCAGTGGTCTTATTTGATTGCCCATCAGATAAAGTTTCTAAAATTAGTGTAGTGAATTTATTGATGAGTAAAACATGTGAATAGGATACAAGTAGTGTTTTTTACATGAATACGTTTCTTCCATATAGATCGGTCAAGTGTCATCCACTTTGTTAAGTTCCAAGCAATCAGATCATTACTAAAAGATGTGAATATGATAATAAAAAAGGCAATCCAATGGTACAAAACTTCCGCTATGTGTGGATTTGAAGAAGGGTCGGACCATTGGATCTATTTTACGCAGTCTTATCTTACTTTGCAAGAGGTTGTTTTCACGATTCGAACCCGTGGTCTCCAAGTGACACGGTGACAACTTATACCGTTGCGCTATGAATATGATCTAGAGACATAATATGAATCTTACATTTTTTTTCTCTAAATCAAAAGACGTTAGGTTTTATTATTTCGATGATGACGTTTAAGTTTGTTTTTTTTTGTTGTTGAATATAGGAAGTAGAGTATAAAAAAATGGAGACTTCACGTGTTAAAGCGACACTTCGTCTTGGATCGGAAACACATTTAGTTGAAGGGAACACCGGTGTTCTTTCTGATCAATTGGTTTCGATGAAGGAAGAGAGCATGCGCTTATTGAAGGAATTTATCACTAAACATAATGTTCCAAATGATGTCCCCGACGAACCTGATGAAATCTCGTCTGACGAAGAAGATGATGGTGGTGGTGAGGTTATGGAGAAGCCTCCGGTTAAGCGAAAATAACTCCCGCTTTTGGGAAATTAGCTTGGCGGGGGCGATGGGTTAGTATTCCTGCTCCCTTTTTGTTTCTGTTTCCAAAAAACATGGAACAAAAACAGGAAAACAAAAGAACTCCCACTTTAGGGATCAGCTCTTGTTTGTTTCTGTTTCCAACAAATATGGAACAAAAACTGAAAAAGAAAAAAAAAATATTTGTTTTTTGGGATTATGCTTGGAAACAAAAATTAGAAATATAAACTGTTGTTCAATATTTATGTTTTAAGAGATTAATGAATGATGGACCCTCTGCCCAAACTTTTTCAACACCTACAAAATTCTTTAGGATTGTTAGATTGTTTCTATGTAGGGATGTTCGTCGGATCAAGTTGCCCTTTCTGGTGGTACCCGAAACCCGACTTTAAGTAGTTGGGTTGGTCAGTAAGGTGGCATTTAGTTATTCTCCGTTTGGTAATCGTTTCCATTCTAAAAATTCTCATCCCATTCTCAGATTTTTGAGAATTCTGTATGGGAATAGCGTTTGGTAATTTTTGTTTCCGTTTCCATTTCATTCTCATTTGAGAATTGTGTTCACTTTTTTCTTAAAAAATGAGAAATAAAAAAAAATTGTTTCTCATTATTCCCATTCTATTCCCAAAACACACAGTCGTTGTTTATCCGCCGGTGACCACCGTCATTGCCGTCTGAGGGTTGCCGGCGCCACCGCCGTCCGACCAAAACAAGAAAAAAAAAAAAGGATTTTAAGATAAAATCGTTACCAAACACAATTCTCTTCCCAAAATAAATAAAAAATTATCGTTACCAAACGCGATTCTACTCCCAAGAAGATAAACAAAATTCTTATTTCATCCCACTGCTGAAATGAAAACAAAAACGATAACCAAACGCCACCTTAGTGTTTCTGTTTTTCTGTTTCTACTACTTCCAATTTACTGAGACGAGAATTTTGTTTCCATTTTGGAGTATTGCAGGAATAGAAACATGTTTGGTAATAACCATTGTCCTAAAATTGTTTCTTTTAATCTATGAGAATAGGTATGACAATAAATATACATATTTTTTAGTTAGCGGAGTAGTAGTGAAAATAGTTTTATGAGAGTGAATAAGGATCATCATTTTTTTGTTTCTCAAATTTTTAAGGAATATATGAAATATTCCCGAAATACTCCAAAATTTTTGGGAACAAAAACGTATTTACTAAACGCATTTTTGTACATTAGTCTCAAAATTTTGGGAGTGGAAACAGAAATCAAGGAACGGAAACAGTAACCAAATGGGGCCTAAGAAATCTAAGCGCTGATCCAGAACCCGATTATTTTCACCCGTAGGACCTGTCCTCTTAACAGATAACCCACTTCAAGTGGAACTCAGGTCGGTTGGTTCGGGTCGAGTGGGTTCATCAAAATAAGTTTCTTTTTTCCCTTTTTTCAAGTAAAAATAAATAAAAATGGTTGAATGAAATTAAATGAGACAGAGGGGGTAACTTTTTCATTTTTACACTACAAAGGACAATTTTCAGAAATATGTTCATTAGATGTACAAGAAATGATTCTTTTGAAAGAACCTATTTGCCATGCCTTCTTTTTCTCCATTTTTTTTGTCTTTCTGCGTCACGTGCTTTTACTCTTCATTTTCCATCTTCTAGAAATAAAAAAAAATAAAAAAAGAAGATATTCGTGAACTAGATTGAATTTATTGAAATAATGTTAATTAGATATAAATTTTATATTTAATATCATACTTAATTTTACTTAGGGCTAAAAAATAAATTATTCAATATTTAAGATTAAAAAAAAAAAAAAGGATTATATAATAAGCGACCTGAGCTTGAAGCTTGACACTGTTTTGAAATGAGGTGATTATCCAGACCAATATGTACATGGGTAGTATTATGCCTGTCGCTTCAATCATAATTAACTGCCAAATATTCCCAAATTGAAATGATTAATATTTTAGAAACAAAATTAATATATATATATATATATATATATGTTGAGCTTTTTGCATCTTTTACGTCTAAAGTTTTAGAGAAATTTTACTTTCGTTCATGTCCTTTCAATTAGTATTCAAATCATGTCAAATCAATTATTATGTCATTTTTTAGACAGAATTAACCACGTGGGTGATTTCATGTTTGACATATGGTTGATTTTCGTCATAAAAAATGATAGAATTACTGATTTGGACTGACTTGATGTGATTTGGATACAGATTTATGTGTTCATATTGAAGTACAAGGGCTAAAAGGGGATTTCTCTGAAACTTCAGGGTGTATATATATGTGTGTGTGTGTGTTGAGCTTTTTGTATCTTTCACCCCTGAAGTTTTAGAGAAATTTCACTTTCGTTCATGTCCTTTCAATTTGAACCCATTAAATCCTGAAGTATTCAATTCATATCAAGTCAATCATTCTGTCATTTTTTAGACAGAATTAATCACGTGGGAAATTTCATGTTTGATGTATGGTTGATTTTCGTTATAAAAAATGACAGAGTTACGGATTTGGACTGACTTGACGTGATTTGGATAAAAGTTTATGTGTTTATATTGAAGTACAAGGGCTAAAGGGGATTTCTCTTAAACTTCAGGGTGTATATCTATATATGTATGTTGAGCTTTTTGCATCTTTCACCCCTGAAGTTTTAGAGAAATTCCACTTTCGTTCTTGTCCTTTCAAACCCATTAAATCTTGAAATATTCAATTCATGTCAAGTCAATCATTCTGTCATTTTTTAGACAAAATTAACCTCATGGGCAATTTCATGTTTGACACATGGTTGATTTTCGCTATAAAAATGACAGAGTTATTGATTTGGATTGACTTGACGTGATTTGAATATAGTTTTATGTTTATATATTGAAGTATAAGGGCTAAAAGGGAATTTCTCTGAAACTTCAGGGTGTATATATATATATGTGTATGTTAAGCTTTTTGCATCTTTCACCCCTGAAGTTTTAGAGAAATTCCACTTTCGTTCTTGTCCTTTCAATTTAAACCCATTAAATCCTGAAATATTCAATTCATGTCAAGTCGATCATTCTGTCATTTTTTAGACAAAATTAACCTCATGGGCGATTTCATGTTTGACACATGGTTGATTTTCGTTATAAAAATGACAGAGTTACTGATTTAGACTGACTTGACGTGATTTGAATACAGTTTTATGTTTATATATTGAAGTACAAGGGCTAAAAGGGAATTTCACTGAAACTTCAGGGTGCAGTCTCTATACACAAACACATATATAGTAGCTGATTAATTAAAAACATAGTACTTTACTTACAGTTGGGAGTGTAAATGGGTAATGTGATGCTCCTCCATTAAGCACAGCTATCACATGTCTAAATAGCATCACAACAGTGAACTGCATCATTTTTTTACAGTCAATTAGATTATGTAATTATGTGGAAAAAAATAATGTAATTATTGAAGTTCTTCGAATACATAAACTAAAATTTTAAGTTTCGTAGACTGATCTCCAAAAACCCCCAAAATAAAAAATGGGGAGGGTTTGCGTCCCGTTTTGCCTAACATAACTCTGCCACGGTTATCATATGCAAATTTCACATTAACATTAATTCGAGAAATTCAAATTCATTTTTATACCCATATAGTTATTTAAATTTATAGAAAAACCCAATTGACATATAGTAATTATTTACTATACAGTAACATTTACATCCCTCATTCATTATATTGTTGTTGATATTATTGTTGTACAACAACATTTGTATCCCTCATTTATTATGTTATTGTTGATGTAGTGAGAGAATATGTATTTGATAAAAGTTGTTGCACAGTAAATTAAATTTTGTGAAAGTGATTTCATTGTGTTTTCTTAAAATTTAAATAAATTAATGGGTTTTAGTTGGTATGGGCTTTATTCATTGGGGTCCATTTTAATATGTTTGACAAAAATGGGTGTTAACCTAAAAAAATCCTAATATTAATTGAATAATTTGAAAAAATTAAAATTAAAATTTTTGATAACTTTAGATGGATAATTGCCAAATTTATTAGATGTGATCCTATAATAATTATTGCGACGTGATAAATACTCAAATTGCAATTATTTATGGCGTGAATATCTGTTTTATGAGTCTTAAAAATACAGAGATATTATTGTGTCGATCTAATCAAGTTCCATCAATTCGTTCACTTTGCACCCTTAAAGTTTGGATGCAGTTTCATTATACCCCCCTTGATGTTTAATTGTTGCAATGTGCATCCTAGGGTTTGCTTTTCAAATCAATTCGGTCCAATTAGCTTATTTCCATCAATTTTTTGCCGGAATAAGGCAAACTGTAATGAACCGTTTGCCAGGGATCCTTAATCGGAACGATGGTTCAGTTTTTCCTAAAGATTAATCCATTTTTGATCGGTTTAGTACTTATTTTGTCAAGTTTGGGTTTGGGACGGGTTGGCACGTTTGGCTGGTTTTTGCACCCTCCTAATTCAAACTTTAAGGGTGCATAGTGGAACCGCAATATTATGAAAATTCTTCCAAAGGTCCCAAAAGTGAAAAACACCACTTTGTAAAAGACCATCCAAGGTTTTTTTTTTTTTTTTTTTTGTGTCTTTGGATGGTCCTTAAAAAGTGGTGCTCCTCATTTATGAGACCTCTCAACAAGATGCCCTATTTTTTATTGCATTACTTTCCTCTCAGGGGCAAGTATGTGTCTAATTTCGGCAATAAGATTGAGTCGAATTAGGCAATTGGACAAAATTGATACGAAAATTAAACTTTAAGGAGGTAAATTGCAATAATTAAAATATCAGGAGGCAACGTGAAATTTCACCCAAACATTATGGGTATAAACTATAAAGTATGAAAGAGTAAAACTTACAATGAGGGTTACTGATCTCCACCATGAAGAAGCTCTTTCTGAATCACGTGTATCTGAAATTTGTCTTTCCATTGATTCTTGATTTTCTACCTCTCTCTCTCTCCTTTGAATTCCCGAGTTTTCTCTGTCATCAAATAAATAAACATTATGTAAAAAAAAAAAAAAAAAAGTTGAATTCCACTAAAAAATGAGAGTTATTCCATAAAATCATCATTCTGCGAAGTCATGTAAAAATTATTTTTTAACACATGATATAGTCTTTAGAAAGTATTTTTTTAAGTCTTAGAACCTCTCAACAAGATTTCCTTATTTTAATACATGAAATAAAGACTGACCTTATAATGGTGACTACCACGGTGTCAGCCAGTTTGATGTTTTGAGGGGAAGCTGCATATCCAGGTTCGAATTTCTGCAACATTAATTACAAATAGAATAAGTTGGTACATTTCACTTTAAACCTTATATCTTCAATTATGATTTTAATCGGTCATTATATTTAGTTTACCTGTTAAATTAGATGTAATAGGAGATAAATTTATAAATTTATATTTATTTTAATTTTTTTTTTACGAGTGTTCTACTCCCACACAGGATGTAAGACTAATCTCGTACAGGGTGTGTGGCAACCTCTCACAACAATTGTTTTTCCGCAGGCTCGAACCTGACCTTCCAAAGTCTCTCAACTGTTTTAACTTAAACAGACCTTGCTACTTAAGTCACACCTTGTTTGTGTTTTTTTTTTTTTTTTTTTTTTTTTTTACAGAGTACGGAATATAATCTAATTTAACGGTGATAATAAATTTTTAAGTAAAATTTTCTCCACTTTTTTTATTTTATACCCACGAGAGTCTCACTCTCACACATGGTGTACGACTAATCTCGTTGATAAAAAATTTTTAAGTAAAATTTTCTCCACTTTTTGTTTTTTATACCCACGAGTGTCCCACTCTCACACAGGGTATAAAACTAATCTCGTTCGAGATACGTCGCTGCTTCTCCCAACAATTGTTTTTCTACAGGTTTGAACCTGACCTTGCAGAACCTCTCAATTGTTTTAACTCAAGCGAACTTTACTAATTGAGCAACACTTTGTTGGTTTTTTTTTTTTTTTTTACTTACAGAGAACCAAATATAATCTAATCTAGCGGTGATAAGAAATTTTTAAGTAAAATTTAAAAAATAAAAACTGATTTATTAATAGATGGAGAGAGCAATGCAAAGATGATTTTATGTAGAGGAATACAGCTGTTAATATTATATTATTTTATTAGAATTTTAGTGCAGGGACGACGGCGGAGAATGCAACAATATACCATTAAAAAACAAGCATACTTTGTATATACATTATATGCTTAGAGAGAGAGAGAGACATTCCTTTTCCTATGGAGTTTATAGCATATAAGGCTAGGAGTAATGATTAATATTCTTCGACCACTAACAACGGAAATTCACGGATAAACAGTGCAAACTTAAATAACGAGATCGGCTCGTGAATTTATTCCGAAAATCACGAGGATTTCGGGAAAAAAAATTGAAAATGAAAATCAAGAGAAGATCAGTAAATTCGAACCTGTAAACATATTTCACAAGTAGTGTTCCCCTTCTCATCACACCATCTCTGTATGCATTCTCTATGCGCGTACTGTAATCGAAAATTCAAAAACAAAAAAAAACAAAAAAAAAAAGAATCAGCTCAATCAAATCCGATCGGGATTCAAAAATTGTCGTCGGAAATCCAGTATGCATTCTCTATGCGCATGCTGAAATCGGAAATTCAAAAGCAAACAACAAGAGCAAAAATCATCCCAATCAAATCCGATCGGAATTCAAAAGTTGTCGTCGTAGTCGGAAATTCAGCATGCATTCTCCATGCGCATACTGAAATAAAAAATTCAAAAACAAACAACAACAACAACAACAATAAAAATCAGCTCAATCAAATCCGATCGGAATTCAAAAATTGTTGTCGGAGTCGGAAATTCAGTATGCATTCTCTATGCGCATACTGAAATCGGAAACTCAAAAACAAACAACAACAACAACAACAAAAATCAGCTCAATCAAATCCGATCGGAATTCAAAAATTGTCGTCGGAGTCGGAAATTCGGTATGCATTCTCTATGCGCATACTGAAATCGGAAATTCAAAAGCAAACAACAAGAGCAAAAATCAGTTCAATCAAATCCGATCGGAATTCAAAAATTGTCGTCGGAGTCGGAGCATTTCAACTTCGAGACGTACCTTGACGGTTCCCGAACAATCACAGGGAGCTTCGAAGCGCTCGCAGCTTTGAAATTCTTCTTCGTGACATATTCTACACATGTATTTACCTGAATCTGATACTGAATTCTCCACAAACAATATCACATCCCCCACCATTTTTATGCTCTCTCTCTCTCTCTCTGAGTTTCAGTTTTTTCTCTGTCGAAGTTCGTCCTCCTCTTTTTTGCCGTTATATAGTAGAGAGAGAGAGAGAGAGAGAGAGAGAGAGGTGAAATTACGAAACTACCCTTTTATATTGGGATTCAAATGTTGATGATATCTGAGTTGTACTAGAATAAATCAAAGACGCGGTTTATGAATGGCAATTAATTTAACACCGCCCACACACACACACACACACATATATAGAAGAAAAAAAAAAAAAAAAAAAGAGAAATCCGCGAAAAATCTTTTTTTTTTTTTTTAAATATAATTGATAAAAAGTCGTTTTGTGTTATTAAGTTTTGATTTAGTCCTTTAAGTTAGATTTCACTTATATTTTAATCCCGCATTGCAAAAATTGTAGAGATATTGCAGAGATTGTGAGGAACCTTTTAGCGAGTACATTCAGTTTTTATAGTGAATTAAGTTACATGTAACTAGTGTTAGTTATAATTTCATAATTATTATTTTCGCACATATTTAGATATTTTTAATTACATGTTTTTATATAATATTAGTTACATATTACAATTACATATATATATGTATAATATTTTGTGACATAACTAAAATAATATTAAATTTTCTAATTACATATCAGAAACACTTAACTAAAAAGTTACATATTATTGAAATATATAACTGAAAAATATCAAATTTTTTAGTTACATATCAGAAAATGTAATTAAAAAGTTACATATTATTGGAACATGTAACTGAAAAAAAAAAAAAAATTAGTTACTTGTAACTAATACAGTAATATTACACACAAAGTAGTTACGTGTAATTAGCGCGTGACTATCACGTGAACAAACTTTCCTCCTTTTAAAACAGATTGGACTAAATCAAAAAAATTCACCGCATGTAGGACTTTTGACCAATTAAAACTTAAATAGAGGACCTCCCACCAATTGTTCCCCCCAAAAAGGGGGGCACTAACGGCATGTTTAGTTGGAGATAATGAAATTGAATTTCGATGGAATAGAATCAAAATTTAAATAGACGTCCATTCAAAATTCAATTTCATTCCATCGGAAAGCAATTTCATTACCTCCAGCCAAATATACTGTAACTCATATATGGTAAGGCATGTCTGGGCCAATTTTCGCATACTTCGGCTAATCACTTTCCTAGACGATTTAAGAGCGCACTCTCCTACATCGGCATGGTGCGTTCAAGATTTAATTGCTAGAATTCTCTCCAGGAGAATCGAATTCTGGTTAATAAAGAAACGAGACACTTCCTCTTGCTGATCGGAGTAACACCTCGTGGGTGTGTGCATATATATATATAATAAGTAAGGACACTTTAGTACCATTAGATCAAAAGATCAATCTAATCCTACCATCTTATAAAATTATGACTAAATTGTAATAGTGTATGTAGACACCGGTAAACACTGATATATATATATATACACACACACACTAGATTTCTCATGCCTAGAATATTATATCAATTTTTAAATTCATAATTGTCAAAAAAAAATCTATTAAATAAAAATATAAAATTTAAAGAATAAAAAATATAATTTAAACAATTATTTTTCCTCCAAAATGCTTTATAGAATATTTTTTCCGTTGCCCAATTTGTTACATCACCTATTTTTGATGTTATTCTTTAATTAACATTCTTGTTCTTCATAATTTTTTAAAATCTATGCAAAACAACTTTTCATAGTTTTCAAAAATTAAACCAAACATACACCTAGAACACACAAAACAATATATAAATCATATAATAAAATAACAATTACTAATTTCTACTGTCACATGCGATGACTTAAAAATTGGGGATTCTCGGTAAGCAATCCGAGTTTGAAATTTTTGCACATGTAGTTCACAAACTACAAGTTACTGTACCACATAAAAGTTAAAGTCATTTTTTTATGTAAAAATTTACATTAACCTTCATATCTTACAGTGACTTAGGACTTTTAACAGTATTATTAGACTTATAAAAAATTACTGTATCCAGTAGATTTGGTGGACAGCGGGTTGCTAAATTTGGAGCTGATTACAAAAAACCTAAAACGTGATGGTTTAAAATTAGAGTTGATTTAAAAAAAAAAAAAAAACAGGTATTAGTCCGGTTGTCAAAAAGATGTGTTTTATTTTTTTGTCAACAAGGATTTAATGTATCAGGTCAATGTTGGATAGTGTCTCCTTAAAATCATATGTGAAGTTGATTAGTTAATGTTTACGTAAACTGATCTGATTGAAGCGGAAAAAAAATAAAATGATGAACAACATTAATGATGATGAAAAGGAAGTAGCGCGTCGTTTGGCTTTATTTAATTTAACTTTAAATGAAAAACAGTTATTTAATTTAACTTTAAATGAAAAACAGCTTTTTCCCACAATATTAGCAAAAAGTTTTCTTTTGTTTAGGGTGGGGCACAAGTATACACTATATGCATACCAACTATTTTGACCATCAAATAGAATAGACCAAGGGCCCCTCTAGCTTTATCAATTTTCCTAATTTTATAAATAATCTTTTTTTTTTTTCTTTTTTTTTTTAATTATTATACCAACATGAGTTGATCCAAACGAAAGTGCTATGTTGGGAAAGATTCTCGTTTCTGGCGGCCTACAGTGCCTCGAGGGATTAGTCTCCGCCAATCGTAGTGTGGGAATATCCTGGGAAACCGAAAAAAATAAATTTAAATTATTATAATTTTTATAATAAATTAGGACGGTAACGGATAAAATTAATTTGAGAGAAATGAATGAATGAGATTAGATTATAAAAAAATTAAGAGAAAAATTTCAAGTTAAAAAATTCACACTTCACTTCTAAGATAATTAAATTTGTGTGTATATATATATAAAAAAAATTTAAAAATATATATAGTATTGTTAGTAGGTATGTCGATGGGTCAGTTTTGGCCCGATTTCAGTAGAAACTGAAACGAAATCTGTTAAAAAAACAACCAAACTGAAAGCAAAACCGTAAATCGTCGTTTTTTTAAAAGTTGATTTTTAAATCGAACTCTTTAATTTTATATAAAATCAAAATCAAATAGTGAAACATCGGTTTTTTAAAAGTTGGTGTTTACTTACCATGCAAGTTTGTAAAATTATGAACAATAATATAGCCAAAATATAAGATCCAAACAATATCTCAAAGATCAATAATTATTGCAATAAACCCTAATGAATGATATACAATTTTACCTATGGACTATATAGAGGCGAGATATCTAAAAACAGTTGTTTCGTTTGATTTTACGGTTACTATCACAAAACTAAAAACCAAAATCAAATTCAAATCCAAAACCGGTTATATTTTCAATTTTGAAGCCAAAATCGAAAAACCATCTGACCACGATTGTTTCGTTTGGTTTTACGGTTGCTATCACAAAACTAAAAACCAAAATCAAATTCAAAACTAAAACTGGTTATGTTTTCAATTTCGAAGCCAAAATTGAAAAACCATCTGATCACGGTTGTGTGGTTTGATTTCACGGTTACTATTACAAACTAAAAACCAAAATCAAATTCAAATCCAAAACCGGTTATGTTTTCAATTTTGAAGCCAAAATCGAAAAAACCATCTGACCACGGTTGTTTGGTTTGGTTTCACGGTTATTATCACAAACTAAAAACCAAAATCAAATTCAAAACCAAAACCAGTCATGTTTTCAATTTCAAAGCCAAATTCGAAAAACCATCAGACCACGGTTGTTTGGTTTGGTTTCCCGGTTACTATCACAAAACCAAAAATTAAATTCAAATCCAAAACCGGTTATATTTTCAATTTCGAAGCCAAAATCGAAAAATTATCTGACCACGGTTGTTTGGTTTGGTTTCACGGTTACTATCACAAACTAAAAACCAAAATCAAATTCAAATCCAAAACCGGTTATGTTTTCAATTTCGAAGCCAAAATCGAAAAAACCATCTGACCACGATTGTTTCGTTTGGTTTTACGGTTGCTATCACAAAACTAAAAACCAAAATCAAATTCAAAACTAAAACTGGTTGTGTTTTTAATTTCGAAGCCAAAATCGAAAAACCATCTGACCACAGTTGTTTGGTTTGGTTTAGTTTCACGGTTACTATCACAAAATTAAAAACCAAAACCAAAATCAAATTCAAATTCAAAACCAAAATCGGATATGTTTTCAATTTCGAAGCCAAAATCGAAAAACCATCTGACCACGGTTGTTTCGTTTGGTTTTACAGTTACTATCACAAAACTAAAAACCAAAATCAAATTCAAAACCAAAACCGATTATATTTTCAATTTCAAAGCCAAAATCGAAAAACCATCTGACCACGGTTATTTGGTTTGGTTTCATGGTTACTATCACAAAACTAAAAATCAAAATCAAAACCGGTTATGTTTTCAATTTTGAAGCCAAAATCGAAAAACCATCTAACCATGGTTGTTTGTTTTGGTTTTACGGTTACTATAACAAAACTAAAACCAAAATCAAATTCAAATCCAAAACCGGTTATGTTTTCAATTTCGAAGCCAAAATCGATAAACCATCTCACCGCGGTGATATCCAAACTATTAGGTTCTATTTAGTTCAGTTATCCGTCAGTTCGGGTTCAATTGTCTAGTATCTAATTTTTAGGCACAGGAAATTCGTAATCAAATACTAAATTATAAATAATACAAAAATTAAGTAAATAAAAGTTGTACAAATGATGTGATGGATTTTGAAAATTGAAGTTTTGAATGGGTTCATGGTGAGCTGTGTGATTGGAGAACAACGGCTATAAATATTTGGACCCCACTTCCAATCATTAAAGAAGGTAAAAAGAAGTGAACCAACGGGGTCTCACGGAATGGGCCCATTTGTAAGCACGACTTCCGCCAAGACTCGGAACATAAATTTTTATTTTGAATTTAATTTTAAATGCACCATATCAACAGGTATACATCAGTAAAATGACTCGAAAAAGTGATTAGTCAAAGTACACGTAAATTAACCCAAACATATTTTTACCATTTAATCAAAAGAAAAATGGTGTTGAGAATGACAGTCACGCATTCCGAACGAGATTAGTCTTACATTTTATGTGAATGTAGAGACACTTGTGGGGATAAAAAAAAAAAAAAAAAGGTTAGTGTTGGCACAAAATATGATAGAGATGTTAGTCTATGAAGTGTGTTCAGGGCTGGATTAGGTTAGGTTTGAGCTGGACTCAACCTAATAAATTATAAGAATTTGATTGGTCCAAGCCTAAACCCTACTTGGACATCATAAAATATATATTTAAAAAAATTATATAATATTTTTAATTAAAATATAATATGTACAACTATTCTAAATGGGAACAATACCTTTAACTAGAAAACTCATTCGATAACTATTAAACTACAAATCTTATGTTTGATATATTTAAATGTGTTATATGTTATAATTCATTTTATGTACATTGTTTTTTTAATAACCTGATGGATAAGCCGAGCTGGGTTGGGCCTATATATAAATTGTTAGGCTCTAGTTAAACCCTAAAATTGATCGGACCTAATTTTTGTGACAATATCAAGCCCTAGAAAAAGTCAACAGCTTGGGTGGGCTCTGGAGTCCATGAACGCCTTATATGACGTAGGCACAATATGGGCTTACAACATTACCACGAGGAATTAGGGCTAATAAAACGGGTTTAACATCTATTCCCCCTATTTTAACCCATTTTTTGGCTTCAATAGCACATTAAGGTTGAAAAAGTATGGGTTGCAATAATGTGGTGTCGGGTCAACTCGGTTCGTATCAATACGATATCTGTTAAGGAGATTTCAATGTAAAAACATAAGATAATAGGTGTAGTAGCTCGTTTTATATATAGACTAGTTATTACAAATTTTGATGTGGTATTTGACACTCGCTCTCACCTGCAACACCGAATTGTATTTAGTTCAAACAACATAAATAAGATGATAGAAGAGAAATGCCAAGTCCCCATTTGGTCATTGTTCCGTTCCCTTTCCCAAAATTTTGGGATTAATGCAAAGACTCGTTTGTAAACACGTTGTTCCCAATATTTTGGGAGTATTTTAAGAATATTTTCTGAATTTCTTAAAAATCTAAGAAACAAAAAACATGTTAATTCCTATTCACCCTCACAAAACTATTCCCACCACCCATCCCGCCAGCCACCATCACCCTGTGGCTAGAAAATATGTATATTTATTATCGGTCACCACCACTTCGCCGGAAAACACCACCCACAAGCCACCATACATTTAAAGAGAAAAAATAATACAAATGTTACAACCAAACATGTTTCTTTGTTTCTGTCGTCTTAAATTAAGAAATAATAATTTCGTGACAATAGTCGTTACCAAACATGTTTTTATTCCCAGAACACTGCAGAACGGAAACAAAATTCTCATCCCAGTTTATTGGAAGTAAAAACATAAAACCAGAAACCCTAACCAAATGCTTCCCAAACAACCGAAGTGCAGACAACGAGATTTCCCAAAATCCAACTCTCATGTCATGTTATAACTCAACATGACAATAGGTGGCGGAACTCCTATCATGTATAAACTAGTTTGAAAAGTCTCACAAATTTGATTAGATATTGAATGCTATCACCACTAAATCAATCGGTTTCGGGTCACACAACCAACCCATTCATCATACTTGAATAAATTTAACTACTTGAACAACGAAACATGCGATTGTTTTACTTTATGAATTGATTCAGTTTTTAAGAAACTAGGGTTTTAGATCATCAATCCACCAAACAGGACTTAAAAATGTTCAGATCTGGAAGCAAAGAGAAAATCTAAAGAAGCAAAATACATTGATCAAACAAGAACAACTACTGAATCAGTGAAACAAATGAAGGAAAAACAGTGATGATGAATACAGAAATCCACTCAACTCGAATACGTAGCTCACTCTTCCTCAGTCGCTGTTGCTCCATTGTTCTTGTTGTGCTTCCTCGCGTACCTCTGGTTCCTCAAGAACTTCGGATCCATCTGCTTGACAAATAACAGCAGATCAATTATTATAAACTCAGAAAAAGAAATGAATAGATCGAATTTCTGAGCAAGTTCGAGCGCATACCCCCTTCGTGGAGGCGTGCCTGTGTTTCCGGGGCTTCTTGATGCCATTTTTGTGTGCCTTGTAGGACTGGTTGTGCGCCGTGTGATTCTTCGATTTCGCCATTTCGCTGAAACGTCAATTGGATTCAAAATCAAAATACGAAAACGAATTACGCATAATATACGAAGAAAATCTATGTTTGAATTAAAAAGCATTAATATGATGAATTCTACTCCGACGAGACAAGCGACGGAGAGGTTACCTGAGATGCGCGGCGAAGTGAGGTCTAGCAGCGGTGCTGGTATGAAATGGTTAGGGTTAGAGCTTTATGGAGACGGTTGGGGGAAGAAAAATAAAAAAACAAACAAACATTTATATGCGGTCTAATTACATTTATACCCCTGATGTTTTATAAACAAATTGCCCTTTAACCCCCTGTATTTTGCCTTGGTATTATTTTATCCGTCTTTGAAAATTTAACACTATGTTAAAATAATAAAAAATAATTAATTATATTTTTATAATTGAAATTACAAAGATTTTTTTTTTTTTTTTTTTTATTTCTTTCTTCCTCGTCTCTCCTCATTTTAACCCTCGCTGTTGACAGTGGTTGTACCATCAGGAATTCACTAACGTGTTTAATCAATTTCAGTTATTAGATCTACTAATCCTAAAGTTTTTGTTAAATTTGTGTTGGATTGGCAAATCCTTATTTGATTTTGCTTAAATTTGCCGTCATTTGATTTTGCTAATCCCTCGTTTGATCATAACCTCATTTGAGAACCCCCTCATTTGATTCTGCTAAAATTTGTCATCATTTGATTTTAAATATTGAAAAAACATGGGTTGATTTTGTTGAAATTTGTCTTCGTTGAGGAAAGGATGATGACCGGAGATGACCTTTGTCTTTTTTTTTTTATCTGATAAACACAACAATTAAATTAAAATTTTATAAAAAAGGATAATATCATCTATTTCATTTAAAAGTTTGATGAAAATTTTTACTTTGTCATTTTTAAGCATATTCCGTTAATTTAAACAAAAAATACTCATTTTTCGTTTTAGTTAAAGTAAAAAAGATGTAGAGGGTGTTAGAAGAATATTAAAACAAAGTACAGGGGGTCAATTTGCTATTTTTGATCAATGAAGTATTCACTCACTGCGCGCGCGCGCATAAACCCTCTCCATTTCTCTGAATCATCGATCGAATTCTTCTCTCTCTAGAGCGATCTCGCCGGTTATACGTCGTTCTCTCCTCGGTCTCCTACCGATTTCCTCTCTCTCGGTGCGTTTCTTCGTTTCATTTTTCTCTCATCTATGATTGTCTTTCTCGCATTTCTTCCATAACTCTCGGTTCTGTTCCCTCTATTTCTGTTCTCTCTCAGATCGAAACTCTCGATCCGGTCGTTGGTTTGGGCATCGGATAGATTACCTTCCCCTATTTTTGGCAATTAGACCCTCCGTGTAAGTGATTTAATACTATATTATTCTGCATTTTCTTTACGACGTTCGAATTTAGGGTTCTTTATGTTTTTATAAAATTGTGAGCTGGTTTGCTAATGGCGTATTTGATTCTGTTTTCATCAATTCATTATTTGTTTTGTCTTGCATGTTTAGATATCTGCATCACGCAAGAAACTGATTAATTGAATTTGGTTATGGAATTATGTACATTGTTTACTTGTTTATTTTTATTTTTATGGGTCCTTCAAAGATGTTGAGTTTATAGAATAAGCCTTCAATTCAAATAATTAAGTTTCTAGTCCATATAGAATCTTAAAAAAAAAAATCCCTAATATTATCCGTAACTGTTCACTCTTATTTACGATTTTGTCATTTTGTCCTAACAAGACAAAAGTATACAACATGACATTAATGTAAATGTTCAAGTAATACACTTTGTCTATATTACAAAATTACGATTTGAATTTCATGTTAGCGTTAACGCATTTTGATGTTTTTTTGTGTGTTCACATTAACGCATTTTCTCTATCTGTTTGTGTGTGTTAGCGTTAACGGATCTTTATGTGTGTGAGTTAATGTTAACATGATCGTACCATGTCCACTGTTTGTGTATTTTAGGTTTGGTGTGCGTTAACGTTAACACTAACGCATTTTCACCATCGGATTGTGGATTTTAGTGTTAACGTATTTTGTTCTTTGGGGGTTCTGTGCGTTAACGTTAACATTAACGTAACTTCATTTTTTTAGCTCCCATGTGTTTGTGATATTTTTTCTTTTTGAGTTAAATGTGCGTTAACATTAATGGACATTTTTTGGGTCTCTTTATGTTAATGTCGACGCATTTTCATGTTTTTTTTGTGTGTGTTTTACCGTTAATACATCTTCCATATCTACTTGTGTGTGTTTGCGTTAACGTATCTTTATTTTTTGGTGTTTTGTGTGTTAACGTTAACATGATCGTGCTGTATTTGCTTTTTGTGTGTTTGGGTTGGGTGTGCTTTAACGTTAATACATATTTTTTGGGTTACTATGTGTTAACGTTAACGCATTTTCATATTGTCTGAAAAATCATATGTGAAAAAATCACACAAACACTAACATTAACGTAAAAATGAGCACCTCTCTACCTCCACCACCATTTATATCCTCACCATTATCACCGCTAGCACTATCTCCGACCCATTGATGTTTGAGAACGATCGTAACATGTCGGTGAATAAACTTTTTAAAATGATTTTTCTCTACATAATCTCTTGAATGAGGACTAAATAATAAAAACCTCTATTTTTATTTTGTTTCATTTATATAGTCCTTTTGTATGTTATGGGAAAATTACATTTTTGGTTGCTTGAGTTTGATATTAGGGATGTCAATGGATCGGTTTCAGTCCAGTTTCATATAAAATCAAAACCAAAACCAAAACCACTAGACATATATCAAACCAAAACAGTAACCAAAACCACCGTTTTTTAAAAACGGTTTTAAAATCGAACCATTTAAATTTATAGAAAACCAAAACTGCGAAACTGTGAACCGTTATTTTTTGTATATAAATAAAAATATATAACTAAAATATCAAATATAAATTCCAAAAAACAAAACCATACCACAAAATTATTAATTGTTACAATAAACGTTTCTAACCACAATTAAAATACAACGATAAAGAGTTGTCACAATAATACAAATCAAACTGTAAATAAATATATATAGAAGGGATTAAAGTGTAAATAAATAAAACATGCCCACATATATATGTTGGAGCTCAATTATTCAACAAAGAGGAAAAATGAGCCACTATTTTTCATCAACTTTAGCCACCATATTTGACCCATTTTTTTCTTCTTCCCTTTCACAACAAACATGTGAAGAAACACAAAAGACATCAAAGTGTGAAAAACTCATTTCACACCATTGTAAAGTGTGTGGTTAATATAGAAACAATATTTGAAAAATGTATTAAATTTGGTATGGATGAAAATACCAAATCGGTTAGTACACCTTTGGCTCCTCACTTTAAGTTAAGTGCCGAACTATCACTGAGTACAAATGAAGAAATGATGTATATGGCTCAAGTGCCGTATGCAAGTTTGATTGGAAACCTCATGTACGCAATACGACACAATGGTATGCACGAGACCTGATATTTCTCAAGCTGTTAGTATGGTTAGCAGATATATGCATGATCTAGGAAATAAGCATTGGGAAGCTGCAAAATGGGTTTTGAGGTATATCAAAGGTACTGAGGATGTGGGTTTGAAATTTGTGAGAAATCAAATGGAAGTCGTAAGGTTTCTCATTGGATATGTGGATTCAGACTACGCTGGTGATTTGGATAAGTGACGGTCTACTACTGGGTATTTATTTACCAGGGCTAGTGGTCCAATTAGTTGGAGGTCTACATTGCAGTCCACTGTAGCGTTGTCTACTACGGAAGCTAAATACATGGCTACTGGAGAAGCCATGAAGGAAGCCATTTGGATACATGGACTGATTTCAAACTTGAGTTTTCATCAGAAACAGGTGGAGATATATTGCGATAATCAAAGCTCAATGCATTTAGCGAAGAACCGAGTTCATCATGCTCGAACCAAGCATATCGATGTTCGATTCCACTTTGTTTGAGAAATTGTGGATGCAGGTGTTATTCTTCTTACGAAGATTGAGACGATCGATAACCCTACAGATATGTTGACAAAAGTCGTTGAAAGCGCCAAGTTTCAGCACTGCCTAAACTTGGCCAATATTGTTCATACATAGTATGATTTTAAATGAGCAACTATCGGGCCTATTGGATGTGTAGTATGAGAATCCATACTAACGTTGATATGATAGTGGCATTTGATAATCTCACAAATGTGGAGATCGTTGGTTGTTGGCTTGATTTTCAACAAAATTGGGCCAACACTTTACAATGGTGTGAAATGAGTTTTCACACTTTGATGCCTTTTGTGTTTCTTTGCATGTTTGTTGTAAAAGGGAATAAGAAAAAAGGGTAAAAAATGGTGGCTAAAGTTGATAAAAAATAGTGGCTAAAGTTGATAAAAAACGGTGGCTCATTTTTCCGCTTTGTTGAATAATTGAGCTCCAACCTCATCTATAAATAGAGGCCAAGGGCATTGAAGGAAGCATCTCAAAATTGGAGAGATCAATAAATCTCACAATTGAAGAAGAAGAGTGAGAAGAGAGAAATTAGATCAAATTCCTCAATAGTCACAATTGAGTGAATTTTTTGCATAAGTGTCTTAAGTTGTTTTAAGACCTTGTTTTGTGTTCTTTATTTGTATTTCATTGTCAAATAAAGAAGTTCCATAGTTGCTCCCGAGGAGTAGGCGAAATTGCCGAACCTCGTTAAATCTTATGTTATTGTTTGTGAGTGTGTGCTTTTCATTTCATCTCCCATAAATATATAATTATATATATAGTAGGGATTAAACTGTAAATATATGAAAAAGTGAGGGCATATATTTTATAAAAATATATTTAAAATATCGGTTTTGCAATTCGATTTCGCGGTTAATATCCCAAAACCAAAACCAAAACCAAAACCGTTTCGGTTACTAATTTCAAAACAAAAACCGTAGCCAAACCATTTAGTCGGTTTCAAAACCAGACAATTCGGTTCGGTTTCTCTTACCCGTCGGTTTTGTTTTGTTTGCCATCCCTATTCGGGATGGGTGTTTAAGTGGTCCCTTAGGTATTGTAGTTAACACATTTGGTTTATCAATTTACAATTTGGTTTGAATCGAGTCCAATTGAAAAATCTATTAGGGAAATTGCATGGATTGCCATTTGTCCAAGGGCATTTATGTCTTTTACGGACCAAAACTTGCTCCCCCGTTTTCTGTTTTTCACGCGCCATTCTTCCATTTGATCGGCTATAAGCCCATGTTTACATCACTTAGTTATATTAAATGTATCAGTGACAGTAATATTATTTTTCCAAAATAAATATCGCCAACTTAATGTATTATAGACAACATTGGAAAATCACTGTGCAAGCGGAAAATCACTGCACGCACTCCAAAAACTGTGCGCAGTTCAATCCGCACGCAAGACAAACACCTACGAGCCCCTAAAAGAATCACGGAGAGATTTTTCGTTAATCAAAGTTAGATGCTTCATGTGTGAGGAATGGTTAAATAATTAAAGTATTTAGAAACGAAATATCTCTTCGAACAAGGTTACTTCTTAATCAAAATAATTAGCAGTATATTTAATGTTTTTCTTTTTAATTTTACTTCATCTTTGTCACAGTTATTGTAGGTGTCTGGATATAAACAAGTTTAGTATGGCATTGAGAACTATTGCTCGGAGCTTGCGAAGTAAGAAGCTATTGCCCATGTGTTTTTCTGCATCTACATTGCATTCTCATGCTACAAGCTTCGGTGAGTTAATCTCTCTATTAAAGCTAGTGAAGTTTTCCTCATGGCGGAATGATCAAACTAATATAATATTTGTGTCTATGTCAAGTATTTAGCGGATTTTTTTTTTGTTAAGTGTTAACTAATCGATCGGAGATACCTGTTCGTCCCATATTTTATGCAAAATAAGACTGTTCAGTTGATGTCTATTTTAGTTGGGTACTCTAAAGATTAGATTATGTGTGTCCGTTCCGTATTCCTCAAGCATGTTCCTCCATTGTTGGAATTAGACATGAAGCTCTGTTATTCTTTATGCACTTACTAGTTAATACAATCAAATCGCTTTGCTAATGGGTGTTGCTCTGAATCCTCTTGTTTCACTGTAGGAGTGAGCATAATATGTTAAACTCCCATGGTTGCGTTTTCAGGATTCAAAGAAGTACAAGAGGAAGAGAAAAGCCAAATGGTTAGCAATGTCTTCAGCCGAGTTGCTTCTAACTATGATCTCATGAATGATTTTATGAGTGCTGGATTGCATAGATTATGGAAGGATAGGTTTGACTTTTTATATTATGACTTTTTTTTATTGCCGCTATGTTGTTACAAGGCACCCCTTTTTAACCCTAGACTCTTTTTTCAGATTGGTTTGCAAATTGAATCCTTTTCCGGGAATGAAACATCTTGATGTAGCTGGTGGCACAGGTTAGTTTTTGCGGTTACGATATGCATTAGGCTTTATCATTTTTCTAATTTCTTCCCTGACTGAGTGTGAGAGATTGCCCTTTGATTTACTAGAAGCAGAAGAAGAATCAGTAGTTCTTCCTTAAGGGTGCGTTTGGTCGGGTGGAAGAAGGATGGATAAGAAAATGAAAAGGAAAATAGGATGGGAAAAAAAACTTGTTTGGTATGGATGAAAAATGGGAGGAAAAAGAAAATAGGAAAGAAAATGCACAATTTTCGAAGCAATTTTTTTCCACACAATTTGGGAGGAAAATGAAGGAATGTGAGGGAGAATGAGTAAAATTACAATTATACCCATGATAATAAAAAATTTTATTTTTATTTTTGTAATATATGAAATAATAAATTACATTAAAGTGGATTATTTTCCCTCTTTTCACACTTCTTTCCTAGCCAAACAATACTAGGGAAAATAATATTCCTTTTACAATGGATAAAAATATTTTCCTCTTATTTTTCTTTTCTTTTCTCTTTTCCATCCTTCTAACTAAGCATACCCTAAACTTCTTTACCTTTTTTCCGTGGGTAAGGGAGAAGGAAAATATTATTGAGCAAAGAAAACGTAAGCTGTTTAATTGCTTCTTTATTTGAAAACATCTCGTGTAACTTTAAATTGTTGCAATCGCTTCGGAATGTCTGGTTTGGAGGCCAACGCATAGATTAGCTTTTATGTTACGGTTATATCCCCTCTTAGATAAATGTAAATTCAACTTTTTGGTGCATGACTCTTCCAATAGTATTCTGAAAATCTATGTGATTTTAAAGCTTGAGTTAATTTTACAGGGGATGTTGCTTTCAGGATCCTGGAAACGGTAAACAGTGTAAGTCATAGAGCTCTTCAAGAAGTTTCTGAAGAAAATTTTCAGGAGGAAACTAAGATATATGTATGTGACATCAATCCAAACATGTTAAATGTTGGTAAAAAGCGAGCCCTAGAAAGAGGTACTTCATTGAAAATTTTAGTTGCTAACTATTGTTCACCCTATCACTTCTGTATAAAAGTAATGCAGTTCTTACATGTAGGTCTTGGAGAAGACCGATCCCTCGTATGGGTAGAGGGAAATGCTGAATCCTTGAACTTTGAAGATGAGTCCGTGGATGGTTATACTATTGCATTTGGGATTAGAAATGTCACACACATAGAGAAAGCTCTTGCTGAGGCTTATAGGTAACTTGCTTCTCCTTGACATTATTATTGCTAAGATGGACACTTGAGGCAGGGACCCATTGGATAAATTTTTAAGTAGCGACTAAAGTAACCAGAGCTGTTTTTAGTTCTTAGTTCTGAATTTTCCACTATAATAACTTTGTTGAATTTGTGAATAATCTACTTCCTTGGTTGGCGTCATGATATTTTTGGTGTCACAGCTGTCACTAAGAAACACTTCCATTGCTAAGATCCACATTGTAATATTGAAAATAGAGCACTATATATTTGGTTAATCTCCATGATTGAATTTCACTTTGAGATCATTCGGTTAAACAACGATAGGCGGACCGTTTAGATTTAGGCGAGACCCTTTACATTCACCAGGGCATTTATGTACACAAGAATGAAATGAAGTGGATTGTAAATTTGTCCTCGAAAAAAATAAAATAGTTCACCCTTTTTTTTTTTTTTTTTAAAGATGCATTTTTTTTGAATTTCTATTAATTGGTTTTTGTTTGTTTATCAGGGTACTTAAGAAGGGGGGAAGATTTCTGTGTCTTGAATTGAGCCATGTAGATACTCCAGTTTTCAAGCAGTTGTAAGTATCAATGGACAATGTGTGTCTTATAGCCATAAAACCTTTATGCGTGGCAATCAACATTTGGAAGCACGGAATTGGAGCCTTGGAATTGGGATCAGAAATGAATTCATAATTTTGACGTTCATTATGATTTTAATTTAAAGGCCACAATTCCATTTGTGTTTTTTGGCATCATCATCATCATTTTTTTAGTATTACTTCGAATGTTTTTTTACACGTGTTGTTTAGGGGAGTCTCGTTTTTCCCCTTATTTATGACCGTTAATATTCGTAAGATCTCATTGTTTCAATAATTAACGCTGAACTCAATAAGTTGAATTCTACTAATTTCCAAGTCAGACTCGGTTGTAGCATATATGCATGACAGTATTAGGAACTTTTTCAGTGCAGTCGTCAATCTTTTCTGCTTTCCATTTCGTGTGTCCATTCCGTGAGATGCATTATTGGTGTTATGTTCTTCTCATGTCCATATTCATGTCATATGTCGGCACCTGTGATTTTTAGGCCATAATTTCGAGTTTTTCATTTATTTATTTTTTTAAATTTCTTGCAGGTATGATTACTATTCATTCTCTATAATTCCAGCCTTGGGAGAGCTAATTGCAGGTGATCGGGATTCTTATCAGTATTTAGTTGAGAGCATCCGTCGCTTTCCCCCTCAGGTTACAGTTCTTGTATCCATCATTAATTTTTGCACCCCTGATTTTTATGTGAAATTTCACTTTTTGCACATTCCTCTTCGAAAATTGTTTTAATTTATTTTATTTTTTCTGATTTGCCTTACCAATGTTCGAGATATTAGGAATAAATAGAATTAAATTTTGCTTTGCTCTCTTGAAATTTGAGTGGGGTTGCACTTTGCTCCCGACTGTAATTTTGCCTGTTGAAACGAAAATCGAATACATATTTCTAGTCATTTGTTCATCTTTTTATTTTGGAAATTAAAGAGAACTCCACTTTTACTACTAAAATTAAAATGGTTCATTACTTGTAAGCCCATATTGAGAAAACATCACCTATATATTTATTATTTAAGATAAATCCAAATACATATTTTCTCACTACATCAATTGTAACATAATAAATAGGAGATGTAAATGTTACTTCCCAACAATAATTTTAATAGCAACAGAACAAATAGGGTGATGCAAATGTTGTTGCACAACAACCATGTCAACATCAACATAATGAATGAGGGGATGTAAATGTTTTATTATTTAAGATAAACTCAAATACATATTCTCTCACTACATCAATTGTAACATACTAAATGGAAGATGTAAATGTTACTGCTCAGCAACAATGTTAATAGTTACATAATGAATGGGGGGATGTAAATGTTTTATTATTTAAGATAAACTCAAATACGTATTCTCTTACTACATCAATTGCAACATACTAAATGGGGGAATGTAAATGTTACTGCCCGACAATAATGTTAATAGCAACATAATGAATGGAAGGATGCAAATGTTGTTGCACAGCAACAATGTCAACATCAACATAATGAATGGGGGGATGTAAATGTTACTGTACAACAAACATTTACCATATGCCAATTGGGTTTTTCTCTAAACTTAAACGGCAACATGAGTATAAGAATGAATTAGTAATAGGTCTTAGGGCCCATGATAAAATATCCTTTTATTTTTTGTCAATATTTTTTTTCCTAACAATTGTTTTATCAAATTTCTTCTCCTTTTTAGAGTCCGAGCAATTCATTTTATTATTATTATTATATATGTTGTTTTTTTTTGTGTGTGTGTGTGTATTTGTGCCTCTTCAATAATCTTTATAAATGGTCATTGCAGGACAAGTTTGCTTCATTGATTGCGGATGCTGGATTTCAGAAAGTCGAATATGAAAATCTTGTGGGCGGAGTCGTTGCAATCCATTCTGGATTGAAATTTTAAGGGTATAATACAACAGAAACAAAAAGAAAGTTTAGGTCAGAACGAAAACAAGTTCTCCTTTTGTTTTTCTGTTTTCGTTCCACACTTTCATAAGCCAAAATAAGGAACCCTAACCAAATGTCTATAGGGTTTTTTAGAGCAAGTTCAAATTCACACTCTTTTAGGGCAAATTTATCCGGTGAAGGCTTTGATAACTTGTCGTAACTGATTAGAAAGTGATAAAGTTCTTTAATTTTGCCATAAATTTCAAAAAATAGGAGTTCGAACTTTAATTTTCTTTCCGTATTAGGGTTTAAATTTTAGAGGATGAGCCTTGGGCACAATAGTAAGATTGTTCTATTATGACCTGGAGGTCGCAGATCCAAATCTTGAAAATAGTCTCTCTGTATACAAGGGTAAGGCTGCATACGTCTGACCCTCTCCAGACCCCGCAATAGCAAGAGTTTTCGTGCAATGGGTCGCCCTTTTATTAGGGTCTAAATTTGAGGCATCCCTCCCTATTTTCCGAACCACATTTAGAGCCTTATATTAAATGATTAAATTTGGAATTTTCTGAAACTATGAATAGTTTGTAAAATTAAGGATGCCGTCGTTTTTTGTGAAATTAAGGGTTGTTTGTTGACATTTTTGAAATTTTTGAACATCTCGATAGCTATATTTACTTATTGTCATCTTTTGCAGCTGGCACTAGCTTTAGTGTTTGTTGAGACAGAAATGAGTAGAATATTGGCTGTTCCTTCATGGAATTCCTGCAACTACTATCCATGGTTATAGATCTTATTCTTACCAGGTGAGTTCTGAGGACATTTGAAAATCCTATAATTAGTATCAATTTCTATGTGTGTTCTGCTTACATAGCTGTTGCTCTAGCAATTCCACACATGCTAGGTTTAATTTTTTTTTCGCCCCGAAAATAACTCTGGGATTGAGCGACGACGTATTTCTATAAGATAAAATTACTTCCATGGAGTCTATGCATGGAGCAGAAACAGTTTAGCTGTTGGTGCTTTAATCAATCAAAAAATTTGAGCTATCCTATTGTAGTTTGATTATAGTTCTCCTTGTTGATTCTCAAGATAATTTATCGAATAATCAACCTTTTGTTGCCAATTTTTCCTTGTCTGGATGTTGCAAAATTCCCTTTAGTTTCGGTATACGGTATTTCTAGTGACCTATTGTCTTGTTATTGTCTCCAATTTCCGTTTTTAATCAAATATTTTCTTAATCCTATAAAATGCAATCAAGCGACAAACGAAAATTGCTTTTTTATTGGGTATGAAAGCCTTATTGTTTCTGTTTCAATTTGTGATCAAGTACTTCGCTAACTCATTAGTGTGTAATTATGGAATAAAAAGTGGCGAAGGTAGTCTTTTTTAGTGAGTTGCGACTTTGTCGTTCATAATTTTGATTTGTGATCAACTACTTCCTTGACTCTTTAAAATGCTATTAAATTTGTTTTAGCTGAGGTATAACCTTGTTTTTGTCACCGATTTTGATTTGTGATCAAATTCTTTCTTTACTCCATGTAATGCATTTAACGGATGGAAGTGGCAAAATAGTGTTTTAATGAGCTATAGCCTTGTTATTTTTTACGATTTTGATTTCTAATCAAATATTTCCTTAACACTATACCCCATTGTATTCATTGAAACCTTCTTTTTCAAAGCGAGACTCTCCAGGAAAGGTAGTGTTTAAATATTTTTCAAGTTAGCGGGTAAAGCAAGGCATAAAACCAGCTTTCACCTACTCGACTTATTGCTAGAGAGCCCACCGTGCCTCTCTTTCACTTTGGAAAGACGTTGCTAACACGTGATTTTGATTTGTGATCAAATATTAACTCTATGAAATGCAATTAAAGGTAAATAGTTGCCAAAATAGTATTTTTAGTGAGCTATGACTGAGTTATTCCACGATTTTGTTTTGGCATCAAATATTTTTTTCACTCCATGAAATGCAAATATTGGGATAAAAAGCAGTGAAATCGTCTTTTTCAATTTTTGATCCTCAATTCCATGAAATGCATTTAGGGATCGAAAGTGGCGAAAATGGTGTTCTACTGTGTTCTTCGAATTCGATTCATGATATAGTACTTGAAATCTATGCAATGCTATTAAGGAATAAAAGTAAACAAAATGGTCTTTTTGGTGAATTATTGCCTTTTCCGTGATAAAAGTTGCGAAATTGATAATTTCTTGTGAACTATAACCTTGTTATTGTCTCCAATTTTGATTTGTGATCAAGTTCTTCCTTAACTTCATGAGATGTACTTTAGAGGTGAAAGTGGCGAAAAAATGATACCCTTGTTATTGTCCACGATTCTCATTTGTGATAAAATACTTCTTTAAAGCATCTCCAATAGATATGTTAAATTGGTGTGGCATTTGTGAGATATGTCATCTGAATAGTGGTATGACACATGTAGTTTAAGATAGGTACTCGAATAGTTGTGGTAAAAATGGTGTGTCATTTCTTTAAATGTATTTTTTATTAAAATTAAAAATAGAAATGGACTTGAATAAAAAGACTAAAATTTCAATTCGTTTTCAAATGCTTTTTGTAACTCTACGACATGTAGTTAGGGCATAAAAATAGTGAATTAGTCTTTTTAATGAGCTATAACCTTGTAATTGTCCACGATTTCGATTTGTTTATCATATCATTCATTCAATTCAATTCATGATTAGGGGATGGAAGTAGCAAAAATGGTAATTATTATTGTCTATGTTTTTTTTATTTTACCTCAAATTGTTTCGTACTTCTATAAAATGCACTTATGGGAATAGAAGTAACAAAAAATGGCGTTTTTTGTGTGTTATAATATCTTAATATTGTCCATGGTTTTAATTTTCTTCACCAAATTGTTCCTTAACTCGATTAAATACAATTAGGGGTTAGAAGTAGCGAATTTTTTGTTGTTATCCGTGATTTCACTATACAAAGCGACTTGAGGGGGTTAAAATTTCGAATGTCGGTTTTTTTAATGAGCGATAACCTTGTTATTGTCTTTGATTTCAATGGTATATTATTATTGATTTGTGATAAGATACTGCCTTAACCATGTAAAGTTGTGAAAATATTCTGTTTTCAGTGGATTAGTGACTGTTATCTCTATGTATGCAGGAAAGGGCGAACAAGCAAGAAAAGCAATGAGAACAATCAACTAAGTAGGTTTAGAGCTGCTTTGAGGGTAAAAGACTGAAGAGTCCTCTTTTTATGTTGCTGAAGTTGCCATTAGCTGGTTTTAGTAGCAATGTCTTCTGATCAAATGTGTTCACCAGTTTTTTTATTTTATTTTTATTTTTTTGCCAGTAAGTTGTATCTAGATCAGCTTACGCGCATCTCGATCTGGTGTATTCGAAATTAAATTCAATATTTAATTTTTGTTGTTCTCTAGAAAAATCTTAGTTGACAAGTAAACAGAGCATCTCCAGTTACCAACTAGATGAACATCTATTGGGTACATGAGTTATGTGATGTGATTCTTATTTCCCTCAAAACTCAATTAAGTAATGAAAATTGAATAACGGATCTTGGAAATTTGTAAATGAGTCTAATGGATTTTAGGCGATGTTTGATAAGATAGAAAATTAAAAAGATTATTTTTTTCTCATAGTAAGTTTGTTTTATAATCATAATTGAGACTATATAATCATTAATTAGGTTTTATTAAAATGTTTAAAATTATTTTTAGCCAAATGTGATATATATTTTATCTATTCGGTTAAAAATTCAATATTTAAAATTTTAATTTTAGAGCGTACCAAGCAGTCCTAATTATTTCATTCATGGGCCAAATTGCTCCTTTGTAGGCCACAAAATGCATTGACATATGAATGCAAATGGGCAAAAGAAATTTGTTGTCGCGTCACTTGAATGTCACGGGTTATAGTTGGGGAAACAACTTCTTTCAAAATAAGGTATGATTGCATACAATAGACCCAAGTGGTCCAAACCTTTACCTAATTGCACGTATAGTAGGAGCTATGTATCGCCGAACTGTTCTTCAATAACAATCTTGGGAGTAACGCTTCAAATTACACCATTGCAATATATATACACGTATATAAGAAACAATTATGAAGCTAACTATTGCATGCCGGTTGAAAAGCCCTGGAGATCAAGCTGGGCTCGACCAGGCAGCCTGAATTTCTGCTCAAACAAACAAACAAAAGGCAGGCGGAATTACTTCATGCAAACGAGTGGAATCGTCAGCTGACGCGCCCCGATTTTCCCGAAAAAAAAGAATATTAAATAATAAATAGCTTAAGGAGAGTTTTATTTTTTCAAAGTAAAATTCAACCTGGATTCAACTTAGAATCCAAAAAACCAAGATGGATCATACTTTCAAAGTAAACACATAATCAATTCAAGCATAATATAATGTAAAAGAAAAAGAGGGGGAGGGGGGTTCTGAAGAAAAATAGATCTATAAGCACATAATTATGGGTGTAAATGTTCAATTTGGTTCAGTTAGGCCAACAATATCGAACCGAACATAAATGCAAAAAAATAGTTCCATTAGGTGTAAAAACCAAAAACCAAAAACCAAAATAAACAGTTTCCTCTTTTAAACCGAACTGAACGAAACCATTTCCTCTGTTAAACCAAACTGAACCGAACCACTTCACCTTTTTCATGCCTAGAACTGGCAATTCGGTTCAGTTTTTACTCACAGCTCTAATCAAATATCCCTTCACTCGACATGATAAGAATAAAAAATACACCAACATTTTTTACTAGTTCAGAGAAAGAAGTGATCAAAATATGTGTTTAATTTAAAAATAGATGATGTAAATAACTTGACATCAAAGTATAAGAGAACAATACGACTTAAACATAAACTAATACAGCCTCAGAGAAAGAGAACTGAAGATGAATGTCAATTCCCAATGAGAACATTAAATAAGTCTTGATGGTTCAATATATGCAAACTTATAGAGTTATAAGATGATAAGAACTAGCATACCAAATCCACCCATGTTTTCAAATTAAAAGATGTTTTTTCATATTAAGTTATCACATTTATTAAAAGTAATTTATTTTCAATTGCATATAGTATTTGGGAAGTTTTGGGGGTCAATATAAAACAACAATAAAGCAAAAGCCGATTGCACCATAAATATCACTCGAGAGTCATCCCCCTAGTCCTATTCAAGGCTATCAAATCATTTTTAATTGTTTCATTCCAAGTTTTCGTAGACCTCTCCCTCCCTCCTCTTGAAGCTAAGGGTGTTCATAGGCCAGGTTAGGTCGGGTTCAGCCAGGCCCAACCTACTAAATTAAAAAGGTTTAGTAGTGCCGAGGCATGAACATTAGGCACTATTCCACTGCTCAAGCCAGCTGGATTTTAAAATACCTAAAACCAAAGCTTAGCCCTAGGGCTGGCTTGGCCCTATATAATTTTTTAAATAATTAATAAATATTTTTTTATGAAAATATAATCTATAAACTATTCTAAGTGAGAGAAAAGTCTTGAACACTAAACCTCCAACATAAAGGCTCTTTAGATAACCACTAAGCTACAAGTCCAATGTTTGTATTTTGTACTTATTAAATGTTAATAATTTATTCACTTTATTTATAATATTTTTTCCTAATATTTTGGATGGATGGGGCGGTCCACCCCTAAATATAAATGGTAAGGCCCTAGCTCGACCCTAAAAATGACCGGGCCTAATTTTGGGGCTCTGGTTCTATCCATGGCCTTAAACTTCAAACTCAAACCCTAAAAATAGTCAACGGGCTGAGCAGGCCAATGAACACCCCTAACTTGTAGCACCTTCCACTTGAATTGAATTAAATCAAGTTTCCTCAATGGTGTCTGTCCAAGTCTTCAACCCACATATCCAAACCATCGCAAACAATTCTATAATCTTCTATTCAACGTTTAATCCTAATTTCTCTCTAGTAACTTTATCCTTATCCTTATTCATTCTTGTCTTACTAGTCATCCACCTTGTCGTCCTCATCTCCATCACACTTAGCTTATGAACATACTTCTAGTGTACCGCCCAATTGTCTGTATCATTGCAGTTTTGTAAGATTTTTCTTTCAACTTCAATAGTATCCTACAATCAAATATCACTTGATTGCATTTCTCCACTTTAACAACTCTATCTTGACTCTGTGTGATAGTGTTCATGAGCCCCTACCAAACCCGTTAAGCTATTTTTAGGGTTCATGCATGAAGTTTAAGCCCATAATAGAGTCGGGACCCCAAAAATTAGGCACAACCATTTTTAGGACCGAGCTAGAGCCTTTCTATTTATATTTAGAGCAGGGCCAATCATCCAAATATTAAAAAAAAATATATTATACATAAAATATATAAATTACAACATTCAACACATACAAGAGCCTCTTATGTTGGAGGTTTAGTATAGGATCTCATGCATTATCACTCATCCAAAAACCAATTGGTGTTTGGAAAGGCATATACCTTAACCTTATAGTGCATTTAACACACACAACCGCCCATGACATTTGATTATGACAGGACCCACACCTGGGCCTTCACCACGGGACAGTTACTGCCAAAACCTAACCAACAATCTCTCCCTCAACAATTGCTCCCGCGACCTTAGCTCTAATACCACTTGTACCACTCATCCTAAAACCAATTGATGTTTGGAAAGACATATACTCAAAACTTATCGTGCATTCAAAACACACAAGTTCCCATGGCATTCAATTGTGACTTGACCTACACCTAGGTCTTCGCTACGAGACAATTGCTACCAAAAACTGGCCTACAATTTCTATTTATAAAATCCAAAAAGAAGTTTGGGGGAGCAAAATGGCCAAAACCGGATCAATTTGGGTGCAAATGGACAAATGGGTGTCGAATGAATAGGAACCAGGCTGGAAACAGGGTGGAACGGACTGGAATAGGCAAGAACAAGTGGGCTGGCCAAGTCATGCATTGCGCGCCGCCCAGGATCAATGCAATGCGTATTGTGCACTTGTCTATTCGCACTTAAATTGATTCGATTTTGACCAAATTGCACCCCCAAACTTCCTTTGGAGATCTATAAATAGCACTAGATGTTTGGGAACAAAATATACCATTCCAACACCATTTCCATACCATTTTCCACCATTTATACATATTTCCTCTTTGTTATTTTTGAGATCTATTTTTGCAGGCTAACCGGTTAACCGAGATCCACCCTTTGAGTTCATCAGATCTTCAAGCAAGAATTCAGGTTATAATGTCCATTTTTTTAAGAAAACTAAAAAAATATTGTGATTAAGGTCGATGGATGATGCCTTTGCGAGATTAGCCACTTTGAATGAGAAATTAGACCAAGTTAACCCCCCAAGACTGCAACCTAACTTTTTATCCATGTACTATATGTCAAAAATCCACTCATCTCACCAACCAATGTCCATTCAATTGGCAATATCTCACATGCTCCTATAATAATGTTTATCATGATCCATATTATCCGTTGCCCGAGTATAATCAATATTCAAATACGTATGGGTAGGATCAATATCATTATAGTGAACTTTTGGGGTCGTACTTTTACGATCAATCTTATTACCAACCCCAAGCCCAACCCAGCTGGCCAATTGGCCAACTAGCCCCTTTCTTTTTGTTTATTTTCAATTGTACCCCTTTTTAAAATTCTATAAATAGGATAGAAGGGCTTAGAGATCAATACAAATTTTTTACTTCATTCCTAGAAGAAATAATAGCATTTTCTTGTTCTTCTATTATGTTTTTGCATTTCAAGGAAATATCATTGCATGCACCCATGAGCGGCTAAATTTTCTTATACCGGATTAGGATGTAATGAGGTATTTTAAATATATTTAATATTGTATTTTCTATTTAATTGTTGGATATTGTATAAATTATTGCATGGCATGAAACTCGTTCTTTAAAAATGATTTTATTGTAATTGAATTTATTGTCAAAATATTCTTGTAGAAATTTTGATTTAAATTTAATTACTACTTGAACATTAGAATTTGCACCTATAGTCTAGGTCTAATAGTTATGCAATCATATTCTTGGGGATTGATTATTGGTCTGGATGATTTATGTCTAGATTTTAATTCACTTTAGAATAGTGTAGTGTAGGAATTAAATATCAAAGATAAACCATGCCAGAGAATAACAATCCAATCTTTCTGAGTAGTTCCGACTTGTAGTTTGGAACACTTGTTTATACAAATCCAAATTAAAGAAGAAAATACGAGAACATAAATCTCAAAATACGAATTTATAATTCCTAACCCGGTCTCCTATTTTTATCAAAACTTTATTTCTTTGCAATCAAAATTTTCAAATCACCACTCCAAAGAAAGGAAAAAAATAAATTGAAAATTGATAATTATAAGACCGATTCATGTGGTTCGACACTCGTACTTAAGCAAACTATACTACAATATTTTGCGCTTAATTAGGATAAGTATTTGAACGATCAATTTGGTTTAAGCATCACCATTTAGTGAGGCAAAGAAGAAAGTGAGGTACGAGAGTGAAGATGAGTGAATGAGCATAGAAATTAAAAATACGTATATGAAAATTATTTGTGGTTAGGTTAGAAAATCATAAAGAAAATGAGATCCAACCATCAGTGACACATTTAGATAATCTTCCTAGATTAAAACATCCATTATACCTATACCCATGCCACTGCATCTCAATATTATGCATTTTAAAATGGACCCTAGGCCAGACTTAGGTTTTATGCATTTTAAAATGGACGTCTTGGGCAGAGGAATAGGGCACAATGTTCAAGTTGGGGATGAGTTGGGCCCTACCAATTCTTGTAATTTAGTAGGTTGGCCCGATTCAAACCCAACCCATTAACACCCCTACCATGTGCAATATCATGCCCCATTTTGACAATCCCCTTAATCATAGAACCTAATTATCTAAAATGATCAACCTTATGGATTTCTTGATCTTAAATTTTTAGCATACCATTCACTCTCCAAGTATTACTAAAATTGCAGTACACGAATTATGTCTTATTTCTACTAACTTAAGCTCACAGACTCCACAATTTTCATCCAACTTTCAAACTTAGCGTTAAGACCTCTTTTAGTTTCATCAACTAGTACTACTTTATCTACAAACAACATACTCTAGAGTACGCGTCTTGAACATGTTTTTTGAGCTCATCAATCATTAGACAAATACAATCCTTGATGTAATCCTTTTTCTTAATTGAATATACACAAGTATCTCCTACTTTTCGTATACTATTGACTACACCATCAAACATGTCCTTAATAACATCGACATAGGCATTGGATACTTGCTTCTTTTTAAGAAGTCATCCCAAAAGTTATCATTGTACCATAACATAAGCCATTTCCAAGCCCACAAAAACTGTACGTAAATCTTTCTTCTTTTTTTGTAGATTTCTCCATCAATTGCGTAAGTAAATTTATAGCTTCCTTGATTGATCAAGTGGGCATAAATCAAAATAGATCCTCTCCTATGCTCGTTTCATGTCTTACACTAGGTATTTTATCACTTTCTCCCAAAGTTTCAGGGTATAACTCAATAAGTTTATGCCCTTATAATTCATACAACTTAAAACATAGCCTTTATTTATGTAAATCGACACTAAGCTAACATTTTTTATTCCTCGATGTTATTGGAAAGCCTTGTCAACCATTCTATTCGACATCTCTCATATACTTCCGAACCTCTAGAGGTCTCATATGGCTCTACTGCTTTTCTATTCTTCAGCTTCCTTAGTGCTATTGTAACTTCTGAAGTCCCAATTCCCATATGAAACCTATAAATCTTGTCAAGAGGCAGACTAGACAATTCTAAACTATAATCCATGCTCTATACAGGTTAATAAACAAGAAAAATAAATTTTCATCGTTCCCTAATCTGTGCATCCTCGCCAAACCCTTTGTTCAACATCTTTGATGCATCTAACATTTCCTATATCTCTAGTTGTCATTTCACATCTATTAGCAAGTTTATATATATATCCCTTTCTCCATCTTTTTTATCAAACTTTTGATACAAGTCATCACAAGCAATAGACTTAGATTCGTTTATGACTCTTCTTGCCCCATTTTTTACTTGTTTGTAGTCCTCTAGATGCTCTGACATTTTTGTTTCTTGTAAGATATTTACTCATTCCGAACTGCTCTTTTTAGCCCCCTCATTCTACCACCAACTTTCTTTATATTTTAGTCCCACTCCTCTACATACTCCTAACACTTCCCTTCCAATACCTTTGATACGACTCGCTATATCACCTCACATTCTATTCACTTCATCATGTCTCTTCTATAAATCCTTGCAAAACAACTCAATTTTTTCTTCTTCCAGACATCTCCAAGTATTTTGGTTGACAATTGACCTTAAAGTCTCGCTTCCACCCCTTAAAATTCTAAATCAGTAACCATCAATCTATGTTTGGCAGTAATAGTTCGAGGAACGATTTTGTAATCCTTACATAGTAAGGATCACTCATTCTATTAAAAATAATGCTATTTGGCTACTCGGTCCACTCTTAATTGTGATATGACATTCATCCCTCCTCCTAAAACATGTATTCAAACGCACTAAAATATACAGCGAAGCAAAACCTAAAATCCTATCCGACTACATTTTTATCTCCAAATCCATAACTAAAGAGTTCTTTCTCATATGTCCCACGATCTTTCCCTACATGTCCTTTCAAATACCCACCCACCCCCTCAAATAATTCTATTTTCTTGGGTAGGTATAGTTTGAACACCTTCATCCATATGCTCACAAAATTTTCATCTGATATATTCTTGCCACCCAACTTGAGGAGCAAATGCAGAATCGGGTTACAGTTACAGATAATAATACTTGATGTCAAAGGCATCTGATATATTCATCGCAGAAACATCACTTGATGTCAAAGGCAAATGCGGAATCGGGTTACAGTTACAGATAATAATACCAGTTTCTAGTTGAATTCAAATGCAAATGCGAATTCCAATCAATCAGAGAAGCCACAAAGAGGTTACCCGAGATGCGTACAGATAGTTCCAGCCGCAGTATGATTCCGCTAGGATTAGGGCTTTATGATGACTATTCTGAACGCTCACATCATATGCGACCTAAGGTGGCGCAAATACGAGATGAGGATAGGCGCCTCCTCATCCACAGTTGTGCGCCATGAATAATTCGTCGTGCTCGTCGTGATTCTTCGATTTCGCCATTTCTCAGAAGCATCAATTTGAATTCAAAAGCAAACAAGAATTTGAAGTATAGATTATCCGATGAATCTCCATCGAAATTCAAAAAGGAAATATGGCTTCTATCCGATGAGATCAGCAGCAGAAAGATCTTGGAGCAGTATGAAAAGGTTTTAGGGTTAGGGTTTTCTGGTCACTACAGGAAAAGATCATTTTATATGCGGCTCGGGCGTTTGAGTAATTATCTTTAATTACATTTACACCCCCAAACTTCTTGATAAATAGGATAATCTGACCAAAAAATTCACGAAGTGTGACATAATTTTGTTCTATGGAGTATTGTTGTCGCTAAAATATAGGGTATTTCTGCGGCAAAACTCTTATTTTACTCTTAATTTTAAAAAAATCTCATACACAATTATAACTTAAATTTTAATTCTACGCATTCAAAAATGACAGAAGGTATAATAGACGCGTTGTACTCTCACAGTTAGATGTATCCAACTTGTATGTAAAATATTTGTTAAATGTAACAAATATTACACAAGTATATATAATATAATTACATGTAATTAATACTATGTAGATGTGAGCACATGCGAGACTAGCACGCAAGCAAAAACTAATTTAAGGGATTAAATCAAAATTTATGTTTTAAATAAGACTAATAATATATTATACCCGTTATTTGAGACTAATCACCAGCTATCTCTAAAATATAATAGGGTTAGAGTTTGTTGGTATCGAAAATTGGGTAGACCCACAATTAGTCCGGTTAGGTTCCACATACGGTGATTCTTTACTGAGTTGGCGGGTTGATGTAAAGTGTTTCTTGTTCCGTGAATGATCCAAAGTCAAAATGTTTGAGGTCTGAGCAAGTACTTGCACAAAAATCCATTGGGATATGCCCAGCAAAGTCCCTCCGCAACGAGAATAAGAGCTCTAGAGGGAAAATAGTTAAAGAGTCGCAACTTCTTCACATACTTGGTGCATTTATTACCCACTATTTGCATAAGAGTGGTCAAATTAGTCCAATGAAATAAAAACCCTAAGTCCAAATCATTAGCATTTAGCGTAATCCAATGTATGACCAATAAAAAGACGCACGACATGTTTAAGCCTTGTATCTCGATCCACCGATTGAAGCCCATGTGACAACCCAAGTGAACAGGAGATAGAGCCCAAACCATGAAAACGTAAAAGCCTTCCTGGCGGTGGCGATCAATGAGACCTGCCCGACGCTCGCTATTCGATAGTCAACCCGAAGCAGGGAAATCGTAAGATGTACCGAGTGGTGGTCAGTGGACTTCAAATGTGACCGTTGTGGACACCATGTTGAAAAGTGTTGCGTTCTCATATGTCCGGGGTGTTTAGTGGAAATATCTCATGGTAGTTGGTGGATTTAACTAGGGTTAGTTTTGGAATTTCGTTTTCTTTATTTTTTTTTATATTTTTTCACATTTTTTTTTTTCTGCACGTGAACGGCGAAACCACAGAATCATTCCCTTAATTAGGCATATCACCATTCAATCCTCCACGGACATCCGACAAAATTGATCTGTATTCTCCCTCAGATCTGATCTGGTGGAATTCGGAAACTCCGATTCTCGTCGGCGGCAACCGGAAAAGATGTTTCTATTGGACTGGTTTTATGGCGTTTTAGCCTCTCTCGGTTTATGGCAGAAGGAGGCGAAGATCTTGTTCCTCGGCCTCGATAACGCCGGCAAGACCACTCTGCTTCACATGCTCAAAGACGAGGTTTGTCTCCAGCTCCATTTCGATTTCTCCTCGTGTCTTTGAGTTTTTTTTTGGTTTTTGATCGAATCGAGATCTTGATTTTCCGTTGTTTTAATCTGTGTTTCAGAGATTGGTTCAGCATCAGCCGACACAGCATCCGACGTCGGAAGAGCTGAGTATCGGGAAGATCAAGTTCAAAGCCTTCGATTTGGGAGGCCATCAGATCGCTCGCCGAGTCTGGAAGGATTACTATGCCAAGGTATGCTGATTATGGAAAATATCGTTATCGTTTTAAGATCTAATGTGCTGTGAGGATCCATACGAAATTTTATGTTGATTGTTTGAAAACTCTCTGATCTCTTATGGAATTATGCAGATTCAATGGCCTTTTAGTTGTTATTTTTTCAGTCATCACTTGCTATTTCTGGAATTGAATCTATACATATACTGAGGATGTGCAGCAAACAATATAGGAGAAGGAATGATCTATTGAACAGTTTTTAGCTAAAGATAAATTGTGTGATTCATAATCTCCAATAGAAAGTCATATCTCAATGTTGCAGCATTTGCTAAATTTTCTAAAGAGTTGTGTTGAATATAGAAAGAAAATGTGCTAGATTATCTAAATTCTAAAATTGCTTTATTGATCCTGTTTCTAGCTAAAGCTTTTTTGTGTTTGAGACGTCGAGAACATGTTTCCGAGTCTCAGATTCTGCAAATTTTGATCCATCTTTCTTTAGGCCTCGTATTCAGTATCTCAAGACCTTGCATATCTATGTCACATGCTCATATATGTCTTGTTCTTACATGCAATCGTGTGTAAGAATGTGGGATTTGATTGAAGTTTGATTTATTGATGTAAACCAAAGAATGGTATTGTCCAAGACAATAGTAAAAAGCCATTAGATCTTTGCCCGCCATCTTTTTGATTCTAAAATGATTCAAATGGTGCAGTCGATCGTATAGCGTACCCTCACCGACCAAAGAATAAGAAACTTCTGTTGAGTGCTCTAAGTTCAGGAGTTCCAACTTCCTTGACCATATCCGGCATTGGGCAGGCATCAGCCCCCATACATGGTCTTATGACTTTGCGGAGACCTGTTTTTTTGGTAAACAATCGCCCGGGCCAATGCTTTTCTTAATATATACCCATGATTTAGATTGTAGCATCAGTCATAAAATTGAATGCTTGAACTTCAATAAATTTCTTACTAGCCTTTCATGATTCTTTGTCTGGCATCAACATCCACTTCAACTTGCCAATATCACGAAGAAGCATTTTGTTGGGCTTGTTTTTTTTTTTTTTCAGTCCTTGCGCTTTTGACATCCTTATTTTTAGGTGATTGACCGTTACACCTTGATAAAGGGCCCGTTTGGTTGTTCTTCAATTTGCAAATTGTTCTTTTTTCTCAACTAGTGAATTTACAAATTTCGTTGTAAGAATCAGAAATCCTAAAATTAGGTAGCTAACCATTTTAATTCTAGTTCAAATGCTATATTCTCATGTAATTGGAATTAAATATAGGTTAAACTTTTAACTAAACTAAAACAATTATATGTTTCTTTTTTCTAACAAACAATAAATTTGACTAAATCATAGGTAAACTAAAGAAATATACAAATCAATTCATCAATAACATGATAATTTATAAAATAGTATAATTTAGATGACCAAACGGGCGCTTTTGGTTTCCATGTTTATGTTTCTCTTCATATTAAGCTTGACACAGAAACAAAAATCTGGGAGAAGTTTTCTTTTGTTCCCAAATATTTGTTCTGAATATCTGTGAGCATAGCAGGAACAGATTTTTTTTTGTTTTTGTTCTTATATTTTTGTTCCTGTTCACAGTTTTCTAGGAACAAAAATAATAATATGCGATAAAAAACACTAAGGTGGGTTTTTTCCGTTCCTTGATTTCTGTTTGTTTCCCCAAAAATCTGTTTCTTTTCTGCTCCCAATAATTTGTTTGGAGCAAAACCTTTTTTTTTTTGTTTCCATATTTCTGTTTCTGTTCCAAGTTTTTTGAGAACAAAACGACTAAACAAACAGGGCCCAAAAATTTGTTCTAAAAATCATGGAGCAAAACAAATCCTTATGCGTCCATATTTCTATTTCTGTTTCTTTTTCTTTTTCAAGTTTTTTGGGAACAAAAAACACTAAATTGCATGTTTTCCCCTCTCATTTTTATAACAAAATGCAATTTTTATATACAAATTTTTACAGGTCGACGCGGTTGTGTATCTTGTGGATGCCTACGACAAGGAGCGTTTTGCGGAATCAAAAAAGGAATTGGATGCACTTCTCTCCGACGAGTCCTTAGCCAACGTCCCGTTCCTCATACTAGGGAACAAGATTGACATACCGTACGCGGCGTCGGAGGACGAGTTGAGGTTCCATCTCGGGCTTACTGGTGTGACCACCGGAAAGGGAAAGGTCAATCTCGCCGATTCAAACGTCCGGCCACTGGAGGTATTTATGTGCAGCATCGTGCGTAAGATGGGGTACGGCGACGGCTTCAAATGGGTGTCTCAATATATAAAATAGGTAGGGTGTTTTTTTAAATTCGACCCGGTTTCGGTATTTTCCTATATAAGTACGTTGGATATTAGTTATTTCTCTATTTAATCTTGTTTGTTGTTTGGCTATTTTTGTTTTTCCTTGGATGGAGAGATTTAATTATTTTACCCAAAAAGAGAGAAAAATATTTTTTTTTCCATGTGGATCTTCAAATTGTTGAGAGTAGTTTTTTGGGCCGACTTACGTGCACTTCGATGAATTATCTCCCAGTGCGCCACTTCGGTTTGGTGGATTCAAAATTAAATTCAAAATGTAATTAACACCTCATGAGTCATTGGGGGTAAATTTGTTGATTGTTCCGTTCCGACATGTATCCATAATAAAATAGATAGTTTTGATTTTTTTTGAGAAATAAAGCTAGAAGATTAAATATAAAAAATTACAATAACTTTTATAGCGTATAGTGATGTTAATCACTAAGCTCTTCTTCTGTTCCCACTAGATGACCCATTGAACATCCCCCCAACCTGCTTGGGTTGCCCTTGTTCTCGTTGTCAATGTTCTTCATCATGCCTCCGTCAGGCGATGTCGGAACTTCCTCCCTCCCTAGAAAACGCCACTAGGCAAAAAACGATGTCGGAACTTCCAGACGATGTTGGACTTGGGAGGATGCTTATCTGGTTAAGCAAGCCAGTCGCCTCGTGATTCTCCACGTGTCGTATTATGTCCCTAATCAGGTGTTTTAATTCCACCTTGCTTTGCATTTATTCGACCAAGTATTGAACTTTTGTCTAATTGACTTGAACTCTCACACATTTTTTTTTTAAGTTCTTACGCTCTCACCGGAGTAACTTTATTGGAAGACCTTAACAAGTTTATGTATACGGTTAAAAATTAAAATCATTTCTCGACGTAAAAATTACAGTAGTGAATAGTAAATTATAAATTTTGGAGCCTAAAAAGAAAACAAATAACAAAAATATTCCCACATCAAAAAAATGAAATGAGAAATATGTTTCCGTTCTGGAGTATTCCGAGAACAGAGACATATTTTGGTGTAACATTTGTTCTTTTTTCTTTAAAATGTATAGTGGCTGACGTGATGGTGGTGAGAATAGTTTCCAAATGTCATCCTATAATTCTTTCAAGTTCCCCCGATAGGTCTTAAGTGAAGGAAGTCATTTAGTCAGTCTATTGCTAACTATCGATGATAGGAAACAGAGATAGAGAAGAGAGTAGCCAAGTCAACCTATGGTGAATGGAGACTTCCCTTGAATTTCCTGTTCTTTGGGGAGTGAATAGGAATTTAATTTTTTTTTTCTATTTTTTCTATTTTTAAAGTATCCGCAATTTATTTCTAATTATTTTCAATTTTTTTTTTAAAAAAAGATGTGAGCGTTTCTGTCTGTTAATTCCGAAATTTTGGAAAGGAAACAGAAATACTACAAAATACTAGTAGGGGTGGTCATGGGCCAGGGGGCCTGCACAGTCCGCCAAGCCGGACCCTATTTTTTTGGGCTTGGATTTTAATTTAAAGCTCATGGACAGAGCTTGGGTTTTGATTTTGAGGTCCGATTAAATTTAGGGCTGGGCTTGGACAAAGCCAAATTTTTTAGGCCTGGCCGGAGGACTACTATTTAAAAAAAAAAATTATATATATCAAACAAAACCAACTCTAATTGGTTTGACAATGTTGTGGCTTGATTTTATGTGAATGTAAATGACAATATTGGTTTGATTTGATTTTATATTTTAGTATTTATGTTCATGTTTTAATATTTATTTTTTAAATTAAAATAATAATTATATATATATAGGGCCGGACTTTGACTTAATTTTTTTTTATAGGGCCGAACTTGGGCATGAAAGGAAGGCCTAATCATAGAGCCGGACTGGACTAGAGCCTAATATTTTTTTGTAATACCCTAGTTAAAGTATAATATCCCGAAAATTTATATTATTGAAAATTTTTATTTTATATAAATTTAATATTTTTGGAATTATTTTATAAATTTATGGCATAAAGAATATTTGATAATTTTTTAGGTTTGAATATTAATTTTAAATTGATTTTAAGAATTTTAGAGTATAATTAATATTTTTCTTATTTCAAGAGAGATATTTGTATAAATATAAATATATAAACTTTTGAGTTGTCTTTTTTGAAAAAGACAAGACAACCTCATGTATATATATGTTGTCCAATTTTGGACAACACACATGTACTTTAAAAAATAAAAATAAAAATATAACAAATAAATTAGGTAAGAGGCAATCGATGGTTAAGAGTGATAATAATATAACAATAATGATATGATTCTATAAAGAAAAAAATAATAATAAAAGTTGCAAAATGTTTTCTTTGTGAGCGTGAATTATCAATTTCGGTTCGGATTCCGGTTTCGTATTTCAGATAGAATTTTTAGTATTTTTTTTTTCTATTGTGTAATTTATGTTAATATTTTTATTGAATTTCAATTGTTAAATTTTATGAAATAATTATGATTATGTGAAAACTATCTGAGAATCATGTAAATGTGTTTTATTTGTCGCGTTAATTAAATGCATGTATTAGAGGGGTTGGAGTTCTATTGAACGTTGACTCACAACCTCATAGTTTTGATTGCAAGGCCGGTAAGAGGAAAACGGCGATAGAAATTTTAGTTTTAAATGTTTATTTAAAATTTTAATAGTTGTACTTATTATTTACCGTTGTAAATTCGATTCGATAAATTGATAAATTATAAATTTAATAATTCCAATTAGTCGTCGTGTATAAAGTTTATCTTTTTTTTTTTAATTAAAATATTAATTATTTAGTAAAATTATCATCATCAATAATTATAATTGTTGCCATTACGTTATATAATACACTTGATTTTATAGAATGAAAATTCGGTCAATAAATTTTACCATCATGCGTAATATATAATTTAAAATTATGACTACAGTAACAATTTGTCGTGGGTTCAAAATATAGGCTTAACCACCATACCGGTACAGTTAAATTTGTCACGAAATGAAGTATTGGTGATTCTCTATAGGCTTGGGTCGTATTGTAAAATTTAAATCGATGATTGTAATTACCGTCGTAGCATTGCTTAATTTATCGGATTTCATAGAATGAAATATTGATCGTTCGGTATTAGTGCTAATTTTTCAAAAAGAGAAACTGTGTGACGACTCTAAGAAATTAGGTCGTTATAAATGGCATCGGAGCTGAATTATTAATAATTTTAATTTATTTATAAATGGTGAAATATTTAGGACAAAATTCTTTATAGGAAAAATCGAATAATGACTCTAGAAAATTGGGTTGTTACATCAAATTTGGTCCGGTCCGACCTATGACCACCTCTAAGAAATAGTAAGCAAACGGGCCCAAACCTAAAAGTATTAAGCGTTAAGGCCACGTAGTCGACTAAATTAGAAATTATGCGCGTTTTTGACCGGCTATTATTGTTAACCTCTTCCACCTCCTCCTAATCACTAAGCATACTTTTCAGTGATTCCTTTTCTCTCTCTCTCTCGAAACCTCCAACACACGCTTCCAGTCAACACTTCATCTCTCTCTCTCTCTCTCTCTCTCTCGAAACCTCCAACACACGCTTCCAGTCAACACTTCATCTCTCTCTCTCTCTCTCTCTCTCTCTCTCTCTCCTATATATACCATTTCCCCTCCATTTCTTCTACTCATCACTCTGTTTTGGGAACAAAAACAAAACATTTTTTTGGGAAAAAAAAACAAAAACACTCTCTCTCTCTCTCTCTCTCTAAACCTGCTGAATACTTATGGGTAACTTCACTTCGTGTTTCTCCGACCGATCCCAAACGGCGAGACTCGTCGATCTTCATGGAAACTTCCGGCAACTCAAGCTCCCAATAACAGTCGCCGAGCTGATGCTCGAGGAGCCTGGACACATCATCTCTCCGGTTGACGATTTGCGGCGTGATTGTCGGATTTCGGCCTTGGGAGCCGACGAGGAGTTATCGAGAGGAAAAACGTATCTCTTGATTCCGGCGAAGAGGGTTCGGTCGAAGATGTCGGAATCGGAGATGGGTTTGTTGGAATCGGGTTGCGGGAAGAGGAAAACGAAGCGATGCGATTCGAAGGTGATTCCGGTGGTGGTGGTGGCAGATGAATCCGGTGAGGAGATCGGTGTGGTGTCGGCAGGAAATGATACCGGGTTTCCCGGTTACCGGTTGAGACAGTGGAAGCCTGCGCTTGAGCCTATCTCCGAGGGCTTTTGAGGAGTTTCCCTTTCCCCATTTCTTACACGTGTACGGTTCTAAAATAGTCACGCGTTTCGCACTAAATTGGTGCTTGGACTGGTATAAAAGTTGACTTGGTAGTGTAAATTAGTTAAAATTCATTGATTTTTTTGTTGATAAGGTGTAAATATATTATGATTAAATATTTGTGCTCCACTTGTTTTTTTACAAAAAAATAATAATATATTCTCAATTTATGTAATTATTGATGTCGGAAAATAGTTAACCCGAGCAGTTGGTATGATCGTTTGCAATTTTTTACTGAGTTAGCATCTTGGTGTACGATATTTCCTCCTCTCTGAACAATTTTCGGTCAATATATCCAGAATCCAAACAAATATCTGCACAAAGATTATGGTGTTTCTTGTTTTGTGAACAATTTTCGGTCAATATATTTGAAGACTGAACAAGTACCTGTACAAAGATCCGTCAGGATGTGACTGGCAAAGTCTCTTTAATATGAGAGCAAGAGTTGGGAGAAAGCTGAGAGCTTGAGTGTATTAAGTAAGAACTTCTAGCGTACCTGGTACATTTATTGTCTCACTATTTATAAGAGCGGGATCGAATTAGCCCAAGAAGATTAGGGAATTAGTGGCGATGGCGTGATTAAGCCTTTGGGCCTTGTATCCAGGCCTACCATGTAGAACTCATGGGCCAACCTAAGTAAACAGGAGACAAAGCCTGGCCCATGGAAACGTAAAAGCCTTCCTGGTGGTCAAGGAGGTCTGCCTGATGCTCGTTAGTCGGTGGTCGGTTTGAGACATGGGAGTCACTCCGCACAGATTTTAGATATTTTTAGATATTTTGTTCCCTATTTCCTTTCTCCTCTCCTCTATTTCGGCCATTAGAGACCCCTTAGGAGTAGAATAGATTAGAGAGGTTTTTTGGAAGTGCTCAACCAAATTCGAAGGAGAATAACACAAAGCGAATAAAGAGAAGTGATTTCGAAGCGGTTTTAGCGTCAAATCTTCGGATTACAACTAGTTTCTTTCGTTTCTCTCTTCATTTCTTAACTTTGGTAGTTGGTTTGAGTATGTTTAGCTCGATTCTTGTTGTATAAACGGTTATAGCCACGAGTTAAACTTGAATTATCTATGGGATTAATGTAATTTATAAAAATATCATTTGTTTGAGTTGTGTTTCTTTAACGGTTATTCTTCACTAATTCGATTGTGTTTACCGGTTTGTCATGTTTATATACTTGTTTAGATATATTGAGAAATCGGGGTTTGACACTCGGGAGAGGTAACCCCGAATTCGGATTAGGGTAAACACAACGCGACGATCTAATAACCCAGGAGAGAGTTAGAAAGTGTGCAATCCATGACGGTCACATGCAAGACTCATGTAACCTAGTGTTGTTAAGACGTTGAGGGGGGGACTTCTTCGTTAATGCGAAATCGCATATTCACTCATCTTATACTTAGGAGAGGTGGTGAGTGAGTTTACGATACAGAGATTATCGGATAGGTTGAACACTGTTGTTGTAAACTAAACGAAACCAACCACGTTTTTGTAAACGAAGTTAATCCCTAGATAATCTATTCCCATAAACGTCTCAATATAGTAATATAGTATAATTAGATAAATTAGTATTTTAGTTCAGTATTTATTAATTATAAACTCATTTTATGTCGCCTAGATAAAATTAGGTTATGATAATCACGATAGTTAGCGATAATCTCAACCAATCTCTGTGGATACGACAACCCTGACTTTTCCAATCTGTACTAAAACTCGACTTGTACACTTGCGGTGAAAGTAGCGACGTATTTACGTGCTACCAATTATACGTATCAAGTGAAGTGAAAAACAATAATATCACTTGTACATCCTTCCTTGTAAATATTTTTTCCTTTCCTCTCAATATAGTAATTTCTTTTTATGATGTGGATGAGATTTACGTCGAACCACGATAGATTTTTGTGTCGTTTCTTTCATTTTTCGTGAATCTTTGGTGTGCTTTGCTTTCAAATTCTTGTTGTGTTATTTAGGAGCTGGTTCGATCCCTAACGACTGGTATCAAAGCTTAAACTCTAACTCTCTCAACATAACAATGGGCAATGACAAATTTGTGGCTGACAAGTTCAATGGGGATAATTTCTCCATTTTGGTACTTCAAACTCTCCAAGGAACAATCACCAATATCAGAGGAGGAACGTGAAGAGATGGTTAAAGTGCCATATGCTTCGGCCATCGGAAGCCTCATGTATGCCATGATTTGCACGCATTTAGATATTGCTCATGCAATGAGAGTTGTGAATAAATTTATGAGCAATCTCAGAAATGAGTATTGGAAGGTAGCCAAGTGGATTTTTCGGTATCTTGTCGGTACCAAAGATTAGGTATTGTGTTATGAGGGTGACACTATTAGCTTACGAGGATATGTTGATTCGGATCTTGCATGACATTGATAGCAGGAGGAGCACCACATGGTACATCTTTATCCTTGGTAGTGCTGCAATAAGTTGGATATCTCGTTTGGAAAAGGTGGTAGTCATCTTAACAACTGAAACAGAATATATTGCAGCTACAAAAGCGTGCAGGGAGATGGTATAGCTTAATCACTTGATGGAAGAGTTGGGACAAGTTCAGAAGGATCCTAAGTTGTATAGCGACAATCAAAGTGTTATACATTTGGCGAAGAACTCTGTTTTCCATTCAAGGACAAAGCACATTGACATTAAGTTCCACTTTATTTGGTCTTTGTTGGAAGAAGGCTCGGTTGCACTTGAGACCATCCATACTCAAGAAAATCCTACGGACATATTGACGAAGACGGTGACAATTAACAAACTGAGGTTATGTGTAACCTCAGTTGGCTTTGAACGGTAGCTTCAAGACGGGTCATAAGAGAAATTATTGTGATAGAGAAAGTTTCTACAACGAGTGAGAGTTAGAGATGACAAATTTAAGGATAATCATGTTTCAGTCTTCAAAGTGAGAGATTGTTGGGAGTTGGAGCCTAAAATATGAGCACGGCTTTTATTGTCAACCTGTGAACAAAAACAAAACATTTTTTTGGGAACAAAAACAAAACACTCTCTCTGTGTAAACCTGCTAATTACTTATGGGTAACTTCACTTCGTGTTTCTCCGACCGATCCCAAACGGCGAGACTCGTCGATATTCATGGAAACTTCCGGCAACTCAAGCTCCCAATAACTGTCGCCGAGCAGATGCACGATGAGCCTGGACACATCATCTCTCCGGTTGACGATTTGCGGCGTGATCGTCGGATTGCGGCCTTGGGAGCCGACCAGGAGTTATCGGGAGGAAAAACGTATGTCTTGATTCCGGCGAAGAGGGTTCGGTCGAAGATGTCGGAATCGGAGATGGGTTTGTTGGAATCGGGTTGCGGGAAGAGGAAAACGAAGCGATGTGATTCGAAGGTGATTCCGGTGGTGGTGGTGGCGGAGGAATCCGGTGAGGAGATGGGGGCCGGAAATGATACCGGGTTTCCCGGTTACCGGTTGAGACAGTGGTAGCCTGCGCTTGAGCCTATCTCCGAGGGCTTTTGAGGAATTTCGCTTTCTCCATTTCTTACACGTGTACGGTTCTTAAATGACCACGTTTCGCACCAAAGGGGTGCTTGGACTGGTCTAAAAGTTGACTTGTTAGTTTAAATTAGTTAAAATTCATTGATTTTTTTCTTTATAAGGTGTAAATATATTCTGATTAAATATTGGGGTACTGACTGAACGGTCCTAAATTACGGTCAAAACTATCAAATAAACTCACTAATATTCATGTGCACCCAGCAGTCTTTTTGCTATTTTTGTGACGAAAATACCCCTTGCATTATATGCGGTAGTGTAAACTCCTTATATAGTGAAGCTAAATTTGGTAAATAATACTAATATTCATGTGCACAGTTTATCTCGTTTTTTCTTCAGATTTCCCAAGGCCGACGTGACGACAACATGACATCACTTATTTCATATTTACTTCTAATACATTACAAAATGCGTACATTGCTATACAATTCATTATACAAGATATACATAATCTCTCTTTTTCATATGATTCACCTCTGACAGCTCAACTCAAAACTCCTAGATGATTCCACCTAATGCCAGTAGGGGACCGTCTCCTAAATGATTCACCTGCGAGTGTATTGTCTTCTTAGTAAACACATTTTATAATAATAGTAATTCATTTTTAAACATCTAAATGGATCAAGTGTAAGTATATAAACACCACATAACTCATAAAAATCTCTATAATATAAGCAGTGAAAATAAATCAATATATATAAGTTCCACTCAAACTCATCCAATATATAATTATACCAATATAAGTAAAACACCACATCTCAAATACACATCTCAAACTCATACTCACCGGCTAAGCCATAGTGATCGTTTTAACCTCACGATCGAGAGTTGTAATGGAACCGTAACCATCTGTAGGATATGCCTTCCTAGCAGACCTAACTACGCAGATCACCGCCTACCGAACGTCTCCGGAGGCCATAATATAAATCATCACATAATATCGATCACCAAATATAAATCGCCACCTGCCGGACCACCCTCCGAACAAGACATAATATAAATCACCACCTGTCGGACCACCCTCCGAACAAGACATAATATAAATCACCACCTGTCGGACCACCCTCCGAACATGACATAAACTATGGCATAGTCAACTCAATAATATCATCATCAAATCACAAATCAATATCCATCTGCCGGACTACCCTCCGGACAGACCATAATATAAATCACCACCTCATCAATACCGTCAAAATCATATTTTTCACCTTTATTTGAAAAATCGTCTAATTTCAACGAAAACATTTTTCCCCTTTATTTTTAGAAAACCATGCATTTTTAGGAAAACAGATATTTTATACTCTCTTTTAAAACCACTAAGGGCTTGTTTGATAACAACTTAATTTTTAAGTGCTGAAAATTTTAAGTGCTGAAAATTTAAGAAGGTTGTTTGATAAAATTGTGCTGAAAATAAAGTGTTGAATTTTTTTTATTTGTTTGATAAGTATAAAATTTGTATGCTAAAAATTGTTTAATTTGTATAACTACCTTCGAATTAAGATAATGTGAAAAAAAAAAAAAAAAATTGAGAACAAAGCAATAAAATCAGGTGCCATTTTAAAAAAAAAAATATATATATTAAAATTAAAAGTAGAAATTAACCTAAAAATATGTAAATATTATATGTTTTTTTTATGTAGTTTGATTATTTAAATTAAATTATAACAATAATTTAAATATAAAATAAAATTAAAACCATAAAATAATCCAAAATTAATTCAATTCTCATTAATCATATTTTTAATTAAACCCTTGTAGGGGATCAAGGGTATAATGGTCAAAATATAAATTTTTTTTAAGTGGAAAATAATGGAATGCATTAAGCAAAATAAAATAAGTGAAGGGATTTTGACTTAATTTTTTATTCACATTTTGACTTAATTTTTAAGTTAACTTAATTAATTAAGTGATATTAATTATATTTATCAAACAAACTTAATTAATTAAGTACTTAATATAATCAGTTTTAAGTACTTAATTTTTTTTTATCAAACATGCCCTAAGTCCGACGAAAATCCTTTTCAACTTTCTTTCAAAACCAACGTAATTTAATAAAAATTCATTTTTACCAACTCACCCAAAACCTACTTGATCCACTTCATTTTTTAAAAGTATCTAGTTTAAATACAACAATTTTCTATCATATATAGATATAAAAATAATTTGGTAAGAAGACAGTACACTCACCTTGATATCCGTTTTGCAAAACTGCCAAAACTGACACTGATCACACTCTATTTGGACGTCGGTGCCTGCGAACCTAATAGTGATAGAGTCTAAATTAATATTTTATGTAAATAAATAACCTAACCATACCATGAAATCCTAATTTCCATAACTTCCTATTCCCTGCGTTTTCTTTTGGAATATTATTATTTAACTAACATCGTTCCGTTACGGTTTACTATATAAACTTTGTTTATATATATAGTCCCGTTATTTATTGTCGTCATTTCGATATTTTTAGGCTAGCAACTAATTTAAAAATCACAAAAATTAACGAGAAATCATTACCCGCTTCGAAACGATTGTCGGTTTCCTAAAGAAAATTGAATTGTTTGCTCCTGCTCTCACCGCCTCGGCAGAAGATCCACCGCCGTTGCGAACCCACCTCTGCTCATTTCTGACTTATAAATTGACGCTCCACCGCCTCGGCGAGCTTGCCATTACCTTGGCGGACCGCCCTCCTTCACTGCTCTGAGTTACGCACTGATAGTCCTCCGCCTAGGCGAACCACTCTCCTTCACTGCTATGTTCCCTGTTTTCCAGCCGTCTTCCTCTCTCTTATGTCTTTCTTTACCGACATTACCTCCGAACACATACATACGATTGACATTCACACCCAAAACACTCACCCCCACACCAACGAACATGCATATACACACAACACCGTCGAATTAATTTGAACGACGGCAGACACACACACAAACATGAACAGACCACACGCACACAGTAGTACCCACACGTCAACACCGCCGTCAAAACAAGACAGCGACAAACACCCTCATCACTCTCTGACGACGAGAGATAGCCACCAAAACCCACACACCCGCACAAACAGAGCATACAACACCCACATGTACTACTCTCTCTCTAACTTACCGCCGGTGAACTTCCGGCGACACCCACGCAACCAACTCACAACACACCCATGACGAATGAACAGAAAACAGGAAACACACATAGTCACTTACCGGCGACGAGATATACACACACAGCAAGCACTCCCACACAGACGGATCGTGAAATCCCACCGCCGGTGACCCTACACGATCGGTGACCGAACGACCCACCCGTCAAAGCCCTCTCTCTCTTCTTTCTCTTCCTTTCTCTCTTCGGTTCTCGACTCTTCCTCGTCTATCTATCTTCGTATGTGTGTGTGTGTATATATATATATATATACACAATCCTCCCCTTTATTTTAGTTAAGTTTATTAATTAACTCCAACTTCTATTTTAATGTTTTAAAAATTTACGAATTAACCCCTCAAGTTTTAAAATTAAAACATAATTTAAACTACTAACCCCGTTATTTCTGAAATATTTTAAAACAAGAGTTATATCATACGTATGCCAAAGGTCAGAGTCTTACATTGATAGCAAGAGGAGCACTACATGGTACATCTTTACCCTCGGTAGTGCTGCAATAAGTTAGATATCTCGTTTGGAAAATGTGGTAGTCATCTTAACAACTGAAGTGGAATATGCTGCAGCTACAAAAACGTGCAAGGAGATAATATAGCTTAATCACTTGATGGAAGAGTTGGGATAAGTTCAGAAGAATCCTAAGTTGTATAGTGAAAATCAAAGTACTATACATTTGGCGAAAACTCTGTTTTTCATTCAAGGACAAAGCACATCGACATTAAGTGTTGGAAGAAGGCTCGGTTGCACTTGAGAAGATCCATACTCAAGAAAATCCTACGAACATGTTGATGAAGACGGTGACAATTGACAAACTGAGGTTGTGTGTAATCTCAGTTGGCCTTGAACAGTAGCTTCGAGATTGGCCACGAGAGAAATTATTGTGATAGAGAAAATTTCTCCGACGAGTGAGAGTTAGAGATGGCAAATTTACGGATAATCATGTTTCAATCTCCAAAGTAGGAGATTGTTGGGAGTTGGAGCCTAAAACATGGGTACGGTTGTTATTGTCAACATGTGAATAATACTGTATATGCGAACAATACTATACGCATGAATAAACAGTGAAAAACGCGGGAATAGTGAATTTGGCGTGAACAGTATATCATGTACGGGTAAATAGCAAATCACATATGCGTGAACAGTAAATGACGTGAATACTAATGCATTTTTGAATTTCCGTAATACCCAGAGATGCACATGTGAAGTGAATTTTCGTAACCTCCAACGCACACGCTTCCAGTCAACACTGCATCTCTCTCTCTCCTCTTTCCCTCTCCTATATATACCATTTCCCCTCCATTTCTACTCATCAGCCATTTTTGGGAACAAAAACAAAACACTCTCTCTCTCTCTCTCTCTCTCTCTCTCTCAACCTGCTAAATTCTTATGGGTAACTTCACTTCGTGTATCTCCGACCAATCCCAAACGGCGAGACTCGTCGATCTTCATGGAAATTTCCGGCAACTTAAGCTCCCAATAACAGTCGCCGAGCTGATGCTCGAGGAACCTGGACACATCCTCTCTCCGGTTGACTATTTACGGCGTGATCGCCGGGTTTCTGCCTTGGGAGCCGACGAGGAGTTATCGAGAGGAAAAGCGTATGTCTTGATTCCGGCGAAGAGGGTTCGGTCGAAGATGTCGGAATTGGAGATGGGTTTGTTGGAATCGGGTTGCGGGAAGAGGAAAACGAAACGATGCGGTTCGAAGGTGATTCCGGTAGTGGCGGCGGCGGCGGAGGAGGAGAAATCCGGTGAGGAGATGGAGGCCGGAAATGATACCGGGTTTCTCGGTTACCGGTTGAGACAGTGGAAGCCTACGCTTGAGCCTATCGCCGAGGGCTTTTGAGGAGTTTCAATTTCTCCATTTCTTACACGTGTACGGTTCTAAAATGGCCACGTTCCCCAAAAGGTGCTTTTTACAAAGAATAATAATATATTCTCAATTTATGCAATGGTGGTGTCGGAGTATAGTTAATACCCACAGTTGGTGTAGTCAAAGTTCACGTTGCAATTCTTTGCAGAGTTGGTATCTTAGTGTACGATGTTCCTTGTCCTCGGTTAGTGTATCTGAAGTCTGAACAATTACCTGCACAAAGATTCGTGGGTGTGTCTAACGAAATCTCTCCGACTCTAGTGCACTGATTGTACCATTATTTATGAGAGAGGGATCAGATTAGTCCAAAAAAATTAGGGCTCTGAGCTCAAATTAGTAGTGTGATATGGCACGTGGCGTGATTTCAATTGTTGGGCATTGCATCTTGGCCTACCAAGTAGAGTTCATTGGGCCAGCCCAAGAAACTGGAGACAGAACTCAGCCCATGGAAACATAAAAGCCTTCTTGGTGGTTAAGGAGATATTCCCGATAATTCCTAGTCAATGGTTGGCCTGGGACATGGGAGTCATTGGATGGACCGAGTGGTGATCGGTGGTCGGCTAGATGTGACAAGTCTCCTCCTTCTAGTTGGTCAGCGATGAGCGATCAAAGGGGAATCGTTATGGACACCATGTTGAGAATTGTTGCATTGTAGGTCGTTCAGAGTGCTTGGTGAAAATACTCATCATCAGTAATATATTCACAAAATAAAAAATAAAAAATTCTAAAAGAATAATATATTCTCAAAATTTAATTTATGAAATTTATCAGTTCGGTTTGATTTTAAATATTTTTATGTAATGCCCTATGCAATCTCCTGACCTAATAACTTTTAAATCAAGTCTGCATTTTCTGAAATGAGCGTAGTTACGTTTTCTTAAATCTTCAATTTGAAATATTAGAATATTTCCCACTCAAATGCTTGACATTTTTATCATATTAACCCAATTCATCCCTGGTTAATGATGTAGGTAACAATTGACAACCCATAAGTAGGCACGTCGTATTTATCCCAGGACTTTTGCCTCTCTTCAGATTCATTATTGCTCTATCACACCAACATGATGATGTTTTCAGATCAAAATTGGTTTTAATACCATTTGTAACGCCCTGCACCATCCACTAAAGTCTAAAGACCCACATGCAATATGCGTTTTCTTTTTTCTTTTTTTCAAATAATAAGAGAGAGTATAGGTAGATAGTTATTTTTTGTACAATAATAAACCTAGACCTTAAATTAGCAGTAAATCACTAGTGGGAATAATTATTTGACACTATAAACAAGGGGTATTAATGGGCCGGTTCAAGTTGGGTTCTATCTAATACATTAGAAGAATTAATAGGAACTGGGTATGGATATCGGACTCTATTTCCCTACTCAAGTCTACCCATTGAAAAATGCTTAAACCTAATCTTAGTTCTATAATTTTTTAAAAATAAATAATAAATATTTTTTTAAATAAATTATATAATTTTTTAAATAAAATATAATTTATACAAATATACTAAATGAGAAGGAGATGGGCCCTAAACACTAGACCTCCAACATAGGAGACTCTTGAGATAACCACTATGTTATAAGTCTTGGATTTTCATGTGTTATATGTTATAATATATTTATTTTATATAAATATTTTTTTTAATAATTGGATGGGCGGACTTAGCCGGCCTTTAAATATAAATGGCTAGGTCCTAATTTGGCTCTAAAAATGATCGGGTCTAATTTTGGGACATTGACCCTATGCATAGGTTTAAACTTCAAAACCAAACCCCAAAAAGTAGCCAACGGATTAGGCGGGCCTCCAGACCCATGAATATCCACATAATAAAAATACATAAATATATTATTAAGTGATTTAGAATTTATGATTTTCCAAATAATATTGACCAACTAGGGAAAAAAAAGTTAATTATTGATTCAATTAATTACGAGAGGATTAAAAGGTTGATGAACCGCGTACGCGTGAAGCGGAATATATTGCAGCTATTGAATCATGCAAGGAGATGACGTGGCTTAATCATTTGATGGAAGAGTTGGGACAAGTTCAGAAGGATCCTAAGCTGTATAAAGACAGTCAAAGTGCTATACACTTGACGAAAACTCTACTTTCCATTCAAGGACAAAGCACATCGATATTAAGTTCCACTTCATTCGGTCTTTGTTGGAGGAAGGGTCAGTTTCACTTGAGAAGATCCATACTCGAGAAAATCCTACGGACATGTTAGCGAAGACGGTGACAATTGACAAATTGAGGTTGTGTGTGACCTCAGTTGGTCTTGAATGGTAGCTTCGAGGCGAGCCAAGAGAGAAATTATTGTGATAGAGAAAGTTTCTCTGACGAGTGAGAGTTGGAGATGACAAATTTACGGATAATCATGTTTCACTCTCTAAAGTGGGAGATAGTTAGGAGTTGGAGCTTAAATATGGGTATGGTTGTTATTGTCAACATGTGAACAATACCGTACGCGTGAAAAATATGCATTTTCACCTACGGTAAACAGTGAAAAACTTGTGAATAGTAAATTTTGCATGAACAGTAAACTGTGTACCGTAAATAGTGACCCGCATACGCATGAACAGTAAATCATGTGAATAATATGCGTTTTGAATTTTCATAATACTCACTTTGCCATTATAAATAGGGAGAGATGCATAGTGCTATGTGTGTCAAGTGAAGTGAGAAATATTAATCTCACTTGTCTATCTTTCCTTGAAAAATCTATTTTTCTCTCAATATAATAATTTGTTCTTGTAGCGTGAATTAGACTTACGTCGAACCACGATAAATTCTTGTGTTGTTTATTTCGTAATTCTTGAATCTTTGGTGTTCTTTGCTTTCAAATTCTTGTTGTGTTGTTAGGAGTCGGTTCGATCCCCAATACGGATCGGGTAATAATTAGAAGAATATGTGGGGACTGTGTATGGATATCGGGCTCTATTCCCCTGCTCAAACTTGCCCATTGAAAAATGCTTAACCCTAATCCTGGCTCTCTATATTTTTTTTAAATAAATAATAAATATTTTTTAAAAATAAAATATAATCTATACAACTATACTAAGTGACAAGGGCGTGGGTCTTAAACACTAGCCTAAATATAAATGCTTAACGATGTAGGTAACAATTAACAATTAATAAGTACAGACACTGTACTTGTCTTGGGACTTTTGTTTCTCTTCAGATTCATTACTCCTTCGTCACGCCACTATGATGTCGTTTCCAAATTAGAATTGGTTTTAATACTACTTGTAACGCCCTACACCATCCACTAAAGCCTAAAGGCAGACATGCAATATGCATTATTTTTTTTCCGAATAATAAGAGAGAGTACAGGTAGATAGTTATTTTTTGTATACACTAATAAACCTAAACCTTAAATTAGTAGTATATCACTAGTGGGAATAATTATTTGACACTATAAACTAGGGGTGTTAATGGGTCAGTTCAAATTGGGTTCAGACTGTTGGGAGTTGGAACCTAAAACATGGGTATGGTTCTTATTGTCAACATGTGAAAAGTACCATACACGTGAATAGTACGCGTTTCCGCCGACGATGAACAATGGAAAACACATGAATAGTGAATTTTGAGTGAATAGTAAATCATGTATGCTTAAACAGTGAACCGTGTGAATAGTAATTCGTTTTGAATTTTCATAATTCCCATTTTGCTCATCTCATATATTACAATTAGGGAGAGGTGCATAAGTGTTATGTGTATCAAGCGAAGTGAAAAATAATAATCTCACTTATATATCCTTCCTTATAAATATTTTTTTCTCTCAATATAGTAATTTTTTCTTGTGATATGGGTTAGATTTACGTCGAACCACGATAAATTTTTGTATCGTTTCTTTCATTTTTCATGAATCTTTTGTGTGCTTTGCTTTCAAATTCTTATTATGTTGTCAGGAGTCGGTTTGATCCCCAACGACTGGTATCAAAGCTTAGTCTCTTACTCTCTCAACATAACAATGGGTAATGGCAAATTTGTGGCCGACAAGTTCAATGGGGATAATTTCTCCCTTTGGGCACTTCAAACTCTCCAAGGAACAGTCACCAATAACATAGGAACATGAAGAGATAGTTAAAGTGTCATATGCTTCGCCCATCGGAAGCCTCATGTATGCCATGATTTGCACATGTCTAGATATTGCTCATGCAGTGGGAGTTGTGAGTAGATTTATGAGCAATCCCAGAAATGAGTATTGGAAGGTCGTCAAGTGAATCTTTCGGTATTTTGTCAGTACCAAAGATTGGGTGTTGTGTTATTGGGGTGACACTGTTAGCTTGCAAGGATATGTTGATTTGGATCTTGCATGACATTGATAGCAAGAGGAGCACCACATGGTACATCTTTACCCTTGGTAGTGTTGCGCTAAGTTGGATATCTTGTTTGGAAAAGGTGGTAGTCATCTTAACAACTGAAATGGAATATGTTGCAGCTACAAAAGCGTGCAAGGAGATGGTATAGTTTAATCACTTGACGGAAGAGTTGGGATAAATTCAGAAGAATCCTAAGTTGTATAGCGAAAATCAAAGTACTATACATTTGGCGAAGACTCTGTTTTTCATTCAAGTACAAAGTACATCGACATTAAGTGTTGGAAGAAGGCTCGGTTGCACTTGAGAAGATCCATACTCAAGAAAATCCTACGAACATGTTGATGAAGACGGTGACAATTGACAAACTGAGGTTGTGTGTAACCTCAGTTGGCCTTGAACAGTAGCTTAGAGACGGGCCACGAGAGAAATTATTGTGATAGAGAAAGTTTTTCCGACGAGTGAGAGTTAGAGATGACAGATTTACGGATAATCATGTTTCAGTCTCCAAAGTAGGAGATTGTTGGGAGTTGGAGCCTAAAACATGGGTATAGTTGTTATTGTCAACATGTGAATAATACTGTATATGCGAACAATACTATACGCATGAATAAACAGTGAAAAACGCGGGAATAGTGAATTTGGCGTGAACAGTATATCATGTACGGGTAAATAGCAAATCACATATGCGTGAACAGTAAATGACGTGAATACTAATGCATTTTTGAATTTCCGTAATACCCAGAGATGCACATGTGAAGTGAATTTTCGTAACCTCCAACGCACACGCTTCCAGTCAACACTGCATCTCTCTCTCTCCTCTTTCCCTCTCCTATATATACCATTTCCCCTCCATTTCTACTCATCAGCCATTTTTGGGAACAAAAACAAAACACTCTCTCTCTCTCTCTCTCTCTCTCTCTCTCAACCTGCTAAATTCTTATGGGTAACTTCACTTCGTGTATCTCCGACCAATCCCGAACGGCGAGACTCGTCGATCTTCATGGAAATTTCCGGCAACTTAAGCTCCCAATAACAGTCGCCGAGCTGATGCTCGAGGAACCTGGACACATCCTCTCTCCGGTTGACTATTTACGGCGTGATCGCCGGGTTTCTGCCTTGGGAGCCGACGAGGAGTTATCGAGAGGAAAAGCGTATGTCTTGATTCCGGCGAAGAGGGTTCGGTCAAAGATGTCGGAATCGGAGATGGGTTTGTTGGAATCGGGTTGCGGGAAGAGGAAAACGAAACGATGCGATTCGAAGGTGATTCCGGTAGTGGCGACGGCCGCGGCGGCGGCGGCGGCGGCGGAGGAGAAATCCGGTGAGGAGATGGAGGCCGGAAATGATACCGGGTTTCTCGGTTACCGGTTGAGACAGTGGAAGCCTACGCTTGAGCCTATCGCCGAGGGCTTTTGAGGAGTTTCAATTTCTCCATTTCTTACACGTGTACGGTTCTAAAATGGCCACGTTTCTCACTAACGAGTGCTTGGACTGGTCTAAAAGTTGACGTGTTAGTGTAAATTAGTTAAAATTCATTGATTTTTTTGTTGATAAGGTGTAAATATCTTATGATTAAATATTTGTGATCCACATGTTTTTTACTATGACGTGTCAAAATTGCATTGGCCCCAAAAGGTGCTTTTTACAAAAAATAATAACATATTCTCAATTTATGTAATGGTGTTGTCGGATTATAGTTAATACCCACAGTTGTTGCGGTCAAAGTTCACGTTGCAATTCTTTGCGGAGTTGGTATCTTAGGCCCCGTTTGGTTAGTGTTTCCAACTCAACCCAACCCTATCCAAAAAATTTGGGAATGATTTTCGGGAACGTGTTTGGCAACACAAAACTCAACCCAATTCAATCCAATCCAAAAAATAAGAATTGATTTTCAAAATTTTAAGAAAATGAGAAACCAAAAAAATTTGTTTTCTTGTTTTTGTGCCCAAAAAACTCAACCAAACTTAAGGGACACACGGGGTATTTTTTGAAATGTTAATGAGATCCACGATCGACTTCTACTGAGCTTACTTTTTTTTTTCTTCCGTTCGTCTTCTCTCTGCTTTCTCTGCTCGACTTCATCGCAGATCATCTTCGTTGCTCGAAGCTCTCCATTGTCGTCGCCAAAGTTCCTCCTCTTCGCCATGCCTTACCGAGCTCACCGTCGTTAGGGTTTCGATTTCGTTCGTTACTGAAATCAAACAGGTTTGGTTGCTCATTCATTGTCAAAATCGATTTCAGTGCTTGTTGATGAAATCGATTTCGATTTCATTGTTCGTTCATAAAATCGATTTCGATTTCATTGTTCGTTCTTCATTCATAAAGTCGAAATCGATTTCGTTGCTCCTTTTTTTCATGATTAGGGTTTCAATTTGGTTGCTCTTCTTCATTCTCAAAATCGATTTTGGTAACTGATTAGGGTTTTGATTTGGCTACTGATTTTGGTTCTTGATTTTGGTTTGGTTACCGATTTCGATTTCGTTCATGAAATCAATTATTTGTTCACGATTCTAAACTAGTGATTTTGGTTACTGATTTTGGTTCAATTTGGTTACTGATTTTGGTTGGTTCGTTCATGAAATCAATTGTTGGTTCATGAAATCGAAATCGAAAAAAAACAAAAAAATTATTGTGAGGAAATAATTCTAGGATGATATCATTATTAAATGCGATTATGTTCTCAACAGAAAAAATAAAAAACTCAACCCAATTCAATCCAATCCAAAAAATAAGAATTGATTCTCAAAATTTTAAGAAAATGAGAAACCAAAAAAATTTGTTTTCGTGTTTTTGTGCCCAAAAAACTCAACCAAACTTAAGGGACACACGGGGTATTTTTTGAAATGTTAATGAGATCCACGATCGACTTCTACTGAGCTTACTTTTTTTTTCTTCCCTTCGTCTTCCCCGTTCGTCTTCTCTCTGCTTTCTCTGCTCGACTTCATCGCAGATCATCTTCGTTGCTCGAAGCTCTCCATTGTCGTCGCCAAAGTTCCTCCTCTTCGCCATGCCTTACCGAGCTCACCGTTGTTAGGGTTTTGATTTCGTTCGTTACTGAAATCAAACAGGTTTGGTTGCTCATTCATTGTCAAAATCGATTTCAGTGCTTGTTGATGAAATCGATTTCGATTTCATTGTTCGTTCTTCATTCATAAAGTCGAAATCGATTTCGTTGCTCCTTTTTTTCATGATTAGGGTTTCAATTTGGTTGCTCTTCTTCATTCTCAAAATCGATTTTGGTAACTGATTAGGGTTTTGATTTGGCTACTGATTTTGGTTCTTGATTTTGGTTTGGTTACCGATTTCGATTTCGTTCATGAAATCGATTATTCGTTCACGATTCTAAACTAGTGATTTTGGTTACTGATTTTGGTTCAATTTGGTTACTGATTTTGGTTGGTTCGTTCATGAAATCAATTGTTGGTTCATGAAATCGAAATCGAAAAAAACAAAAAAACTATTGTGAGGAAATAATTCTAGGATGATATCGTTACTAAATGCGATTATGTTCTCAACACAAAAAATAAAAAACTCAACCCAATTCAATCCAATCCAAAAAATAAGAATTGATTCTCAAAATTTTAAGAAAATGAGAAACCAAAAAAATTTGTTTTCTTGTTTTTGTGCCCAAAAAACTCAACCAAACTTAAGGGACACACGGGGTATTTTTTTGAAATGTTAATGAGATCCACGATCGACTTCTACTGAGCATACTTTTTTTTTTCTTCCGTTCGTCTTCCCCGTTCGTCTTCTCTCTGCTTTCTCTACTCGACTTCATCGCAGATCATCTTCGTTGCTCAAAGCTCTCCATTGTCGTCACCAAAGTTCCTCCTCTTTGCCATGCCTTACCGAGCTCACCGTCGTTAGGGTTTCGATTTCGTTCGTTACTGAAATCAAACAGGTTTGGTTGCTCATTCATTGTCAAAATCGATTTCAGTGCTTGTTGATGAAATCGATTTCGATTTCATTGTTCGTTCATGAAATCGATTTCGATTTCATTGTTCGTTCTTCATTCATAAAGTCGAAATCGATTTCGTTGCTCCTTTTTTTCATGATTAGGGTTTCAATTTGGTTGCTCTTCTTCATTCTCAAAATCGATTTTGGTAACTGATTAGGGTTTTGATTTGGCTACTGATTTTGGTTCTTGATTTTGGTTTGGTTACCGATTTCGATTTCGTTCATGAAATCAATTATTTGTTCACGATTCTAAACTAGTGATTTTGGTTACTGATTTTGGTTCAATTTGGTTACTGATTTTGGTTGGTTCGTTCATGAAATCAATTGTTGGTTCATGAAATCGAAATCGAAAAAAACAAAAAAATTATTGTGAGGAAATAATTCTAGGATGATATCATTATTAAATGCGATTATGTTCTCAACAGAAAAAATAAAAAACTCAACCCAATTCAATCCAATCCAAAAAATAAGAATTGATTCTCAAAATTTTAAGAAAATGAGAAACCAAAAAAATTTGTTTTCGTGTTTTTGTGCCCAAAAAACTCAACCAAACTTAAGGGACACACGGGGTATTTTTTGAAATGTTAATGAGATCCACGATCGACTTCTACTGAGCTTACTTTTTTTTTCTTCCCTTCGTCTTCCCCGTTCGTCTTCTCTCTGCTTTCTCTGCTCGACTTCATCGCAGATCATCTTCGTTGCTCGAAGCTCTCCATTGTCGTCGCCAAAGTTCCTCCTCTTCGCCATGCCTTACCGAGCTCACCGTTGTTAGGGTTTTGATTTCGTTCGTTACTGAAATCAAACAGGTTTGGTTGCTCATTCATTGTCAAAATCGATTTCAGTGCTTGTTGATGAAATCGATTTCGATTTCATTGTTCGTTCTTCATTCATAAAGTCGAAATCGATTTCGTTGCTCCTTTTTTTCATGATTAGGGTTTCAATTTGGTTGCTCTTCTTCATTCTCAAAATCGATTTTGGTAACTGATTAGGGTTTTGATTTGGCTACTGATTTTGGTTCTTGATTTTGGTTTGGTTACCGATTTCGATTTCGTTCATGAAATCGATTATTCGTTCACGATTCTAAACTAGTGATTTTGGTTACTGATTTTGGTTCAATTTGGTTACTGATTTTGGTTGGTTCGTTCATGAAATCAATTGTTGGTTCATGAAATCGAAATCGAAAAAAACAAAAAAACTATTGTGAGGAAATAATTCTAGGATGATATCGTTACTAAATGCGATTATGTTCTCAACACAAAAAATAAAAAACTCAACCCAATTCAATCCAATCCAAAAAATAAGAATTGATTCTCAAAATTTTAAGAAAATGAGAAACCAAAAAAATTTGTTTTCTTGTTTTTGTGCCCAAAAAACTCAACCAAACTTAAGGGACACACGGGGTATTTTTTTGAAATGTTAATGAGATCCACGATCGACTTCTACTGAGCATACTTTTTTTTTTCTTCCGTTCGTCTTCCCCGTTCGTCTTCTCTCTGCTTTCTCTACTCGACTTCATCGCAGATCATCTTCGTTGCTCAAAGCTCTCCATTGTCGTCACCAAAGTTCCTCCTCTTTGCCATGCCTTACCGAGCTCACCGTCGTTAGGGTTTCGATTTCGTTCGTTACTGAAATCAAACAGGTTTGGTTGCTCATTCATTGTCAAAATCGATTTCAGTGCTTGTTGATGAAATCGATTTCGATTTCATTGTTCGTTCATGAAATCGATTTCGATTTCATTGTTCGTTCTTCATTCATAAAGTCGAAATCGATTTCGTTGCTCCTTTTTTTCATGATTAGGGTTTCAATTTGGTTGCTCTTCTTCATTCTCAAAATCGATTTTGGTAACTGATTAGGGTTTTGATTTGGCTACTGATTTTGGTTCTTGATTTTGGTTTGGTTACCGATTTCGATTTCGTTCATGAAATCGATTATTCGTTCACGATTCTAAACTAGTGATTTTGGTTACTGATTTTGGTTCAATTTGGTTACTGATTTTGGTTGGTTCGTTCATGAAATCAATTGTTGGTTCATGAAATCAAAATCGAAAAAAACAAAAAAACTATTGTGAGGAAATAATTCTAGGATGATATCGTTACTAAATGCGATTATGTTCTCAACACAAAAAATAAAATAAAAAATTATCGTTATCTAAGGCAATTCTGTTCCCAGTAGGAAACAGAATTCTAAACCCACCTCATCCCAGTTGGATTGAGAAAAATGGGAACACTAACCAAACGCCACCTTAGTGTACGATGTTCCTTGTCATCGGTTAGTGTATTTAAAGTTCGAACAAATACTTACACAAAGATTCGTTGGCGTGTGTTCAGCGAAATCTCTCCGGTGTGAGAGTAAGAATTTGGGAAAAAATGAAAGTTCAAGTGTGTTAAACAAAAACTTCTAACTTTTCTGGTGCACTAATTATCTCATTATTTATAGGAGAGGGATTGGATTAGCCCAAGAAGATTAGGGCTCTGAGCTCAAATTAGTGGTGTGATATGGCATGTGGCGTGATTTCAGTTGTTGGGCATTGCATCCCGGCCTACCAAGTATAGTCCATTGGGCCAGCCCAAGAAAGCAGGAGACAGAACTCAGTCCATGGAAACATAAAAGCCTTCCTGGTGGTCAAGGAGAAATTCTCGATAATTGCTAGTCAATGGTTGGCCTAGGACATGGGAGTCATCGGATGGACCGAGTGGTGATCGGTGGTCAGCTAGATGTGACAAGTCTCCTCCTTCTAGTCGGTCAGCGATGAGCGCTCAAAGAGGAATCGTTACGGACACCTTGATGAGAATTGTTGCGTTGTCGGTTGTTTAGAGTGCTTGATGAAAATATTCCTCATGAGTAATATATTCACAAAATAAATAAAAAAATCTAAAAGAATAATATATTCTCAAAATTTCATTTATGAAATTTATCAGTTCAATTTGATTTCAAATATTTTTATGTAATGACCTATGCAATCCCCTGACCCAATAACTTTTAAATCAAGTCTGCATTTTTTGAAATGAACATAGTTACGTTTTCTTAAATCTCTAATTTGAAATATTAGGATATTTTCCACCAAATGTCTGACATTCTTATCATATTAACCCAATTCATCCCTGGTTAATGATTTAGGCAACAACTGACAACCCATAAGTAGGCACGTCGTATTTATCCCATGACTTTTACCTCTCTTCAGATTCATTATTGCTCTATCACACCACCATGATGTTGTTTTCAAATCAAAATTGATTTTAATACCATTTGTAATGTCGTGCGCCATCCACTAAAGTCTAAAGACCCACATGCAATATGCATTTTCTTTTTCTTTTTCTTTTTCTTTTTCTTTTCAAATAATAAGAGAGAGTATAGGTAGATAGTTATTTTTTGTACAATAATAAACCTAAACCTTAAATGAGTAGTAAATCACACTATAAACTAGGGGTGTTAATGGGCCGGTTCAAGTTGGGTTCTATCTAACAAATTAGAAGAATTAGTAGGGACTGGGTACGGATATCGAACCCTGTTTCCCTACTCAAGTCTGCCCATTGAAAAATGCTTAAACCTAATCTCAGTTCTATAATTTTTTTAAAAATAAATAATAAATCATTTTTTAAATAAATTATATAAAATTTTAAATAAAATATAATCTATACAACTATGCTAAATAAGAAGGAGATGGGCCTTAAACAATAGACCTCCAACATAGGAGACTCTTGAGATAATCACTATGTTATAAGTCTTGGGTTTCCACGTGTTATATGTTATATTATATTTATTTTATATAAATATTTTTTTTAATAATTGGATGGGTAGACTTAGCCGGGCTTTAAATATAAATGGCTAGGTCCTAATTTGGTCCGAAAAATAATCGGGTCTAATTTTTGGGACATTGACCGTATGCATAGGATTAAACTTCAAAACCAAACCCTAAAAAGTAGCCAACGGATTAGGTGGGCTTCCGGACCCATGAATATCCACAGAATAAAAATACATAAATATATTATTAAGTGATTTAGAATTTATGATTTTCCAAATAATATTGACCAACTAGGGAAACAAAAAGTTAATTATTGATTCAATTAATTAGGAGAGTGTTGATCCCGAGATTTCGATGAACAATTAAATATTGATATTTTGGTGGAACTAATGTTTGATCAAGTGTTTCAGTAATTTAAAGTTCTAATAATGAAGATGTCAAAGTGAATAGAATCAATGGATGCTAAATGAAGATATCAAGATGATGAAGAAGTATTAAGAGTTTGAAAATATTAGGGAAAACAATCCAGGTAAATATAAACTCTTAATATCTCATTTAGGAATACACACGGGGCACAAAATAAATTTTATCTTTTACGTGTGTTTTGGTTGAGTATATTTATTTGCTCCTATGTGAATTAAAAATAAATATTTTTGAATGACTAAAATAGAATATAAGAATATTAGTGGAGTTCATTTGAATATAAATATGGATAAAAGGGGCAAAATTGTAAAAGAAAGTAAGTTAAAAAACGAGATCAGAGAAGAGATTCAGGAGAGGACAGTCGACTGAGGAGTCGACCGGAGAAAGAAGATGAACTCTCTGAATCTGCGAGTCGAGAGAGAGGTCGACCAATAGAAGCTTGGCAAACTCTCTGAATCTGCGAGTCGACAGAGCGGTCGACCGGTGGAAGCTTGACAAACTCTCTGAATCTGCGAGTCGACTGAGGAGTCAACCAATCAAGTGCATGAGCTACTTCCAGTATCTTTCAGTCGACTGGGCAGTCGACTGAACGCGTAGTTTCAGGATATTGGTTGATCCGATTTTAAATCCAAAAGTCGCCGTTTTTTGTTAAGATTTAAGAGAGATTTCAGGGATATTCTTAACATTTGAGATATGGTTCATATACTAATTAAATCATTTCAATATGGTTCATTAATTATTAAAGTTTCTTAATTTGGTACTTAAAATGGATTTTATACTTATTTGTTTTGATTGAGAAATACTTTGGGGATTTAATTGGGAGTTTTAAAAATTGTTATTAAGTGAAATTGAACCTAAATAAAGTCCTCATGTTATGAGGGGTCTATAAGAGTATTTTATTGTCATGACACTTATAAACTAACCGTTAGGAGACTGATTGCATGTGCCCTTATATAGACCTGCGAATTTTCTAAGAAAGTTAATCATTCTAAGAGATAAAATCAGTTTATATCTTTTTGAGAGAGCGTTTATAAGAGTTATCATTCAACGATACTGTGAATTGTTCTAAGAGTGATTCTGATAATTAATTGCAATTAATTTGTGCTGATACCAAAATTGAAGCTACATTGTTTTCATCATTAATTCTGTGAATTCCAAGTGAGATCTTTCCATATTGATTATTACTTGTTTATTATTGTATTTTGGAAATTGATCTTAGAAATTGTTTTTGATTTTTTAAAGAAAATATTCTTTCAAACAATTTCTTGAATCTGATTACGTGCTCTAATTTGCTACCCATATATTGTTAAAATCAAATTTCTGCATCTCACATAATTCTATTACTAATTGGGATATTAATTGAGTTTATATATATCTGGGGTGGTAGAAGCTTTAAGTGAGATTTACTTATAAATTTTGGTATTGGTGAGTTATGACGGGTTAAATATCATTGAGGATATTTAATCAATGGTAGTTGGGTTTCAGTCTCTTCCTGTAAAAAGATTGAGGTAGTGATTCTTCCTGGATAAGAATTGCGTGTTTGTGAGTGATTTTGTAACGGTTCAATCCTTACCGGGTAAAAGGATATTTGGAGTATTTAGGTGAGGTTTTGATTCTTGAGCCTAAGTGTTAAAAAGAATTAGGTTATTCTTTAGCCTGTAAAAAGTCGAGGTTATTCCTTAGCCTTTGAAAAGAAAATTGTAAAGGTTGATTATGAGCCTGTAAAAAGAATCGGTGTGCGGGTTTGGTTCCTACCTTTAAAGGAATCTTGGTTTTAGTGGGTGTGACCTCCGTAGAACTCGGAAAACTGGATTAGCCAAGAGTAGCTTAGTGAACCAGTATAAATCTCTGGTGTGTTGCTTTCTTAATTTGTGTGTGCACCTAGTTGATTGATTAATTCCGCTGTATTATAAAGATAATAATTAATTTAAACTTAAAATTAATTATTTAATTTATTGATTTATATTCTGATTATTTTTTAATTACCCAATTCACCCCCCCCTTGGGTATTCTACTGGGCCAACAGAGAGGATTAAAAGGTTGATGAACCGCATACGCGTGAAGCGGAATATATTGCAGCTACTGAATCATACAAGGAGAAGGTGTGGCTTAATCATTTGATGGAAGAGTTGGGACAAGTTCAGAAGGATCCTAAGCTGTATAACGACAATCAAAGTGCTATACACTTGACGAAAACTCTACTTTCCATTCAAGGACAAAACACATCGATATTAAGTTCCACTTCATTTGTTCTTTGTTGGAGGAAGGCTCAGTTGCACTTGAGAAGATCCATACTCGAGAAAATCCAACAGACATGTTGGCGAAGACGGTGACAATTGACAAACTGAGGTTGTCTGTAACCTCAGTTGGCCTTGAATGGTAGCTTCAAGGCGAGCCACGAGATAAATTATTGTGATAGAGAAAGTTTCTCTGACGAGTGAAAGTTGGAGATGGCAAATTTACAGATAATCATGTTTCACTCTCTGAAGTGGGAGATTGTTAGGAGTTGGAGCTTAAACATGGGTATGGTTGTTATTGTCAACATGTGAACAGTACCGTACATGTGAACAATATCGTACGCATGAAAAATATGCATTTTCACCGACAGTAAATAATGAATAGTGAATTTCGCGTGAACAGTAAACCATGTACCGTAAACAGTGAACCGCGTACGCGTGAATGATAAACCACGTAAATAGTAACGCGTTTTGAATTTTCATAAAATACTCATTTTGCCCTTCTCAAATATTATAAATAGGGAGAGATGCATAGTGTTATGTGTGAAATGAGAAACACTAATCTCACTTGTCTATCCTTCCTTGTAAATCTATTTTTCTCTCAATATAGTAATTTGTTCTTGTAGCGTGAATTAAACTTACGTCGAACCACGATAAATTCTTGTGTTGTTTCTTTCGTAATTCTTGAATTTTTGGTGTTCTTTGTTTTCAAATTCTTGTTGTGTTGTTAGGATTCAGTTTTATCCCCAACATGGATGATATTATTTAAAAGAATATGTGGGGACTGTGTACGGATATCGGGCTCTATTCCCCTGTTCAAACTTGCCCATTGAAAAATGCTTAAACCTAATCCTGGCTCTCTCTATTTTTTTAAAAATAAATAATGAATATTTTTTAAAATAAAATATAATTTATACAACTATTCTAAGTGACAAGGGCGTGGGTCTTAAACACTAGCCTAAATATAAATGGTTAGGCCCTAATTAGGTCCTAGAAAAGACCGGATCTATTTTTTGGGACCTTGACTCTATCCATCGGTTTAAACTTCAAAACTAAATCTTAAAAAATAGCCAACGGACTGGGTGGGCCTCCATACCCATAAATACCCCTACTTCAAACAAAATAAAAATACATAAATATGTTATTAAGTGGTTTAACATTTATGTTTTTCCAAATAATATTGACCAACTAGGGAAATAAAAAGTTAATTATTGATCAAATTAATTAGGAGAGGATTAGAAGGTAAACCACATTCTCATGGCTAGGTTTCATGTAACTATTATTATTATTTTTATTTTTATTTTTATTCCAATTAGGGATCTTCCGTTTGATTTTATCAACCTTCCCCCAAGGGAAAATTATATTTTGGTCCCTAAATTTTGGTCTTAGTGTTTATGTGTACCCTAAAATTTATCAAATTATACATTTAATACCTCAAATTTCACATTTGTTTCAAATTCGAAAAGAGAAAACTAAACCCGGTGTTAATGACTTTGGACTATAAATGGATTATGATCAGCACATGACCTTGTAATGAAAATATTTTTGTTATTTTATTGTTCCATTAAACCTGAGACATTTTTTTTTTCTAACAACGATTAAGACTTCTCTCTCTCATTTGCAGTCAAATGTTGTTTAGAAAAAAACGTCTTATATTTAGTAAAGTGACGAACTGACCAAAATATTGTCATTAGAAGGCAACATAGTGGGTATAACTTTTTTTTTTTTTTTTTTTTTTTTTGTCTAAAATCGTTAGCAAAGCTTTTTAATTTTATGGGATTAAAATAAATGTAAAAGTGTAAGGACTAAATGTGTAATTTGACAAAGCTCAGGGTCGATATCGACACTCACTTAATAATTTAGGGGACTAAAAATAAAATGTTCCCTAATTTAAGGACAAAAATGTAATTTTCCCAACTTCTAATTCTACTCTATATTTACTCACTCTCTCTCTCTCTCTGTCTCTCTCTCTCATACACACGCATGGGTAACAACCTTTCAGGCAGGTCGTCGAGTTCGGCCGGAAAAGTCTTCCTGTCGGACGGAACCGTTCAAGAGTACGACCACCCACTAACGGCGGCGGAGCTAATGATGGACCACCCACAAGAGGTGGTGGTCGAACTCCACTCTTCCGGCGAACCCAAAAGGCCAACCCCATTGCCGGCGGACACCAAGCTCGAGAAAGGCAAAATCTACCTCATGATTCCGATGAGGAGAGGGCAGCCAAACACGATGTCATACGAAGAAGCCCGCCGGATTCTCTTGACGGCAAACTCCTTTTTGAGAACGGGGTCTTTTCTGTCAACATCTTCAAGATTTCTTCCTGTTTTTAAGGTGCAGAGGAAAGAAGATTGGAAGGGGAAGACAGAAGGGAGGTTTAAGCCGGAGACGTTGCCGGAATTGTTGGATGAGAGGCCGGAATATTTGAGCCATCAGTTCTCCGGCAAGGGGTGGAAACCCAGTTTGGATACCATCAAGGAGAAAAATGTCAATAGGAAAAAGTTAGCCATTGGGTGTTCTAAGATTTTTGGTTTTAATTAGTTGTGTTTTTATTTTATTTATATATATATATTATCATATTATATATGAATTTAGTTTTTTTTTTCTTTATTAATTTTTTTTTCTATTTAGATTTATTGCATATAATTTAGTATTTAATTGGCATCAATGAAATTGATTTTTGTTGATTAAAAAATAAATACAAAATTGAGAATTCCTAATTTGGAGAAAAAACAATTAACTTCGCCGTGTGTCAACTTAGCTCAGTCATCAATTATATTTGACTGCCAGTGCTGACCAACCACATGGTAGGAAGATTGTTCGACTTTTACATGTTGTTGATCAAGGCTTTCCAATAGCTAACCACGATCATCCGAGCCGAGCTCTCCCTATTTATGACCCAAATACACCACCTTACTCTGGTCTGATCATTGAGCAGCTCCATGTTACCATGGATTGAAAGTCAAGGCCCAAATGCTTAATCATGCCAAAAGCTGCCTGATTTGCCACGCGCTGAATTACACTAATAATCCTAGCTCAACACCCTACTTTTCTTGGACTAATTGGTCCCCTCTCTAAATACACTAGGTACGCATTATGTTTTTGCTTAACACACTTGAACTCTTATTTTCTCCGGAGCTCTTACACTCACCCTTTAGGGACTTCGCTGAACACACTCCAACAGGTTTTTGTGCAGGCACTTACTCGGACTTGAGACACTTTGACGATGACCGCTCACAAGATACAGTAAACAGTACGTCGGGACGCCAAATCAACACAGAATCGTCCATGTGGACTAACCTGATTAACTATAGGTATTAGCTAAATGGTCAATAAAATGAGGAATTTGTAAATTGACAATAAAGATTTTTTAATCAAAGGTTTCTTGTATTTTTTTTTTCTTTTTATACTACCCACGAGTGTCCTCACACTTATACAGGATGTGGGACTAATCTCGTTTGGAAGTGCGTGACTGCTCTTCTCAACAAATATTTTTTCACAGGCTCGAATTTTTAATCTTACAGAGATCTCTTAACTGTTTTAATTCAAGCAGACCTTAAAAGAGAAAAAAAAGATAGTGGTACTTTGTAAAAATATTATATTGCTTTTTGAAAGTGGAAGGGTTTTATTTTTTTCAAAAAGACTTTCATTTCAATACTTTTTGAAATTGGTATTGTCTACACGCTTGAAAGATAAGAATTTTAATTTAAATTATATTGTTTTTTTAAAATAAAATAATATTAATCTAGTTAAAAAAAAAAATACTCTGCTTTCTACTTTTTATTTTAACTTTTGTTTGTTATTTTCTATTTTACTTGTTTTGTTTTTATTTTTTATTTATGATCTTTATAGGAAAAAAAAATCAAAATCAAAAGTAAAAAACTAAAACAAAAAACATAAATAAAACGAAAAGAAAACTTCAAATTTTTTTTCCTTTTTTGGTTTTGTTTTACTTCATTTTTTTTTTACTTTTCAAAAACTATTTTTTAATTTTTTTTGTTGTTTTTTATTTTTTGTATTTTATTCTCTAGATTTCTTTTTTTTTTTTACTTTTCAAAAACTATTTTTTAATTTTTTTTGTTGTTTTTTATTTTTTGTATTTTATTCTCTAAATTGTTATACGATACGATATCATACAAAAAGTAAAGAAAACATAAAATAAATGTAATAAAAAATAATATATATATATATCTTCACTTTCCGCTCTCATATTATCCATGAAATCAGCACATTGGTTATTTTTCCATAAGTTTATAGTTTATGTTAATATATCTTGTATATATCATTTCTCTTTACAGTGTTATTACCTAAAATATCTTTTATCATATTTTATTAATAAAAATACCCTTATAACATAAATTTTTTTACTGTTTATTTCATGTCAATTATGTTACATGTATATTTTTATTAATAACATATGATAAAAGATGTTTTAGGTAACAAAACTGTAAAGAGAAACGATATTTACAAGATATATTAACAAAAACTATAAACTTATGGAAAAATAACCAATGTGCTGATTTCATGGTTAATATGAGAGCGGAAATCGAAGAAAAGTTTAAACTAGTGTTTAATCCACCAGAATGTCTTTCTAACTTGCTTTGTAACAACATGAACTTAGGGGCTTTCCCTATGGGTAGGGCTGACAAAATAGGTAATAGGTAGTGTAACAGGTCATTACACGATAACACGAAACACGATAAGACCCAAACACGAACACGACACGATAAACATATCGTGTCAAACTACCAAACCACGAATACGACACGAAAATTACCTTATCAACACGACATGACACGATAATTTTTTGTGTCACACGATGACACGAAACTTATCAAGTAAACATGACACGATAAGACCTGATAAGTTTTCATTACACATTAATCTACCCATTACACATTAACCCATTACACGTTAATGACATGTTAACCTATTAAGTTGACTAAATGAGTAGGATTAAGGAAATGTGAATATATATATTAGGTGCTAAATTATAATATTTGATAATTTGGGGGTGTAAAAATAATTTATTAAATTAACATGTAACATATTAGATCTTGGGTTATCGTGTAACCTGAATACATGAAATTCTTATCGTGTAACCTATTGGGTTATCAGGTCAACCTGATAACCTACACTATTTCTTATCGGGTTATTGGGTCTGACACGATAACGACCCGATACCTGATAAGTAAAACCTAGACCTGATAATTTTGTGTCGGTCTCGTGTCGTGTTATCGTATAAATACCTATTTTGCTAGCCCTACCTATGGGTACGTAGTTGTTTGTTTTATTTTCCTATGTATAAAAAATTAAAAAAAAAATTCAACTTTGATCCTTTATTGTGGGCCATGTTGAAAGCCCATATTTTGCACAGCCCATAACAGAAATAATTGTTTCTAGACACAATGGGCCCATGTAATTTTTTATTTTTTGTTCAAAGATTTTTAGATTAAAAACAAGAGGCAAAAGAGGTGGTGCGTCGGTTTGTTGCCATCTCTTTTAACCGTCTTGAACTTAAAATATTTTTTGGCTGAGGAGAAAGATATGATATGTTAAACAATAACTCTGTATTCCCAAACCGACGCCTTCCCACAATTAATATCATGAACTAGAGTTAATCAGTCAGACTCAAATAAAAGTGCAAGAAATTGCTCCAACAAAAAAAAAAATATTTGCCGTCTATATAGGATAAAAAATTTCGTGCCTAAACATAATATATTCCTTTTTAAATTTATAAATATAAAAATATAATAAATAAATAAATAAATTGATGGTACACAATATAATTTAACCTAAGCGTTGACTTTAAAAGTGAATGCGTGAAATTTTTAGACAAGAATTTCTCCTAAAAAACTGTCATAATTCAATCTCATCCATCTATTTTTTTACGGTCAATTCCAATCCTTCATAAAAAAAAAATATTTTAAAAAATATCTCAATTTATCAATAGATATTTTTCTATTTTTTTGAGATAATCGGCGATTAGTCCTATTTTTCAAGGTCTAATCCGCGATTAGTCTTTTCTTATTATTAGGTTTTAATTTAGTCTCTTAACTTGAATTTCACTTGAGTTTTAGTCCCGTATTACAAGAATTGTAAGGGCATTACAGGGATTGTATGGAGAACTTATGAATAAATGCGGTTTTATAGTAAATATTAGTTACATGTAACGAATATTAGTTACAATTTAATACTTGTTATATTTTTACATATACCTGCGTATTTTTTGTTGTTTTTGTTACATGTACTTATATAAAATTGTTGCATATTACAATTACATATATCTGTGTAATATTTGTGACATTTAACAAATATTACATACATAAATTAGTTTAATATTAGTTGCATATATTTATATATATTTAAATACATGTAACTAATTACATGTATTTTGTGTGATTTTTGTTACATGTAACAAAATTTTACTCACAAAGTTGTTACATGTTATAAAATATAGTAATATTTGTAATATGTAACAAAATTTTACACACAAAATTGTTACATGTAGCCGCGCATGTGCGGAACTTCCACTTTTTTTAAATTGGTAGGACTAAAACACAAGTTTCTTCTGTCTCTGTGATTTTTTTTAAAAATTAAGGTTGATATATATATATATATATATATATATATATATATATATATATATGTAAATAAATGGTGAATGAAGCATTAAATAAAAGAAGCATGCATGGTAGTGTTAAGATTTGTTTGACTGAAAATCGCATTACTTGCGGTCTAGGATATTACCAAATCCTTATTGTGTCTGCATGCATTCAATTTTGTCAATCCTACACAAATCAATTTTAGTTGACTTTTTTTAAAAAAAATAAAATAAATAAAACTTTAATTTTTTTAAATCATTTCTCTTTTTTTTTTTTTTTTTTTTGTGGATAATTTATTTTCTAGTTTTAATCCTTTTATATATATATATATTTTTTAGTTAATATTAACTATAATATCATGCTCAAGCCCGACCCTACCAAAGAAAATAAAGTCCAATCCCGACCCTATATATATATATATTTTAATTTAAAAATAGATAATTAAACATAAAATCAAATCAAATCAATATTGTCATTCACATAAAATCAAACAAAACCAATATTGTCAAAATCAATATATATATATATATATATAATTTTTTTTTTAAATTAATAGTCTATGGGCTTAAAACTAAAGCCAAGTCTTAAAAAAATAGGACCTGGTTGGACGGGCCTCCGGCCCCATGACCACCCTAACATTAACTAGATAAATTCAATATAGTTAATATTAACTAAAATACTAAAAAATAAAGAGAAAGCAAAGTAATCACGATCAATCTCATATTTTGTAATTTGAGTCTAATAGACTAGAGGTCAAAAGCGAAATTTAAAAACAGGGCCCTTCAATGTTTTTTTTTTTTTTTAAAAAGAAAGACTCATAATCCTTTTATAAAATTAAAATATAAAAAAAAAAAAAAAATAGAGAGTTGATATAATGATTAACCAAAATTGAGATTTTTTTCACTTAAAATAAAATATATAAATAAAAATATTTTTGAAATAAAAAGACATAAGGATCAGTTTGAAGGGCTCCTAAAATTTGAGGGCCAAAACGACCGGTTTGATGGATTTAAGCAATGACTGGCTCTACAAGTGACTTATTTGAAGAACAATCTAATAGTTTTATGATCAATATTTCCAATTATCGAACTTCAATGGATTTTACCATTTTTACCCCCCAAAACTATGCACAAATTCAATTTATTTGACTTTATCTTTTAGTATTAATCCTTTCATAAATATATATATATATATAGATTAAAAATACATTTTTGCACATCACTGGAAAATTCTCGTTGATACACTAAACGAGTGATCTGTGATGTATGTCTAATCTATTTGGTCCGTAACAATAAAAAATAGAGTTAGTTGCACTTTGAACCCTCGAAGCTTTTAAAAAAAATCATTTTAGTCCTTATCCTTTCAATTTAAACACATTAAATCCAGAAATATCCAAATTATGTCAAGTCAATTCAATTTGTTAATCTCATCATTATTTTTGACGAAAATCACCCACGTATCATGTACGAAAATCACCCACGTTTTAAGCACGAAAATCACCCATAGATCCAAATCGTTAATCCCATCATTATTTTTAATGGATACTCTAGGGTTTAATGTGTTCAAATTGCAACTACGGGATGCAAAGTGCAAAAAAGTGTGTATATACATATACATATACATATACATATATATGTATGTATATGTACGTATATATATATATAACTAGCACAAGTTGGACCACAACACCAACGTGAAATCTCATCCATGTTGTTTAGACTTTCGAGGGTTTATTTGGTTCATCAAAAGTCTCATTGGATGAAATGAAACACAGAAGAATATTTATTTATTTATTAAAGTTTAAAATTTATTATCCAAATTAAATGTATCTGACTTTTAAAATTTTTAAATTAAATATTATTTATTAAATGCCGTCAAAAATAAAATAAAATATTCATCTCGTTAAGTGTGGAATCTTTAAGGTTTCACGTTAAGCAATGCCCCCCTTGGACACCAACATGTATAGAGAATGAGAATATTAATGAGATAATTGGTAAAGTTTTTTTCTGATTTTTGTCCAACAACGATTCATCTGAAGAATAAGAGAAAAAAACTTGGGTCGTTTTTATGAAATTCTTAGCAAAAAACGTCTTAAGTTTGACGAAGTAATAAAAGAGATGTTTTGCTTAACCGTCTACAAAATTAAAATTTTAGTTCATACAAAGACATGGTACAATCATGGTACAATAATTTTTTCAGAAGTTTAAAATTATTGTCAAAAGTCCAAAAATCATTGTACGCCTTAAAAATTATTGTAATTTTTTACATGAAAAAATTAAAGTAACCTTGGACTTTCCAAAAAATCACTGTAACGTGTGGAGTGTATTAATTAAAATTTAAATTTCTTGGACTATTAACCAAAACTCTATAACTAAATGACGAAAATACCCTTGTTAGAAGATCATGTGCTAAACACATATATTTCTTTCAAAAATTACCAACAACGTTTTTAATATTGCGAAATTGAAACAAATATAAAATTTTAAGAATCAAATATATAATTTAACAAATCACGAGGTTTACAGAGAAACCCATCTCATACTTTACACACTAAGGGCTTGTTTGATAATAATTTAATTTTTAAGTGCTGAAAATTAAGTGCTGAAATTTTAAGTGCTGAAAATTTAAGAAGGTTGTTTGATAACAACTTAATTTTTAAGTGCTGAAAATTTAAATGCTGAAAATTAAGTGGTGAAATTTTAAGTGTTAAAAATTTAAAAGGTTGTTTGATAAAATTGTGTTGAAAATTTAAGTGCTGAATTTTTTTTATTTGTTTGATAAGTACAAAATTTGTATGCTGAAAATTGTTTAATTTACATAATTACTTTTGAATCAAGATAATGTGAAGAAAAAAAAAAAAAAAATTGAGAACAAAACAATAAAATTAGGGTGCCATTTTTTTTTTAAAAAAAAATTATATTAAAATTAAAAGTAAAAATTAACCCAAAAATATGTAAATATTATGTATTTTTTTATGTAATTTGATTGCTTAAATTAAATTATAACAATAATTTAAATATAAAATAAAATTAAAACCATAAAATAATTCAAAATTAATTCAATTCTCATTAATCCTAACTGTAATTAAACCCTCATAGGAAATCAAGGGTAAAATAGTCAAAATATATATTTTTTTAATTGAAAAATAATGGAGTGCATTAAGCAAAATAAAATAAGTGAAAGGACTTTGACTTAATTTTTTATTCACATTTTGACTTAATTTTTAAGTTAATTTAATTAATTAAGTGATATTAATTAATTAAGTACTTAATATAATCAGTTTTAAGCACTTAATTTTTTTATCAAACATGTCCTAAATATGTAAATTTTTCATTTAAAAATAAACAAATTTACTTCTTTTTTTTTTATATATTTATATAATGTTGTACTTGAAAAATTAATTTGATACTCAATTGGCTAGACATTGGATTCTCAATTTTAAATTTTCTTACTAAATTATTTTATTTTATTAAAAAAAAAAAAAAAAAAGTTGACCTTATTAAAAAAAAAAGCATTAAATTCCCATTGGATCTCAAAGAGCAATTGATTGAAGGTTGATGGCGCCACATCATCTCATCTACCTTGAAAAATGGTTAAATGTACAAGGAATGACAACCAAACAAATTGCTAGAAGGTACTACCACATACCTCAATCATAAATATGCCCCTACCAACAAAGCCACCATCTTTTCTTTTTCTTTTCGCCTTTTTAGGGAGGAAATTATATTTTCGGTGCGTAAAAGTGCTGGGTGAATGTCTGTATACACAGACATTCACCCAGTACTAAAATTTACACAGACATTTACCCAGTACTTTACGCACCGAAAATATAATTTCTCATCGGTGTGTAATCTTTTAACATAAATGTTTTTGTCATTTTATCACTGTATTAAACTTATTACTTTTTTCCAGAACATTTCCCCTAATAAAGATTCATATTTTTCTCTCTTATTCTTCCGTTGTAGGTTTAGCAATTTTGGAATGATAAAAATATTTCTTTTAGAAGGTCATGTGCTACGCACAATTTATTTTTCATCCAAAATCATTAACGTTTTTAATTTTGTAAGATAGAGATAATTGTATAAGTTAACAAATCTCACGATCCACGTAAACACTGATTCCATATTTTAGGGACCGAAAAAATACACACACATATATATATATATATATATTGTGTGGTAGTAAAGTTTGATTCCCTATTATTGTTTTGTCTATTCTCAATGAAAGGGAGAGACACATGATATGTTTTTTTTTACAAGCTCCTCTTATTAATTACTACAAACAATCTTAAATGTTATGTTTAATATTTGTTTATGTGGAAAAATGATATTCCCACTCCCAAAAACACATCTTGCACACCCACAACAACAACAACATTTAAAATATATTTTTATTTTAATTACACAAAAGACATGTTAATTGAATCACCATTGCATGTGAATTTTGGTAGTGCCAATAGCATTTAAAAAATAAAAAAAATTAAAAAAATTGAGAGTGCTAATAGTAATTCTAAAATTTCAAAGAAATACATCATTTTTATGCATTTATAGAGGGTGACAACTAGCATTTACCAGTGTCAAACTACGCTATTACAATTTAACCCTAATTCTATAAGATTGTGAGATTAGTTTGATTTAACAGTATAAAATATAAATTTGTTTGTTTTTTTATCCAACAATTTTCTTTACGAGTGTCCTAACTTATTATGTAGAGATATATATATCGATTCTCCGTACTTAAAAGAATTATATCAATTTTTTAAATTTGTAAATGTAAAAAGCTAGTAAATAATACCTGTTATGTAGAGATATATATCGATTTTCTGTGCTTAAAAGAATTATATTGATTTTTTAAATTTGTAAATCTAAAAAACTAGTAAATAATACTTATTATGTAGATATATATCTATTCGCCGTGCTTAAAAGAATTATATTGATTTTTTAAATTTGTAAATGTAAAAAACTAGTAAATAATAATAAATTAGTTAATGAAATATGCATTTGAAACTTGAATGATACAAAGTATTATAAAATTTAACTGCTTTGAAAGTGAAAATGTGAAATTTTTAAGCAGGATTTATTTGGGTAAATATTTCATCTTTTCATCTAAGTTTTTGAATGGGTTGAGAGATTGCACAAGTTTAATTTCGACTATTCATCTTTTAAAGTTAAATCTGGTCTGTTAAAATATTTTCCCGTCTTAATTCTAGATATTTATAGAAGTGTATTTTCATTAAAGGGGTTGAATTAATTTTAGAATAATAAATGGTTAGAATAACTTGATAAAATATTTAACAAAAAAAAAATAAATCCGCACAAGTGTTCCTCTAACTACACAGGGTGAAAGATTATCTTGTTCGGGGTGCGTGACTGTCTCTCCCAACAAGTGTTTTTTCGCAAGCCCGAATCCCTGACCTTACAGAGACTCCTCAACTATTTTATCTCAAGTGTGTCTTGCCATTTAAACTACACTTTGTTGGTAGACACACTAGATAATGACTAGTCTACAAGCCTTGGGTTAAGTTTACGGTTATTTATTTATTTTTTAGTACAAATGGTTGAGGATGAGTTTGTGAACACTAAATCTCTCGCTAGAAAAACACACTAGATAATCATTAGGCTAGGCCGCTACGGTTTTTGTAATAAATAAAAGGGTCCCATGTATTTTAATACAAGCTGGAGGGGACTAAGGTTAGCTGTGTTAAGATTAGTAGCCATATGTGGATGGAACAAACGTACCCACCATAGACCCCAATGGTCCCCGGCCTATTGAATCATATCCAAACTTAATTCTTAGGCTCTGTTTGGAAAGTTGTACATATGAAAAATAAAATAAAGATAATTTCTATTTATGGAGAGGAAAAAATAATTAATTATCCTTGTTGAAATTTTTGTCCCATATTGGATTTTTTTTTTTTTTTTTTTTAAATTGTTATATAAACCATTACTCTGTAAATTTTTATTTTATTTTTTTGAAAATTCAGTTCAATTATCTCTGATCAAACGTGTCTTTAGGGCGATTAATAGTACGGACTACAGTCAAGACTGATATCTAGGAGAGTTCTCGTAAGATGTTTGATTTTATCCGACTTACAATATGGATTACAGGCAACACTGATTCTCCCCCAAAAACGTTTAGGATAAAGAGATAAATATGGCATGAACATTGGATGTGAAAAAGGGTTGGTGGTCAGGTTATAAATATGAGAGAAAATCTCACCTTATAAGCAAGTTTTGGGGTTGAGAGAGACTTAAGCACGAGTTACAATAACTCTAGTTCAATAGTCACAAAGGGTAAGACTGGTTGAAGGTTAGTCAACCAAAGGTCTGATATGTGAATGAGAGATTCCCACAATGTATGTGGAAAGAACTGATACCGATCAGACTAATTCAATTTTCATTCTTAGCAAACTAGATAAAAAGTTTTTTTCTTTTCCGCATTTGCTTTGAATTTTCATATAGACACTCTAAAAAAAATAAAATTAATTCTGATGTGGGTAAGATCGGGCTTCCTCCACGTGTCAGCCATCTGGACCAGATCTGTCACGTCACCAGTTCCATGTCACGGCGACCTGGGGTAGTACAGTATATAAACAGCCCGGACGCCTTCCCAAGTTGGTGGATACGAAGCACTCAAGATCTCCAAGCAGCAACCTTCCCGAAGCATCATCCCATGAGGATAGGTTGGCGCACTCGGACCGACCTGTGCCCAGTTGCCCGGGCCGACTTGCTACCCGTGGCAGGTCGGGCCCATGGGCTCCGACATCTACAGTAAAGGGTCCAAGACCCAAGTCCATAACTCTAATCCGCCGTGTCACCCACGCGTCTGACTGCTTAGCGCTGATCTGAGCTTAAGACCCTAATCACATCTCTGCTTATAAATAAAAGGGTTCATCAACAGTTTTGGGAGATGATTTTTAGATAAAGAAACTTCACCACAGATCGCTCAGACAGGTCGAGGTAACAGTAACCTTCCGATTTAATTTTCTATTCCCGAGCTCTTACTCTCATGCCGGAAAAAATCCGGCCCGTCCTGTGTGTAGGTGACAGATCAGAGCTTGGCCCAGACAGTGGCTAGGAGTACAAGGCTCGGGCTCGGACGTTGGTCAGACAGCGTCCGTCCATCCCGGCTGCAGTACACTTGCGACGACAAGGATCCTCCCAATCCAATCTCCATTTCGTCCAATCCGAGAGTATCCGGACCATACTGCTACGAAGAAATTCCTCATTGATTGTTTAATGGAATTTTATAAAATTATTATTATTTTTAAACATTGCCATTTGTCATACAATTGTGGAACACTGAAATGTGCAGCTTAAGTCTATTATTGGTGGTTGTAAATCATTCATCCCATAATCTTTAATAACAAAAGGGTCCACAAAAGCCTTTTTTTCTCACTTTTTTTTTTCTTTTTTTTTAAATAATTGCTTGCCATGAAATTCTCCTTTTTTATTATTTTATTGACGGAGTGAATCCTGAGATTTGATAAATTGTACAATTAATCTCTCAAATTTTATATTTATTTTAATTCTGTAAAATTAAAAATGACGGTATTAATTTTGGATGAAAAATAAATTGTGCTCAGTACGAAATCTTCTAATAGAGATATTATTGTCATTTTATCACTTCTCTAAATATAAAACGTATTTCTTTAAATTTTTATAACAAAGATTTATATGAAGAATCAGAGAAAAAAATTAAATGTTGTTCGAAAAAAGTCAGGGAAAAAACGTCTTAAGTCTAACAGAGTATTGGAATGGCGTTTGGTAAGAGTTTCTGCTTTTCTATTTCTACTTCCAATAAACTGGGATGAGAATTCTGTTTTTGTTCTAAAGTATTCTAGAAATAGAACATGTTTCGTAACAACCATTGTCCTGAAATTGTTTCTTTTAATTTAAGATAACAGAAACAAGAAACACATTTGTTTGCAACATTTGTTCTTTTTTTTTTCCTTTAAATGTATGGTGGCAGACGTCGTGGAGGTGGTCTGATTTGCTGTTTTGGGTAGTGGTCGACGGGGTAGTGGTGAAAATAGATTTGTGAGAGTGAATAGTAGTCAACATTTCTTCGTTTCTCAGATTCTTAAGAACTTTAGAAAATACTCTCTGAATTTTAGAAATAAAAATACATTTTTGCATATTAATCTCAAAAATTTCAAGACGGGAACAAAAATAAAAAATCGAAAATAGTAGCCAAACGGGATCTAAGGGTATGTTTGGTTGGAGGTGAAATGACCCATTTTTTCCCCTCGAATGTGTTTGGGGGAAAATGAAAAGGGGGTGGAGAAAAAAAATCAAAATTACCATTTTACCCATTTATTTTATATAACAAATACTCATTTCATTTATAGTAAGGGTAAAATAATAAATTAAGTAAAAAATATATTACTTTTTTTTTTTTTTTAAATATATACAAAATATTATTTCTCCCTCCAACCAAACTAATGAAAATTATTTTCTTTTATTTTTTTAAATATAAAATTTGAAAAGTCTTAGGGACGATAGAGACATTGCACTGCATAAGTCAGGGGCGAAAAATGTAATTTTGCTAGACAAGACTTTGGGACGCCGTTTTTCAATTTTATGTCAAATCGGGTGTGTCCAAACACTCTGGCTGATGTGGACATCTCCGGAGCCTCGTCATACCGTAGGACCCCCAATAGCGACCTGACACGTGGTTACAGCCTGGATGCATTCAGTGATGTGGCATGTAAGGTGGGCCCATGCACGAGATTGTAGGAATAAGATAACGCATTTTCAGGCAAATGATTAATTTAGTCACGAGATATGTTGGACTAAAACATAAATAATCATTTTTATAATGTAAATAGGGGAGTGAAAATCGGTCGGGCGGGTCGGGGGAATAGGTGTTTTGGCCCCCGGACCGAACTTTTTTTGGAGAGTTAAAACCGTCCGACCCTGATCTGAAATATCCGAGCATCCGAGCGGGTTCGGGCGGCTTTCGGGTGAGAGAATAATAGAAACGGGGTGCAAATTATTGGGTGAGAGAAGAATAGAAACGGGGTGCAAATTATTATACAGATCTGAAATTGAGACAATAAAAAAACATACATATCAAACGATTCTAATCTTAGCGGCAGCGATGGCGAGGTTGAGAGAGAGAACTGACGACGAAGCAGAGAGAACTTCGCCGAAAGATTGAAATTTTGGTTGAAATCATCGGAGCCATGTAGACAAATCTTCGCCGGAGGCCTAAGATCGAGAAAAGAAAGACTAAGAGATTGAGAAAATAGAATTTTTCACAGGAGGATCTAAGTCCTTTATTTTAATTTAATTTTAAAAAAGTCCCGTAAATAATTACAACTTGTGTTTTAATCCTGTGCGTTAAAGAAAAACTTAAGGTCTAATACACTTTTTCAGTTACATGTATCAAATTTGTGTGTAAAATATTTATTAGATGTAACAAATATTACATAAGTACACGTAATTTGTAACATGTAACTAATATTACATATGCGTAAACGCATACGAGACTAATACGCAAAACGGTGCTGATTTGGTGCACTGAAAACATATTGTTGCTGCAAAAAATAATAAAGAACGAGTTTACCGAATTAGTTTGGGTTGAGTCGCAGACTAGGTCGCTCTCTTTAAGACGTTTCGCGGCTCTGCGCAAGAAACGTGCAAGCAGAATATTAGCCCCGTCGTCCCCAGGATAAAACAACCCAAAATTCTTCTCTGTCTAGGACGTTTTTTGCACTGTAGAAGTCCCGAAAACTAAACACCCCCACACACTGTTCGTAAAACGAATAAACTGCTCGGAAAATAATTTTTAAACGAAGAAACAAAACCGGAACAGATCAAAACCGAACCGAAACACTGTACTGTTTCGAAATCCAAAAAAACTGTTTCGGAAATTGAAGAGCAGAACACTGTTTCAGAAATGAGAACAATTTCGAAAAGCCAAAAACTGTTTCGGAAAACGAAGAACAACAGAACACTGTTTCAGAAACGAGAACAATTTCAGAGAAACGGAAATACTGTTTCGGAACAGATCTGAAAAAGAAAGAAGAGAAAGAACTGTTTTTTTTCAGAAGAACGAACTCACTTTCTGCTTATCTGAAAATCGTCCCTTTTTATAGAGGAGATTCAGATCTAAACTGTTAGAATCCGTGGAGAATTTTAGGGGATATGGGAGAGAAAATCGCGGGATTTGAAACCGTTTTCATACCAAGTCAAGAGAAACGATTTTGAACATTTGGGATAGGGATGTAGCTCCTCTCCCCTCCACAAAATGTGGGTACCTCTTGGGGCACACCCCAAGTGTCTCACATACCACTAGTTATACACTTCAATTCAACTTCTCCCAACCGATGTGGTATAGAAGCATTTTGAGGAAAAAAACCCCGGAGGAATTGGGCACTTTGTGTGTGGGGAGGGAGCCTTTTTAAGATTTTTGGCCAATCCAACTCCAAAATCATGTGCATTTCATTAAATAAAAAAAAAAATGAGAGTAAAATGAAAGAAAAGCAAAGGCCCCCAAAAAGAAAAACCCACCATTCTTGTGGCTCAAGTGATAAGGGAACCTTTCTCCCCTCCATTAAATGTATGCTTCTCACTATTTCCATCTATATCCTTCCTCTTAACTGATCTGGGAGATTGATCTGGAAGAGTGTGTTCTTAAGATTGTCAGGAGATGTGATTAGTCGAGATGCGCGTAAACTGACTCGGATAACATACTGTAAAACCAAAGAAAATATATAGAAAGTTATTCAATGTGAGTAGATTTTTTGAAAATGATGTGACGCGAGAAAATTTATGTTTTTCATGTAATGAATAGGAGGATGTTGGAAAAAATAATAAAATTCAATTATATGAATAAGGGTATTTTCGTCATTTAATCACTTTAGAATGTAATAATGACAGAAATAGTTGGGTCGGACAATTTTAAAATTATAAAAAATTTAATTAGATCCACACATATAGGAAGCTCTAACTATCACCAGATATTATTGATTTGTCTGTATTAAAAATGCGATACATTACAAGACGACAACAAATTTAAAAATCTGACAGAGAGGATCATGGAAAAAAATTTGTATGTTTTAAGAGAAATTTTTGTGGCGTACAGTGATTTTCGGAATTTTTTACAGTAATTTGAGATTTTTGAAAAAATTACTATAGTATATATTAAAATTTTAATTTAGTAAATGATTTTTCGAAAAAATCCTAAATTTGATGAAAATACAAGTGGAGGGCAAAATAGTAATTTAACAATAAATAAAAGAATTTAGATCTTTGCTTTCCTTTGGGGCAATTTGTTGGGGGTCTTATCTCTCTTTTTCCCCCCGGTAGTTGAGGCCGAGAACCCGTGAGCTGAAATCACCGGTTAGTGCCGGTGGCTAGTGCCATTTTACCGCTCAAAGCCGGTCATCACTGCGGTACTTTGTGGCAGTTGAATTCAATGATGATAGATATTGTGCTTCATAGGCCCACAGCCTTCTAAGAGAGAGAGAAAAAACCCACCGCTCTAGAGAGAGAAACCACCTTTTTAGAGAGAGAAAGAGAGAATAAAACACCATTTTAGAGAGAGAAAATATCATGAATTGGTCTAAGCGGAAGAGACTTGGGTTCCTTAAATAATACTTGTAGGGATCGAACTTTGAGAAATTGTGTATAGAAAGTGCGCTGTTAAGAGAGGTGTCTCACTTTTAGTGCCTGACAATATCTCGAGAGATTAGTTTCCATTGACCGTAGTGCAGAAATATTCTAGGAAACCAAGAAAAAAAAAATCTTAGAGAGAGAAACCATCGTTTAGAGAGAGAGAGAGAATAAAACACCACTTTAGAGAGAGAAGTCGAACGAGATCAAGAATTCGACTCCATGCAAAAATATTTATTGAAAGAGATAACTACACACTCCGAACGAGATTAATTTTACATTTTGTGCGGATGTAGAGATTATCGTGGTATATATAAAAATAAATAAATCACTATTTAACACAATCTTAGAGAGAGAAAACACCATTTTAGATAGAGAAAGAGAGAATAAATCACCATTTTAGAGAGAGAGATCACCATTTAACACAATCTTAGAGAGAGAAACCACCACTTTTAGAGAGAAAAAAACACCACTTTAGAGAGAATAAAACACCATTTTTAGGGAAAGATCTCCATTTAACACAATCTTAGAGAAAGAGAGAGAGATTACCACTTTTAGAGAGAGAAAACAGTATTTTAGAGAGAGAAAGAGAGAATCTAAGGTGCCAGCGATGAAGTAGAAGGACCATAGCTTTTCTCATAGGTCAAAGCTGGCACTGGCTTGGTTTCTCTCTCTACCACCACCACCACCTCTTCCCCTTATTTACACTCTACTCATCTCTTCCGCCCCATTTAAGTTCTCTCTCACCTCTCTCTCTCTCTCTCTCTAAATGAAATTTCTTGAGGGAGGTATATATTTACGCATCTATATTCATACATTTTGAGTTATATATATAGAGAGAGAGAGAGTTGATGGTTGAGCCCTGTACAGCAACCATGGCTCTATCTCCGTCTCTGGCTGGTGGAGAAAAGAAGCACTGGTGGCTTACAAATCGAAAGGTATAACATTTGTCGACATTCATCTTCACTTTCTCTCACTAAACTCGAATACCCAGTTGATGAAAATGTTTTTTTTTTTCTGTTCTGAAACAGATTGTTGATAAATATGTGAAGGAAGCAAGAGTTCTTGTTGCGACTCAAGAACAGAGCGAGATCGTTTCGGCTCTGAGTCTACTCGACTCGGCTTTAGCCATCTCTCCACGTTCTGAGCCGGCTCTGGAGCTGAAAGCTCGGTCTTTGCTCCATCTCCGGCGGTTCAAGGACGTCGCCGATATGCTGCAGGACTACATTCCGACTCTCAAGATGGCTTCCGACGAGTCATCTCCCTCGTCGTCTTCGTCTTCTCTCTCCGATAACTCGCCTTCCAAAGAGAGAGTCAAACTTCTCTCCTCCGGTTACTCACCGAGTCGCGACGAGTCGAGCTTCAAATGCTTCTCTGTTTCGGACCTGAAGAAGAAGGTGATGGCAGGTCTTAGTAAAAACAGTGACAAAGAAGGGCAATGGAGGTATTTCACTCACTATTTCATTGGTTTATGCTTTATTTTTGCCCTTTTAAATAAAAAAAAAATATGAATAATTGTGGCCTGACCGAGAGTCTTAGTCCGGTTGGGATATCTTTATCCGGTCAATTAGGCGTTAAATCTTGAATTTAATTTTAAATGCACTATGCTGACGTGGTGGGGAGTGCGTTTTTAAGATTATTTGGAAAAAATGATTAGTCGAGATGCGCGTAAATTGGTTGTGACAATATTTTATGGAAAAATCCAAAAAAAAAAATAAAAAAATAAAAAATTGTGGTTGTTATAACTGAGTTGACTCGGTTGAGTGATATACGAGTTGCTGTGTTGACTCAGGTATTTGGTTCTGGGTCAAGCTTGTTGCCACCTGGGTCTAATGGAGGACGCCATGGCTCTCCTGCAGACCGGAAAACGCCTTGCCTCCGCCGCTTTCCGCCGCGAAAGCGTTTGTTGGTCCGACGATAGCTTCTCTTTCGCGAAATTCCCGCTGTCCGCCGATATTAGTGTTAACCAACCATCGTCGCCGCCGAAAACTGATTCGGAAAGCATATCCCAACTCATTAGCTACATGAAGCTTCTCCTCCGGCGAAAGACCGCCGCACTCGCGGCGCTTGATGCCGGACTGTATTCTGAAGCCATTCGACATTTCTCCAAGATTGTCGACGGCCGGCGTGGAGCTCCGCAGGGTTTTCTCGCCGAGTGCTACATGCACCGCGCTTCAGCATACCGATCCGCCGGCCGAATCGCGGAGGCCATAGCTGATTGCAATCGAACCCTTGCGCTGGAACCATCTTCCATCGGAGCTCTCTCTACAAGGGCGGCTCTGTTCGAGACGATTCGATGCTTGCCGGATTCTCTCCACGATCTCGAACACTTGAAACTACTCTACAATTCAATTCTTCGCGATAGAAAACTCCCTGGACCGGCGTGGAAGCGTCAGCACGTGAGTTACAGAGAAATTCCCGGAAAACTCTGTTCTTTGGCGACCAAAATTCAAGGTTTGAAGCAGAGACTCGCCGCCGGTGAGACAGGAAATGTAGATAACTATGCATTATTCGGGCTGAGAAGGGGATGCTCCAAATCGGAATTGGAGAGAGCCCATTTATTGCTCACTCTGAGGCACAAACCTGATAAAGCCATCGGTTTTATCGACCGGTGTGAATTTTCCGACGGGAGTGATTTAGATTCCGTTAGAGATAGATCCAAAATGTCCGCTTTGCTTCTTTATAGATTGATTCAAAAGGGTTTTACGAATTTAATGTCGACGATCGTCGAAGAAGAGGCAGCGGAGAAGCAGAGGAAAGCGGCGGCGGCTGCTCTGCAAGCGGCGGAAGCAATTCAGGTTCGACAGAACCGGGAAGCATCCAAAATCGAATCCAAAATCGAAGCTGGATCGGAAACTGTTAAAAGGGAAATCAAATCGGAATTCCCCAATTGCAATCGTGTTGAGAACAAGGGAAAATCACCGGCGTCGGTGTTTCAGGGGGTGTTCTGCAGAGACCTTGCCGTCGTTGGGTCTCTGCTATCTCAGGCTGGATTTAATCGTCCAATTCCGGTGAAATACGAGGCATTAAGCTGTTGATGATAATCAGATAATGGGAAAAAAAACAAACGAAGAAAGGAATCGACGATAATCGGATGTTTACTCCGGCGTGGGGAATCTGATTCTGGGGTCCCCTGTTTTTGTACAGAGGGAAGATTTACTACAGATAGCCGGAAAAATTTTGTTTCTCTCTCTCATGTACAGATTTAATTTTGGTACTGGAATTTTCTGCTTTTGTATTTCACACTTTATTTAGTATTCGGTTTAAATTAATTTTGGATTTTTTTTTTAAATAAAGGAAAATTATTTTTTTCTAAAAATATTTAAGGAAAATTTGGTGAAAGCTCTCATTCTATAAAATTATCATTTTGCGGGGTCCTGTAACATTGATTTTTTAACACATGGTATGGTCCTTAGAAAATGATTTTTTTTGAGTTTTGAGACCTCTCAACAAGATTTTCAAAATTTAATAATAAATGGGTAGGAAATTAATAATCAATAATAGAGTTTTTATTGGAAGGGACAGTCACGGAATCTGAAACGAGATTAGTCACATTCTGTGTGAGTGTGAGTGTGAGAACACTCGTGGGTATACAACAAAAAATAAGAATAATAGAGTTTTTGAAAGAATTTATTTTTTGGGCAAAAAAATTAATGAAATTAAAATTTTAGTTTATACAATATAGCAGACGACAGTAATTCTTTTAGAAATCAAAATTCATTGGCAAAAGTTCGAGAGTCGATTTAGGCTATATGTTTTCCAGAGAAAAATGAGAAATACTTTTTTTTGGTATTAGAGTAAATTGTGTTTCTTGAAACATTATTATAGCGTGTAGACTTCGGACTGATAATATTATTGACTACGTTTTCAATTTTTTGGGATTGAAATAAATGTAAAAGTTGAAAGATCAAATATACAATTTGACAAACCTAAATTTACAAGGACAAACAAAAAACATATTTTTTTCTTATTGATGAAAATAATATTATTTAGTTTATTTTTATTATCATAATCTCAGATTTTGCATTTCACTGTTCATTCAAATCACGCAGTATAATATTTTTTTTAGAAATTCAATAATTTTGTCAAAAATTCAAAATCATAAAAATTACTTATTTTGTTTTTACATGAAAATATTACAGTGATTTTTATGTAGTATAATAATTCTGTATTTTTTCAAAAAATATTATAGTGCGTGAACTATATCGATTTTATGAAAATAGTATGTTTTTAGTAGATATTCACAATTCTTAAATAAAACACAAACAATTGATGAAAATAATATTATTTAGTTTATTATTATTCTTATTATCATAATGTCAGATTTTGCAATTCAGTGTTCATTCAATCCATGCAGTATAATATTTTTTTTAGAAATTGAATTCTTTTTAGAAATTCAATAATTCTGTCAAAAATCAAAAGTCAATATAAATCATAAAAATTACTTAATTTTTTTGTTTACATGAAAACATTACAGTGATTTTTATATAGTACAATAACTATCTACATCTTCAAAAAATACTATAGCGCGTAAACTCGATTAAAATTTTAACTTCGTGGACAGTTAATCAAAAATCTCTTTTTTAATCTACAATACAACCGTCCTTTTGGTTGTATTAGATACAGCCCGAAAAGTTACAAGATCGGTCCAAAGAAGTCGCAAGTTATTCCACTGAAGTCATAAGTTCTCAAACGAACTTGTAACTTTACAGGTTACAAATTTTTTCCAAAAAGTTACAAGTTTATCTAAAACCTTGTAACTTCTTTGAACTGATCTTATAAGTTTCGTAGATTGTACTGATACAGTCGTTGTACTGTAACAAAGCCAAAATTATTTTATGAAAATAGTATGTTTTTAGTAGATATTCACAATTCTAAAATAAAATACATACAATCGATCGAAAATAATATTATTTAGTTTATTATTATTTTTATTATCATAATCTCATATTTTAAAATTCACTTTTCATTCAATCCACGTTGTATAATATTTTTTTTTAAAATTCAATAATTCTGTCAAAAATTCAAAGACACTATAAATCATAAAAATTACTTTTTTTTTTTTTTTTTACATGAAAACATTACAATAACTTTTATATAGTTCAATAACTCTGTACATCTTCAAAAAAAATACTATAACGCGTAAACTATATTGACTAAAATTTTAACTTCATGGACGGTTAATCAAAAATCTTTTTCTTAATCTACAATACAACCGATTTTTTGGCTGTATGGAAACAACCCAAAGAGTTACAAGGTCGGTCTAAAAAAGTCGCAAGTTATTTCACTGAAATCACAAATTCTCAAACGAACTTGTAACTTCTTTTAACCGACCTTATAAATTTCGAGGGCTGTACCGGTACAGCCGCTGTACTGTAGCAAACCCAAAATTATTTTATGAAAATAGTATGTTTTTAGTAGATATTCACAATTCTAAAATAAAATACATACAATCGATAGAAAATAATATTATTTAGTTTATTATTAATTTTATTATCATAATCGCATATTTTGCAATTCACTGTTCATTCAATCCACGTAGTATAATATTTTTTTTAAAAATTCAATAATTCTGTCAAAAATCTAAAGTTACTGTAAATAATAAAAATTACTTTTTTTTTTTATATAAAATAACTTTTATATAGTACAATAACTCTGTACATCTTCAAAAAAAATACTATAGCACGTAAACTATATCGACCAAAATTTTAACTTCATGGACGGTTAATTAAAAATCTCTTTTTTAATCTACAATGCAACCGTTCTTTTAGCTGTATTGGATACAGTCCGAAAAGTTACAAGGTCGATTAAAAAAAGTTACAAATTATTCCACTAAAATTATAAATTCTCAAATGAACTTATAATTTCTTTGAACCGATCTTGTAAATTTTGCGAGCTGTATCGGTATAGTCGCTGTACTGTAGCAAAATCAAAATTATTTTATGAAAATAGTATGTTTTTAGTAGATATTCACAATTACCCATGAAAAAAAAGGACATTTTTGAAGAGTGGTCGGAGTAGTGACCTGACAAGCTCTGTGTGATTATTCATGGAAGAAGAAAGTAAATAGAAAAAACAAAAAATCTCCATTCAGTCCTTTCACTTTTCTTTTTTTGTAAATCAGTGTCCCGAACTTTTTCTCACCATCATTATTTACTTTTTTCTCTGTTTTTTTTACTGCTTTTTAAAAGTTATTACTGTCTTGGTGGTCCTCCTACTTTAATAATTTACTGTGATTTTTTTTTTTGGATTGATTGCTTTTTGCCAATCTTTACTTTTTGTTCTATTTAATTTTTGGGTATGTTTGGTTAAAAGGAGGGACAAGAAAAAAATAAAAAAATTTATATATCGTGTAAAAAAAATTATTTTTCTTAGTGTTGTTTGGTTAGAAAGAAAAATAAAAAGATATAAAATAATTTACTTTAATATAATTTCCTATTTTGTACTCATATATTCTAAAAATAAATTGAAAAATTAATTATTAAGGGTATAATTGTAATTTTGATATCCAAAACCATTTTTCTCTCTTTTTTCTCCCATTTTTTTTTTTTGGGGGGGGGGGGGAATTTGTCTCGAAATTTGTATTTTATCCTTCCCATTTTCATTCCTCTTCTATTTTCCTTCCATACCAAACACACCCTTAATCTTTCTATTTTAAAACGGTCCACGAACTTAATTTTTTTATCTATGTAGTCTGCGTGTTACAATAATTTTTTTTTTGTTAAAAGTTCAAAGTGACAATACCACATGAAAGTCATTATAATTTTTTCATGTAAAAAAATGTTGTACCTTTTATGGCGTGTAGTAAATTTGAATTTTTGACAGAGTTATTAAATTTTTTAAAAAAATTATTGTACTGTGGATGAATAGTGAAGTGCAAAATTTGGGATCATGACAAAAAAAAATTATATATATATATATATATATTTATTTATTTATTTTAATTTAATTTTAATATTTAAAGTTAATAAATGAGATAAATTGACATTTTTTTCTCGCTAGCTCTCTTTCTATCTCTATTTTTAAATTAAAAGATAATTTTGTCTATTTTTTAGCATATTCAATTAAATTATTTAGAAAATATTTTCTAATTTATTTTAATTAAAAACGGGTAAAATATAGATTTTTTAAAATAGAGAGAAAAAACCAATAATATTAAAATACAATGGATTAAAAGGCAAATAATCTTTAAGAAAAACTTTTGCATTGTTGGAAATTAAGATTTAATGGCAAAAATTATATTTTAAAAAGGTGGGAAAAAGGTAGAATATAAGGTGACGTTGGGTAATCATTTCTGTTATGAAAATTTTGTTTCAATCGCGTTTAGTAATGATAATTTTTTTTTTAACAGAATCACGTTTGGTAACAATTTTATTCTAAAATAAAAAAAAAATAAAAAAAATGTTTTGAGAACATTTTTTTTTTTGGCCAGATGGCGGCGACGGTGACCGGACGGCGGCGGTTGGACGGCTCTCCGGAAGTTGCCGGACAGTGGCCGGCAGGCGATGTAGAGGTGACCGGCGACGGTTGCAGGAGGACAGCTGCCGGTGGCGGGGATGAATAATGACTTTAATTTTTGTGAATGAGATAGGAATAATGAGAAACAATTTTTTTTTGTTTCTCATTTTTTAAGAAAAAAATGGGCACAATTCTCAAATGAGAATGGAATGGGAACGGGAACAAAAATTACTAAACGCTATTACTAAACAGAAATTTAAAAAATCTGGGAATGAGATGAGAATTTCTGAGATAGAAACGGTTACCAAGCGGGGCCTGAGGATATTTTGACCATTTTAAAGGTATAAAAAAATATAATTTTAATTATTTTTTAATTTAATAATATAATTTTGAAATTTGAATTATTTTGAAATTATCAAATTTAATTAATTTTAACTATTTAAATAAATAAAAAAAGAAAAAAAAAATAGTGTGTAGGGTGTAGTTTACCGAGAGAGAGGCCTCAAAATCAATGAGGGTACAAATATTCTTTTCTTTTTTGTGTAAATAATTCCTTGGAATTTGTAAATTTAAGAGGGCGAAAATAGAGAGATCGATTTTCTCAATTTTTATTTATTGATAAGACTAAATTAATCAATTTTAATATTATTATATCGATTTACTAAATTTTTATTTATTGATAACACTAAATTAATTAAATTATAATATTATTATATCGATTTACTAAATTTTTATTTATTGATATTTTTTTTTTCCTTTTTTTGGGTAGGTGACTTGAAGGTTACGGGTTCGAGTCATGAAAATAACATCTTATAAAAAGTAAGGTAAGGTTACGTACAATAGACTTAAGTGGTCCGACCCTTCCCAAGACCCCGCGCATAACAGGAGTTTTGTAATACCGGACTGTCCTTTTTTTTTTTTAGCAGGGGTTCCTCTTTTAGTTGATTTACGTGGTCAATCAATTTGCTTGCATACATAGAAAAGTTAGAAGAGGAAAAAGTAGATATTTACCGGGAAGGTCTTGCATGAACAACTAGAGATGTTAAAAAAATGGAACCAACGGATAATCGAGAGAAAACAAATCGAATGGTCTGGTTTTAAAATCGACTAAATAATTTGATTGTGATTTTGGTTTTGGAATTAACAACTGAAACGATTTTTATTTTTATTTTGGAATAATAACCACGAAATAGAACCATGAAGCCGAACCTCGAAATCGATATTTTAAATATATATATTTATAGTGTAACTCTTAATATATATATATATATATTTATTTATTTATGTGTTTTTTAATTTGCTTTGTAAACTTTGATTTGTATTATTAAGACCATTATTTATCGTTGCATTTAATTATGGTTAGAAACGTTTATTATAACGATTAATAATTTTATGGTTTGATTTTATTTTTTGGAATTTATATTTTATATTTTAATTATGTTTTTTGTTTATATAAAAAAATAATGGTCCGCGGTTTTGCGATTTTGGTTTTATATTTTTATAAAATTGAAAAATATTAAATAGTTTCGCGATTTTGGTTTTAGTTTTAGTTTAATATATATCTAACGGTTTTGGTTTTAGTTTTATATGAAACCAGACCGAAACCGAACCATCAACATCTCTATGAATAGCCAAGAAATTTAAATTTTTTGCTGACTTTATATATTTAAAATATTTTTGTCGATAAATACTAAATTATTCCTCTATTTTTTTTTTATAATATTTAAAATATTTTAAACATTTTTATCATATTTTATTCTTAAAAATATTTTATAATATTCTTTTATTTTTATTTTTTACTCTATCTTTCAATTTTTTATTTTATTTTTTGGTGTTTCAGTGGCAAGTCTCTTATTTTACCTCTAATTTTAAAAAAGTTCCAAACGCAATTACAACTTCTTGTTGTGTTTTAGTTCCGCACATTAAAAAAAGACGGAAGACTCAATATACATGTCTATACTCTCATAGTTACATGTATTTAATTTGTGTGTAAAATATTTGTTAGATATAACAAATATTACACAAGTACATGTAATTTGTAAGTTATATGTATTTGTAATTATGTATAACTAATATTACACAGTTACATGTAATTAATATTACACAATGTGTGAGCACATGTAGGACTAATACAGAATAAAAAATCAGTTTAAAGTATTAAATCAAAACTTATCTTTTAAGGGAACTAATAACAAATTATACCCGTTATTTGGATGTAATAGCCAATTATCCTTTTTTTTTTTTTTTTTCTATTATTATTATTTTTAATTATTTTTTTATTCTTCAAATCCTGTTTTTTAGATTTTTTTATTTTCATGAAGGATTGGGATTGATTCAAAGAAAATAGATAAATGAGATAAATTATTAAATTTTTTCAAAAAATAATATTGTCTAAAAAATTCACATTCATATTAAATTTTATACCCTTTAAATTTTCATTAGTTATCCAGACAACACTGACCTCCTTCTTGATCGAGCATGGACTCTTCTTCCAACCCCTGATTGTGAAAAGGTTCACGTTGTCTGGTCGATTTTCTAAAAACATTCAATAAACCGGTATTGGTCGTTACCTCGTCACCTCTGCTCGAAAGCTCAACCCTTCTCCTTTATTGGGCCAATTAGTTTTTATTTAATTATTGGGCGTTCATAAGCCTAACGCCTACTGTACATGTGGGTCTTATCTGTTGGGACCAGCGAGCCCTGCCCATAAGCCCACCAACATATTCCTCCAATCATGGCATAAGAAGGTGAAAGACCTTAACGTGTTTTGGTTAAGGACTAACCCTCTTGCTTCACCTGCTTCAATCCCAAAAAATTCAAGTGACACATTTAATATATTCCCGCGTAATTTGTCCTGCACAGACTAGATTTCTTATTCTCACGTCCCAAGGACTTCACTGGAGAACACCCCCAACAACTCCTTTTGCAAGGTCCCAGTGACATAACAAGCGCTGGGAGAGTCCTTGCACTCCATTACACAACTCGGACAAAAACTGTCTGGTCACCTTCACCTCTTCATCCGTTATCAAGCTTTTTACATCAACACTTACATATTTGAAAATTAATATAGTACTTTTAGTGACGGAAAATCACTTATTTTATTTATTTTTTGGTAAAAACTACTTTATTTGTAAATAAACACGAAATCTATTCATTGCTTTATATATATATAATACAAGCAACTCCAAACCATTGGTGGGAAAAACATGCACAACTACCTATCTCACTCTTTCTGTATTTTTAAGTATTTTTTTTGAACTCCCAAACAGAGAATATATATATATATATATATATATATATATATTTTGGTAGAAAAGATACAGTACAGAAACTAGCGACTAGACAAGGAGCCTTTCGCGTCCATGTCAACTAACAGTAAACTCTCAATACCCTCCGGAGGTTCTTCAAGATAATGCATATCTGATCTATTATTCGTCCCCATCTGAGCTAGAAAATCCGCGCAACAATTGCTCTCTCTTCTGATTGCTCGGAGATCAACATCATGGCTCTCGGCTATGGATTTGCATTCCATAATCTATCTTCTTAAGAGGTGTGTATCCGAACAATCTCCCTTAATCAGGTCGATGGCTTCCTGGGAATCTGATTCGACAATCACTCTCATGAATCCTCTAGAAATCACCAGGCAGAGCCCCGCATGTATTCCTTTTATCTCCACCTCCAAGCATATATATATATATATATGCATGCAAAGCCAGATAGTAATTCTCAATAATAATAAATCTGACAAATTAATTATTTTATAAAAATAAAAAAATAATAAAGTAATGTCTTCCATGGTACATGCACTTGTACATGAAGAGGTTTAAATCTCCTCGGAAAAAGCATATTCTTAATTTCTTGTGGCAGAAGAAAAGGCCTGTTCTCACTTTATTTTTTCTTCTTGTGGCAGAAGAAAAGGACTGTTCTCACTTTTCTTTTTCTTTTTTCTTTATATATATATATATACACATATACATATACATATATATATATATATATATATATATATATATATGACCCTCCTCTAATACACTACTACAATACAACGGCTATATTGGATACAACGCACAAGTTACAAGTTTACCTTAAAAAAGTTACAAGTTCGTCTAAAAAAATTACAAGCACGCCAAAAGAATTACAAGTTACAGGTTACAAGTTTTTTCCAAAAAATTATAAATTCGTCTAAAAACTTGTGACTTCTTTAAGGCAAACAGATGAGCTGTATAGTACAGTCGCTGTAGGGTAGCATTGTCCACACACACATACACACACACATATATATATATATATATATATATATATATTATACTTCAAGACTTTGGAGGCAACTCTGATCTCTCTCTGTATTTTTTTTATTTAAGTTTGAACTTAAAAATTCTCTTGCATCGAAGATCAAACTCCAAAGTTTGTGTTCACACACAGTGATCTATGTTTTTTTTTACTCTGTCGTATTTACTTTTAATATATTATATATATTTTTAAGGTACTTTTTATACTCTGTCATATTTACTTTTAATATATTATATATATTTTTAAGGTAATTTTTTTTAGCTATAAATAGTTATTCATTTAAGCAACTCGGTACAATATGTTTTTACAAAATTCTATATTGATTATATCTCATAATCACACTAAATACGGAATTAATTAATAATTTAAAGCATGGATTATAGGACACAAGAATGAAAAAAAAAATCGAAAGCGTACCTGTCTTGGCTGTTGTAGGAGATTGAACTGTCGCAGCGGAATACACACTACGTATTCCTCCTTATGATCTAGATTATTGCGGTGGTGGCTTTCAATGAGAAGAAACTCTTGATCTAGACTAGGGAGGGGACCTGGTTATTTATATTAGGGTTTCTCGTTGGACTCTCCCATAACGGATTTCAACGAAATCTAAAACCTACACTTGCAACTTAACTGGGTTTCTACATAAAAGATGCCACAACCCAAATCAAAATATGATAATTGATTATTTAAGCTGGTTATATAATAGATTATTCATTAACTCATTTTTGTAAAAAAAAATTCTTTAGCCCACAATTTTTTTTTCCAACATGTTCACCATAAAATGTATTGTAATTTTTAACTTGAAAAATTAGAACGATTTTTGGGGATAATAATTTTGAACTTCTAAAAATTTTATTGTAGTGCATGTATTGTATATAAACAAAAAATTATATTTCGTAAACTGTTGACCAAGAATTTCATATTTAGTGATAATTCGATCAAGTTGTAATTTTTTTGATAAAAGGTATCGTCGGTTGGTCAACTATAAAGACGTCATTATTGAAATCGATTTGACAGAAGTGGGCAAACTGTTATTGGAAGAATGCCCGAGAAATAACTGGTGATTAATATTTTTTTTTTGGTTGGGCTGGTGATTAATATTTGAATGCATATATTTTTAACGATTTTTAATTGATAATTATATTTTAAGGGGTTTTAGTGAAAAATTTACGAAATTAAAATTTTAACCTATGCAGTCTATATACTGTAGTGATTTTTTCAGATGTACAAAGTTACTATAATACGCAAAAATTAATGTAATTTTTTCACATAAAAATTACAATAATTTTTATAAAGTACAATGACTTTTGGATTAAAAAAATTTATTATATTATGTGAACTGTATGAGTTAAAATTTTAATTTGATAAATTATTCACAAAAAAGTCCTATATTTATAAGTAATTATTTTATTTTCTTATTAAATTAATTTAATTTGATAAATATTTAATATATTTATTTTTAAATAGTGAATTTTGTTATCAAGGCGTCTTTAACGGCTACATCTACATGTAAAATATAATCTAAATATTTAAAAATTAATTTTTATTTTGGAACAATAATTTTGATATATATATGTGAAATATAATTTAAAAAATATAATTTTGATATATATATATATATATATATATATGTATGTATGTATGTGAGGGTTAAATTGAATGGGTAATGTGGATAGAATAACACGTGATGTTGCTACATTTACATGCAAAATATAATTTAAATATTTAAAAATTGAATTTTATTTTGGAAAAATAATTTTGATATACATATGTGAAATATAATTTAAAAAATATAATTTTGATATATATATATATATATATATGTATGTATGTATGTATGTATGCATGTATGTATGTGAGGGTTAAATTGAATGGGTAATGTGGATAGAATAACACGTGATGTTTTGAATGTTGGGGACATTGGAAAGAGGGGAAGTCGTGGCCAGATGTGATGATGATAATGATGATGATGATGATGTCAGTCTCACCATGTGATAGAATCATGTGTCCATGTGACCCACTCTCTCATTATCTTATGCTATGCCTCCCTCCTTATCATACCATCATCTCATAGCTGGATTTATTTTTTTTTTGGTATATCCACGAGTGTGTCTTCTCTCACTCACGCAAGATGAAAGACTAACTCGTTCGGAGTGCGTAATTGTCCCTCCCAAGAAATATTTTTTCGCAGGTTCTAACTCCTGATCTTACAGAAATCCCTCAACTGCTTTAATTCATGTGTGTTTTAACACTTGAGTTACACATTGTTGATAAATAATAACTGCATTTTTTTTTCACATTAATATTCACATAAATTTGGAGATGCAAAACTCCAAAGTAGGTAGAATATTAGGTTGGTAAGAACATTGACTAACTTTGGTGATTTTTTTTATTTTTTTTATTTTTTAATAATTTTTCTAGATTTGGAGTTTGAATGTTCATTTTTGGTCTGATTTTTCTAGATTTGGAGTTTGAATGTTCATTTTTGGTCTGATTTTTCTAGATTTGGAGTTTGAATGTTCATTTTTGGTTTTTGAAGTATTTTTACATAGATCTTGAAATTTATTAAATTGCATATTTTAATCTTTTAAGTCCCATTTGGTTATGTTTTTGTTTTTTGATTTCTATTTTTGCTCCAAAAATTTTGGGGTTAATATATAAAAACGTGCTTGGAAACATGTTCCCAGTTTTTTTTAGAGTAATTTAGGACTATTTCCACAAAACTATTTTAAGCTTGTCACTACCATTCCGCAAGCCGCCACCATACATTTAAAGATAAAAAATTTTTGCAACAAAACGTATTTCTTGTCCATTCTCATAAATTAATAGAATCAATTTCAAGATAATGATCTTTACTAAATATGTTTCTATTTCCGTAGTACTCAAGAACGAAAACAAATTCTCATCTCATCCCATCTCAATTTATTGGAATTAGAAAGAGAAAAACGGGAACACTAACCAAACGCCGCCTCATATTACACATTTGTTTCAATCTCACAAAATTAAAAATATCGTTAATGATTGTAAACATAAAATGGATTGTACTCAAAACATGACTTTTTAAATATAGATATTTTCATCATTTTATCAGTTTACTAGATCTTATACGTTTTTTTTTCTGATAATGATTCATATTTTTCTCTAATTTTTCAGATAATTCGTTATTAAAAAAAAAAAAATTAAAAATCTTAAATTTAATATACTGATAAAATGACAAAATAGTGCTTTTGGTTGGTAACAACATTGATTAACTATTGATGTCTTTTATTTTAACCTTTTTGTTTCTTTTAGGGAAAAAAAAGATTTAGATTTTGAGATTAAAAAATTACTCATGACTTAACTTTATTAGTTGGGAAAATACATAATTGACTATGCTCACTAATTTGAGAGAAGTAAAAGAAATTGAGAGATTTTTTTTTTTTTTAAAAAAATACATTAAAATTATAATTAATAAAAATAATTTTTAATTTATTTTTCTATTGTATAAGGAAAAAAAAAAAAAAACCAAAGTGAATTATTTTCATTTTTCTCATTTTTCATTCTCAACCAGACATGAAAATTTAGGTGAGGTTTGATTAATATTTTTGCTTTTCTATCTGTACTCTCAATAAAATGGGATAAAAATTCAGTTTTTGTTCTGAAATATTCTGAGAGTGGAATCGTATTTGGTAACGATAACTATTCTTTAAAATGTACTTATAATTTCTCAAGATAAAAACAACCGAAAAAATACATTTAGTTCAAACTTCGATTGTTTTTATATAATGATAGGCGAGATGAAGATGAGGGGTGATAATGGTGGCCAGTGTGGGTGGCAACGCCATGGTGGTAGTTCTTAACATTTACCCTTATAAAATAAATTAAAAATAATTTCGTGAGAATGAATAAAAATCAATTTATTTTTTTTTGTTTTTGTTTCTCAAATTCTTAAGAATTCAAGAAATACTACTAAATTTTGAAAATATTTGAGAATAAAAATATATTTACCAAAGAAATTTTTGTATATTAATCCCAAAATTCTAGGAGGAAGAACAAAAATACAGAAATACAAACCCTAAGCCCCCGTTTGGTAACCATTCTCATCCCAAAAATTCTCATTCCATTCCCAAATTTTTATTGGGCATAACGTTTGGTAACTATTCCCATTTTTTTGTTTCCATTCTCATCCCATTCTAAAATGGGAATTGTGCCCATTTTTTCTTAAGGTTTGAGAAACAAAAAAAAATTGTTTCTAAAAATTCTCATTCTATTCCCAAAAATTAAAGAGGACCGCCGCCACCGCCGTCGGCCTGCCACCGTCACCATCGTCTGCCGCCGGCCAGCCACCTCCAGTTGCCATCCGCCACCGTCCGGCCGCCGGCTCCGGCCGACCACCATCAAGCAGCCACCACCGTCTTCCGGCCACCGTTTGGCTGCCGCCTCCGGCCAAAACAAAAAATAATATGTTCCCAAAATTAAAAAAAAAAATATCTAAATTTGAGAATAAAATTGTTATCAAACGCGATTTTGTTTCCAAAATTAAAAAAAAAAATTATCGTTACCAAACGCGATTCTACTCCCAAAAAGAAAACATAATTCTCATTCCATCCCACTGCATAGGATGAGAACAGAAATAGTTACCAAACGGGCCGCCTATGTTTCCCTTTTACATCCTTCAAATCAAATAACACTAGCAAAAATAATTAAATAATTGAGATTTTATCCACATATATCTTTAAAAAAAACATATCCAATTTCTCAGTACTAGCACAAGTCATACTGTCAAATGTCCAAAATCATTACACTACGTAAAAATTACTATAATTTTTTACACATAATTTACAATAACTTTAGACTACTCGAAAAAATACTATAAATTGTTCACCGAGAACCCTTAAACATAATAGATCACAAACTGATGTACAAAAAACCTACTAATACAAAAACATCACTTCATTCTCTTGGCAATCTTCTTCCTAGGTTTCTTACCATTATTATTATTACAACTACTTACCTTATTTTTACAATCTGGGCAAAACCAGTCATCTTCTGGAACCCCATCGAGCGGCGGATCGCAACAATCAATGTGGGTCCCGACCCCACACCCGACGGACCCACTTTCATCCCCGCATATCATCATAACCTCCCCTCGCTCTCGGGAACCACAAACCCGACACGTCAGATCGGATTTTCCTTCTCCTTCTTCCTCCTCCTCCTCCTGAGAAGGGGTTTGGTCCTCCGCGATCTCGTCCGTTCGGTTCTGCAGGTTCTTAAACGACTTCTCGGCAAACGAATGGGTGTTGTATTGGACATTTTTATCGAGGGGGTAGCCCGGTTTGCAGACGTATTCGACCAAGTAATCGGCCAAAACGCAAGGGATTTCGTGTTGTAAGAACTCCTGGACCCACATGTCAACACGTGGCATCCCAGGACTGACGATGGCAAAATCGATCCCCGATTCGAGGAAGCGAGTGTATGGAGGTGAGGTGGCTAATATTGTACCGTCTCCAGCTTTCACCGCTCGCTTCAAAGTATCCTAAAATTAATGATGTAAGCTTTAATTTTATTGAATCACTAAGGATTGCCCGAGCCTAAAGGCATTATATTGATTTTATAATTTATATATATATATATATATTAAATAAAAAGATCAATTAAATAGCTGTAAAGGGTATAAAATATAATTTTATTCAACCGTTTTAGCAGTAGAACTGTGAAATTTTTGTGCGATATTTTAAAATAATTTGTTTGTTAGAGATATTATATTATATAAAATTATAAGAATTTTTATGCAAGAATAAATTTGGGACAACGAGAATACGGTAAAGAGAGTAACAAAAAGAAATCTAGACGAAGAAATTAAGAGAACGTACCAATGGAGGCGCGATGCATTCCCCGTAAACGACGATCCGCATTCCATAGAATGCCCCATGACCGGTTCTCTCCTTTACAAGCCGCCACTTCCTTGGAGCCTCCATGTTGATCGCACCATCCTCGCTTAAGCCGTTCTTGTGCCATTCGTAAGGCTCCTCCGGTAAGAATCTTCCCGCCTGATTACAAGCCGTTAAGTAATCCGTTTTCAAAATCCACCTGCATTTCGACGGTGAACCAATGACAAGTTGTTTCAAAAAGATTGGATCGTTCTCAAGAATTAAATCCTAAAAAGTGAATAAATTACGATGATTTTCTTCAGTTCCAGGAAATTTGTTCTGAAATACGAAAACAGTAAGGCACTATCTGGTAACGTTTTTTTTGTGTTTTTTTTTCCCTTTAATTTTAAAAATAGTGTTTGTTTTGTTCTTAAATTAAAAAATAAAAATATGATTTTAAATAATTTTTTCGAAAAGTCGCTTGTTATTTTTACATTATAAAAGATCGATAAAATAGAACCTCCTAGGCCTCGTTTGGTTACTGATTCCGTTCCCTAGTTTTTGTTTCCGCTCCCAAAATTTTGTGATTAATGAATAGAAACTCATTTGATAAACACGTTTCCGTTCCCAAAATTTTGGGAATATTTCATAAATTCCTTAAGAATTTGTTCAATCCCACAAAACTATTTCCACCACCATCCTACCAGCTATCACCACCCCATGGGCTACAATACATTTAAAGAAAAAAAAAATGATAAATGTTGCAACCAAACAAATTTCTTGTTTTTGTTCTCATAAACTAAAAGAAGTAATTTCAGGGCAATGGTCGTTACCAAACATGTCTCTATTTCCGAAATACTCCAAAACAGAAACATAATTCCCATCCGAGTTTATTGGAAGTAGAAACAGAAAAGCAGAAACACTAACCAAAAGCCACCTTAACTACTTCTCAATCGTTTATAATTTTTTAAATTAAGAAATCATTTATAGGGGAAATACTATCAATAATTCTTTTGACTTTTCTGTTCTTGTTTTCGGGCAGAAGTACTTTTTTGTCAAATTATCTATTCTTATTTTAAAAAGTACTTAAAAAACGTTACCAAACCGCGCCTAAGGCACTGTTTGGTAGCACAAAATTCAAATCCCGGAATCAGAATGCAAAACAAACGCAAGCAAATTTTAACTTTTTTTTACACGGGTTTATTTCAAATTCCAATTCCGAGACTCCAATTCCATTCAAACCAAACACCGTCTTAACGATAACACAAGCAAATCTAATAATTGGAAGAAGAAAAAAAGCATACCTTCCCGATGCAGCAGCGGCAAAAAACTTTTCGGTTCTACGTATAGGGTCGGGAGCAATGAAATGTGTTGCCTGATAGGACCAATGGTGAGAATCTCGACATACTCTTCCTTTTAAGCGCTTAATAACCTGCTGAAACTCCTTCCTTTGTAGCCTGTGACCGCTCAATATAAACCACACGGGTTCAGCTTTAGCTTTTTGAATTTCTGTTGCATCCTTAACCGTTTTTCCGCCCTTCGTTTGGGCTCGATTCGATTTGGACGCCAATTTTTTTCCCTTGTTTTTTTCTTCGTTATCAATAGGTTGATTCTCCTTCTCCATTTCAACGGGGTTCTCGCCTTTGCCACTTTCATTGTTTTCCCTTTCCGACTTGTCGCCTTTTTTCTTTCCAATTTTGCCCCCAATTTTCGGATTCGTCAACTTCTTGACAGCAGGGAGAGATTTTTTTATGGTTTTGTTTGGAATGTGTTTTTCCCGTTGAGTTATCTCCGTAGAAATTGAATCAACTGGCTCAGCCGTCTTTTCACTCGAAATTACGATTTTGCCCCTGTCGGTACTAACAACATCCCTATCTCCGCCGTCTTGAGCACGTTCTTCTTTCTCTGTTTGGATCTTTCGGCCAGGAGGAAGAAAATTTTTCTTGGGTTTGTTTGGAGTGTGTTTTTTCCGTCGATTTATCTCCGTGGAAGTTGAATCAACCGGCTCTGCCGCCTTTTCACTTGAAATTACGATTTTGCCCCCATCAGTAGTCACAGCATCCCTATCTTTGCCATCTTGAGCACATTCTTCTTTCTCTGTTTGGGTCTGGAGGGCAGGAAGTGAATTTCCCTTGGTTTTCCGCTGCGGTGTCTTCTCTTTCCCATTGATCTCCATAGAAGTCGAGACACCCAATTCAGATTTCTTTACATCGTTAGGCTTTTCACTTTCGATTTCCTTTTCCCCCCCCTCAATAATTTCAACACATTCCTTCCTCTCTGTTTGGGTCTTATTCTTTTCCATTTCATTTTCTTTCCCCTCGTGATCAAAACCCGCCTTCGGATTCAGTAATTTCTTCACAGAAAGAAGATTATTTCTCTTGGGGTTGACCGAAACATGTTTTTTCCCTCGGTTTCCTTTCTCTTTCCCAGAAATCTCAATAGAAGTCGATACAATTGGTTCCGTTTCCTTCAAATCAACTGCCTTTTCACATTCAATTCCTTTTTTGCCGTCATCTTCAACACATTCATCCTTCTCCGTTTTCTTCTCAATCTTTCCTGTATCACTTTCGCCCCCTTCTCGATCTGGAAGAGAATTGTTATCGGTCGTCATTGAAAGATGTTTCTGCCCTTCAGTTAATTCACTTCCAAAATCTTCTTTATGTTCTGGTTCATCCTCCTCTCCAAGCTTCTCCAATGGAGGAGCCACCGCAAACCCATTAGCATCTCTATCATCTGGAGCCTCTGTTTCATCATCAAACGGTGTAATCTTATCGCCCATATCCAAATCAACAACAGCTGGAGAGGCGGATTTGTTAAGGAAAATTGAACCCTTCTTGTTCCCACTGTCAACTTTACCAATATTCGATTTTGATCCCAAAATCCTTTTCCCAATCATCGTCTTCTTCAGTGGTTTTGTATGAGAATCGCTATTTTCCCCTTTATGCATATCCAAATTAATGTCCGACGCTTGACTACCATTGAAATCTTTCCTTAAATCCGAAGTTACAATTTCTGCAACACCCATATCATGAACTAACGAGTTTTTACCAAAACTTGGGGGGGTTAAAGTGTCAATTAATGAGTTCTTTACAGGTTCAATAACAGCATTTTGAACACTTTTTTCGGGAGAAAGATTTTCAGCCATTTTCAGAGATTTGGAGCTACCATAAGAACTATCCAACTTCCTTTTCTCTGGCCGTGCGTCAGTATGAAAACCATCACTAACAACAAGTATATCCTTACCCATATCCATATCATTTGCAGCCATTTCACCAGAGATCGGTGAAGCCGTTGCTGTTCTTCTTGGAGTTTTTCTCGAGTAACTCATGGCAGTCAACTTAGCTGAATCCAATGGAGGAGGCGACCTTTTAGCAGTTCTAGAAGCAGAAGACGGCTCATTTCCAGCCTTTACTGAATTTGGTGTTCTTTCATGCGTCTTGGATTGTTCAGCAGAATGAAAATCACCAAGAACAACTGAGTCTCGAGAATCGAGTACCTCTGGATTGTTAATACGAATTTCAAGTGAAAATGAAGACAGATTAAGGTCACGTTTGGATGCACTTGAATGCAATTGGTTTGGTGATATTTCCTGCTTCAATTTTGGTGATTGGTCAGATTTTTCAGCTATGGTTCGTGAAGTAAGAGGACTGGCTGTTATTTTTCTCTCCCCAATTTGGTCTTCTGCTTCATCTTCTGAATCCTTGGCTTCAGCCTCTAACGTCTCCAATTCATAACCGCTGTAGAAAAAACCGAGAGTGGCCGCACAAAAATCAAGCTCTGAAAATTGCGTTTCTATATACTTGTATGCGAATCTACAATATTATACATATGCAAATGTAGTTTCCGTTTATGAATTTCTTAAGGTTAATCACAATTCACTCCTTTTTCTTTTCTTTTTTTTTTTTTTTTTTTTTTTTTTTTTACGGTAAGTTATATCTAGGTCAACTTACATCTCGACTAATCACCTCACTGGACGATCTTAAGAATGCACTCACTCACATCGTCCTAGTGCAGTTAGGATTAAATTCATGGAGCGCTCTCCAGAACAGTCGCAACCTAGATTAACAAGGAAACAGAGCAACTCCTCTTGCTAACCGGACTAACACCTTATTAAGTAATCATAACTAACTCTAGAAAATATATTTTACTCATAACCCAAACTAAATAAAGCACCATGGGGAAACGTTTTTCTTAAACAAGTTTTTTTGTTTTTAAAAAAAAAAATACTAATCTTTAAAAGTAGAATTTATTTTGCACTTAAAAAAATATTTTAAAAAATAATATTAACAATAAAAAATTAAAAAAAACATGAATTTAAGTACTTTTATCCAAAACCAAAAAAAAAATAAAAAAAATTATAAGATACCGATGGACCAAGACCTTTCCGAAAACATTTTTTCAATCATTTAAAATATAATACTAAGATATATTCCATGCTAAGTTAAATTAACTCTTTAGCTTTTAAAAAGTATTCAAAACCGTGCCAAAATTAATTTATTATTTTCTTTAATTTAGTATATCCTATACAAAGACATGTTACATACGCATGTTTGTGTCCAATAATAAGAAAAACACATATCTGAAACATCAACTTGCTTTTTTAAGTCTTACCTTTTATCATAGTTGGCTTCCGGAAGAATTTCCCAAGCCTTCAAGCTGAAAATAGAAAAGCACAAGAAAAGAATTATACGCCCACATCTAGTAAGAAAAATTCAGGCAAGTCGGATCATAGTACTATTCATGAAATCTTTAATGGCATGTTTGGTTGGACGGAATGGAATCATCATTCCGCCCTCGATTCCCATTCCGTTATTTGGTTCTCCAATGGAATGGAATGGAATGAAAACCAAGAGAATAGAATTCCATTTGAAATGGACAGGAATCAAGTTCAGCACAATAGAATAAAAACTAAAATGACAAAAAAAAATCATCGCTGATCCAACCCAATTCAGAAATTAGAAAATAGAAACAAAAAATTGAGAACAAAAACTGAAAAATTGTGAATAAAAACTGAAAATTGAGAACAGAAATAGAAATACGGAAAATTGAGTGGAATAGTAAAATATAACAAAATGAGAGAAAGAATGAAATAGTAAAATATAATAAAATTCTCATTAAGGGTATAATGAGAATTTTATTATATTTCACTATTTCATTCTTTCCCTCATTCCATACTAACCAAACAAGTGAATGGAATAGTGATCTCATTGACCATTCTATTTCGTTCTTTCTCTCATTCTATTATTTCTTCCATTCCATTTCGTCCAACCAAACGAGCCGTAAGGGCAGTTCGGTTGTCTAAATTATCCTATTTTTGATAACTTATTTGACTCTTTCACCATTTACATATGATTGAATCAAATTTACATATTATTTCTTTAAACAAATAAACATACAATTGTTTTAATTTACTTAAATTTTTAAGCAATACTTTACTCCAATTACACGACAAAATACCATCTAAGACAACTAAAATGGTATATGCTGCAAGAGAAATTTCTCAGACATACCAGTCTTCCAACCATTTATGATTGACAAGCTTTATCTTCTTCATTTTCTTGGCAAGCTCATACTTTTCCCCTGTTTATATGCAAATCCACCATTTAAAATTAAATAACACCGAAAATACTAACATATTATTCAATTCAATTCCGTTATATGACATATATATGTGTGTGTGTGTGATACACACACACACATATATAGTAGGAAGAATGAAACAACATACCCTCAAACTTGTAGCATACCAGATGAGTGACTTTGTTTGCTACTAAGGGCTTCGAAAAGTTTGCACCCATCAAGCCAACCATTGTCTAAATAGAAAAACATAACCTCTAGTCAGTTTAAAGGTAACCATAACGCATTTCACCATTTGTTAAAAATGACTTTAGGGTGCGTTTGGCTGAGGTATTTGAAGATTTTATTTTTTTTTGGTACAAACGTTGGGGAGGGATTTTTGAACACTAGATCTCTTACTAGGGAGGCACACTAGATAATGGCTAGAATATAAACCTTGGGCTTGAAGAAGGTATTTGATTTCAAAAAGAGATGTATATGTTTCTTAATAAAAATTCTTAAAAAGAATTTTACAAAATCCGTTTTTGAAATCAAATACCTCAGCCAAATTGCATATCAAACTAGGAATTAGGATATAAAAAAATAAAATAAATAAATAAAAAATAAAAAAATTGGTTAATCATTAAAATAATAAGCTGAAACGGCGGTTTTCACACCATTATGTCATCGCGGTCTTGCCGTTGATAGCCAGTCAAGCAAACCATTAAAGATTTGGCACCTGGAATCCCGTTCTTATCTCGAAGAGGTCTATACATGATCTGTAAGAAAACATATAAAATAACTTTTAGATAAATCAACAGAATAGTTTTAAAAAAATTGAAAGTACAGGAGGGAAGAATTACAATAGAGATTAATAGTTTGTTAGGTTTAGTCTGGAAACAACTCTCCAGTCTCCACCCCAAAAAACAGATTTTTCCAAATGCATTTCTAAAATAAATCTTTTGAATGAGAAAAAAAACCGAGAAATTGGTTAAAAGTCACAAACGAAACAGACCCTAATCAATAGAGAGCTAAAGAATCATTACAATCATACTTTCCAAAACTATAATGTCCAAACAAACAATGAAATGTGTTAACGCTGAAGGATTCAAGTCCTAATTTCATGATTTTGATAAGCCAATTAACTTGAATGTTTGTCTAAACTAATATCGTGTTTGAGATGTGATGATAGTATTTAAAGATATTAGTCAGATTTGTGTTGTATAACACTTCCGTGATAAATCAGATAAAGATTGAATAGGTATTATTTAATTGGGTTAAATTTTTAAACTAAACGATTTACCCCCCATTTATTGAATGCAGATTGAAATTGCGATCTCACATTCTTCCATTTACATAAAAAAAATTACAGCAGCCTAATCAAATACTTATAGACCATGTTTGAGTTTTTGAACAACTGGAAACATGGAGACCGCAAAAAACAAGCAGCATATTTATGCACCGGACAACTTCAATATTAATCATCTAAGAGCTTTAAACTGACAAAAGATCTCGGATTCTGATTCTTCCAGGGATAAGCTTGATCAAATTAAAGAAGTATCCGGAGAAACCCAATGGGCATAACTCACTCATAAAAGACGCCTTGTAAGTGGAGGAATGCCCTAGGCTTTATATATAGCTCAAGATCACGTAACACAAGGGATGAGGGATTCAACACGCCCCTCACGCGCAAGGTGGACTTTGACAAACCACGGTGAATAGATATTGAGCGGGAGGGGGATCAACGAGGGATTTAACATGCACCATCGTGCGCAGGGTGAACTTTGACAAGCCACAACGAACAGATATCAGGCCCATTACTGATGTGGAATTCAACACACCTAACATTAGACAAAGCCCGACTTTGATACCATGTACAAACCCAGTCCCAATGGACCTAACGCACTCTTAAAAAACGTATAGGAGGATTGCCCTAGACTCAAAATCAGGTAACACTATATGGGATTCAACAGTATCATTCAATTCAATTCAAAGCTGAATTTAAGATAAATGAATTCATGATTCCATATCGATTTATGATTATGCTCAACTATCTGAATTGGAAGCAAAAACATACAGAAGTGGGGTCAACAGGCATCCCAACGTCGAAGCTATGATCAACCCATAAGCCAGTGACTAGCGTCTTCCCATCGTTTCGAGCAGCAACACATGCAGGATCATCCTGCACCAAGAAAACATCGAATTCAAGCTTATTCGTCACTTATGGTAACCATATGAACAGAAACAAGAGAGACGGAGTACCCTTGAATTAGAACAAAACTAGAATTCAATGAAATTCAAAATGGAATTAGAAACTTCAAACACAGATTGCACTGACCAGAACAATGTTATCAACAATCAAATGGGTGCAATTGGGGCAATACTGACCCACATCAATCCCCCCGCCATTAACGAGCTTCGACCGAACCTGAACATAGGAAACATAAAAACAAAAACAAATTCAAACTACCGATTCGAATTAAACTCAGAACAGATAAACGAATCAAAATACTGGATTCCCAGAGCAAAAATGGCGACCTTATCTTTGTTGATGGGATCAAATCCAAGCAGAACGAAGCGAACACCCAAAAAAGTTTTCGATGGGTGGTCATAAACTACATCAACGGCACTATTCAACATTGAAGCAGAACAAATTTCTTTACAACAACAAGAACAAAAAAAAAACAGATAAATAAGAAGGGTTTTGGAAAATGAAGAACGAATCGAACGAGAAATTATGAAGAAGATCCAAGCCCTAGATTGAAGCTAAGTAAGGTTTTGTGTTGTGGGCGGTAGTGGGAATTGGAAGAGGTTTATCTGCTCTGATTGTTAAAACTTCTCGGGGAAGGAGGGGGGTCGTAGTGTAATTGAGGAGCAATATTGGGGGGGAAAGTGTTAAAAGAGTTGGAGGGAGGGACATTTTCATGCATTTCGATTTTGGTGCGGTGGCGGGAGACGGAAATTCGTGTCCAATAAGAGAGGACACGTGGCGAGAGAGTGGTTAAATGGGCTTTTTATTATTTGGGCCGGATTTTGGGCCTAAATTGAATGGGCTTTGAAATTTAATTGGGCCTACAATGGACCGGATTAGGGATGTCAATAGTTCGGTTTTACAGCAAATCAAAATCAAAACCGTTAGACATATAGGCCCCGTTTGGTAACCAATCCCATCCCAGAAATTCCCATTCCATTCCCAGATTTTTGGGAATTCTGTTTGGGAATAGCGTTTGGTAATTTTTGTTTCCGTTTCTATTTCATTCCCATTTGAAAATTGTGCCCACTTTTTTCTTAAGAAATGAGAAACAAAGAAAAATTGTTTCTCATTATTCCAATTCCATTCCCAAAACATATGGTTACTATTCACCTACTGGTCGACCACCGCCCGCCGCCGCCAACCACCGCTCACCGTTCGCCGCCGAGGCCCGGTCGGAAATTTCCCGGCCACTCCTGCCGTCGCCGGCGACGGCGCCATTGTCTTCCGACTGGCGTCGCCGGCGCCACCACCGTCCGGTCATCGCCAGAGTACCGCCAGCTACCGGCGACGGCGCCACCGCCGTCAGGCCAAAACAGAAAAGAAAAGAAAAAAAAATAAAAAAAATTAGGATAAAATGGTTACCAAACATAATTCCCTTCCCAAAACATAAAAAAAAAAAAAAAAAAAAATTATCGTTACCAAACGCGATTCTACTCCCAAAAAGAAAACAAAATTCCCATCCCATCCCATCCCACTGCTGGAATGGAAACAGAAACGGTTACTAAACGCCATCATACTAAACCAAAATTGTAATCAAAACTGTCGATTTTTTAAATGGTTTTAAAACGGAACTATACCGCCAAATCGATAAACCATTTAATATTTTTCAATTTTATAAAAAAAAAAAACCGAAACTAAAACTAATAAATCACAGATCGTTGTTTTTTTACATATAAAAAATATAACTAAACGAAACCACAAAACTAACCCTAAAATGTACATAGAGAGAGAAGAGGGTTTAAAGTGTAAATAAATAAAATATATATATATATATATATATATATATATATATATATATATATATATATATATATATTAGAGGTTAAATTGTAAATATATTAAAAAGTGAGGATATATATATCATAAAAATATATTTGAAATATCGACTACACGGTTCGATTTTCATGGTTCAGTTTCGCGGTTACTACTAAAATCAAAATCAAAATCGTTTCGATTTGTTAATTTCAAAATTAAAATCGTAATCAATTTATTTAGCCGATTTTAAAATCGGACCATTTAAATTAGTTTCGCTCGATTATCCGTCGGTTTAGGTTTTATCGACATCTTTAAAGCCCATGATTTGTTGTAGTAAATATCACAAACGTCAGGGGCAGTTTAGTAATTTCAATTTTCTTCATTCAAGGCGGCCCTTTGCGTCCAGTAGCTCCGACGATTTCTTCACTCTTCCACGGTTGCCCACCAACCCCCATCTCTCTCTCTCTCTCTCTCTCTCTCTCTCTCTCTCTCTCTCTCTCTCACACACACACACACACACAGTGATCCAGATGGGGTGGTTGACTCGATTCTTGGGGGCGGTGGCGTTCTTGGCAATCGGAGTCATATTCTCGCCGGAAACCTTCGGGTCAAACTTGGATGGAAAGCGTCCGCCGAAGCTCTCGACCTTCCTCAACCTGGCACACCTCCTCTGCTTCTCCACCGCTTGGGGTGCCGCCCTTTGGGTGACCTTCATCGGCGGCATCATCATGTTCAAGTAGATACGATACAAATACAAATTAAAAATACACCTCAATTTCAGCTTAAATTTTGCAAAATTATGTCGATTAAGTTTCGAAATCTTTCCAATTTATGTTTGGACACTTCTGATTATAGGAATCTTCCGAGGCATCAGTTCGGGAATCTGCAAAGCAAGATGTTTCCGGCCTATTTCTCGATGGTAGGAGTGTGCTGTGCGGTTTCGGTGGCGTCTTTTGGATACCTACATCCATGGAAGACGGCGTCCTCCTCTGAGAAGTACCAGCTAGGGTTTCTTCTCGCCGCATTCGTGTTCAATCTCATCAATCTTTTCGTCTTTACACCTATGACTATTGAGGTAAAATTCTTTGATTGTTGATGTGAATCTGTATTCTATAGTAATATCACTGTCTTGATCAATTTGAGTTTCGATAACATCCATGGCTATAGATTGTGTGCCTGCTGGTATGAAATTAGGGGTTTAGAAATGGAATTAGGAAGAAATCATATAAAGTTAATCCTTGTTCTTAGTGCATTTCTATTAGTTTTTATGAAGCTCTTCATATTTAAGGCAAAATGTAAGGGTTTTCAAAGAACAAAACTTGATAGTCATTTCCTGTATAAACTCAATGTCACTTACATGAGAAGCTCCTGTAAGGGGCAGGGGATGGTGAGCGAGGGGGTGGCGGGGCAGTGGGTGGTGAGTGACGCTGTTGGCGGCTCAAGACAGTGGTGGTGGAGACAGCGTTTCAAGACGGTGGTGGTGGAGCTGGTGTGAAGAAAACAGAACAAAGAAAAAGAAGAAGAAAAAAGTAAGAAAAAAAATGATTAAAAAACAAATAAAATTTTTAAAAAATGTAATTAACAGCCAAATTAGACGAAAGGATTAATTAAAATTGTAATTAAACATACAAGATTTCAAGTGAAAGGCATAAATTTATTGGACCATAGAGAAATCGGTCAATAGTTGGAGGGTAAAAACGTAATTTGTCCTTCTACAAATTACTCTATAATGCCGATAATTGACAGACAATTCATTTGGTGGAGCCAAAAATTTAATTTAGGAGGTGACAAATAGAAAAATTTATAGGATAATGTAACTTATTTTGCACGATAGGTTAGAACATTGTGTGGTACCTTAGGTTGTGTAAGCTAAATGCGCGCTAGCAGAATTTATGTATATATACACTACTGTATACAGTATACCTCGTCCCTGAAGGCACGGGTTTTAGTTTAAATAATTAAATCAAAAGGAAGGAAAAAAAAAAGAAGGATAAATGTCTTGCGTGATTGTGAAGTTGGTGTTTGTTCAATGAAGCACGGGGAGGGGGGGGGGGATTAGTGAGGGGATAGGGGCAGAAAGAGGCGGGAATGGATGGCAATGGTGATGACATGAAGTCTGTTTGCGAGAGAGAGACGCATATCAGAGATTGAAGATAGATGAGGTGACGTCGCGACGACAAGCCCTAATGTTAAAATGTTATTTGTCTCAACCATTGGATCTATAAAATTTAATCCAATGCTCAAAAATGTCGGAAATATAAAATATGTCATGATTTATAGACAAGGCCAAAACCACCCTCACCTATACTCTAGCTGCGTATCTTAGTGATTAAGCAGTGGTTTTTGTGATGTAGATGATGAAGCAAAGGCACAAAGTGGAGAGAGAAGCAAACATCGGAGATGAAGTCGGGTGGACGAAGAACCAAGAAGTTGCGAAAGCAAATCCAAAGCTTGCTTCGATGAACAAGAAATTCGGGATGATTCATGGGATGTCTTCTCTTGCTAATATTCTCTCTTTCGGCGGCCTTGCGATGCATTCCTGGTACTTAGCAGGTAAACTGAATCTCTAGATCGAGCTCTTCTCCTTCTCGTTGTTTAAAGAAAAAAAAAACTTACTTAAATCATGCGGAGAGCTAATGAATATCGGCTTTACTTGTTTCGATCTGTCGATGATGTTAAATTTTATGGAGTTATCACACTCGAAACTTCCTTTGGGACATGAAATAAAGTTGTTACCTAGGAATTCTGTATGAATTATGCACTTGTTCTGCAGCATATATTTATGTTATTTTTTGTGGAATTTGTTTTTTGCACTATGGTTTGTATAATTGATTAAGGCTGTGGTACCATGGTAAGCTTGCTTCATTTTGACATGGAGGTTTTAGGTATCTTGGAAACAGTTTCTCTGTATACAGGGTAAAGGCAAAGGTTGCATACATCTAACCCCAGACCCTGCAATGGCAGGAGTATTCGTGCACTGGGTTGCCCGTTTTACTTGGAGAAATCGAAGATTTGTGATCGTAGAGAAGTGCACTTGGGTTGATTTGTGATCGTAGGATATCATTGAAATTGAAAGGAAAGTTTTGCAAAACTTAGATAAGACCGACAATTTTTATGGTTCAAAATGTTGAGCGATGAAGAAAAGGCATGCTCATAATGTAGGGGTAGTAGTCTAGTAGAGACAATGGTATTAAACTGGATGAGTGATAAGATAAGGTTGGATAAACTCCTTCATTAGATTATTATGGAGTAGAAGATCTGAAGATGTATCGGTGTGAAAATGTGATTTAATTCATATGAAAGGTGCTCCAAAGGGTGAAGGTAGATCTTAGAAAACGTGAGATGAGACAATTAAGAACGATCTGGTAGGTTTGAAGTTAACTAAGTTACTAAGGGGATACCCCTTGAATGATCTATGTGGCGCAACAGGTATCATGTAGCTAATCCTACTTAGGTGGGACAAAGTAGTTAAATTTTTTAATTGTATTATACTTTAATTACCCGATAAAATAAAATAGCTTATGAACTAAAATTAAAAGGGTTAATTAAACTTTACCTTCCTGTGGTTTGATCGATTTGCATTTACTCCCCTGTGATTTAAAAATCGTCACTTATCCTTCCTGTGGTTAGATTTTCAAACTACTTACTCCTTTGATATAGGGGGATAAAGTGTAACAAATATCTGACCACATGGATAAGTGGTGATTTCCAAATCATAAGGCGGTAAAGTGTAAATTGACCAAATTACAGGGGATAAAGTGTTATTAACCCAAAATTAAAATGGTTAGCTAGTTAATTCTTGTTCATAATAATTCTTAAATTGAGAAATCGAAAAATAGTACAATTTACGAGTTGAAGGGTGACCTTACAAGCCTTTTGGTTATGCTCATATCAAGTGTCTTGTATAATTTAAACAACTAAACGAACTCGAAATTATAACAATGCATAAATTGAAAACCAAACACACTTAGATTATATGCTTGTATCATATGTGCTTTCATAGATATCGAAGCCATTGGATTATCAATTTCCTCTTCCTTGTCTTCGTGTTTTCTAATTGCATCGTCGTCTTTGATTTCTCTATGTTTTCATCCTATTGCATTAGGTTTTCAAAATTTGAAACCCCCCCCTTTTTTTGCTTCCAATGAGTTATCTCTTCGCCTAATACTACATTAACGATATATATATGGCTCTTTTTGGTTTCTGTTTTCGTTCTCTGATTTTTGTTTTTGCTCCTAAAATTTTGGATTAATGTACTGAAACGCGTTTTGGTAAACCCGTTTCTATTCTTAGAACCATTTCGTGATTTCCTTAAGAATTTGAAAACAAAAAAATATTAATTGTTATTTACTCTCACAAAACTATTCTCACTACTATCCTGTCGGCCACCATCACCACCACAAATTTTGCAACTAAGGTGGCGTTTGGTAACCGTTTCTGTTTCCATTCCAACAGTGGGATGGGAATTTTGTTTTTTTTAGTAGAATCGCGTTTGGTAAAGATAATTTTTTTTTTTGTTTTGGAAAGGGAATTGTGTTTGGTAACGATTTTATCCTAAAATTTTTTATTTTTTTTTTTTTGGCCTGACGGCAATGGCGCCGTCACCGGCCGGCTGCCGGTGCTCCGGCGTCGGAGATGGCGGTGCCCCCCGCCGGCGATGACCGGACGGCGGTGGCACCGGCGACGCTGGCCGGAAGACAATGGCGCCGTCTCCAGCGACTGCCGGAAGTGGCCAGAAAATTCCTGGCCGGACGGTGACCGGCGACGGTCGCCGGAGATGACCGTCGGCGGCGGCGGACGGTGGCCGGCGGTGGCGCCGGTAGGTGAATAGTGACCATGAGTTTTGGGAATGGAATGGGAATAATGAGAAACAACTTTTTTTTGTTTTTCATTTCTTAAGAAAAAAGTTAGCACAATTCTCAAATGGGAATGAAATGGAAACAGAAACAGAAACAAAAATTACCAAACGCTATTCCCAAACAAAATTCCCAAAAATCTGGGAATGGAATGGGAATTTCTGGGATGGGATGGGTTACCAAACGGGGTCTAAATGTTTTATTTTTTTTATTCTCATAAATTAAAAAGAAATAATTTTAGAAAAATGGTATTGAAAGTAGAAAAGAAACACCAACCAACCAAATGCCACCCATATACACACAAATTGCCATGTTTCTTGGTTCATATCGTTGTCGTGTTTAGGCCTTTTTTGGTATGCCCATTATAGAAATTGGGTATTTTGGAGTGAGTTTTATTATTTGTAGATATTATTTTCTTTTCTTTTTTTGAAGTAAATCTGCCTTGTCATTTGGTTGCTGGATTTGGATAGGTTTGAGCTTGAGAAGAGGGGACGAAGGGAGTGAGTTCATCCATTTTTGAATGGGGGACCCTTATTTTGTCACCAAATGCTCCAAGACGGCATAAAAACTTCGTATGAATCACCATGTGCTTTACGTGTGGGGATTGTCATGTGGTGGTCCCCTTATGAAAAATCTAATAAAATTTTCTTGGTCACGCAACACCGTGATTGACGGATAACAACGGCAACAACTAAATCTTTGTTCCACTTAAATAGGGTCGGTTACATGAATCTGTTTATATCATGGTGATTGATCAAAAGTCATCCTCGCAATCAAGTTTACTGTCACTGAATTAATTCTGATAGTCTCATCCGAAATCTTCTTAAATCGTTTTGTAGTCTCAACACTTGAACTAAATTGCAATTTCTTACGAGTGCTAAACCATTGTTATTGCTAAATTCTCTCTAATAATTTCTGGTAAAATCCCATATCGAAATTGTGAAACTTTCCAAAGTAATTTATGTATAAAAGGAGTTACTACACTTGATACCAAAAGATTTTTAATTAGAATCTCCTAACAGTTACAGTATTAATTTTATTCAGTCTTCTGTCATATTAATTTTGTGAATATATTTCGTGTTTACTGTCCAATATTTTGAATCATAGAGAATTGTTGATCTCTGTCTCGTTGAGTGTTCAATTGATATTCATATTTGCTTTCGTGTTGATTGCTAATCCATCATTGTCTACATTTCTTTTGTAAAATTTCCCTATCTACAAAGAATCAACTACTCACAAACAAGGGAAAGAAAAAGACCACAAGCAAATGCGTGTGTTGTGAGGCAACAAGCCTACTAAACCTCTCCAAAGACTCTCTTCCACTTTCTACAATGCCATAGAACTTGAATTGGACTTGGCTCGTGTTCGATACGGGCTTCTTCCTCGGGCTGACGGGGGCCCGCCAAACTCTCTGGCGGGCCCTGCGGTTGAGCTCTTGCCGGATCACCGCCCTAATGGATTTCAAGTAAGACGTCATGTCGTGGTCTCTGTGAATGGTTCCCTTAGAGCCATAAGCCGATCGATCGCTCAGGATTTCGAGTGGGTGTGGTGAGTTTAAGAACAAGGCTTGGGCAGCTCGGATTTGGTTGTTGGAATCATTGGCTTCTGCTAGTAGATATAAACCGCTGCCCGGAGGAAGAAGGTGGTGGTTTGGAGAAAAATTGTCATCCGGTTGAAGAATTAGAAACTCTCCGAACGGAGCATAGAGTAGCCTCTGTAACCAAACAACAAAAACACGTAAATACTTTTTACAAATCAAATATGGTCTGTCTGGATGAGGTATTTGAAGAAGATATTCGAAATCAAATACCTTCTTCAAATAACTGCCAAGCAGAGCCTAATAGTTCAATCTACCTGGTCGTTGAGACAAGGGTGATGTCGGAAATTCACATTAATTGCCTTGAGAATCTCCGCCACGTGATTGGGGTAATTGCAAGAGAATACTCGAGGCACGATGTCCCGGTGCATTGCAATAGATCGGACATGATTCCAAGGTAATCCGAGGTTTCGAAGGAGTCGATCGCCTCCGCACATAATCGATGGCGACCCGAAAGTTATAACGGGGAGCAATGATGAAATACCCACTTCGCCCCTAATAAACAACATGAGATTCACGAGAAGAGATAAGCTTCCACCAAGAGAGTGTCCGGTGAACCGAAAAGCGGCACGGTCGCCGTGATAATCTAGGTGTGACCGGACCTCCGGCAACATTTGTTCATAGATTCCCTTTGCAGCCTCATATATACCTCTATGCACCAACACATCTAGTCCCTAGTAAAAAGAATATAAATTAGTTTTTCTTGCAGCATAAAAAAAGCCTAGAGGAAAGACCCCGTTTGTTTACTGTTTATTCCCAGATTCTTGTTCCTATTCCCAAAATTCCCAAATTTTTTATAGTTTGGAAAAAAAAATATGTTTTTGTTCTCAGATATTCCCAAAATTTTGGGAGTAAACTCAAAAATTTTGGGATTTTGAGGAAAAAATTTATTCAACATCTAGTTAATATTAACTGAAAGACAAAAAAGTTATTCGAATTATTAGAAAATAAAGAGAAAAAAAAAAACAAGGAATTTTTTTTTTAAAGTGGGTTTTGTCAAGAACAATATAAAAATCTTCTTGAAAAAAAATATGTTCTTGTTTTGTTCCGAGAAATTTGTTCTAAATATTACAGAAACAAAAACACTAATCAAGGTTAAGTTCAAATCTATCACTTTTACCTCGAATTGAACGGGCTCGAAGAGTAGATTAGCTTGCCAAGAAGCCACTGTTTCAGAACCCTGCAAGTTGAAAAGCAACTCTTAATCATCAAATAATTCATAGAAACACAAGTATTCATGATTTGATAAAGAGAATGTTCGTACTTGAATAACAAAGAATCTTGTTCTACTTTGATCATCGTCGCATATGAACCACTCGCAAGGTGAAGAACGAATCGAATTCAAACCGTCTGCAACAGCCTGCTTCACCTCCTCCTCCGCAGCAACCCCCGAAGTCATTGATTCCGTGGCTGCTGTTAGAGAATCAGCTGTTTCTTCATCGATTTCTATGGCGGATTTGGATGAGTTAATTTGGTTCTCTGTGTGAGAATACAAATAAGAAGCAGCAGATGCAGCAATATGGTATGCAGCAGAAGCACTGATCATTGTTTCATTGTCTTCCTCCACTGATTCCCTGGAGTTTGATTCTGATTCTTGAATTTCGGTCTCTGTTTTTTCTGTTTCGGATTTTGAAACTTGTTCTTTCTTTTCTAATGATGAAGTCACGAACCGGAATCCTTGGCGTTTCAGGAGATTTGCCGGCTGCAGCAGGAACAAGATAAGAACATCGCATATTCTAAATTGTCAGCAAAATGCATAGATCAATTAAAAAAAATCAGATCAAACGCCATAGAGCTTCAGATTATCAGTGCTCAAACAATGGAAGTGCAAGAATAAGATCAGAAGAGGTAGAAGATGATCTGAATCTTCATAAATAGGGCTGTGAATCGTAATTTCCATTAATCACAAACGCAAATGATCGCGTACCTTGATCTGTGGTATGGAATAGGCCAAGTACCCCAAATAAGACATTTGAGCATATAATTTTGCTTCCGCCATTGACACTCTCCGAAGCAGCTTCGAAAACGAAGCCCTGTCGAACTGAATTTCATCGTCTTCTTCATCTGTGACTGTACAGAAATCACAACTTACATCGTCGGTTTCAGAACATTCACTCGTCTGATCTACGGCATTAACAAAATCGTTCTTCATCTCATCGTCCTTATCCCCCGATTTTTTATCAGGACCGTCTCCCTCGTTCTTCCGGGGAGACCTCACCTGGAGAATCTTCAATATCCAGCCCTCACTTTCTCCATTGTCTCGAATCTCGCCTCCTTCTTTCTTCTCCTCGTGCAATACAGCGTCGTCCGCGGCGACGGCGTCGAATCGGTCTCGACGACCTCGCCACAAAGATCTGAGCGGGTGTTTGAACGAGAAACCCCACGGCGCCATCCTCTGAGGCGCCGCCGCCGACGTTGAAGGTTTCTCCACCGCAATTGGCGGCCTCCCGCCGGCTGCCGCCACGTAGGAGGGATTCGTACGGACATCGGCGACGGTAATCGACGTCGCTATACCGTGAATCCCTGCCTTCAAATAGAGACTATCCATCGATTTGCTACTTCAATTCAATCAATATCCTCAATACAGTTTCCGTGATTATTGCAGTTCAACGATTTATATACGTGTTCGTGAACGGATTTGGGAGGAAAACCGGAGTGGATTTGTCGCAGCTAACGTGAAATTCCGGCGACTATGATATATATTCATGCACCACGATCTTTGAACTTCCGTATGAAGTTTAGAGAGAGAGAGAGGTTTTTATAGAGAGAGAAGGAGAGGAAAATTGCCCGGGATTTATTAAAATGAAAAGTACATTTTAAATTCTCTATATATGGACACGTTTCTAAGTAATCTAAATTTGCACGTGTCATTTTAAACTCTCTACGTATCAACACGTTTTTAAATAGTCATTCTGTCAAAAATTCCGTCAAACCCTCCATTCTGTTACTTTTGACGGAATTTTTGACAGAAGAACCATTTAGGAACGTGTTTTACGTAGACTACTTAAAACGTGTTAATAGTTAAAGGGTTTAAAATGTATTTTTTTTATTAATTAAAAATCAATTTTGTTCTTTCTTGCCTAAAAACTTTTATTAAAAAAAGAAAAACAAAGCATCATTTTTCGTGTTTCAAAAATATTTATTTATTTTTAAATATTCAAATTCAATAGTAAGAATTTTCTCCTATCGATTTTCAAATTTGTAAATAGTAAATAAAAATAATAATATAATATATAAATAAAACTAAAAACATATAAAATAAAGGAAAAATTATATTTTATACCCTCTAAATATTGATATTTTTTTAATTGGTCCCTTTCTGTTTGAACATTTCATTTTAAACCCTCTATGTATCAGCATATTTTTATTTGGTCCTTCTGTAAAAAAAACCATCCAAACTAACAGAATTGTGAAGGCAAAATCGTCATTTTCTATTATTTCATTTTTTAATATTTTTTTCTTTTTTTTTTTCTTTGACCTATCTCTCTTTCTCCCGCTCAAGACTCTCTTTGTTCCTCTTTTCCTCTCTCTCTCTCTCTCTCTCTCTCTATTCCTCCATCTCCCCGTCGGCCAGAACCCACCCCTATTATGGGAGGTGGAAACAGGGGGTAGAATCACCCCCGAAACAGGGGTGGTTCACCCCTTGTTTCAGGGCGGAACCACCCCCGTAAAGGGGTGAAAACACCCCCTGTTGAAGGGGGTATTTTCACCCCCTTCAACAGGGGGTATTATCACCCCCTGTTCGGGTCGACGAGGAGGGAGAGGAAGGGAGAAAAGAGAAGGGAAAGAGGAATAGAAAGAGAAAGGAAGGGAGGAAGGAGAAAGAGAGAGAAATGAGCGGGAGAGAGAGAAATGTGGGGGAAAAAAAGAAGAAAAAATCATTAAAAAATAGAAAAATATGTAAAATGACGGTTTTGTTCTTCTATTTTGTTAGTTTTAATAGATTTTTTTTACGGAAGAACCAAATAAAAATATGCTGATACCTAAAGGATTTAAAATGAAACGCTCAAATGGATAGGGATCATTTAAAAAAATGTCAATACCTAGAAAGTTTAAAATGTAATTTTTTCAAAAAAAAAATGTGACAGATACGCGCGCGCACACACACATATATATATATAATCAATCATGTAAAATTTATCGTGTTGACATAAATCGTATCGATTATATATCACTGGAGTCAATCGTGTAAAATTTATTATCGTGCTAAATGTTTGCATATACGTTTGCTAACTCAAATAAAATTGTTGACTGATACAGTTCTTAAAGGGGAGCTGCTACAAGAAATAACGATAAGCTAAACATGGTTACATTCTAAGTAATAAAACTCGCCGATAGAACACACATGTTAACTATCTAAGATCACATGCAAACACGCATACTTGCTTACGTGAAGTTTCGATTGGTCATCATTATGTGTTAAGTGATATTATTCAGTGTCTTGAACATAAAAGCTCAAAACGACTTTAAAATTGATAAAAACACGCATGTTTAGGCATCCCGATCGATTGAGTTTCAACCTTCGTTCAACTGACCTGTCCAAAGAAGCCCTATAACTAATTTTTACGTGTCCTTCTTGACCAACCTAGCATTTCGGTCGATTGATTCATCAAGTGGGTCAATTTAATACAAGTCCAATTAAATACAGACCAAAACATCATATCGTATACTATATATTAAAAGTGGAAGTCAAAATTAAGAATGAACCACAATTCAAAACAAGACATATTTCTTATCTTTTTATTTCTATCAAATCAATGGTCAAGATTTTATTTTCTGTTATTAATATTCTGAACCTAGATCTTCTATGAATTAATCATTTCTATTTTTTTTAAATATATATTTTTACCCTTTTATTTTTAGGAAAAATCAATTAAACAACCTTTAAAATTTCATACACTCCTCATCTAATTTATATAAATTTCAAGTGACTCCTAAAAAAAATTATTCTTTAAAAAATGCTCTATATTTATAGTTATATGTAGATTAAGAATCAAAATTATAACATCAAAGTATTCAAATTAAAAATATATATTAATATATTTTTTCTAGACCTGTATATTATTCGGGTTTAAAACTAGTTTAAACATAAAAAAACGGTTACCTCCACACATTAAACCTACACGGACACTTGTCGAAAAATCGTCGAGTTAGTATTTGTTATTTTAAAAATGTATTAAATAATAAATATAAATAACTTAAAGGGTTAAAAGTGTAAATAGTTAAAGGATAAACGTAAAACATCTTTCTCAGACTCTTCCTTCACCGAACCATCAAACCCTAGTTTCTCTCTCGTTCTCTCTTCTCCATCGCCGTGACGGTGTACGGCGAACCCTGAGTCTCTAACCCTGCAGCTTCTCCGCGAGATATCCGACCAGAGCTTCCGCCGCGCCATTTTGGATGTGCGAGCAGAGCGGCCATATCATCCAGGATCGCCGCAGAGCTTCGTCGGCGATAGGTGTTCCGTTCTCTTTCTCCTTCGTTGTGAAATTCTGGATTATTGTTGCTATTTTATGGATATGTTGTGTTTTCTTTTCCGCCGTGCCGTCTGGATCTGTTGTGTTTCGTTGTTTCACTGTTTTGTTTCACTTTGCAGTGGCCATTTTTTTTTGTAAGCCTGGGCGGTGAATTGCTTGCGTATATGATTTATGAATGTGTTTGATTACTTAAATTTGTTTAATTTTAACGTGTTTCAAATGGATTGGTGTTTCACTGGGCAGTGGGAATTTTTTTTATAGGCCTTGGCACTGGGGCGGTGGATTGCTTATGTTATGGATGATTTATGAATCTGTTTGATTAAGGAACTCCCAATATAAATTAAGAAACACAATGTAAAATTGTTAAATTAATAGTTGATTGTTTGTACAATTGTATCTAAGATTATCATATTTATTGTTTGCATTGCTTGAGAAATTGAGTAATTCGGATGATTCTAATGTCAATCAATACGATATTCATACTGCACCTTTATTCGATTATGTATTTAACTATTTATTATTTTTATGTGATAATTTATTTGTGAAATGTGTTGTTTTAAATAACATAAGCAATCATAATATTATACACACACACACACACACACACACACATTATAATAATATATTGTCGTGTCGTAGGCGTACCTGTATCTTCATTTTTTGGATTTGCCGTGATCCCGTGTCCGTGTCCTTGCTTCCCATTAAACACCACCCATTAAAACTTGACCCTAAAGATGTGACGTCTTTTACAATTTGAGAGGGGCGGGGGGAGGGGGGGGGGGGGGGGAGTATCAACTTTCTGAAATCAACGAACTTTCAAAATTGAGCTAATTCTTTTGCTGAATCTGTTTCTTTATTTTATACCCTTAGTTTGTACATATTTTTTTTCAAAAAGATTTGTACTCTTTTTTTGTGTGTGTTGTGATGTTGCCGATGGTGGCCGCCGGGGGCCACAGGTCATGGATTCTTTGCGCGAACCATTTATGTCATCTGTAAAGGCTCTCTAGAGCTAGAAATAGCTTTTGGATCTCAAATTCGCAATTTTACCTCTTCTGATGCCTACTCCATGTTTGTGTTACATTTGACCTAGATGAGTAATATATGAAGCTCAAATGGCATCCTTGTTAATCTTATTATTGTGATTTCAAACTATATTATTTAAAAGAATGTCTAGAATTTAACTGTAGTAGAAGTAGAAAATTATTATACAGAATTTATTTTTAGCGTTTGGAAATGGAATTTTTTTTTACTGGCTATATCTTGGAATTCCAGTTGATTTGTATAGAAGATGAGCAACCCTTCGGCTGGAGCCTCCTCAAAAGCCAGAGTAGGTTCATCGCAGCCATCAGAGACTTCCTTTAAGCGAAAGAGAGGCGTTTTTCAGAAAGACCGTTAGTATTTTTCGTTCTTTCTCTGTTTTAACAAAAAAATAAATATGTTAAAACCCTATTTTTTATGAATTCTTATCATTTTTCTTCCATTTTTTCGTGCAGTTCAACACATGATGTATGGTTTCGGCGATGATCCCAACGTATGTATTTCTACCCATTTTTATAGCTTATTCTTGCTCAATCTGGACTGACTGGAGCAATACATAAACATACCGATATATATATACGCGCACATGCACACGCACACACACACATAAAACAGGAATTCAAGACCGAACTAACTATTGAGGGCCCCACCTAGGATTTCTTTGTCAGAGTGTAGTTTATCTCCTATGACTTTTAGGCTGCGTTTGGTTTGGGCATTTGATTTTAAGAAAATGATGTGTAAATTTTTCTTAAACAAAAAAAAAAATACGAATCCCTTTTCAAAATCAAGTTTCTTATTTAAACACCTCGCCTAAACTATTATGCATTTGGTAAATTTGCTGCCAAATCACACTCGTCCTATGTTGAAGTCCATGCTTGTTCTATTCCTATTACCAAGCAAAAACGCTTTTTAAGGCCAAATTTTTTAACAACTCAATATATATATATATATATATTATGTTTTAAAATCAGAAATCAGAATCGTGCTGATTCCTAATTTGTTTGTCTAATTTGGTGTCTATTATCAATTTATTGTTCCAGCCTCTTCCAGAAACGGTAGCGCTCATGGAGGACATTGTTGTGGAATATATATATATATATATATATATTATGTTTTAAAATAAGAAATCAGAATCGTGCTGATTCCTAATTTGTTTTGTCTAATTTTGTGTCTATTATCAATTTATTGTTCCAGCCTCTTCCAGAAACGGTAGCGCTCGTGGAGGACATCGTTGTGGAATATGTAACAGACTTGGTATGTTTAGATGAGTTTTCCCCGTAGTTTCTTGTTTACATTGCATGGAATAAAGAGATATTAGTCGAATTATCCGCTCTAGTGAGTCTCGAGTTGTGTTGCCAAATGCCACCTTTAGGGATTTCATGTGAACAAATAGGATGTCTGAATGTCTGCAGGTTCACAAAGCTCAAGATACAGCGTCAAAAAGGGGAAAACTTTTAACTGAGGATTTTCTCTTCTTAATGCGAAAGGTACTCTTTCAATTCGATTTCAATTTAAATTCGTTGTTTGGTAGGTTTATGCAGTGACCCCACCCCCCACCCAAAAAAAAAAAAAAAATAGAACAATCACAACACATTCTTCTTAATCAATCTTCCACAAGAAGTTCGAAATAGTTCTTAATCAATCTTCCATGGTAATTCTAGCTGGTAGCCAAAAATACTCCGTTCTATACGGATTTGGGACTGAAATAGAATAGTCGATAGGAATAAAATTAATTGAATTTACATGAACACAGGTGTTAACCCGAGCCTTCTCCTGGAACTCAATTCTATTTAAATTTTTTTTGGCATATTAATTTAGGAACGAAACACCAAATCAATCATTCTCTAATCAAAAAATAAGAACAGGTTGATAGTTGCAAAAATATGATCCTCAAGGATTTAACACCCTCATACACAAATTGTATTAGAAAAATGGTTTTTTTCCGTGAACAGTCCACGAAATTAAAATTGTAGCCTATACAGTCCACACGCTACAGTAATTCTTCAAAAGTCCTGATTTTTTGTTAAAAATCCAAAAGTCATTGTACGGTATAAAAGTTACTGTAATTTTTTACATAGAAATATTACAGTAACTTTGGACTTGTGGGAAATTTATCGTAGCTCGTGCACAACATTATGGGCTTAAATTTTAATTTTGTAAACTGTTCACCAAAATCCCTAAAAAATTTAATGTTAGGATAGGTTTAATGGATAAAATAAGAGTATAATTATGAAGAATGTGGACTAATTATGAAGAAATATATGCTTGGGAACATATAAAAATATTCGTTTTAAGGGATAAAATAGGTATAAAAGTAGAAACGATGACCATCCCCCTAGACCATATTTCACTTTTTCATGAAAATTCAAAACAATTCTCACATAAAAGCATTTCCTCATCAAGAAATGCTTAGATTTTAGTGTTCCTTCTTGGTCTGATATGTGTATTATCTTCTTAATACTTCTTTCTGGGGTTTGTATATAGATTTAGTATCTGATTGTTGGTATGTTTGAACAATGTTCTTAGGACTTTCCGAAACTAAACCGCTGCACGGAACTGTTGTCAATGAACGAGGAGCTCAAACAAGCCAGGAAGGTTTTGGATGTAGACGACGAGAAGGTGCCGCTACTCGATTGAGGGGGAGGGAGAGAGAGAGAGGATTAAATTTTTTGTTAATTTGATGGAGAGAGAAGATTAATGAAGAACTGATTGCCCTGTAAATAGTATGATTTTGGAGTAAAGTTTTGAGTTTATTTACATTTTTTTTTTACATAATCATTTTAGTTTGGTGTAGATGTTACTTTTTCATGTAATGGTGGTAAAATAATGGGTTAATTTTTAACTTGGGGAGGATTGTCGTAAATTTTATATATAGCTCAGAATCATGAAACACAAGCGATGTGAGATTCAACATGTCCTTTTAAAAATAGTGGTTTTTGTCAAACTATTGCGAAGAGATATCAGAGGACTCAACATCGATGTGGGATTCAACACAATCTCTCACGTGCAAGGTGAACTTTAAGAAGCTATCACGAACAGATACCATGGGCCTAACATTGATGTGGGATTCAACACACCCGATGGCCTGACTCTGATACCATGCAATTAAGATTAAGTTTTTTGGTAGGTTCCAATAGTTTTATTTTCAAAATAATTATACTCTGAAATTCTGTAATCATCTTATTTCAATCCAAATCAGTATATCAATTACAATTTTTTATAATTAACAGTCAATTGTTGTGTATCCAATTACTTTTCAAATGACTTTATGGGCATTTTTAATTTCATCATTTTCCCCTTACAATTTTTTTTCACAAAAAAAATGTTTCTGATCATTTGATTGAGAAAGACAATGAGAGGGAAGGAGGAAGCTAGAATTTCCCATAAATCCTCTAAAAAATACTTACGGCATGTTTGGTTGGAGGTAATGGAATCGTATTTGATGGAATTAAATTTTGAATGGACATCTATTTAAATTTTTTATTCCATTCCATCAGAATTCGATTCCATTACCTTCAACCAAATATGCCATTAGGTACGTGGCATATGATTATTTTCTGTCCAAATTATAATGAGGATAATGACTTGAATTGTAGTGGATTGATTAAGAAACTAAGGCCCCATTTGGTAACCGTTTCCATTTCAGAATTTTTCATTCCATTCCCAAATTTTTGGGAATTCTGTTTGGAAATAGCGTTTGGTAATTTTTATTTTCATTTCCATTCCTATTTGAGAATTGTGCCCATTTTTTTCTTAAGAAATGAAAAACAAAAAAAAGTTGTTGGTCATAATTTCCATTCCATTCCCAAAACCATTTTGTTACTGTTCATCCGTCGGCCACCACCGTCCGCAGGCCATCTTCGGTGATCGTCGCCGGTCACCTCCGGCAACGCCGGCCACCCATTGTCTCCCTGCCGCCGCCGGCGGCAACTTTCCGGCCGTCCGCCGCCGTCGTAGCCGCCGCCGCCGCATGCCGTTTGGCAAAAAAAAATAAAAAATGATTTTAGAATAAAATCGTTACCAAACGCGATTCTCTTCCCAAAACAAAAAAAAAATTATCGTTACCAAACGCGATTCTACTCCCAAGAAGGAAACAAAATTCTCATTTCATCCCATCCTACTGCTTGAATGGAAACAGAAACGGTTACCAAACGCCACCTAAGACGTTATATGTTCAAACGGAAACTATAGGCACCAAACTGAGAATTTAGTCAAACTTTAGGTATACAAGATGTAATTTTATTTTATTTTTAAAAAAAATTAACAATACGTAAACGTGAATGAATGAAGATGAAACATTAATATTGAGTCCACAAAAGCCTGCTGGCTGCCTACAATTAGATTACAATTTATTTATAGCCTACAAAAATGGGTTTATACCCATTTAATGCTCAAAATAGACATCCCTAATTAATGTTGAAAGGGAAGCTACTATGTTAGTTGTACTAACATTATGTGGTCCAAATGTGGTCCAAGCGGCAAACTACGTTTGAGCTAAAATAGTTGAAAGGTCTTTGCAATGTGGTTTAAGCGGCAAAATACGTTTGAACTAAAATAGTTAAGAGGTCTTTGTAAAGTCAGGAGTTCGAGCTTACGAAAAAACACTTGTTAAGAAAGACAACCACAAAATTCCAAACGAGATTAGTCTCACACTCTGTGTGAGTGGAAGACACTCGTGAGTATACAAATAAATAAATAAAGCATAACTATTATGTGTGCCTTAGTGTTTACTTTTTACCAAACAATAATTTAATGACCCACCAAACTTATTTTGGATAATTTTTTTTTTTTCATCAAAAAAAAAAAAACTAAATTTTTTCATCATATGCGAATTTCACAAAAAAATTAGTTTAATTTTAGAAAAGAAATTGATCAACAATATGAAGTTATTGAACGTAATTCCGCGATATTCAAATTCCTCGATCGACTCCTATTAAAAACCATTAAGAGGACATATATATCTTTTGAACAGAACAATTTGAATCTATTAAAAAAAAAAAAATCGAGAAACCCGCGCAATAATGTCAACAATAACATAATGAATAGGGAGATGTAAATGTTACTGTTCAATAAACAATTATCATATACCAATTGAGTTTTTATTTAAACTAAAATAGTCACATAGGTATAAAAATGAATTAGTAATGGACTTTAGGGCCTATTATAAAATACAAAAAAAAAAAAAAAAAAAAAAAGATCCCGGGACGTATCTGATAACTCATTGGACTAGACACGTTGAGCTCCAAAATTTGCGGCTCGCGGCAAAAAATAAAATAAAAATAAAAATCTATATATTAGAATCAAGACCCATATACATATATGGGAAAATTTGGTCCTAGGATTACTTAGCTATGCATTCCTATAGTTATACCTACCTTTTTAATTAATTTGTACATTTGAAAATAAAAATTCTAGCATGAATAGCATTAATAACATTTGTACTTCACTCAATTGCTTTAAAGTTGAATTTGGTTGAAGGGTTTCTTTAAAATATTAATATTAATAAATAAATAAATGTGATTAGAAAATTAAAAACATTAATTTAAAAATAACAAAATAACCGTTGGAGCAATATGAAGCACGAAACTACCTGATTATCTCTCAACTTTTTAATAGATTAAATATTCTCACGGAAGTTAAAAATTGAACTACGTACTCAGGTATTTGAATTCAGTCCAAATTAATTGATGAAAATATCCACTGTGTTTCCAGGATTACGAATTGAAAAAAATATTTTCATATTGAATTGAATTTAAATCAATAATTATTTTCTTTAAATAAACATAATAATATTTCGTGATAATTAGTATTAAGTGACCATGTTGAATTATGTTAGAATGGTAGATTGAAATGTTATTTTGAAACTATTTTTTAAACGAATGTGTTTCTATAAAGAGATGTTTAATGAAAATTTTAATTGATAATTGTCCCCTTTTCTTAAGATATATTTTGGGTGTATATTTAATCAGTATTTATGGTATATAACAACAATAAATGAGAGCAAGTATGTCCAGATATTGCAAAAAGTGTAGACTGTAAATCGAAAAAACGGTTAGATAATCTAGTAGTTTCCATCTCTTCATGGGAGTTCCACGCAATAGGGAACGAGGAATTTGACACTTTGCATTGTCCCCTTTCGCTCGGGCTTTTAGGGTCCGGATCCACTAAACCATGGGTTGCGGACTCAAAATGACATCCTTTTTCTGGATTTCACTTTCTAAACCGTTTGAGATGTCCTAAGAGCAACTCTTGTTGCTTAGGAACAGTAGAAAGAGGACTATATGCTACAAGATTCTCAGTCTTTTCAGCAAAAGCAGCTACCGAGTGTACTATGGACCCACTTGAAGTTTCACCATTATTTCATTTTGGTTCTTGTAATTTTAATCTAAACGTATGACACCCTGAAGTTTCGTAATAATCGGACTTAAGTCCAACTCAACAGCTTCATTACATTTTTGGATAACAAAACATCACTTGTCGTGCACACGAACAATTTAAAGAGGACATTGAGGTTATTTTCATCGTCTTCTTTTGTCCTTCATAAATTTTCTATAAATAATTTGTGTACATGTATTATATTATTTTATATCTATATTTCTTACTTCTAAATACTTGAAACGAGAAAGGGGAAGAAAGAAAAATATTACAAATGTCTATAAAATCCTTTAAAAATACTCACATGCTCGATAAAATGACTATTTTATATTCAAAACTGTAATGGAGATAATAAATTAGACTGTAGTGGGATGATTAAGAAACTTTAAGGTGTTAAATTATGGAGACCAAATTAAAATGTTTGTCAAACTTCAGGGGTGTAAAGTGTCAAAAGCCCCTTAAATTGAAAAGGAAAAAAGCAACTATGAAGCGAGAATGTCGGCTAAAATTAATATACAGAGAGAGAGAGAGAGTGGCTGTCGACGGTTTCTCGACGGCGGAGAAGCCACGACAGTGGCCTAGCTGTGGGCTACCGCGTGGCGCAATCTCCGACCATAAACTCATCTGTATCAACAGCCCCACTTCAATCTCTCTCTCTTTCTCTCCATTAATTACAAAGTTTACCTTTCTCTATACTCCTCACTTGCAAACAAAGAATATATATATATATATATATATATATGTATGTATGTATGTATGTATGTGTGTGTGTGTGTGTGTATATATGTTGTTCATACGTGAGCAAATATATGTAATCTAAACCCAATATAAAATTCCCAAGTTCTATCCTCTGTCTTTGTTCTAGAGAGAGAGAGAGAGTTTTCTCTCTCCTACTGTGTGAGTGAGAAAGAGAGAGGCAGGAGAGATTGTGTGTGTGAGAGAGAGAGATGGGGAGAGCACCATGCTGTGAGAAAGTAGGGTTGAGGAGAGGGAGATGGACAGCAGAAGAAGATGAGATATTGACAAACTACATTAAAGCCAATGGTGAAGGCTCATGGAGGTCATTACCCAAAAATGCAGGTACCTTATTTCATTCATACACACACATATATATAATAATATATAAAACATGCATGTATTGTTGGGTTTATCCACTTCAGATGTGGAAGGAGTCGGTGATCAAGTTATAAGTGTAAGGAAAAATTTCACCTCGTGAGTTATTTTTTGGGGTTGAGAGACCCAAAATCACCATATCAGAGTTCATATTATAACAATTCTGTCTCAATAGGCATAAAAAGAGAGACTGGTCGAGAGTTAGCCGACTAAAGACCCGATGCGTGAGAAGAAAATTGTTAGATTTATCCCACAGTGGGTGTAGAAAGAAGCTAGTGCCTGGTGTTCAGGTTATTAATGTGAGGGAAAGTCTTATCTCATGAGATCACTTTTGGTGTTGAGAGGTGTCAAAGAACACCCAAAACAACTCATGAGGTGACTATTTCACTCACGCTTATAACCTGACCACCAACTTCTTTTACGCTGACCACCAACTTCTTTTACGTTTGACGTGGGATAAACCCAACACATGATTATTACCCGTGTGTTTTTTTTATTTATTTAATTTTGTTTAAATTTTGATATTAATTTTTAGGGTTATTGAGGTGTGGAAAGAGTTGCAGACTGAGATGGATAAACTACTTGAGATCAGACTTGAAGAGAGGCAATATCTCTGCTGAAGAAGACCTCATCATCATTAATCTCCATGCAACTTTGGGCAATAGGTTTCTCTTTATAATTACCTTTTAACCCCCCTCTCAGCCTCCTAACTTTTCTTTATTAAAAAGGGATTTTGATACTTTGTACCTTGAAGTTTGATCAAAATCTCACTTCAATCCCCATAGTTTCAATTTGAATTAACAACTTCGAGTGTCTTAATCATCCCACAACAGTCGATGTCATTATCCTCGTTGAAATTTTGGACAGAAAACCGTCACTTGTCATGTATCTAACTGTTTTTTAAGAGGCTTTACGGACAATTTCAGCTTCCTCTCCCGTTATTTTTACTATCCAAATACTCAAAAATACACACAGACACACATATATATAGTGTTTTTGTATATTTCATGAATTATCTTTGAGAATAGTTGAGTGCACGACAGTTAACTGTTGGTCATCCAAAATTTTAATGGAGTTGTTTACTTTGATTAAAGTTAGACCGAGTACAAAATTTCAAGTTTTTTTTTTACCTTGAAACTATGGGGACCAAAGTGAAATAATAGTGAAACTTAAGAGTACATTAGTGTCAAAACCCCATTAAAATATCATAATTTTTTTATATATTTTTTTTGGGTCTTTACTGGTCTTTTATTTTATTTTTAATTTTAAAAAATGGTCATAAACAATTACAACTTGTGTTTTAATTCCGCATATTAAAAAAAGACTTAAAGCTTAATACACTCTTGCAGTTACATGTATCTAATTTGTATGTAAAATATTTGTTAGGTGTAACAAATATTACACAAATATTGTTACATATAATTTGTAACATATAACTAATATTAAACAGATACATGTAACTATTACATTGGTGTAAGTACACGCAAGAATAAATCAAAAATTATGTTTTAAATGAGATTATTAACAGATTAGGCCCACTATTCAGGACTAATCACCAATTATCAATTTTTTTTTTTAATAATTGTTTTTGGTTTGTGTTTAATTGTAGGTGGTCATTGATTGCCACCCATTTGCCAGGAAGAACAGATAATGAAATAAAGAATTATTGGAACTCTCATCTAAGCAGAAAAATTCAGAGTGAAACCCTAGTAGGCCATTTCTCCAAGCCACGCGCCGCCGGCAAGAAGCAAAGATCCTGCCGGACAAGCCGATCTGCCATGAAGAACAACAAACCCTGCCTCCCCACAAACATGCCCAACCAAATGGGTCTTCCAAGTTCTGGGCCGCCGGCGCCGGAGAACGACGCCCTGTCCACCACCACAACGCCATGCTTCGGTGAAGAGAGAGAAAATGGAAGTTTTGGTTTGGAGAGAGAGGAGTTCAGCCTCGATGACGTCATGGGTTTTGCTGAGGAGAGGGAAAGGGAAGATGCCATGGTCAAGATGAGTCAGGAGGTGAAGAGAGAAAGTGTAGCCCAGGATGCAAGCAAGAAGAAGACAAGAAATGGAGATGTTGAGGAAGGGTGTTTTAGTCATTTCACGTTTTCATTTGGTGAAGATACGAAGGTTGGGGGGTTGGGCTTGGATTGGGACACTAATTGGGAGTGGGAGGAGACATGGGGTGAGGATGAGAAAAGACTATATTGCCCTTGGGTGAATGACTATGAGAATGAGATGAACCATGATCAACAACAAAATGCAATTGTTTCATGGCTTTTCTCTTGATTATTATTATTATTTTTGTAATGATATAAAAAATTTACATAGGGGTAAACTCGGAATTTTACTATTTTGATACGAGATCAGAATAACATTCCCATTCACGTAGATGCGGTTGCAGAGGTCAAAATGACATTTTTTGTAACTTCTCGTGAACAAGGCACGCAAAAACAGGAGGACCGGGGGGTAAACTTGGAATTTTACTATTTTGATACGAGCTCAGAATAACCTTTCCATTCATGTAGATGCGGTTGCAGAGGTCAGAATGATATTTTTTATAACTTCGCATGAACAAGGCAGGCAAAACAAGAGGACCGTTTTCTAAAAACCCTTAGAGGACTAAAAACTTATATTTTCAAGTAAAATGTCTATTTTCTAGTTTATATATCTATAATGGACTAAATAATAAATTTCTCAACAATATTTATATAAATAAATTGATACTTTATTTGGTGCCTTGGTTACATTTAGTAACAGTCTACGAAATTAAAATTTTAATTCATGTAGTCTATTCGTTATAGTAATTTTTTAAGAAGTTCAAAGTTATTGTAATTTACCATGTAAAAAATTAAAATATATTTTTATGGTGTACAATGATTTTAGATTTTTTACAGTGATTTTAGATTTATGAAAAAACGACTATAGCATGTGAACTATATACGATAAAATTTTAATTTTGTGGACTATTCACTTTGGACTTCTAAATTTTTTTTTTTTTTTTTTTTTTTTGCGCGTGTCCATTTGGTCGTATTTAATAACAATCCACGAAATTAAAATTTTAATGCATACAATCTACACGCTACGGTAATTTTTTTCAGAAGTTTAAAGTTATTATAATTTACCATGTGAAAAATTACAATAATTTTGATAGCATACAGTGTCTTTTGGACTCTCGATAATAATTTTGAATTTTCAAAAAAATTATTGTAGCGCATGGACTGCATTGGATCAAATTTTAATTTCATGGACTATTCACATTGGATTTCTGAAGGGAAAAAAATTGATACTTTATTTGGTGTCCACTTAGTCGCTTTTAAGAACAATCCACGTAAAATTTTAACTCATACATTTATGCGTTACAATAATTTTTTCAGAAGTCCAAAGTTACAATAATTTTTACATGTGAAAAATTACAATATTTTTTATGACGTACAGTATTTTTTGGATTTTCGATAGTAATTTTAGACATCTGAAAAAATTATTGTAACGCGTGGATTATATGGGTTAAAATTTTAATTTCGTGGACTGTTCACCTAAGGGATGCAAGAATTTGAAATTACCCATAAAACCTCTTAAAACAATTAGATGCGTAACACGTGACTATTTTTTTTCCTCCAAAAATGTTCAAAATTGTAATGGTGATAATTTCTTATACTGGAGTCGGATGATTAAGAAATTTAAAGGTGTTATATATTCAAATTGAAACTATGAGGATCAAAGTGAGATTGTAGTAAAATTTAAGGGGTACAAAGTATCAAAACTCCAAATTCTTTGGTTCAGGCCCATTTATATGTGTTGTCAGACCATCACAGGAGATCACTGGGCCTGGGCCCTACTTTAAGTGGACCACATCACCTACTGTGAACCTTCACATTCACATTTGGACATTGATTGCTCTTACATAGACGACATCCTAATCCCGGGGCCCGGGGCGGTGCCCGATCTATATATTTTTTTGGGAGATTTTTTTAGAGATCTCAAAATTTCAAAAATAACTTTTTAAAAATCATTTCATGTGTAAAAAAATCACCGATACAGGACTTCATAAAGTGGTGTTTTTATGGGATGAGACTTTTAGGAGAATTTTCCCTTTTTTTTAAGTAAAATAAAGGAAAAATCGGTGAAAAATCATTTTTTTTTTAAGTCTAATCGGTGAAAAGTCTTTTTGTATTATTAAGTTTTGATTTAGTCTTTTAAATTAGATTTCACTTGTATTTTAGTCCCGCGTTGCAAGAATTATAGGAATATTGCAGGAATTGTAGAAAACCCTTAGTGAGTACATTCGATTTTTATAGTGAATTTTATTACATGTAACTAATATTAGTTACAATTTCATAATTGTTACTTTTCATATATATTTAGGTATTTTTTGTTACATGTATTTTAGTTGTATATTACAATTACATATATATATATGCAATATTTTGTGACGTAACTGAAAAAATATCAAATTTTTTTAGTTACATATCATAAATATATAATTAAAAAGTTACATATTATTGAAATATCTAATTGAAAAAAATAATTTTTTTAGTTATATATCAGAGACATGTAACTAAAAAAATATATAGGAACATATAACTGAAAAATATCAAATTTTTTAATTATACATCAGAGACGTATAACTAAAAAATTATATATAATTAGTTACCTATAACTAATTATGACAGTTAACAAATTTTTTACACACAAAGTCATTACATGTAAAAAAAATAAATATAAAAAATAGTTATTTGTAACTAATACAATAATATTACACACAAAGTAGCTATATGTAACTAGCGCGTGGCTATCACGTGTACAAGGCTTCCGCCTTTTTAAAATAGATGGGACTAAATCAAAAAATTTAACCGCTTCTAAGACTTTTAACCAATTAGAGTGTTAAATGTAGAACCTCTCACCCATTGTCCTTAAAATAAATTACAAGACTTATGTTTGTACCTGTTATGTGTTATAATTTATTTATTTTATATATAATAATTTTTTTTTTAATAATTGGATCGTCGGCCGGAGCGGACCAACCCTAAATATAAATGGTTAATCTTAACCCAAATTTAGGTCCTAATCCTATCTATGAGCTTAAACTTCAAGCCCAAAACCTAAAAAATAGCCAATTAGCTAGGAGGGCCTCCACACCCATGAACATCGCAACCGGCAACGCCGTCGGTCCCCCCTCCCTAGAATTGTCGCCGCCTCTCTTCTTCTTCTTCTCCCACTCACCATCTCTCTCTATAAACATTAAATATATCCATATACAAACTTTGTATCTATCTATCTATTATATTTTTAAAAAAAAATAAAAAAATTGCTCGGATCTACCGATAAAGGTATATCGGGTTTAACCCGGTATATTAATAATTTCGAAAGGATGAAAATAAGACCTAGATAAAAAATTTATTTGATTTTGTTAGTTAATCTGAAAAATATATTGTTGAATTAAGAAATTTTTACAAAAATAAAAAATAAAAATAAAAAAAAATCCTCTTTTGAAAATAAAATACCTCACACCCAAACACACCCTATCTACCAGTAACCAACATAATTTCTCTCTCTTTTGAAATTAGTCCCCCTTGGGCGCCAAAACAACCATTTTCAATTCATCAATTTCCACCAAATTAGTCCCCCCCAAACAGACCCTTACCCCGAAGATTTCTCTCTCTCCAGAGAAGAACACTCTTCTCCGATCCGATACTCTCTCTCTTCATCGAGCGACTTCAGACAAGAATAAGACCGTTGTTCCTCGGAATCAATACTTGGAACAACCGAACCAAACGGCATTTCAAACGTTGTTGTTGTTGTTGTTGCTGTTGTTATTATTGGCGATAATGTTCCTGGAGATTGTGTTCGAATTTGGACCGACCTTAAAAGTGCGGCCCTTCTTAGGTCGGCTGAGTGACAAATGTCGCTCGGGGAAGAAGGGAAGCGGGTCTCCGAATCGGAGCCCCTTTGGCGAGAATAAGAAGCGGTGGTGGTGGTGCTGCCATGGGAAGGGTACGGTGATGATGTCATGGTGGAGCAACCGGAGGAGAAGGCGGCGGTAAGCGGTTTTTGGTATCGGTAAGGAGAGACGGGACTGTCGGGCTGGGACGAGCATGTGTTCATGGCAGTGTCATAGTATCGAGAGTCGTCTAAATCTTCCGACATTGGAGAATACTGTAGAGAGATATCATCCCTGAAATTGCATGAAGAAAAAAAAAGACTCAAACATAAACTGTTTAGGCACCGTTTGGTAACACTTTTTCTCAATACTTTTTACAAGCAAAAATATATACTTATTTTTAGAACAACGTTTGTTTTGCACTTAAAAAAAATATTTATAAAATTCAAAAAAGCAAAAACATGAATTTAAATACTTTTTGGAAAGCAATTTTTTTTTTCTTTAATTTTTATGTTATAAGAAAAACTAAGACGGAAAATCAACAACAAATTGAAGGGAAATGGGGAACAAAATGGTGGGAAAGACTTTGGCGGTAAAAAAACTAAAAAGGAAAAAAAATTAGGAAAATTTTTTGGGCGGGAATTTCGTTTGCTAATTTTGTTCTCCATTTTCCTCCAATTTGTTGTTGATTTTCCGTCTTAATTTTTCTTTAATTTTTATGTATAAGAGATCGATCGAGATCAGCACTAACTTGAACAAAAGTGATTCTTTTTAAAGGATCAAACATTTATCCACAAAACTAACCATAGTTTCTTGGTTTTTATTAGGAGGTTTCAACTAAAAATCATATAGTATTAAGTGAACTAGTAAAGTAACTCCTTTGACTAATATAGTAGTCTGAGAACACTCTCAAATTATCGATGTGGGACAGGAATATAGCACCCGCCCTTAAATATAACCCCAATTTGCACAGATAATATAACTACGAGGGAATGATAAGAAATGTCCAACCCCTAACCTGCATGGATGATTTGACTACGAGAGAATGAGAGACAAATTCCCAAAAGCCTTAGCTATGATTCCATATTAGAAGATTCCCACTTAAAACCATATAGTAGTAACTGAAGTAACTTCTTTGATTTATATAGTGGTTTAGGATCTTAATCAATGTGAGACAACAATCTAACAGTGTTAAAGCCTTGTTCACATTGAACTTAAGGTATCGTTTGGTTTAATGGAATTAGATCTCAAAATTTGAAACAATTTGAAATCAGAAATTATGGCATGCAAAAAAGAAATCTAAAAGTTGAAACTCATTCATTTCGAATTCCAATTTCAAAGCATCAATTTCTTGCTACCAAACGCTACCTAAACGTTGTTAGAAGCACATTTTTCACTGGCTCGCGAATAAACACACGCAAAAATCTATCAATTTACACATTCAATTTGAAATTCCAATTTCAAAGCTTCAATTTCTTTCTACCAAATACTACCTAAGCATTTTTAGAAGCTTAACTTGTGTTTGGGCCAGCTTACACATGCCTTGACTAATCATCTCCCCAGGCGATCTTAAGGACACAATCCCCCACATCGGCCTAGTGCATTCATGACTAAATTCAAGATTTAATTCCTGAAGTGCTCTCCAGAAAAGTCGAACCCTGATTGACATGGAAAGGAAATACCTTTGCGTGCCTAACACCCAAGCTCAAGTGTCAGAAGCACTATTTCTAATCACTCATGGAGGGATAGGTGAAATTGGTGGATCAAACTTCTAAACAAGTATAATTCCAAATTCAATGGTATTTCCTTAAAAACCCTATTATCCAAATCACAAAGTTTTGCTTAAACCCATTCTTCATTCATGCTTCAAAGAGTGATAATTATCAGATCAGCTCAAAAACCAACAACTTTGCATCTATAAGAATCAACTGATTAATGCCAAATTAAGCACTTAATCTCACCTTTGATTGGCTATTGCCTCTAATTCAAAACAAAATCAAGAAAAAAGGCTGTAAAAATGTCAAATTTCTACCAATTAATGTTCAATTCTACAAAGAAATTGTCCATTTGCTCCATATAAATGTAAATTTTCTACCGTCAAATGTGCAATAATGGAGGTTATATTATCAGTTATATGTGTGTGTTTGTGAGAGAGAGAGAGAGGGGTTTAACTCACCTTAGGTAAAACATGCTCTCAGATCTTGAAGGAGAGTCCATAAGGTTATCAGGGAGGGAGTCCCCAACAGTTAATCCATTCAAGCTTGAAGCCATAATCTGCATCACCACAATGAAGAACCCTAGCTCAAACCGATTTTACTTTCAGTATCAATTCATCGAATTTCTAAGAAATCAATCAAAGAATAAATTTATTCGAATTCGGAGACGAACAAATAGAATGCGAATTGGAACGGATTAAATCGAGGAATGTGTTTACAATTTGCGCATTCAAAGCAGAATTTACGAAGAAATCGGTAAAAAAAAAAAAGAGAGAAAAAAAAAACAGTATGATTTTCGAGAGAGAGATGATACCTCGCTGAGATAACGCTTGTGAGAGTGGAAATTGTCGAGGTAAACCTCCTCTTCGGGATCTCTACTTCGCTTCCCGCTCGGAGACGCCACCGCCGCTGGAATCGATATCGATGCCGATCCCGATGCCGACGGCGACGACGATGGTGAATTCGCCTCAAATCCCATCGTCCTATTCAAATCGCAAACATTTTCTCATGATCATCACAACGGCGAACAGAAAAACGACGCAGAATTTGAAGAAATCCACAAAATTTCTCGCTAAAAGAGGATAAGGCAATCAAGGAAAAAGGGCAAAAAAAAAGCATGAAACGGCCTTCTTTTTAAATTACGAAAGTGATAGTCCGAAAATCCATTACCATTTAAGTTTAAATAGTAACACTTTTACCAACAAGGCTGACTCAAGTACTAACGTATACTTTGAACTAAAATAATTAATTTTTTTTTTTTTTTTATAAAATCAAAGGTTTGAATCTGTAAAAAAATATTTGTTGAAAAAGACAGAAACGCACTCTAAATAAAATAATTTTTCACTCTGTGTGAGTAGATAGACCCTTGTGAGTATACCCAAAAAAAAAAAAAGTATTTTTAAACAATTTCTTAATGGGATAATTGGAAAATAATCTCAAACAGAGAGTTTAATTCATAATTTATTTTATTTTAATTTTAATTTGAGTATGAATTTTGTAATTATGCCAATCACAAGGAACCATCGATCACGTATTCACTAAACGTCGACCTGCAGATGACCGACCCTCGAGGAGCATAATGTTGACCTTATGATCGGCACTGTTTTGTACTACTATAGATCGATCACCAGACTACACTATCTGAATAGACTCAGGGAGGGGAGGAGAACCTCCCCCGAACCAAAGGGTTGAATAATGGTTTCTCATCGTCTTTGGGGGGCTACGAGCCAAACTGACTGGTTTGTAAGACTAGGCCAATTCTCCTAAGCAAACTATGTGTCAGATTGTGTCTCTGGCATGTGATTAAACACTTTTAATTTTTTTGGATTAATCATACACAATCGCCTATAAATTGCATAACATTCAAATGCTTCAGATAATGAGTTGTTATCTTGAACATTTAATCTCTCAACTTTTTTTTGAGCTTCTATTCTCGAGACAAGCAAATTTTACTGGACATACTTAAACAGGTCTTTATGCATATCACAACACCGACTCCAAAGTGTTTGGAGATTCCATTTTAAAATCATATGGTGTCAAGTGAAGTAACTTTTTTTAAACACAAACTATTTTGGGAAGCCTCATAAATTCAATGTGGGATTCTAACACCCATTTTCACATGCAACCACGCCTTTCACTTCATGATGCAATCAAACAATAGAAGAGACAATATAAGCATTCAAACAATCAAAGACAAACGAACAAGACTTCTCAAATTTAGCTTTGATACCATATTAGCAGATTCCAAGCTAAAATTATATAGTAACAAGTGAAATAACTACTTCGATATATAGACTATTTTAGAAAGTCTCACAAATTCGATGTGGAATTCTAACAAAATAAACTCAACGATGATGATTTACTAATCAGAACGACTTGAACTCCAACTGTGGGTGTTATACGGATTTTGACGCGAACATAATTTATTCAAATAAAATGCTTTGAATCTAAAAAAAAAAAATGTAGCTCTATATCATCAAAATCATTTTATTGTAATAAAATACCAAAAAAAACATTTTTAATATAAAATCTTCTGCTCTGTTCTTATTCTGCAACATCAACCAGAAAAACCTCCGGTATCTACAAACATGCCGCCGGGATACAATAAATGCTTTATTAATCAGTAATCTTCATATTTTCCGATCAATGTGAACCTCTGTTCATCATCTAGCTGTATTGAAGATAAGAAATCTGTCTCTGCAACTTGATCTGCTCGTAGAATTTCGCGATGAACTCCTCCGCCTTCACGTCGATCTCCTCGTCTTCCTCCCCGTACACCTCGAAACCACCGTCGTCTTCCGCAGCACCCACGTCGCTCGAATCGTCTGGGCCGCCGAAATCACATTCGTCGGCGGTGGTTGGGTTCAAGCAGGGGAGCTTGAATCCGATCGATCTGGGTCGGTGCATTTTGACGTGGAAAATGGGTGTTCGGTCGAAGGAGAGTTCTCGCTCCCCGTAACGGGGAAGCACGTATCTGGAGTTGCGCCGCCGTCGACGGCGGAGGAGGAAAACGCCGCCTTTCCTTGCCCATAACATAGCTAGGCGGAGGAGGTTCCATGCTTTCCGGCAAACATCTTGATTCTTGTTCTTCTGCATTTTTTGAATTATAATAACAAATCAGTTTATCCTGAGACTCTGAGACTCGTAGCCTAGTGAATATCTATCTAAGCTCGTTTTTGATCGAAGAGTGATGAAGGAGAAGAGAAGAGAGAACTGTATATATATAGACACAGATGCATACATACATACATATATATATATATATATATTACGCGGTATGGGGAAGAAGCTTGTTGAGGCCTATGGGCTGTGGACTTGAAAGCTTGCAGGACACATGATTATACACCGGAAAAACTGCGGCTATTTTGTCCACATTAATTAATTATTAATAAATTGATTACTTAAATAAAAATAAAATATTTTATTGTACAAATTAAATTCAAGTAAAATAATGAGATAGCACTAAGGATTCCATCATTACGGGGTCTGGAAAGGGTCAAATATACTTAGTCTTATCTCTGTTTACAAAGAAGTTGTTTCCAAAATTTAAACTTGGAATCTCCGGATCACAATGAAATAATCTTACCATTATATCCAAAGTTCAGATGATTTAATAAACATAATTTAATATTTTATTTGATAAACGAATGATGTGAATTTTTATTTTGTTAATGATAAAAAAAAATACATTGTTTAAGAAAATATAGAAAAATTAATATTATTTAAAAAAAAAAAAATTGGCATGAATATAAATATTTCTAATAAGAAAAAAAAATTAAAAATTGAATGGTAAATTTTTTATATATTTTTTTTATTTTGGATTTTAATTTTGTAAATTATTTACAGATTTTTTTATATTTTATTAATTTATTTTCAATTAATATTTTTAGTTATTACCTAATATTAAGTAATTAAATAAAAATTTCATATATATGTAGATAGCATTAACTCAAAAAATTCAATCTAATTAATATTAATTGAAAATACTTGAAATATTAAAAAAAATAGATTAACTGGAGAAATTCAATTTAATTAATTAATTAAAAATTTTAAAAATTAATTTAAATATTAAAAAATATTTCAAAAAATTAAATAATAATAAAAAAATTAACCCAAGAAATTCAATTTAATTAATATTAATAAAATTTAAAATTAATTTAAACATTCAAAAACTATTCAAAAATTAAATAATAATAAAAAAATTAACTTGAGAAATTCAATGTAATTAATATTAATTAAAAAAATTAAATATTATTGTAAATATTAAAAAAAATATTCATGAAATTCAAATAATAATAATTAAAAAATAAAATTAAAAAAATATAATTAATTAGTTTTAAAGATGATTTACTATTTTTTTAAATAGTATGAATTATTTAATTATAGCAATAAATAAATAAATAAATAATATGTTTCAATATTTCTTTTTCCATGTTATGGTCTTAGGATGCTTCTTGTGCAATTTTGCTTTCAAGCCAGATGAAATTTAACATTTTCTTCCTTAAATTAGAACAATGATTGAAGATGGGCCCCTCGTCCTTGGTCTTCAATTTTAAATAATCAAAATTAAATTTATATATAAAAAAAAAAATAGATATAAATTGACCTCTCAATAATTTAATTAAATAGTTTTAACACTTCGTACGCGACAAAAATCCCGCTTTAGTCCCTATAGTTTCCATTTGAATATATAACGCCTTAAAGTTTTCTTAATCATTCCAGCACTGTTCAAGTCACTGTTTTCGTTACAATTTTGGACAAAAAAAAAATCTTCGATAGACGTGTGTTTATTTGGGCGGAAAAAATGATGGATAATAAAATTAAAAGAAAAATAAGATGAAAAAAAAACTCGGTCGATATGGAAGAAAAATAGGATAAAAAAAAATAGAAAGGGAAATGCAAAATTTTTTATGCAATTTTTTTTACACTGATTTGGGAGGAAATGACGGAGAATTTTTGGAGAACACAATAAAATTATAATTATACATTTAATAGTAGAATTTTTATTTTTATTTTTGTAATATACGAAAGTAAATTATTTTCCTTTCTTGCATTTTTCTTTCATAATCAAACAACAGTACCAAAAATAAATTTTCTTTAGCAATTGATAAAAATATTATTTTCTCAAAAAAAAAATTATTTCTCTTTTCTATCCTTCCAACCGAACACACCTTTTCAAATTTTTTTTCTGGTCCAAATACTATCTATCTCTATCTCTAACACACGCACAGGGTTATTTGTAAAAAAAAAACACTATAATCCAAGTCATAACCCTGAAGTAGTTGGCTATACACCAATTGACTGTTTGTCGTCCAAAATTATAATAAAATTATTGATTTAGACTGGAGCGGGATATGATTACGGAATTTAAGGGTGTCATGTGTTCAAATTGTAACTATAAGGACCAAAGTGAAATTATGATCAAACTTTAGAAGTTCAAAGTGTCAAAACCCTTTTAATTAATTATATAATGAGTCTTATTTATAAATTATAAATTTTAACTTATTATCTGAATAATTAAATATTGAATTTTTTAATTAATAATATCGTTCATTTGCTGAACAATTCAAACTCTTAAATAATATTTTAGTAATTTTAAATTAAATAATTTGGATTTTAAAATTGATTATTCATAAATTTAAAATTAATTTATTGTTAGGAGATTCCAACTTAAAACCATATGGTGCTAAGTGGAGTAACTTTTTTGATTTATATAGTAGCGTGGGAACTCTCAGATGAGCTATGTGGGACAGAAATCTAACACACGCCCTTGAGTGCAACTCCCGATTTGTACGAATAATTTGACTACGATGAAATGATAAGAAATATGTAACCTTCGGTTTGCATAGATGATTTGACTACGAGGGAATGAAAGACCTATAACCTTGACTTTTATATCATGTTAGGAGGTTCCAACTTAAAATCATATGGTGCTAAGTAGAGTAACTCCTTTGATTTATATAGTGATTTGAAAATTCTCAGATGAGCGATGTGGGACAAGAATCTAATATATATATATATATATATATATAAATTCCAAAATGTTAATTTAGAACCTAGTGCACTTTCTCTGCATTTTAAGAGGAAATTTCCCCTGGAAAAAGGGCTCATGATTTGGCCAATTTTTTCGCCTGAAACCGTGTTTTGTTTTTATATAATAATATTTTTCTATGTTTAAAAAAAAAATAAAAAATCGCCAATAATTTTTTATATTTTTTTTAAGACGATAAATATGTCCAGATTAACTTTACGCGCATCTTAACTAATCACCTGTCTAGAAAATCTTAAAAATACAGTTTCCCATATCAGTCTGATGTGTTCGTGATTTTATTCTGGATCGACAGAAAAGTGAGTAGTTTCTTTACTAGTCGAACTAACTCCTTGAGTCATTTTTTATAATATTTGATTATAATGCAACAACGACGTAATTTCTTGAAAGATTTATTTTCCTAAATAAATTAATAAAATTTTAGGAGAGGCCAAAAGTTTGACAAGTTGGTTATTAATTAGCCCACCATTTCTTAATTTAAATTATTATTATATAATCACAGTCGACTTTAAGTTTACTTTGGGATTGACTCTTATTTTTATTATTATTTTTTTCGATAACGTTTGGGATTAATTTTTTGGTGGTGAAGAAAAAAATGAAGGTTTTAAAACATAAAAAGCAATTGATGACTAAACTGCCCAAAGCATTATATTTTGAGAAAATCGGTGAAAATTCCAATTTTTTTAAATCTAATTGGTGAAAAGTCTTTTTGTGTTATTAAGTTTTGATTTAATCTTTTAAATTAAATTCTATTTGTATTTTAGTCTCGCATTGTAGAAATTGTAAGGATATTGCAGGGATTGTAAGGAATTTTTTAGTGAGTACATTCGATTTTTATAGTGAATTTTGTTACATGTAACTAATGTTAGTTATAATTTCATAATTGTTACTTTTCATACATATTTGAGTATTTTTAGTTGTATGTGTTTATATAATATTAGTTACATGTTACAAAATATATATATATAATATTTTGTGACGTTACTGAAAAAAATCAAACTTTTTAGATACATATCATAGATATGTAACTAAAAAATTACATATTATTAAAACATGTAATTAAAAAATATCAAACTTTTTAGTTACATATTAAAGACATGTAACTAAAATTATATATTATTAGAATATATAACTGAAAAAAAAAATAAAAAAAATTAGTTACCTATAACTAATACAGTGATATTACACAGAAAATAGTTATATGTAACTAACGCGTGATTATCACATAAATAAGGCTTCCGCGTTTTTAAAAGAGATTGGACTAAATTAAAAGTTTTTACCACATGTAAGACTTTTAACCAATTAGAGTTTAAATATAGAACCTCTTACCCATTGTCCCTTATATTTTTTGGCCTATTTTTTGCCCTTTTACTTTTTGCTTTTGTTAATAACGTGGGATAATTTGGACACGCACCGGCAATGTGTAGTTTTGAAACAAAAATTAATTAATTAATAACGTGGGATAATTGACTTTTTTTTTTAACCCCCTCAATCAATGGGAGTAAAAATGAAATGATGCCGATTTTCTAAATAGGAGATCTCTTAAAAATAACTGATTTTGACTTTCTTTATTTTGAAAAATAATTTAATACACCAAATGGCTTTGAATAAATCTATGAATATTTATATTGTAAAGTTCAATGGGAATGAATTTAAAAAAAATTAAAAAAAAAAATATTTGAAAAATTTCATATAATTATATAAATACAAAATAAATAATAAATAAATATTACATGCAAATTTAATCTCTTTAAAGAACTCAAATAAATTAAATAAAGCATATAATATCTAGTTAATCGAAATTCGTAAATATTATCTTAAAAAAAGAATGACCCCTCTATTTATAAGGTTAAATAACGAGCCCTTCCGAAGATATAACAATTTAGAGAGTTAAGATACCAACATGACATCTCCATATTGAACAGATTGAGAACTCTATTTCCCGCAAATGATCAAGTAAATAATATACGTAAAATTTACTACAATATTATATATATATATATATATATATATATATATATATTATTCTCTATATTTTTCTATATCTCTCTATATATTTTTTTTATTCTTTTACACTTATATATAGTGTATGAATTATGTAACTCTAAGTGCAATATTAAGTACTCATAATTTTATAGTTAATAAAATCACTAATTATACACATAAATATTATAATAATCACAATAACATAAATATTTATAATGAAATTTATAAAGTAATTTTAATAAATTTTATAACTTAATGGCAATAATAATGTGTAATAAACATGCAATTATAACACATAATTATAACCATTATAAAAAATAACTTAATTTAATCAAATAAAATAACATAATTTATATAAATAAAAAAATTATTTTTCTAACAAAAATTTCTACTAAAAAAAAAATCACATTCTCACTTCTCATATGGTTAAATTAAATTATATTTTGTACTCTTTAAATTATATATTATATATTTATTATTTCAAAAATTAATATGGTCTCATTAGTCATTTTACCTTGTTACAACTATATAAACATTTTCTTCAATAATTTTTAATTTTAATACAATAATATTTTTTTGGGGGGATTTATTATTTTTTAAATTTAAAAAAAAAAATTATGTTTAAATTTCAAAATATTTTTCGTCAACAAGGAGTGGTAAATCATAAGGGATTTGGGTCTTGTTTGTTTTGAGAGGACATGTTGGAACCCATTGTATTGATTGTCTCCCACGACTTAGGAAATTGTGATTGACTTCTACAATCTATTTTTTTGTTTTTTTTTACCCCGGAGTGTCCTACACCCTCAATATTCACATAGAATATAAGACTATTCTCGTTCGAAGTGTATTCTTCTCAATAAATATTTTTCTATAAGTTCGAACCACTGACCTTGTAGAGATCTCTCAATTAATTTAACTGAAGCGGGTCTTACCACTTGAGTTGCACTATGTTGGTTCGACAATCTATTTTTTATGCACCCAAACACTATCTTAATTCCAATTTACTATATTTTTAAAATTATTTATATATTAAAGCAACTCAATATAAATTTTGCATACATATTTTTCAGACATATTACCATAATAGTTTAGAACTTTTGAAAAAATTACTGTAACGCGTAAACTGTATGAGCAAAAAATTATTACCGTCATTTATTATAGTATTTTTATGAAAAATTCAATAATAAAGTCATTGCACGACATTAAAAATAATTGCATTTTTTTTTTTTTTTTTTGTTTAGCACAAAAAAATTAAGTTTATAAATTATTAATTTTTTTTTTTAAATGGTTTTTTTATTGTGTTTAATAAAGAAACAAAAAAGTACCAACAAAATGTAACTCAAGTGACAAGACACACTTGAATTAAAACAGTTGAGGAGTCTCTGCAAGTTCAGGGATTCTAGCCTGCGAAAAAATACTTATTGGGAGGACAGTCACACACCAACACCATAAACGAGTTAATCTTTTATCCTGTGTCGGTAGGAGGACACGCATGGGTATATGGAAAAAAACAGCAAAAAAGTGGGTCCTACTTTGAACTAACATCCACCAATAAAAGGAGGTTTAGTTTAGCTTGACTGCCAACTGTTTCATTTGTGGACTATTGAAAAATTATTACGGTCACTTATTATAGTATTTTTTATGAAAAATTTAATAATAAAGTCATTGCACGACATTAAAAATAATTGCATATTTTTTTTTTTTTTTGTTTAGCACAAAAAAATAAAGTTTATAAATTGTTAAATTTTAAATTTTTTTTGAAATGGGTTTTTTATTGTGTTTAATAAAGAAGCAAAAAAATACGTGTAACTTAAGTGACAAGACATATTTGAGGTAAAGTAGTTGAGGGGCCTCTAAAAAATCAGAGGTTCGAGCTTACGAAAAAGTACTTGTTGAAAGAGGTAGTCACGCACCGTAAACAAGCTAGTCTTTCATCCTGTGTGGGTAGGAGGACACCCGTGGGTATATCGAAAAAAACAGCAAGAAAGTAGTTTAGCTTGACTGCCAACTGTTTCATTTGTGGTGGTGTACTACTACAGTACTTATAAATGACAACTGTGTAATAGGTAATGCCAGAAAGAGTGTGATATTGTTTGGGGAGAAGAAACCTCCAAAATTCAAAACATCCATCCATCCAGCTTTAGCTAGTTGCCGTTTTGTTGAGGTTCCTGTTCCTTGATTCCCGCTCTCAAAATTTTAAAATTAATGTACTGAAATATTCTTAGCAAACACGTTTTTATTCTCAAAATTTTAAGAGTAGTTTTTGAACCATTTTTTCTATTTTTTGAGAATTTGAGAAATAAAAAAATGTTAATTGTTATTCACTGTTATAAAATTATTCTCACTACCAGCTCATTGGCCACCATCACCCGTTGCTGCCACCATTCGACAACAACCACCACGCTGACCATCATACATTTAAAGAAAAAAAAGTTATTGCAACCAAACGTATTTCTTGTTTGGTAACCGTTTCGTACTCATTCCTTGCAGTGGGATGAAATGGGATGCGAATTTTATTTCCTTCTTGGGAACAGAATCGCGTTTGGTAACAATAATTTTTTTTTTGTCCTGAAAACAGAATCGTATTTGTTAACGATATTATCCTAGAAATCAAGAACGAACCATAAATCACAAAAAAAAATCATCAAGAAATCGAACCCAAAATCAATAACGAAAAACATACCTAAACCAAAATCAAGAAATCATTAAGAGAATCCAAAATCAAGAACGAAGAACATACCTTAAACCAATTCGAAGAAATCATAAAAAAATTGAGCCCAAAATCAAACCCTAATTCGAAATCAAAATGATGAAATCGAAGCCTAATTCAAACCAAAATGACGAGATCGTACCCTAATTCGAAACCAAATTGACGAAATCGAACCCTATTTTGAACCAAAATGACGAAATCGAATCCTAATCCTCATCTTCGCTTCGCACTGTTCTTAACGACGAACGGACGAACCAGACGCGAAGAAGACGAACGACGAACGGAGGAGGACGACAAAGACGAATGACGAAATCGAACCCTAATTCAAACCAAAATGACAAAATCGAACCCCAATCCTCGTCTTCGCTTCGCACTGCTCTTAACGACGAACGAACCAAACGCGAAGAAGACGGACGACGAACAGTGGAGGACGATGAAGACGAACGGAGGTGGATGACGAAGACGAACGACGAATGACGAACAGAGGAGGTCGAAGAACAAGAATAAGGAAAATGAAAAGAAAAAAAAAGGGCTTACAAAAGGTGAAAGTTTGACCTCATTAACAATTTTGTTAATACCGATCTTGTCATTTTTTGGTTTGGGAATGGAATGAGAATAATGAGAAACAAAAAAAAAATGTTTCTCATTTCTTAAGAAACTTGGTTTTGGGATGAGAATAGGAACAAAAACAGTTTTACCAAACGCTATGCCCAAATAGAAATCACAAAAAATTAGGAATTGGATGAGATTTTTTGGGATAGAAATGGTTACCAAACATGGGCTTAGTTTATGAGAATCGAAACGAGAATCACGTTTGGTCGCAACAGTTGTTCTTTTTTTTTTTTTCTTTAAATGTATTATGGGAATAGAAATATGTAATGCTACTAGAGAAACTACTAATAATATACTGAGAGCTTGTCGAAAGGAAGAAAGAATGCGTGCATCGTTTCTACCACCAGACCAGCTCCAGCATCCCAGATCAGCTCTGGCATCTCCATTACACAGATCTTCTTAGTTGGATTAGAAAGTACCTGAAAGAAAAGCCTTCTACCTTCTCTACTTTGTACTCATTTGTTGCTATTCTTTGGGAGATCTGGAATGATATAAACAAGGAAGTAATCGAAAAAGTCACCCAATATCCCTTTGTTGTTGCTTACAAAATATCCCAAGTCCAAAGGGATCTTCTTGATGCTTTCTGTCCCCAAAATTCTCCCCAGTGTTTGCGTGATATCCCATTTTCTAGTTGGATTTCCCTTGTGTAGATTTTTTCAAATTAAATATTGATGGTTGCGCAAAAGGTAATCCGGGACAAGGAGGATTTGGAGGACTATTGCTTGACCATCTTGGAGTGTGGCAGTTTGGTTTCCGTGGCTTCCTCCCCAATTGCAATAGCCTGGATGCAGAAATCATAGGAGTTCATAAAGGAATTTCAGTGGCTACGAATGAAGGCTACCCTCGTGTAACTATTGATACGAATGTGGCAGGTATAGTCAAGCTAATCATGGAAGACTACCCAACCAACTATAGGTTTAAAGTATGGATCGATAGTTGCAAAAGAATAATGAAAGCAAGCAACTTCATAATCTAACTGGTGCCTTGAGAGGACAGTAAGTGCGCTAAGTCGCTGACTACCTTACTAACAAAGGATTGGAATGCAAAGAAGACTTTAATTTTTTGTTTCACCCCCTAGACGATATGACTAATATCTTATTTTTGGAAATAAAATCAGAAGCCTTTGATTGGTGTTTGTAATTTTCATTTCTATCATGAAAAAAAAATATTATATATATATTATCTTATTTATAGGCCGACCTACTTTTTAGTTAATTATAATATATATATATATATATATTTTTTTTTATTAATATTTTAATTTAGTTTATATTAAATAAAAATTGTAACTAAGAACGAACCACAACTCAAAATTTGATATTTCTATAATCTCTTTTTTCCTATCAAATCAATGGTCAATATCGTCTTTTCCACTATTAATATTCTCAGATCTTCTATGAACTAATCATCTCTAATTTTTTAAAAATATACATTTTCACCCTTTTATTTTTTGAAAAAATCAATTACAATTTTTAAAATTTCATATACTCACTCCTTCTCTAATTTATATGAATTTCAAGTGAACCTCTAAAATAATTTTATCCTTTGAAAAATGTTCTACGTTTTGTTCTGTTATATGTAAATCAAGAATAAAATTATAATATCAAAGTATTCCAATTAAAAATACATATTAATATATTTTTTCTAGATCCACATATTATGCAGGTCTAAAATTAATTTAATATTATATTATGTCAACTAGAACATTAGAAAAAAAAAAAGTAAGGAAAAAAAATGTAAATGACCTTTCCATCTAGAGCAATTTATTAATTTTTTTGCAAAAAAAAAAAAAAAAAAAAGGTAAGGAAAAAAAATGTAAATGACCTTTTCATCTAGAGCAATTTATTAATTTTTTTTTGCAAAATAAAATAAAATAAAATCCTTAGGATTTAGGATCTACTTGCACAAGATAATCATTTACATATTTCTTTTCAAATTTAAGCCTATGAAAAAAATAATAATGTTGTCTCAAAAAAGCTATTAATGAGATAATAGGAAAAAAAAAAAACATTGTGACATTATGAGTAAAAATTAATTATTACCATCTATTAATAAATTATGATGTTTTTTTAATTTTTTTATTTATTAAAAATTAAAATTAATTTGAAATAAATAATTGAATAAGATTAGATTGAGGAATTCCTAAATTCTTTCTCAAAATTCCATGAAACATAACAAATCAAAATTTCATGTCTTGGAGATTTGTTAAAGCCATTAATTTGTCTTTTCAATTTACGAAGAAACATGTTATATGATATAGGAGAATCTCGTCAGGTGTATCATGTGGTCAATATCTGCCCAAGTATGGAAAGACGGTTGGGTTGTGAGTTAGGATCCCCTCCATGCCGAGCTGGGTGTCCTCCGAGTCGGGCTGAGGATTGCCTCGCCTAGTTGAAGAAATCTGGGCCGACAAACTCCGGGCCAAGTTGGCGAACTCGAGCACCCTCTGCTCGTCATCTCCGTACTTGGGGCCTCTCCGGGCCGTTTTGAGGATCCAGCCCATGGGCCTCTACAGGTGGGCCCAAAAGCCCAACCCAGATGATCATAGCACTAATTTATCTGCTTATTAGCTGCTCAACGGATTAGGTTAATTAACCCGAGCTCGGCTCCCTAATTTTGCGGCGCTAATTGAGCCCGGCGCCTATAAATACACCATGGCATCCAATGCCCAACGGTACGTCTTCTCTACTGACACCAGAGTACTTTTAGCCCTTCTTCCCCGGATACTTACTCTCGCGCCGGAGGGACTTCACCGAGCACAACCCTGGTGAGTCTTTGTGCAAGTGCTAGAAGTGAAGGAGTGGAGCTTAACTCGGAGGTCGTCAGCACCCCTGAATTCACCAAGCTAATCACGCCATCAACAGTCTTGTGTGCTTAATAACTTTCTAGACCATACTGTTGATTGTTTACCACTTTTTGACATCAACATTATACATAATCAATATGTGGTTATATATATATATATAGTTTACAGTAAAATGTGTCCAGATAAATTTATGCGCACCTGATCTTAAAGGCACATTCCTTTACATCGATCTAATGTATTCAAGATTAAATTCAAGAAAAAATTACTGGGTAATCCCAATTTAGGCATAAAACTACCAATTAAACCAAGTGTTTTACAATGAACTAAACAATCCCAATATACTGGATTTTTGAACCGTCTAGTCCCAAATTTAAAAAAATGCAAAATTACATGACAACATTGCCCTTGCGAGATCCGCAGGATTGGGAGTTTCCATATTTGACAAATCATAATAAATTTATTTTATTAAAATTAAAATAACTATTGTTGTACAAACTTTTTTCACGATCTAATTATATATTCAGATTCGTCTATATAAGATCTTTAAAACGATGTCAAATTTAATATTATTTTTTTTCTTAATTTCAATATTCACATTCATATTACATTCAATATGGTACTTTCAGAATTTTTAATTTTCACATTCATGTTACATTCAACATGCAAATCACATTCATCAGTAAGTCATGCTACGTTCAACACGCATATAATATGTGCTATTATCAATATTAATTGATATATTATTTATATTATACTGGATGTTATATTCAACACTTAATGAGACATTCAGATTGTAGTAATATTATATATAACATTGACTTCACAGATAATGTTATACATAAAATTAACTTCACATTTAATGTTATATATAACATTCACATGCATCCTGTTCCAAAACTCTAAAAAAAAATTAATATCTTATTCAACGTTATATGTTACATTCAACATGCAAATGGAATCATAGGAATGTTACATGTAACATTGTTGTTACACGAATGTTATATGTACCATGGCGTAACTAAATGTTACATGTAATATTTATTGTCATTACGATACAGTTACAAAAAATGTGATTGATATCTCATTTTAAAGAGAATTATTCACACATAATTGATGTGTAAAATTTTTATTGTTTTACGTTTGAATTGAGATCAAAACAAACTTTTTTGTTCCACGTATAGATGGTCTTATATTATTTAATTTAGTTCCACATTAAGGAGAGTTGATTACATGGTGTTATGAAGCGACGCATTAAATAAAGACATTTTAGTTACGAAAATGCCATAAGGACTGCACGATTTGTAAAAAAAAAATTGCGGGTTTAATCGGTTGTTTTAATGTCTTTTGGGGATTGCTTGGTAAACGTCCCTAAATTCAAAATTTAATTCCCAGATTGTTACACATGAAATTCGAATTCTGATTAAACACTTCCCCTTAACAGATAAACTAACACCTCTTGAATTGGTGTATAATCATTATTTTTCTTCTAACAAATGGCAAAACACTGTACACATTATATTTTGATTATTTTTTAATAAATAGCAAAATATATTATTATAAATTAATTCAAAAAATATTTTTTATACAATAATTTATTAAATATTAAAATTGATTTTTGATATTTTTTTTTAAATTAATTTTTTCGTTTTTCATTTATAGCACTGGTTATAGGTTAGGGGTCACACACCACCGAACGCATAGATTAGCTGGTGAAGAGTTGTTCTAATCTAACCAAGGTCCTTGATTCGAGACTTGGGAATGTAGTTGTATTAAAACTCAGTAGGGAGAGCTTTGCCACCCTCGTGGTTCGACCCGGCTCAATCCGGATTAGTCGAAATCCAATATAGTTATCGGACCGAAGGCTTATACAAAAAAAAAAAAAAAAAAAAACCAAAAAAAACTACGGGTCATGCGCTAGTATATATCGGGTCATATGACACTCAATAAAACCTCACTTTCTCCATTCATTCCGGCAATCAACATCAAATCCGACAACATAATTAAAAAAAAAAACAGCCGTGCTACAAAGCTCCCGCTGTGCGCAGGTCCAACAACATAAAAAAAAAAAAAATTAAAAATAAAAATCAATTAGGAAGTCATCTCTGCAAAAAATAAAATAAAATAAAATTAGTAGCCATGGATGAACTCCGAGCATTTGTTCTTGATCCAACGAATCCCACTCCTGATCGAAGCCTTCACCCTACCTTCAATCGTATACACTTTATACTTCGCTATCCTCTTCCTCCTCCTCATCTCGCCGTCGTTGAATCCCCACGGCTTCTCAGCCACCGCCGCATTCTGACGTCCGACTTGAGCTTTAACCGCCGTCAGATCCGGCGAACGAGGCCGACTCGCCGTGTAAATCTGATTCGATCCGAATGCTTTCCCGCTCACGATCTCCATTCTCCTTTCACCGCCGGAACACCGGAAACTCGGCCGGGCCTCCTCCATGCTCCGCCGCCGGAGAAGACTTCGATCGGACAGTGATGGAGAGAGAGAGAGAGACGGTTAGAGAGAGATTAGAGGGCTTGGCTTCTCTTATACGAATGATCCGGGTAATCGGGTTCGGTTCGGGTTTCCCGATAAAATAATCCATAACTTTAGCTGTAATATGCTGTGTTGGTGGTCTCCCCCCACTCACTACATGGCACTTTTTATTTTTATTTTAATATTAGAAAAATTACACTTTTACCCCCCAAAAGTATAGGGTGGTTGCCTATGTGATCGGAATGGTCATGGACTTGGGGGCCCGTCTGGCCCGCCAAGCCTGTCCACTCTTTTTTAGGGTTTGGATTTGTGTTTTGAGCCCGTGGGCCGGGCTTGGACTTGAAAATGAAGGCCCGATGAATTTAGGGCCGGGCTTGGGCTTGACTATTTTCTTTTAGGGTCGGCCCGGCCCGGCCCAGTCATTAAAAAAATTAATAAATTATATATATATATATATATTAATTTACATGTGAAAATATTGTGATTTACATGTTAAATTCTTGATTTATTTGATATTATTATACTATATGTTAATTAATTATAAAAAAAAATGGTTTAGAATGCAGTGTTTAGCTATAAGAGTTTATCATAATTCTAAATCTGTGTTTAATAAGTGTGTTCTATTCTGAATTGAATTGCAGTTTTTTTTTTTTTGGTTAACTATAAAAAAATTATATTTTTCAATTCTGTTGTATTTTTTGTATTTTTTTTAAATTAAAAAAAAATTATAGGGCCGGATTGTGGGCTTAAGTTATTTTTATAGGGCCGGGCTTAGGTATGGAATCAAGGCCCGACCATAGGGCCAGGCCGAGCTCGGGCCTAGCAAATTTTCGTAATACCCTAGTCTAAGCCCGGCCGATGACCATCCCTACTATGTGGACCCTTGTGTTTGTCAAATTGAACATTTGATCAATTAAATTTTATGTTAGTCTCAATTACACAAAATTAAAAACGTTGTTAATGATTTCGGATGAAAAATGGGTTGTGCATAACATGTTTTTTTTTTTTTTTTACATCAAAGTGTGTCTGGATCAATTTAGACCTCATAGGGTGATCTTAAGGGCGCATTTTCTCACATCGGTCTGGTGCATTTAGGATTAAATTTAAGATTTAATTCCTAGAGTGTTTCCTAAGAAAGTCGAACGTTGGTTGATAAGAAAATGAAATACCTCCCCTTGCCAACATGACTAGTACCTCTTGGGTACAACATGTGGCCCTTTAATGAGGATATTTTTGTCACTTTAATAATCGATGTTTTAAAAAAACAAAAGTAAAAAGAAAAAAAAAAAATGTCAAACCCAAAAATATACTCTTACTTTTCTTTATGTTGGAATTTTTTTATTTTTTTTTTAACATAGTTTCATTATTATCATTAAAAAAAAGTGTATATACTTTATAATTTTAAGATTAACTTATGTTGGTACTATTTTTTTTTTTCATTTAACAATATTAATTTTAGAATTTTTTGGGGAAATTGTATGAAAAAATTTATTTAGACAATTTAATTTATATTAAATTTATTTATATAATTTAGGATTTTTTTTTTGTGAATAGTCCATGAAATTTAAATTTTAACCTATGCAGTCCACGCGCTTTAATAATTTTTCAGAATTTTATAGTTATTGTCAAAATTCCAAAAATCATTGTATGCCATGAAAATTACTGTAATTTTTATGCATTAACGAAATTTTGGACTTCTAAAAAAATTACTGTAGCGCGTGAGCTGTATGAGCGAAAATTTTAATTTCCTAAATTGTTGACCAGAAAATCCTAAAATTTACTTGAGATATAAGTATACTTTAATCTTGTGCATCTTTTAAAGATTATATATTAATTATCTTTTTCAGTTATATTTAACTAAAAATACAACAAAACATGAAAACCCCTATTAATATTTAATTATAAACTTAACAAAAACACGTCTCAATATTAAATACTTAAAAAAATGTTAAAACAACATAATAATCTGATCGTATTTAATATCAATTACATTTAGTCCATAAAAATAACAAAATTATTTTGCAACAACAAGTATAATTAAAAAGGGCTTTTTTGTCGCCCTAATTTTGCAATTCACTTTTCATTCTATCCACCCGAAAAAACAATTTTTTGAGAAATTCAATAATGCTGTCAAATCTAAAATCACTGTACGCCATAAAAATTGTTGTAATTTTTTACATAAAAAAATTATAGTGACTTTTATGGTATATTATAATTTTTGAATTTCTAAAAAAATTACTATAACACGTGACTTATATGAGCTATCGCTACTAACACAGTGTGGTTTAAACGGTAAGGCATGTTTGAGTTAAAACAGTTGAGGGGTCTCTCTAAGTTCAGGGATTCGAACTTGCGGAAAAATACTTGTTGAGAAGGACAGTCATAAAATCCTGAACAAAATTAGTCTTACATCCTGTGTGGGTGTAAGGATATTCGTGGGTATACAAAATAAAAATAAAAATATGAGCTATCACTAAAAACATTTCTTAAAAAGTCATCTTTAATTTATTTGGGCTTGGCTTGAATTAGCCCAACCAATTCTCAAGCCCAACTATACGGTGCACGTTAGGGACTTTTCACCTACTAAATATCTATTTTCACGTCTAACGTACACCATCCGAGCAATTCAATCTGAGCCGTCGATTTCCCATGTTTAGGGCCATGGCAAAACAGGTATTTACACGATGACACGACACGAGACTGACACGAAATTATCAGGTATCGGGTCGTTATCGTATCAGACCCGATAACCTGATAAGAAATAGTGCAGGTTATCAGGTTGACTTGATAACCTAATAGGTTACACAATAAGACACGATAAGAATTTCGTGTATTCAGGTTACACGATAACCTGTGACCCAATTGGTTACCCGTTAATTTAATAAATTATTTTTACATCCCCAAATTATCAAATATTACAAATTAGTACTTAATATATATAATAATTTGTTAAGATAGTTTTAAATTAACAGGTTAACAGGTCGCTAATGTGTAATGGGTTAACGTGTAATGAGTAGATTAATGTATAATAGAAACCTATCAGGTCTTATCGTGTTGTGTTTACCTGATAGGTTTCGTGTCATCGTGTGACACGAAAAATTATCGTGTCGTGTCGACACGATAATTTTCGTGTCGTGTCCGTGTTTGGTTAATTTGACACGATAAGCTTATCGTGTCGTGTTCGTGTTTGGATCTTATCGTATTTTGTGTTATTGTGTAATGACCTGTTACACGACCTGTTATCTGTTTTGCCAGCCCTTATTGTGGGCCAATCTCCTTCGGCGCAGAGGAGCCGTAGGATCGCCACGATCCAGCGGCTAATATCTTAACCCTATGCTCACGATAACCCCGTGTGGTCAGGAAGCGCACAATAGCTCATCCATGGTATAAGAGATATCGTTCTCCGTGGATGCGCGTTGCTCCCCCCCACCCTTTCTCAAACCTCCCCGCCTGTTCTTCGATCTCTCTCTAAAATATTCTTTGAATTTTTCAGTTCAAATTTCGATGATGTCCTCCGGCGCTTCTCTCTCTTCTCGGCAGTGTACGGATTTCTCTATCGCATTTTCAATCATGTAAATTTGATGATTTTTCCCGGGGAAATGTGATTATTTCTCATCGATTTGAACTGATTCATGTAAATTTGTTGCTCATTCTGTGTTTATATTTTCAGAGCCACGGTTTTCCGATCAGAGATTCACTCGCATCGGCGCGTTGAAGTTGCTGGATGAATATGGAGCTGTGATTTGCTGGAAATGGCGATCGGTTTTCGGTTTTGAATGATCGTCGTGTTTTGCTGGAAACACCTCTCGAAGGGGAAAAAAAGAACGGATATGAAGTTTCACGAGCTTCTAGGGTTTCAGTAATTTGAAGGACCGGAAGTTTGCTTTTTCGCGTAAGTTTGTTAGATGACATTAATATTTCTATCGAGTTGTTTCGATTTGACGGTGATTTGTAAATTGTTCATCTGATTGCCGATTAAAATCTGTATTGAACGTTCTTACTCAGATCATATTGCGATGACGGAGATTTTGCTCATGCTATGCCTAAAATTTGTTTTGATGCACTAGCCAACAATAATTCTCTGCATACGAACAGGAATGAGATGGCATTTGATGTTTGCGCTGGGATCTTATTTGTATCGTTACTTTAGCTGTATGCATATCAATCTCTGCCATTATTTTAAGTTCAAAGTGTTCATCCTTTCATTTTACTTGTATCTTTTGAAGGGATAGCATTAACAATTGCTGTGGTATTATTGAGGTATTCAGGAAATGAAAGACATGGAGTAAAATGAGTGTTAGGCTAGTCATTCCATTATCAATCACAACCGTTTTTGTTTTGATGAAGATCATTTTTGTGCAAATATTATAGCAAATATATATAAATATCTCTCCATATCTCTGTGTATGTGTGTCTGTGTCTTTGATCGTGTATGGCGAACTTCTATTTGCACCGAAAACAAAATATGCATCCCCACTTACTACAACCTGTATGAATTTTGCTACCCGTTCATTAAAAAATCCATAGGGACGATCCATTCATGACTTCATACTTTATCCAATTTTAGGCATTAATCTTTTTCCTCGATTTTTTTGTCCTAATGGACTGAAAAATATCTTCGTTATTAACTATTATGGCAATGCTCCGTGGCCTAAATTAATTTACTCAGCCAATCCTACTCAAATGGATGGGAGTTTGGACAAAGATTTAGCTAAATATCTTCGTTATTAGCTATTATGGCAATGCTCCGCGGCCTAAATTAATTTACTTAGCCAATCCTACTCAAGTTGATGGGAGTTTGGACAAAGATTTAGCTATTATTTCTGTTGAATCCCACATCATCGTTGGGCCCTCCGATATCTGTTGCATTGGTTTGTCAAAGTCCACCCTACGCGTGAGGGGGTGTGTTGGATCCCACATTGCTTGTGTTACCTGATCTTGAGCTATATATAAATTTAGAGGCAATCCTCATCTTACAAGGCGTCTTTTGAGAGTGAGTTAGGCCCATTGGCTTCCTACATGGGGTCAGAGCCAGGTATTTTGTCTGATGTTGAGTGTGTTGATACTTAAATATAGCTCAAGATCAGGTACCACAAGCGATGTGGGATTCAACACGTTCCCTCACGCGCAGGGTGAACTTTGCCAAACGACTGCGAACAGGTATAGGGATCCAACATCAATGTGAGATTCAACACGTCCCCTCAAGCGCAAGGTGGAGTGGACTTTGACAAATCACTACGAACGGATATTGGAGGCTCAACATCAATGTGAGATACTGGGATTCAACAATTTCTACTAACTATTGGGACTCATAAAATGGGCTTCCATTCTTGATCTTCTCCTACCCTACTGTCTGAACATAAACCCTAGTTAGTGTCTTTTGTTTGTTTTGTTCGACTTGTTCAATGATTTGTACAGGACATGCAAATTAGAAGACCTCATAGAGAGAATGCTATTTCATAGGGACTACTAGATTGTAGTGTTGAATTATATCTTTAAAAGCATTTGCTAAATTCTGATCGAAATTTTTGAAATGCAGGCACAATATCATCATAAAATGCCCGAGTTAACAGATTTAGTGAAAGATTGTTCCGAAAACGGTACAGATTTGTCTCCTGACGATATTGGCACGATCGAGGAAATACCTGAAGACACAATCCTGTCGAGACAAACGTCAGTAAACCTCATACCGTTCATTGGACAACGATTCGTGTCTCAAGACGCCGCCTACGAATTTTATTGCAGCTTCGCTAAGCAATGTGGTTTCTCGATCAGACGACACCGTACCCGAGGAAAAGATGGCGTTGGCAGGGGAATCACCAGACGGGACTTCACCTGCCACCGCGGCGGCTACCCTCAGCTCAAACCATCGGTTGCGGCCGCTGATGCCGGAAAACTTCACCGGAATCGGAAATCGTCCCGGTGCGGATGCCAAGCCTACATGAGAATCGTAAAACGCGCTGATTTCGACGTCCCTGAGTGGCGTATCACCGGTTTTAGCAACGTCCACAACCATGACCTCATGAAGTCAAACGATGTCCGGTTATTACCCGCCTATTGCACAATGTCTGCCGACGACAAGAGCCGGATATGCATGTTCGCCAAAGCAGGAATGTCGGTTCGGCAAATGTTGAGGCTGATGGAGATGGAGAAGGGGATCAAACTGGGTTGTTTGCCGTTCACTGAAATTGACGTTAGAAATCTCTTGCAATCATTCAGGAACGTCGATCGAGATAACGACGCGATCGATCTTCTGAAGATGTGTAAGGAGAGGAAGGACAAAGATCATAACTTTAGGTATGATTTTAAGGTTGATGCTAATAACAGGTTGGAGAGTATTGGTTGGTCGTATGGCTCGTCGGTTAGATCATACGAGGCGTTTGGAGATGCTGTAGTGTTCGATACGACACATCGATTAGATGCTTATGATATGTTGCTGGGGATTTGGATTGGAGTGGATAATGATGGAGTGAATTGCTTCTTTGGGTGTGTGCTTCTGAGGGATGAGAATATGCAAGCTTTCTCCTGGGCATTGAAGGTATGAAAAAACACACACAGTAATTTAATTAAAATCCTATATTTTGATTGCTAAGGGTGTGTTTGGGTGTTAAGTTTTTCTTTAACAAAATTTCTTAATTTTACAAACCCTTTTTGAAATTAAATATCTTCTTCAAATACGTTAGCCAAACGCACCCTAACAATTACGAAAAAAAATCTGATTTTTGACATGCTAAAAAGGGAACTCTAGGACAATTTTTTTGGGATGGAAATTGTATGAAATTTCATGAATCCAAATCTGTCGCTAACTGGCTATGCTTGATATCCTTGGTTAGGCACCTTTTGCTTACCCTTTTGAATATAGTCAAAATAAAAAAAATAAAAAATAAAGGGCAATTTGTTTAAAATTTAGATGGAAATTTTAATTTCACAAATTTTTAGCATATTCGGTTAAGTTAAACAAAAGCAAAAAGAGAGGTGTAAGCGAGCCGAACTAAGCCAAGTATTAAGTGTTCAAGTGTGGTTTTTTTATTTTCCTTATTGTTCGAGTTCGAGCTAAGTCTGAAATCTTTCGTTCAAGCGTGGTTTTTTCAATAATTGAACTGTTTGCGAGCTCATACAAGTGTTTTTTTTAATATTTATTAATTAAATTTTAATGCAACAATATAAATAATATGTGTTATTTTAATAAAATTAATTATTTATAATTGTTTCTTGAAAATCTATATACAAAATTCAAATTTTTAATTACCAGCTAATCAAAATATAAGAATTATAAAAAATTAATGTAAATTTACAAATAATGAGTCTATTATAGTAATTAAATAAGTTAAATTAAAATTTATCTGAGTTATCTCTAGGAGATTGAATATGTGAGGTTGTACTATTTTTTATTTTTTTTTGGTTTTATGGTAAGTGTGCCAGGCCAGTTTACGTGTACCTTGACTAATTACCGTCCTGGGCGATCTTAAAGGGTGTACTTGCACATCTGCCTGGTGCATTCAGGATCAAACTCAAGATTTAATTCCTGTAGTATTTCCAGAAAGATCAAATCCTGGTTGACAAAGAAAGGGGCATCTCCTCTTTGCCAACCCGACTTAACACTTCTTGGGTTAAGATTTTACTGTTAAAGAAATTCAAGAGTCTATTTTACTACTTTTCATACTAAAAATATACGAAAAAAGAAATTAATTTTATATTATTCTGGTTGTTTATGAACATTAATTAGTTGAGTTATGATGTTTGTTTATTTAATAAACGAGCTTAACTATAAACTTGAACTTAATTCATTTATTAAATGATCTGAGTTTCGAACGAGCTATTATTGAGCCAAACTTGATCAATTTATGAACGACTTGGTTCGTGGTTGCTTTACAAGTGAGTTTTCCATATAAATAGAAGGGCGTAAAGTGTAAGTTCTTAAAGTAGAGGGAACAAAATGAAACAAGATCAAAGTACAAGGAGGTAAAAGTCAATTAACCCTTATCTTTTTTACCCTTTTAAATTTCACATCTGTGTTTTTTTATAAATTATATGCTTGTATATATGTCATATCTATTGTTTTTAGACATATATATGATCTATTTATTTTTTATTTACAGACATTCTTGAACTTCATGGATGGAAAAGCACCTCAAACCATATTAACAGACCAAAACATATGGCTGAAAGAAGCAGTTTCCATGGAAATGCCAAGAACCAAACACGCCTTCTCCATTTATCACATCATTTCCAAATTCTCCGATTGGTTCTCCTTACACCTCGATTCTCAATACGACAAATGGAAATCCGAATTTCATCGCCTGTACAATCTGTGCTCGCCTGATGAATTCGAAGTTGGATGGAGAGAGATGGTGGATGCTTACAGGCTGCACGCGAATAAACACATCGTGAGCTTGTATGCTTTGCGTACGTATTGGGCTTTGCCGTTCTTGAGGTGTTATTTCTTTGCTGGAATGGCAAATGCTTTCCAATCGGAGTCGATCACGGGGTTTATCCAACGGTTCTTGAGTGCTCAATCCGCGCTTGATGATTTCGTCGATCAGGTACTGAAATTGCTGTTTTTTTTTTTTGTTTTTTTTGTTTTAAAATTATATAAGGTGGTGTTTGGTTAATGTTTCTTTTTGTATCCCTTAAGTTGGATGGAAAACAGTCACTTACCTCACACTTGACTGTTTTTAAGGGGTTTTACTAGCATTTCCAGCCTCTTCTTTTCTGTCCCATCCTCCTTTCTGCCCAAATACTAAAATATACATATAACGCGATATAGTTTTTTATATATATAGAGAGAGAGAAACTCTGTCAGGGGCAAGGGAAGTGGTTGGAAATATCATAAGTTTCTTTTAAGAATAGTTGGGAGAATGACAGTGATTTTTTGCCGTCCAAAATTATAATGCAACTGTAAATTTGGACTAAAATGGGATGATTATAAAATTTTAAGGCCGCACTTGGTTATTGTTTGTGCTTTTCTGTTTCCATTTCCAATAAAATGGGATGAGAATTCTGTTTTCATTTTGGAGTATTCCGGGAATAGAAACATGTTTGATAACGACCATTGTTCTGAAATTGTCTCTTTTAATTTATGAGAGAGAAACAAAAAACTTGTAGTATTTATTTATTTATTTTTCTTTAAATGTATGCGGGAGGATGGTGGTGGGAATAGTTTGGTTGCAATATTTTTTTATTTTCCTTTAAATGTATGGTGTTGGCGGTGTGCTGGTGGTTGGTGGAGTGGTAGTGAGAATAGTTTTGTGGGAATATTTTTTTGTTTTTCAGATTCTTAAAGAATTCAGGAATTACTTTCAAAATTTGGGAATAGAAACGTGTTTATCAAATTCGTTTTTATATATTAATCCCAATTTTTTGGGAGTGGGAACATAAATTAGGAAATGGAAACAAAAACAGTAACCGGATGGGGCCTAAGGTGTCGTGTTCAGATTGAAACTACAGGTACTGAAGTGAAATAATGGTAAAATTTCAGTGGTGCAAAATGTCAACACCCCCTCCCCCCTTTTTGTTCCCAAAAAGCATGGAACTTGGAAGGAATATGTTCTTGTTATGTTCCCTGATTTCTGAGAACAAAAACAAAAAATGTGAAAAACAGAAACAGTTTGTTAGTGACACACTACTTTTTTATTTTCAGGTTGCCGCAGTTATGGACGTCAAAGAACAAACAACCACCCCAAAGCCAAAAACACCGCACCGGAATAACAAACAGCTGTCCCACAAACTCACTCTGAAAACCGGTTCACCCCTGGAGTCTCACGCCGCCTCCATCCTCACCCCCTACGCCTTCGGCAAACTCCAAGAACAGCTTGTGCTGGCCCCGCAGTATGCCTCCCTCATGCTCGACGACAACTACTTCATCGTCCGTCACCACACTGAGATTGATGGCGGCTGCAAAGTCATCTGGGTCCCACACGACGAGTTCATCAGCTGTAGCTGCCGTCACTTCGAATTCTCCGGCATCCTCTGCCGCCATGTCCTCCGCGTTCTCTCCACCAACAATTGCTTTCACATTCCCGATCAGTACTTACCCCTCCGCTGGCGCGAACTCATCCCCACTCCTCCTCCGCCGCTGATCGCGAAATCATCCCTGGCTTCAACCTCCGACGACCACACGGTAAAACTCCAATTACTCCAGTCGTTGGTTTCCAATCTAATTACTGAATCAGTTGAGACGTACGAACGGCTCGATGTCGCCTGTGAACAAATTGCGATGGCATTGAGTCGGATTAAGGAGTGTCCAGCTCCGTCGCGAGGCGAGACCGATATGGGTTATCGTAGTCCGTCGGATTCGTTGATTTTACCGGAAGTTGAAGATTCTGACAGCATTGTTCAGAGCTTTACCGGGGATCACCATCACGATTCCATGGCTGTGGGGAAGCTGAAGGAGATTAGGAGATCGAGAGAGGGGATGGATGTTTATAGGAAGAGGCGGCGTTGTTCGGTGCCGTGTTGTGGGCAGTTTGGACATGACGCCGATGATTGTCCGATGATCGGAGGGGATCATTTGAACGGAGATGAACTCGGGTTTTTATAGGTAAGAAAAATTTAAATACTTCAGCATTTTGCACCCCTAAAGTTTGACCTTTATCTCGCATAGGTCCCCGTAGTTTTAATTTAAACACATAACACCCTCAAGTTTATTAATCATCCCACTAAAGTCCAAATTAACCCCGTTGCAATTTTGGCTAGCAAACAGTCACTTGCCGCACATATGAATATTTTTTAAGGGACTTTGGTCTCCTCCCTCCCTCGCTCAAACACTAAGGAATGATTACTTGACTGGCATAATTCTGGAGTGGGGGAGGGGGAGGGGGAAGCCCGGAAATGCATTTAAGTCCCCTTAAAAATAGTAAAGTGCACAACAAGTGATTACTTGTAACGGGATTTTAATGATTTGGACGGAAGTAGAATCATTAAGAGATTTCAAGGCATTTTAAATCGAAACTATGGGGACGGAAATGAGATAATCGGCAAACACCAAGGTGTAAAGTGTAAAAAACCCATTAATATACGATGTTGGATTTGGGTTTTTTATGTATAGAGAATAGGGTAGTAGTAGTAGTAGTAGTAATTAGGTGTAAAAAGGGGAAAAAATGTTGGAATGTAATGCAAATTCTGTCAATTTTGCAGTGATTTTTTGAGCATCTTTTGGTAATATGATGACGGAAAAGTCATTTGTATTTTGTTTTTTTGGTAATATATGTTCACCTGGTCTGTCTTATATATTTTTCAGGACATTAATACTAAATTTATATCAGCACTAACAAGGTGCAGGGCCAAATTGTTGTATTATTTTGTTAAAAGGGAAAAATAAAATAAAATTACAAGTTGGAGAACTAATTAACGGCACGGCAAAGACACGGTGTAGAAACGTCCTACTTGTGTTTCAGATGTCTTGGAGCACGCCTTATCCTCGGTTGAAGAAGGTAACCAAGACGAGGTATGTGTGTCCACATGTTGGTGTGCTTGGGCATCATTGGGCGATGCTAGTGGGCATTGGGTGTTGCTGAAGCAAGACACAAGATAATCCTTGGCACAATCATAAGATCTATATTCGTGGGTGCAAATGAAACCAAGGAAGGTATTGACACAAGGTCAAGTCAATAAAGACAGAATGTGAATGCAAGACACGGTCTTGTGAGTGGCATGATAGGCCACTGACGAGCATCGACACAATAATTGGAACAGAACAACAGGTCGACACGGTTATAACGTAATACTTGAGTACTACAATGGTATGAACGGATGCATGTGCAAGACAAATAGTTATTATGGGTATTGTACCGATAATGTCGAGTAACTGTCAGATGATCATATGTATGTATGTCTAGACATATGTCGACACAAGTGTCGTTGTCTGTACGTCGACAATTGTGACAAATCGCATCACGCTTTTTTTAAATTTATAATATCATAACTGGGTTCAACACAGAGGATGTTCCTGCAACCCACATTGCATCACGCAATTATATGTATTATAAATTTAAAATGTACAATCACCCAATAATTTGGTACCAAACCCTCTAGATACAATAAAACAAAGAAGTAATAACTAGATTAAGACTCCAAATTTTTGCTACCTTTTACTAGTGATGAAAACAGCAACATTGAATCATCTACTGCTCGGTTTCATCGGCCAAAGACACTCGGCTTAACCTACTCGGTAATGATCCGACACCGTTGTTTCTACTCCTCCTACCCCCACCACGACGACGGCTTGAACCGTATACTGCTCGATGTGCTATTGTTTTTCCCGATGTGTATTCCTCTGTTTCCGGCCTGTTACTCTCCGGAAACCTCCCGGTGGCTGCCTCCTGGTTCCGGCTAGTGCCGGTTTCCAAAACTCCGGTGACTGCTTTCTCAGTTGCCATTTTTAGTTTACACAAGGGCGGTGTTGAAGGGAACGGATTTATAGGGCTTCCAAACAATTCATAAAATTGGGGGTGGGCCAGTTGGGGAGTCGGAACAAAATAAAAGGAAAAGGGTTGTGTTTGGGTGACTTTTTTTTATTCCCATATTTATGTTTCTTTAATCAAAAGCTCAAAAAATATGGAATAGAACTACAATTCGAGGTATAATTGTTTTATGTTTTATTATGAAAATGCAGGAATATATATATACATATATATAAAGGCAATCAGTGCTACAAAGCTCCTATTATGCGCGAGATTCGGGGAAGAGTCGGACCACTTAGATCTATTGTACGCAACATTACCTTATTTTTTGCAAGAAACTGTTTCCACGACTCGAACTCGTAACCTCCAGGTCACATGACGACAACCTTTATCACTATGCCAAGACTCCCCTTCTATATATATATATATAGGAATTGTCGGGCGATTCCAACTTAAAGCCATATGGTGTTAAGTGAAATATCTCCTTTCATTTATTGATTACTTTAGAAGCCTGACAGATTCGATGTGGTATTCTAACATCCACTCTCATGTGCAATCCCACTTTACACGTAATGCAATTAAACAAACAACATAGGAAAGATAAACATTCAAACAATAAGAGAAAATATAAACATTCAAGCAATCGGTGACAAATAAACGAAATTTCCCAAATCTAACTTTGATACCATGTGAAGAAGTTCCAAGTTTCCAACTTAACTATAAAATGTCAAGTGAAATAACTCATTTCATATATAAACTATTTTGGGAAAGTGACAGATTAGAGGTGAGATTCTAATAGGAACATAAATAGAAACACTAAATATAAAACACTTATAACAGAATGCATTAAGTACTTAAAAAAAAAAAAAAAAAAAATCTTTTTTTTAATATATTACAAACGTACAATTCTAGAGAGAAAGTTAGAGACAAAGAATGCTTTAGAAAGAGAGTTGTAAAAATCATTTTTATAGACTGAAAGTAATAAAAAAAACTAAGTACTTAATGCATTCAGCAATTAAAATTCAAACATTTATAAGTTTTAAGCACTTAAATTTTTAGTTTTAAGTTCAGTGTGAACAGAATTCTAGACTTTTTCAGACAGAAAACAAAGAATGTCAGGTTCATAGTATGAACGAACAACCAAACAAAAGCATTACCTTTTCCTGTTATTGCTTGCTTCACCTCCAAATTATTCCTGTCTCTGCCAAGACACCTTATATATATACCATACAAAGGTAGTGTTTTGAAGAAAGTGATAAACTTAACTTTTTTTTTTTTTTGTTTAAATTAATGGAATATGCTTAAATTGATAAATTAAATTTTTTATTTAATTTTTTGGATGAAATAGACGAAATTGCCCATTTATTTTAATTTTAATTTAATTTTTCTTCCATTTTTTATGATATTAAAATAAAAAATTAAATCAAAATTATAATAAAGGAACAGTTTTGTCTACTTCATCAGAAAATTGGATGAAAATTTAATTTCATCCATTTTTAAACATATTCTATTAATTTAAACGGAAAAAAAAAGAGTTAGTTTCTCACTTTTGTTCAAAAGTAAAAGTAAATAATGTGTAACTTTTTGAAGTGGAGTGTCGTAAAATAATAATTAGGCAAAGTAGAGGAGGGTAAAACAGAATTTACCCATATTCTAATTCTATTTTCAAGGCCCCATTTCCATACTTCCAAACGCCACCACAAGCTTGAAAAAAACCCAAAATCGATTAAAAAAAAAAAAAAAAATTGTACTCCAAACCTTGGTCCTCGGTTTTCAAGGCCTGCAATCCTCGTACCAAACACATACTGGGCAATATTGCTTTTCAAGGCTCTCCTTGTAATAAGCTGAATCCGCCCTGCAAGAATATAATTCAACAAAGAAATAGAAAAATTAAATGGTCACCGCAGTTAGAAATGTGAATAGCAGGAACGTCGACCGTATATCATGTTAAAAAAAAAAAAAGATTAATGGGTCCAATCGTATAGAAGTTTTTTGAATTATGGGGGCAATAATTACAAATTTTATTTTCATGGGGAAGAAAGAGTAATTTCATAGTTTTATATAGATGTGTTTCATGTGGAGGAATCCTGCAACTAGACCCCAAAACAAAATCTCGAGGATCACAAACGCCAAGGTACCCCAATTCTTCGAACGAAAAATGGCCTGGAGAAGTGATTCTGTGCCGTTAACCTGCAAGCCAAATGAAGCATAAGCACAATCCTATTTCATGTTCTACGTATCTTACAACATAAAAGGACTACAAAACTTCCGCTATGCGCGAGGTCCGGAGAAGAGTCGGACTACCTAAGTCTATTGTACGCAGTTTTACCTTACTTTTGCAAGAGAAAATAGACTGTTTCCATGACTAAACTTGTAGCCTCCAGGTCACATGACAAAAGGGTTCGTTTAGAATTCAGTTTGAAAACAGATTGCAAAAATATTTTTCGAAAATTGTGAAATTTGTTTGGTTTAGTTTTTGGATTTTTTATTTTATTTTTTTAAACAAAAAGTTTAAAAATGTGTTAAGGCGTTGATAGTAGAAGTGATTTGATGTGGTTGATGAAAACTCTAAAAAAGTGAAGATTGATGTTATTGATTGAAAATGTGCATCGAAAATTTGAGACGGAAAAGAAAAAAATTCTTTTAAAAAAGTAATAAAAATATAATATGAAAAAAAAATGTGATTGATTAAGAATTGTGAAAATAGTTTTTAAGCTACGTTGTAAAAGTAAAAACAGGAGGTTTGTACCCCTGAAGTTTCAAAGATATTTTACTTTAGCCCCTATATTTTTAATTTGAACACATTAAACCTTCAAATATCTAAATAGGGTCGAGTTAGTCCAAATTGGTATCTCCGTCATTTTTTATGACGGAAGTCAGCCTCGTGTCAAACACGGAATCACCCACGTGGGTGAATTCTGTACTTGACAAGATTTTGATACTTTGGGGTTTAACGTGTTAAAATTGAAAGGATGTGAGATTTCTCTGAAACTTCAGGATTGAAAATCGAATCGATTTGACAGAGAACTACCAGGTTGTTTTCAGGCGAACGCCAATAGAAACCCTGGAGAGCTAATGGCAAGAGGTCACAAGCAGCAAAAGCATAAACGATGAGCGCGTTCATTCCCATCCACTGAAGTAACAATGTGGGCTTTCTAATGAGTTTGACATCAACCTGCAGCAAGCAAATAACTGAAATGAGCAAAATGAACTTCCTACCTTCATCATTTATCCATAATTTATTTATACAAATAAAAAATTATCACATTCGGAATTATCTCATGGCTATGAACAAAATAAGAAATACATATATAACATGGGTCAAGAACAACAAATACATAAAAACTAACATGGGCCACGTTTGGTTACTGTTTCTGTTCCCTAATTCTTGTTCCCGCTCCCAAATTTTTGGGATTAATGTACAGAAACGCGTTTTGTAAACACGTTTTTGTTTCCCAAATTATGGGAGTAATTTGGGACTATTTCTAGAATTCTTTAAGAATCTAAGAAACAACACTCCCAAAAAACTATTCTCACTACCATCCTGCCGGCCACCCCCTCCCTACCGGCCACCATACATTTAAAGAAGAAGAAAAAAGAACAAATGTTGCAACTAAACGCGTTTTCTTGTTTCTGGTCTCATAAATTAAAAGAAAAAATTTCAGGACAATGGCCGTTACCAAACATGTTTCTATTTCCGGAATACTTCAGAACATAAACAAAATTCTCATCTCATCTCATCCTAGTTTATTGGATAGAAATAGAAAAACAGAAACACTAACCAAAACGCCACCAAAAATTGATGATGAAGAGCAGACAGATGTTATTCCAACATTAAAATAAAAATGTTTTTTTTTTTAAATTAATGAGGAATGAGAACATAAACGCTTATGGCTGGAAGTAGTAGTTATGCTATTCAGGGAATGAACTTTGAACTTACAACGTAAAAGATTATGGTTAAAACCAAGCCTGATACTCCGGCTGTAATGCACATATAGCTCAATGTGTACAGTGGTTTAGAGAGAGGAACACCTGAAAAAGGTCAACCATATGTTTCCGCCCCAGTTAGATAAAAGTAACTGGTCCAGACACACCTTACTGCAAAAAAAAAGCGAATGTGAAATGACAGCATACCTAATACATCCAAAATATATCCTATGATAAGTAATGGGAATGAAGAAAAGGACCACAAGATCATTCTCTGCATATGCCCCTGCCAAATTTATTTAAAAAAAAAAAAAAAAAAAAAAAAAAAAAAACAATAGTTGAGATAAAATTTTGGGGTTTTCTTACTTTGCACCCTGAAGTTTGACAATCTTACCTTGGTCCCTATTGTTACAAGTTGAACGTATAACATTTCTAATCATCTGTTGAGTTTATCCCACATCGGATGTGGAAGAGACTGGTGGTCAGGTTATAAGTGGAAAGAAAGACTCACTTCATGAGCTAATTTTTGGGGTTGAGAGAGGCCTAAGACCACCCTACACTAGTATTAGAGCACAAGTTACAACTCTTTTGGCCCAATAGCCACAAAGGGAGAGACTGGTCAAGGATTAACTAACCAAATGTCCGATGTGTGAGGGGAAGATTGTTGAGTTTATCCCACATCAGATGTGGAAGGGTTTGGCGGTCAGGTTATTAGTGTGAGGGAAAACCTCACCTCATGAGCTAACTTTTGGGGTTGATAGAGGCCCAAGACCACCCTACATTATCTCATTACAGTCCAAGTCATTACCCCCGTCACAATTTTTGACGAAAAATTGTCACTTTTCGTGCATGTGACTATTTTTAATGGGCTTTATGCTAATTTCCAACTTCCTTTTTTCCCTACTTCCTACTGAAATACTCATATGTCATAAATATAGATATAGCATAGTATACTCTATATATATATGTATAGAATGTTTATAGAAAAATTGTACAAGGCAAAAGAAGAGTATTAAAATGTCCTTAAGGTCCTCTTAAAAAAATTTGGGTGCACGGTAGGTGACGGTTTGCCATACAAAATTTAAATTGAGCAAACTATAAGTGGGATCATTATGAAACTTCTGGGTGTCGTGTTCAAATTGAAACTAAAGGGACCAAAGTGAAATAATGCTCAAAGTGCAGGGTGCAAAATGTCAACAGATAACTTAAGTAAGAGATAATAAAGCAATCCATCTGAAAAGCAGTAAACAATCTTAACAAACCTAATAAACAGGATTCAAGAAAAATCATACCTTAAAATGCAAAATAATATGCCCGTAATGCAATCCCACCAAACACGTGATAGCGGCCATCAATGAACTGAAATTTAGATCAATCAAACGAAAGAGCAATTTAAAAAGAAGATGAAATAAAGACGGGGAAGATGTGTATAGAACCTTAAGATGCCCTCCGGATCAAATGGAGCAAGGCACCATCCCGGTGAGTTTGGCAGTAGAGGGCCATAATCAGGAGAATTGGCACTGCATTCCTATAAACACGAGGAAGATAACCGCGCTAAGAACAAGGGATATAGCAGGACAAGAAAAACAGCCTCCATAAGATAAAGGCCAAACATGTTACCTTTGTTCTTCTGTATACAGGATGCTGATAAAGATGATTTTCGCCGAGTACAATTCGATCAATTAACCCAACAGCATTGCAAGGAGGTTCAAGACTGCCCCTAACACCACAGTGCACCTAGTAAACAACCACAGTGACTTCAATGATGAGAGAGAGAGACACGGAGAGAGAGAGGGGGGGGGGAGGGGAGATTCCACCCAACTATATACTTCCAAAATAAGAAACTGTAGGGTGGTCTTGGGTCTCTCTCAACCCCCACTCTCATGAGATGAAACTCTCTCACACATATAACCTGATCACCAACTGCTTCCACATCCAATGTAGGATAAACCCAACAATCTCTCCCTCACACATCGAGCCTTTGGCCGGCTAACCCTTGAGTGTAGGGTGGTTTTGGATTTCTCTCAGCCCCAAAAGCTAGCTCATGAGGTGAGACTTTCCCTCACATATATCCTCACACATATAACTGACCACCAGAACTTTTCATGATAAACCCAACAGAAACTTTATGTTCTAACTCACAGTTTGAGTACTAGATCCATATCTTGACAGCGATAAGGATGAATTCCTGCTCGAAACATCAAAGGCCCAGTTCGGGACATAAACCACATACAGCAATGACAGGTACAATGAACCAATTAAGATAGCAACAATACTGCAAAAAAAGGGCGAGATCATTAGAAAGCGAAAATTCTATAAGAACACTCTCCCACCCACCACCAAATCCTGCAACTGAAAGAAAAATCTCCATGAACTTCAGATATTTACTTCACCAAAAATTGGTATTCATGGCTCAGACTTGAATACCAAATCACCACAAATTAAACATGTTACCCATGAATCTGGCATGTGGGTGGTCGCGCAATGCCTAAGATAGGCCTATCACTTGACAACTCAGGCCAAAACTTACCATTGAATGAAGTATTTCTTCATATATGAGACTGTTGAGTCAACCGTAACATTGTTAACAAGCCATATCTCCGAAAGCGAGGCCAACAGATATCCAAGTGAAATTCGCTGTAAATTGTAGAAGAAAAGGTCGGAGTGTTTTAACCAATAGGACAGTGACTGATGAATACTTGATACAATTACTCACAAAGTAGGTGGCCATATAATTATTCTTTTTTCTTTTTAAGACTCCTCATTTAGATACGTCAATAAGAAACACCTTAGACTTGTGGAAAGGGAAATAGGAACTAAAACTACAAAAAAAAGAATAGCAACTTTCTATAACTTATAGTACTGGAAGAAGATGATTGTTGTGGTACATAATCGGACCGGATGGCAGAATTACAACAACAACAGCAAATCAGGAGGGAGAGAGATTTTATTTAAAAACAAAGCATGTCCAGAAAATTAGTGTAACGGAAATGAGGATGATACGGTAGATGAGTAGGAAAACGAGAATGGATAAAATTAAGAATAAAACTATTAGAGAGAATTTAGGAATAATACTCATCGAAGAGAAAATGTGAAAAAAATCGTTTATGGTGGTTTGTACATGTGTATAGAATACTCATAGAAGCACCGGTGAAAAAATGTAATTTACTTCAAGTGCGGGGGCTACTAGAGGGAGAGGTAGGTCTAAGAAGACTTGGGACGAGGTTATTAGAATTGATTTGATAACATTAAAACTGATGAAGGGATAGCCCTTGATCGATCATTATGGGGTAAACGGATTCATGTAGCCGACCCTACTTAAGTGGGACAAATACTTAGTTGTTGTTGTACATCAATCATGTTGTTCTAATAGTCCAAGTAGCCAAAGATAAATTAAAGTACCTGTAATACACCCATCCACCGTATCTTGTTTACATCTACTCCATAGGTTAAATTATTACGTCCATGGAAATATCCACCTACACATGCATTGAGGGGGAAAAAAAACAATAAGGATTTGAAGGTATTGCAATTACATACTTGTATGTTAAGAAACAGAAAATGAACATATATAGTAAAATAATAATAATTAAAAAAAACATAATACTATTTATGAAATTCTGTCAAACTAAAATACAAATTAATGAGACAAAGAGAGTTCAGGATTCCTCAATAGGTAACAGTACCTTGCAGAATTAACCCCAAGAGGAAGAGCTTAATTGCTCTCAGAATAACCTTCTTCGTTGCTGCTGTTTTACTAGATACTTTCTGCATCATGAAAAAGGTTTGACACACACATGCAAATGGTTATCTTTTTGTAGGGTGGTCTTGAGCCCCTCTCAACCTTAAAAGCAAAACTAGCTCATAACGATGTGAGGTTTTTCCACACACTTATAACTTGACCACCAACTCGTTCTACATCCGATGTGGGATAAACTCAATAATTTTTCCCTCGCACATAGGGCTTTTGGTCGACTGATCCTCAACCAGTCTCTCCCTATGTGGCCATTGGGCCAGAGTTGTTGTAACGTGGACTCCAATACCATCGTAGGGAGGTCTTGCGCTTCTCTCAACTACAAAAGCTAGTTTCTCTCAACTCCCTATGAGATTTTTCGTTGGAGAAAAGTCAAAATTTTACTTGTAAAAGAAAAAACAAGTGTCAAGTTTTTCCTTTATTGCCTCTTTATCCCACATTGTCTGGGAATAAGGGTCTAGAGGAGTATATTTAAGGATGGGTTGAATCCTTGGGGTGTGCCCCAAGAGGTGCCCACATTTTTGTGGAGGGGAGAAGAGTATATTTATTTAATAATTTTTTTTTTTATTAAATAAATTTATTTTTTTGACCTGGTAAAGATAATCTTAACAGATTATCTGATTTCTTTCTCACGATTTTCTCAATTATTTCCCACGAATCTCTCCACGATTACCTGTATCTCTCCACGATTCTCACTTGCATTCCCACGTTTCTTATTTGATTTGGCCTATATAAACCGAGGCTTTCCTTAGCTTTTAATTAAACCGAAAAATCAAGAGCCTCCCTCTCTATTTTTACTTAAAAAAAAAATATTTTCGTTTTCCGAGTAGTGTGTTAAGGTGTTTGGTTTTCAAGCCTTCTACAGTGCAGAAGAGGTCCTAAACAGAGGAGAATTCTGGGTTGTTTTATCTTGGAAACAACGGGGCTATTATACTGCTTGCACAATCTTGGGTAGAGCCGCAAAACGTCTTAAAGAGAGCGATCTAGTCCGTGAATCAACCCAAGCAATTTTAGTAACTTCGTTCCTTTTTTAATTTCTATAGTAACAATTTTAAGACGAGAGATTCGTGAGAAATAGTTGAGAGAATAGTGAAAGAGAAATCAGAAAATTGTTAAGATTATCTTTACCAGGTCAAAAAAACAGATTTATTTAATAAAAAAATAATATTTTATTAAATAAATTTTATCCAAAAAAGAAGCGCCACCTCACCTCACCTCACCTCATACTCACGCTCGGCTTGGCACGACCGGCAGCGGCGACGAGCGCACGTATGTGGCAAACCAATAGGGATGTGTCTCCTCTCCCCTCCACAAAATGTGGGTACCCCTTGGTGCATACCCCAAGGATCCAACCTATCCCCAAATATACTCCTCTAGACCCTTATTCCCAAGCAATGTAGGGCAAAGGCAATAGAGGAAAAACTTAATACTTGTTTTTTCTTTTACAAGTAAAAAATTCACTTTACTCCAATAATCCCCCACTTGAATTTAAAAAAAATAAAATTCATTGAGCAGTATAATATAATATAAGATTGTGCATAAGCAAAGGTGTCTATCGACTTGAACTCTTACATAGTGAAGATGATTTAGATTATACTAGAGTAACTCGTAGTTTTGAACTCTATCTCTAACAACATCACACACACAACCCTATCAGGGTATAGTCCAAAAATCCGTGCTTTACGGCCATGCATGTGTATCCCGGTGTAGTAAATGCTCTAGAGAATTTGCCCAAAATTCCATAGGAAGCAGCCACACTTCCACATTCACATAGACGAGTCTATCAAAAGTACTCCTGTAGCTAGGTACTCCATTCCAAATTGAGAGTAGATCTCATTAAGAGTTAAAAAATAACTCAACCTTCTATCGCTTCAGGATGCCATGTTTCAATCAATATATATATATGGAATAGAATTCAAAATTATTATAATAGCATAATTCTCCTAATATCACTTCATGAGTTGTTATTACCCTTTGAACCTATTTTTTGGGATCTCCAGTTCATAAGTTGGGTTTCCCTCACAAGTGACTTGTCAATCTATGGGCTTGAGTCCCATTCCTTTCGAGGTTTTGTAAACCTTCTCTCGAGCTAATCCTTTCGTCAAAGGATCAGCTATGTTATCATCAGAACGTACATGATCCACTCTTACAGCTCTAGTCGAGATATACTCTCTAATAGTGTTGTGTTTGTAGTGTATTTGTCGTCTTTTTCTGTTATAATAACAGTTCTAAATTTTTGCAATAGCTGCAGTACTATCGCAATGGATCAAGACAGTTGGAATCGGTCTCTCACATAAAGGGGTATCGAAAGCAAACTTCTTAATCACCCTTCTTCCTCACTAGCCGACGCTAGTGTAATCATCTCAAATTCGATAGTAGATTGAGCCAAAAGAGTATGTTTCTTAGATTTTCAAGAAACAGCTCCACCAGCTATGCTAAATATATAGCCACTAGTTGCCTTGGAATAATTTGAAAGGGTGTTCCGATCAGCATTGCTATATCCTTCTAGAACAACGAGAAACTTTTGATAATGTAATCCAAGGTTCATAGTCCTTTTTAGGTACCTCATAACCCTTTCAATAGCATGTCAATGTTCAATACTAGGTCTACTTGTAAACTTGTATAGTAACCCCACAGCATAAGCTATGTCGGGCCTAGTGCAATCAGCAGCATATCGTGGACTGCCTATAATGCTCGCATATTCAGATTGTCTAACATCGTCACTAGTGTTCTTGGACAACTTCATACTAGGATCAGAAGGAGTATATGCTGATTTACAATCAAAGCAACTGTATTTTTTTAGAATCTTTCTATGTAATGAGATTGATTAAAAGAAATTCTCTTTTTAGACCTAGTTATTTTAAGACGTTTTCTTCTAAAAAAACTATGTTACCTATAAGACGTTTTACTTGTAAAAGAAAAACCGAGTGTCAAGTTTTCCCTCTATTGCCTTTGTCCCACGTTACTTGGGAATAAGGGTCTAAAGAAGTATATTTGGGGATGGGTTGGATCCTTGGGGTGTGCCCTAAGGGGTACCCACATTTTGTGGAGGGGAGAGGAGACACATCCCTATTGGTTTACCACACGTGCATGTGCGCCACCGTCCGATTACCCGTATCTCTCCACGATTTTATCACTTGCATTCCCACGTTTTTTATTTGATTTGGCCTATATAAACCGAGGCTTCCCTCAACTTTTCAATACACGGAAAAATCAAGAGCCCATCTCTTTGTTTTTACCTAAAAAAAATATTTTAGTTTTCCGAGCAGCGTGTTAGGGTGTTTGATTTTCAAGTCTTTTACTATGCAGAGGAAGTCCTAGACAGAGGAGAATTCGGAGTTGTTTTATCCTGGGGACGACAGGACAGTTATACTGCTTGCACAATCTTGGACAGAACCGCGAAACGTCTTAAAGAGAGCGATCTAGTCCGCGACTCAACCCAAGCAATTTTGGTAACTTTGTTCCTTTTTTAATTGCTGCAGCAACATTTTCCCTCTGACCACCAGCCCCTCCCACCTTCCACATCCGACGTAGGATAAACCCAACACTAATTTAGGCATATGAGCAAGCTGAAATTATGGAAGGATAGAAATTCTGAATGCAAAGAGTGAATCACGATCCTGTAATTTCATTCTAAAGTATGAAGTAAACAAATATTTTCCACAGATCAAAGCCTGATACCTTGAACACTAGACTGACGGAAACACCAACACTAAAGAGGAAAAATGGCATCACAAAATCTGCAAGAGTCACACCAAACCAAGGGGAATGGTTTATTGATGGGAAAGCGCCGCCAGCATCGTCAACCAAAATCATCAGCTGCACAGTAAATTAAAGAAAAATAGAACAAAGAGGTGACAGCTGAGTTGAAGAAGAATAAAACTACAATACAAGAGAAGAATGAACAAGCGCACAGACTCTGGTTGAACTTGAGATACGAAGCATTAAATCAAGCTCACGAAAAATGACTACGATAATCTGTTTATTAGCCGTTTTATCAAATTCTTCAGTTATCTCATTCCTCAGAAGAATCAACAAATTCGATATTTCTTGAAAAGTTCAATTAACTGAAGATCAATTACATGTTAGCAATAGCAAGTCGGCGACCAATAAAACGCATCAATCACGACAAACAAAAACAGAATGTGGAGGAGACGTACAGCGACTGTGAGGCCCCGGAAAACGTCGAGAGAGTCCAGGCGCTGTTTAAGATCGGTCGAATTAGCTCTTGAACTATCCGGCTCATCCCGCGACTGAGACGGCGACGGCGATGGCACGATCTCCTCGTCTCTTGCCGTCGAACCTATGTTCGGAGCCGGAAGTGATGAATTCTGCAGAAGAGGTGTTTGTTCGCTAGTCTCTCTGATCACTATCAAAGAAGACATTCTTCTCTCCCTCTCTCTCTCTCTCCACCTCGTGAGCTGCTCGCAAGTGCTTCCTCAGACGAGTCAGACCATAAGAAAGGCCCCGTTTGGTAACCATTTCCATCTCATTCCACTCCCAAATTTTTGGAAATTCTGTTTGAGAATAGCGTTTGGTAATTTTTGTTTCCGTTTCCATTTCATTTCTATTTGAGAATTGTGCCCACTTTTTTCTTAAGAAATGAAAAACAAAAAAAAGTTGTTTCTCATTATTCCCATTCCATTCCCAAAACTCATGGTCACTATTCACCTACCGGCCGACCACCGCCGACCACCGTCCGACGACGCCGCCAGTCATCTCCGGCGACGGTCGCCGGTCACCGTCCGCCGCCGCCGCCGGTCACCTCCGGCGACCGTCGCCGGTCACCGTCCGCCCGGAATTTTTCCGGCCACTTCCGGCAGTCGCCGGCGACGGCGCCACCGCTGTCCGGTCAACGCCGGCGGGGGCACCGTCGTCTCCGACGCCGGAGAACCGTCGCCGGCCGTTGCCGTCCGGCCGGCCGCCGGTGCCGCCGGAGCATCGTCGGCCGGCCGGCGACGGAGCCACCGCCGTCAGGCCAAAACTGGAAAAAAAAAAAAAAAAAAAAAAAAAAAAAAAAAAAAGAAAAGAAGAAGATTTTAAGATAAAATCGTTACCAAACACAATTCCCTTCCCAAAACAAAAAAAAAATTATCGTTACCAAACGCAATTCTACTCCAAAAAAGAAAACAAAATTCCCATCCCACTGCTGGAATTGAAACAGAAACGGTTACCAAACGCCACCGTAATTTCTACGCTTTACACCCTCAAATGTCGATAGTGCTTCATTTTAGTCCTTATAATTTTGATTTGAACCCATCAAATTCAAAAAAAAAATTCAACTGTCTACGAAATTTAAATTTTAACCCATGCAGTTCCCGCGCTACAATAATTTCTATATTTTATACTTTCAAATGTCGATAGTGCTTCATTTTAGTCCTTACATTTTTTATTTGAACCAATAAAGGGTTTTTCCTCTAAAAGTCCTATTTTAAAAAATGAACAATTTTTTAGATCCTATACAATTAAAAATAATTTTTTAGATCCTCTTTTAAAAAAAAAAAGGGCAGAGCCTCTACTGCATAAATTGTATAACAAAAATACCCTTACTCATTTTAAACTCTAACCTTAAAAAGTTTGAAAAGTTTAACCCCTACCCTCTCTCATTCGACGGCGAGGCGTGACGGCATCTGGACGGCGAGGCGTGACGAAGAGCGACGACGGTTTGGATAGTAGCGTCGCCAAATCGAGGGATGGAGAGAGAGAGAGAAAACTCCGATTTGGCCAGATATGGCCAAATCGAGAGAGACCGGCCAGGAGATGGCGACGATGGTGGTGGTGACGGTTCATTGTTGCCGTTGTTCGTTGCCTCCGTTTGCTGCTTGCTGTTCGTTGCTCACTGCTGATGCTTGTCATTCTTGTCGTCGCTGCTCGCCGTTTGTCACTTAGATCTAATCAGATCTGGCCAAATCTGGGTAGTTTTTACTACCACTAACACCCTTTTTCACCACCATCGTCGTCTTCATTTTTGCTTGATATCATCTACCCCACAGCCCTAAACGATTTTAGTTTTTTTTTTTTGTTGTTGTTTGGGTGCTGTTGTATTGAGATATGTTGATTGTTGCATATTTTTTTGTTACTCTTTGGAGTGGATTTCCAGCTTAACCTGATTATATGGCTTGTGATTATATGGCTTGTGATTATACGGCTTGTGTTTTGATTCAATTAATAGAGATAAGTGGATATCCACTGATTGATTCGTGTGGATATCTACTGATTGATTTTGAGTGGATATCCACTGAAAATCAATAATGTGTTATTATTTAGTGGATGTCCATTGCTTGATAGGTGAAGGAAGATAAATGAAATTGAATTAATTTTTTGATATTATTTAGGATAGCCCAATTAGATTCAAATAAGTTCTAACGATTTCTTGATTTATTGGTCATTTTTATCCTTTGTGTGCAGATGTTTCTGTTATTTTTTAGTTAAGTGGATATCAACTGATTGTTTAATTTGATTGTTTAAATGTTTGTGTTATTTTTTTAGTTCAGTGGATATCCACTGATTGTTTAAATGTTTGTGTTATTTTTTAGTTCAGTGAATATCCACTAATTGTTTTTAGTAGATATCTACTTATATATTTTTAGTAGATATCCGTCTATCTATTTATTGAAGACAGATGAAGATGGAGGGAACGCGACGGTATAACAATTGGCGAAGACGAGGAACGTCAATCATCTTAATTTTTAGCGGATTTCCACTTTATTTTTATTTTTTTGGATTTCCACTTAGGGGTTAAGTGAATTTATGTAATTTTTTAATGTAATGTAAATGAAGATTAATATTCAGCGAAATTTTTTATTTTCTAGTTTCTCTAATTCTTTATATTTAAAATGTTCATAGAATATTTTAAAAAATAAACTAAATTTGAAATTAAATTAAGTGAAAAATAATGTAAGTGGATATTTACTAAATATAATTAAGTGGATATTCACTTAATGAATATCTAAGTAAATATCCACGATTTTTAAATATTTTAAAAGAATTTTTAATTTAAATAGAATTTAATATTTAATTTTTTATATTTTAAAATGTTCATAGAATATTTAAAAAAATAAATTAAATTTGAAATAAAATTAAGTGAAATATAATTAGGGTATTTACGATATTTAAAAAAAAAATTTGAAGAAAAATAAAATTAATTGAATTTTTTTATTAAAAAATAAAAATTGAGGAAAATTTGAAAATAAGTGAAATTCTAAATATATATATATAAATTTTAGGAGTTTTGAAAAAAAAAATGGCCAAAATGGCATTTTTGTAAATTTTGTAGCTGTTGAGGATAATTAGGAAGAACAAATATGATGGTACTCTTGGAATGAGTCTAAAAAGTATGAGATCTAGAAAGTTATTTTTTGAACAAATGGGACCGCTCAAAATTTTTTCCTAAAATTTATACCCTCAAATGTCGATAGTGCTTCTTACAATTTTGATTTGAACCCATAAAATTCATAATTTTTTGATGATCAATTCACGAAATTAAAATTTTTAATCAGTTCACACATTATGTTTATTTTTTTAGAAGTACAAAACCAAAAAATATTGTATGCCATAAAAGTTACTGTAATTTTTTATATGAAAAAATTACAATAATTTTTATATATTACAGTAACTTTGCACTTTCGAAAAAATTATTATAGCACACATGAACTGTATAGACTAAAATTTTAATTTGGTAAACGGTTTATCAAAACCCCTAAAATTCACAACCTTTGTAAATTGTCTTATTTTGGCCTAAATCACGCAGGGAAGGTTTTTATTTGGATTTGAATTATAAGCAATTTTGACTGCGAGCGGAAAAACATTTAGGGCTTGTTTGATAACGACTTAAATTTTAAGTGCTGAAAATTTAAGTGCTGAAAATTAAGTGCTGAAATTTTTAGTGCTGAAAATTTAAGAAGGTTGTTTGATAAAATTGTTCTGAAAATTTAAGTGCTGAATTTTGTTTATTTGTTTTATAAGTACAAAATTTGTATGCTAAAAATTAGTACATAACTACCTTTGAATCAAGATAATGTGAAAAAAAAAAAAAAAAAAAAAAAAAAAAAATTGAGAACAAAACAATAAAATCAGGGTGCCATTTAAAAAAAAAAATTATATTAAAATTAAAAATAAAAATTAACCCAAAAATATGTAAATATTATGTATTTTTTATATAGTTTGATTGCTTAAATTAAATTATAACAATAATTTAAATATAAAATAAAATTAAAACCATAAAATAATCCAAAATTAATCTAATTCTCATTAATCCAAACTCTAATTAAATCCTCATACAGGATCAAGGGTAAAATGGTCAAAACATAATTTTTTTAAGTGAGAAATAATGGAGTGCATTAAGCAAAATGAAATAAGTGAAGGAGACTTAACTTAATTTTTTACTCATATTTTGACTTAATTTTTAAGTTAACTTAATTAATTAAGTGATATTAATTATATTTATCAAACAAATTTAATTAATTAAGTACTTAATATAATCAATTTTAAGCACTTAATTTTTTTATCAAACATGTCCTTAGTGCTCATTTGGTTAGCTAGCTAATTTAAGTGCTTTTAATTTTTACAACCAAACGGTCGAAGTATATCAAAATGATGAATTGACTAACTGAAACATAATATAATTTAGATTGAAGGACAACCAAACAGAGCCTAAATGAGAAGCAACTTCTACATAAAAGTTCAATTGGAAAACAAAATATGAAATATATAGAGTACAATTCTAATAATTTTGCATTTCAAGCAGCCTCAACTCTTCAATAAGGGGTTGACACTTTGCGCCCCTAAAGTTTGACCGTTATTTCATTTTGATCCCTATAGTTACAATTTGAACACATAACACCATGAAGCTCCGTAATCAACTCACTTCGGTCCAAATCAGTAACTCCATTACAATTTTAGATGACTGTAGAAATCGAATGGGCTTAACTCACTCTTAAAAGATGTCTTGTAAGATGAGGATTGTCTTAGGTTTTATATATAGTTCAGGATCACGTAACACAAGCGACATGGGATTTAACACGCCGGCTCACGCGAAACTACTGCGGACAGATATCGGGGGAAAGATCCAACACGATGTGGGATTCAATAACGACAAACATTTTCAACCTCTCTCTATCCCACTTACAAAGTTTCTACAATAAAAACATACATACATACATATATATATATTCTGAGTATTTGTGTGGGGAAAAGAATGAGAGCCAAAGAGGAGGGTGGAATTGCCTAAAAAATCATCTAAAAACAGTTAAGTGCATAACAGGTGAGTTGTGCAAAATTGTAATGGGAATAATAACTTGGATTGTAGTGAGATAATTAAGAAACTGTAAGGTGTTATACGTTTAAATTGAAACTATGAGGACCAAAGTGTGATTTTAGTAAAACTTCAAGGGTACAAAGTGTCAAAATCCCCTTCAATAATTATCAAATTAAGTTACAAATTTTCACCCTGTTAGGGCCCAAATTGCTATTTCCAAAAACTAGAAACCAATTTAAACGGTTTGAGACCTAAAAGTCGTGCGCCAAACGGGTACTTAGAAAAGCTTGAGCCGGCCCGTGGTATCGACAAGTTCACCAATTCTTTGTGCAGCATTAGTCAACGTAGAATCAGATTTACAGAAAGCAAACCTGATATATCTCTTTTGGTAGCTAAATTCAGAGGAGTTACTGGAGTAGGGATTTGTATGGAAGAAACCACATCCTGGCACAGCCACCACTCCTGCTTGTTTAATTAGCTCCTCAACAAATTCCACCTGCAAAACATTCTATTTTTTTATCACAAACAAAATGAATACTGTTTGTTCTAATTTGAACTCGGGCACCCCAGTGTTACAAAGCTCCCGCTATGCGCGGGTCTAGGGAAGGGTCGGACCACTTTTGTTTATTGTATGCAACTTTACCCTGCATTACAAGAAGCTGTTTTCATGACTTGAACCCGTGACCTCCAAGTCACACGACGACAACCTTACAGTTGCGCCAAGGCTCTGATGCTCACATAAAGATAAGTCAAAATTTTGGGGGTTTTTAGAGAGTCCTCAAATTTTGGTATTTACAATTTTTTATCCTATTTATTATCAACTTATTTTTTATTTATGATCTTACTGTGATATCAAATACAAAATCAATGACTTATTTCAAGCACAATCTATCAATTTCCCCTAAATTTTATTGGATTCCAAAATTTCGCACAGAGCAACTAAGGCACTGATTGACAACACTTTTCAAATAGCTTCGATATGTGAAAAAAAAATAAAAGTTAATTGGTCAAAAAAAATAAAAAAATAAACTTTTACTAAAAAGTGAGACAAAAGTACATTCGATAAGATGGAGATTATTGTTATCCCCAATTCCGCATACATGATCCTTTCATCCAAAAATTCAAATGAAAGAGAAAATTTGGATAGGGAAATCCAAGTTGATCGATCTCTTTAGATATATGAACAAAAAAAAATCTATTTTTTGCTTTTAAAATATATTCAAAATCATGTTTTTTCTTTTCATTTTTACTTTTAAAGAATTTTTTTAAGTTCCAAACAAATGCTACTTTTGATATAAAACATAAAGAGCTAGTGAAGAAGGCACATACATCACTAATAAGGCAACTCGGAGGAAGCTCTGCGAAGACGAAAAATGACCCCTTGGGCATAAATTGGCACCGAAAACCAACCCTTGTAAGCAACTCGACAATGTAGTTTCTTTTCGATTCATAATCCTTTTCAGCAAAAGAGATAGTATAAGGAACAAGTATCAAACAATAAGCATAGACAAAGCATGATAGAATAAGCTATTAATGATGAGGAATAATATTACTTTTCTGAGCATTTCAAAGTATTCTGGAGTACTTCTCAAAGCAGTCAAGGCAGCTTCTTGGAAAGGTGCAGGAGCAGAATCAGTTAATTTAATATGGATGTTCCGAATTGCTGATGCAATGCAAGCCGGAGCAATTGCCCATCCTACCCTCCAACCTGAGAGACAATTAGGTAGCGTTTGGGAGTACAGAAATTGAAGCCATGGAATTGGAATTCGAAACAGGGGAGGCCCTGGAGCTAGGCCACCATGGCAGCCGCCTAGGGACCCCAAAGGGGCCCTTCAAATTTACCCCTATATATTTTTCATAATTAAAATATTTTTCACTAATATCATTGTAAATAAATAAATAAAATAAAATCAATTCTAGTTTAAACACTACATCGACTATTTTTTTTTGCAAGATCGGCCTTGAATCAAAACCAACCCCTGTAAAAAACAATTAGATTTTTAAAGGGTTCCTTTCCAGGCTCCAATTCCATGCAACCAAATGTTAGGTTTATCCCACATCGGATGTGGAAGGGACTGGTGGTCAAAGTTATAAGTGTGAGAAAAAATTTCGTCTCATAAGCTAGTTTTTGGGGTTAAGAGAGGCCCAAGACCACCCTACACTAATTTCAGAGCCTAAATTACAACAATTCTGGCCCAATAGCTACAAAGGGAGAGATTAGTCGAGGGTTAGCCGACCAAAGACCCGATGTGTGAGAGGGAGACACTACCTTAGAGAAGTTGAGGAAAAACAAACCCTGTTACTGAACACATTGGAGAAACTCTTCATAGACCACACATAAAAAAAGGTTTTGCCACATGAAGAAGGTAAAAGTTGACAATATCATGAACGATTAACAAAATTGAAGAAACGGAGGTGGTCGGGAAGATATTAACACTAACCTGTAACGCTAAAACTTTTTGATAATGAGGAAGTAATAATTGTCCTCTTCTGCATTCCTGGAAGGGAGGCAAGGGACAAGTGTTTTTCCTTGTCAAAAGTTATGTGCTCATAAACCTGCCAAAATATTTATTTTTGAATAACAAATGGAATTTATAAAAAGAGAGAGCGGGGTGGGGGTGGCGGCGGCTGAAAAGAAGACCAATATAGAAGATCACTGCAAATACTCTCTCAGAACTTGCAACTTTATTTCCTTTTGCAAATTGTATGAATAAACTAAATCACCTTAAAAGCAAACTTAATACACCCGAAGATTTCAATTATGAGTGGTATCTTGAAGAGGCATGAGTAGCCATTATGCTGTATACCGAATCACTTACGACATTATCATCTCAACACAATGAAAGTTAAGCAAAAAGGCTTGTCATACTTCATCTGTAACAGCTAGGCAATCCTTGGTATGGCAAGCTGCAGCAATAATCTCTAGCTCATCCTTGGTGAAAACTTTTCCCGTTGGGTTGTGAGGACTGCACCATTTTGTATCAGTAAACCCACATAGTGGAATTATCTCATTGTCGTTGGAATTAAAAACTAAAAATTCTGTATTCTTAACATAGCAAAGGCAGTTGATTGTAAGTAGAGGATCATACTCTGAGGCATACGTTCATGTGCATACACATGAAGACTTATAATTTAGTAGTCATATATATATTATTCCCCAAGAAGCCTAACATCCTATGAAAAAATTGAAAACGGACACAAGGTAACAATGGAAAAAAAAAAAAACGAATCCTTGAACAAATGTGCATTCAGGCAGGGCGGAGCCAAGATCTCTTCACAGCAGGGGCACAAAAAGTTCAAGTCCAACGGTAGTTACAAAAGCATAAAATTATTTGCAAGCTACGTCCTTCTACAAATTTGCAGGCTTGATTTTATTATATGGTTGCGCAATGGGAAGTTGTTGTGGCTGACACCTTGACATGTTGACTAAGTCCATTGCCTGGTATTTGTTCTTATCTCGTATTGGGACTACAGGACTACATAGACATTGATACAGTGTGGACAGATAGTTTATACCTGACATTATCATAATTAAGTTGCGTACTTCCTTTTGTGATTGGTTTGTGTCATAGTACTTTTATTTCATCAATCGGAGTTCCATCTTAGGGTTCAAAATTTATAAATTGTGCATCATCGAAACTAATACCAAATATGATTCCGCCTTGTGATTATCTTGTATTCCATTACAATCGTTTTAATAGGTCACAGCTCATTGGTTTGTCATATCAATATAGATACATCATTTAAAAGTTTCCACAATGAGGAAATTCTGCAATTCATATGCAGGAAAGAGATTTACCTGTTCAAAATGACAGCTTTTGTCCTTGCAGTAAACGACTTCATAAGTTTTTCAGGATCTAAAGACCAATGAGGCCGGTCAAGAGCCACATATATCTGCCATGTTTTTTTATGAAATGTTATCAAAATTGATTTCTTAAAGACTAATCTTGCATTAAATCAATTAAGAGTAAACTTTAAATACCAGAAATGTTTATAAGAAGATACCGGAACTCCCCCAGCCAAAGCAATACATGTTTCATATGTTTCATATGAAGGATCAAAGAGTATTACTTCATCTCCCTCGTTAAGTACTGCTCATAATAGGGGAAAAAACAGTGCACGAGGTAAATCTTATGTCGGAAATGCAAGCCATTGAGCAGACAGGCAACAAAAGTGGTAACTGGTAAAAGAATACCGGCAAACATTGTGGCAGCAAATGCTTCAGACTGTCCACAGCAGATAACTACATCAGTTAGAGGGTCGATATCCAACCCTTGAAATTGCTTCATTAAATTCGTCACTTGGTCACAAATGCCTTGCACGTGTCTTCGAGAATTTTTTTTTTTTTTTTTTAAAAAAAAAAAAAAAAGTGTCAGCCATGAATTACTACATTTGAAATATACATATGTGTGTGTGTTATGTGTCTAGTGCCATCAAGGGTGGATGACTAGATATTATGTCCATATGTTTGGTTCGTAATTCCAAAGAAGAAGGTTTTTTCAAGCCTACAAATGCTATAAGAAAAATGGGTTTAAATGCCATTTTGATTTCAAAAAAAAATTGCCCATCTTAAAAAACACTTCATGATTTTCTCTCAGTTCTCTTTACATTATATTCGTATTAACGTAATCGTTAGTAAAAAGTGATAGCTAATCAAACGAACACAGAAGCTCTTTTGAAAACACAAATCGTGAACATTTTTCGAGCACAACTTTCAGAGTTACAATTGAGATGTAGTACACACCTTATACAAACCTTTAGGAGTAATTTTCTTCCACTTAAGATATACTCAGCTTTTGTTTGCATGAACAGATTTGTAGGAAAATCAAATAATGAAAACTGAGCAATAGTTAAGCAAGAACATGTTATGACCGATTTTTTTTTTCCAGCATCACGAATAGCTTCTCTCAACGCGTCATTTCAAATCCTTTCATATGGAATCTCTAATCTACCGATGAAATACCTTCTACCAAATGAATATATACGCCAAATTAGACCTAGTTTCACAAGATGCAAACTAGAAATACAGGAATCCGATTGCTACTTAAACAAACAACGGATAATTGGTAGAGCAATAAATCATGCATGTGAACTATAGAATCTAAATTAACAAATAGAGAAATGATATAGGGTAATTTGGTGGCAGGTCTCTTGCTTTACCCTTAATTTTAAAAAAGTCCCCTACCCAAATGCAACTTGTGTTTTAGTCCTGCACATTAAAAAAAAAAAAGGCGAAAGGCCCAATATACGCCCCTGCACCCTGCAGCCGTACTGAATAGAAAACATCATTTTGGCATGAACAAATCTCTTACATGTATCTAACTTGTGCGTAAATATTTGTTAGATGTTACAATATTAAACGATTTCGTCCTAAAAACACGATATATACATTGTTTTCTCAGTTTTTTTGTGAATAATCGTATTTACATGTGACTACTATTAAGGGATTCGGTCTTAAAACCGATAGATACAGATGATTGTAGTTTTTTCGATATAAAAATAGTTACATGTAACTAATGATACACAAGTACTAATTTAATAATATTAATTTTAGTTATATGTAACTAATATTCACTCTAATGCGGAATCACTCACTGTCTCTCTTTACGCTCCACATACAATGCATGAGCACATGCGGGACTAATACGAAACCAAAAACCACTTTAAGAGACTAATTCTAAACTTATCTTTTAAATACGACACCATCTATTTAGGACTAATTGCAGATTATCCCAATCATATAACTGCAACGTGATGGATTGTTTGTTGATTAAATTGAATTAATACCGAAAGTGAAAGGCAACCTGTACTGATTGAAGTCGGAATTGATGGCGGAAACGGCCGCCTCTTTGATGTGGGGAGGCGCGGGGAAGTCGGGGAAGCCTTCGGCGAGGTTGATGGCGTTGCATCTTTGGGCTAGAAGCGACAATTGTTGGATCGGAGAGGGTGTTAGGTTTTTGGCTACCGACGAGAGCTTCTCCTCCATCGCCGACTGGTCCTTATCCTCTAAATTTAGCCAAACTCTTCCCGCCGGTGAACCTTTGTTTAATTGAAACTAGCGTTAGTGGTAAAATAAATCAGGGTTAATTGCTTTTTATTCCCTTATACTTTGGTCTTATTTCGTTTTAATTCCTCTACTTTAAAAACTTACACGTCGCATCTTTCTTTCTTTCTTTTTTTGATTAAACGGTAAGGTGTGTTTTGGTCAGCTTACTCGCACCTCGATTAATCACCTCTCCCAATAATCTTAACAGCGTACTCTCCCATATCGACATGATGTATTCAGGATTAAATTCAAGATTTAAATCCTGAAGTGTCCTTCAGAAGAGTCGAATCTTGGTTGACAAGAAAAGGGATCACATCCCCTTACCAACTGGACTTAACACCTCTTGAGTCACATCGTCTCTTTCTACTCTTGCCTAAGCGGATATTCACATTTTATTCAAAAGAAAATAAAAAATCAATTATTTTTTCTTTATTTTTTTGGGTATATGCCATTGACTGTCCATATCATTTTACACTATATTAGATACCTCATCTGTCATTTTGTAAATATTAAATACCTCCCCTGTCTTTTTGCTCAAACATCATTTACCTCTTTTTGGACAAAATTGTCCTTAAGTTATTTTTTAAAAAAAATTCATCGGCACCCCTATATTTTTAAAATTATATTTTTTACCCTTAACTTTTTAAATAATTATATTTACCTCTCACCATCATCCAACTCCCACCGCCACCGCCACTACCAACTCCCACCGCCACCGCCACTACCAACTCCCACCACCCACCGCCACCGTACCTCCTACCGCTACCACCACTCACCACCCTCCGCCACCTCCCACCGCCGCCATCCTACACCACCTCCCACTGCCACCACCCGCTGCCCAACTCCCCCGCCACCACCCATCGTCGCCATCATTACCCACCGCCACCGCCCACTGCCACCCCAACAACCCCTACCACCACCAGAGAGAGAGAAAAAAATAAAAATGAAAGAGTTAATTTTTTATTTTTTATTTTTAATGAAATGGTTAAAAATATATATATTTTTTAAAATGGCGGTGGGAGGTGGTGGGTGGCGGTGGTGGTGGGTGGCGGAGGGGTGGGTGGTGGCGGCGGCGGGAGGTGGTGGCGGCGGTGGGTGCGGTGGTAGGAGGTGGCAATGAATATATATAAATTAAAGGGTTATTTATGTATTTTAGTTTTTTTATTATTTAATTATTTTTTTAAATAGTCAGTGGTAAAATTGGTATTATAATAAAAAAAAAAAAATTATTTTTTAATCAATAAGGGAGGTAAGTGGTGTTTGAACAAAAAGAATAAAGAGATCTCTAATATTTATAAAATGATAGGAGAAACATCTGGTATAGTGCAAAATGACAGAGGAAGTCGATGACATGTACCCTTATTTTTTATTTTTTATTTAAAGATAATAACAAGAAAAACTTACATTTTCTCACTAACTCTCTCGACTTCTATTTTTATTTTGTTTTTTTAATAAAAAAATAAAATAAAATAAAGGGTAATTTTGTCATTTTTTGTAAAATTAAGATAATTTTATTTTGTTTTTAATTTTATCCATTTTTATCACAGTCGGTCAAGTTTTTTAAAAAAAATACTTAACTGGAACAATAATGCAATGTTTACGATAGTATCGTTTAATGAAATACGTTCTTTAATTAATTATATACGCCAAATATCAATTGGATTCTGAAATCATATCGTAGAAAGAATATCCACCTTGCTAAATTAGACATCAACTATTTGGCATTAATCGGGTCAAAAATCTTTTAAATCAATACACGGTAGGTAGGGTCATAAAATCGTCCCATATAATCCGTGAGATGGGTGTTAATGTGGTCTCTAAGATTTGTGAAATTGAATATTTGATCCCTTAGGTTCCAGTTTTATTTCAATCGTAAACTTTGGCAACAAAACTGGACTAAACTCTATGAAAACTTTGACGTCGGGAATTTTACTATTCACGAGGAAAGGATACATGTCCGACTTATATGTTCCCCAAGCAAGGTACCTCCCTACATCACTCAACAAGGGAAGGCTGGCTATCAACCCAGAACTTCTACCTCAATCGGGGTCTAGCGACACTCATTATCGCCATGATTCTCACTTTTTCCTAGTCAATACTTTGTCAAATTTACTTTATAACAATCTACTAATTCTCACATCGAAAATATAAGAAGCATCAAATCAAGAGGAGATAGAGGAGTTAAAGAAGAACAAAACTACAATACAAGAGAAGAATGAACAAGCTCGCACAAGCTCTCTTGTGTTTCTGCAGAAAGCAATTTCTATACTTTATACCCTCAAATGTCGATAATGTTTCATTTTAGTCTTTATAATTTTGATTCGAACCCATAAAATTCAGTGTTTTTGTGTAAACAGTCCACAAAATTAAAATTTTAGTTCATGCAATTCACGCGCTATAATAATTTTTCAAGAACACTAAAGTTACTTTCAAAAATCCAAAAATCATCATACGACATTAAACTTCCTACAATTTTTCGTATGAAAAAAATTATAATAATTTTTATTTATTACAGTAATTTGTACTTCTGAAAAAATTACTATAACACATGGATTGCATGAGTTAAAATTTTAATTTTATAGATTGTTCACCAAAAATCTCTAAAATTCACAACCTTTGTTAGTTGTCTTATTTTGGCCCTAAATCATGAGGGGAATTTTTTATTTGGATTGGAACTACAAGCAGTTCTGACTATAGGTGTCAAAACATTAAGAGTTTATTTGGTTAGTTAGTTAATTTAATTATTTTTAATTCTTACAATTAAACATCAAAGTATAATAATTTATAAATTGAATAAAGTAAAAATAATCTAAATACAATTTAGATTGAAGGACAACTAAAGAAGCCCTAACGAAATTAAAATTTTACTTCATACAATTCACGCGCTACTGTAATTTTTTAAGAGAAAAAAAATTATTGTCAAGGGTCTAAAAATCTTTGTACGCCATTAAACTGCAATTTTTTACATGAAAAAAATTATAATAATTATTATGTATTACAACAACTTTATACTGCTGGAAAAATTATTATAGCGCATGAATTGTATGAGTAAAAATTTTAATTTCGTAAACTGTTCATTAAAAATTTCTAAAATTCACGACCTTTGTCAATTGTCTTATTTTGGCCTAAATCACGAGGGAAATTTTTTATTTGGATTCCAATTATAAGCCGTTTTGACTGAGTGGTAAAACATTAAGGGCTCGTTTGGTTAGCTTACTAATTTAAGTATTTTTAATTCTTACGATTCAACATCAAAGTATAATAATTTATAAATTGAATAGCTGAAAAATAATCTAAATACAATTCAGATTAAAGGACAACCAAAGAGTCCCTAAATGGGATGCAACTTCTACATAAAAGTTCAATTGGAAAACAAAATATGAAATGTATATTACAATTCAAATAATTTTGCATTTCAAGCAGCCTCAACTCTTCAATAAGGGGGGTTGACACTTTGCACCCCCAAAAGTTTGACCATTGCTATTTCCAAAAACTCAAAACCAATTTAAACGGTTCGAGACCTAAAAGTTGTGCACCAAACGGGTACTTAAAAAAGCTTGAGCCGGCCGGAGGCATCGACAAGTTCACCAATTCTTTGTGCAGCATCAGTCAAAGTAGAATCAGATTTACAGAAAGCAAACCTGATATACCTCTTTTGGTAGCTAAATTGAGAGGAGTTATTGGGGTAGGGATTTGTATGGAAGAAACCACATCCTGGCACAGCCACCACTCCTGCTTGTTTAATTAGCTCCTCAACAAATTCCACCTGCAAAACATTCTATTCTAAAACTCGTATACAGATAAAAAAGGGTATCCTGGTGCTACTGAGTTCCCGTTATGCGGCGTCCAAGGAAGGTTCGGATCACTTTTGTCCATTGTACGCAACCTTACAATGCATTGCAAGAGGCTGTTATAAGTCAAGTTTTAGGGGTGTTCTTAGATAGTCCTCGATTTTTGGTTTTTACAATTGTTTGTTAGGATCTCACATCGACTATATATGGGGGCTATGGGCTTAGTTGGTGGTTTATAAGCCCCTAGGCACCCTCTCCTTCTAAGCCGATTTTCAATGTGAGTTCTACCTAGTGGGTTTATAACCTTGTTTATCTTATTTATATAGAATTTAATTTTTAATTATTATCAACTTTTTATTTCTTGGTAAGTGTTTTACTTAATCTTACTATTATATCAAATACAAATTCAATTCGAGTAAGCATCAATTTGATCGATTCAATATAATTTGTAATAAGAAACGGATTAAAAAATAAATAGAGAAAAATTGAGGATAACAAATTATAAATGACTTATTTCAAGGACAATCTAACAATTTCCCCTAAAATTTATTGGATTCCAAAATTTCACATCCCACAGCGCAACTAAGGCACTGTTAGACAACACTTTTCAAATAGCTTCGATATGTAAAGAAAGAAAGTTAATGAATAAAAAAAAAAAAAAAAAAACTTTTTACGTAAAATTAAGACAAAAAGTACGTGCGAGAAGATGGAAATAATATCTTAGTGTTATCCCCAATTCCCCATACATGATCTTTTTGTCCAGAAATTCAAATGATAGAGAAAATTTGGATAGGAAAATCCTAGTCGATCGATCTCTTCAAATATATGAACAAAATAAAAATTAAAAATCTATTTTTTTATTTTTTAAATATATTTAAAAATCATGTTTTTCCTTTTTATTTTTATTTTTAAAGTATTCCTTTTAAGTGCAGAACAAGTGCTACTTTCGACTTCTTAATTCCTTTTTTTTTTTTTCTTACAAAAAAATAATTAAAAAACTAGCCAAGGGTGCCTAATGTCATAGGCTAAAAGTTCACAAACTGGTCGGGAATTGAAACAACTCTCTTAATGAGCCCAAGGTAGGGCGAAACCAGTCATCATGTACAAGAAGGCAAACTTACTCCCGCATAGTGGACACGTTTGGGGGTGCCGCACTGGCAGTTGCCGTTGCGTAAACGTGAGCCAGTGATACTAAGCTATTCTTGGATTGATAGAAACATAAAGAGGAGGTGAAGAAGGGCACGTACATCACAAATGAGGCAACTCGTAGGAAGCTCTGCGAATACGAAAAATGACCCCTTTGGCATAAATTGGCACTGAAAACCAACCCTAGTAAGCAACTCGACAATGTAGTTTCTTTTCGATTCATAATCCTTTTCAGCAAAAGAGATAGTATAAGCAACAATTATCAAACAATAAGCATAGGCAAAGCATGATACAATAGGATACTAATGAGAGGAATAGTATTACTTTTCTGAGCATTTCAAAGTATTCTGGAGTACTTCTCAAAGCAGTCAGGGCAGCTTCTTGGAAAGGTGCTGGAGCAGAATCAGTTAATCTAATATGGATGTTCTGAATTGCTGATGCAATGCTAGCCGGAGCAATTGCCCATCCTACCCTCCAACCTGAGAGACAATTAGGTAGCATTTGGGAGTACGGAAATTGAAGCCATGGAATTGGAATTCAAAACAGGGAAGGCCCTGGGGCTAGGCCACCAGGGCAACTGCCTAGGGCCCTTCAAATTTATCCCCATATATTTTTTAAATTTAAAATATTCTTTACTAATAACATTTTAAATTAGGAAAAAAAAAAAACAGTTCTAGTTTAAACACTACATTAACCATTTGTTTTCAAATGTATTTTTATTTTTATGAAAATTTATAAATTTATAAAACAAAATTATTAAGGTATTAAGGGGTCCCATTTTCAAAATTCGCCTAGGGCCTCAGATTTTTCAAGACCTGCCTTGACTCAAAACCAACCCATGTAAAAAACAATTAGATTTTTACAAGGGTTCATTTCTAGGCTCCAATTCCATGCAACCAAACGTTGGGTTTATCCCACATCGGATGGGAAAGGGTAGTCAAAGTTATAAGTGTGGAAAGCTTCATCTCATGAGCTGACTTTTGGAGTTGAGAGAGACCCAAAACCACCCTACGTTGGTATCAGAGTCCAAGTTACAACTCTGGCCTAATAACCACAAAGGGCGAGACTGGTCGAGGATTAGTCAACCAAAGGCCCAATGTGTGAGGGGGATACACTACCTTAGAGAAGTTGAGAAAAACGAACCCTCATACTGAACATATATGGAGAAACTCTTCATAGACCACACATAAAAAAGATTTTGCCACATGAAGAAGGTAAAAGTTGACAATATCACGAACAATTAGTGAAATTGAAGAAATGGAGGTGGGAGGGAAGATATTAAAACTAACCTGTAACGCTGAAACTTTTTGACAATGAAGAAGTAACAATTGTCCTCCTCTGCATTCCTGGAAGGGAGGCAAGGGACACATGTTTTTCCTTGTCAAAAGTTATGTGCTCATAAACCTGCCAAAATATTTATTTTAGACAACAAAATCAAATGGAATTTATAAAAGGAGAGGGGGGTTTGAATTTAAGACCAATGAAGAAGTGATGCATGTAGGGTTTATCCACATCGGATGTGGAAGGTGTTAGTGGTTAGGTTATAAATGTGAGGGAAAACCCACCTCATGAGTTAGTTTTTGGGGTTGAGAGCGATCCAAGACCACCTTATAATAGTATCAAAGTTACAACAACTTTAGCCCAATAGCCACAGAGGGAAAGACTGGTCGATGTTTGGCCGACCAAAGGCCCGACGCGTGTGAGAAATATTGTTGGGTTTGTAATATATCGAATATGGAAGGAGTTGGTAGTCAAGTTATAAGTGTGCGGGAAAGTCTTACCGTATGAGCTAGCTTTTGGAGTTGAGAGAGACCCAAGACCATCCTACATTATTCACTCCCACGAATACTACCCAGGGGAAAAAAACTAATTATGAGTTCTAAGAATATAGAAGGTTGCTGCAAATACTATCTCAGAACTTATAACTTTTTCTTCTTTTGCAAATTGTATGAATAAACTAAATCACCTCAATAGTAAACATTTACACCAGTAAATTCCAGTTAAAAGTCGTTATTGCTTAACGGTAGCTCGAAGGAGCATAAGTAACCATTATACTGAAGAACAGAGAGCATCATTATCTCAACCCAATATAAGTTAAGAAAAAGGAATGTCATACTTCATCTGTAACAGCTAGGCAATCCATGGTACGGCAAGCATCAGCAATAATCTCTAGCTCATACTTGGTGAAAACTTTTCCAGTTGGGTTGTGAGGACTGCGCCATTTTGTGGAATTAAAAACTAAAAATTCAGTATTCTTAACATAGCAAACACAGTTGATTATAAGTCGAGGATCATACAGTCTGAGGCATACATTCATGCATACATGGCGAATTGATAATTTTAGGAAGTGTGTGTGTGTGTGTGTGTGTGTGATTTCTCAAGAAGCCTAACATCCTGTGGACATCTAGAACTGGTATGAGGGAATGACGACAAAATGAAAATGAATCCTTGAGAAAATGCGCATTCAGGCAGGGCAGAAAGATCTCTTCAAAGCAGGAGCACAAAAAGTTAAGTCCAAAAGTAGTTACAAAATCAAAAAATATTTGCAAGATACTTCCTTCCACCAATTGGCAAACTTTGATTTGATTATTTGTATCAAAATGTTATGAACATAATATATTGATACCAGATATGCATATATTCAAGACGCGGTTGCGCCAATGGAAAGTTGTAGCGGATACTGTAGAAAACCCAGTGGGCCTAACTCACTCTCAAAAGACGCCTTATAAGATGAGGATTGCCCTAGGCTTTATATATAGCTCAGGATCAGGTAACACGAGTGATGCGGGATTCAACCGATACCTTGACGAATTTACTAAACCCATTACCTGATATTTGTTCTTATCTCGTATTGGGACTATAGGATTCATAGATTACATTGATGTATTGGGACTATAGGATTCATAGATTACATTGATGCATCGTGGACAGCTTGTTTATACTAGACATTATCATAATTTAGGCTAAGTACTTCCTTTTTTGATTGGTTTGTGTTATGATCCTCGTATAATATTTTTATTTCATCAGTCGGAGTCCCATCTTAGGATAAAAAGTGTATAAATTGTGCATCATCAAAACTGAGACCCAATATGATTATATGATAGTCGACTTATGATTATTTTGTATTCCATTACCCTCATTCTAAGAGGTCACAGCTCATGAATATGTCATATCAACACACATACATCATTAAAACTTTCCAGCACAAGGAAATTTTGCAATTCATATGCAGGAAACAAATTTACCTGTTCAAAATAAGAGCTTTTGTCCTGTCGGTAAATGACTTCCTAAGTCTTTCTGGATCTAAAGACCAATGAGGTGGGTCAAGAGCCACATATATCTGCCGTGTTATTTATGAAATGTTACCAAAATTAATTTCTTAAAGACTAATCTTGCATAAAATCGATTCAGATGAAATTCTAAATACCAGAAATGTTTATAAGAAGATACCGGAACTCCTCCAGCCAAAGCAATGCTTGTTTCATATGTTTCATATGAAGGATCAAAGAGTATTACTTCATCTCCCTGGTTAAGTACTGCCCACAATAGGGGGGGGGGGGGGGGAATGCATGATGTAAATCTTACATTGGAAATGCGAGCCTATGAGCCAACAGGCAAGAAAAGTGATAAAAGAATACCTGCAAACATTGTGGCAGCAAATGCTTCAGACTGTCCACAGCAAATAACTACATCAGTTAGAGGGTCAATATCAAACCCATGCAATTGCTTCGTTAAATTCACCACTTGATCACAAATTCCTTGCACGTCCCTTCGCGCAAAAAAAATAAAATAAATAAATAAATAAAATAAAGGACAGCCATTAATTACTCCATTTGAATATATAAGCATATGCATATATACACAGTACACACACACACACTATATATATATATATGTATGTATATATGAAGAAATTAGGTTTATAAGTAGTTTTTATTGAAGTTGGGTGGATGACTTTACACGTATGTCCGTATGTTTGGTTGTAGTTCCAAGTAAAGGTTTTCTCAACCCATGCTATGAGAAAAATGAGTTAAATGCCATTTTTTATTTTCAGAAGAAAAAAAAAAATAGACCCGTCATTTTATGATGTTTACTTAGTTCTCTTTACAGTATACTCATATTCACATTATTGGCAAACATGCTTTTTTATGGGAATTCAAGAACACAAAAGCTCTTTTGAACACTCATTTCATACACATTTTTTCGAGCAGTTTCTCCCTCTGTGAGTATTGGGCAAAGATGTAACTTGGGCTCTAATACTAATGTGAGGTGGTCTTGGATCTCTCTCAACCACAAAAACTAACTCATGAAGCGGGGAATTTCCTCGCACTTATAACTTGACCATCAACCCCTTCCATTCCGATGTGGGATAACCCAACACTTACCTTTAGGAGTCCAATTTTTTTCCACTTAAGAAATACTCTAAGCTTTTGTTTGCATGAATAAATTTGTAGTAGATGAACTGTATCATACTCTGAATGAAACATTCAATTTATCAAATAATGAAAATTTTATCATGTTCGAAGTACTCAAATGCAGCTTTCAACCAGGTGTGGACGTCAACACAAGTAGGAGTCCATTCGGAGTCAAGGCATACCGACCCGGTTAAGTTCAGATAATATGTCGCTGGTCGCAGACCTGACAAAAGAAGAAGGGGCTAGGCCTCCCCTGCACAAACTGGTCAAGAGTTGGAGTTGTTCTCCTGATGAGCGCAAGGCAGGATGAAACCAGTCAACATCCTAAAGAAAGCAAGCTTGCCTCAACCAAAGCAAACGCGTTGGGACGCCGCACAGGCAAATGCTGTTGCGAAAATGTGAGCCCGTGACACCAAGCTCAGCTCAGCTGACCAGACCATAAAGAGACACACTCTCAGGCCTATTAATACCCAGAACAAAGAAAGATGGCGACAGTTACAAATCTTCCACATAAATGTTGGGGAGAGTTACAATCTTCTACATAAATGTTGGGAATAGTTACAATCTTCCATGTGAATCCTGGGACAGTTACAGTGAAATAAGTGAGAAATCAGGTGCTCTTATTCTCCATATATATCGTGTCATTCAGGCCAAAAGGATGACAGAATTCATTCTATGATTATGATATTATCAAATACCTGATTAACTTATTCTCACATTGCAGACTATTTGGCCGATACCACACCGGTATCCCAAATACTTATCATAAGTATTGCACGTGTTATTCCGGGATTGAAGAGATGGAGTTGCCGACGAAATCTGGCAACATCACTACTTAAACAAACAATGGATAATCGGTAGAGCAACAGATCATGCATGCAAACTACAGAATTTACATCGACAAATACAGAAGCAATATAACTTCGACGTGAGGGATTGTTTGCTGATTAAATCGAATTAACAGTGAAAGACAACCTGTACTGATTGAAGTCGGAATTGATGGCGGAAACGGCCGCCTCTTTGACGTGGGGAGGCGCAGAGAAGTCGGGGAAGCCTCCGGCGAGGCTGATGGCACTGCATCTTTGGGCTAAAAGCGAAAATTGTTGGATCGGAGAGGGCTTTAAGTTTTTGGCTACCGACGAGAGCTTCCACTCCATCGCTGATTGGTCCTTAGAGCATCTCCGAGGCATAGTAGCAATTGTGGATAACCAAATAAAAAAAAATGTGTAGTTAGATAGTAATTTGGCTATCGAAATTCAAGAGTTTATTCTAGCCACATTATCCATTTATACTAACTATTTTTTATATATTAATTTTTATTTAATTTTTTATCTAAATTTCCATCCAATAAATTAATTAATCTTAATTACATTGAAATTATTAAGTTAAAATTTATAAATATTGCAATCTGTATTAAAATTAGAATTAAACCTAATTAATTCTAATTACAAATTCAAGAAAAACGACGACGGAGGAGAGAGCCGCTGATCAAAGAGCCGTTGAATTATGTTGTGAAATTAAATATTGGGTGAATTTGCATATTTATGTAAACTGAAGGGGTCAAATAAAAACATAAAATTTCGTAAGGGGTATTTTACATATTTTAAGAAATGATAGTCCAAGAAAATCTAGTATAAATGATCGAAATCTCTCCCAAATTTCGCAAGCCTAATTACTAACCCTAATCGCAATTGCACAGAGAGAGAGAGAGAGAAACCACATGGCGAAGGTCGAAGGGCAACGGCGGCTGCTAGTGATTGCGATGGCGACGATAGAGACTGCGATTCAGACGGCGTGACGATGGCGGCGACTGGGATTCAAATAGCGAGGCGACGACTTGGGATGAAAAATGGCCAGAGCTCAAGGGGAATGGAGCTCTCCAACGTTCAATATTTTCGACCACTATTCACCAACGGTAATTTTTTACCCGTCATATTTTTTTGGCTAGAGAAACAGAGCATGCCAAATTTGGCTATGGTTTAGAGGAGTAGCCATTTTGCCTAGTGCAATGGCTAGTGCGTTGGACTTGTTTTTTTTCATTTTGGGTAGCCAAAATGGCAGTTGAGGGATTTGGCTATCCCGTTGGAGTTGCTCTTATCCTCTAAATTTGGCCAAACGCTCCCTATTGGTGAACGTTTGTTTAATTGAAACTAATGCTAGTGGTAAAATAATTCAGGGTTAACTACTTTTTATCCCTTTGGTTTGATTTTATTTTAACCACGCTACTTTAAAAACTTATATATCACATCTATCTATTTTTCACTGACGAGATAAATTAACATCTTATTAAATATATATATATATATATATAAAACAATTTATTTTTTATTTTATTTTTATTTAAAGATACAATAACAACAGCAACTAAGCTTTTATCTCACTTATGTAGAGTCGGCTACATGAATCTATTTAAGCTATAAAGATCGATCAAATGTCATCCCCTCCATCAGGTTTAATGTCGCCAAATCATTTTTAGTGGTCTCGTCTAACATCTTTTTGGGTCTACCTCTTCCTCTAGTAGTCCCCTGAACTTAAATTACGTCACATTTTCTTACTGGTATTTTATGGGTTTTCTATGTCCATGTATAAACAATCGTAAAAGATTTTTTCTAATTTTCTCTTTGATGGGTGTTATTCATAAACTCTCTCTAATAGTCGCATTCTTAATTTTATCAATTTTCGTCTTCCCACTCATCTACCGCAGTATCCTCATTTTTGTCGTCCCAATTTTCTAAACATGATTAATTTTTACCGCCCAATATTCTGAACCATAAAGAAGCATTGGCCTTATAGCAGTTTTTAAAATTTTTCTTTAAATTTCAACGGAATCCTACGATCACAAATCATCCCAACTGCATTTCTCCACTTTAACCAACCTGCTTTAATTCTATGCGTAATATCCTCCTCAATTTTGTCATTGCTCTGAATCATTGAACTTAAATATCTAAAACGATCAACCTTCGGCACCTCCTCGTCTCCAATTTTGACCACACACCATCCCTTCGGGCATTACTAAAATTGTAATACATGTATTTCGTTATGCTTCTGTTAACTTTCAAACCTTTAGACTTTAACATTTTTCTTCATCTTTCTAATTTAGTATTAAGACATATTCTACTTTCGTCCACTAATACGATGTCATCCGCATACAATATACTCTAAGATACTCCATCTTAAATATATGGTTTGTAAGCTCATCCATCACTAGAACAAAAAGGTAAAGACTTAAAGATAATCATTGATGTAAACTTATATTAATGGAAAATGCATAAGTATTGTCTTCTCCTGTTCGAACACTAGTGACTATATTTGTCACACCCCACCCCGGGCACCCGTTACTCAATGTCGGGCGTGATATCGGCATGACACTTCCTGACTAACCAACTAAACACATACATATATATACATACATACTCAGACGCACGTGTACTGTTATCAATATTTTTTTTCCAAAAATAATACATATTACTCATTTCCAAAAAATAGGGGACACACCCGTCCCAAATATATATATATAACAAAAATCACAAAAATGCCGAACCGTCCACGGTTCGCCTCTGACTGGCCCACCACCAAAATGACACTACCTCCCAAACCCACTCCTATTTGCGGCACCTGAAACCATTTTTTTTTATCGGTGTACTGTCTTTATAATAAAAATATTTTATGGATCAAGTATAAGTATTAAACACCACGTTTCAAAATATAATATTATATAATCACATACCGTACGGAAATCCAGTTTTTCTGTCACCACTGAAATAAACTCATATATTTACAATAACCAATCCAAATATTTTAAGTTACTAGAGCAACAAAATAATATATTGACGTCAATCCATTTTAAAATAATGTATCTAAGCCAATCAATCCAAGCAGTTCATTGTATAATAAAATACCGCACACCACTTCCCTAGTAGCCATAGTATCGTTTTTACCTCATGATCGGGAGTTACAACGGTATCGGTAACCTATACAACTATGCCATCTAAAGTGACTATCAATGTCAATGCCATTTATTATCCCCAATGGTAGGGGTACCACCCATAGGATTTGCACTCCTAACGGATCAACCAACCACCTACAGGACTAATCCTCTTAACATGTCACAATAATCAGTCGGACTAATCCTCTGGACAGATCATAATATCAACAACCACCTGCCGGAGTAATCCTCCAGACAGATCATAATATAGTCAACCACCTGTAGGACTGGCACTCCTGACGGGTCATAATAATCAACAACCACCTATCAGACTAATCCTCTGGACATGTCATAATATCAACAACCACTTACCGGACTAATCCTACGGACATGTCATAATATTTCACAACATAATCAACCACCCATAAGATGTGCCCTCTTAACAGGTTAATACCATCCCACAGAACATGCCCTCCTGACGGGATCAAACTATGGCGTAGTCGGACAAAAATCACTTTTCACGTTTAAAAATCTACTTGATCCACATAAGTTGTAAAATCATCCAATTTTAATAAACATATTTTTCCACAATTTGTACGAAAATAAAATTTGTATATTTACATAGAAGATAATACGCTCATCTCGTTTTTCGCACTACAAAAATATCACCGTCCAAAACCTACAGGGACGCTGGTGCCTGCGAACCTAATAATGATAGACCTAAATTAATATTTTATTTAAAATGATCCTACTATGCAATGCATGGCCCTAAATGGCATGATTTTCCATTCCCCGAATTTAATTATGCAAAATTGTTATTTCGTTCGTTTCACTACGTTAATTTTTGTTAGCCTAAATGGTTTCAATTATAGGATCTTCGGAAAATGTAATTTTGTCGATAACGCCTCATTTGACGTTTTAAATGAACTAACATTGTTTTCAAGTATAGGTCATCTAAACATTATGAAAATACATCATGGAGATGCATTCAATTCGAAAGGTATGATTTAAATAATGTAATTTTTCATTTCGACAATATTACTCAAGATATTTAACTCGGAACTTTATAGGTTGCATACACACACCGATGGTGCATACATTTGTGGTTTTGTTTCTAACATGTCCAATATACTTAAATATCACAATATGTACTATATATTTGATCATATTATGTAAATTTGGAAAACTCACATCTTGATCACAAATGTACTTAATATGCTTAAACTTAGATTTAATGTGATTAAACAGTACATTGCATGATCTTAATGTAAAAATATTTCAAATATCATTGATATAATATTTTGAACATGTCCATATAATTATTATATTATAATCCACGTAATAAGATTGTTCATACATTACTCAATTCAAAATTTCATATTTTGATCACAAAAATGCTCAAATTGTTTAAACTCAATTTCTAAGTGATTATAAGGTATATTGTATATTTGAGTCATCACAATAATTTGAACATCATTGAAATAATGTTTTTAAGGTGTTTTGCTAAAAAATTATCATAGACATCGAGTAAAATCAAGAACGGGCAATGAAAAATAGAATTGTGTTGAAAACACTGTAGTAATCAACTATTGCTGTCCAAAAAAATAAAAAATGGACATTTTGTAATAAATTGGCTGATCTCTCTTATTACTTGTCCAAATCTGATAATTCTTATATGGTTGGAAAGTTAATTCAAATATCTTTAAAACTAGGAAAAAGTACAATTTAGACCCTCTAACTATTGACACATTTCTAAGTAATCCCTCTAAGTTTAAATATTTCATTTCAAACCCTCTACGTATCATAACGTTTCAAATTCGTCATTCCATTAGAAAATCAGTTAAAACTGACGGAATTTAGGGGCAAAATGGTCTTTTCACGTTTTTAAATTTTTTTAATCATTTTTAATTAATTTTTTATTTTTATTTTTTTATCTCTCTCTCTCTTCTTCCCCTTTCTCTCTCTCTCTCTCCCGCCACCTCCCTCTTCCTCTTTCGCTCTCCCCGCCACCTCTCTCTCCCTCTCCCTCTTCCTCCCCTTCCCCTCTCTCCCTCCCACCCACCCCACCCCCTGCAATAGGGGTGATTTTTCACCCCCTGTTTCAGGGGGGGTGGAACCACCCCCTGTTGCAGGAGGGGAAGAGAGAGAGAGAGATAAAAAAAAATTAAAAAATAATAATTAAAAATGATTAAAAAATTTTAAAAACGTGAAAATACCATTTTGCCCCTGAGATTCTGTTAGTTTTAACGGAATCTCTAACGGAGGGACGAATTTGAAACGTTATGATACGTAGAGGGTTTGAAATGAAACGTTTAAATTTAAAGGGACCACTTAGAAATGTGTCAATAGTTAGAGGGTCTAAATTGTACTTTTCCCTTAAAACTATATAAATTTCATATCAATCCAAGTTAGATTGGTTGTTCAAATTTTAATATTTCGGCAGAAGTCAGTAGCTGATTTTTACAGAAAATCATGTATAAACCTTTGCTCACTCATTTGATAATATTTCACTCATTTGGAGTTCAAATTAGGTGATTATTTTTGCTATGGAACCCTAACTCCATAGGCTTTATTTATGTGCATAGTAAGAAAATTTTTTATATGTTTTTTCTATAAAACATTAGCTATTTATAAAAATGTCAGTAGCCTTTCTCTCTCTTGCCCTGTTTTCACTCTGTTTTTGGCTTCACGTTTTTGGCGTTATATGTTTATTGTAATTGATGTATGATGATTTATTTGCCTTATAATAAATATATAACATAATTTCATCATTCAATTTGATCAATACAATGCTGAATTGAAAAGGAATTGATCAAAATATCTTGAAACATTTTAGAACTCAAAATGCAAAATTTTGTCATGAACTCAAATTTGGATTTGCATATCATATTTTGTTTGAAACGTTCAAATCATGTTATGAAATATTAGTTTAACATGTTTACATGATATATGTATGATCAATCGATATATTTATCATTATATCTATGATTAATTGATAAATTAACTCAAACGGTATGTAAATTTTGGTTTCATCATGCTAAATGAATTCTAAGTATTCAAATACTTGAAATGTTTGTATGTGCTTAATTGGATTGTATACATGTATAATATGTTTTAGACATCTATTATATAAAATAAGACGATTTTTTGGCTGACTAGGATAAACTTATGACTAGGACAAAAAAAATATGATTAGGACAAATAAAGTTGCTGACTAGGACAAACTAAATGCTGACTGGGACATTTTAAGACATAAGTTGAGGACGTGTAAGAAAACTAAATTTGTCAAATAGGAAATCGGATTAATGTAAATGGAAATCAAATTAATATAGTATTGATTAATTAATTAGACAAATGTTGACTAGGACAAACAAATTTGTTGACTAGGATATTTTTGAGATATAAGTTTAGGGTCATAAAAGGAAATTGAAATTTAATTTGGGGCAAAAAATGTTGGGATACATATATGGCCCTAAATTAATATTAATTAGTAAATATAATGCCTAAAATAACATTAATGCCTAAATTTTTTGTCCTAATCACATTAAATTTCCAATTAATTAATTTTAGGGTCAAAATTAACATATTAAGTTTAGAGCCAAAAGTTTAGCCATTAATATTATTTTAGGTAACGATTTATCCATTTTTCTCTAATTAATTTAGACATTGATTCATTCAATTTTTCTTAATTAAACTACTAATTAGGATTCAATTTAATTAACCTTTCTTTCAGCTCTCCCTCTCTCCAAATGCAGTGCGCTTTTCTCTTTTTTCTGCAGTTACTCACCCTTCAAGTAATTAAAGAACATATCCTATTTGTGAGCACGTGATCAACTATTTACTATTAAAAATATTCATATTTTGTAATTTATGCTAACTTTGAAATCTTTTGTCTCTACCTTTTTATTTTGCTAAACTTTAGTTCGTTATGTGTTCATCAGATCTGAAATATTCATTTCATGTGATTGTCAGTTAACTTTTAAAATCATATTTTAAAATATTAATTAAACCTATCATATTTAAAAATCATAATCGCATGTTCATCGAATTATTTATCATTTTTAGCACAAAGAATAAAGAAAATCTCTTTAAATATGTTGTTTTGTCATCATTTTTTGTCATTGCTCGAAGGTCCGTACACTACACACACATACATGCGTGCGCACACATCCACACACACATATATAAGATAATATATATTGAGATTTCAGGAAAATGTGATTTTTTTTGTGAGCTTATTTTATTTTAATTCTAGCGTAAATAGTTTGTCAAGTTTACACGTTATTCTTTATTTTTTTAAGTTATACATTGATTCTATCCGAATAGGAGGTAAGGTCATATTATTATTAGTTTCCCTTGCAATGTGTATGTTCATTTGAGATTCATTTTACGAAATTAATTATTGTCGTAAGAAATTAGTTTTTGAATGCGTTTTATGGTTTTTTTTTTTATTTGGTTAGGATTTTTCTTAAAAATATTTTTTAAGTGTTTGTATTTGTAATAAGATTGTTTCGTAATGAAGTATAATAGTGCTTTTGGGCTTTCTTAATGAAGCATAATAGTACTTTTAGGCACGCGTTATGCAGTAACTGTTCGGTACCATTATTTTGATTGGATAGTTTCATAATTGTCATTATTTTTATTTCAATTGGTTTATAACTTACTTTGAAAATTAAATTATATATAAAACCATAGAATATCATTGAATTTTTTATATTGTTGAACTTTTTTATATCAGTATAAGTTTTAGTCTCGATTGTTAATTACAATTGATGTTTGATTGTTAATTATTATCGATGTTCAAATGAATAGGTGTATTATGTTGGTCTTGATTGTTTTATTATTAATATTCAAATGTAATAGATGTAGAATGTTGTATAGTAGATAAAATTATATCATTTTTTTGGGGGTTTGGTTATTTTACACCCGTGCCTTCAGGCATGGGTTATATGCTAGTATTATATATACATGCTCAAATACATAATTATGTATGAATACAAGTATTAAATTTGATTCTGTCAAGATAACCAAGTAGGAATACAAATATATTATTTTGACTTAGTGGTAGGATAGCTCATTAAATGCTAACCCATGTCTTGTCTTCCACAAAGTGAATGGATTCTTATCTTGAACAACTTGTTGCATATTTTAAAGTTGAGGAGTCTTATATTCAATGATTCCTACCCAACTTTGAATCTCTCTATCTTGATTTGTCTATATGCTTTCAATGTCAACCATACTACTTTGAATATCTTGAACAAATTGTTGTCATTTTTCACTACCTCAAAGACAAATTAGACAAAGGGACATTTGCAATTAATTAGACATATCTAGCATTTATGAGGTTGGAAAAAGTAGATGAAATATTGACAAATTTGTAGAGATAATAGAGAGGAGCCTATGTATTTTTAATCTTGACATTTGAAGAGGAAGCCCCAACGGTCACTTTGCTCTCAAGATCTTCAAGTGTGATATCCTCCTATATTTTCTACATCTATATAAGGAGGAAAGATTGCTGGAAGAAATAATCAATCTATCAAAGTATCAATCAAGTGAACTACGAAGATTAAAGAAATACTACAAAAGGCTTCCAAGCTAAAATTTGTCCAACAACACTTATACTCTTTCTTGATTCATATTTCTTGAGTGTTTGTTGTATTTACTTCACACACATAGATTCTTGAGTTCTATATCTTGTGAGTGTTAAAGCTCCATTTTGTGAGACGGTGAGATTTTTATTGTAAATCTTGAGTAAGGGTTTTACTCAAGATAAGAGATTTGTGAGTGGAATATATTTACTCTAGATTGTAAAGTCTTGAGATACACACTTCTCAAGCGACAACTTAAACGGTTTATTCTTCACTTGTAAGAAGATCAAGGAATAGTGAAATCCTCGAAGGAGCTCGAGGAAGTGAACTAGGCAAAGGGTGTTTGTCGAACCACTATAAAATACCTGTGTCAATCTCTCTAATTCTACTCTTTACATTTTCGCATTTATTTATGTTTGTGATTATTGCTCTTGTTTGAATATCCGCTATACACTTGACACAAATCACGTAAACATTTAATTTATATTGAGTAGATTTAATTAAACGTAAAATTTGCCAAAATCCAATTTACCCCCCCCCTCTTGGGTAATTGTTGGGCTATCAATTTTTACTGTACACCGATTATTAAGATTAACGGTTTCAAAAATTATTATCACGATTGCAAAAATTTTAATGTTAATAATTTAATTTAACGAAAATAGTAATCAACTGAAATTTTACCTGTTTCCGAATTGCCTGCCGAGAGATTAGATTTTGGATTTTTATTTTTATTTTCTTTCTTTTCTGTTTTCTGCGCTTGGACCTCACCGCCGCGACGATAACCCTCTTTCTCTGTTCTAGGTTCTGCTCGCCGGACCTCACCGCCGCGGTTCTCTTTCTCTCTAACTCCTACTGCTGGCGACGTACACACACCAGCAGCGAACAACCGCACACACACACCAACAATCACCGACCAAACGACAACGATCACACACGCGCACACGCGCCGGATGAATGGCTACGATCACACACACACTGCCGGTGAACAGAACACACTCACATCGACGACGAAACAGAACAGAGCACACACAACTAACTACATACATGCACACGTCGGTCACCTCCACACACCGCCGAACAAACTGGACAGAACACACACACACTTGTCTAATTAACCCCACATAGCAGCGACTCACACCCACACATGCACAGATAGTGATGATCGAACGACGAACATACCCACAACACACGATGAAGAACGATGACAATCACCCATGCAATCTACACACACACACACTCGTCCAATCACGTACACACCCACACAGCAGCGACACGCACCCACACACTATCACCGGATGAACGATGACGACGACACACACATACCCACGCCGGAGAAACAACGACGATCAGAACCCACCACCGCCGAACTTTCTCATCTCTCTTTGTTTTCTAATTTCTTCTTCTTTTTAGGTATTGGGATTGTGAATTACATGCATGAATATATATATGCACGATCATAGTGGTGTTCCTTAATCCCTTGAATTGCCACGTCGTGATCATTTTTTTTTTATCCCATCAATATGTGTATATATATATGTGTGTGTATGTGTGTTAATTTTTTCTAAATTACATTAACCTTCTCTAAATTTTCTTTAGGTTATTATTTAAATCCCAAAATTTAAAATGAATATTTCTAAAATTGTTAATTGACCGCTAAACTTTTAATTTAAATTAGAAATGATACATTCCACCCCGTTATTTTCTAAATATCCTAAAATGCGGCTAATGAACTAGATGGGTGGTGTTTGACATCATGGAATTGGAGCCGTGGAATTTGAAATTTGAAACGGAAATGTTGTCAAGTTCTCATATTTTAATTAAATGAAATATTAATTATTTAGTATTAGTATTAATGGTTAATATGAATTTATCAGATAATCGAATTATAATTATTTTCGTAGCATAGTAAAAATTCTCCAGTTTTATAAAATGAAATATGGATTATTCGGTTTAGTTTTAATTCTCTAAAGGGATAAACTGCGTGGCGGCCTTGGGAAACTGGGTCGTTACAGTTAGTATCGGAACAGAATTAATAGTAGTATTAATTTATTTATAAATAGTAAAATATTTGGGGTGAAATTTTCTGTAGGAGAAATCAAGTGGCGGCCCTGGGAAACCGGACCGTTGCAGTTGATATCAAAGCGGATTTAATTATAATACTAATCTATTTATAAATATTGAAGTATTTGGGACAAAATTCTCTATAGGAGAAACCGCATGGTGTCCCTGGAAAATTGGGACGTGACAAGCATTGTCTTCCAAAGTTTCATAATATAACTCATAAGTTTTATGCCCTGATAGTATGTGCAACTGACCGCACCGCATTTTGTGCGATCTAGTACTACTAAATTAAATTTTGTTAATCTATTAAATAAATTAAAATATTATAAAATAAGTTATTTTATTTATTTTTGTAGGATTTTAAATTTGGAACAAAACGACGTTAAATTGGGACAAATCGGATAAAAAATGAACAAATAACGTCAAGCCGAACAGAAGATAGAACTTTTGAAACCGGGTGGCTCAACCGAGCCACCCCTGAGAGGAGCCGAGTCATCGGCTCGGCTGGCAGCCTACAAACTGGCCGTATGCCAGCCTGTGTGGGTTGGCAGCCCACTATCTGGTACTACTAAATTAAGTTTTGTTAATATTTTAAATAAATTAAAATATTGTAAATTAAGTTGTTTTATTTGTTTTTGTAAGATTTTGAATTTGGAACAAAACGACGTTAATTTAGGACAAATCGGATGAAAAATGAACAAATCACGTCAAGTCGAACAGAAGACGAAACTTTTAAAGCAGGCCGCCCCTGAGAGAGAAACTAAGTCACCGGCTCCACTAGCAGCCCACAGGCTGGCCGTATGCCAGCTTGTGTGGGTTGGCAGCCCACTCTATGGGCTGCTAACCAATGGGCTGGTATAGCCAGCCCACTTAGGCCGCCCAAAGCTAGCCAATTGGCCAGCTATCCCCCTTTTGTTTTTCTTTTTTCCATTTATGCCTCTAAAGTTTATCTATAAATAGGAAGGCTTGGAATAAATGTAAGGAATAATCATCCAATTATTATCTCACTTCCATATTCTATTTTCTTTCATATTCAATACCATTTGTATATAATTTTCTTCTTCTTTTATTTTTATATTTATTATTGGAGGTGTCACATCCCACCCCGGACACCCCTCACCGTGGGGCCGATGTGACGTCGACATGAAATCACCTGACCAACAAACCAACTCATAAAACAACCATATACATAAAATATATATATATAAAATCATCTATACAACATATAATTCAGTGTTGTAGGGACACACCCGTCCCAAAAATAAGAAAAAAAATCATATACCATGAACTTTTTTGAGGTTCACCCCTGATAGCTCATCTCACAATACTCTCATCTGACTCCATCGCATGACATGCATGACTCTAACTAGTGCCAGTAGGGGATCAACCGACTCCTATCCGCTCCACCTGCGAGTGTACTGCCTTCTTAATAAAAACATTTCTAATATAATAATACATTCTAAATAATACAATATTTAAATGGATTAAATATAAGTATATAAACATCGCATATCTAATAAAAATTACCATAATATAAGTATCTCACCATAATATAACCAGTGAAAATAAACTAATATATATAAGTTCCATTCAAACCCATCCAGTATAAAATAATATGTATAAATGTAATCATCCTAATCACCATATATGACAAAACACCGCATATGACACTGCATCACACCACATCGCACCACTCCACATCACACATCGGCTAGTCATGCGATCGTTTTAATCTCACGATCGGGAGTTGTAACGGTACCGTACCACTCGTAGGATATGTCTTCCTAGCGGGACATAACAACGATTCGCTGGATTATGCCAAGCGGGTGAACAACGCTCCGTTGGACTATGCCAAGCGGGTGAAACAACGCTCTGCTGGACTATGCCAAGCGGGTGAAACAACGCTCTACTGGACTATACCAAACAGGTGAACATCGCTCCGCTGGACTATGCCAAGCGGGTGAATCTCTAAACACCAAACTCCACATCACCTCAACAACAACAACTCATTTCCACCTCAACAACAACTCTGCCTACCATCAACTTCCACCCCTTTAGAAAAACAAAGAGATCTACAATTTCAGAAATACTCAAAATACTGCTTGATTCATGTAAGTTAGAGAATTCATCCATTTGTAAGTAAGCACATTTTCCCATCATATATATATATATATATATATATATATATATATATATATATATATATATATATATATATGGAAATAGATTTACAAGAATACAGTACACTCACTTGAAAATCCGTTTTCGTAAACTTTAACTGACTATTCTCTACCAGAACTCCAGTGCCTACAAACTTAATAGTGACAGGGTCTAAATTAATATTTTATGTAAAAATAACCTAATCATACCATGCAACCCTAAATCCCGTAATTTCCTATTTCCCATAATCTATTTATGAATATTACTATTCCGCTAATATTGCTCCGTTTAAAGTTTATTCTATCGAATTTATTCATATGAACGATCTCAATATTTATTATTGCCATTTCGATATTTTTGATGCTAGTAATTAGTTTCATAATCACCCACGAGACAATTAAATATCATCAAATACATATATTAGAAGTGACAGGAATTCTACATTTCCTAGATTTTCTACTGGCCGCAAGATTGGATTTATATTTTTAGTGGGGTAGTTTGTGCAATTTTCTCTCTCTCTCTCTCTCTCTCTCTTTTTTTTTTTTTTTTTCATTTTTCTCCTTCTTCTTCCTTTTTCTTTGTCTTCTATTTTGTGTTTCCGTCTTTCTGTTCTGATTTTCGCCCATCATCGTTGTGGCAAAAGAATCCACCGCCGCGGCGAACCTCCCTCTGATTTACTCAGATCTGCACACTAATCCTCCTCCGCCTCGGTGAAGCTAGTCACCGCCTAGGCAAAGGACTGCCGTTTTTCTACTCTGTTTTGTGCTCCTGGTACAATCTCACCGTCGACCTTCTTCCACTCTCTCCACCTACACCGGCCGACGACCGACAGAACACCCCTGATCACATACCCCCAACAAAAACACACACAACAAACACACATACAGAATACACCCATGCACGATCACGCAGCACACGCACGCATGATGAATTCACGGCACCACCGCCATCGACGACAAAGTAATGACAAACTCTCTCTCTCACTCTCTCTAACTTTTAATCACCACCGGTCAACCCAACCGACAGCGACACACCCACAACCGACGACTCTATGAACAGAACACACACACACAATCACAGCCAACGACACACACATACACCCACTTCTGATGACCGATAATACCCACACCCACATACCTACATGATCGCCGGGTGAATAGAGCACACACACGCCGTCGGACAAAATTGACGATGAACAACACCTCCAATCCACTCTCTTTCCTCTACTTTTGATTTTCTCACAGCTGAACGGCAACCCACCACCGGCCACCTTTTATCTCTCTCTTTCGTTTTCTCTGGATTCTTCCCGATCCTTCTCTCTGCCGTGCATGTGCGAATGTATGTCTGTATATATATGTGTGTGTGTGTGTCTGTGCTGAAAAAGGGGCCAAGCCCCTCACCGACCCTTTATCCATTTTCCTTTGATTTTATCTCCATCTCTCTCTCTCCCTCTATATATATATTATATTATATTATTATTTTTGTTTTAATTACACAAATCTCTCCCTAAATTATCTTTAAGTTTTTATTAAACCAATTCTAATTTTAATGTTTATGTCAATTACAAAGTAACCCCTAAAATTTTAATTTACACAATTAATATCGCAATCCTCCCCAGTATTTTTGAAATATTATAAAATGCGACTCCAATTATGCGTATATCAAAAATCAGGGTCTTACAGGAGAAAATTTGAATATTAAAGGGTCAAAGTGTAAACGGTATTTTTGAAGATTGTATCCAAGAAAATACCGTTCTACACAACGATGAGCGGCTAACTTCCTTCTACCAGGTTAGAGTTGTGGTATTGTATTTTTTGAAATTATATAATATTATATTTTTCTTAATTAAATTCAGATATTGTATAAACAATTATGTGGCAGGAATTTAGTTCTCAAAAATGAATTTAATTATGATTGAATTTATTGTCAAAATGTTCTTGTAGAGATTTTGCTTTAAATCCAATCACTGCTAGAACATTAAATTTTACACCTGTGGTCTTGATTTAATGGTCACATAATTGTATTCTTGGGGATTGATTATTAGTCTGAATGGTTTATGCCTAAATATTAATTCACCTCAAATTAGTTTAGTGTAGGAATTAAATATTGAAGATAATCCAAGCCGGAGAATAACAATTCAAATCTTTCTGAGTAGTTCCGGTTTGTAGTTAGGAACACTCGTTTATACAAATTCGATTTAAATAGAAATTACAAGAAAAACATAATTCCAAATTATTAAACCCACAATTCTTAACTTGGTGTTTTTCTTATTTTCTTTTCATATTTTCAAAATCAAATCAAAACCCTCAAATCGTTTTTACCAAAGGAAGAAAAATAATAAAAAATTGATAATTACAAAATCGATCCCTGTGGTTCGACACCCCTACTTGAGCACACTATACTACAATATTTTGTACTTAATAAGGATATTAATTTTGAACGATCAATTTTGGGCGCCGTTGCCGAGGATCGGCATCGCTAATTATTAATTTTTGTTATTATTTTTTATTTCTCCGCCTGTATAAATTCATTTGTTTTCTTTCTTGAGTTTATTTTCACAGGTTAACCGTGATACAATTTTTCACTCTACATCTTCAAGTAAGAATGCAGGTTATTCTGTTCGTTTTATAAAAAAATATATATAAATATTGAAAAAAAATATATATATTACCACCCACATTTTTCTTGTTTTTTTTTTTATTATTGTAGAGATCAGTTGGCTAAGACCACCACCCTCATTTTCCTTTCCTTATTATTATTATTGTAGAAATCGGCTGGTTAAGACCACCACCCTCATTTTTTTTGTCTTTTTATTATTATTGTAGAGATCGGTTGGCTGAGACCATGACCCTCATTTTCTTTTATTTTTTATTATTATTATAGAGATCGACTGACTAAAACCACCCCTCTCATTTTTCTTGTCTTTTTATTATTATTGTAGAAATCAGTTGGCTAAGACCACCACCCTCATTTTCATTTCCTTATTATTATTGTAGAGATCAGCTGGTTAAGACCACCATCCTCATTGTTGATATAATTAATTATTTTTTTTAAAAAATAAAAAATATTGAGACTAGGGTAAATGGATAATTACTTTGGGGGATTTGACATTTTATTTGCAGATTCTCAACAATCTTTTATCTCAGAACCACAACCTGATCCTTACTCACGTACGATATACCAAAATCCAAACCATTTCACCAATCAATATCCGTACAATTACCAAAATCCCACATATCCATATAATAATGTTTATCCCGATCCGCATTATCCGCCTCCTGAGTCTAATCAATACTCGAATAATTATGAATAAGATCAACATTATTACAGTGAGCCTTCAGAGTCGTATCTTTATGATCAATCCTATTATCAACCCCAACGTCAACCAACATTTCCCCAAGAAGTTAGGAATTCTGAACCCACTTTAATGCAACAATTTCTAATAATCTTGGAAGAGCAACACCAATCCCTAGTAGAGAGTAGCCAAGCCTTCACAGAGCAACATCAAACCTTAGCGGAAAACCACCAATCCTTAGCAGAGTAAGGCCAAATCTCATAAAAGAAAAACCAAATCTTAGAGAAGCGAGCTCTATCCTTGAAAAGCAATTTGAAGAGATAGACTCGAAAGAAACCCTAATTGGGCGAATCATTGAATTAGTAAAAGAAGAAATTGCAAAAAATGGTCTAAAGATTGACATTCGTGTAAGTGATAAGGAGAGTAGTCTAGAACAAGAGAGTGAATAAGAAAAATTGTTAAAAGAACCACAACTGAGCGAAACTGGTGAGGAACCCCAACGAGATAATCCCGAGTTAGAGCCATTTTTGGTTCAACCATCACCAGTTAGAGAGGAAGAGAAGAAAGTGAGATACATGAGTAATGGTGAGTCGATGAACGTAGAAGTCGAGAATACGTACGTAGAGAAGGTTAGGGTTGGAAATTATAAAAATGAGATCCAACCACCAGTGACACTTCCAAGTAATCTTCTTATGATTAAAACATCCGTTATACCCTTACGACCGCATCCCAAAATTAATGTTTATCTTTTTTATGCGGTGGATCAACCGTCAACCAAAATCATGAACGATTCATGTCATATTCAATGGGTTGACGTAACTCAACTTCTATTTGGAGGCTTAATAAACAGGTTACCAAGTAAGTCCCATAGAAAAGAAATGGGATTTGATCCGAGAAAAAAGTTGATAAATTTGAGTGTTGCCCGTTATTCATCACTTACTGACTGGAGAGTAACTCAACAGAAGGTGAGAAGCGGGTTACTCCACTACAAATAGGATATTAAGACACTTCTCATTTGGCTAAAGACGTTAAATTTAGCGTTGAGTGGGAGACAACCCACTGTTGTTTTAATTTTTTTATTTTACTTTTGATTTGATAAGTTTCCTTGAGTGTTTTGTTAGACAGGTTTACGAGCAGTTTACACCGACTCAGTACAAATAAGCAAATCTAATACGTCAGGTTGTCTCTCTCCTTACCAAATCTAATTTCGTAATTTTCACATTGATGATAATGCCAGATTTAGGTTTTGGGGAGGAGGGGGGTAAATGCTTTTATTCTTGTTGATATTTTATTTCGCACTAAAACTTTGTCAATCTATCCTATGTTGACATGTCTGTTAAAGACAAACTTGAGTTTGCTAAAATAATCATTGGAATATAGGACTGATTTTTAAAAATATTTTATTTTTCGACCTTTACATTTATGCCGACTTTCTTTTATTTTAAATTTAGTACATAAGTTAGTTTACTGAATTTTGATGTGAAAATAACCTATCCTGAAATTTAAAAAAAATAAAAATAAAAATTTATTTTAATGATGAACTTTCGTTAAGTAACTAGGCCTCTTGCCTCAGTAAATTTCGAGTTTCGCGTCAAAAGAGGGAAGTGATTTGTTAAGACGATAAGTGGCTCGTTAACTTCGAAACCTAATTTGTTCGAGTTATTAAGTCTGAGGGGTGTCTTAACACCTAATGTCTGGAGCCAACTGGATTGAGATAATTGGCCTAACACTCGCTACACGAACATCTTAGAAAGCCCAGTGAGGTTAACATTGCACGGTCATTTATTTAAAGAAAATTATTTATTTAAACATTTATTAAAAAACAAAAAAGAATAATAATAATAATAAATAAATAAAAAATAAAATAAAAATGATAATAATAAATCAAATAATTGCATTATAAATTTTTATATATATCGGGGAAAAAGTTATTGGATTGTTTAAATTTAGTTGACTAGCTACTATGTGCTAAATTCATTATAAACGAGAGTTGTATGTATGTCGTGGGTGCAAAAACAAATATTGTTAGAAATCACGTGTTATGAGATTACTGACTATTTCAGTAACTCTTATTTGCTTTAATTTGATAAGTTAGCATTGGATAGGACTGATAGAAATTTTGTGAAAAATAATATGCACAAAAAGGGATTTGAGATGTTTGTGGATAGCATCACTGTAAACCCTCACGAGACTATACTCTTCCATTAGGGGTGACCTAGGAGTTTAAAGGCTTATTGCATACGCTAAAATACAATCATGTTCCCTACGAAAATGAATTTTTATTTAATTATTATATTTAGTTTTGTTTGAGAATTAGTAAAATTTAGGTTTGGAGGTGTGATCGCACCGCATTTTGTGCGATATAGTACCACTAAATTAAATTTTGTTAATATTTTAAATAAATAAAAATATTATAAATTAAGTTATTTTATTTATTTTTGTAGGATTTTGAATTTGGAATAAAACGATATTAATTTGGGACAAATCGAATGAAAAACGAATAAACCATATCAAGCCGAACAAAAGACGAAACTTTTGAAGTAGGGCGGCTTAACCGAGCCGCCCCTGATAGAGGAGCCGAGCTGATGGCTCGGCTGGCAGCCCACAGGCTGGCCATATGCCAGCCTGTGTGGGTTGGCAGCCCACAAAGGTGGGCTGCTAACCCGTGCGCTGGTTATATTAGCCCACTTGGGCCGGCCAGCTATCCCCTTTTTGTTTTTCTTTTTTTCATTTATGCCCCTAAAGTTTATCTATAAATAGGAGGGCTTGGAATAAATGTAAGGAATAATCATCTAATTATTATCTCAATTCCATATTCCATTTTATTTCATATTCAATACCATTTGTGTATATTTTCTTCTTCTTTATTTTTATTTTTATTTTTATTATTGGAGGAAATTTGAATCTTAAAGGGTATAAAATGTAAACGGTGTTTTTGAAGATTGTATCCAAAAATATACCGTTCTACACAACGATGAGCGACTAACTTCCTTCTACCAGGTTAAAGTTGTGGTATTGTATTTTTTGAAATTATGTAATATTGTATTTTTCTTAATTAAATTTGGATATTGTATAAACAATTATGTGGCAAGAATTCGATTCTCAAAAATAAATTTAATTGTGATTGGATTTATTGTCAAAATGTTCTTATAGAGATTTTGCTTTAAATCCAATCACTGTTAGAATATTAAATCTTGCACCTGTGATCTTGATTTAATGGTCACATAATTATATTCTTGATGATTAATTATTGGTCTGGATGGTTTATATCTAGATATTAATTCACCTTAGATTAGTTTAGTGTAGGAATTAAATATCAAAGATAATCTATGCCCGAGTAATTCCGGCTTGTAGTTAGGAACACTCGTTTATACAAATCCTATTTAAATAGAAATTACAAGAAAAACATAATTCTAAATTATTAAACCCACAATTCTTAACCTGGTGTTTTTCTTATTTTTTTCTTTTCACATTTTCAAAATCAAATCAAAACCCTCAAATCGTTTTCACTAAAGGAAGAAAAATAATAAAAAATTGATAATTACAAGACCGACCCCTGTGGTTCGACCCCTTACTTGAGCACACTATATTACAATATTTTGTGCTTAATAAGGGTATTAATTTTGAGCGATCAACAACTTTGAACATCCCTTTTATTTTTATAGATGGGTACTCAGATACTCATTTTCCAGTCGTCAGACATTCTCTTAATCCTCAAAATATCATTGAAAAGTCTAATCAACTATTATATCCCAATATCTTCTAAACTTTTTCACATCTCTATACAGATTTCATTTGGCCCTATTGCTTTTCCAATTCGCATTTTTCTTAGTGCTATTCTAACTTCCGAAACCCTAATTCTTCTATGAGACCTATAAATATTATGTGAAGATAAACCAGACAATTCTAGTCTAGATTCTCCGATGCCATTCTCATTAAATAAATTATAAAAATAACTTCTCAATCGTTCCATAATCTCCTTATCTTTCATCAGTACATTTTAATTAATGTCTTTGATGTATTTGACACTTCCAATATCTTTAGTCTTTCATTCACGTCGTCTAGCAAGTTTAAATATATCACTCTCTCTCTCTTTTGTATCTAACTTTTGATAAAAATTATCATACGCCCTAAATTTTGATTCCTTAATTACTTTTCTCACGTCCGTTTTTGCATGTTTATATTTCTCCAAAATCGCCCGATTTTGATATTTTTTCCATTATTTATAAGCTATTTTCTTATCTCGAACGACTTTTTAGACATCCTCATTCCGCCACCAACTTTCTTTATATCGTGGTCTTCATCCTCTACAAACTCCTAAAATTTATCTTCTTATCTCCCTAATAAGAGTCGCCATATCAATCCACACTATGTTCACATTCTCATGTCTCTTCTATAACTCTTCATTGATAATTTTATCCTTAAACAACTCCATCTTTTCGCCTCTTAGATTTCTCCAACGTATCCTTGCATGCCTACTTATCTTAAACTCTCGTTTTCACCCCTGAAACTTGAGATCGATTACCATTAATTAGTCTATGTTGGGTAGCAATACTCTCTCCTGGTATGATTTTACAGTCCTTACATATTAAACGATCACCTGCCCTTAATAAAGACAAAATCTATCTGGCTATTCCTCTAACCACTCTTTAATGTGATAAGGTGTTTATCCATTTTCCTGAAGGATGCATTTAGAAGAACTAAATCATACGCCACAACAAAATCTAAAACCATCTCACCCATTGCATTATTTTTCCCAATCCATAACCACCATGTACTTTTTCGAAAGTCCCCCTTTCTTTCCCGACATGTCCATTCAAGTCTCTCCCAATAAATAGTTTTTCTTGGTTAGGTATATTTTGAATAACTTCATCCATTTTCTCCCAAAATTTTTGTCTAACATTTTTTTGCAGTTCAGCTTGGGGAGCGTACACACGAATAACGTTAATCGCCTTCCCTTCAATCACCAGCTTCATAGCTATCATCCTATCACCAATTCTCCTAATATCAACAACGGTATCCTTTAAATCCCTATCTACATAATGCCCACCGCATTCCTATATTTGTCATTCCCCTTATACCATAATTTATGTCCTGTACTCTCAATTTCTCTAGACTTCTCTACAACGCACTTTGTTTCCTGCAAACATAAAATATTAATCCTCCTCCTACACATCACATCCACCAATTCTCGAGTCTTACCCGTCAGCATTCCTATATTTCAAGTTGTCAACCTAAGCCTATTCTCATGAACTAACTTCTTTATCCGTACCCGTCCACCATAACGTGGCAACCCTCGTTTATTTGACACCGTATCCGGACGAAATCACGGCGCGTTGCTTCCGGGTGATGCCCTAGCTCACCCTAACCCATTATTCACTACATCCGAGTGGTGGAAATATGCACGTCGCTAGTAGGGAATGCCCCAACGTTTAATATATTTGGATTCATGTTATAAAAATTATGACAAAGTTTTCCGCTGACTGTCAGCTACCTAACGCAATCCACCTCTTTTATCCGGTTTGGGACTACCTGTGTGTAAAGAATAAAGTATCGAATTCCACAGACAAAGTTTTTATTTAAAGATAATTAAAAAAAAAAATAAAAAATCTCTCTAACTCTCTATACTTCTATTTTTATTTTTTTTAATACAATATCAACAACTAAACCTTTGTACCACTTAAGTAGGGTCGGCTACATGAATCCTTTTACGCTATAATGAATGATCAAGGGCCATCCCCTCAGTCAGATTAAATGTCATATATTTTATTTTTTAATAAAATAAAAGGTAATTTTATCCCCCCTTTTTTTTTTGTGTGTGTGTGTGTAAAATCTAGATAATTTTTATTTATTTATTTATTTATCTATTTTTACCATATTCGGTCAAGTTTAAAAAATAATTTAATTGGAACAATAATGCAACATTTACGATAGTATCGTTTAATGAAGTTCGTTCTTTTAATAAGTATGTACGCCAAAGGTCGATTGGACTTTAAAATCATATCGTAAAAAGAATATCCACCCTACTAAGTTAGACATCAATTTCGTATTAATCGGGTAGAGTTATAAAACTATGTCATATAACCGATCAGGATCATAAAATTGTCCCATATAATCCGTGATATTGGTGTTTATGTAGTATATGAGATTGGTGAAGTTGAATATTTGATCTCTCGTAGGTTTCATTTTTGTTTCAGTTGTAAAATTTGATAATAAAACTGGACTAAACTCTAGACATTTAGATATTTCTCTTATTTAAAATTTGGTGTGTGTATTTAAACGAACCATAAGATTTCAGATATGACATACTAGGTCCCTCGTGTTTCATTTTGGCTTTAATTTCATTTAATCAAAAAAAATTGTTAAGGAGATTAAACAAACTTTTATTAGTTTGGGGTATTTTTATCATTTTCTACCTCCTCTCTCTTTTTGCAACTATAAGAAATCGTATTTTATTGCAAACCGATTCTTGCACCCGCGCACCTCGTAATAATTATAAAGAATGAAAATTCACTATTTTATTTTTATTTTTTTTTAATGAATTTTAATTGATTTTTTTGTCAAAATATATGACAAAACTCTTAATTTTGCATAATTATGAGATGCAGGAGTGCTAAAAAATATTTGAGATAAAAATGTTTTCTCATAGTTACAAAGAGAGAGAGACGCGGAAAATAATGAAAATACCCAAATTTAATGGAATTCCGTTTGATTTTCCTCAACAAAATTCTTAAGGCCCTGTTTGGTTAGTGTTCCCAACTCAACCCAACCCAACCCAACCCAAAAATTTTGAGTTTAATTTTTGGAAATACGTTTGACAAATATAAAACTCAACCCAACGCAACCCAAAAAATAGAAATTGATTATCAAAATGTTAAGAAAATGAGAAACAAAAAAAACTTGTTTTTTTTTTCCCAAAAAACTCAACCCAAAGTTCTCAACTCCGGTCACCGTCCGATGACCACCCTCTGCCGTCCACCGCCGGCGGCCACCGGCCTTCGCCGTCCGGCGACCGTCTTTGGACACCGTGCGTCGCCGTTCGTCCGCCGCCATCGGCCACCACCGTCGTCGCCGGCGTCCGGCCGCCGTCACCGCCGTCCGGCCGCCGTCACCGCCAAACACAAAAAAAAAAATTCAAAAAAAATAAATTAATTTTAGGATAAAATCGTTATTAAACACGATTCTGTTCTCAGCACAAAACAAAAATTGTTGTTACCAAACGCAATTCTGTTCCCAAAATTCCCAATCCAACCCAATCCAATCCAATCCAACTCAACCCAACCCATTTTAGTTGGATTCAGAAAAGTAGAAACACTAACCAAACGCCACCTAATTGTTCCAAATTAAATTTGGAACACGAGGGACCAAGACGTGTCAAGTCTTGGGATACATTTAATATCCGCCCCAAACTTAGAGTTAAAAATTTGACAAAAATACTTCTATATTAATAAAATTCGATCAAATTTTATAAACAAAGCTTATAATTGGACCGGATTGAAATGGAAGTAGAACTTGAGGGACTCATCATATAACTTTATAAATATCAAGGTCCACACAAGCACATATTCCAAACTTTTTGAGCAAAAATGTAGGTGACGTCTTGTTATTATTTCTGCTTTTCTGTCCGCATTTCAATAAATTTTGTTACTGTTTTGGAGTATTCCAATAATAAAATCATGTTTGGTAACGGTTATTATTTAGAAATTATTTATTTTAATTTATGAGAACATAAATAAAGAAACACATTTGGTTGAAATATTTGTTTTTTTTAGTCGGCGGGGTGGTAGTGGACAGCAGGTGGTCGTGGTCGGCGAAGGAGTGGTGAAAATAGTTTTGTGGGAGTAAATAAAAATCAACCTTTTTTGTTTATGAGATTCTTAAGAAATTCAGGAAATATTTTAAATGTGCAATTTTATTAAATTGCACATTTAATTCGTCAAATTTCATATTTGTTTCAATCCTCAAAATTAAGAACGTTATAAATTATTCTGAAAAAAAATAGTTGTTCTCAACACATGGCCTTCTGATGAGAATATTTTTATCATTTATCACTATGGTAAATTTAAAGCATTTTTTTTAACTACTATTAAGATTTTTTTTTCTCATTCTTCAGAATAATCGAAATTAGAAAACGGTTACAGGGAAACGTGTCAAATTTAGTGAATTAATGAAATGACAAAAATATCTTCATTATAAGGTTATCGTGCTGAGCAAGTTCATCTTCCATCCAAAATCATTAACACCATTTTTTATTTTCTGCAGTTGAAACAAATGTAAACTTAAGGGGATAAATATGTAATTTAACAAATTCTAGGTTCCAATATGGAATAAAATTTTATTTTCTTCTTTTAAAATAGTGTCATTCTATTCAATGAGTGATTCTTTATTTCACCCTTAATTTTAAAAAAATCTCAGAAGTGAAAATAACTCGTGTTTTAGTCCCGTCTATTTTAAAAAGGCGAAAGTCCACTATACGGGTCTACAGACGCGCGGTCACATGTAACAATTTTGTGTGTAAATTTTTATTAGATATAACAAATATTACTGTATTTTGTAACATACAACTAATTTGTGTGTAAAAATAGGTTAGATGTAACAAAAATTATACAAAATATATGTAATCAGTTACATGCAACTTAATATACACAAATACATGTAACTAATAATAAACTAATTTTTTAGTGTAATATTTGTTAAATGTCACAAATATTACATAGATATATATAATCGTAACATGTAACTAATATTACATAAGTACATATAACAAAAAATACACAAGTATATGTAAAAATATAATAATTATTAAATTATAACTAATATTTGTTACATGTAAATAATAAGAAAACTTTTTGAGATGTTTCAAGATTCAAAAAACAATTTTCTAAGAATCATCTTGTCATAAGACTTCATAAAGTGCTATTTTTATGGGATGAGACTTTTAAACAAATTTTTCTAACTATAACATTCTGAATTTATTCACCAAGTTTTCCCCATAATTCTTGCAATCCGAGACTAAAACTCAAGCGAAATTCAACTTAAGGGACTAAATCAAAACTTAGATCTTAGGCGGGGACATTTTTAAAATTAAATATGTTTTCAAATTTTGGCGATTGAAATAAATGTAAAACTTGGGGGAATAATTGTGTAATTTGACAAACATCGAGGTCCCGACATGGAATAAAATTTTATTTTATTCTTTAAAAATACAAATAAAGTGCTCTCTCTCTCTCTCTCTCTCTCTCTCTCTCTACAAGTCTCTTTCCAGGTTGCATTTGTATTTATATTCCACTGATTACATCTGTGTAGCGGTTTAGGGTTTGAAATTTTGAATTCGATCGGATAACCATGTCTCTGAGGCCGAACGCTAGAACCGAGGTTCGTCGGAGCCGGTACAAGGTCGCCGTCGACGCGGATGAGGGCCGACGAAGGAGAGAAGATAATATGGTTGAGATCCGGAAGAACAAACGCGAGGAGAGCTTGCTGAAGAAGCGTCGCGAGGGCGTCCAGCCTCAGCAATTCCAGAACGCCGCCGGCGTCTCTCCGGTCGAGAAGAAGGTGTGTCTGTTGCTTCCTTTGAACTCTTGTTTAACGTTTTATGGTGCGGTTGTTTTCTTGCTTTTTAAATCGCACTGTTAGCTCACTTATCGTCGAATAACATTTTTTTCGCACTCTATTGATGGACAGACGTGATTATTGCTGATTTTTCTTGTCAGTATTGAGTATTATGGGCTATTTGTATTTCCTGCATTTTCAACACCTGCTCTGGTATTTTCTTGAGCTGGTTATTCAAACAATGCTCTTCTCTATTTCATTTCTTCCGTTGCCAGTAACTGTAATCAACGATGGAAACTTGAAAAATTCTTTCGCAATTAAAGTGGTAGTAGTGATGTGGTGCATGCTCTCTTGAATTGTTATTGTCATGTTAATCTTTGCTGAGAGGCAAAATCAGTTAAATTAATGAATGGAGATTTTTAGAGTATTTTTTAAGCCCAGCATTATTGATTATGTAAACTGTTGGGTTTGCAATTAAAGAGGCAGTGTATGTCATGTGTTGTAGTTTTAATATTAGCTTCTTGTAGTGTATCATGTTCTGAGAACATTTATTTTGTTACAGCTTGAACATCTACCGGCAATGGTTGCGGGTGTTATGTCAAATGATGGCAACTTTCAACTGGAAGCCACCACTCAATTCAGGAAATTGCTATCAATAGGTTTTCCTCTATGACTTTTGTCCTTTCAAATTGATTATGTTATGTCACCCTCTTCAGGTATTAAGTCATTTCTTTGCCCTCTTTTTGTTACCTTTTTTACAGAACGCAGCCCTCCAATTGAGGAAGTGATCCAATCTGGTGTTGTTCCTCGATTCATTGAGTTTCTTGCCAGGGATGATTTCCCACAACTACAGGTTCGGCTAGGACCTTGACATTTTTGTTTTTGTTGTATAATGTGTATTTGCTGCCATTATTATTTGTCCTTGTTCTCTCTAATGTTGTGAGTTCTGTTAGTTTGAGGCAGCTTGGGCTCTTACCAACATTGCATCTGGAACTTCAGAGCACACAAAGGTTGTGATTGATCACGGGGCAGTTCCAATTTTTGTGAGACTTCTTTCTTGTCAAAGTGAAGATGTTCGTGAACAGGTATATACTTCAAAGCTTTACAGCTTACACGTTGGGTTGTAATATGATACATGTTGAATCCCACATTGATGTTGGGCACTCCGATATCCGTTAGCAGTGGTTTGTCAAAGTCCACCCTGCGTGTGAGGGGGCGTGTTGAATCCATCGCTTGTGTTACCTTATCCTGAGCTATAAATAAGTGTAGAGGCAATCCTCTCCTCACAAGGCGTCTTTTGAGAGTGAGTTAGGCCCATTTCCTACAATACATGCAACTGTTCCTTTGCAATTAATGAATCACACCTGAACACCAATACAGGAAAGGAAAAGCTTGTGGCAATGGGGGTCTTTATATTGCTACAATTGGCATAGTCTTTTATTAACAAATCTAGTTTTTAAGGATTTTTTTTTTTTTTTGAATTTATCATTTTTTCAAGTGCATTGTGTATTTACTTGCAATAAAATGTTCATCAAAGTTATTAGCTTCTCACTTCACACAGGTTGATAGGGTATTGATGTATTAATTCAGTCTTTTTCCCCCTTGATTTTTTGTAGGCTGTATGGGCGTTAGGTAATATTGCTGGAGATTCACCCAAGTGTCGTGATTTGGTCCTTAACCATGGGGCTTTGATGTCATTGCTCGCACAATTCAATGAACACGCAAAGCTTTCTATGTTGAGAAATGCTACCTGGACATTGTCCAATTTCTGTAGGGGCAAGCCACAACCTCAATTTGAGCAGGTTAAGAGACATCAGATATGCTCTATGGGCATTTAGCCTTTTTTGTCTACCGACACCAATTCTTAAGTTTGAACAATTGTTACAGACGAAGCCTGCTCTACCTGCGCTTGCTCACCTTATTCATTCAACTGACGACGAAGTTCTCACTGATGCATGTTGGGCTTTGTCATATCTTTCTGATGGTACTAATGACAAAATCCAAGCTGTTATTGATGCTGGAGTATGCCCCCGTCTTCTTGAGCTTTTAAGGTGAGTGGTGGATTTACTTGTAATTTCTAAGGCACGTCTGTTGCGTGTCATATTTTGCTGAAAATAAATCATTTGTTTTCTATTTTCAGTCACCCATCACCGTCAGTTCTAATTCCTGCGCTGCGTACAGTTGGTAATATTGTGACGGGGGATGATATGCAAACTCAGGTATTTGACAGCTTTCCGTTTCATATACTTTTGAAATCTTTCTTTCATTTTCTATATTTATGTTTTAGGACTAGGAAGGATGAAATTCCTGACTCCGAGACAAAACAAACGTGATTATAGTAAAAATGTGTATTTTTTCCCTTCATTGAAATTTGACCTAAATCCCATGTTAGTCCCTATGGTTTCAATGGGAGCACACAACACCCTGAAGTATGTCAATCATTTCAATTAAGGACAAATCATTAACAGTGTTAGAATATGGACGGAAATTGGTCATGTGTCAGGCACATGACCTTTTCATTGAGGTTAGTATTGTCATTTTCTTTTGGAATATATATTTTGCCTTTAAAATTGGAATGACTTTTTAATTAGAGTCCATTGAGTTAATTGAAGAACAATGATATTACCCTTAATGAAAAACTCATGTGCCAGGCATAATTTGTCCTTAATTGAAATGATTGACATACTTTAGGATGTTATTTGTTCAAATTGAAACCATAGGGACCAATGTGGGATTTAGGTCAAACTTCAGGGGTGCAAAGTGTAAAAAGCTGTAATTTTAATTATTGAAGATTGTAAATGCTGAAGGTAGAGACGACACCTGGCCAAAAGACGTTTTTGTTGGCCCAAAGATCTATGTAAGGGGGGGTGAATTGGGTAGTTTAAAATTTAAATCCAATTAATTATCCTTGATTAATTTTATCTTGTTTATGTGGAAACGAGATAACTAAAACTAATACACACACAGAGAGTAAGGGATAGTGAAATTAACACTGGTTTGACGTTCTGATTATCCTTTCAGGTTATCATAGACCATCAAGCTCTTCCTTCCCTTCTGAATCTTGTGAGTAATAATCACAAGAAAAGTATCAAGAAAGAAGCTTGCTGGACCATCTCAAACATCACTGCGGGAAATACAGGTTTGCATATCCAAAATCCACATGTTGTAATTGGCTTTGTATATTTTATATTGCCCCTTATTTTTTACTTTCTTTGAGGGTGAGCCTTGGGTACAATGGGTAAGGTTGTTTCATTGTGACCTGGAGGTCCCGGGTTCAAATCTTGGAAACATCCTCTTTGTATATTGGCTGCGTACATTTGGCCCTCCTCAAACTCCGCAATGGCAGGAGCCGTCGTGCACTGGATTGCCTTTTAATTTTTATTTTATTTCACTTGGCAAAACAAAACCTATTTTCAATATAACAAAGCACATGGGTTTTGGCGGACGAAAAACCATAAAATGGTGGAGAATTCTCCAATTTCTTATCCAATCTAGCCACGATGTTTGATTTTCGTCCACATGAAAAATATTCAGGCTGTAATTGAGGCTGGCATAATGACCCCTCTGGTGCAATTACTTCAACATGCTGAGTTTGATATCAAGAAAGAGGCTGCTTGGGCGCTTTCAAATGCTACATCCGGTGGAACCCATGAGCAAATCAAGTAAGTACCTTGCCCCATTTATTTATACTAGTGTCTGTGGCACACATTCGTTATACCTTTTTTTAATAATTAGTAACTGTTGAATCCCACACACTTGTGTTACCTGATCCTGAGCTATATATAGGTCTAGGGTAATCTTCCTCTTTCAAGGTGTTTTTTGGGAGTGAGTTAGGCCAATTGGGTTTTACGTAATATCAGAGTCAGTCCTTCTGTCTGATGTTGGGCGTGTTGAATCCCACATCAATGTTAGGCCACCCGTTATCTGTTCGCAGTAGTTTGTCAAAGTCCACCCTGCGCGTGGGGGAGCGTGTTGAATCCCACATTGATGTTAGGCCCTCCGATATCTGTTCACAGTGGTTTGTCAAAGTTACCCTGTGCGTGAGGGGACGTGTTGAATCCCACATCACTTGTATTACTTGGTCTTGAGCTATATATAAGTCTAGGGGCTTTCTAGGCATCTTTTGGAAGTGAGTTAGGTGCATTGGGTTTCTACACTAACATTTGAATAATAACTGAAATGAAAAATAATTGAAAAGAAAAGAATTATGGTATGCCAAAAAATAACTGTCGATCCCTGCTCTCCCTATATATAGTGGGGGGAAAATTAGTAGAAACAAGTTACTTACAAGGGTTTTCATCACTTTGCACCCCTTAAAGTTAACCATTATCTTGCTTAGGCCCCTATGGTTTCAATTTAAACACACAACTCCCTAAAGTTTCCCAAATTATTAATTCTGTTGAAAATTTGTTGGCAAAGAGTCACTTGTCCCATGTGTGACTATTTATAAGGAGCTGCTTGTGTATTGTATATATTCTAGTACTGCTGTTTTTGTGGGATCGGTGATAAAAGATTGTATAAAATATCTATTTGTTTTTATGTAAAATATTTGGGGGTGGGGGAGGGGAAGGGGTTGAAAATGCTCATAAAGTCCCCTGAAAATAGTAAGGTGCAAGATACATGACTATTTGCCATCTAAAATTGTTACAAGGTTAATGATTTGAACTGAATTAGAATGATTGGGAACTTCAGGGTGTCGTGTGTTTAAATTGAAAGCACGGAGACAAAAGTGGAATAATATCAAACTTCAAGGTGTTCAACGTCATAAACCTAGAGTTTTTCTTTTTATTTTTTAGTCATTCCCATGTGGTAATCGATCCTGGGGGTAGAGAGTGGAGTCACTCTTTTGCCCGATCTTTCAGAGAGAAAGGAAAAAGTCTGAGGTAAACGGCATCCTCAGACAGATGTGGCAATTTGAACGTTGTGCAGATCTCTAGAAAATCATTTAGGTGCCTATAAGGGTGGTCAAGGCTAAGCCCATGAAACGATGGAAGCATTTGGATAGTGGATGCATTGTCCTCAATGTGAAAATGACAAAATTAAATTAGCAAGGAGAGATACAACCTGACGTATCGGAATTGCTTATTTGTACTGAGTCGGTGTGGACTGCTCGTAAATCTGTTAGATAGAACACTCAAAGAAATCTTATTAAATCAAATATAAACACTAAAATTAGAAAACTAACATAACAGTGGGTTGCCTCCCACTCAGCGCTAATTTTAACGTCTTCAGCCGGACGTTATGGGGCATCAAGAATAGATCGGGTCAACCAATTTTACCGCTTCGATAACGCCCCGCTCCTCGTAGCCTACCATATGCTTCAACCTTTGTCCATTTACCTTAAGTTTTCGGCCATCTCTCAAGTCGATAATCTCGACAACCCCATTGGGGTATGCTCTTTCAACCATAAATGGGCCATCCCATTTTGATCGAAGTTTGCCTGGGAAAAGTCTCAACTTTGAATTGAACAACCACACCTTTTGATTAGGATGAAAGGACTTCCTATTAATGATATTATCGTGAAAAACTCTCGTCCTCTCCTTATAGATTCTTGAATTCTCAAAGGCCTCGTTTCGTAACTCGTCCAACTCTGAGAGTTGAAGCTTGCGTTCATCCCCTGCCCGTTTCATTTCAAAATTCAATGCTCTTGTAGCCCAATAAGCATGATGCTCTAGCTCGACAGGTAAATGACATGCCTTCCCATACACCAACTGGTAAGGTGACATACCGATAGACGTTTTATAAGCTGTACGATATGCCCACAATGCATCAACCAAGCGTTCCGACCAATCTTTCCGGTCCGGACGTACTGTTTTCTCTAAAATCTGCTTTACTTCTCGATTAGACACCTCCGCTTGACCATTAGTTTGAGGATGATAAGGTGTGGCCACCTTATGAGTCACTGAGTACTTTCGTACCAATGCCTCAAATGGCCGATTACAAAATTTTGATCCTTCGTCGCTAATGATTGCACGTGGTGTCCCAAACCTACTGAAAATATTTTTCCTCAAAAAGCAAAGCACCACCCTATGGTCATTAGTCCTAGTAGCTATGGCCTCAACCCACTTTGACACATTGTCTACTGCTAGCAAGATATATTCGTGACCAAATGATGTTGGGAAAGGTCCCATGAAATCAATACCCCACACATCAAAAATCTCGACAACTAGGATCGGTTGTAGGGGCATCATATTTCGATGGGATATAGATCCCGTGCGCTGACAACGTTCACAAGATTGACAGAAGCGATGTGCATCCTTGAATAAAGACGGCCAATAGAAACCACATTGAAGCACTTTTGCTGCCGTCCTTTTTTCTCCAAAATGTCCCCCGCATGCCTGAGAGTGACAAAAATCTAAAATATTATCAAATTCGTACTCAGGCACACATCTCCTTATCACTTGGTCTGCACAGTGCTTAAATAGGTGAGGATCCTCCTAGTAAAAATGTTTGACCTGCGAGAAGAATCGGTCTTTATCTTGTTTCGTCCACTGGGCAGGAATTTCACCTGTAGCGAGATAATTTGCGATGTGCGCAAACCAAGGTGGGGACATTTTGGTAATAGAGAAAAGTTGCTCATCGAGGAATGAATCCCTAATTGTTTCTTTCTCCTTACTCTCCTCGAGAAAAACCCGAGACAGGTGGTCGGCCACGACATTCTCTACTCCTTTCTTATCTCGAATTTCAATGTCAAATTCTTGGAGTAAGAGAATCCACCTAATCAATCTGGGTTTTGTCTCTTTCTTAGACAATAGGTGCCTCAAAGCTGTGTGATCAGAGAATATGACAATTTTTGACCCCAGGATATAAGATCGAAATTTATCTAACGCGAAAACCACAGCCAACAACTCTTTCTCGGTGGTAGTGTAGTTCACTTGTGCATCCACAAGTGTTTTACTTGCATAATATACCACATGAGGCACCTTGTGTACTCTCTGCCCTAAAACAGCACCGACAGCGTAGTCGGAGGCATCGCACATAATCTCAAAGGGGCGAGAGTAGTCCTGGGGTTGAATGATAGGGGCAGAGATCAGTTTTGCCTTAAGTGTCTCAAATGCCTCTTTGCATGAGTTGTCAAAAACGAATGGCACATCTAGGGAAAGCAAATTACAGAGGGGGCGTGCAATTTTGCGAAACTCTTTGATGAAGCGTCGGTAGAATCCTGCATGACCCAAGAAGGATCGAATTTTGCTTAACCGTTGTGGGCGGTGGCAAATTTGCGATAACATCAACCTTCGCTTGATCTACCTCAATCCCCTTTTTTGAGATGACATGTCCCAATACAATACCTTGTTGCACCATGAAGTGGCTTTTCTCCCAGCTCAACACCAAGTTTGTTTTCTCACACTTTGCTAGAACCTTCTCAAGGTTGTTAAGACATCCTTCAAATGAGGTCCCAAAACCGAGAAGTCGTCCATAAAGACTTCTAGGAAGTTATCGATCATATCTGAGAAAATTGCAATCATGCACCTTTGAAAAGTTGCTGGTGCATTGCACAACCCAAATAGCATTCTTTGGTATGCAAAAGTGCCAAATGGGCATGTGAATGTGGTTTTCTCTTGGTCTTCTGGAAACACTGGGACTTGGTTATATCCCGAGTATCCGTCAAGGAAACAATAATAAGGAAAACTCGCCAACTTTTCAATAATCTGATCAATGTATGGTAGCGGGAAGTGATCCTTTCTTGTCATGGTGTTAAGCTTTCGATAGTCAATGCAAACTCGCCACCCAGTTGTTTCTCTAGTCGGGACTAATTTCCCTCCGGAATCTTTCACCACTGTGATCCCTCACTTCTTTGGGACCACCTGTATAGGACTCACAAATTTACTATCAGAGATAGGGTATATGATACCCGCATCTAATAGCTTCACGACTTCTTTCTTTACCACCGTTTGAAGATGGTCCTTCTGTGCAGCCACATAGTGCTGCGGGTCAAACCGTTTTGACCCGAACCCGGCCCGATCCGCGCCCACTCCGGTGGACAAATTGCACAACAACCCCATTGGCCTCTATATTTGACTTTTTGCACCCCTAGCCTCCTCTTTTGACTCAAATTCACCCCAAAACTCACCTTTTTGATTCTATAAATAGAAGGGAGGTTTGAGAGCAAAAAAGAATCCATTTTCCTACTTCATTCTTAGAAGTTGTAGCATTTTCTTGTGATTTGTCTTCCATTTTTGTATTTTTAGTTTTTCATATAATTCTTGAGGGAGGAAATTGTAGTTGTTTGAATACAAAAGGGATATGGCGTTTTTAAGAATTTCATTCAAGGAAACACCATTCCATGCATTCATGAGCGGCTAAATTTCCTTACATCGGGTTAGGATGTGATGAGGTATTTTGTATTTATGTAATATTGTATTTCTATTTAATTTTGGATTTTATATAAACAATTATGTGGCAGGAATTCTATTCGTAAAAAATGAATTTAATTGTGCTTGAATTTATTGTCAAAATGTTCTGATAGAGATTTTGGTTTGAATTCAATTACTGCTAGAACATTAAATCTTGCACCTGTGGTCTTGATTTAATGGTCACATAATCGTATTCGTGGGAATTGATTATTGGTCTGGATGGTTTATGCCGGAGGCTAGGGGTGCAAAAAGTCAAATACGGAGGCCAATGGGGTTGTTGTGCAATTTGTCCACCGGAGTGGGCGCGGGTCGGGCCGAATCGGGCCGGGTTCGGGTCAAAACGGTTTGACCCGCAGCACTATGTGGCTGCACAGAAGGACCATCTTCAAACGGTTGTATCTTTTTCATACGAACTCCGATTTGGCTCTATAACCAGTCGTTGGAAAGCTTAAAGAGTCTAGGGTGTCGAACCACAGGGATTGATCTTGTAATTATTAATTTTCAATGATTTTTCTTACTTTATCGAAATGATTTGAGTTTTTGATTTGGTTTTGAAATTTTTAATTGCAAGAAAATAAAGTTTGATTTAAATAAAAATAGGGGATCGGGTTAGGAATTATGAATCCGTATTTTGAGATTTTATGTTGTTTTCGTATTTTCTTCTTTAACTCGGATTTGTATAAACGAGTGTTCCTAACTATAAGCCGGAACTACTCAAAAAGATTGAATTGTTATTCTCCGGCATGGTTTATCTTCGGTATTTAATTCCTACACTACACTAATCTAAGGTGAATTAAAATCTAGGCATAAACCATCCAGACCAATAATCAATCCCCAAGAATACGATTGTGTGGCCATTAAATCAAGACCACAGGAGCAAGATTTAATGTTCTAGCAATAATTGAATTCAAATCAAAATCTCTACAAGAACATTTTGACAATAAATTCAATTATAGTTAAATTCATTTTTACGAACGGAATTCCTTCCACACAATTGTTTATACAAAATCCAAATTTAAATAAGAAAAATACAATATTACATAAATTCAAAAGTACAATACCACAACCCTAACCTGGTTGAAGGAAGTTAACTTCTCATTGTTGCATTGAGTGGCATTTTCTCAGATAATATCCTCAAAGATACCATTTACACTTTGTACCCCAAACTATTCTCCCCTCCAAAATAAAAATAAAAATAAAAGAAAAACAAAGAAGAAAATACTACAACTATTCTAAGAATGAAGTAGGAATATGGATTCTTTTTTACTCTCAAACCTCCCTTCTATTTATAGAATCAAAAAGGTGAGTTTTGGGGTGAATTTGAGTCAAACGAGGAGGCTAGGGGTGCAAAAAGTCAAATATGGAGGCCAATGGGGTTGTTGAGCAATTTGTCCACCGGAGTGGGCGCGGGTCGGGCCGAATCGGGCCGGGTTCGGGGTCAAAACGGTTTGACCTGCAGCACTATGTGGCTGCACAGAAGGACCATCTTCAAACGGTTGTATCTTTTTCATACGAACTCCGATTTGGCTCTATAACCAGTCGTTGGAAAGCTTAAAGAGTCTACTTTCATATGCAACTTGTCTCATCTCAGAATTCCAACTGTATAATTAGTTATGTCCAAAACAATGGACAGTGGTCTTCATTCTAGTGCTGAAAATCGCGATTTTTATCCGTTTGATCATTTTCTCTGAATTTTGCGCCAAATTAACATGATTTTGTACCATTTCCAAAATCCTACAAAAATAAATAAAACAACTTAATTTATAATATTTTAATTTATTTAAAAGATTAACAAAACTTAATTTTGTGGTATTAGATCGCACAAAATGAGGTGTGATCAGAACCCCAACGAGATAATCCCGAGTTTGAGTCATTTTTGGCTCAACCATCACCAGTTAGCGAGGAAGAGAGATACAAGAGTGATGGTGAGCCGGTGAACGTAGAAGTCAAAAATACGTACGTAGAGGAGGTTAGGGTTGGAAATTATAAAAATGAGATCCAACCACCAGTGACACATCCAAGTAATCTTCCTATGATTAAAACATCCATTATACCCTTACCACCGCATTCCAAAATTAATGTTTATCTTTTTGATACGGTGGATCAACCGTCAACCAAAATCATGAACGATTCATGTCATATACCCTCACTGACTGGAGAGTAACTCAATCGAAGGTGAGAAGCGGGTTACTCCACTACAAATAGAAGGTTAAGACACTCATCGTTTGGCTAAAGACGTTAAATTTAGCGCTGAGTGGGAGGCAACCCACTGTTGTTTTAATTTTCTTATTTTACTTTTGATTTAATAAGTTTTCTTGAGTGTTTTGTCAGACAGGTTTACGAGCAGTTTACACCGACTCAATACAAATAAGTAAATCTGATACGTCAGGTTGTCTCTCTCCTTACCAAATCTAATTTCGTAATTTTTACATTGATGATAATGCTTGATTTAGGTTTGGGGGGTAAATGCTTATATTTTTGTTGATATTTTATTTCGCACTAAAATTTTGTCAATCTATCCTATGTTGACATGTCTGTTAAATACAAACTTGAATTTACTAACATAATCATTGGAACATAGGACTGATTTTTAAAAATATTTTATTTTTCGACCTTTACATTTATGCCGACTTTCTTTTATTTTAAATTTAGTACATAAGTTGGTTTACTGAATTTTGAAGTGAAAATAACCTATCCTGAAATTTTAAAAAAATAAAAATAAAAATCTATCTTAATAATGAACTTTCGCTAATTAACTAGGCCTCTTGCCTCAGTAAATTTCGAGTTTCGCGTCAAAAGGGGGAAGTGATTTGTTAAGATGATAAGTGGCTCGTTAACTTCGAAGCCTAATTTTTTCAAGTTATTAAGTCTGAGGGGTGCCTTAACACCTAATGTCCCGAGCCAACTGGATTGGGATAATTGGCCTAACACTCGTTACACGAACATCTTAGAAAATCCAGTGAGGTTAACATTGCACGGTCATTTATTTAAAGAAAATTATTTATTTATACATTTATTAAAAAAAATAAAAAAAATAAAAAATAAAAATAAAAATGATAATAATAAATCAAATAATTGCGTTATAAATTTTTATATATATCGGGGAAAACGTTATTGGATTGTTTAAATTTAGTTGACTAGCTACTATGTGCTAAATTCATTATAAAAAAACGAATAAACCATATCAAGCCGAACAAAAGACGAAACTTTTGAAGTAGGGCAGCTCAACCGAGTCGTCCCTGATAGAGGAGCAGAGCCGATGGCTCGGCTGGCAGCCCATAGGCTAGCCGTATGCCAGCCTGTGTGGGTTGGCAGCCCACAGAGGTGGGCTGGTTATACCAGCCCACTTGGGCCGGCCAGCTATCCCCCTTTTGTTTTTCTTTTTTCCATTTATGTCCCTAAAGTTTATCTATAAATAGGAGGGCTTGGAACAAAAGTAAGGAATAATCATCAAATTATTATCTCAATTCCATATTCCATTTTATTTCATATTCAATACCATTTGTATATATTTTCTTCTTCTTTTATTATTGGAGGAAATTTGAATCTTAAAGGGTACAAAGTGTAAACGGTATTTTTGAAGATTGTATCCAAAAAAATACCGTCCTACACAACGATGAGCGGCTAACTTTCTTTTACCAGGTTAAAGTTGTGGTATTGTATTTTTTGAAATTATATAATATTGTATTTTTCTTAATTAAATTTGGATTGTATAAACAATTATGTGGCAAGAATTCAGTTCTCAAAAATAAATTTAATTGTGATTGGATTTATTGTCAAAATGTTCTTGTAGAGATTTTGCTTTAAATCCAATCACTGCTAGAACATTAAATCTTGCACCTGTGGTCTTGATTTAATGGTCACATAATTGTATTCTTGAGAATTGATTATTGGTCTAGATGGTTTATGTCTAGATATTAATTCACCTTAGATTAGTTTAATGTAGGAATTAAATATCGAAGATAATCTATGCCTGAGTAGTTTCGGCTTGTAGTTAGGAACACTCGTTTATAAAAATCCGATTTAAATAGAAATTACAAGAAAAGCATAATTCCAAATTATTAAAACCATAATTCTTAACTTGGTGCTTTTCTTATTTTCTTTTCATATTTTCAAAATCAAATCAAAACTCTCAAATCGTTTTCACGAAAGGAAGAAAAATAATAAAAAATTGATAATTACAAGACCGACCCCTGTGGTTCGACACCCCTACTTGAGCACACTATACTACAATATTTTGCGCTTAATAAGGGTATTAATTTCGAGCGATCAGCAACTTTGAACATCTCTTTTATTTTTATAGATGGGTACTAAGATACTCCTCCTTCAGTCGTCAGACATTCTCTTAATCCTCAAAATATCATTGAAAAGTTTAATCAACTATTATATCCCAATATCTCCCAAACTTTTTCACATCTCTATAGGGATTTCATTTGACCCTATTGTTTTTCCAATTCGCATTTTTCTTAATGCTGTTCTAACTTCCGAAACCCTAATTTTTCTATGAGACCTATAAATCTTATGTGAAGATAAACCAGATAATTCTAGTCTAGATTCTCCGATGCCATTCTCATTAAATAAATTATAAAATAACTTCTCAATCGTTCCGTAATTTCCTCATCTTTCACCAGTACATTTTCATTAATGTCTTTGATGTATTTGACACTTCCAATATCTCTAGTCTTTCGTTCAAGTCGTCTAGCAAGTTTAAATATATCCATCTCTCCCTCTTTTGTATCTAACTTTTGATAAAAATTATCATACGCCCTAAATTTTGATTCCTTACTTATTTTTCTCACCTCCGTTTTTGCATGTTTATATTTCTCCAAAATCTCCCGACTTTGATATTTTTTCCATAATTTATAAGCTATTTTCTTTGTCTCGAATGACTTTTTAGACATCCTCATTCCACCACCAACTTTCTTTATATCGTGGTCTTTCTCCTGTACAAACTTCTAAAATTTATCTTCCTATCTCCCTAATAAGAGTCGCCATATCAATCCACACTATGTTCACATCCTCATGTCTCTTTTATAACTCATCATTGCTAATTTTATCCTTAAACAACTCCATCTTTTCGCCTCTTAGATTTCTCCAACGTATCATTGCATGCCTACTTAACTTAAACTCCCGTTTTCACCCCTGAAACTTAAGATCAATTACCATTAATTAGTCTATATTGGGTAGCAATACTCTCTCCTGGTATGATTTTACAGTCCTTACATATTAAACGATCACCTGCCCTTAATAAAGACAAAATCTATCTGGCTATTCTTCTGACCACTCTTAAACGTGATAAGGTGTTTATCCATTTTCCGGAAGCATGCATTTAGAAGAACTAAATCATGCGTCACAACAAAATCTAAAACCATCTCACCCATTGCATTATTTTTCCCAATCCATAACCACCATGTACTTTCTCGAAAGTCCCCCTTTCCTTCCCGACATGTCCATTCAAGTCTTCCCCAATAATTTTTTTTTTTTTGTTAGGTATATTTTGAATAACTTCGTCTATTTTCTCCCAAAATTCTCGTATAACATTTTCTTGCAGTTCAGCTTGGGGAGCGTACACACGAATAACATTAATCACCTTCCCTTCAATCACCAGCTTCATAGCTATCATCCTATCACCAATTCTCCTAATATCAATAACGTTATCCTTTAAATCCCTGTCTACCTAATGCCCACCGCATTCCTATATTTGTCCTTCCCCTTATATCATAATTTATGTTTCGTACTGTCAATTTCTCTAGATTTTTCTACAACCCACTTAGTTTCCTGTAAACATAAAATATTAATCCTCCTCCTACACATCACATCTACCAATTCTCGAGTTTTACCCGTCAGCGTTCCTATATTTCAAGTTGTCAACCTAAACCTATTCTCATGAACGAACTTCTTTATCCGTACCTGTCCACCATAACGTGGCAACCCTCGTTCATTTGACACCGTATCCGGACGAAATCACGGCGCGTTGCTTCCGGGTGATGCCCTAGCTCACCCTAACCCATTATTCACTACATCCGAGTGGTGGAAATATGCACCTCGCTAGTAGGGAATGCCCCAACGTTTAATATATTTGGATTCATGTTATAAAAATTATGACAAAGTTTTCCGCTGACTGTCAGCTACCTAACGCAATCCTCCTCTTTTATCCGGGTTTGGGACTACCTGTGTGTAAAGAATAAAGTATCGAATTCCACAGACAAAGTTTTTATTTAAAGATAATTAAAAAAAAAATCTTTCTAGCTCTCTATACTTCTATTTTTATTTTTTTTAAAACAATATCAACAACTAAGCCTTTGTATCACTTAAGTAGGGTCGACTACATGAATCCTTTTACGCTATAATGAACAATCAAGGGCCATCCCCTCAGTCAGATTAAATGTCATATATTTTATTTTTTAATAAAATAAAAGGTAATTTTATCCTTTTTTTTTTATTTTTATTTTTATCTATTTTTACCATATTCGGTCAAGTTTAAAAAATAATTTAATTGGAACAATAATGCAACATTTACAGTAGTATCGTTTAACGAAGTTCGTTCTTTTAATAAGTATGTACGCCAAAGGTCGATTGGACTTTAAAATCATATCGTAAAAAGAATATCCACCCTACTAAGTTAGACATCAATTTCGTATTAATCGGGTAGGGTTATAAAACTATATCATATAACCGATCAGGGTCATAAAACTGTCCCATATAATCCGTGATATTGGTGTTTACGTAGTATATGAGATTTGTGAAGTTGAATATTTGATCTCTCGTAGGTTTCATTTTTGTTTCAGTTGTAAAATTTGATAATAAAACTGGACTAATTTCATTTTGGCTTTAATTTCATTTAATCAAAAAATTTGTTAAGGAGATTAAACGAATTTTTATTAGTTTGGGATATTTTTGTCATTTTCTACTCCCTCTTTCTTTTTGCAACTATAAGAAATCATATTTTATTGCAAACCCATTCTTGCACCCACGCAACTTGTAATAATTATAAAGAATGAAAATTCACTATTTTTTATGAATTTTAATTGATTTTTTTGTCAAAATATACAACAAAACTCTTAATTCTGCATAATTATGAGATGCAGGAGTGTTAAAAAATATTCGAGATAAAAATGTCTTCTCATAGTTACAAAGAGAGAGACACGCAGAAAATGACGAAAATATCTAAAATTAATGGAATTCCGTTTGATTTTTCTCAATAAATTTCTTAATTGTTCCAAATTAAATTTGGAACACGAGGGACCAAGACGTGTCAATTCTTGGGATACATTTAATATCCGCCCCAAAACTTAGAGTTAAAAATTTGACAAAAATACCTCTATATTAACAAACTTTGATCAAATTTTATAAACAAAGTTTATAATTGGATGGGATTGAAATGGAAGTAGAACTTGAGGGACTCAACATATAACTTTATAAATATCAAGGTCCACACAAGCACATATTCCAAACTTTTTGAGCAAAAATGTAGGTGACGTCTTGTTATTATTTCTGCTTTTCTGTCCACCTTTCAATAAATTTTGTTACTGTTTTGGAGTATTCCAATAATACTTTCCTTTGAACTCTTGTTTAACGTTTTATGGTGCGGTTGTTTTCTTGCTTTTTTAATCGCACTGTTAGCTCACTTATCGTCGAATAACATTTTTTTTCGCACTCTATTGATGGACCGACGTGATTATTGCTGATTTTTCTTGTCAGTATTGAGTAATATGGGCTATTTGTATGTCCTGAATTTTCAACACCTGCTCTGGTATTTTCTTGAGCTGGTTATTCAAACAATGCTCTTCTCTATTTCATTTCTTCCATTGCCAGTAACTGTAATCAACGATGGAAAGTTGAAAAATTCTTTCGCATTTAAAGTGGTAGTAGTTGAAGTTGTAGTAGTGATGTGGTGCGTGCTCTCTTGAATTGTTATTGTCATGTTAATATTTGCTGAGAGGCAAAATCAGTTAAATTAATGAATGGAGATTTTTAGAGTATTTTTTAAGCCCAGCATTATTGATTATGTGAACTGCTGGGTTTGCAATTAAAGAGGCAGTGTATGTCATGTGTTGTAGTTTTAATATTAGCTTCTTGTAGTGTTACATGTTCTGAGAACATTTATTTCGTTACAGCTTGAACATCTACCGGCAATGGTTGCTGGTGTTATGTCAAATGATGGCAACTTTCAACTGGAAGCCACCACTCAATTCAGGAAATTGCTATCAATAGGTTTTCCTCTATGACTTTTGTCCTTTCAAATTGATTATGTTATGTCACCCTCTTCAGGTATTAAGTCATTTCTTTGCCCTCTTTTTGTTACCTTTTTTACAGAACGCAGCCCTCCAATTGAGGAAGTGATCCAATCTGGTGTTGTTCCTCGATTCATTGAGTTTCTTGCCAGGGATGATTTCCCACAACTACAGGTTCGGCTAGGACCTTGACATTTTTGTTTTTGTTGTATAATGTGTATTTGCTGCCATTATTATTTGTCCTTGTTCTCTCTAATGTTGTGAGTTCTGTTAGTTTGAGGCAGCTTGGGCTCTTACCAACATTGCATCTGGAACTTCAGAGCACACAAAGGTTGTGATTGATCACGGGGCAGTTCCAATTTTTGTGAGACTTCTTTCTTGTCAAAGTGAAGATGTTCGTGAACAGGTATATACTTCAAAGCTTTACAGCTTACACGTTGGGTTGTAATATGATACATGTTGAATCCCACATTGATGTTGGGCACTCCGATATCCGTTAGCAGTGGTTTGTCAAAGTCCACCCTGCGTGTGAGGGGGCGTGTTGAATCCATCGCTTGTGTTACCTTATCCTGAGCTATATATAAGTGTAGAGGCAATCCTCTCCTCACAAGGCGTCTTTTGAGAGTGAGTTAGGCCCATTTCCTACAATACATGCAACTGTTCCTTATCAATTAATGAATCACACCTGAACACCAATACAGGAAAGGAAAAGCTTGTGGCAATGGGGGTCTTTATATTGCTACAATTGGCATAGTCTTTTATTAACAAATCTAGTTTTTAAGGATTTTTTTTTTTTTTTTTTGAATTTATCATTTTTTCAAGTGCATTGTGTATTTACTTGCAATAAAATGTTCATCAAAGTTATTAGCTTCTCACTTCACACAGGTTGATAGGGTATTGATGTATTAATTCAGTCTTTTTCCCCCTTGATTTTTTGTAGGCTGTATGGGCGTTAGGTAATATTGCTGGAGATTCATCCAAGTGTCGTGATTTGGTCCTTAACCATGGGGCTTTGACGTCATTGCTCGCACAATTCAATGAACACGCAAAGCTTTCTATGTTGAGAAATGCTACCTGGACATTGTCCAATTTCTGTAGGGGCAAGCCACAACCTCAATTTGAGCAGGTTAAGAGACATCAGATATGCTCTATGGGCATTTAGCCTTTTTTGTCTACCGACACCAATTCTTAAGTTTGAACAATTGTTACAGACGAAGCCTGCTCTACCTGCGCTTGCTCACCTTATTCATTCAACTGACGACGAAGTTCTCACTGATGCATGTTGGGCTTTGTCATATCTTTCTGATGGTACTAATGACAAAATCCAAGCTGTTATCGATGCCTGAGTATGCCCCCGTCTTCTTGAGCCTTTAAGGTGAGTGGTGGATTTACTTGTAATTTCTAAGGCACGTCTGTTGCGTGTCATATTTTGCTGAAAATAAATCATTTGTTTTCTATTTTCAGTCACCCATCACCGTCAGTTCTAATTCCTGCGCTGCGTACAGTTGGTAATATTGTGACGGGGGATGATATGCAAACTCAGGTATTTGACAGCTTTCTGTTTCATATACTTTTGAAATCTTTCTCTCATTTTCTATATTTATGTTTTAGGACTAGGAAGGATGAAATTCCTGTCTCCGAGACAAAACAAACGTGATTCTAGTAAAAATGTGTATTTTTTCCCTTAATTGAAATTTGACCTAAATCCCATGTTAGTCCCTATGGTTTCAATGGGAGCACACAACACCCTGAAGTATGTCAATCATTTCAATTAAGGACAAATCATTAACAGTGTTAGAATATGGACGGAAATTGGTCATGTGTCAGGCACATGACCTTTTCATTGAGGTTAGTATTGTCATTTTCTTTTGGAATACATAACACCCTGAAGTATGTCAATCATTTCAATTAAGGACAAATCATTAACAGTGTTAGAATATGGACGGAAATTGGTCATGTGTCACGCACATGACCTTTTCATTGAGGTTAGTATTGTCATTTTCTTTTGGAATATATGTTTTGCCTTTAAAATTGGAATGACTTTTTAATTAGAGTCCATTGAGTTAATTGAAGAAAAATGATATTACCCTTAATGAAAAACTCATGTGCCAGGCATAATTTGTCCTTAATTGAAATGATTGACATACTTTAGGATGTTATTTGTTCAAATTGAAACCATAGGGACCAATGTGGGATTTAGGTCAAACTTCAGGGGTGCAAAGTGTAAAAAGCTGTAATTTTAATTATTGAAGATTGTAAATGCTGAAGGTAGAGACGACACCTGGCCAAAAGACGTTTTTGTTGGCCCAAAGATCTATGTAAGGGGGTGTGAATTGGGTAGTTTAAAATTTAAATGCAATTAATTATCCTTGATTAATTTTATCTTGTTTATGTGGAAACGAGATAACTAAAACTAATACACACACAGAGAGTAAGGGATAGTGAAATTAACACTGGTTTGACGTTCTGATTATCCTTTCAGGTTATCATAGACCATCAAGCTCTTCCTTCCCTTCTGAATCTTGTGAGTAATAATCACAAGGAAAGTATCAAGAAAGAAGCTTGCTGGACCATCTCAAACATCACTGCGGGAAATACAGGTTTGCATATCCAAAATCCACATGTTGTAATTGGCTTTGTATATTTTATATTGCCCCTTATTTTTTACTTTCTTTGAGGGTGAGCCTTGGGTACAATGGGTAAGGTTGTTTCATTGTGACCTGGAGGTCCCGGGTTCAAATTTTGGAAACATCCTCTTTGTATATTGGCTGCGTACATTTGGCCATCCTCAAACCCCGCAATGGCAAGAGCCGTCGTACACTGGATTGCCTTTTAATTTTTATTTTATTTCACTTGGCAAAACAAAACCTATTTTCAATATAACAAAGCACATGGGTTTTGGCGGACGAAAAACCATAAAATGGTGGAGAATTCTCCAATTTCTTATCCAATCTAGCCACGATGTTTGATTTTCGTCCACATGAAAAATATTCAGGCTGTAATTGAGGCTGGCATAATGACCCCTCTGGTGCAATTACTTCAACATGCTGAGTTTGATATCAAGAAAGAGGCTGCTTGGGCGCTTTCAAATGCTACATCCGGTGGAACCCATGAGCAAATCAAGTAAGTACCTTCCTCCATTTATTTATACTAGTGTCTGTGGCTCACATTCGTTATACCTTTTTTTAATAATTAGTAACTGTTGAATCCCACACACTTGTGTTACCTGATCCTGAGCTATATATAGGTCTAGGGTAATCTTCCTCTTTCAAGGTGTTTTTTGGGAGTGAGTTAGGCCAATTGGGTTTTACATTGTATCAGAGTCAGTCCTTCTGTCTGATGTTGGGCGTGTTGAATTCCACATCAATGTTGGGCCCCCCGTTATCTGTTCGCAGTAGTTTGTCAAAGTCCACCCTGCGCGTTGGGGAGCGTGTTGAATTCCACATTGATGTTAGGCCCTCCGATATCTGTTCACAGTGGTTTGTCAAAGTTACCCTGTGCGTGAGGAGGCGTGTTGAATCCCACATCACTTGTATTACTTGGTCCTGAGCTGTATATAAGTCTAGGGGCTTTCTAGGCATCTTTTGGAAGTGAGTTAGGTGCATTGGGTTTCTACACTAACATTTGAATAATAACTGAAATGAAAAAAATTGAAAAGAAAAAAATTATGGTATGCCAAAAAATAACTGTCGATCCCTGCTCTCCCTATATATAGTGGGGGGAAAATTAGTAGAAACAAATTACTTACAAGGGTTTTTATCACTTTGCACCCCTTAAAGTTAACCATTATCTTGCTTAGGCCCCTGTGGTTTCAATTTAAACACACAACTCCGTAAAGTTTCCCAAATTATTAATTCTGTTGAAATTTTGTTGGCAAAGAGTCACTTGTCCCATGTGTGACTATTTATAAGGAGCTGCTTGTGTATTGTATATATTCTAGTACTGCTGTATTTGTGGGATCGGTGATAAAAGATTGTATAAAATATCTATTTGTTTTTATGTAAAATATTTGGGGGTGGGGGTGGGGAAGGGGTTGAAAATGCTCATAAAGTCCCCTGAAAATAGTAAAGTGCAAGATACATGACTATTTGCCATCTAAAATTGTTACAAGGTTAATGATTTGAACTGAATTAGAATGATTGGGAACTTCAGGGTGTCGTGTGTTTAAATTGAAAGCACGGAGACAAAAGTGGAATAATATCAAACTTCAAGGTGTTCAACGTCGTAAACCTAGAGTTTTTCTTTTTATTTTTTAGTCATTCCCATGTGGTAATCGATCCTGGGGGTAGAGAGTGGAGTCACTCTTTTGCCCGATCTTTCAGAGAGAAAGGAAAAAGTCTGAGGTAAACGGCATCCTCAGACAGATGTGGCAATTTGAACGTTGTGCAGATCTCTAGAAAATCATTTAGGTGCCTATAAGGGCGGTCAAGGCTAAGCCCATGAAACGATGGAAGCATTTGGATAGTGGATGCATTGTCCTCAATGTGAAAATGACAAAATTAAATTAGCAAGGAGAGATACAACCTGACGTATCGGAATTGCTTATTTGTACTGAGTCGGTGTGGACTGCTCGTAAATATGTTAAATAGAACACTCAAAGAAATCTTATTAAATCAAATATAAACACTAAAATTAGAAAACTAACACAACAGTGGGTTGCCTCCCACTCAGCGTTAATTTTAACGTCTTCAGCCGGACGTTATGGGGCATCAAGAATAGATCGGGTAAACCAATTTTACCGCTTCGATAACGCCCCGCTCCTCGTAGCCTACCATATGCTTCAACCTTTGTCCATTTACCTTAAGTTTTCGGCCATCTCTCAAGTCGATAATCTCCACAACCCCATTGGGGTATGGCTATGCTCTTTCAACCATAAATGGGCCATCCCATTTTGATCGAAGTTTGCCTGGGAAAAGTCTCAACTTTGAATTGAACAACCACACCTTTTGATTAGGATGAAAGGACTTCCTATTAATGATATTATCGTGAAAAACTCTCGTCCTCGCCTTATAGATTCTTGAATTCTCAAAGGCCTCGTTTCGTAACTCGTCCAACTCTGAGAGTTGAAGCTTGCGTTCATCCCCTGCCCGTTTCATTTCAAAATTCAATGCTCTTGTAGCCCAATAAGCATGATGCTCTAGCTCGACAGGTAAATGACATGCCTTCCCATACACCAACCGGTAAGGTGACATATCGATAGGCGTTTTATAAGCCGTACGATATGCCCACAATGCATCAACCAAGCGTTCCGACCAATCTTTCCGGTCCGGACGTACTGTTTTCTCTAAAATCTGCTTTACTTCTCGATTAGACACCTCCGCTTGACCATTAGTTTGAGGATGATAAGGTGTGGCCACCTTATGAGTCACTGAGTACTTTCGTACCAATGCCTCAAATGGCCGATTACAAAATTTTGATCCTTCGTCGCTAATGATTGCACGTGGTGTCCCAAACCTACTGAAAATATTTTTCCTCAAAAAGCGAAGCACCACCCTATGGTCATTAGTCCTAGTAGCTATGGCCTCAACCCACTTTGACACATAGTCTACTGCTAGCAAGATATATTCGTGACCAAATGATGTTGGGAAAGGTCCCATGAAATCAATACCCCACACATCAAAAATCTCGACAACTAGGATCGGTTGTAGGGGCATCATATTTCGATGGGATATAGATCCCGTGCGCTGACAATGTTCACAAGATTGACAGAAGCGATGTGCATCCTTGAATAAAGACGGCCAATAGAAACCACATTAAAGCACTTTTGCTGCCGTCCTTTTTTCTCCAAAATGTCCCCCGCATGCCTGAGAGTGACAAAAATCTAAAATATTATCAAATTCGTACTCAGGCACACATCTCCTTATCACTTGGTCTGCACAGTGCTTAAATAGGTGAGGATCCTCCCAGTAAAAATGTTTGACCTGCGAGAAGAATCGGTCTTTATCTTGTTTCGTCCACTGGGCAGGAATTTCTCCTGTAGCGAGATAATTTGCGATGTGCGCAAACCAAGGTGGGGACATTTTGGTAATAGAGAAAAGTTGCTCATCGGGGAATGAATCCCTAATTATTTCTTTCTCCTTACTCTCCTCGAGAAAAACCCGAGACAGGTGGTCGGCCACGACATTCTCTACTCCTTTCTTATCTCGAATTTCAATGTCAAATTCTTGTAGTAAGAGAATCCACCTGATCAATCTGGGTTTTGTCTCTTTCTTAGACAATAGGTGCCTCAAAGCTGTGTGATCAGAGAATATGACAATTTTTGACCCCAGGATATAAGATCGAAATTTATCTAACGCGAAAACCACAGCCAACAACTCTTTCTCGGTGGTAGTGTAGTTCACTTGTGCATCCACAAGTGTTTTACTTGCATAATATACCACATGAGGCACCTTGTCTACTCTCTGCCCTAAAACAGCACCGACAGCGTAGTCGGAGGCATCGCACATAATCTCAAAGGGGCGAGAGTAGTCCTGGGGTTGAATGATAGGGGCAGAGATCAGTTTTGCCTTAAGTGTCTCAAATGCCTCTTTGCAGGAGTTGTCAAAAACGAATGGCACATCTAGGGAAAGCAAATTACAGAGGGGGCGTGCAATTTTGCTAAACTCTTTAATGAAGCGTCGGTAGAATCCTGCATGACCCAAGAAGGATCGAATTTGCTTAACCGTTGTGGGCGGTGGCAAATTTGCGATAACATCAACCTTCGCTTGATCTACCTCAATCCCCTTTTTTGAGATGACATGTCCCAATACAATACCTTGTTGCACCATGAAGTGGCTTTTCTCCCAGCTCAACACCAAGTTTGTTTCCTCACACCTTGCTTGAACCTTCTCAAGGTTGTTAAGACATCCTTCAAATGAGGTCCCAAAAACCGAGAAGTCGTCCATAAAGACTTCTAGGAAGTTATCGATCATATCTGAGAAAATTGCAATCACGCACCTTTGAAAAGTTGCTGGTGCATTGCACAACCCAAATGGCATTCTTCGGTATGCAAAAGTGCCTAATGGGCATGTGAATGTGGTTTTCTCTTGGTCTTCTGGAAACACTGGGACTTGGTTATATCCCGAGTATCCGTCAAGGAAACAATAATAAGGAAAACCCCCCAACTTTTCAATAATCTGATCAATGTATGGTAGCAGGAAGTGATCCTTTCTTGTCATGGTGTGAAGTTTTCGATAGTTAATGCAAACTCGCCACCCAGTGGTTTTTCTAGTCGGGACTAATTTCCCTCCGGAATCTTTCACCACTGTGATCCCTGACTTCTTTGGGACCACCTGTATAGGACTCACGAATTTACTATCAGAGATAGGGTATATGATACCCGCATCTAATAGCTTCACGACTTCTTTCTTTACCACCGTTTGAAGATGGTCCTTCTGTGCAGCCACATAGTGCTGCGGGTCAAACCGTTTTGACCCGAACCCGGCCCGGCCCGACCCGCGCCCACTCCGGTGGACAAATTGCACAACAACCCCATTGGCCTCCATATTTGACTTTTTGCACCCCTAGCCTCCTCTTTTGACTCAAATCCATTTTCCTACTTCATTCTTAGAAGTTGTAGCATTTTCTTGTGATTTGTCTTCCATTTTTGTATTTTTAGTTTTTCATATAATTCTTGAGGGAGGAAATTGTAGTTGTTAGAATACAAAAGGGATATGGCGTTTTTAAGAATTTCATTCAAGGAAACCCCATTCTGTGCATTCATGAGCGGCTAAATTTCCTTACATCGGGTTAGGATGTGATGAGGTATTTTGTATTTATGTAATATTGTATTTCTATTTAATTTTGGATTTTATATAAACAATTATGTGACAGGAATTCTATTCGTAAAAAATAAATTTAATTGTGCTTGAATTTATTGTCAAAATGTTCTGATAGAGATTTTGGTTTGAATTCAATTACTGCTAGAACATTAAATCTTGCACCTGTGGTCTTGATTTAATGGTCACATAATCGTATTCGTGGGAATTGATTATTGGTCTGGATGGTTTATGCCGGAGGCTAGGGGTGCAAAAAGTCAAATACGGAGGCCAATGGGGTTGTTGTGCAATTTGTCCACCGGAGTGGGCGCGGGTCGGGCCGAATCGGGCCGGGTTCGGGTCAAAACGGTTTGACCCGCAGCACTATGTGGCTGCACAGAAGGACCATCTTCAAACGGTTGTATCTTTTTCATACGAACTCCGATTTGGCTCTATAACCAGTCGTTGGAAAGCTTAAAGAGTCTAGGGTGTCGAACCACAGGGATTGATCTTGTAATTATTAATTTTCAATTATTTTTCTTACTTTATCGAAATGATTTGAGTTTTTGATTTGGTTTTGAAATTTTTAATTGCAAGAAAGTAAAGTTTGATTTAAATAAAAATAGGGGATCGGGTTAGGAATTATGAATCCGTATTTTGAGATTTTATGTTGTTTTCGTATTTTGTTCTTTAACTCGGATTTGTATAAACGAGTGTTCCTAACTACAAGCCGGAACTATTCAAAAAGATTGAATTGTTATTCTCCGGCATGGTTTATCTTCGGTATTTAATTCTTATACTACACTAATCTAAGGTGAATTAAAATCTAGGCATAAACCATCCAGGCCAATAATTAATCGCCAAGAATACGATTGTGTGGCCATTAAATCAAGACTACAGGTGCAAGATTTAATGTTCTAGCAATAATTGAATTCAAATCAAAATCTCTACAAGAACATTTTGACAATAAATTCAATTATAATTAAATTCATTTTTACGAACGGAATTCGTTCCACACAATTGTTTATACGAAATCCAAATTTAAATAAGAAAAATACAATATTACATAAATTCAAAAGTACAATAGCACAACCCTAACCTGGTTGAAGGAAGTTAGCTTCTCATTGTTGCATTGAGTGGCATTTTCTCGGATAATATCCTCAAAGATACCATTTACACTTTGTACCCCAAACTATTCTCCCCTCCAAAAATAAAAATAAAAATAAAAGAAAAACAAAGAAGAAAATACTACAACTATTCTAAGAATGAAGTAGGAATATGGATTCTTTTTTGCTCTCAAACCTCCTTTCTATTTATAGAATAAAAAAGGTGAGTTTTGGGGTGAATTTGAGTCAAAAGAGGAGGCTAGGGGTGCAAAAAGTCAAATATGGAGGCCAATGGGGTTGTTGAGCAATTTGTCCACCGGAGTGGGCGCGGGTCGGGCCGAATCGGGCCGGGTTCGGGTCAAAACGGTTTGACCTGCAACAATATGTGGCTGCACAGAAGGACCATCTTCAAACGGTTGTATCTTTTTCATACGAACTCCGATTTGGCTCTATAACCAGTCGTTGGAAAGCTTAAAGAGTCTACTTTCATATGCAACTTGTCTCATCTCAGAATTCCAACTGTATAATTAGTTATGTCCAAAACAATGGACAATGGTCTTCATTCTAGTGCCGAAAATCGCGACTTTTCTCCGTTTGATCATTTTCTCTGACTTTTGCTCCAAATTAACATGGTTTTGTACCATTTCCAAAATCCTACAAAAATAAATAAAACAACTTAATTTATAATATTTTAATTTATTTAAAAGATTAACAAAACTTAATTTTGTGGTATTAGATCGCACAAAATGAGGTGTGATCAGAACCCCAACGAGATAATCCCGAGTTAGAGTCATTTTTGGCTCAACCATCACCAGTTAGCGAGGAAGAGAAGGAAGTGAGATACAAGAGTGATGGTGAGCCGGTGAACGTAGAAGTCAAAAATACGTACGTAGAGGAGGTTAGGGTTGGAAATTATAAAAATGAGATCCAACCACCAGTGACACATCCAAGTAATCTTCCTATGATTAAAACATCCATTATACCCTTACCACCGCATTCGAAAATTAATGTTTATCTTGTAGTTAGGAACACTCGTTTATAAAAATCCGATTTAAATAGAAATGACAAGAAAAGCATAATTCCAAATTATTAAACCCATAATTCTTAACTTGGTGCTTTTCTTATTTTCTTTTCCTATTTTCAAAATCAAATCAAAACTCTCAAATCCTTTTCACGAAAGGAAGAAATATAATAAAAAATTTATAATTACAAGACCGACCCTTGTGGTTCGACACCTCTACTTGATCACACTATACTACAATATTTTGCGCTTAATAAGGGTTTTAATTTGGAGCGATCAGCAACTTTGAACATCTCTTTTATTTTTATAGATGGGTACTAAGATACTCCTCCTTCAGTCGTCAGACATTCTCTTAATCCTCAAAATATCATTGAAAAGTCTAATCAACTATTATATCCCAATATCTCCCAAACTTTTTCACATCTCTATAGGGATTTCATTTGACCCTATTGTTTTTCCAATTCGCATTTTTCTTAATGCTATTCTAACTTCCGAAACCCTAATTCTTCTATGAGACCTATAAATCTTATGTGAAGATAAACCAGATAATTCTAGTCTAGATTCTCCGATGCCATTCTCATTAAATAAATTATAAAATAACTTGTCAATCGTTCCATAATTTCCTCATCTTTCACCAGTACATTTTCATTAATGTCTTTGATGTATTTGACACTTCCAATATCTCTAGTCTTTCGTTCAACTCGTCTAACAAGTTTAAATATATCCATCTCTCCCTCTTTTGTATCTAACTTTTGATAAAAATTATCATACGCCCTAAATTTTGATTCCTTAATTACTTTTCTCACCTCCGTTTTTGCATGTTTATATTTCTCCAAAATCTCCCGACTTTGATATTTTTTCCATAATTTATAAGCTATTTTCTTGTCTCGAATGGCTTTTTAGACATCCTCATTCCACCACCAACTTTCTTTATATCGTGGTCTTCCTCCTCTACAAATTTCTAAAATTTATCTTCCTATCTCCCTAATAAGAGTCGCCATATCAATCCACACTATGTTCACATCCTCATGTCTCTTTTATAACTCATCATTGCTAATTTTATCCTTAAACAACTCCATCTTTTCGTCTCTTAGATTTCTCCAACGTATCATTGCATGCCTACTTATCTTAAACTCCCGTTTTCACGCCTGAAACTTAAGATCAATTACCATTAATTAGTCTATATTGGGTAGCAATATTCTCTCCTGGTATGATTTTACAGTCCTTACATATTAAACGATCACCTGCCCTTAATAAAGACAAAATTTATCTGGCTATTCTTCTGACCACTCTTAAACGTGATAAGGTGTTTATCTATTTTCTTGAAGCATGCATTTAGAAGAACTAAATCATACGCCACAACAAAATCTAAAACCATCTCACCCATTGCATTATTTTTCCCAATCCATAACCACCATGTACTTTCTCGAAAGTCCCCCTTTCCTTCCCGACATGTCCATTCAAGTCTTCCCAAATAATTTTTTTTTTTTTTTTTGTTAGGTATATTTTGAATAACTTCGTCTATTTTCTCCCAAAATTCTCGTCTAACATTTTCTTGCAGTTCAGCTTGGGGAGCGTACACACGAATAACATTAATCACCTTTCCTTCAATCACCAGCTTCATAGCTATCAGCCTATCACCAATTCTCCTAATATCAATAACGTTATCCTTTAAATCCCTGTCTACCTAATACCCACCGCATTCCCATATTTGTCCTTCCCTTTATATGATAATTTATGTTTGGTACTCTCAATTTCTCTAGATTTTTCTACAACCCACTTAGTTTCCTGTAAACATAAAATATTAATCCTCCTCCTACACATCACATCTACCAATTCTCGAGTCTTACCCGTCAGCATTCCTATATTTCAAGTTGTCAACCTAAACCTATTCTCATGAACTAACTTTTTTATCCGTACCCGTCCACCAGAACGTGGGAACCCTCGTTCATTTGACACCGTATCCGGACGAAATCACGGCGCATTGCTTCCGGGTGATGCCCTAGTTCACCCTAACCCATTATTCACTACATCCGAGTGGTGGAAATATGCACGTCGCTAGTAGGGAATGCCTCAACCTTTAATATATTTGGATTCATGTTATAAAAATTATGACAAAGTTTTCCGCTGACTGTCAGCTACCTAACGCAATCCTCCTCTTTTATCCGGGTTTGGGACTACCTGTGTGTAAAGAATAAAGTATCGAATTCTACAGACAAAGTTTTTATTTAAAGATAATTAAAAAAAAATCTTTCTAGCTCTCTATACTTCTATTTTTATTTTTTTTAAAACAATATCAACAATTAAGTCTTTGTATCATATCGTGAAAAGAATATCCACCCTACTAAGTTAGACATCAATTTTGTATTAATCGGGTAGGGTTATAAGACTATGTCATATAACCGATCAGGGTCATAAAACTGTCCCATGTAATCCGTGATATTGGTGTTTAGGTAGTATATGAGATTTGTGAAGTTGAATATTTGATTTCTCGTAGGTTTTATTTTTGTTTCAGTTGTAAAATTTGATAGTAAAACTGGACTAAATTCTAGACATTTAGGCTCCGTTTGGTTAGTGTTCCCAACCAAACCTAACTCAATCCAACCCAACCCAAAAATTGTGGGTTTGATTTTTGGGGACGCGTTTGGCAAACAAAAAACTCAATCCAACCCAACCCAAAAAATAGGAATTGGTTCTCAAAATCCTATAGAAACCAGAAAAAAAAAAAAAAAAAAAGTTGTTTCTTTTTGTGCCCAAAAAACTCAACCCAAAGTTCTCAACTTCCATCTTCATCTGTCGGCCGACCACCACCACCCGCCGTCGTCCGGCGACCATCGCCGACAGCGCCGCCGCCGTCCGGCGACGACCGCCGTCTCCGGCCACCTCCGGCTACCTTCCGTTGCCGCCGCCGTCCGTCGCCACCTCCGGCGACCGTCGCCGGCAACCTCCGCTGCCGCCGCCGTCCAGCAGCCGCCAAACACAAAAAAAAAATTTAGTTTTAGAATAAAATCGTTACCAAACACATTCTGTTCTCAGCACAAAATAAAAATTGTCGTTACCAAACGTAATTTTGTTCTCAAAATTCTCAATCCAACCCAATTCAACTCAACTCAATCCATTCCAGTTGGGTTCAGAAAAGTGGAAACACTAACCAAATGCCACCTTAGATATTTATCTTATTTAAAATTTGGTGTGTATTTAAACGAACCATAAGATTTCAGATATGACATACTAGGTCCCTCATGTTTCATTTTGGCTTTAATTTCATTTAATCAAAAAATTTGTTAAGGAGATTAAACGAATTTTTATTAGTTTGGGATATTTTTGTCATTTTCTACTCCCTCTTTCTTTTTGCAACTATAAGAAATCATATTTTATTGCAAACCCATTCTTGCACCCACGCAACTTGTAATAATTATAAAGAATGAAAATTCACTATTTTTTTATGAATTTTAATTGATTTTTTTGTCAAAATATACGACAAAACTCTTAATTCTGCATAATTATGAGATGCAGGAGTGCTAAAAAAATATTCGAGATAAAAATGTCTTCTCATAGTTTCAAAGAGAGAGACGCGGAAAATGACGAAAATACCCAAATTTAATGGAATTCCGTTTGATTTTCCTCAACAAAATTCTTAAGGCCACGTTTGGTTAGTGTTCCCAACCAAACTCAAAAATGTTGAGTTTGATTTTTGGGAACACGTTTGGCAAATATAAAACTCAACCCAACCCAACCCAAAAAATAAGAATTTATTCTTAAAATGTTAAGCAAATGAGAAACAAATTTTTTTTTTGTCCAAAAAACTTAACCCAAAGTTCTCAACTCAGGCCACCGTCCGACCACCATCCGCCGCTGGTCACCGTCCACCGCCGCCAGTCACTGGAATCCGCCATCTGTCGCCGCCGTTCGGCGACCGTTGCCGGCCACTTCCGGTGACTGTCTCAGGACACCATGCGTCGCCATCCGTCCGCCGCCATCGGCCCCCACCGCCGTCGTCCGCGTCCGGCCACCGTCTGACACCGCCGTCGCCAAACACAAAAAAAAATTTCAAAAGAAAAAAAATAGTTTTAGGACATTCTAGTGCCGAAAATCGCGACTTTTATCCGTTTGATAATTTTGTCTGAATTTTGCTCCAAATTAACATGGTTTTGTACCATTTCCAAAATCCTACAAAAATAAATAAAACAACTTAATTTTTAATATTTTAATTTATTTAAAAGATTAACAAAACTTAATTTTGTGGTATTAGATCGCACAAAATGAGGTGTGATCAGAACCCCAGCGGGATAATTCCGAGTTAGAGTCATTTTTGGCTCAACCATCACCAGTTAGCGAGGAAGAGAAGGAAGTGAGATACAAGAGTGATGGTGAGCCGGTGAACGTAGAAGTCAAAAATACGTACGTAGAGGAGGTTAGGGTTGGAAATTATAAAAATGAGATCCAACCACCAGTGACACATCCAAGTAATCATCGTATGATTAAAACATCCATTATACCCTTACCACCGCATTCCAAAATTAATGTTTATCTTTTTGATACGGTGGATCAACCGTCAACCAAAATCATGAACGATTCATGTCATATTCAATGGGTTGACGTAACTCAACTTCTATTTGCGGGCTTAATAAACAGGTTACCAAGTAAGTCCCATAAAAAAGAAATGGGATTTGATCCGGGAAAAAAGTTGATCAATCTGAGTGTTGCCCGTTATTCATCACTCACTGACTGGAGAGTAACTCAATCGAAGGTGAGAAGCGGGTTACTCCACTACAAATAGAAGGTTAAGACACTCATCGTTTGGCTAAAGACGTTAAATTTAGCGCTGAGTGGGAGGCAACCCACTGTTGTTTTAATTTTCTTATTTTACTTTTGATTTAATAAGTTTTCTTGAGTGTTTTGTCAGACAGGTTTACGAGCAGTTTACACCGACTCAATACAAATAAGTAAATTTGATACGTCAGGTTGTCTCTCTCCTTACCAAATCTAATTTCGTAATTTTCACATTGATGATAATGCTTGATTTAGGTTCGGGGGGTAAATGCTTATATTTTTGTTGATATTTTATTTTGCACTAAAATTTTGTCAATCTATCCTATGTTGACATATCTGTTAAATACAAACTTGAATTTACTAACATAATCATTGGAACATAGGACTGATTTTTAAAAATATTTTATTTTTCGACCTTTACATTTATGCCGACTTTCTTTTATTTTAAATTTAGTACATAAGTTGGTTTACTGAATTTTGAAGTGAAAATAACCTATCCTGAAATTTAAAAAAAATAAAAATAAAAATCTATCTTAATAATGAACTTTCGCTAATTAACTAGGCCTCTTGCCTCAGTAAATTTCGAGTTTCGCGTCAAAAGGGGGAAGTGATTTGTTAAGATGGTAAGTGACTCGTTAACTTCGAAATCTAATTTGTTCAAGTTATTAAGTCTGTGGGGTGTCTTAATACCTAATGTTTCGAGCCAACTGGATTGGGATCATTGGCTTAACACTCGCTACACGAACATCTTAGAAAATCCAGTGAGGTTAACATTGCACGGTCATTTATTTAAAGAAAATTATTTATTTATACATTTTTTTAAAAAAATAAAAAATAAAATAAAAATGATAATAATAAATAAAATAATTGTGTTATAAATTTTTATATATATCGGGGAAAACGTTATTGGATTGTTTAAATTTAGTTGACTAGTTACTATGAGCTAAATTCATTATAAATGAGAGTTGTATGTATGTCGTAGGTGCGAAAATGAATATTGTTAGATATCACGTGTTATGAGATTACTGACTATTTCAGTAACTCTTATTTGCCTTGATTTGATATGTTGGCATTAGATAGAACTGATAGAAATTTTGTGAAAAATAATATGCAAAAAAAGAGATTTGAGATGTTTGTGGGTAACATCACTGTAAATCCTCACGATACTATACTCGTCCATTAGGGGTGACCTAGGGGTTTAAAGGCTTATTGTATACGCTAAATACAATCGTGTTCCCTACGAAAATGAATTTTTATTTAATTATTATATTTAGTTTTGCTTGAGAATTAGTAAAATTTAGGTTTGGAGGTGTGATCGCACCGCATTTTGTGCGATATAGTACCACTAAATTAAGTTTTGTTAATCTTTTAAATAAATAAAAATAGTATAAATTAAGTTATTTTATTTGTTTTTGTAGGATTTTGAATTTGGAATAAAACGATGTTAATTTGGGACAAATCGGATAAAAAACGAATAAACCATATCAAGCCGAACAAAAGACGAAACTTTTGAAGTAGGGCAGCTCAACCAAGCCGTCCCTGATAGAGGAGCCGAGCCGATGGCTCGGCTGGCTACCCATAGGCTAGCCGTATGCCAGCCTGTGTGGGTTGGCAGCCCACAGAGGTGGGCTGGTTATACCAGCCCACTTGGGCCGGCCAGCTATCCCCCTTTTGTTTTTCTTTTTTCCATTTATGCCCCTAAAGTTTATCTATAAATAGGAGGGCTTGGAACAAATGTAAGGAATAATCATCAAATTATTATCTCAATTCCATATTCCATTTTATTTCATATTCAATACCATTTGTATATATTTTCTTCTTCTTTTATTTTTATTTTTATTATTGGAGGAAATTTGAATCTTAAAGGGTACAAAGTGTAAACGGTATTTTTGAAGATTGTATCCAAAAAAATATCGTTCTACACAACGATGAGCGGCTAACTTTCTTTTACCAGGTTAAAGTTGTAGTATTGTATTTTTTGAAATTATATAATATTGTATTTTTCTTAATTAAATGTGGATATTGTATAAACAATTATGTGGCAAGAATTCAGTTCTCAAAAATAAATTTAATTGTGATTGGATTTATTGTCAAAATGTTGTTGTAGAGATTTTGCTTTAAATCCAATCACTGCTAGAACATTAAATCTTGCAGCTGTGGTCTTGATTTAATGGTCACATAATTGTATTCTTGAGGATTGATTATTGGTCTAGATGGTTTATGTCTAGATATTAATTCACATTAGATTAGTTTAATGTAGGAATTAAATATCGAAGATAATCTATGCCTGAGTAGTTTCGGCTTGTAGTTAGGAACACTCGTTTATAAAAATCCGATTTAAATAGAAATTACAAGAAAAGCATAATTCCAAATTATTAAACCCATAATTCTTAACTTGGTGCTTTTCTTATTTTCTTTTCATATTTTCAAAATCAAATTAAAACTCTTAAATCGTTTTCACGAAAGGAAGAAAAATAATAAAAAATTGATAATTACAAGACCGACCCCTGTGGTTCGACACCTCTACTTGAGCAAACTATACTACAATATTTTGCGCTTCATAAGGGTATTAATTTTGAGCGATCAGCAACTTTGAACATCTCTTTTATTTTTATAGATGGGTACTAAGATACTCCTCCTTCAGTCGTCAGACATTCTCTTAATCCTCAAAATATCATTGAAAAGTCTCGTCAACTATTATATCCCAATATCTTCCAAATTTTTTCACATCTCTATAGGGATTTCATTTGACCCTATTGTTTTTCCAATTCGCATTTTTCTTAATGCTATTCTAACTTCCGAAACCCTAATTTTTCTATGAGACCTATAAATCTTATGTGAAGATAAACCAGATAATTCTAGTCTAGATTCTCCGATGCCATTCTCATTAAATAAATTATAAAATAACTTCTCAATCGTTCCATAATTTCCTCATCTTTCACCAGTACATTTTCATTAATGTCTTTGATGTATTTGACACTTCGAATATCTCTAGTCTTTCGTTCAAGTCGTCTAACAAGTTTAAATATATCCATCTCTCCATCTTTTGTATCTAACTTTTGATAAAAATTATCATACGCCCTAAATTTTGATTCCTTAATTACTTTTCTCACCTCCGTTTTTGCATGTTTATATTTCTCCAAAATCTCCCGACTTTGATATTTTTTCCATAATTTATAAGCTATTTTCTTGTCTCGAATGACTTTTTAGACATTCTCATTCCACCACCAACTTTCTTTATATCGTGGTCTTCCTCCTCTACAAATTTCTAAAATTTATCTTCCTATCTCCCTAATAAGAGTTGCCATATCAATCCACACTATGTTCACATCCTCATGTCTCTTTTATAACTCATCATTGCTAATTTTATCCTTAAACAACTCCATCTTTTCGCCTCTTAGATTTCTCCAACGTATCATTGCATGCCTACTTATCTTAAACACCCGTTTTCACCCCTGAAACTTAAGATCAATTACCATTAATTAGTCTATATTGGGTAGCAATACTCTTTCCTGGTATAATTTTACAGTCCTTACATATTAAACGATCACCTGCCCTTAATAAAGACAAAATCTATCTGGCTATTCTTCTGACCACTCTTAAACGTGATAAGGTGTTTATCCATTTTCCTGAAGCATGCATTTAGAAGAACTAAATCATACGCCATAACAAAATCTAAAACCATCTCACCCATTGCATTATTTTTCCCAATCCATAACCACCATGTACTTTCTCGAAAGTCCCCATTTCCTTCCCGACATGTTCATTCAAGTCTTCCCCAATATTTTTTTTTTTTGTTAGGTATATGTTGAATAACTTCGTCTATTTTCTCCCAAAATTCTCGTCTAACATTTTCTTGCAGTTCAGCTTGGGGAGCGTACACACGAATAACATTAATCACCTTCCCTTCAATCACCAGCTTCATAGCTATCATCCTATCACCAATTCTCCTAATATCAATAACGTTATCCTTTAAATCCCTGTCTACCTAATGCCCACCGCATTCCTATATTTGTCCTTCCCCTTATATCATAATTTATGTTTCGTACTCTCAATTTCTCTAGATTTTTCTACAACCCACTTAGTTTCCTGTAAACATAAAATATTAATCCTCCTCCTACACATCACATCTACCAATTCTCGAGTCTTACCCGTCAGCATTCCTATATTTCAAGTTGTCAACCTAAACTTATTCTCATGAACTAACTTCTTTATCCGTACCCGTCCACTATAACGTGGCAACCCTCGTTCATTTGACACCGTATCCGGACGAAATCACGGCGCGTTGCTTCCGGGTGATGCCCTAGCTCACCCTAACCCATTATTCACTACATCCGAGTGGTGGAAATATGCACGTCGCTAGTAGGGAATGCTCCAACGTTTAATATATTTGGATTCATGTTATAAAAATTATGACAAAATTTTCCGCTGACTGTCAGCTACCTAACGCAATCCTCCTCTTTTATCCGGGTTTGGGACTACCTGTGTGTAAAGAATAAAGTATCGAATTCCACAGACAAAGTTTTTATTTAAAGATAATTAAAAAAAAAATCTTTCTAGCTCTCTATACTTCTATTTTTATTTTTTTTAAAACAATATCAACAATTAAGTCTTTGTATCATATCGTAAAAAGAATATACACCCTACTAAGTTAGACATCAATTTCGTATTAATCGGGTAGGGTTATAAAACTATGTCATATAACCGATCAGGGTCATAAAACTGTCCCATATAATCCTTAATATTGGTGTTTATGTAGTATATGAGATTTGTGAAGTTGAATATTTGATCTCTTGTAGGTTTTATTTTTGTTTCAGTTGTAAAATTTGATAGTAAAACTGGACTAAATTCTAGACATTTAGGCCCCGTTTGGTTAGTGTTCCCAACCAAACCTAACCCAATCCAACCCAACCCAAAAATTGTGGGTTTGATTTTTGGTAAAAGCGTTTGGCAAACAAAAAACTCAATCCAACCCAACCCAAAAAATATGAATTGATTCTCAAAATCCTAAAGAAACCAGAAAAAAAAAAAAAAAAAGTTGTTTCTTTTTGTGCTAAAAAAACTCAACCCAAAGTTCTCAACTTCCATCTTCATCTGTCGGCCGACCACCACCACCCGCCGCCGTCCGCCGCCGTCGGCCACCGTCCGGCGACCATCGCCGGCAGCGCTGCCGCCGTCCGGCAACCACCGCCGTCTCCGGCTACCTTCCGTTGCCGCCGGCCATCTTCCGCGACCGTCGCCGGCAACTTTCGCTGCCGCCGCCGCCGTCCAGCAGCCGCCAAACACAATTTTTTTTTTTTTGTTTTAGAATAAAATCGTTACCAAACACATTCTGTTCTCAGCATAAAATAAAAATTGTCGTTACCAAACGTAATTTTTGTTCCCAAAATTCTCAATCCAACCCAATTCAACTCAACTCAATCCATTCCAGTTGGGTTCAGAAAAGTGGAAACACTAACCAAATGCCACCTTAGATATTTCTCTTATTTAAAATTTGGTGTGTATTTAAACGAACCATAAGATCTCAGATATGACATACTAGGTCCCTCATGTTTCATTTTGGCTTTAATTTCATTTAATCAAAAAATTTGTTAAGGAGATTAAACGAATTTTTATTAGTTTGGGATATTTTTGTCATTTTCTACTCCCTCTTTCTTTTTGCAACTATAAGAAATCATATTTTATTGCAAACCCATTCTTGCACCCACGCAACTTGTAATAATTATAAAGAATGAAAATTCACTATTTTTTATGAATTTTAATTGATTTTTTTGTCAAAATATACGACAAAACTCTTAATTCTGCATAATTATGAGATGCAGGAGTGCTAAAAAATATTCGAGATAAAAATGTCTTCTCATAGTTTCAAAGAGAGAGACGCGGAAAATGACAAAAATACCCAAATTTAATGGAATTCCGTTTGATTTTCCTCAACAAAATTCTTAAGGCCACGTTTGGTTAGTGTTCCCAACCAAACTCAAAAATGTTGAGTTTGATTTTTGGAAACACGTTTGGCAAATATAAAATTCAACCCAACCCAACCCAAAAAATAAGAATTTATTCTCAAAATGTTAAGCAAATGAGAAACAACCCAAAGTTTTTTTGTCCAAAAAACTCAACCCAAAGTTCTCAACTTCGGTCACCGTCCGACCACCATCCGCCGCTGGTCACCGTCCACCGCCGCCAGTCACCGGCCTCCGCCATCTGTCGCCGCCGTTCGGCGACCGTTGCCGGCCACTTCCGGTGACTGTCTCAGGACACCGTGCGTCGCCATCCGTCCGCCGCCATCGGCCACCACCGCCGTCGTCCGCGTCCGGCCACCGTCTGACACCACTGCCGTCCGGCCGCCGCCGGCAAACACAAAAAAAAATTTCAAAAAAAAAAAAATAGTTTTAGGACAAAATCGTTACCAAACACGATTCTATTCGCAGCACAAAACAAAAATTGTCGTTACCAAACGCAATTCTGTTTCCAAAATTCTCAATCCAACCCAATCCAACTCAACCTAACCCATTTCAGTTGGGTTCAGAAAAGTGGGAACACTAACCAAACGCCACCTAATTGTTCCAAATTAAATTTGGAACAAGAGGGACCAAGACGTGTCACTTCTTGGGATAAATTTAATATCCGCCCCAAACTTAGAGTTAAAAATTTGACAAAAATACCTCTATATTGATAAAATTCGATCAAATTTTATAAACAAAGTTTATAATTGGACCGGATTGAAATGGAAGTAGAACTTGAGGGACTTAACATATAACTTTATAAATATCAAGGTCCACACAAGCACATATTCCAAACTTTTTGAGCAAAAATGTAGGTGACCTCTTGTTATTATTTCGGCTTTTCTGTTCACCTTTCAATAAATTTGGATGTAAATTTTGTTACTGTTTTTGGAATATTCATATAATAAAATCATGTTTGGTAACGATTATTGTTTAGAAATTATTTATTTTAATTTATGAGAAAATAAACAAAGAAACACATTTGGTTGAAACATTTATTTTTTTTCCTTTAAATGTATGATAATGAATATGCATATTTCTTAGCGGGCGGGGTGGTAGTGGACAACGGGTGGTGGTGGTCGGCGAAGGAGTGGTGGAAATAGTTTTGTGAGAATGAATAGGAATCAACTTTTTTTGTTTATGAGATTCTTAAGAAATTCGAGAAATATTTTAAATGTGCAATTTTATTAAATTGCACATTTAATTCCTCAAATTTCACATTTGTTTCAATCCTCAAAATTAGGAACGTTGTTAATTATTCTGAAAAAAATAGTTATTCTTAACACATGGCCTTCTGATGAAAATATTTTTATCTTTTATCACTATGGTAAATTTAAAGCAATTTTTTTCTAACAACTATTAAGATTTTTTTTTTTCTCATTCTTCAGAATAATCGAAATTAGAAAACGGGTTACAGGGAAACATATCAAGTTTAGTGGATCAATGAAATGAAAAAAAAATCTTCATTATAAGGTCACCGTGCTGAGCAAGTTCATCTTCCATTCAAAATCATTAACACCATTTTTTATTTTCTGCAGTTGAAACAATTGTAAAACTTAAGGGAATAAATATGTAATTTAACAAACTCTAGGTTCCAATATGGAATAAAAATTTATTTTCTTCTTAAAAAATAGTGTGATTCGATGAGAAGTTACTTATTTCACCCTTAATTTTTAAAAAATCCCAGAGGCGAAAATAACTCGTGTTTTAGTCCCGCCTATATTAAAAAGGCAAAAGTCCACTATACGCGTTTGCAGACGTGCGGTCACATGTAACAATTTTGTGTGTAAATTTTTGTTAGATATAACAAATATTATTGTATTTTGTAACATATAACTAATTTGTATGTAGAAATTGGTTAGATGTAACAAAAATTATACAAAAATAAATGTAATCAGTTAAATGCAACTTAATATACACAAATATATGTAACTAATAATAAACTAATTTTTTAGTGTAATATTTGTCAAATGTCACAAATATTACATAGATATATATAATCGTAACATGTAACTAATATTATATAAGTACATATAACAAAAAATACACAAGTATATGTAAAAATATAATAATTATTAAATTATAACTAATATTTGTTACATGTAAATAATAAGAAAACTTTTTGAGATGTTTCAAGATTCAAAAAACAATTTTCTAAGAATCATCTTGTCATAAGACTTCATAAAGTGCTATTTTTATGGGATGATACTTTTAAACAAATTTTTCTAACTATAACATTCTGAATTTATTCATCAAGTTTTCCCCATAATTCTTGTAATGCGAGACTAAAACTCAACCGAAATTCAACTTAAGGGACTAAATCAAAACTTAGATCTTAGGGTTTGAAATTTTGAATTCGATCGGATAACCATGTCTCTGAGGCCGAACGCTAGAACCGAGGTTCGTCGGAGCCGGTACAAGGTCGCCGTCGACGCGGATGAGGGCCGACGAAGGAGAGAAGATAATATGGTTGAGATCCGGAAGAACAAACGCGAGGAGAGCTTGCTGAAGAAGCGTCGCGAGGGCGTCCAGCCTCAGCAATTCCAGAACGCCGCCGGCGTCTCTCCGGTCGAGAAGAAGGTGTGTCTGTTGCTTCCTTTGAACTCTTGTTTAACGTTTTATGGTGCGGTTGTTTTCTTGCTTTTTTAATCGCACTGTTAGCTCACTTATCGTCGAATAACATTTTTTTGGGCACTCTATTGATGGACAGACGTGATTATTGCTGATTTTTCTTGTCAGTATTGAGTATTATGGGCTATTTGTATTTCCTGAATTTTCAACACCTGCTCTGGTATTTTCTTGAGCTGGTTATTCAAACAATGCTCTTCTCTATTTCATTTCTTCCATTGCCAGTAACTGTAATCAACGATGGAAACTTGAAAAATTCTTTCGCATTTAAAGTGGTAGTAGTTGTAGTTGTTGTAGTGATTTGGTGCATGCTCTCTTGAATTGTTATTGTCATGTTAATATTTGCTGAGAGGCAAAATCAGTTAAATTATTGAATGGAGATTTTTAGTGTATTTTTTAAGCCCAGCATTATTGATTATGTAAACTGTTGGGTTTGCAATTAAATAGGCAGTGTATGTCATGTGTTGTAGTTTTAATATTAGCTTCTTGTAGTGTATCATGTTCTGAGAACATTTATTTTGTTACAGCTTGAACATCTCCCGGCAATGGTTGCGGGTGTTATGTCAAATGATGGCAACTTTCAACTGGAAGCCACCACTCAATTCAGAAAATTGCTATCAATAGGTTTTCCTCTATGACTTTTGTCCTTTCAAATTGATTATGTTATGTCACCCCCTTCAGGTATTAAGTCATTTCTTTGCCCTCTTTTTGTTACCGTTTTTGCAGAACGCAGCCCTCCAATTGAGGAAGTGATGCAATCTGGTGTTGTTCCTCGATTCATTGAGTTTCTTGCCAGGGATGATTTCCCACAACTAGAGGTTCGGCTAGGACCTTGACATTTTTGTTTTTGTTGTATAATGTGTATTTGCTGCCATTATTATTTGTCCTTGTTCTCTCTAATGTTGTGAGTTCTGTTAGTTTGAGGCAGCTTGGGCTCTTACCAACATTGCATCTGGAACTTCGGAGCACACAAAGGTTGTGATTGATCACGGGGCAGTTCCAATTTTTGTGAGACTTCTTTCTTGTCAAAGTGAAGATGTTCGTGAACAGGTATATACTTCAAAGCTTTACAGCTTACACGTTGGGTTGTAATATGATACATGTTGAATCCCACATTGATGTTGGGCACTCCGATATCCGTTAGCAGTGGTTTGTCAAAGTCCACCCTGCGTGTGAGGGGGCGTGTTGAATCCATCGCTTGTGTTACCTTATCCTGAGCTATATATAAGTGTAGAGGCAATCCTCTCCTCACAAGGCGTCTTTTGAGAGTGAGTTAGGCCCATTTCCTACAATACATGCAACTGTTCCTTTGCTATTAATGAATCACACCTGAACACCAATACACGAAAGGAAAAGCTTGTGGCAATGGGGGTCTTTATATTGCTACAATTGGCATAGTCTTTTATTAACAAATCTAGTTTTTAAGGATTTTTTTTTTTTTGAATTTATCATTTTTTCAAGTGCATTGTGTATTTACTTGCAATAAAATGTTCATGAAAGTTATTAGCTTCTCACTTCACACAGGTTGATGGGGTATTGATGTATTAATTCAGTCTTTTTCCCCCTTGATTTTTTGTAGGCTGTATGGGCGTTAGGTAATATTGCTGGAGATTCACCCAAGTGTCGTGATTTGGTCCTTAACCATGGGGCTTTGATGTCATTGCTCGCACAATTCAATGAACACGCAAAGCTTTCTATGTTGAGAAATGCTACCTGGACATTGTCCAATTTCTGTAGGGGCAAGCCACAACCTCAATTTGAGCAGGTTAAGAGACTTCAGATATGCTCTATGGGCATTTAGCCTTTTTTGTCTACCGACACCAATTCTTAAGTTTGAACAATTGTTACAGACGAAGCCTGCTCTACCTGCGCTTGCTCACCTTATTCATTCAACTGACGACGAAGTTCTCACTGATGCATGTTGGGCTTTGTCATATCTTTCTGATGGTACTAATGACAAAATCCAAGCTGTTATTGATGCTGGAGTATGCCCCCGTCTTCTTGAGCTTTTAAGGTGAGTGGTGGATTTACTTGTAATTTCTAAGGCACGTCTGTTGCGTGTCATATTTTGCTGAAAATAAATCATTTGTTTTCTATTTTCAGTCACCCATCACCATCAGTTCTAATTCCTGCGCTGCGTACAGTTGGTAATATTGTGACGGGGGATGATATGCAAACTCAGGTATTTGACAGCTTTCCGTTTCATATACTTTTGAAATCTTTCTTTCATTTTCTATATTTATGTTTTAGGACTAGGAAGGATGAAATTCCTGACTCCGAGACAAAACAAACGTGATTCTAGTAAAAATGTGTATTTTTTCCCTTAATTGAAATTTGACCTAAATCCCATGTTAGTCCCTATGGTTTCAATGGGAGCACAGAACACCCTGAAGTATGTCAATCATTTCAATTAAGGACAAATCATTAACAGTGTTAGAATATGGACGGAAATTGGTGATGTGTCAAGCACATGACCTTTTCATTGAGGTTAGTATTGTCATTTTCTTTTGGAATACATAACACCCTGAAGTATGTCAATCATCTCAATTAAGGACAAATCATTAACAGTGTTAGAATATGGACGGAAATTGGTCATGTGTCAGGCACATGACCTTTTCATTGAGGTTAGTATTGTCATTTTGTTTTGGAATATATATTTTGCCTTTAAAATTGGATTGACTTTTTAATTAGAGTCCATTGAGTTAATTTAAACAAAATGACAATACTAACCTCAATGAAAAACTCATGTGCCAGGCATAATTTGTCCTTAATTGAAATGATTGATATACTTTAGGATGTTATTTGTTCAAATTGAAACCATAGGGACCAATGTGGGATTTAGGTCAAACTTCAGGGGATCAAAGTGTAAAAAGCTCTAATTTTAATTATTGAAGATTGTAAATGCTGAAGGTAGAGACGACACCTGGCCAAAAGACGTTTTTGTTGGCCCAAAGATCTATGTAAGGGTGGGTGAATTGGGTAGTTTAAAATTTCAATCCAATTAATTATCCTTGATTAATTTTATCTTGTTTATGTGGAAACGAGATAACTAAAACTAATACACACACAGAGAGTAAGGGATAGTGAAATTAACACTGGTTTGACGTTCTGATTATCCTTTCAGGTTATCATAGACCATCAAGCTCTTCCTTCCCTTTTGAATCTTGTGAGTAATAATCACAAGAAAAGTATCAAGAAAGAAGCTTGTTGGACCATCTCAAACATCACTGCGGGAAATAGGCATCAGATACAGGTTTGCATATCCAAAATCCATATGTTTGTATATTGGCTGCGTACATTTGGCCCTCCTCAAACCCCGCAATGGCAGGAGCCGTCGTGCACTGGATTGCCTTTTAATTTTTATTTTATTTCACTTGGCAAAACAAAACCTATTTTCAATATAACAAAGCACATGGGTTTTGGCGGACGAAAAACCATAAAATGGTGGAGAATTCTCCAATTTCTTATCCAATCTTGCCACGATGTTTGATTTTCGTCCACATGAAAAATATTCAGGCTGTAATTGAGGCTGGCATAATGACCCCTCTGGTGCAATTACTTCAACATGCTGAGTTTGATATCAAGAAAGAGGCTGCTTGGGCGCTTTCAAATGCTACATCCGGTGGAACCCATGAGCAAATCAAGTAAGTACCTTCCTCCATTTATTTATACTAGTGTCTGTGGCACACATTCTTTATACCTTTTTTTAATAATTAGTAACTGTTGAATCCCACACACTTGTGTTATCTGATCCTGAGCTATATATAGGTCTAGGGTAATCTTCCTCTTTCAAGGTGTTTTTTGGGAGTGAGTTAGGCCAATTGGGTTTTACATAGTATCAGAGTCAGTCCTTCTGTCTGATGTTGGGCGTGTTGAATCCCACATCAATGTTGGGTCCCCCCGTTATCTCTTCGCAGTAGTTTGTCAAAGTCCATTCTGCGCGTGGGGGAGCGTGTTGAATCCCACATTGATGTTAGGCCCTCCGATATCTGTTCACAGTGGTTTGTCAAAGTTACCCTGTGCGTGAGGGGGCGTGTTGAATCCCACATCACTTCTATTACTTGGTCCTGAGCTGTATATAAGTCTAGGGGCTTTCTAGGCATCTTTTGGAAGTGAGTGAGGTGCATTGGGTTTCTACACTAACATTTGAATAATAACTGAAATGAAAAAAATTGAAAAGAAAAAAATTATGGTATGCCAAAATATAACTGTCGATCCCTGCTCTCCCTATATATAGTGGGGGGAAAATTAGTAGAAACAAATTACTTACAAGGGTTTTTATCACTTTGTACCCCTTAAAGTTAACCATTATCTTGCTTAGGCCCCTATGGTTTCAATTTAAACACACAACTCCCTAAAGTTTCCCAAATTATTAATTCTGTTGAAATTTTGTTGGCAAAGAGTCACTTGTCCCATGTGTGACTATTTATAAGGAGCTGCTTGTGTATTGTATATATTCTAGTACTGCTGTTTTTGTGGGATCGGTGATAAAAGATTGTATAAAATATCTATTTGTTTTTATGTAAAATATTTGGGGGTGGGGGAGGGGAAGGGGTTGAAAATGCTCATAAAGTCCCCTGAAAATAGCAAGGTGCAAGATACATGGCTATTTGCCATCTAAAATTGTTACAAGGTTAATGATTTGAACTGAATTAGAATGGTTGGGAACTTTAGGGTGTCGTGTGTTTAAATTGAAAGCACGGAGACAAGTGGAATAATATCAAACTTCAAGGTGTTCAACGTCATAAACCTAGAGTTTTTCTTTTTATTTTTTAGTCATTCCCATGTGGTAATCGATCCTGGGGGTAGAGAGTGGAGCCACTCTTTTGACCATTAGTTTGAGGATGATAAGGTGTGGCCACCTTATGAGTCACTGAGTACTTTCGTACCAATGCCTTAAATGGCCGATTACAAAATTTTGATCCTTCGTCGCTAATGATTGCACGTGGTGTACCAAACCTACTGAAAATATTTTCCCTCAAAAAGGGAAGCATCACCCTATGGTCATTAGTCCTAGTGGCTATGGCCTCAACCCACTTTGACACATTGTCTACTGCTAGCAAGATATATTCGTGACCAAATGATGTTGGGAAAGGTCCCATGAAATCAATACCCCACACATCAAAAATCTCGACAACTAGGATCGGTTGTAGGGGCATCATATTTCGATGGGATATAGATCCCGTGCGCTGACAACGTTCACAAGATTGACAGAAGCGATGTGCATCCTTGAATAAAGACGGCCAATAGAAACCACATTGAAGCACTTTTGCTGCCGTCCTTTTCCCTCCAAAATGTCCCCCGCATGCCTGAGAGTGACAAAAATCTAAAATATTATCAAATTCGTACTCAGGCACACATCTCCTTATCACTTGGTCTGCACAGTGCTTAATTAGGCGAGGATCCTCCCAGTAAAAAATGTTTGACCTGCGAGAAGAATCGGTCTTTATCTTGTTTCGTCCACTGGGCAGGAATTTCACCTGTAGCGAGATAATTTGCGATGTGCGCAAACCAAGGTGGGGACATTTTTGTAATAGAGAAAAGTTGCTTATCGGGGAATGAATCCCTAATTGTTTCTTTCTCCTTACTCTCCTCGAGAAAAACCCGAGACAGGTGGTCGGCCACGACATTCTCTACTCTTTTCTTATCTCGAATTTCAATGTCAAATTCTTGTAGTAAGAGAATCCACCTGATCAATCTAGGTTTTGTCTCTTTCTTAGACAATAGGTGCCTCAAAGCTGTGTGATCAGAGAATATGACAATTTTTGACCCCAGGATATAAGATCGAAATTTGTCTACTCTCTGCCCTAAAACAGCACCGACCGCGTAGTCGGAGGCATCGCACATAATCTCAAAGGGGCGAGAGTAGTCCTGGGGTTGAATGATAGGGGCAGAGATCAGTTTTGCCTTAAGTGTCTCAAATGCCTCTTTGCACGAGTTGTCAAAAACGAATGGCACATCTAGGGAAAACAAATTACAGAGGGGGCGTGCAATTTTGCTAAACTCTTTGATGAAGCGTCGGTAGAATCCTGCATGACCCAAGAAGGATCGAATTTGCTTAACCGTTGTGGGCGGTGGCAAATTTGCGATAACGTCAACCTTCGCTTGATCTACCTCAATCCCTTTTTTTGAGATGACATGTCCCAATACAATACCTTGTTGCACCATGAAGTGGCTTTTCTCCCAGCTCAACACCAAGTTTGTTTCCTCACACCTTGCTAGAACCTTCTCATGGTTGTTAAGACATCCTTCAAATGAGGTACCAAAAACCGAGAAGTCGTTTATAAAGACTTCTAGGAAGTTATCGATCATATCTGAGAAAATTGCAATCATACACCTTTGAAAAGTTGCTGGTGCATTGCACAACCCAAATGGCATTCTTCGGTATGCAAAAGTGCCAAATGGGCATGTGAATGTGGTTTTCTCTTGGTCTTCTGGAAACACTGGGACTTGGTTATATCTCGAGTATCCGTCAAGGAAACAATAATAAGGAAAACCCGCCAACTTTTCAATAATCTGATCAATGTATGGTAGCGGGAAGTGATCCTTTCTTGTCATGGTGTTAAGCTTTCGATAGTCAATGCAAACTCGCCACCCGGTGGTTTCTCTAGTCGGGACTAATTTCCCTCCGGAATCTTTCACCACTGTGATCCCTGACTTCTTTGGGACCACCTGTATAGGACTCACAAATTTACTATCAGACCCATATGATACCCGCATCTAATAGCGTCACGACTTCTTTCTTTACCACCGTTTGAAGATGGTCCTTCTGTGCAACCACATAGTGCTGCGGGTCAAACCGTTTTGACCCGAACCCGGCCCGACTCGCGCCCACTCCGGTGGATAAATTGCACAACAACCCCATTGGCCTCCATATTTGACTTTTTGCACCCCTAGCCTCTTCTTTTGACTCAAATTCACCCCAAAACTCACCTTTTTGATTCTATAAATAGAAGGGAGGTTTGAGAGTAAAAAAGAATCCATTTTCCTACTTCATTCTTAGAAGTTGTAGTATTGTCTTGTGATTTGTCTTCCATTTTTGTATTTTTAGTTTTTCATATAATTCTTGAGGGAGGAATATAAGTGATGGGGGATTCAACATAATTGTGCATGAATTTATTGTCAAAATGTTCTGATAGAGATTTTGGTTTGAATTCAATTACTGCTAGAACATTAAATCTTGCACTTGTGGTCTTGATTTGATGGTCACATAATCGTATTCGTGAGAATTGATTATTGGTCTGGATGGTTTATGCCGGAGGCTAGGGGTGCAAAAAGTCAAATATGGAGGCCAATGGGGTTGTTGTGCAATTTGTCCACCGGAGTGGGCGCGGGTCGGGCCGAATCGGGACGGGTGCGGGTCAAAACGGTTTGACTCGCAGCACTATGTGGCTGCACAGAAGGACCATCTTCAAATGGTTGTATCTTTTTCATACGAACTCCGATTTGGCTCTATAATCAGTCGTTGGAAAGCTTAAAGAGTCTAGGGTGTCGAACCACAGGGATTGATCTTGTAATTATTAATTTTCAATTATTTTTCTTACTTTATCGAAATGATTTGAGTTTTTGATTTGGTTTTAAAATTTTTAATTGCAAGAAAATAAAGTTTGATTTAAATAAAAATAGGGGATCGGGTTAGGAATTATGAATCCGTATTTTGAGATTTTATGTTGTTTTCGTATTTTCTTCTTTAACTCGGATTTGTATAAACGAGTGTTTCTAACTACAAGCCGAAACTACTCAAAAAGATTGAATTGTTATTCTCCGGCATGGTTTATCTTCGGTATTTAATTCCTACACTACACTAATCTAAGGTGAATTAAAATCTAGGCATAAACCATCCAGACCAATAATCAATCCCCAAGAATACGATTGTGTGACCATTAAATCAAGACCACAGGTGCAAGATTTAATGTTCTAGCAATAATTGAATTCAAATCAAAATCTCTACAAGAACATTTTGACAATAAATTCAATTATAATTAAATTCATTTTTACGAACGGAATTTCTTCCACACAATTGTTTTTACGAAATCCAAATTTAAATAAGAAAAATACAATATTACATAAATTCAAAAGTACAATACCACAACTCTAACCTGGTTGAAGGAAGTTAGCTTCTCATTGTTGCATTGAGTGGCATTTTCTCGGATAATATCCTCAAAGATACCATTTACACTTTGTACCCCAAACTATTCTCCCCTCCAAAAATAAAAATAAAAATAAAAGAAAAACAAAGAAGAAAATACTACAACTATTCTAAGAATGAAGTAGGAATATGGATTCTTTTTTGCTCTCAAACCTCCCTTCTATTTATAGAATAAAAAAGGTGAGTTTTGGGGTGAATTTGAGTCAAAAGAGGAGGCTAGGGGTGTAAAAAGTCAAATATGGAGGCCAATGGGGTTGTTGAGCAATTTGTCCACCGGAGTGGGCGCGGGTCGGGCCGAATCGGGCCGGGTTCGGGTCAAAACGGTTTGACCTGCAGCACTATGTGGCTGCACAGAAAGACCATCTTCAAACGGTTGTATCTTTTTCATACGAACTCCGATTTGGCTCTATAACCAGTCGTTGGAAAGCTTAAAGAGTCTACTTTCATATGCAACTTGTCTCATCTCAGAATTCCAACTGTATAATTAGTTATGTCCAAAACAATAGATAGTGGTCTTCATTCTAGTGCCGAAAATCGCGATTTTTATCCGTTTGATCATTTTGTCTGAATTTTGCTCTAAATTAACATGGTTTTGTACCATTTCTAAAATCCTACAAAAATAAATAAAACAACTTAATTTATAATATTTTAATTTATTTAAAAGATTAACAAAACTTAATTTTGTGGTATTAGATCGCACAAAATGAGGTGTGATCAGAACCCCAACGAGATAATCCCGAGTTAGAGTCATTTTTGGCTCAACCATCACCAGTTAGCGAGGAAGTGAGATACAAGAGTGATGGTGAGCCGGTGAACGTAGAAGTCAAAAATACGTACGTAGAGGAGGTTAGGGTTGGAAATTATAAAAATGAGATCCAACCACCAGTGACACATCCAAGTAATCTTCCTATGATTAAAACATCCATTATACCCTTACCACCGCATTCCAAAATTAATGTTTATCTTTTTGATACGGTGGATCAACCGTCAACCAAAATCATGAACGATTCATGTCATATTCAATGGGTTGACGTAACTCAACTTCTATTTGCGGGCTTAATAAACAAGTTACCAAGTAAGTCCCATAGAAAAGAAATGAGATTTGATCCGGGAAAAAAGTTGATAAATCTGAGTGTTGCCCGTTATTCATCACTCACTGACTGGAGAGTAACTCAATCGAAGGTGAGAAGCGGGTTACTCCACTACAAATAGAAGGTTAAGACACTCATCGTTTGGCTAAAGACGTTAAATTTAGCGCTGAGTGGGAGACAACCCACTGTTGTTTTAATTTTCTTATTTTACTTTTGATTTAATAAGTTTTCTTGAGTGTTTTGTCAGACAGGTTTACGAGCAGTTTACACCGACTCAATACAAATAAGTAAATCTGATACGTCAGGTTGTCTCTCTCCTTACCAAATCTAATTTCGTAATTTTCACATTGATGATATTGCTTGATTTAGGTTTGGGGGGTAAATGCTTATATTTTTGTTGATATTTTATTTCGCACTAAAATTTTGTCAATCTATCATATGTTGACATATCTGTTAAATACAAACTTGAATTTACTAACATAATCATTGGAACATAGGACTGATTTTTAAAAATATTTTATTTTTCGACCTTTACATTTATGCCGACTTTCTTTTATTTTAAATTTAGTACATAAGTTGGTTTACTGAATTTTGAAGTGAAAATAACCTATCCTGAAATTTTAAAAAAATAAAAATAAAAATCTATCTTAATAATGAACTTTCGCTAATTAACTAGGCCTCTTGCCTCAGTAAATTTCGAGTTTCGCGTCAAAAGGGGGAAGTGATTTGTTAAGATGGTAAGTGGCTCGTTAACTTCGAAGCCTAATTTGTTCAAGTTATTAAGTCTGAGGGGTGTCTTAATACCTAATGTTTTGAGCCAACTGGATTGGGATCTTTGGCTTAACACTCGCTACACGAACATCTTAGAAAATCCAGTGAGGTTAACATTGCACGGTCATTTATTTAAAGAAAATTATTTATTTATACATTTATTAAAAAAAATAAAAAATAAATAATAAATAAAATAAAAATGATAATAATAAATAAAATAATTGCGTTATAAATTTTTATATATATCGGGGAAAACGTTATTGGATTGTTTAAATTTAGTTGACTAGTTACTATGTGCTAAATTCATTATAAATGAGAGTTGTATGTATGTCGTAGGTGCAAAAATAAATATTGTTAGAAATCACGTGTTATGAGATTACTGACTATTTCAGTAACTCTTATTTGCCTTGATTTGATATGTTGGCATTAGATAGGACTGATAGAAATTTTGTGAAAAATAATATGCAAAAAAAGAGATTTGAGATGTTTGTGGGTAACATCACTGTAAATCCTCACGATACTATACTCGTCCATTAGGGGTGACCTAGGGGTTTAAAGGCTTATTGTATACGCTAAATACAATCGTGTTCCCTACGAAAATGAATTTTTATTTAATTATTATATTTAGTTTTGCTTGAGAATTAGTAAAATTTAGGTTTGGAGGTGTGATCGCACCGCATTTTGTGCGATATAGTACCACTAAATTAAGTTTTGTTAATCTTTTAAATAAATAAAAATAGTATAAATTAAGTTATTTTATTTGTTTTTGTAGGATTTTGAATTTGGAATAAAACGATGTTAATTTGGGACAAATCGGATAAAAAACGAATAAACCATATCAAGCCGAACAAAAGACGAAACTTTTGAAGTAGGGCAGCTCAACCGAGTCGTCCCTGATAGAGGAGCCGAGCCGATGGCTCGGCTGGCAACCCATAGGCTAGCCGTATGCCAGCCTGTGTGGGTTGGCAGCCCACAGAGGTGGGCTGGTTATACCAGCCCACTTGGGCCGGCCAGCTATCCCCCTTTTGTTTTTCTTTTTTCCATTTATGCCCCTAAAGTTTATCTATAAATAGGAGGGCTTGGAACAAATGTAAGGAATAATCATCAAATTATTATCTCAATTCCATATTCCATTTTATTTCATATTCAATACCATTTGTATATATTTTCTTCTTCTTTTATTTTTATTTTTATTATTGGAGGAAATTTGAATCTTAAAGGGTACAAAGTGTAAACGGTATTTTTGAAGATTGTATCCAAAAAAATACCGTTCTACACAACGATGAGCGGCTAACTTTCTTTTACCAGGTTAAAGTTGTAGTATTGTATTTTTTGAAATTATATAATATTGTAATTTTTTTAATTAAATGTGGATATTGTATAAACAATTATGTGGCAAGAATTCAGTTCTCAAAAATAAATTTAATTGTGATTGGATTTATTGTCAAAATGTTCTTGTAGAGATTTTGCTTTAAATCCAATCACTGCTAGAACATTAAATCTTGCACCTGTGGTCTTGATTTAATGGTCACATAATTGTATTCTTGAGAATTGATTATTGGTCTAGATGGTTTATGTCTAGATATTAATTCACCTTAGATTAGTTTAATGTAAGAATTAAATATCGAAGATAATCTATGCCTGAGTAGTTTCGGCTTGTAGTTAGGAACACTCGTTTATAAAAATCCGATTTAAATAGAAATTACAAGAAAAGCATAATTCCAAATTATTAAACCCATAATTCTTAACTTGGTGCTTTTCTTATTTTCTTTTCATATTTTCAAAATCAAATCAAAACTCTCAAATCGTTTTCACGAAAGGAAGAAAAATAATAAAAAATTGATAATTACAAGACCGATCCCTGTGGTTCGACACCTCTACTTGAGCACACTATACTACAATATTTTGCGCTTAATAAGGGTATTAATTTCGAGCGATCAGCAACTTTGAACATCTCTTTTATTTTTATAGATGGGTACTAAGATACTCCTCCTTCAGTCGTCAGACATTCTCTTAATCCTCAAAATATCATTGAAAAGTCTAATCAACTATTATATCCCAATATCTTCCAAATTTTTTCACATCTCTATAGGGATTTCATTTGACCCTATTGTTTTTCCAATTCGCATTTTTCGTAATGCTATTCTAACTTCCGAAACCCTAATTCTTCTATGAGACCTATAAATCTTATGTGAAGATAAACCAGATAATTCTAGTCTAGATTCTCCGATGCCATTCTCATTAAATAAATTATAAAATAACTTCTCAATCGTTCCATAATTTCCTCATCTTTCACCAGTACATTTTCATTAACGTCTTTGATGTATTTGACACTTCGAATATCTCTAGTCTTTCGTTCAAGTCGTCTAACAAGTTTAAATATATCCATCTCTCCATCTTTTGTATCTAACTTTTGATAAAAATTATCATACGCCCTAAATTTTGATTCCTTAATTACTTTTCTCACCTCCGTTTTTGCATGTTTATATTTCTCCAAAATCTCCCGACTTTGATATTTTTTCCATAATTTATAAGCTATTTTCTTGTCTCGAATGACTTTTTAGACATCCTCATTCCACCACCAACTTTCTTTATATCGTGGTCTTTCTCCTGTACAAACTTCTAAAATTTATCTTCCTATCTCCCTAATAAGAGTCGCCATATCAATCCACACTATGTTCACATCCTCATGTCTCTTTTATAACTCATCATTGCTAATTTTATCCTTAAACAACTCCATCTTTTCGCCTCTTAGATTTCTCCAACGTATCATTGCATGCCTACTTAACTTAAACTCTCGTTTTCACCCTTGAAACTTAAGATCAATTACCATTAATTAGTCTATATTGGGTAGCAATACTCTCTCCTGGTATGATTTTACAGTCCTTACATATTAAACGATCACCTGCCCTTAATAAAGACAAAATCTATCTGGCTATTCTTCTGACCACTCTTAAACGTGATAAGGTGTTTATCCATTTTCCTGAAGCATGCATTTAGAAGAACTAAATCATGCGTCACAACAAAATCTAAAACCATCTCACCCATTGCATTATTTTTCCCAATCCATAACCACCATGTACTTTCTCGAAAGTCCCCCTTTCCTTCCCGACATGTCCATTCAAGTCTTCCCCAATAATTTTTTTTTTTTGTTAGGTATATTTTGAATAACTTCGTCTATTTTCTCCCAAAATTCTCGTCTAACATTTTCTTGCAGTTCAGCTTGGGGAGTATACACACGAATAACATTAATCACCTTCCCTTCAATCACCAGCTTCATAGCTATCATCCTATCACCAATTCTCCTAATATCAATAACGTTATCCTTTAAATCCCTGTCTACCTAATGCCCACCGCATTCCTATATTTGTCCTTCCCCTTATATCATAATTTATGTTTCGTACTCTCAATTTCTCTAGATTTTTCTACAACCCACTTAGTTTCCTGTAAACATAAAATATTAATCCTCCTCCTACACATCACATCTACCAATTCTCGAGTTTTACCCGTCAGCGTTCCTATATTTCAAGTTGTCAACCTAAACCTATTCTCATAAACTAACTTCTTTATCCGTACCTGTCCACCATAACGTGGCAACCCTCGTTCATTTGACACCGTATCCGGATGAAATCACGGCGCGTTGCTTCCGGGTGATGACTTAGCTCACCCTAACCCATTATTCACTACATCCGAGTGGTGGAAATATGCACGTCGCTAGTAGGGAATGTCCCAACGTTTAATATATTTGGATTCATGTTATAAAAATTATGACTAAGTTTTCCGCTGACTGTCAGCTACCTAACGCAATCCTCCTCTTTTATCCGGGTTTGGGACTACCTGTGTGTAAAGAATAAAGTATTGAATTCCACAGACAAAGTTTTTATTTAAAGATAATTAAAAAAAAATATTTCGAGCTCTCTATACTTCTATTTTTATTTTTTTTAAAACAATATCAACAACTAAGCCTTTGTATCACTTAAGTAGGGTCGACTACATGAATCCTTTTACGCTATAATGAACAATCAAGGGCCATCCCCTCAGTCAGATTAAATGTCATATATTTTATTTTTTAATAAAATAAAAGGTAATTTTATCCTTTTTTTTTTTATTTTTATTTTTATCTATTTTTACCATATTCGGTCAAGTTTAAAAAATAATTTAATTGGAACAATAATGCAACATTTACAGTAGTATCGTTTAACGAAGTTCGTTCTTTTAATAAGTATGTACGCCAAAGGTCGATTGGACTTTAAAATCATATCGTAAAAAGAATATCCACCCTACTAAGTTGGACATCAATTTCGTATTAATCGGGTAGGGTTATAAAACTATGTCATATAACCGATCAGGGTCATAAAACTGTCCCATATAATCCGTCGTGATATTGGTGTTTATGTAGTATATGAGATTTGTGAAGTTGAATATTTGATCTCTCGTAGGTTTCATTTTTGTTTCAGTTGTAAAATTTGATAATAAAACTGGACTAATTTCATTTTGGCTTTAATTTCATTTAATCAAAAAATTTGTTAAGGAGATTAAACGAATTTTTATTAGTTTGGGATATTTTTGTCATTTTCTACTCCCTCTTTCTTTTTGCAACTATAAGAAATCATATTTTATTGCAAACCCATTCTTGCACCCACGCAACTTGTAATAATTATAAAGAATGAAAATTCACTATTTTTTATGAATTTTAATTGATTTTTTTGTCAAAATATACAACAAAACTCTTAATTCTGCATAATTATGAGATGCAGGAGTGTTAAAAAATATTCGAGATAAAAATGTCTTCTCATAGTTACAAAGAGAGAGACACGCGGAAAATGACGAAAATATCTAAAATTAATGGAATTCCGTTTGATTTTTCTCAACAAATTTCTTAATTGTTCCAAATTAAATTTGGAACACGAGGGACCAAGACGTGTCAATTCTTGGGATACATTTAATATCCGCCCCAAAAACTTAGAGTTAAAAATTTGACAAAAATACCTCTATATTAACAAATTTTGATCAAATTTTATAAACAAAGTTTATAATTGGATTGGATTGAAATGGAAGTAGAACTTGAGGGACTCAACATATAACTTTATAAATATCAAGGTCCACACAAGCACATATTCCAAACTTTTTGAGCAAAAATGTAGGTGACGTCTTGTCATTATTTCTGCTTTTCTGTCCACCTTTCAATAAATTTTGTTACTGTTTTGGAGTATTCCAATAATACTTTCCTTTGAACTCTTGTTTAACGTTTTATGGTGCGGTTGTTTTCTTGCTTTTTTAATCGCACTGTTAGCTCACTTATCGTCGAATAACATTTTTTTTCGCACTCTATTGATGGACAGACGTGATTATTGCTGATTTTTCTTGTCAGTATTGAGTAATATGGGCTATTTGTATTTCCTGAATTTTCAACACCTGCTCTGGTATTTTCTTGAGCTGGTTATTCAAACAATGCTCTTCTCTATTTCATTTCTTCCATTGCCAGTAACTGTAATCAACGATGGAAACTTGAAAAATTCTTTCGCATTTAAAGTGGTAGTAGTTGTAGTTGTAGTAGTGATGTGGTGCGTGCTCTCTTGAATTGTTATTGTCATGTTAATATTTGCTGAGAGGCAAAATCAGTTAAATTAATGAATGGAGATTTTTAGAGTATTTTTTAAGCCCAGCATTATTGATTATGTGAACTGTTGGGTTTGCAATTAAAGAGGCAGTGTATGTCATGTGTTGTAGTTTTAATATTAGCTTCTTGTAGTGTTACATGTTCTGAGAACATTTATTTCGTTACAGCTTGAACATCTACCGGCAATGGTTGCGGGTGTTATGTCAAATGATGGCAACTTTCAACTGGAAGCCACCACTCAATTCAGGAAATTGCTATCAATAGGTTTTCCTCTATGACTTTTGTCCTTTCAAATTGATTATGTTATGTCACCCTCTTCAGGTATTAAGTCATTTCTTTGCCCTCTTTTCGTTACCATTTTTACAGAACGCAGCCCTCCAATTGAGGAAGTGATCCAATCTGGTGTTGTTCCTCGATTCATTGAGTTTCTTGCCAGGGATGATTTCCCACAACTACAGGTTCGGCTAGGACCTTGACATTTTTGTTTTTGTTGTATAATGTGTATTTGCTGCCATTATTATTTGTCCTTGTTCTCTCTAATGTTGTGAGTTCTGTTAGTTTGAGGCAGCTTGGGCTCTTACCAACATTGCATCTGGAACTTCAGAGCACACAAAGGTTGTGATTGATCACGGGGCAGTTCCAATTTTTGTGAGACTTCTTTCTTGTCAAAGTGAAGATGTTCGTGAACAGGTATATACTTCAAAGCTTTACAGCTTACACGTTGGGTTGTAATATGATACATGTTGAATCCCACATTGATGTTGGGCACTCCAATATCCGTTAGCAGTGGTTTGTCAAAGTCCACCCTGCGTGTGAGGGGGCGTGTTGAATCCATCGCTTGTGTTACCTTATCCTGAGCTATATATAAGTGTAGAGGCAATCCTCTCCTCACAAGGCGTCTTTTGAGAGTGAGTTAGGCCCATTTCCTACAATACATGCAACTGTTCCTTATCAATTAATGAATCACACCTGAACACCAATACACGAAAGGAAAAGCTTGTGGCAATGGGGGTCTTTATATTGCTACAATTGGCATAGTCTTTTATTAACAAATCTAGTTTTTAAGGATTTTTTTTTTTTTTTTTGAATTTATCATTTTTTCAAGTGCATTGTGTATTTACTTGCAATAAAATGTTCATCAAAGTTATTAGCTTCTCACTTCACACAGGTTGATAGGGTATTGATGTATTAATTCAGTCTTTTCCTCCTTGATTTTTTGTAGGCTGTATGGGCGTTAGGTAATATTGCTGGAGATTCACCCAAGTGTCGTGATTTGGTCCTTAACCATGGGGCTTTGATGTCATTGCTCGCACAATTCAATGAACATGCAAAGCTTTCTATGTTGAGAAATGCTACCTGGACATTGTCCAATTTCTGTAGGGGCAAGCCACAACCTCAATTTGAGCAGGTTAAGAGACTTCAGATATGCTCTATGGGCATTTAGCCTTTTTTGTCTACCGACACCAATTCTTAAGTTTGAACAATTGTTACAGACGAAGCCTGCTCTACCTGCGCTTGCTCACCTTATTCATTCAACTGACGACGAAGTTCTCACTGATGCATGTTGGGCTTTGTCATATCTTTCTGATGGTACTAATGACAAAATCCAAGCTGTTATCGATGCTGGAGTATGCCCCCGTCTTCTTGAGCTTTTAAGGTGAGTGGTGGATTTACTTGTAATTTCTAAGGCACGTCTGTTGCGTGTCATATTTTGCTGAAAATAAATCATTTGTTTTCTATTTTCAGTCACCCATCACCATCAGTTCTAATTCCTGCGCTGCGTACAGTTGGTAATACTGTGACGGGGGATGATATGCAAACTCAGGTATTTGACAGCTTTCCGTTTCATATACTTTTGAAATCTTTCTCTCATTTTCTATATTTATGTTTTAGGACTAGGAAGGATGAAATTCCTGACTCCGAGACAAAACAAACGTGATTCTAGTAAAAATGTGTATTTTTTCCCTTAATTGAAATTTGACCTAAATCCCATGTTAGTCCCTATGGTTTCAATGGGAGCACACAACACCCTGAAGTATGTCAATCATTTCAATTAAGTATGACAATACTAACCTTTTCATTGAGGTTAGTATTGTCATTTTCTTTTGGAATATATGTTTTGCCTTTAAAATTGGAATGACTTTTTAATTAGAGTCCATTGAGTTAATTGAAGAAAAATGATATTACCCTTAATGAAAAACTCATGTGCCAGGCATAATTTGTCCTTAATTGAAATGATTGACATACTTTAGGATGTTATTTGTTCAAATTGAAACCATAGGGACCAATGTGGGATTTAGGTCAAACTTCAGGGGTGCAAAGTGTAAAAAGCTCTAATTTTAATTATTGAAGATTGTAAATGCTGAAGGTAGAGACGACACCTGGCCAAAATACGTTTTTGTTGGCCCAAAGATCTATGTAAGGGTGGGTGAATTGGGTAGTTTAAAATTTAAATCCAATTAATTATCCTTGATTAATTTTATCTTGTTTATGTGGAAACGAGATAACTAAAACTAATACACACACAGAGAGTAAGGGATAGTGAAATTAACACTGGTTTGACGTTCTGATTATCCTTTCAGGTTATCATAGACCATCAAGCTCTTCCTTCCCTTCTGAATCTTGTGAGTAATAATCACAAGAAAAGTATCAAGAAAGAAGCTTGCTGGACCATCTCAAACATCACTGCGGGAAATAGGCATCAGATACAGGTTTGCATATCCAAAATTCACATGTTGTAATTGGCTTTGTATATTTTATATTGCCCCTTATTTTTTACTTTCTTTGAGGGTGAGCCTTGAGTACAATGGGTAAGGTTGTTTCATTGTGACCTGGAGGTCCCGGGTTCAAATCTTGGAAACATCCTCTTTGTATATTGGCTGCGTACATTTGGCCCTCCTCAAACCCCGCAATGGCAGGAGCCGTCGTGCACTGGATTGTCTTTTAATTTTTATTTTATTTCACTTGGCAAAACAAAACCTATTTTCAATATAACAAAGCACATGGGTTTTGGCGGACGAAAAACCATAAAATGGTGGAGAATTCTCCAATTTCTTATCCAATCTAACCACGATGTTTGATTTTCGTCCACATGAAAAATATTCAGGCTGTAATTGAGGCTGGCATAATGACCCCTCTGGTGCAATTACTTCAACATGCTGAGTTTGATATCAAGAAAGAGGCTGCTTGGGCGCTTTCAAATGCTACATCCGGTGGAACCCATGAGCAAATCAAGTAAGTACCTTCCTCCATTTATTTATACTAGTGTCTGTGGCACACATTCTTTATACCTTTTTTTAATAATTAGTAACTGTTGAATCCCACACACTTGTGTTATCTGATCCTGAGCTATATATAGGTCTAGGGTAATCTTCCTCTTTCAAGGTGTTTTTCGGGAGTGAGTTAGGCCAATTGGGTTTTACATAGTATCAGAGTCAGTCCTTCTGTCTAATGTTGGGCGTGTTGAATCCCACATCAATGTTGGGCCCCCCGTTATCTGTTCGCAGTAGTTTGTCAAAGTCCACCCTGCGCGTGGGGGAGCGTGTTGAATCCCACATTGATGTTAGGCCCTTCGATATCTGTTCACAGTGATTTGTCAAAGTTATCCTGTGCGTGAGGGGGCGTGTTGAATCCCCCATCACTTCTATTACTTGGTCCTGAGCTGTATATAAGTCTAGGGGCTTTCTAGGCATCTTTTGGAAGTGAGTTACGTGCATTGGGTTTCTACACTAACATTTGAATAATAACTGAAATGAAAAAAATTGAAAAGAAAAAAATTATGGTATGCCAAAAAATAACTGTCGATCCCTGCTCTCCCTATATATAGTGGGGGGAAAATTAGTAGAAACAAATTACTTACAAGGGTTTTTATCACTTTGCACCCCTTAAAGTTAACCATTATCTTGCTTAGGCCCCTATGGTTTCAATTTAAACACACAACTCCCTAAAGTTTCCCAAATTATTAATTCTGTTGAAATTTTGTTGGCAAAGAGTCACTTGTCCCATGTGTGACTATTTATAAGGAGCTGCTTGTGTATTGTATATATTCTAGTACTGCTGTTTTTGTGGGATCGGTGATAAAAGATTGTATAAAATATCTATTTGTTTTTATGTAAAATATTTGGGGGTGGGGGAGGGGAAGGGGTTGAAAATGCTCATAAAGTCCCCTGAAAATAGCAAGGTGCAAGATACATGACTATTTGCCATCTAAAATTGTTACAAGGTTAATGATTTGAACTGAATTAGAATGATTGGGAACTTTAGGGTGTCGTGTGTTTAAATTGAAAGCACGGAGACAAGTGGAATAATATCAAACTTCAAGGTGTTCAACGTCATAAACCTAGAGTTTTTCTTTTTATTTTTTAGTCATTCCTATGTGGTAATCGATCCTGGGGGTAGAGAGTGGAGCCACTCTTTTGCTCGATCTTTCAGAGAGAAAGGAAAAAGTCTGAGGTAAACGGCATCCTCAGACAGATGTGGCAATTTGAACGTTGTGCAGATCTCTAGAAAATCATTTAGGTGCCTATAAGGGTGGTCAAGGCTAAGCCCATGAAACGATGGAAGCATTTGGATAGTGGATGCATTGTCCTCAATGTGAAAATGACAAAATTAAATTAGCAAGGAGAGATACAACCTGACGTATCGGAATTGCTTATTTGTACTGAGTCGGTGTGGACTGCTTGTAAATCTGTTAGATAGAACACTCAAAGAAATCTTATTAAATCAAATATAAACACTAAAATTAGAAAACTAACACAACAGTGGGTTGCGTCCCACTCAGCGCTAATTTTAACGTCTTCAGCCGGACGTTATGGGGCATCAAGAATAGATCGGGTCAACCAATTTTACCGCTTCGATAACGCCCCGCTCCTCGTAGCCTACCATATGCTTCAACCTTTGTCCATTTACCTTAAGTTTTCGGCCATCTCTCAAGTCGATAATCTCCACAACCGCATTGGGGTATGCTCTTTCAACCATAAATGGGCCATCCCATTTTGATCGAAGTTTGCCTGGGAAAAGTCTCAACTTTGAATTGAACAACCACACCTTTTGATTAGGATGAAAGGACTTCCTATTAATGATATTATCGTGAAAAACTCTCGTCCTCTCCTTATAGATTCTTGAATTCTCAAAGGCCTCGTTTCGTAACTCGTCCAATTCTGAGAGTTGAAGCTTGCGTTCATCCCCTGCCCGTTTCATTTCAAAATTCAATGCTCTTGTAGCCCAATAAGCATGATGCTCTAGCTCGACAGGTAAATGACATGCCTTCCCATACACTAACTGGTAAGGTGACATACCGATAGGCGTTTTATAAGCCGTACGATATGCCCACAATGCATCAACCAAGCGTTTCGACCAATCTTTCCGGTCCGGACGTACTGTTTTCTCTAAAATCTGCTTTACTTCTCGATTAGACACCTCCGCTTGACCATTAGTTTGAGGATGATAAGGTGTGGCCACTTTATGAGTCACTGAGTACTTTCGTACCAATGCCTTAAATGGCCGATTACAAAATTTTGATCCTTCGTCGCTAATGATTGCACGTGGTGTCCCAAACCTACTGAAAATATTTTCCCTCAAAAAGCGAAGCACCACCCTATGGTCATTAGTCCTAGTAGCTATGGCCTCAACCCACTTTGACACATTGTCTACGGCTAGCAAGATATATTCGTGACCAAATGATGTTGGGAAAGGTCCCATGAAATCAATACCCCACACATCAAAAATCTCGACAACTAGGATCGGTTGTAGGGGCATCATATTTCGATGGGATATAGATCCCGTGCGCTGACAACGTTCACAAGATTGACAGAAGCGATGTGCATCCTTGAATAAAGACGGCCAATAGAAACCACATTGAAGCACTTTTGCTGCCGTCCTTTTCCCTCCAAAATGTCCCCGCATGCCTGAGAGTGACAAAAATCTAAAATATTACCAAATTCGTACTCAGGCACACATCTCCTTATCACTTGGTCTGCACAGTGCTTAAATAGGCGAGGATCCTCCCAGTAAAATATGTTTGACCTGCGAGAAGAATCGGTCTTTATCTTGTTTCGTCCACTGGGCAGGAATTTCATCTGTAGCGAGATAATTTGCGATGTGTGCAAACCAAGGTGGGGACATTTTTGTAATAGAGAAAAGTTGCTCATCGGGAAATGAATCCCTAATTGTTTCTTTCTCCTTACTCTCCTCGAGAAAAACCCGAGACAGGTGGTCGGCCACGACATTCTCTACTCTTTTCTTATCTCGAATTTCAATGTCAAATTCTTGGAATAAGAGAATCCACCTGATCAATCTAGGTTTTGTCTCTTTCTTAGACAATAGGTGTCTCAAAGCTGTGTGATCAGAGAATATGACAATTTTTGACCCCAGGATATAAGATCGAAATTTATCTAACGCGAAAACCACAGCCAACAACTCTTTCTCGGTGGTAGTGTAGTTCACTTGTGCATCCACAATTGTTTTACTTGCATAATATACCACATGAGGCACCTTGTCTACTCTCTGCCCTAAAACAGCACCGACAGCGTAGTCGGAGGCATCGCACATAATCTCAAAGGGGCGAGAGTAGTCCTGGGGTTGAATGATAGGGGCAGAGATCAGTTTTGCCTTAAGTGTCTCAAATGCCTCTTTGCACGAGTTGTCAAAAACGAATGGCACATCTAGGGAAAACAAATTACAGAGGGGGCGTGCAATTTTGCTAAACTCTTTGATGAAGCGTCGGTAGAATCCTGCATGACCCAAGAAGGATCGAATTTGCTTAACCGTTGTGGGCGGTGGCAAATTTGCGATAACGTCAACCTTCGCTTGATCTACCTCAATCCCTTTTTTTGAGATGACATGTCCCAATACAATACCTTGTTGCACCATGAAGTGGCTTTTCTCCCAGCTCAACACCAAGTTTGTTTCCTCACACCTTGCTAGAACCTTCTCATGGTTGTTAAGACATCCTTCAAATGAGGTACCAAAAACCGAGAAGTCGTTTATAAAGACTTCTAGGAAGTTATCGATCATATCTGAGAAAATTGCAATCATACACCTTTGAAAAGTTGCTGGTGCATTGCACAACCCAAATGGCATTCTTCGGTATGCAAAAGTGCCAAATGGGCATGTGAATGTGGTTTTCTCTTGGTCTTCTGGAAACACTGGGACTTGGTTATATCTCGAGTATCCGTCAAGGAAACAATAATAAGGAAAACCCGCCAACTTTTCAATAATCTGATCAATGTATGGTAGCGGGAAGTGATCCTTTCTTGTCATGGTGTTAAGCTTTCGATAGTCAATGCAAACTCGCCACCCGGTGGTTTCTCTAGTCGGGACTAATTTCCCTCCGGAATCTTTCACCACTGTGATCCCTGACTTCTTTGGGACCACCTGTATAGGACTCACAAATTTACTATCAGACCCATATGATACCCGCATCTAATAGCGTCACGACTTCTTTCTTTACCACCGTTTGAAGATGGTCCTTCTGTGCAACCACATAGTGCTGCGGGTCAAACCGTTTTGACCCGAACCCGGCCCGACTCGCGCCCACTCCGGTGGATAAATTGCACAACAACCCCATTGGCCTCCATATTTGACTTTTTGCACCCCTAGCCTCTTCTTTTGACTCAAATTCACCCCAAAACTCACCTTTTTGATTCTATAAATAGAAGGGAGGTTTGAGAGTAAAAAAGAATCCATTTTCCTACTTCATTCTTAGAAGTTGTAGTATTGTCTTGTGATTTGTCTTCCATTTTTGTATTTTTAGTTTTTCATATAATTCTTGAGGGAGGAATATAAGTGATGGGGGATTCAACATAATTGTGCATGAATTTATTGTCAAAATGTTCTGATAGAGATTTTGGTTTGAATTCAATTACTGCTAGAACATTAAATCTTGCACTTGTGGTCTTGATTTGATGGTCACATAATCGTATTCGTGAGAATTGATTATTGGTCTGGATGGTTTATGCCGGAGGCTAGGGGTGCAAAAAGTCAAATATGGAGGCCAATGGGGTTGTTGTGCAATTTGTCCACCGGAGTGGGCGCGGGTCGGGCCGAATCGGGACGGGTGCGGGTCAAAACGGTTTGACTCGCAGCACTATGTGGCTGCACAGAAGGACCATCTTCAAATGGTTGTATCTTTTTCATACGAACTCCGATTTGGCTCTATAATCAGTCGTTGGAAAGCTTAAAGAGTCTAGGGTGTCGAACCACAGGGATTGATCTTGTAATTATTAATTTTCAATTATTTTTCTTACTTTATCGAAATGATTTGAGTTTTTGATTTGGTTTTAAAATTTTTAATTGCAAGAAAATAAAGTTTGATTTAAATAAAAATAGGGGATCGGGTTAGGAATTATGAATCCGTATTTTGAGATTTTATGTTGTTTTCGTATTTTCTTCTTTAACTCGGATTTGTATAAACGAGTGTTTCTAACTACAAGCCGAAACTACTCAAAAAGATTGAATTGTTATTCTCCGGCATGGTTTATCTTCGGTATTTAATTCCTACACTACACTAATCTAAGGTGAATTAAAATCTAGGCATAAACCATCCAGACCAATAATCAATCCCCAAGAATACGATTGTGTGACCATTAAATCAAGACCACAGGTGCAAGATTTAATGTTCTAGCAATAATTGAATTCAAATCAAAATCTCTACAAGAACATTTTGACAATAAATTCAATTATAATTAAATTCATTTTTACGAACGGAATTTCTTCCACACAATTGTTTTTACGAAATCCAAATTTAAATAAGAAAAATACAATATTACATAAATTCAAAAGTACAATACCACAACTCTAACCTGGTTGAAGGAAGTTAGCTTCTCATTGTTGCATTGAGTGGCATTTTCTCGGATAATATCCTCAAAGATACCATTTACACTTTGTACCCCAAACTATTCTCCCCTCCAAAAATAAAAATAAAAATAAAAGAAAAACAAAGAAGAAAATACTACAACTATTCTAAGAATGAAGTAGGAATATGGATTCTTTTTTGCTCTCAAACCTCCCTTCTATTTATAGAATAAAAAAGGTGAGTTTTGGGGTGAATTTGAGTCAAAAGAGGAGGCTAGGGGTGTAAAAAGTCAAATATGGAGGCCAATGGGGTTGTTGAGCAATTTGTCCACCGGAGTGGGCGCGGGTCGGGCCGAATCGGGCCGGGTTCGGGTCAAAACGGTTTGACCTGCAGCACTATGTGGCTGCACAGAAAGACCATCTTCAAACGGTTGTATCTTTTTCATACGAACTCCGATTTGGCTCTATAACCAGTCGTTGGAAAGCTTAAAGAGTCTACTTTCATATGCAACTTGTCTCATCTCAGAATTCCAACTGTATAATTAGTTATGTCCAAAACAATAGATAGTGGTCTTCATTCTAGTGCCGAAAATCGCGATTTTTATCCGTTTGATCATTTTGTCTGAATTTTGCTCTAAATTAACATGGTTTTGTACCATTTCTAAAATCCTACAAAAATAAATAAAACAACTTAATTTATAATATTTTAATTTATTTAAAAGATTAACAAAACTTAATTTTGTGGTATTAGATCGCACAAAATGAGGTGTGATCAGAACCCCAACGAGATAATCCCGAGTTAGAGTCATTTTTGGCTCAACCATCACCAGTTAGCGAGGAAGTGAGATACAAGAGTGATGGTGAGCCGGTGAACGTAGAAGTCAAAAATACGTACGTAGAGGAGGTTAGGGTTGGAAATTATAAAAATGAGATCCAACCACCAGTGACACATCCAAGTAATCTTCCTATGATTAAAACATCCATTATACCCTTACCACCGCATTCCAAAATTAATGTTTATCTTTTTGATACGGTGGATCAACCGTCAACCAAAATCATGAACGATTCATGTCATATTCAATGGGTTGACGTAACTCAACTTCTATTTGCGGGCTTAATAAACAAGTTACCAAGTAAGTCCCATAGAAAAGAAATGAGATTTGATCCGGGAAAAAAGTTGATAAATCTGAGTGTTGCCCGTTATTCATCACTCACTGACTGGAGAGTAACTCAATCGAAGGTGAGAAGCGGGTTACTCCACTACAAATAGAAGGTTAAGACACTCATCGTTTGGCTAAAGACGTTAAATTTAGCGCTGAGTGGGAGACAACCCACTGTTGTTTTAATTTTCTTATTTTACTTTTGATTTAATAAGTTTTCTTGAGTGTTTTGTCAGACAGGTTTACGAGCAGTTTACACCGACTCAATACAAATAAGTAAATCTGATACGTCAGGTTGTCTCTCTCCTTACCAAATCTAATTTCGTAATTTTCACATTGATGATATTGCTTGATTTAGGTTTGGGGGGTAAATGCTTATATTTTTGTTGATATTTTATTTCGCACTAAAATTTTGTCAATCTATCATATGTTGACATATCTGTTAAATACAAACTTGAATTTACTAACATAATCATTGGAACATAGGACTGATTTTTAAAAATATTTTATTTTTCGACCTTTACATTTATGCCGACTTTCTTTTATTTTAAATTTAGTACATAAGTTGGTTTACTGAATTTTGAAGTGAAAATAACCTATCCTGAAATTTTAAAAAAATAAAAATAAAAATCTATCTTAATAATGAACTTTCGCTAATTAACTAGGCCTCTTGCCTCAGTAAATTTCGAGTTTCGCGTCAAAAGGGGGAAGTGATTTGTTAAGATGGTAAGTGGCTCGTTAACTTCGAAGCCTAATTTGTTCAAGTTATTAAGTCTGAGGGGTGTCTTAATACCTAATGTTTTGAGCCAACTGGATTGGGATCTTTGGCTTAACACTCGCTACACGAACATCTTAGAAAATCCAGTGAGGTTAACATTGCACGGTCATTTATTTAAAGAAAATTATTTATTTATACATTTATTAAAAAAAATAAAAAATAAATAATAAATAAAATAAAAATGATAATAATAAATAAAATAATTGCGTTATAAATTTTTATATATATCGGGGAAAACGTTATTGGATTGTTTAAATTTAGTTGACTAGTTACTATGTGCTAAATTCATTATAAATGAGAGTTGTATGTATGTCGTAGGTGCAAAAATAAATATTGTTAGAAATCACGTGTTATGAGATTACTGACTATTTCAGTAACTCTTATTTGCCTTGATTTGATATGTTGGCATTAGATAGGACTGATAGAAATTTTGTGAAAAATAATATGCAAAAAAAGAGATTTGAGATGTTTGTGGGTAACATCACTGTAAATCCTCACGATACTATACTCGTCCATTAGGGGTGACCTAGGGGTTTAAAGGCTTATTGTATACGCTAAATACAATCGTGTTCCCTACGAAAATGAATTTTTATTTAATTATTATATTTAGTTTTGCTTGAGAATTAGTAAAATTTAGGTTTGGAGGTGTGATCGCACCGCATTTTGTGCGATATAGTACCACTAAATTAAGTTTTGTTAATCTTTTAAATAAATAAAAATAGTATAAATTAAGTTATTTTATTTGTTTTTGTAGGATTTTGAATTTGGAATAAAACGATGTTAATTTGGGACAAATCGGATAAAAAACGAATAAACCATATCAAGCCGAACAAAAGACGAAACTTTTGAAGTAGGGCAGCTCAACCGAGTCGTCCCTGATAGAGGAGCCGAGCCGATGGCTCGGCTGGCAACCCATAGGCTAGCCGTATGCCAGCCTGTGTGGGTTGGCAGCCCACAGAGGTGGGCTGGTTATACCAGCCCACTTGGGCCGGCCAGCTATCCCCCTTTTGTTTTTCTTTTTTCCATTTATGCCCCTAAAGTTTATCTATAAATAGGAGGGCTTGGAACAAATGTAAGGAATAATCATCAAATTATTATCTCAATTCCATATTCCATTTTATTTCATATTCAATACCATTTGTATATATTTTCTTCTTCTTTTATTTTTATTTTTATTATTGGAGGAAATTTGAATCTTAAAGGGTACAAAGTGTAAACGGTATTTTTGAAGATTGTATCCAAAAAAATACCGTTCTACACAACGATGAGCGGCTAACTTTCTTTTACCAGGTTAAAGTTGTAGTATTGTATTTTTTGAAATTATATAATATTGTAATTTTTTTAATTAAATGTGGATATTGTATAAACAATTATGTGGCAAGAATTCAGTTCTCAAAAATAAATTTAATTGTGATTGGATTTATTGTCAAAATGTTCTTGTAGAGATTTTGCTTTAAATCCAATCACTGCTAGAACATTAAATCTTGCACCTGTGGTCTTGATTTAATGGTCACATAATTGTATTCTTGAGAATTGATTATTGGTCTAGATGGTTTATGTCTAGATATTAATTCACCTTAGATTAGTTTAATGTAAGAATTAAATATCGAAGATAATCTATGCCTGAGTAGTTTCGGCTTGTAGTTAGGAACACTCGTTTATAAAAATCCGATTTAAATAGAAATTACAAGAAAAGCATAATTCCAAATTATTAAACCCATAATTCTTAACTTGGTGCTTTTCTTATTTTCTTTTCATATTTTCAAAATCAAATCAAAACTCTCAAATCGTTTTCACGAAAGGAAGAAAAATAATAAAAAATTGATAATTACAAGACCGATCCCTGTGGTTCGACACCTCTACTTGAGCACACTATACTACAATATTTTGCGCTTAATAAGGGTATTAATTTCGAGCGATCAACAACTTTGAACATCTCTTTTATTTTTATAGATGGGTACTAAGATACTCCTCCTTCAGTCGTCAGACATTCTCTTAATCCTCAAAATATCATTGAAAAGTCTAATCAACTATTATATCCCAATATCTTCCAAATTTTTTCACATCTCTATAGGGATTTCATTTGACCCTATTGTTTTTCCAATTCGCATTTTTCGTAATGCTATTCTAACTTCCGAAACCCTAATTCTTCTATGAGACCTATAAATCTTATGTGAAGATAAACCAGATAATTCTAGTCTAGATTCTCCGATGCCATTCTCATTAAATAAATTATAAAATAACTTCTCAATCGTTCCATAATTTCCTCATCTTTCACCAGTACATTTTCATTAACGTCTTTGATGTATTTGACACTTCGAATATCTCTAGTCTTTCGTTCAAGTCGTCTAACAAGTTTAAATATATCCATCTCTCCATCTTTTGTATCTAACTTTTGATAAAAATTATCATACGCCCTAAATTTTGATTCCTTAATTACTTTTCTCACCTCCGTTTTTGCATGTTTATATTTCTCCAAAATCTCCCGACTTTGATATTTTTTCCATAATTTATAAGCTATTTTCTTGTCTCGAATGACTTTTTAGACATCCTCATTCCACCACCAACTTTCTTTATATCGTGGTCTTCCTCCTCTACAAATTTCTAAAATTTATCTTCCTATCTCTCTAATAAGAGTCGCCATATCAATCCATACTATGTTCACATCCTCATGTCTCTTTTATAACTCATCATTGCTAATTTTATCCTTAAACAACTCCATCTTTTCGCCTCTTAGATTTCTCCAACGTATCATTGCATGCCTACTTATCTTAAACGCCCGTTTTCACCCCTGAAACTTAAGATCAATTACCATTAATTAGTCTATATTGGGTAGCAATACTCTTTCCTGGTATAATTTTACAGTCCTTACATATTAAACGATCACCTGCCCTTAATAAAGACAAAATCTATCTGGCTATTCTTCTGACCACTCTTAAACGTGATAAGGTGTTTATTCATTTTCCTGAAGCATGCATTTAGAAGAACTAAATCATACGCCACAACAAAATCTAAAACCATCTCACCCATTGCATTATTTTTCCCAATCCATAACCACCATGTACTTTCTCGAAAGTCCCCATTTCCTTCCCGACATGTTCATTCAAGTCTTCCCCAATAATTTTTTTTTTTTGTTAGGTATATTTTGAATAACTTCGTCTATTTTCTCCCAAAATTCTCGTCTAACATTTTCTTGCAGTTCAGCTTGGGGAGCGTACACACGAATAACATTAATCACCTTCCCTTCAATCACCAGCTTCATAGCTATCATCCTATCACCAATTCTCCTAATATCAATAACGTTATCCTTTAAATCCCTGTCTACCTAATGCCCACCGCATTCCTATATTTGTCCTTCCCCTTATATCATAATTTATGTTTCGTACTCTCAATTTCTCTAGATTTTTCTACAACCCACTTAGTTTCCTGTAAACATAAAATATAAATCCTCCTCCTACACATCACATCTACCAATTCTCGAGTCTTACTCGTCAGCATTCCTATGTTTCAAGTTGTCAACCTAAACTTATTCTCATGAACTAACTTCTTTATCTGTACCCGTCCACTATAACGTGGCAACCCTCGTTCATTTGACACCGTATCCGGACGAAATCACGGCGCGTTGCTTCCGGGTGATGCCCTAGCTCACCCTAACCCATTATTCACTACATCCGAGTGGTGGAAATATGCACGTTGCTAGTAGGGAATGCTCCAACGTTTAATATATTTGGACTCATGTCATAAAAATTATGACAAAATTTTCCACTGACTGTCAGCTACCTAACGCAATCCTCATCTTTTATCCGGGTTTGGGACTACCTGTGTGTAAAGAATAAAGTATCGAATTCCACAGACAAAGTTTTTATTTAAAGATAATTAAAAAAAAAATCTTTCTAGCTCTCTATACTTCTATTTTTTTTTTTTTTTTAAAACAATATCAACAATTAAGTCTTTGTATCATATCGTAAAAAGAATATCCACCCTACTAAGTTAGACATCAATTTCGTATTAATCGGGTAGGGTTATAAAACTATGTCATATAACCGATCAGGGTCATAAAACTGTCCCATATAATCCGTGATATTGGTGTTTATGTAGTATATGAGATTTGTGAAGTTGAATATTTGATCTCTTGTAGGTTTTATTTTTGTTTCAGTTGTAAAATTTGATAGTAAAACTGGACTAAATTCTAGACATTTAGGCCCCGTTTGGTTAGTGTTCCCAACCAAACCGGACGAAATCACGGCGCGTTGCTTCCGGGTGATGCCCTAGCTCACCCTAACCCATTATTCACTACATCCGAGTGGTGGAAATATGCACGTCGCTAGTAGGGAATGCTCCAACGTTTAATATATTTGGATTCATGTTATAAAAATTATGACAAAATTTTCCGCTGACTGTCAGCTACCTAACGCAATCCTCCTCTTTTATCCGGGTTTGGGACTACCTGTGTGTAAAGAATAAAGTATCGAATTCCACAGACAAAGTTTTTATTTAAAGATAATTAAAAAAAAAAAATCTTTCTAGCTCTCTATACTTCTATTTTTATTTTTTTTAAAACAATATCAACAATTAAGTCTTTGTATCATATCGTAAAAAGAATATCCACCCTACTAAGTTAGACATCAATTTCGTATTAATCGGGTAGGGTTATAAAACTATGTCATATAACCGATCAGGGTCATAAAACTGTCCCATATAATCCGTGATATTGGTGTTTATGTAGTATATGAGATTTGTGAAGTTGAATATTTGATCTCTTGTAGGTTTTATTTTTGTTTCAGTTGTAAAATTTGATAGTAAAACTGGACTAAATTCTAGACATTTAGGCCCCGTTTGGTTAGTGTTCCCAACCAAACCTAACCCAACCCAACCCAACCCAAAAATTGTGGGTTTGATTTTTGGGAACGCGTTTGGCAAACAAAAAACTCAATCCAACCCAACCCAAAAAATAGGAATTGATTCTCAAAATCCTAAAGAAACCAGAAAAAAAAAAAAAAAAAAAAAGTTGTTTCTTTTTATGCTAAAAAAATTCAACCCAAAGTTCTCAACTTCCATCTTCATCTGTCGGCCGACCACCACCACCCGCCGCCGTCCGCCGCCGTCCGGCGACCATCGCCGGCAGCGCTGCCGCCGTCCGGCGACGACCGCCGTCTCCGGCTACCTTCCGCTGCCGCCGACCATCTTCCGCGACCGTCGCCGGCAACCTTCGCCGCCGCCGCCGCCGTCCAGCAGCCGCCAAACACAATTTTTTTTTTTTTGTTTTAGAATAAAATCGTTACCAAACACATTCTGTTCTCAGCATAAAATAAAAATTGTCGTTACCAAACGTAATTTTGTTCCCAAAATTCTCAATCCAACCTAATTCAACTCAACTCAATCCATTCCAGTTGGGTTCAGAAAAGTGGAAACACTAACCAAATGCCACCTTAGATATTTCTCTTATTTAAAATTTGGTGTGTATTTAAAAGAACCATAAGATTTCAGATATGACATACTAGGTCCCTCATGTTTCATTTTGGCTTTAATTTCATTTAATCAAAAAATTTGTTAAGCAGATTAAACGAATTTTTATTAGTTTGGGATATTTTTGTCATTTTCTACTCCCTCTTTCTTTTTGCAACTACAAGAAATCATATTTTATTGCAAACCCATTCTTGCACCCACGCAACTTGTAATAATTATAAAGAATGAAAATTCACTATTTTTTATGAATTTTAATTGATTTTTTTGTCAAAATATACGACAAAACTCTTAATTCTGCATAATTATGAGATGCAGGAGTGCTAAAAAATATTCGAGATAAAAATGTCTTCTCATAGTTTCAAAGAGAGAGACGCGGAAAATGACGAAAATACCCAAATTTAATGGAATTCCGTTTGATTTTCCTCAACAAAATTCTTAAGGCCACGTTTGGTTAGTGTTCCCAACCAAACTCAAAAATTTTGAGTTTGATTTTTGGGAACACGTTTGGCAAATATAAAATTCAACCCAACCCAACCCAAAAAATAAGAATTTATTTTCAAAATGTTAAGCAAATGAGAAACAACCCAAAGTTTTTTTGTCCAAAAAACTCAACCCAAAGTTCTCAACTTCGGTCACCGTCCGACCACCACCCGTCGCTGGTCACCGTCCACCGCCGCCAGTCACCGGCCTCCGCCATCTGTCGCCGCCGTTCGGCGACCGTTGCCGGCCACTTCCGGTGACTGTCTCAGGACACCGTGCGTCGCCATCCGTCCGCCGCCATCGGCCACCACCGCCGTCGTCCGCGTCCGGCCACCATCTGACACCACCGCCGTCTAGCCGCCGCCGTCGCCAAACACAAAAAAAAATTTCAAAAAAAAAAAAATAGTTTTAGGACAAAATCGTTACCAAACACGATTCAGTTCTCAGCATAAAACAAAAATTGTCGTTACCAAACGCAATTCTGTTTCCAAAATTCTCAATTCAACTCAATACAATTTAACCTAACTCATTCCAGTTGGATTCAGAAAAGTGGGAACATTAACCAAACGTCACCTAATTGTTCCAAATTAAATTTGGAACAAGAGGGACCAAGACGTGTCACTTCTTGGGATAAATTTAATATCCGCCCCAAACTTAGAGTTAAAAATTTGACAAAAATACCTCTATATTGATAAAATTCGATCAAATTTTATAAACAAAGTTTATAATTGGACCGGATTGAAATGGAAGTGGAACTTGAGGGACTCAACATATAACTTTATAAATATCAAGGTCCACACAAGCACATATGCCAAACTTTTTGAGCAAAAATGTAGGTGACGTCTTGTTATTATTTCGGCTTTTCTGTTCACCTTTCAATAAATTTGTATGTAAATTTTGTTACTGTTTTTGGAATATTCCAATAATAAAATCATGTTTGGTAACGATTATTGTTTAGAAATTATTTATTTTAATTTATGAGAAAATAAAAAAAGAAACACATTTGGTTGAAACATTTATTTATTTTTCTTTAAATGTATAACAATGAATATGCATATTTCTTAGCCGGCGGGGTGGTAGTGGACAACGGGTGGTGGTGGTCGGCGAAGGAGTGGTGGAAATAGTTTTGTGAGAATGAATAGGAATCAATTTTTTTTGTTTATGAGATTCTTAAGAAATTCGAGAAATATTTTAAATGTGCAATTTTATTAAATTGCACATTTAATTCCTCAAATTTCATATTTGTTTCAATCCTCAAAATTAGGAACGTTATTAATTATTCTTAAAAAAATAGTTGTTCTTAACACATGCCTTCTGATAAAAATATTTTTATCTTTTATCACTATGGTAAATTTAAAGAATTTTTTTTTTAACAACTATTAAGATTTTTTTTTTCTCATTCTTCAGAATAATCGAAATTAGAAAACGGGTTACAGGGAAACATATCAAGTTTAGTGGATCGATGAAATGACAAAAATATCTTCATTATAAGGTCACCGTGCTGAGCAAGTTCATCTTCCATTCAAAATCATTAACATCATTTTTTATTTTCTGCATTTGAAACAAATGTAAAACTTAAGGGAATAAATATGTAATTTAACAAACTCTAGGTTGAATAAAAATTTATTTGCTTCTTAAAAAATAGTGTCATTCGATGAGAAGTTCCTTATTTCACCCTTAATTTTTAAAAAATCCCAGAGGCGAAAATAACTCGTGTTTTAGCCCCGTCTATTTTAAAAAGGCAAAAGTCCACTATACGCGTTTGCAGACGCGCGGTCACATGTAACAATTTTGTGTGTAAATTTTTGTTAGATATAACAAATATTACTGTATTTTGTAACATATAACTAATTTGTGTGTAGAAATTGGTTAGATGTAACAAAATTTATACAAAAATATATGTAATCAGTTACATGCAACTTAATATACACAAATATATGTAACTAATAATAAATTAATTTTTTAGTGTAATATTTGTCAAATGTCACAAATATTACACAGATATATGTAATCGTAACATGTAACTAATATTACATAAGTACATATAACAAAAAATATATAACAAAAAATGCACAGATATATGTAAAAATATAACAACTATTAAATTATAACTAATATTTGTTACATGTAGCTAATAGGAAAACTTTTTGAAAGGTTCTAAGATTCAAAAAATAACTTTCTAAGAATCATCTATGTGTAAAAAAAATTACTGTTATAAGACTCCATAAAATTGTGTTTTTATGGGATGAGACTTTTGGACAAATTTTTCTAACTATAATATTCACTATAAACTGAATTTATTCACCAAGTTCTCCCAATAATCCTTGCAATGCGAGATTAAAACTCAAGCGAAATCCAACTTAAAGGACTAAATCAAAACTTAGATCTTAGGCGGGACATTTTTAAAATTAAATATGTTTTCAATTTTTTGCAATTGAAACAAATGTAAAACTTGAGGGGATAATTGTGTAATTTGACAAACGTCGAGGTCCCAACATGGAATAAAATTTTATTTTATTCTTTAAAAATACAAATAAAGTGGTGGTTGAAACGGCTATAATGGCCGCCCCATTCTGACCCCTCACGGAAAACAACCCCAAACCCTTCTCGCTTCCGTGCTTCACTGTTGGCTCAGGTCTTCTTCACCAGCTTCACACATATATTCTCTCTCCTCTCTCTCTCTCTCTCTCTACTAGTCTCTTTCCAGGTTGCATTTGCATTTATATTCCACTGATTACATCTGTGTAGCGGTTTAGGGTTTGAAATTTTGAATTCGATCGGGTAACCATGTCTCTGAGGCCGAACGCTAGAACCGAGGTTCGTCGGAGCCGGTACAAGGTCGCCGTCGACGCGGATGAGGGCCGACGAAGGAGAGAAGATAATATGGTTGAGATCCGGAAGAACAAACGCGAGGAGAGCTTGCTGAAGAAGCGTCGCGAGGGCGTCCAACCTCAGCAATTCCAGAACGCCGCCGGCGTCTCTCCGGTCGAGAAGAAGGTGTGTCTGTTGCTTCCTTTGAACTCTTGTTTAACGTTTTATGGTGCGGTTGTTTTCTTGCTTTTTTAATCGCACTGTTAGCTCACTTATCGTCGAATAACATTTTTTTGGGCACTCTATTGATGGACAGACGTGATTATTGCTGATTTTTCTTGTCAGTATTGAGTAATATGGGCTATTTGTATTTCCTGAATTTTCAACACCTGCTCTGGTATTTTCTTGAGCTGGTTATTCAACCAATGCTCTTCTCTATTTCATTTCTTCCATTGCCAGTAACTGTAATCAACGATGGAAACTTGAAAAATTCTTTCGCATTTAAAGTGGTAGTAGTTGTAGTTGTAGTAGTGATGTGGTGCATGCTCTCTTGAATTGTTATTGTCATGTTAATATTTGCTGAGAGGCAAAATCAGTTAAATTAATGAATGGAGATTTTTAGAGTATTTTTTAAGCCCAGCATTATTGATTATGTGAACTGTTGGGTTTGCAATTAAAGAGGCAGTGTATGTCATGTGTTGTAGTTTTAATATTAGCTTCTTGTAGTGTATCATGTTCTGAGAACATTTATTTCGTTACAGCTTGAACATCTACCGGCAATGGTTGCGGGTGTTATGTCAAATGATGGCAACTTTCAACTGGAAGCCACCACTCAATTCAGGAAATTGCTATCAATAGGTTTTCCTCTATGACTTTTGTCCTTTCAAATTGATTATGTTATGTCACCCTCTTCAGGTATTAAGTCATTTCTTTGCCCCCTTTTTGTTACCTTTTTTACAGAACGCAGCCCTCCAATTGAGGAAGTGATCCAATCTGGTGTTGTTCCTCGATTCATTGAGTTTCTTGCCAGGGATGATTTCCCACAACTACAGGTTCGGCTAGGACCTTGACATTTTTGTTTTTGTTGTATAATGTGTATTTGCTGCCATTATTATTTGTCCTTGTTCTCTCTAATGTTGTGAGTTCTGTTAGTTTGAGGCAGCTTGGGCTCTTACCAACATTGCATCTGGAACTTCAGAGCACACAAAGGTTGTGATTGATCACGGGGCAGTTCCAATTTTTGTGAGACTTCTTTCTTGTCAAAGTGAAGATGTTCGTGAACAGGTATATACTTCAAAGCTTTACAGCTTACACGTTGGGTTGTAATATGATACATGTTGAATCCCACATTGATGTTGGGCACTCTGATATCCGTTAGCAGTGGTTTGTCAAAGTCCACCCTGCGTGTGAGAGGGCGTGTTGAATCCATCGCTTGTGTTACCTTATCCTGAGCTATATATAAGTGTAGAGGCAATCCTCTCCTCACAAGGCGTCTTTTGAGAGTGAGTTAGGCCCATTTCCTACAATACATGCAACTGTTCCTTTGCAATTAATGAATCACACCTGAACACCAATACACGAAAGGAAAAGCTTGTGGCAATGGGGGTCTTTATATTGCTACAATTGGCATAGTCTTTTATTAACAAATCTAGTTTTTAAGGATTTTTTTTTTGAATTTATCATTTTTTCAAGTGCATTGTGTATTTACTTGCAATAAAATGTTCATCAAAGTTATTAGCTTCTCACTTCACACAGTTTGATGGGGTATTGATGTATTAATTCAGTCTTTTTCCCCCTTGATTTTTTGTAGGCTGTATGGGCGTTAGGTAATATTGCTGGAGATTCACCCAAGTGTCGTGATTTGGTCCTTAACCATGGAGCTTTGATGTCATTGCTCGCACAATTCAATGAACATGCAAAGCTTTCTATGTTGAGAAATGCTACCTGGACATTGTCCAATTTCTGTAGGGGCAAGCCACAACCTCAATTTGAGCAGGTTAAGAGACTTCAGATATGCTCTATGGGAATTTAGCCTTTTTTGTCTACCGACACCAATTCTTAAGTTTGAACAATTGTTACAGACGAAGCCTGCTCTACCTGCGCTTGCTCACCTTATTCATTCAACTGACGACGAAGTTCTCACTGATGCTTGTTGGGCTTTGTCATATCTTTCTGATGGTACTAATGACAAAATCCAAGCTGTTATCGATGCTGGAGTATGCCCCCGTCTTCTTGAGCTTTTAAGGTGAGTGGTGGATTTACTTGTAATTTCTAAGGCATGTCTGTTGCGTGTCATATTTTGCTGAAAATAAATCATTTGTTTTCTATTTTCAGTCACCCATCACCATCAGTTCTAATTCCTGCGCTGCGTACAGTTGGTAATATTGTGACGGGGGATGATATGCAAACTCAGGTATTTGACAGCTTTCTGTTTCATATACTTTTGAAATCTTTCTTTCATTTTCTATATTTATGTTTTAGGACTAGGAAGGATGAAATTCCTGACTCCGAGACAAAACAAACGTGATTCTAGTAAAAATGTGTATTTTTTCCCTTAATTGAAATTTGACCTAAGTCCCATGTTAGTACCTATGGTTTCAATGGGAGCACATAACACCTTGAAGTATGTCAATCATTTCAATTAAGGACAAATCATTAACAGTGTTAGAATATGGACGGAAATTGGTCATGTGTCAAGCACATGACCTTTTCATTGAGGTTAGTATTGTCATTTTCTTTTGGAATACATAACACCCTGAAGTATGTCAATCATTTCAATTAAGGACAAATCATTAACATTGTTAGAATATGGACGGAAATTGGTCTTGTGTCAGGCACATGACCTTTTCATTGAGGTTAGTATTGTCATTTTCTTTTGGAATATATATTTTGCCTTTAAAATTGGAATGACTTTTTAATTAGAGTCCATTGAGTTAATTGAAGAAAAATGATATTACCCTTAATGAAAAACTCATGTGCCAGGCATAATTTGTCCTTAATTGAAATGATTGACATACTTTAGGATGTTATTTGTTCAAATTGAAACCATAGGGACCAATGTGGGATTTAGGTCAAACTTCAGGGGTGCAAAGTGTAAAAAGCTGTAATTTTAATTATTGAAGATTGTAAATGCTGAAGGTAGAGATGACACCTGGCCAAAAGACGTTTTTGTTGGCCCAAAGATCTATGTAAGAGGGGGGTGAATTGGGTAGTTTAAAATTTAAATCCAATTAATTATCCTTGATTAATTTTATCTTGTTTATTTGGAAACGTGATAACTAAAACTAATACACACAGAGAGTAAGGGATAGTGAAATTAACACTGGTTTGACGTTCTGATTATCCTTTCAGGTTATCATAGACCATCAAGCTCTTCCTTCCCTTCTGAATCTTGTGAGTAATAATCACAAGAAAAGTATCAAGAAAGAAGCTTGCTGGACCATCTCAAACATCACTGCGGGAAATAGGCATCAGATACAGGTTTGCATATCCAAAATCCACATGTTGTAATTGGCTTTGTATATTTTATATTGCCCCTTATTTTTTACTTTCTTTGAGAGTGAGCCTTGGGTACAATGGGTAAGGTTGTGTTTCATTGTGACCTGGAGGTCCCGGGTTCAAATCTTGGAAACATCCTCTTTGTATACTGGCTGCGTACATTTGGCCCTCCTCAAACCCCGCAATGGCAGGAGCCTTCGTGCACTGGATTGCCGTTTAATTTTATTTTATTTCACTTGGCAAAACAAAACCTATTTTCAATATAACAAAGCACATGGGTTTTGGCGGACGAAAAACCATAAAATGGTGGAGAATTCTCCAATTTCTTATCCAATCTAACCACGATGTTTAATTTTCGTCCACATGAAAAATATTCAGGCTGTAATTGAGGCTGGCATAATGACCCCTCTGGTGCAATTACTTCAACATGCTGAGTTTGATATCAAGAAAGAGGCTGCTTGGGCGCTTTCAAATGCTACATCCGGTGGAACCCATGAGCAAATCAAGTAAGTACCTTCCTCCATTTATTTATACTAGTGTCTGTGGCACACATTCATTATACCTTTTTTTAATAATTAGTAACTGTTGAATCCCACACACTTGTGTTACCTGATCCTGAGTTATATATAAGTCTAGGGTAATCTTCCTCTTTCAAGGTGTTTTTTGGGAGTGAGTTAGGCCAATTGGGTTTTACATAGTATCAGAGTCAGTCCTTCTGTCTGATGTTGAGCGTGTTGAATCCCACGTCAATGTTGGGCCCTCCGTTATCCGTTCGTAGTAGTTTGTCAAAGTCCACCCTGCGCGTGGGGGAGCGTGTTGAATCCCACATTGATATTAGGCCCCCCGATATCTGTTCACAGTGGTTTGTCAAAGTTACCCTGTGCGTGAGGGGGCGTGTTGAATCCTACATCACTTGTATTACTTGGTCCTGAGTTATATATAAGTCTAGGGGCTTTCTAGGCATCTTTTGGAAGTGAGTTAGGTGCATTGGGTTTCTACACTAACATTTGAATAATAATTGAAATGAAAAAAATTGAAAAGAAAAGAATTATGGTATACCAAAAGAAAAAATTGAAAAGAAAAGAATTATGGTATACCAAAAAATAACTGTCGATCCTTGCTCTCCCTATATATAGTGGGGGGAAAATTAGTAGAAACAAGTTACTTACAAGGGTTTTTATCAATTTACACCCCTTAAAGTTAACCATTATCTTGCTTAGGCCCCTATGGTTTCAATTTAAACACACAACTCCCTAAAGTTTCCCAAATTATTAATTCCGTTGAAATTTTGTTGGCAAATAGTCACTTGTCCCATGTGTGACTATTTATAAGGAGCTGCTTATGTATTGTATATATTCTAGTACTGCTGTTTTTGTGGGATCAGTGATAAAAGATTGTATAAAATATATATTTGTCTTTATGTAAAATATTTGGGGGTGGGGGAGGGGAAGGGGTTGAAAATGCTCATAAAGTCCCTTGAAAATAGTAAGGTGCAAGATACATGACTATTTGCCATCCAAAATTGTTACAAGGTTAATGATTTGAACTGAATTAGAATGATTGGGAAACTTCACGGTGTCATTTGTTTAAATTGAAATCACGGAGACTAAAGTGGAATAATATCAAACTTCAAGGTGTTCAACGTCATAAACCTCGAAGTTTTTATTTTTTATTTTTTAGTCATTCGGTTAACATGAACTAGATTGAATCCATCAAGTTAATGTTAACTGAGATGTTAACTACAATATTGATAGACTAAAAAATGAGTTGAAAATAAGTTGGTCGGAACTAAAAAATAACTTGATCTAAATATATTAGTATAAAAGAAGCTTGAAACCCAAAAATAGAGGACTGTATAATAAGAACCCCACATAGTATAAACTCACTGTTTTTGTTTCTTATTTTTGGTTGATAGCTTCTTGGTGAGCCAGGGTTGTATAAAGCCGTTGTGTGATCTCCTAGTTTGTCCTGACCCAAGGATCGTCACGGTCTGTTTGGAAGGGCTCGAGAACATTCTCAAGGCGGGAGAAGTTGAGAAAAATTTGGGGAACACGGGTGATGTGAATGTCTATGCACAGTTCATTGATGAAGCCGAGGGCTTAGAGAAGATTGAAAGCCTTCAAAGCCACGACAACAATGAAATATATGAGAAGGCGGTTAAGATTCTTGAAATGTATTGGGTGGAGGACGACGACGACGACGATGAGCAGAAGGTGCCACAAGTGGATGCTTCTCAATTTGGTGGAAATCAATTTCCAGTACCGTCCGGTGGATTCAATTTCGGTTGAAAGGTATGTATGCATTTCATTCAAATTTCAATCATGAGAATTATTTATTTATTTTTAATAAATAGAGGACTATATAGTAAGATCCCCATTAAATTAAATAGTAGAAAATAGACTCTCCGAATGCAGGAGGGTAAGGTTGCGTACATCTGACCCACCCGAAACTCTGCAACGGAAGAAGTCTTCATGTACTGAGTTGCCCCTTTTGGAGTAAAACATAAAGAGCCAGATAAGATTATGGAAAAATTATTATTTTCCCTTCAAATAATTTACTTTACCATATCTTTATCGTCGTTCTACTTTGTCGTACATCCGACCCACCCGAAACTCTGTAATGGAGGGAGCCTTCGTGTACTGATTTGCCCTTTCTGAAGTAGAACATAAAGAACATAATAAGATTATGGAAAAATTATTATTGTGCCCTTCAAATAATTTACTTTACCATATCTTTATCGTCGTTCTACTTTCATAATTTTTAGTCCTGCAAATAAGTTTTCAATCTTTTTGTTAATATCAACTAGTTGTGGAATACATTTATCTCGTTGAATCTCTCCTTTTGACATCAATTAGGACTAAAAAATAAGTTGCTCTAAAAACATGATAAAAAATGTAGAAAACATTAAATAGAGGACTACATAATAGGAACCCCATTTTGTGTTTAATCGACAATGAGAGAGAGTTGATGTGGAATTTTCTGTTTTTTCTTAATAAATCTGAAAAATCGAGAAAATAGCATGATACATTGTTCTACTATATAGCAATAAAACGCATGTATGAGCGTCATTATGTCGTTTTTATATAGTTACATAGTATATATATCGGTTGATTGAGCTATATGCAAATATTGCCTAAAGGTAGTATATTGGTTTTTTAATTTATTAGTGTAAAAAGATAGTAAATAAAAAAGAGGTGTTTGCACTTTGTATTTGGGAAGTTGTGGAAATTCCACTTTAGCCCATTTACTTTCAATTTAAACGCGTTAAACTATGCAGGATCTATATTGTGTTAAGTCAGTCCAAATTGGTAATTCTGTCATTTTTTATGACGGAAATTAGTCACGTGTCAAACACTGGATTACCCACATTGGAGAATTTCCTCATAGAAAATGACGAAAAGACTAAATTGACACGATTTGGATACTTCAGGATTTAATGTGTTCAATTGGAAGGATAAAGGCTAAAATAAGATTTATTTGAAACTAGTTTCAAGGTTGCTAAGTGCAAAAAGTTCTAAAAATGGTCAATTAAATACAAATGTAAAACTTAAAGGGTATAAAATATAATTGGATTTAACCGTTTTGGACGTGTAACTTTTTTGGATGGAATTTTTTCCCCTCAAAACTTTTATGATCCGATCTCATCTATCTACTCCGATCAAATCAATCTCAACCATTAACCAAGATACATTTTAAAAAACTTGTTGAAACATGGTTTCTTGGCTCAATTGTTGGGTTCAAAACTTTTATGATCGAATCTGATCCATCTATTCTGATCAAATCAATCTCAACCGTTAACAAAAATACATTTTAAAAAAACTTTTTGAAACACGGTTTTCTTTGCTCAATTGTTGGGTTTGGATTTATGCAGGATGGTGGCGAATCGCTTGTCGGAATGAAGTCAAAAGAGTCCTGGTTTGCGGTCTGTTTGGACGGGGCATTGTCTCGTTTCCTGGATCTGGTACAAAGACCAAGTGATGCTAAACAAGTCTTTACCTAAATAAGGAAGGGGGGATTGGGGAAAGTCTGTTTTGAATCTCGGCATGTATTTTTGAGTCTGTTTTTGGTAGCTTCTTGTAGGATTTGGGTTTAAGAATCCCCCTTCCAACAACACCCCCCCCCCCCCCCCCCCCCTCCCCTGTGAAGGTCATGCAGAGATCCTTTTAATTTTTGTTTTTTGGATTGGAAGTCTTTGCAAAATTGAGAGTTGTCTTTTGGAGACATGCTTGCTTGCTTGCTATGTAGTATTAGGGTTGTGTAAAAAAAATTTGGTACAATTCAGCAAAAATTCTTTTTGTTAAATGAAATGTTTTCTTTTTGAGAAAAATTGGAAAAAAATCAAATTGCAGAAATCACTTTTTTTTTTTAAGAAAATATTTTATTTACGTGCGCGTACTTTAATTTTAGCTGCACGTATTAGAATTTATAGAAACATTAATTTTTTAATTAGTATTGTAGTTAACCATCATTCCATTGCCGCGGCCGGTTTTGGCTACTGTTGTTCTCTGATTGTCTGTTTGTTAGATTCAACTATTTTTTAGTAGCATTTTTTTAATATAGTTTTTGGTTACATTTTTTTATTTACACTTAATTAATTTTTCGATTATTGATTGTAGAAAATTACATTTAAAAAATGTAACTAAAAATACACTTAAAAATACATTTATAGAAACAATTATATGTAACTGAAAAAAATTCTAGCAGTGATTGAACTTCGACAATTGTAGGTATGAGGTTCAACGGTGGGTGGTGACAGAAGGTGGTGTCGACAAGCAACGATGCAAAACTTAATTATATTTGATTAGAGATATAAGTGAGTATTGACTATGAAACAAAAACACAAGGCAAAAGACTAAAGATATTTATACTGAATTTAAAATTAAAATATGATAAATTATGGATTAAACTCTCTAATTGGGACTATTTACCAATTATTCCATATTTTTATATTTCAAATTATATTTTTAGGTGTGCATTAATTTTATTTTTACTTTTATTAATTAAATATAATTGATATTGAATAAAATTCTTGATAATTGAGATAGTTGGTACATAGGAACATAGCAGTCCAAATTTAAATTGAGATTTTTTTTGTTTTATTTTATCCATAATTTAAGGGAAAATTGGTTATTAGTCCTAAATGACATATATAATTTTTTCCGCTTAAGAGTTAAGACAAAAATCTAGATTTAGTCCCTTAAGTTGGTTTTTACTTGAATTTTAGTTCCACACGTGTAGGCATTGCATGGATTATAGAGAAAACTTTGGTAAGTAAATTCGTATTATATTAGTTATAACTTAATAATTAACTAGATTTACATATATTTGTGTAATATTAGTTACACGTTACAAATTACATGTATTTGTATAATATTTGTGACATTTAACAAATATTATAGACATAAATTAGTTTAAAATTAATTATATGCATTTGCATAAATTTAATTACATGTTACAAATTACATGTATTTGTATAATATTTTTTACATTTAACAAATTTTTACATACATATTGCAAAATACAGTAATATTTATAACATCTAACAACAATTTTACACACAAATTAGTTACATGTAACTGCGCAAGTGTAGGCGCATGTATTGGGTCTTTCGTTTTTTTTTAATTGGTAAAACTAAAATACAAGTTGATTCCACCCATGAGATTTTTTTAAAATTAAGGATAAACTAAGGAATTTGAAACCAAATGCCGCTAGATTTAATTATGTAATACATAATTATTTATATTTCATTTATTTTATTTTTTGATAGCAATGCTCACGTGTCATGCACGTGGAGATCCATTTCAAATGACAGGGGCATTTCTGTTATTAATTGAAACATAAGGCCGAATAATGAAGTATAATTTTCTCTTCCAGAAAAGGGGTATATATATATATATCTATATATATATTTGAAACGGCCTCTCCGATCACTCACCGAAAAACAACGATTCAAATTCTTCCCGCGCCCGCCGTTCATTCTTCAACAAGTCTGCCTGCGATTTTGATTTTTCAATTTGATAAGCATGCCTCTGATGCCAGGGCTAAAACCGCCGTTCGTCGGAGTCAGTACAAGTTCACCGTTGCTGCGGAGGAGGCCCGCAGAAGGAGACGAGATCGTATGCTTGAGATCCGGAAAAATACTAAGGAAGAGGTCCAAGACTCTCTAAACAGACTTCTGGAAGCTATTCAAGCTAAGGATTTCGATGAACTCGAGCGGAAGGTGTGTGCCTCTTCTTACTTCGAAATCTACGTTCTCATCGGAATCTGTTTAATTGCTTTTTGGATCAGCATATTCAGACAAATCTCGCCGTTAGCTACTGTGATTTGTTCTATCCTAGAGAATTTTCAATTCGATAAGCATGCTTCCGAGGCCGGACGCTAGAACCGCCGTTCGTCGGAGCCAGTATAATTTCACCGTCGCTGCGGAAGAAGCCCGCCGAAGGAAACGAGATCATATCGTTGAGATCCGGAAGAACATTAAGGAAGAGATCCAAGAGGACTCTCTCAAGAGACGTCTCGAAGCAATTCAAGCTAAGGAATTCGAAAACAGTATTAAGCATTAACGCTTATGAACTCGAGCAGAAGGTATGTTTCTTCTTCCTTCGAACTCTAGGTTCTTATCGGAGTCTATTTAATTCCTTTTTGGTTCATCATATTCAGACTTAGATCTCGATTCTCGCCATTAGCTGCTGTGCTTTGTTCTAACCTAGCTCGGATTGACTTTTAGGCTTTTTTTTCATGAATTGGAAATTACGATTGATGCGTAGTACCTTCATGCGTTGTTCTAAACCTTGATCGGCTTGTCTTGTAGATCGGGTTCAGGTAAATTGATTTTCGGTTCAATAAAAACTTCCCTGCAGCTCACCACCCTCAACGCCGGAGGAGGTATTCTCTTTCTTCATCTGAACTCTATGGTCTGATCCAATTTCAATTGATTGCTTCTCTATCTGGGAATTCACCAATATCATCAATCATCATCTACTCTAAGGTGGTGTTTGGTATGCGGAATTCAAGATGATATTGAAATGACCATGAGAATAATCATTTTATTTCTATGTTTGGTACATAAAATTTAGTCCCATTTTTATTACCAATAAATCCTTAATCTCACAAAGTATGAGATTAACCAATACTGTTTAAAAATTAAATTAAATTATTATTTTACCCTTTGATATCATTACAATACTACATGTAATCCCTTTCGTCATCAAACATAGGAATGATAATGATCTTTCCATTCTATTACTATATTAATTCCAATCCTATTGTCATTCCATTCTAGCGTACCAAATGCAGCGTAATGGTATTTTTGGTAAGAAACATTAAAAATGAAAATAAAATAAAAAAATTAGAGGATAATATTTTTAGTAAATATAAGTAGACAGTAATCCTTCACCAAGATTATACCTTAAATATTCTTGCTCATTTTCATACATACATATATATACATATATATATATATACATATATATATATACATATATATATATATACATATATATATATATATGAAGGGCACTCATTATAGTTTTGATTTTGATTTTTTGAATACATATCAAGTTTTGATAATACTTGAAACATTTCTTACCATATTTTTTTTTATAAAAATATAGTTGCAATATAACTTTTTCTTATCTTTTAATTTTTTTTTATTTTTAATTTTATATATTTACTCTTGTTTTAATTTTTTATTTATCAAATCATATTTTCATTTTTTTTTGTTTTCTTTAATTTTTTGCATTTGTTTTTCTGGTTTTTCAATTTTTTATTTTTTACTTTTTTACAACTATCATACCAAAAAGTAAAAAAATAAAAAAAAACAAAAAACGAGAGAGAGTAAAAAATAGAAAAGGGGTGTTAGGTTTAACTCTTTTTTGTTTGGTTAGGGAAAAAAATTTAGAAAGAAAATTTAAAAAAAAAAAGAAAAGAAAAAAGAAGTTGTTTGGTAATCCTTATTGGCCCTCTTTGTGCAAATTTCAATGGAGAGTTCAACCAAATCGATTATGTTTTTTCAGTTTTGTTGTAATTCAAAGTCGCTTTACCTTTCGGTTAATTGACTTTCTTCGTCGCTTATACTTTGGTCTTCTTTTATTTTAACTCTTAATTATAAAAATTTAGACACGATCCCTCTTCTACTTTCGACTTGTTGGATTATGGAGTGAGTCAGGTCGACACGTAAAACGTCCACATGGACCTCATGTTTCATGGAGAATCATCATGTGAATGGGTGTACCTCTTGGAGGTCTTAAAGATCATATTTATTCAATAGACACCTATTGGAATTGACACATCCTTTGAGATTTTCTCTATAAATATACGTTGATAGTAACTTGATACCTCTAAATATGTGTTGTATTTTGTGTAATTTTTATTATATCTAATAAATTTTTACACACAAATTAGTTACATATTACAAAATATAATAATATTTATTATATCTAACAAAAATATATATACAAAATTGTTACATATAACCGTGCGTTTGTTGAAGGGGCGTGCAATGAAATCCTATCATGCGAAACTAAAATATAAATTCTTTCTCTCTCGGAGGTGCGTGCAATGAAATCCTATCATGCGAAACTAAAATATAAATTCTTTCTCTCTCGGAGGTTTTTAAAAATTAAGGGTGATATAAAGGGTATCCCACCAAATCACCCTAATATATATATATATTAATTTGAAATTAAAAATTATATATGCTTCTTGTCGGATTCTAGACTCTACGCGCAAGTCTCATCATTAAAAAAGAAGACACAATAAAGCAGGTGATACGATTACTCCAGCAGTCACTAGAACCCTCCGCCACGTCATCAGAATCCGATACGTGTCACTATATGAAACGACCTTATACCTTGTGCTAATCTTTGTCCAATTCTAACCGCGGCCTAAATCATAGATTTTTGAACAACAGGGAAATCTCCGAAAACAACACAATGCAATCCAGAGTAGCTGTCGGAACTGCGGCGTCAAACCTCCGCCGTGTCCTTTTTCCGGCATCAAACGGCGACGCTCTCCGGCGGTGGAGCCAGGCGTTACCCACCGGCCGGGCGGCTGATCCCGCCATCCATGCTGAAGACCCTCAAGTAAGTAAAGAGGCTATTCCAATTAATACTCTTGTATATTTATATTTAGGGATTTTCTTCCTCCTATTTTAGAACAAAATAATTTTATTTTTATCCACGCAAATAAAATCTTATTCAAAATTTCTATTAAAAAAAATATGCATAGACTCCTGCAATATATAAACTGGGACAAGTTTAAAATTAAGTGAAATTTATTTATAAAAATAAAAAAATTGAAAGTGATAATTGTTTTGTTATTTTGAATAAGTTTAATTTTTGTATAATTTTAGTAGTTTTTTTTTTTTTTTAATTATTTTAGGACCCTGAAAAAAAATTAGTTGGTTATTTCAAATTATTTATTATAGTTTTATATTTTATAAGAAAGGTAATCAATTTAAAAATTAATATAAGTCAGATACATGATATTATGAGAGTGCAGCGAGTGATCGGGTCTTTTACCTTGTTTTTTATGTTTTAACTAAAAAACAAGTTTTTTTTTTTTTTTAATGCTTGGGACTGGAAAAACAAGTTGCAATTGTAGGGTAAAATAAGGACTCACTGCGAACATCCTAAATATAATTTGTTTACACAAATTAGTTATCAATAACCTTTTTAGTCTGCCCTAGCTCAACTGATAAAACACACTTGAACTAAAATTGAGGGATCTTTGTAAGGTCAGGGGATCGAATCTGCAGAAGAATATTTGTTGTGCAAAAAAGCACTTGTTGGGAGGGACAGTCACGCACATATCTCGAACAAGTTAGTCTTTCTCTCTTTGTGGGAGTTAGTCTTTCTCCCTTTGTGGGTAGGAGACGCTTAGGTTTCTCTCTGTGTGGATAGAGAGACACTCGTCTGTGTGGATGGAGAGACACTCGTGATATATAAAAAAAAAACTTTTTATGGTTAAATTGGAGGATAATCAGTTTTTATTTTTAATTATTATTATGATTAATGTTATAGGGCGAGGAAGTAGATGCTGCAGCTAAGGCGGCTATGGCGGAGGAAGAAGCCGATCATAAATCCAGTAAAGAAAGCTCTCCATTTGAGACCCCCAAAACCCCATTTGCCTCTTCTCCACATCTTTCCGGCACCCCCGTCAACCAACCAGTCGACCCCACAACTCAGCAGAAGCGCCGGAATTCCACCACCCCCACCACCCGACCCATCGACGACGTGAGCTGTGCCGCCGGATTTGATGAGTCTTCGTCGCCGGACGATTCAGAAGGGAGGAGAATTCAGAGGAAGGAACAAGAGGAAGATGATAAGGAGTATTTCGAGCACCACAAAGCTTCGCCGCTGTCGGAGATCGAGATGGCGGATACCAGGAAGCCGATCACACGGGCAACCGACGGTACGGTGGATTCACCATATTATGGAGGGGATCCGCAGGGTGTGATAGTGTGGCGGCCAGAGCAGCTTGATACGGCTGAAGAAGCACTCAAGAGGGGGATGGAGATATGGAAGAGGAATGCGACGAGGGGGGATCCGGATTCGCCGCACGGTAGGGTTCTGAGGGAGCTCCGGGGAGAGTATTGGTGATGGAAACCTTAGCCGGCACCAATATAAAGGAACAGAGAAATGGTGTTGAAAAATGTATATATAAGTATGTTAAATGTGTGCTGCGTTATTATTATTTTCTTTTGCTGTTCTTAAAATTCATGTAATTGTTTGGGAGGTAACCATGAGAGTATGAGACGTCTACAAATTTGTGGACACTACCGGGGTGGTCATGCCATAGCCCGGGTCAGGCCTGGGTTTTAGTTAGGATATTACAAAAAATACTAGGTTTTAGTTCGGTCTGGCCCCATGGTCGGATTTTACTTTCATGTTTAAGTTCGGTCCTATTAAAAAAATCAAGCTCAAGTTCGGTCCTAAATTTAATTGGGTTTGAAAATCAAAGTCTAAGTCTTGCCTATAGATGTAAAACTAAAGCCTAATGGCATGTTTGATAACCACTTAAAAATTTATTTTTAAGTGTTGAAAATTTAAGTACTTAATTTTAAGTACTGAAAATATCATAAGATTGTTTGGTAAAATTGTACTGAAAATTAAATAAAATTTGTATTTTAAAAATTGTTTAATTTACCTAACTATCTTTGAATCAATAGATTATGAAAAAAAAAAAATTGAGACCAAAATAATAATTTTTTTTTTTTTTAAATATGATTTTTTTTTTTAAATTATATTAAAAATTATGCAGATTGTTTAAATTAAATTATAACAATAATTTAAATATAAAATAAAATTAAAATCCTAAAATAATTCAAAGTTAATCTAATTCTCACTAAATTTAATCCTAATTAAACCTTCATAGGGGATTAAGGGTAAAATAGTCAAAACATATTTTTTTTAAGTGAAAAATAATGGAATACATTAAACAAAATAAAATAAGTGAAGAAGTCTTAACTTAATTTTTTACTCACATTTTGACTTAAGTTTTAAATTAACTTAATTAATTAAGTGATATTAATTGTATTTATCAAACAAATTTAATTAATTAAGTACTTAATATAATCAGTTTTAAGCAGTTATTTATTTATTTTTTCAAACATGTCCTAAGTTTTTTTTTAAAAAAATAGGGCCGAGTTAGACATGCCTCCGGGCCTACTATGCCTCTCCTACACTAAATTGGACGAACGAGGGAGGAGACAACAATGGATAAAAATAAAATTGTTAGAGAGAATTTTGTAAGAAAATTATTTACATGTGCATGTTTTCCTTTTTCGGATACCATTTCTGAACATATGCGAACGGTAGATTCATCTATCAATGAAAAATGTGAGTAGGTTTTATTTAGGCCGAGACCATAAAAATTAATTTAATAATATTAAATTTGATTGAAGGAATAAATCCTTGATCGACTGATATAGCATACCGTTCAATCTAACAAATTATAGAATTTTTAAAGTTCGACTGATATAACATACCATCCAGCCTAATAAATTATAAGAATTCGTAAAGTTTGAGAGCGGACATTGGAATTATTTGCCAGTCCAAGTCTATTCACTACAAAATGCAAAAAATTCAAACCAGGCTCTAAGACCGGCTTGATTTTATATTTTTTATAAAAAAAATTTCAAATACATTATATAATTTTTAAGTAAAAAATATAATTTATACAATTATCTTGAACACTAGTCTTTTAACTTAGAGAGTGGTCTCATGCTTATATGGGTAATATCTTATAATTAATTTATTTTGTGTGTAAAAAATTATATCTTATAATTAATTTATTGGTTTTTTATTGTTTAGACCAAATTTAGTTTTCTCTTTCCTCAATTAACCTGTTTTTGAAAAAAGATATTTTTTAAACTATTTTAGAAACATTCTTAGTGAAAGATCCTTTTCAAAAAAAAAAAAAAACTGAATGGGCAATAATACTCTTCCATATATCTATCAAAACTCTAGGTTCTAAATTAATTTCATTCCCTAAATTGTGAGCTCTCTCAGCCACTTCCCCAATTCCTTGTGAGCTCTCTCAACCGCCGCCGAAGAATGATTACCGCCGCTGCTGCCGTGAACGATGAATGACCGATTTGTGACCGTGAAGATGACCGATTTGCGACCGCGAAGAACTACCCCATCGCCGCTGTGCTCCCTATTTGCGAAGACGATGAGCCGCCCTCGCCGTCGTTCTCCGATTTGCGAAGACCATGAACAACCCATTGCCCCCGTGCTCCGATTTTGCGAAGACGATGAACGATGGTCACGACTATTGTTCAAATCTAGTTCAGACGGCGGTCGGTGGACGAAGACGACCGATGAACCATCGCTGAAGACGGTTGTTGCAATGGTGGGTTGCGGTGAACGATTCGGCGGTGGATGTTCACAACAGGCGATTTTGTGGTGATTGATTTTGCGACGGATGTTAACAACAGTCATCTGTTCATCATATGTGAATATTCATATTGGTGTGTCTCTTTGTTTTCTATGAATGTTTATGTGTGTTTTTGTTTTTTGTGAATGTTTTGCGATGGATGTTTTGTTTTTGCTGCTATTTTATTGATTGTGTTATATGTTTGTTTGAATGTTCATGTTGAGTTGTTTCTCGTTCTCGTATCTGATTTGAACGTTCTCAGATTTAGTTTTGCTCTCTTTATTTTCTAGATCTCGGTAAATGTTCATGTGAAAATACATAGATATGATGTTCATTCTCAATGTGTAGATTGGTGAATGTTTGATTTTGCGATTTTGGTGAATATTCATGTCCGATTTTTATTAAATACATTTTGAATTTGTGATTTTTGTAAATATTCTCAAATTTTGATTTGTTGTTTAGACAGTATTAGGAATGTTCAGGGAATTTTTTTCTCTATTTTCATATATGAAACATTCTAGATTTATAATTGGGTTGAATGTTCATGTTGATTTGCTCTCGTTTTCAAATCTTGATTTTTTTTTCCAAAAACATGAATATTCACAAATCAACAAAAAATTACCAAAAAAAATTAAAATTCATATTGTTAGAAAGAGTATTTTTTGTAGATTAATTTGGTGTATTTTTTTATTTTTTTTATTTCTATCAACCGTGAATCGTGAGGGGTGATTTTGGTGATTTGGTGGGTTTTGAAAAAGTGAACACTCGCACTTTTTAACAAAATGACATAAATTGTAAATATAACACAAATAAGGGGTAATGACTAGAGACTAAACTCTAAGAGGTCTATGGGGACCAAAAATTTAATGTAGACATATGAAGGATCATTTTCTCAATACACTATCTTCTAAGGACCAAATAATAAAATTTCCTTAATTTATTTGATGTATAATATTTTTTTTTAAATAGTGGATGGACGACAAGACCAAACCGATTTTAAATATAAATGGCTAGGTCTAAGTCTGGTTTTAAAAATGATTGGGCTTAATTTTTTAGACTTGACCCTATTCATAAGTTTGAACTTCTAGTCTAAGTCCTAAAGAATAGCTAACGGGTTGGGTGGGCTTCCGAACCGTGGACACCTCTAATGAGGGCTAAGGACAACTCTGACCCACTAGCCATCTCAAGAGCGAAATAGTATAACTACCAATTTGGCTAACCAAAATTAGAAAAATAAGTTCCAACTAAAGAGCTATCACCATATTCATTTTACTTTATAATTATCTTAGGAGTTATTTCTATCTAAGGTAGAGAGATTAACTAAAAATTGATAAAAATCACTAAATTTTTTTAGGTAAACTTATACGCACTTCAACTAATTAATTTCTTAGATAATCTTAAAGACGTACTCCCTCACATCAATCTAGTGCATTTTAAGATATTCAAGATTTAATTTTGAAGTGCCCCGCAAAAGAATCGATCCTTGATTGACAAGAAAAATAGATACTTTTCCTTGGCTACGAACTAACATTTTTTGGGTGCCAATGTGCCTAGCCATTTTTTTTAATTTTTTTTTAACTCACGAATGTCGCTACACTCACACAGAGTGTGAGACTAATCTCGTTCGAGGTTACAGCCACCCTTCCTAACAAGTGTTTTTCCACAAACTCAAATCTCTGACATTACAGAAATCCCTCAACTGCTTTCACTCCAGCGGACTTTACCACTTTAGCTATACTATATTGATACCAATATGCCTATTTAATGCCAATATTATCTATTCCAATAAATATTTACTTACTTAAAATTAAAATATTAATGAATAATTTTTTCGATTAACATAATTACAAAATAACACCTAATTTTCATTAAAAAAAAAACATTATCCATAACACACAATATTTATTTTAACAAATAAAAACACATATTTAAATTGTAGTTGCTCTTTTTTGTTTTTTCAGTTTCTCAGGGTATTCTCGCACCACGGTCGACAGAGATTAATCTCGAGAAATTATCAGGCGTCAGAAACAGGAATCTCTCCCAACATATTACTTTCCATACACAACTCCCTATGATTTGATCTGAAAATAGTTACGTAAAGAGTCCAAGTGCTTACCGCTTAGACCAACTCATGGTAAATTGTAGTTGCTCTAAAGCGTTCAAACGTTGAAGTAACGTCACGCCAACTCATCGTCTAAATAAAAACATGTATAAATTAATATCACATTTAATTTTTGAAATTCTACATCTCATGTGATATTGACCTTGGTGGTGCCAACATAGGGGCCCACTGTCCTCTTGTTTCTCCACCTCCATGATGATAAGGTATTTTGACACTTTGCACACCTAAAGTTTTATCATTATTTTACTTTGGTCCTTATAATTTAAATTTAAACATATAACAGTCCAAAATTTCATAATCATCCCATTTTAGTCCAAATTGAAAATTTCATTATAATTTTAGATGGCAAATTGTCACCTGTTGTGTACTCAACTATTCGCATTTCGATTATCTTCCTTTGCTCTTCATAAATTTTCTATAATATATATATATATGTATAGGTGCGACACTCCACCGCTTCACCTCGTTTAAAAACAATAAAAAAAAAGAAAAGAAAGAGGATCATGTGACACTTTCACTAAAAAAAAATGTTTGACCCGGATTCACTTGGAATAATATGAGAAGAGGCTTTGCAAACAAGAAGAGACTTGATCATGCGGTTACCAATGGAAACAATAGCCTGACAAGAGATTCGATCCCATTTGGATACCCGGATACACCCCCATAAACTTTAGTAATATTATTAATCAATTTTATAATGAGTATTGTTTTACCCATGATTTTGTTTTTTAGTCGAATTTGCTTATTCCTTTTTGGGGAAAAAAACATTCATACACATAACTGTAGTTGAATTACTCTAAAATAACTCTATTTTCATTATTAATAAACTGAACCGACTGAAAAAACCAAGATGGAGAAGTCCAGTAAATATAAATATGGATCCCAATAAAACAAGTTATAATGCTAAAAGATTAGAAAATAAAATAAGTTATAATGCTAAAAGATTAGAATCGTCAAAAAAGAAGAGAATAGGAATCCTTTTTTTGAAATTTTTTGACTTTCGTGCTTTGGTGAGTTTCCAAGATCTTGACTATTTGGGCGAGGATGGGAGAGAGGGAAGAAATAAGGAAAAAGCTGGAAATGTCTATAAACCACCTTAAAAATAGTCACATGCACAACAAGTATCTATTTTTAGTCCAAAGTTATAATGGGTATAATGATTGCATTGTAGTCGGATAGTTGGGAAACTTTAAGGTGTTAAAACATCTCCAATAAGGATTAACATTTGGGTGTGGAGCACATGAATAATATTATCGCACTTGTCGGTGCTCCAACAATATATTTTAATATATTCTAATTTACCGGCGATAGACAATCGAAAAAAAATTTAGTTGAATATGACTGAAAATTATAACTAAAATGAATATTAAAAACAAATGCTACTAAAAGAATAATTAAATGTAACTAAAACAAATTCCAATGATTGGCATTAGCCAAAATCTAATGGCTAGAGTTTGAGAGTCAGGGGCGGTGGAACAAAAATTGGTGATGTAACCCTAATTGGAACATTAATATTTCTATAAATTCTAATAGATGAGTTCATTTTATGATTTTTTTTATTAATTTAGTTTCATTATTAAAATATCCGAACAACTGGCTCTTAAATTAAATTAAAAGAGTATTTCTATGGCAAGTCCCTCATTTCACATTTAATTTAAAATTTAAAAAAAAAAACTCATACGTAATTACAACTTGTGTTTTAATTCCGCGCATTAAAAAAGACGGAAGACCCAATATACGCATTGCCTTCTCGCAGTTACATGTATTAAATTTACGTGCAAAATATTTGTTAGCCATAACAAATATTACACAAGTATATGTAATTTGTAATTAATATTACACAGATACACGTAACTAATATTACACAAGTATGAGCACATATGAGACAAATACGCAAGCAAAAATCAATTTACATGAGACTAATAATAGATTACACCCGTTATTGGGTCTAATCACCGATTATCCCAAAATTAAAACTACGAAGACTAGAGTAAATTTTTTGTTAAACCTCAAGGGTACAAAGTGTAGAAACCCCTAATGCTAAATAGAATCCAATGGGTTTGAACGCAATGTGATATTATAATAGTAGTAGTAGAAGTAGTGCGTAGTTAATCATCAAAGGCCATGTGCAACGACACATAAATCGATACAAAAATCCAAAACGAATCTCCAAACAAAGAACAAATGGATCCTTCTATGGATTTCCAACCAACAAACACCACGTGTTCTTACCTCTTATCCTTGGTGGCCAATTTATGTCGCTATTCTCTCTCTACCCTTCGTCTCTCTCACTATATTTTATGTTTCCCTTTCAAATAATGAAAAGAAGATATTAATGTTTTCATTGATTTGGAAAGTCTTTCGTATGGATGAAAAATAGAAAAGGAATGATAAATAGACAGAGAAATGAAAAAAAATTATATTTTGTATGGAAATAGAATAGAAAAAGAATGAAAATGAAAAAAATAAAATAAAAATTTCGAGATAAATTTTTTCCTCCTCAAATTTGGAAGGAAAAAAAGAGAAGAAAATAATTTTGGATATCAAAATTATAATTATATCTTTAATAATTAATTTTTTAATTTATTTTTAAAATATATGAAGACAAAATAATAAATTACATTAAAGTAAATTATTTTATATCCTTTTATTTTCTTTTCTAACCAAATAATATTACAGAAAATAATTTTCTTTTCATAATGGATAATTTTTTTTTTCATTTTCTATTTTCTTTTTCTTTTCTCTCCTTCTAACCAAACATACCCAGTACCTAAAAAAAAAAAAGGGAAAATAAAAAAAAATATTAAAATAACATTATTTTTCTATCGCTTTTTAAAGTAAAATAATAATTTATAAAACTAATAATTATTTTAATGTTTAAGATTTTTTTGTGACTGTCGGTACCATATAAATTTTAAAAGAAATAACGAATAAATAAGTAATAAAATAGATATATAAAATTTAAAAATTATATAATTTGACTCAATTTTTTTTTTTCTTAGGTTTTATGGCAAGGTATGTATGAGTCAATTAACGCGCACCTCGACTAATCACCTCACTGAGTAATTTTAAGGACACACTCTCCCGCATCATCCTAATCTATTTAGAATTAAATTTAAGATTTAATTCTTGAAGTACTCTTTAAAAAGATCGGATCCTGATTGATAAGGAAAATGTTTTTTAGGGGAGTTGAACATTGTTGGACAATTAAACACTAATTGACAAGAAAATGAAAAGAATATCTCTCTTTACCAACCGGACTAATACTCTCGTGACATGATCAAAGTTCGATCCACCACTATGGGGAAAGAGATGAGACGGTCTACCCGTCTTTACACATACGAGGAATCATTCACTGACGGACAAGAGGTTGACAATGTGAGCTTTACTGTCTGGCTTCCGGGCTTCTTGATCCAACTCTAGCCCTAGAGAGTTAGGTATCTCTTATGTAGAGAAATTATTCTAAAGCATTACAAGATCCAAAGAAAGAGCTCGGAAAGAGCACTCCTTAGAATTTCTAGGTTTTCAATGGTGGAGGTGTGAATTTTTAAGTATATTTTCAAAAAAAAAAATCATAATCGAGTATAATCCTAATTATTATATAAATTATTTTCATTCTCCCTTTAATATCAAAGCAAAGTTCAATCATAGACTCTAGTTGCTAAGAACAATTATTTGACTAATTTAATCCTCACAGTAGTGCGTAATTCAGCAAATGTGAATCACATTTTCGATTGAATCTCGAGTTTTTTACTGATTTACCCCCTTACAGTAGTGTGTGATTCAGCAATTGTGAGTCACATGCAATCAACAATGTCGCAATAATTGATGAACACAGATTACGGAAGAGCATTGAAAATTTGAAAAGAGTACAATAACAATTAATTTGGATTTACATAATCAGTTAGAATTCAATTCGGATGATTCTACTCAAATTATTGTAATTCATGAAGTAAATACAAACAGATAGAATCTGAAATCCTGAATCGGTCATGGACATACCTGAATTCATGATTCGGAATCTATGATTCTTCATTCTTCATCTCCATCTGGTTATTAGTTGTTCATTCCATTGCGACGTTTGCGGATCTCCATCTCCGTTGAAATCTGAAGCTTATGTTATCTGGAAATTGAAGATTTCTCTCGATTCAGAGGAGGAAGAGAATGGAAATGGAAATGATTATTGAAGAAACGATGCGATTGTCGTTGAATTGAACAGATTTGGAGATCGTAGGCGCTGCGGGAGGGTTATAGTAGTAAAACGGAAAGTACGGAACGATAGGATTCGGAGGCGTGTAGACCGGATAGTTCGAGTTCGGTGGCGGATAATATGCTCCTCCACCGCCGGAGGAGGAAGGCGGCGGATAATATGCTCCTCCACCGCCGGATGAGTAAGGCGGCGGCGGTGAATAGTAGTGGACCGTAGGCGCTTTTGGAGGAGGCGGAGAGTAGTAACTGTTTCCAGAACTCGGCGGCGGAGGGCAATCAGGAGACGACGGTGGAGGCGGCGGCGGAGGAGGATACTGAATCGGCTGACAAGGATTATCGCAGGCGTCACACATTGTGCATGCGATTTGAGCTCTGGAGACTGCGGAAATGGCGTGAGAGAAATTTGAATTCAGGAGCAGAAGAAGCGAGAGGAGAGAGAGAGCGAGATCACACGCTTTCGGTGACGCCATAACTGATGGCGGTGCGAAGGCTAAGGGGCTGTTTGGTTGCAGATAAAATTGAAATTTTTTTTGTTGAAATTTTGAAAGTGGCAAATGGAAAATGAAAGGTAGAGAGAGAATCATGACAATGGTGGGATTTTATAGTCTAGAGAGAGGAGAGAGAGGGCATCGGTGGGCTGTTAAGCCTGTGACACTTTTGTCTTTTGTTCTTCGGCGGCTTCAACGTCGGTTGCCCGGTTGATAATAGGTGGCGTTTGGTCAAGGCCCGCTATCCATTATCTTAAAAATTCTCATCTCATTCTCAGATTTTTGGAATTTCTGTTTGGACATAACGTTTGATAAATTTTGTTTCCGTTTCTATTCCATTCCAAAACTAGAATCCATTCCTCTTTCTTTCTTTCTTTCTCTTTTTTTTTTTTTTTTTTTTTTTTTTTAGAAATGAGATTTTTATTTTATTTTCTACCTATTCTCATCTTATTTTCAACGACATTTTTCATCGTGTGCTTCTGCTCATCTGGTGTTCGTCGTCCTCCTCCGGCCTCCACCTCTCGTCGTCCGTCCTTCTTCATTGTTGTTCTTCGCCATCCTCCATCGTTTGCTTCACCTTTGTCTGCTTCTTCTCCATCCTTCATCGTCTTCGTCTGTCCTCATTTTCGTCGTCTAATTAGCATCGAAATCAAAACCCTAATTTAGATTTCGATTTCGTAATCGAAACCCTAGTTTCAATTTTAATTTCGAAATAGGATTTTGATTGAGATTTCGATTTCGAGCTGTAATCGATTGGGGTTTAGGATTTCAATTTCGATTTCGATTTTAATTTCGATTGGGGTTTAATTGCTTGATGATTTTTTTATTGTGATTTAAGGTTTGATTACTTGATGATTTTTTTATTGTGGTTTAGGGTTCGTTCTTGATTTCTTGGATGAAATCGTTATTAAACGCGATTCTATTCCTAGATTTAAAAAAAAAAAAATTATCGTTACCAAACGCGATTTTGTTCCCAAGAAATAAACAAAATTTTTATCTCATTCTTATCCTACTGAATGAGATGGGAACGAAATGGTTACCAAATGGGCCCTTAGTGTTCCCACTTTTCTCATCCCTCTTGGAATGAGATGGAGTAGGTTGGGTTGAGAATTTTGTTTCTTTCTGAGAACAAAATTGTGTTTGGTAGCGAAATAATTTTGTTTTGTTCTGGAAATAGAATCGTGTTTAGTAACGATATAATTTTGTTTCTTTCTGTTAATAGAATTACATTTGGTAACGAATTATTCTGAAATTATTTTCTCAACAATAGTTTACCGTTCAATAGCAAAATTCTTTTTGGGAAAAAATAAATATTCCATCTATATACTAAAAATTTTACCTAATTTATATTTGTTCATATTTTCGAAAGTAAAAGCATAAACAAACAATATACAATAAACAAATATAAAATATAAATAAGGGTTAATTACACTTTATTCTCCTATAGTTTGACTAATTTGTACTTTACCCCCTGTGATTTAGAAATCGTCACTTACTCCCCCTGTGGTAAGATTTTCAAATCACTTACCCCCTTGATGTAGGGGGTAAATGCATCAAATATTTGATCACAAAGGGGTAAGTGACGAGTGTACTGTCTTCTTAGTAAAAATATCTTTAAAAATATAAACTCATTCTACAACATCTAAATGGATCAAACGTAAGTTTATAAATTACACATAGCTCGTAAAATTCCGAGTATAAAAGCAGAAAAAAGAAAGCGACATAATTAAGTTCCATTCAAATTCAACTAATATAAAAATCATACTAATCACCATGATAATAAATATCAAATCAGTCAATATACGTAAAACACCACATCTCAAGCAGACATCTCAAACACACTTTTTAAGCACACAACTCAAACACACACCTCAAACACACACTGGCCAGCCCTAGTGATCGTTTTAACCTCATGATCGGGAGTTTGCAACGGTACCGTACCATTTGTAGGATATGTTTTCCTACGAACACCCATCATTCCGCCGAAGCGGATAATCACTGCGTAGTATAAACGTCTAACATCACTCTGCCGAAACAGATAAACATCACTCTGCGCCGACGCGGATAACCTCACTTTGTCGAAACAGATAAATACTATGGCATCGTCAAATCAATAACGTCCTCCTCAAATCACAAATCAATAACAATCGTCTAATCAACATCGTCAAATCTCAAACATCACCCTCTATTTCTAAAACCGACTTTAATCCAAAAATCATATTTTTCACTTTCTTAAAAAAAAAAAAGTCTGATTTCACCAAAACCATTTTTTCACTCTTTATTTTTAGAAAACTAGATATTTTTTCACTCTCTTTTAAAACCACCAAATTTCAGTGAAAAACCATTTTCAACTTCCTTTCGAAACCAACACAATTCATCGAAAATCCATTTTCTCCACTCACCTAGAAACCTGCTTGATCCATATCATTTTGAAATCATTTAATTTAACTACAACCATTTTTCATCATATATATATATATATATATATATATATATATATATAGTTTGGCAAGAAGACAGTACACTCACCTGGCTATCCGCTCCGCAAAACTTTCACTGACTACTCTCTACCGAGACTCCGGTGCCTACGAACCTAATAGTGACAGAGCCTAAATTAATATTTTATGCAAAAATAACCTAATCAGGTAATGCAGGCCCTAAGTTTTACAATTTCTCCCGTCCCCACATTTTATTGTGTAAAATTATTATTCGGTTAATTTTATTCCGTTAAAAATTACTGCATAAAATTTAGTAATACGAACGGTCCCAAATTTATTATTGCGGTCGCAAAATTTTGATGCTAGAATTTAATTTAACAAAACCAAAATAAACTTAACGAAAAACGTTACCCGTTCCGAATCATTCACGGGTCGCGAGATGGATTTTGAATTTTGTTAGGCTTATTTGTGTAATTCCTTCTTTTCTTCTCCTCTTCTTCTTTCTTTTTCCTTTTTCGGTTTTGTTTTGTTTGTTGGACTCCCTGCCGCTGACCGTCGAAGGGCTCCCGCCGCCGATCAAGTCTCACTGGCCCACCAGCTCTCTCCATTTCCAACAACCTACCGTCGGCGATCAATAAACACACCCACAGCAGCAGACACAACACACACAGAGCTCCCCGGATTAACGGAGCAACACACCGCTGAAACACACACACACACGCTGCTCTCTCTCTCTCTAACTTTCCGGCGACCACCACACACCACCATGCACACCGATTATACACATACACACCCAGAACACATAAACACACACAACCCACACGTTTTGATCAAACTCACACATATACATGATGTTGGCAAAAACAGAGCACCCACATACACCGTCAAACCAACCTTCTCTCTCTCTAACTTTTCGGCCAACTCCGGCGACCACCATGCACACACAACACGCACACACACTGTAGGGACAACACATACACACGGATTAGACTGAAGAACAACCACACACCCACGCATCCGAACCACCGCAACCCACGAAATTGACCACGTCCACCGGCCGACGACACCCTCAGCGTTCGATCGCACCATCCCACGACAAAGCACACCGTTGTTTACACATACCCACACCCACGACGAACCCATGCTGGCAACGCTGATCGGACTACTCTTCTCCGTCACCGATGGCCGACGACCAACAATTAACCAATCTAACCCACGCCGATCACCGCCTGAACCCCCAACCCATCGCACTGAAAAGCACACTCTCGCCAATCACCCACACGAAGATCAGGGTCTTACACAAACCAACCTACGCCCCTTGACCGGTCATACCTGCCTCCATGGGAGGTCAGACTCCGATCCCCGCCATCTACAGTGAAGGGCCCAAGGCCCAAGCACATAGCTCTAATCCGTCGTGCCGCCCACGCGCCTGTTTGCTTACTAGTAATCCAAGATTAAGGACTTAATCTTGTTTACACTAATCACGTTTTCGCCTATAAATAGAAGGTTTTCCCAACACTTTTGGGGGATGAGACAACAATTCTAGAGAGAGAAATTTCACCATAGGTCGCTCAGACAAGTCGAGGTAATAATGACTTTCCAATCTATATTTCTACCCCAGGCTCTTATTCTCATACCGGATGAGACATGCCGGGAAAAACCCGGCCCATCCTGTGTGCAGGTGACAGATTGGAGCTCTGCCCGGACAACAGCTAGAAGCGCGCTAGGAAAAAAAGACCCGGGCTCGGACGCAGGCCGGACCAAACTTGTCCGACCTGGCTGCAGTACACAAGAAAGATCAACCACCATATCCCTTCTCTCCGATCTGAGGGTGTCCGGACCATACTGCTGATTGGACCAATTTTCGACACCAACAAAACCTAATAGACATCAGGGTGGATAAATCAAACATGTAAAAGATAACTTGTTTGCCTCGTATTGTTTGGAAAAATAAATTGGGTCATCAAATCCAAATAACCGTGAAGAATAAAAACCTATCAACAATAATCAAACGAGATTACATACTTAAATGAGAATTAATCAACAAACCATCACCATGGACTCTTCCCTCAACACAATCACTTCTCAACCCCGTCGCTATTACACTGCTCTGACAACCCTTTACCACCCATATCTGATCCAGAGCCACCATATTCATCGATTTCCTAAACGATTGAACATACCAAAACAATTAGGAAAATGAAGTCGAAATCGATTACAGCAACAATTTCATCCCTAAACCCTAAATCGATTTCAATAATGATTTTCATTTCTAAACTCTAGATCGAATTCAACAAAGAAATCGAAATCGATTTCAGCAAGGAAATCAAAATCGAAAGAGAGAGCGCTAGCTTACAGTGGAGATGACGATGACGATGGCGGTGGAAAAGACAACGATGGTGGTGGCAGGAGAAGACAATAATGGCGGTGGCTGGATTGAAGAGAAAACATCGATGATGGAGATATGGATGGGGGAGAGTACTGATAGTGAAGTGAAGATGACGATGGCGAGACTGGCGATGGAGGAAGATAACACTGATAGCAAAGTGAAGACGACGACAATGGAGAAGACGACATTTGCTGGAGACGACAAGAAGGAACTGGTAGAGACGACGATGGAGGTGGAAACGAGAATGGCGAATGGAGAAGACCCACGAAGAGGAGGAAAAGGATCGTGATGTCTTTGAGAAGAAATGGGAATGAATTCTATCACTAATAATTTGTTTAATACCAAGCATGTCCTTTTTAAGGATAAGACTGAATGGGCACAAAAAAAAAAAAAAAATTGTTTCTCATTTCCTTCAGATTTCAAGAATCAATTATATCATTTTTGGTTGGATTGAGGACGGAATTGGGTTTGCCAAACAAATTTCCAAACATCAATTCCAAAATTTTTGGGATGGGTTGGATTGGGTTGACTTGGGTTGGGAACACTAAGCAAACGGGCCTTTAGTTGATTGATATGTTTTTGAATTTTTTCTAGGGTATTTTATCATGGCCCTAAGGCCCAATACTAATTCATTATTATTTCTATATAGTCATTTAAGTTTAGAGAATAATCTAATTGGCATATGATAATTATTTGTTGTATAGTAACATTTACATCCTCTATTCATTATGTTTCATTATGTTATTGTTGATATTATTGCTATACAATAATATTTGCATTCCCTCATTCATTGTGTTGCTATTAACATTATTACTGGGTAATAACATTTGCATCCACCATTTATTGTGTTGCGATTGATGTAGTGAGAGAATATGTTTTTGTAGTTATCTTAAATAATAATTATATAGGTGATGTTTTTTCAATATGAGCTTACAAGTAATGGATCATTTTAATTTTAATAGTAAAAGTAAGATTCTCTCTAATTTCTTCTTTATTCTAAATCGAAGTCACTCTCCTATAAATATTGGCCCACATCCATATCTATGGTATTGATATCGCATTTTTTTTTCTCATTCCATAACTTTTCATCTTAGTAATTGATTGTCACGCTCTATGAACTTCACTGGGGAGTACCTCGACCAGTTTTCTGCATTCTATAGGTGTCGGCGTATAGGTTAGCTCCTAACTTCAAGCTTCCTGAACACCTAAATTGCTTATCATTTTCTCCTGTTTCCATCACTTATCCGTTGAGAACAAATTTTCGACATCAACGGTATCCAATACGAACAAATATTGAGTAATTAAAATTATTTTGCTTAAATTACAAATTTATTTTGAATATCACTTTTAATATATTTATATAATAAAATAAATAAATTGAAATTTAATTGCATATGTGGCTAAAAATGTAATTAAATTGAGTGGTGTGGCCGGCAAACCCCATGCCAATATTATGGTCCATAAAAAAAGTCCACTTGTTGAATTAATTTAACCATTAGCTCCCTCCCACCTAGAAAGCATGAATATGCTCACTCACACAGTCACACTCTATAGTCTATTACCATTTGAATATAATAATAATGTAATATTAGCAGTCGACGTCCAACTTTATATATCACAAAATATTTTTAATATTTCTCATGAATATAAAGACCGTTATACGTCAACAACTCTCCAATAGGGCCTATACCTACCAAAGACTATGCAGTTCACGAATCAAATTTGCTCACTCTTCTCTGTAGCATATTTTTATATCTTCCCCCTGAACGCTGATTCTCACACTGGAGGGGACACACCGGATCCATCCCGGTAAGTCTTTTTGTGCAGGTGACAGGCTGCTTCCCATTCCAGCTCGGACCCATCCCATCTCGGACCAAGACTCTTCATGGATCAAAGGACTCCCAGGTTGCTTCACCACTCGAAATCCATCCCAGATCGCTCCCGCCTTGCCCATCTCGAGCCGGATGGGTTGATTCTGGACCTCTCTATCCCCATCTCAGCACGGATGAAGATTTTCACCAACAGTGACCAGACCATATCGTTGGGGGCGTCCAAGATTCGACATCAACATTTTCCATGTGGAATTTTACAATATTATCCACTTAAAAATGCGACATCCTCGTCTTACTGGTCCAATTTATCTCTTTGATTGGTGGTGTAAATAACAATTTATAAGCGAACATAGAATAGCCTATAAAGTGGACAAATGATACCTACCACAGAGCCTCTACCCCTCTCTAGATATTCTACTTCTCTATCAACATCACCACGGGATCGTTTTCAAATCAGGATTGCCTTCGATACAATTTGTAAAACCTCATACGGTCTACTAGTCCAGTACCGTTTTGGACCGAGTACACATAACTCAAAATGTTTAAACCAAGATATTAGTAGTGGTTAATGTGATATTTTATGTATCATATGATATTTTCTAATACTTGTGGGATTTTAAAGTTTTTTTTTTTTTTTCTACATTTTTTTATATTTAAAAAGAAAAAAATTTATTTATTTAATTTATGGGGCCAATCAGTACATTTTTTAAAATTTAATTTAATTTAATTAATTAATTCCATTTTGGTTGTGACTTAAAACATGGAAGTTATCCCCCCAAAAAAGGGAAGAAAACATACACGCATAAGATGCTTGGACCTATTTTTTGTCTTTTTATTTATTATATATATATATATATATATAATTAATTAGAGATTTCACGATTTGATTTTATTGCATAAAAAAGTATTTATTACATTATCAAAATATTTATTTCGTGTATATCTTAAAGATTCTAAACAATGTAATTAAGGGGTTTGACACTTTATATCCCTAAAGTTTGACCAAAATTTCTTTTTGATCCCTATAGTTTTAATTTGAACATATGACACCTTATAGTTTCTTAATCATCGCACTACAGTACAAGACATTATCCCAATTACAATTTTGATAGAAAACAGTTTGTTGTGCTTGCGACTGTTTTTAAAGGATTTATAGGAATTTTCAACTATTTTCTTTCTACTTACCTAACCCCCTCCTTATAAATATTCAAAAGTTAGAAATGTAGATTTTTTTCATTAAGCAATAAGGTGTGTCCCGACCGAGTTAAGTGCAACTCAATTAATCACCTTCCCGGACAATCTTAAGAATGCATTCTCTAACATCAATTTGGAGCATTTATGATTAAATTTCTGGAGTATTCTCCAGAGGAGTCGAATTCTAGTTAACAAAGAAAATAAGCATTTTCCCTTATTAATCGAACTAAAACCTCTTGGATTTAGAAATATAGATATAATATAGTGTGTGTGTGTGTGTGTGGTGTGATTGAATTTTTGTAAAAGACAAACGAAGATGATGAAAATACTCTTATGATCCTAAGAATTGTTGGAAGCACGACAGATAACGGTTTGTCATCCAAAATTATAATGGATCCATTCATTTGGCCTGAAGTGAGATCATTACCAAACTTCAAGATGTCACATGTTCAAATCAAAATTACAAGCACCAAATGAAATAATAGACAAACTTTAGGGGCACAAAGTGTCAAAAACCCTTGAAATTATTGCTCTAAGCCATACATTATTCACAACACAAGCCAGGGTGGACTCAAGTGACTTGCAAGTCAATGTCACCTCCAAACATTTAAGAAACATATTTCCCGTGAAAAACGTTTTTACACTTTGCACCCCCAATATTTGGATAGTGTTAAATTTTAGTTCTTATGATTTTGATTAAACTCACTATTATTATCCTATATCATCCAAGTTGAACCATGTTACTAATGACTTAGTGGTTAAAAAAGAGCTCATGACTTGCATGAAATTTATTAAGGGGATGAAAATAAAGAATATTGATGAAGGTGATTTTAGGCTTTGGTTGAATTTAATGTATGTATTTGAAAACGAATCTGAAATCAAATCTATACAGATCAGATGATATAACTACGTACCCAGTGTTTTGATCACCTTGAGATTAATAACTGTGGAGAATGTATGTGGATTCAGGTCAAACTAGCTTGGGAGTCGTCAAGAGAGCCGAATTGAGAATTAATTTTGTCGCATGTTTCAATAGATATTTCGTCCCACTTAACAAAACATACCCCTGAAAAAATTTGAATCCAACAATTTTCACTATTCGAGTGACCATCTTTTTCGTTTGTGATCAGATTTGGATATTATATTATAATGAATAACAAAATCATCTCTTTTACAAGATATCAAAATTGATATATACATTAAATTGAATAAAAAATAAGATCAAATTTCTTAATAAATATAAATATAACATTGATAATTTGAATATTCATTAGAAAATGTGTCATTTTATGTGTTGCAAATGCCCTCACATTAAAAAAAATGAAAATTTTTTTTTGGTCAAATTGGGATAAAATTTAAATGTTAAAAAATAGGGATAATTGTTGATTAGTCCTAAATAGCGAGTGTAATATATTATTAGTCCCATAATTAAAACATAAATTTTGATTTAGTCCCTGAAATTAGTTTTTACATGGGTATTAGTCTCGCATGTGCTCACACCTGTATAATATTAGTTACATATACCTGTGTAAATATTAGTTATAAGTGATAAATTACATATAAATATGTTACATATTTGTTATATGTAACAAATATTTTATACATGAGTTGGATACATGTAACTGTGAGAGTGTAGCACATGTATTGGGTTTTCCGACTTTTTTTAATGTGCTGAACTAAAACACAAGTTGCAATTTGCGTATGAATTTATTTTTTTAAATTTAAAAATAAAATAAGAGCCTAGCAATAGAAACATCTTAAAAAATCTTAAGGGTACTAAATGTAAATTCTCTTGAAAATTTATTAACCAATTTAGCAACTCATTAATGAACTCTCCCCCTCCTCTCTATAATTCAGATTGCCAAACACCAAGAGAGAGAGAGAGAGAGAGAGAGAGAGAGAGGGGAGAGAATGGAAGGTGCGACGGTGAGCCTGTACAAGGGGCTGAAAGGATACTGGAAGCGGCGGGGCTACGAGCGTCTCAACGGGACCTGTCAGGGGCGGGAGAGCAAGGTGGAGACAGCCGCCGCCGGCGGTTCGAACAATCGCCGGAGGCGATTCTGGAGGATTAAGATCTCGCCGAAGCTGAAACTGTCGAAGCTGCGATTCTCGCCGAAGAAATTCTTGATTGGGCTACGGGACGCCTATGTGAAGATGATGCTGAGGATCGCTAGCTCGCCGGTAATCGGCGGCGGGATCGGTGGCTACGCTGGCGACGGCGTCTGTGCGTTCGGGAGGGGACCGCTGAAGGAGTACGACGAGAAAATGATCGTCGAGATCTACAGATCGGTGCTGATGGCGCAGGGACAATTGGTGCCCCGCGAAGCAGCGAAACTTGGCGCCGGAATCGACTGTCGGCGGTAACGGTAACGGCGGCGAGAGGAATAAAAACAAATTTTTTTTTTCCACTCTTTTTTTTTCCCCTGTATTGGTATGATCTTAAATTTTCGACGGTCGGATTCGAATATAAATATGGAACGTTTCACACTGGATCACTGCTACGTGGGGCCCAATGTCCTAACATATTTTATTTTATTTAAGGTAGCGCTGGTAGTTTTTAGGTTACAAATATATGGTTTTGATACTTTGTACCCCTGAAAGTTTAGAAAAATCTCACTTTGGTCCTCATAGTTTTAATTTGAACAAATCATGCCTTAAAGGTTTCCTAATCATTCCCCTAAACTCCAATTCATTATCACTATTAAAATTTTAGACAAAATATAGTTACTTATCACTCGCGCATGTGATTGTTTTTAAGAAGGTTTATGTGCATTTTTAGCCTTATTTTTTTTTTCCTCTCATTTTTCTTCATGTCCAAATATTTAGAAGCCAAAAATATATTTATAATATAATATATATTTGTTAAGTTTATCCCACATCGGAGTTAGAAGTTGGTAATAGTCAATTTATAAGTGTGAAGGAAAATTTCACCTCATAAGTTGGTTTTTGGGGTTTAGGGAGGTCCAAACCACCCTACACTAATATCAAAATTCAGGTTACAATAATTTTGACCCAATAGTCACAAATGGAAGAACTGATCGAGAGTTAGCTAACCAAATGGTCGATGTGTGAGGGAGAGAATGTTGAGTTTATCCCCACATCGAATGTGGAAAGGGTTAAAGGTCAAGTTATAAATGTGAGAAAAAATCTTACTTCATAAATTATTTTTTGGGTTTGAGAGAGGTCCAAAACCACCTTACAATATTTTATACATTTTTTTTATTTTTTTTATAGAAAAGCAGGAAGAGGATAAATATACTTTTACGGTCCTCTTAAAAATAATTGGGTGCACGGTAGATGACGATTTGTCATCCAAAGTGTGATGGAGCTATTGATTTGAACCCGAAAGGACCAAAGTGAAATAAAAGTTAAACCTCAGGGTGCAAAGAAAACCCCAATAAAGATGATTAAGAAATCCATTTGATTGGTAAAAATGGTAAATGGCAGATGGGAATAATGTAGAGATGGTAAATGTCACTCCAAAAATTCTACCCACATTTCATCTCCTCATTAAATGTTGGGAGAATGGAAGAGAAGTTTTTGGAGTGTTAATAGGGATAGCCTTTCAAGTGCTTTTAAACCCCCTGAAGTTTGACCAAAATCTCACCTTGGTACCGGTAGTTTCAATTTTGACTGAAGTGGGATCATTACAGGTGACGATTTGTCTTTGTCATCCAAAAATTATAATGGAGAAATTGATTTGGACTGAAGTGAGAGATCATTACGAGATTTCAGTGTGTCATTTGTTCAAATTTAAACTATGGGGACTAAATTGAAATAATCGTCAAACTTTAGGGTACAAAGTGTCAAACCCCCTAAATTTTTAAGTGTTAAATTAGTTAACACTAATTTAACATTAAGAAAGTGAAATGAGATTATCGTGATAAAACGTTTTTGGTTCAGGGGTGAGTGTCTATGTGGATCTTGAGGTCACCGCAATTGCACATTTGTCCTTCAAGTTTTACATTTGTTTTAATTGCACAAAATTAAAAATGTTATTGATGATTTTTGGTGGAAAATGGACTGTGCTCAACACAGTGATCTTTTAATCAGGATATTTTTGTCATTTCATTACGCTACTAAATGTAGGATACTTTCTTTCAATCCTTGACTAACAACGGTTCTTCTAAAGTATGAGAAAGAAAAATCTGAATTGTTGTTAAAAAAAATCATTTTAGGTAATGTAGAATAATGAAATGATAAAAATATCCCGACTAGAAGACTATTTGTTGAGAATAATTTATTTTTCGTCCAAAATTATTAATAATATTTAATTTTTTCTATATTTTAGGGATCAAATATGTAATTTAACAAACTTCAGAATTCACGTAGACATCCATCCTATATTTTAGTGACAAAAGTGTAATTTCCTTTATATTTATTACACGGCAAAACGTGTAGAGTACAGCTGCCTTAACGAGGCCATGTTCTTTCGTTTCTTAAAGATCACAAAAATCTTTTTAGGCAAAAAATAATTCCCATTTTTATTACTAAGAAAATGTAATAACGTCAATAATGTGACTTCAATGAGTTTTTATTAATTACTATATTGTAACTTTAAAATGAAATTTAAAATAGAAATATAATAAATACCATCTAGACGATGACTGACAACGCAGCACGTGACAACAAAGTGTCCAAACTATCTTCCTTGACCGTCCATTGTTGACCGACCCAATAGACACGAGACTGAGCACATTTGGTCGGACATTGATCCCCATATACCTCACAGATCACCTTGCAACACCCCCCACCCAACCCAACTAGCGAGCACCGGGCATAACTTTTTGACTACCAGAAAGGCTTCTATGTTTACATGGGTTGGGCTCTATGTCTCGTTGAGTTGGGCCCATGGGCTCCATCTAGTGGGTTAGCATGTATGATCTAAAGGCTTCATCATGCCACGCGTCTCCTCCTTGGCTAGGAGTCGGATTACGCTAATAAGCCAAACTCAGAGTCCTAATTTTTCGGTACTAATTCAACCCATCTCCTATAAATAGCAGGCAATGAATGCACCAGGTAAGGCAAGAAAGTTCTAACTAAATCATTTTTTAACTCATTTCTCTACTCTTACTCTCATATTGGATAGATTTATTGGGCACATCTCAACTGGCCTTTGTGCAGATATTTGCTTAGAACTAGCAATATAGGCCCCGTTTGGTAACCATTTCCATCCCATTCCATTCCCAGATTTTTGGGAATTCTGTTTGGGAATAGCGTTTGGTAATTTTTGTTTCCGTTTCCATTTCATTCCCATTTGAGAATTGTGCCCACTTTTTTCTTAAGAAATGAGAAACAAAAAAAAGTTGTTTCTCATTATTCCCATTCCATTCCCAAAATCCATGATCACTATTCACCTACCGGCCGACCACCGCCGCCGGCCACCGTTCGCTGCCACCGGCCACCGTTCGCCGCCGCCGCCGGTCATCTCCGGCGGCCGTCGCCGGTCACCGGCCGGCCGGAATTTTTCCGGCCACTTCCGGCAATCGCCGGCGACGGCGCCACCGCCGTCTCCGACGCCGGAGAACCGTCGCCGGCCATCGCCGGCCGGCCGGCGATGGCGCCACCGCCGTCAGGCCAAAACTGAAAAGAGAAAAAAAAAAAAAAAAAAAAAAGATTTTAGGATAAAATCGTTACCAAACACAATTCCCTTCCCAAAACAAAAAAAAAAATTATCGTTACCAAACGCAATTCTACTCCCAAAAAGAAAACAAAATTCCCATCCCATTCCCATCCCACTGCTGGAATTGAAACAGAAACGGTTACCAAACGCCACCATAGTTAACCATTTTTTGACACTAACAGTATGATTCGGTTTGGATTAAACACTAATCAAGCTAATTTACATAATTTGAAATTCTCCCTAAGTCGAAATATGTCGGATTTCTTTTTGTCACATTTATTTCACCTCTCACTCCTCTATATCCATCGACCTGATTAAATTTCATCAGGAAATACCTCGACCAATATTTTGTGCAAGTACTGACATGTTGGTCGGTTGACTCGGTTGTCCAGTTTCAAAATTTAAAATAAAAACATGTAAAATACTAAAAAAAAATAATATAGATTCATTTTTAATTTCATTTTTAAGATCCTAATTTGATGAAGCCAAACACAACCTTAAAATATCCAAATGAATTGCTATATATTCATAATGCCCTCACATACTATATATTCATCACATCAAAAAAAAAAAAAAAATCGGATTCAATTGTCAATTGCTCCTATTGAAAATAGGATTGACTACGGACTAAAGCCATAACACACCAAGACGATGAAGAAGTGGAGGAGACTTCACTTCATACATTACTTTGCTCTCTCTCTCTCTCTCCTTTCTCTCTCTCTTCAAGGGAACTGAAAACTGAGAAGGCCGCCCTGCTGGCTGCCGGCCGGCGGGTATATGTAAACCCACAGCAGCGAAATCACAATGCAAATAAGCATAGACCACAAGAACACGATCGTCGGAACCTTCCCTTTCCTCCCCATCAACCCCTTCGCAAATGGGTATAAATGGGAAAGCACCCAGAAACTGAAGAACACTCCCCCGATCAGCTTGCTCCACTGCGGAAATGGACTGTACATTGTCCGGAATACCCCCACCGCAATCGCCGTCATGTTCAGCAGTATGATGGTTATCGGCGGTACCATTAGAACCGTCCACCGGAACTCGTATAGTTCCGCGAACTCCTCGTCGCCGTCTTCAGGAGCCGAGGATTTGGATGTCAACGTGAACGAGATGTCGATGCCGGCGATCACTTTTAACAGTCCTTGAATCACCGCCGTAGGGTGGGCGCTGGTCCCGCCGATCAACCAGAACTGTTCGTTTCTCCACCAGTCGTGGAGAGTGATTCCCGACCATCGGACCTCGAGGATGGCGAGCAAGCAGAGGGTGACGGTGATGGCTAACAAGAACACGAGAAAAGTGACGCTCAGAGACTGGACGATGAACTTGCCGGAAAAAAGAGAGAGCGCCGGCAAAACACAGTAAACGAGGAGGAAAATCGAAGTGAACGGGTACATTCCGACGTTGAAATAAGCGACCCTCTGCAGGAATTTCATTCTCCGGCTGGCGAAAAGAGCGTTGTTGCGAGAGAAGAAGATCTCGACGGAGCCGGTGGCCCACCGGAGAACTTGGGTAAGCCGGTCAGTCAAGTTGATCGGAGCTGTTCCCCGGAAAGCATCCCGTTTGGTGACGCAGTAGACGGATCTCCACCCCCGGTTATGCATACGATAACCCGTTACCACATCCTCCGTAACCGACCCGTAAATCCACCCGACCCGTTTTCCCCAATCGGTTTTGTCTTCATAGAAGCAGCTTATCACGCCGACTCCTTCGGCTAGAGCCGCCGCGTCTAACGGCTCGCGCTGAACCGCTAGTGAACCGGCCGGTCTACCCTGTGAACCCTTCCCTCTCAATTCATGAAGAAGCCTCCCCCCAAATTCCGCCACCGCGATCGATGCGATCAACGAATTCGAATTCCCAAATTGTTTGCTGGAGATCTCGTCGTAATCGCCGTTCCGATCCTCCATGATCGGAATAATCATCTCTTCGTCGCCGCCGTTTCCTTGATCCTTCGATTTCGATTTCATCAGAAGCTTCTTGATTTTTCTCCCGCCGAACCATCCGTGGTGTTCGGTAGCCCTAGGTGGACTGAATCCGTACAGAGCGATTCGCCGGAAAATACAGCCGGTTCCGACGTACATCGGTCCCTGCAATCCATCCAAAGCTCTCATATTCACATCGAAGAACACCGTGTTGTGATTCGCGTACCGATCGTTCGGATCGATCCCTTCGAAACGCTGCGGGAATTGAACGTAGCAGATCTTGTCGCCGCCGCGATCGAGCATGAAACACATTCCTTCTCTCAGAGCTAAGGAATTGTAGATGTAGTGATCGCAGTCGAGGTTGAGGATGAAAGCGCCGTTGGACATGATCGCGCTGGCGCGGACCAGAGCGTTCATCGCTCCGGCTTTCTTGTTGTGATCGAAGCCCGGACGTTTCTCGCGGGAGACGTAAACGAGCATCGGTAATCTGACGTCGACGTCGGTGGTGTCGATTAGGTTTTCGTCGTCGGATTCCGTTCCGAAGAGTGGCTCTGGACTGGACGGAACTAGCATTATCTGCAGGAAATGGGAAAAAAGCAGAGTAAGAACTAGCATAAAAAATATGTTCTTAGATTTCTGTTTTCGTTCCTGGATTACTGGTAACAGAAACAAAAAATACGGAAAAAATGGATTTTGTTTTACTTCTGTAAAGAACATACAGAAGTAACTTTACACTTTCAAATTAGGACTAAAAAAAACAAAAAATGGGAATTGTTTTTGTTTTTGTTTCTGTTCCTAGATTACTGGTAACATGAACAAAAATAGGACTAAAAAAGACAAAAAATGGGAATTGTTTTTGTTTTTGTTTCTGTTCCTGGATTACTGCTAACATGAACAAAAATACGGAAAAAATGGATTTTGTTTCTGTTTTTTTGTTCCCATTAATCTGGAAATTTGAAAATTGTTTTTGTTTTTGTAGATTACTGGGAACAGAAACAGAAGTATGTTCTTTTACACTTCGAAATCCAGGAATAAAAAAACCAAAAACTGGGAATTGTTTTTGTTTCTGTTCCTGGATTACTGGTAACATGAACAAAAATTCGGAAAAAATGGATTTTGTTTCGTGTTGTTTTGTTCCCATTAATCTGAAAATTTGAAAATTGTTTTTGTTAGTAGATTACTGGGAACAGAAACAGAAGTATGTTCTTTTACACTTTCAAATTAGGAATAAAAAAAAACAAAAAATGGAAATTGTTTTTGTTTCTGTTCCTGGATTACTAGGAAGAGAAACAAAAATACAGAAAATGGCTTTTGTTTAATTTTTTTTGTTCCCATTAATCGCTATATTAGGAACAAAAACAAAAACATGGGAATAAATGGTGTTTGTATTCCCAAAATTTCTGTTTCTGTTTACTGTGAAAAAAATTAGAACAGATATAACAATATCTAGAGGAATGGGAACAGAAATATGAATATGTGGGAGTAATGGCCTTTTTTTTTTTTTTTTTAAAACGGTAAGTATCTTCGGATTTCTCTCGAGGAAGAGTCGAACTCATGATTGACAAGGAAAGAGAACGCTTTCCCTTTCCAATCGAACTAACATATCTCGGGTGTGTCGGGAATAATGGCTTTTGATTGGTGTTTTTGTTCTCAAATTTTTAAGTTACATAAAAAAAAATTCTATTTTTGAGTAAAAAAAGGTTAAACGATTTTTTTGGGAACAGAACAGAAACAATTTGTTTACCTGAATGATACCGGCATGATCCCCTCTTGAATGGCCTTCCTCCGCCGACGTCCAAGTCCCATGCCAATGAGACCCGTCGGACATCCACGTCGCCTTCGGAACCTTCACCGCCGCTTCCCCCATGGTTTCCATCTGCTTCTTCTTCGCCCTTATCTCCTCTTGCGTGTTATAAGCGTCCGATCGCCGGCGAATCGACTCCGGCAAAGCATTTACCCTCACCTTAAACTCATCGTACTCCCTCTTCACCCTCCTCCGATCCCTAACGAAATCGACCCGTTTCTTATTCTTCAACGGGTCTCGTTTCAACCCGAAATAAGCCTCCGGATTCCTCGGCTCGATCGCGTGTTTCCGGCAGAAGGGAACCCACGTCCTCGCGAAGCTCGCCGCCTCCGCCAAGGCTTCAAACGTGACGAGAGAGCCTCCGTCGTCCGATATGTAACACGCGATCTTCTCCACGGGGTAATCAACAGCCAAGATCGAAAGGATCGTGTTCGCCGTCACGAGTGGCGGCTCTTTCTCGGCGTCGGCCGTCGAGACAAAGACGTCGATTCCGGGAAGATCGGAGATTCCTTTCGGGTTCCGGAGATTTAGATCCGACGGCTCGAATCGCTCTTTGAGAACGGAGAGATCGGTTATTCGGTTGACCGGACAGAGCTTGGGTAGTTGATCCAGTATCCATGAGAAGGCGAACCAGAATTCGCAAATTACAGACATCAGCCATAGCCAAACCGCTTCGCGATTAGGGTTAGAAACTCTCCATGTTAGGAAGCAGCCAAGAGCGCCGAGACGAAACAACATAAGCAATCTAGCAACGAATGAAAATTAATGTAAGCATTATTTGTCTAGGTCAACTTTGTCTAGGTCAACTTACCCGCAGTTCGATTAATCATCTCCAAGAGTGAAATCCAAATTGTTGGGTGATTTTATTTATTAAAAAAAATTAGAGGTATTTGCACTTTGAACTGTTGAAGTTTTGGAGAAAATTCACTTTAGTTCGTGTACTTTTAATTTAAATATATTAAATTTTGAAGTATTAAAATCGTGTCTGAAAATTAGTCACATGTCAGATACAAAATCATCCACGTAGGTGAATTTTATCATAAAACTGACAAAAAAATTGACTTGTCACGATTTTAATACTACAAGATTTAATTTGTTCAAATTGAAAGAAGCTGGGATGCAAAGTGCAAAAAGCTCATAAAAGTATATGCGTAATATTTAAAATCAAATAAGAAACAGATTTATAACAATTTCTTAAATATTTTTTCTCTCTCTCGATATTTATTTTTCTAAAATTTTTATTCTTAATTCTCTCTTTTCGGCATTTTTTTAATAATTTTCTCTCTAAAATTTACGGTATCAATAATGTATATTTTTCATCTAATTTTTTAATAAAATGTAAAATTGTCCTTAATTTTTAATTTTATTTTATCTTTAATAAATCATAATAATAATAATAAATAAAAATTTAGAAAGAGAAAGAAAGACCCCTAGAGAGGGAAAACATTGTTCTCTTTTATTATCATTAAATATTAAATTTAAATTATAAAATTAAAAATAATTAAGTCATTTTTTTAATAAAATGTGAGTTTGTCTATGGTTGAAGGGGCGATGTGTAATGTTTCTAAAGTATAGGGGTGAAAATTAAACAAGACTAAAATATAAGGGGTTAAAAGGCAATTAACCAGTAAGAAGATTAAGCTTTTACCGGTATGGACTGATAATGGCCGCCGAAATGCCGACCTTTCTGGTTAAAGGTCTGTTTCTTCTCCCATTGAACTCCGGCGGGTTTTCCGACCTATCGTTTCCGGCACCGCCGAATTCATATCCTTCTCGCGGCCACAGGGCGTTGCCGTACCCGTAAGTTCCCTTCGTCTCGAACAGCCACCGTGCATGATCGAAATCCTGGTTCGGAGCCTTAAACGACTGCACCAGCGAAAAATGCTTCTCCAGTTTCACCCCTTTCTTCTTCGCCGGCAATGGGTTCGCCCGGTCGTTCTCTTCCGACACCGCGTCGTCTCCGTCGCCGTTACCGGCGTCAATGTACGGCTCCTTACATCCATGGCAATACCCACCTCCGTTTCCGACACAGTCGTAGTAACAGTCCCTGCAGATCTTGAACCCACATTCGCAGTGAGAATCCTCCACCTTCTCGTTGCAGCCGTCCATTTGGCATTCCGATTTCGATTTCGCCGCCATGGGAACTTCCTCCGAGCTCTTCCGTACGTGCGCCCTCGTGACGGAGTTCGATCCCCCGGTGTAGATCGTGTCCCGGATGTAACTCTCGTTTGGGTTCCGTCGACTCCTGCAGTTTTCCGGCGAGAGATCCTGAGACTCCGACACGATTCTGTTATCAGGCGTCCCCGGAATGTGAACTGTGTAACCCACGAACTCGTCGGTGCTGTCCTTCGACATAGACAGATACCTTCCTCCACCGGAACCTCGACGATTTCCGCCACTGGATCCAATGAATACTCTTCCCCCACTCACCGGCGAATTCAGATTGTTCGACAGTGAATGTCGCCGCACCGGACTGGTTAATCCGATACCATGAAACCCACCTGAGGAAGAAACCGTAATGGTCACCGGAGAATTCGTCGGAGAATCAGAAGCCATTTTAACCATTTTTATTACAAAGCTAAGAATCACATATGAAACCTGAATCAAAGTGAAGTGGGCGACGCCTGAATTTGATTTTTCTTCAGGAGTGGGGTTTTGTAAGAAGACGATCACTTGCAACGGTCGAGTAATCTAAGCCGTTGGTGGACGAAATCTAACGGCTAGTATTTGAATAAAACGGTCTGCTGGAGATGACTTGGGTGGGCCCACATGGAGATAAAAAGTCTTAAAAAGAAGAAGAGGAAAGAAGATGGATCGACTTTTAAATTTTAATTAATTAACGGTCAAATTTAAAAGTATATTTTTTTAGGATTAATGGCACTTTAATCCCCTACAATTTTATTAAATTATATTTTCGTCAACAATTACCTCGTGTGATTTAGACTGGAGTATAGTTACATTTTTAATACTTGTACGTGCAAGTGGGGTTGGATCAGATAATATTCGTTTGCCTTTTTTTTAGTTCGATTGGGTATAAGGATAAATTTGTCATTTCACGAAATTCTATTAGGTATTTTTTACCGTTTTACTTAAATGTGAACTAAAGGGTACAAGTGCTGAAGAAAATATTATAGAGATATAATGATACAAATCCGTCAAACTATAAAGGAACAAAGTGTAATTAATCTTATTTTTTTTATTAGGGAGTTTTTTGACTTTGCACGCATAAAGTTTCAGAGAAATTTCGTGTGAAAAATATTAAACTTTGAAATATTTAAATCGTATCAAATAAATCTAAATCAGTAAATTTTTTTTTATTTTTTTTATGAAATTCACTCATGTGTATGATTCTGTATTTGATACGTGAATTATTTTTTTTCATACAAAATGATAAAATTATCGATTTGGATTAACTTGACACGATTTAGATGTTTTAGGGTTTAATGTGTTTAAAATTGAAAATATAAGGATTAAAGTGATATTTCTCCAAACTTTAGGGATGCAAAGTTAAAAAAAATAAATCTTTATTAATAGGATTCATGAACCTTGGTGTACGTGACATTTATCCAGATCGGATATATATTGTAATGAAGTAATAATAGTAATAAAATTTAAAGATGGTGATAATTACATTTATTTAGATTCATGTTTAGACAAAGTTTTATACTGGTTGTCAGCAATCTAACACAATTTTTCTCTTTTATTCAGACTTAGAACTGATTGTGTAAAGAATAAAATATAAAACGCCTAAGTTACATTTATTATAATTATATAATTTTTTTTAAAAAAAAATTAATGAATATAATAATATGATAATGTAATATATTAATCTATTAAAAAAAATCTAATTAAATGATAGTATAATACAATTGTAATAATATTATATCTGTTAGTGTATAAAATTGATTAACACACTCATTTAATCTTGTCAGAGATCACGTGATGTTTTGTTTATTGAGCTGACATTTTAGTGTTTATTCTATTCAGTGAACGGTCTTTGATAAAAACTTTAGGAGTCCGAGCAAGTACTTGCAAAACTTGCCCAGGTATGCCTAATGAAATGTCTCTATCGTTCCTAAATGTTCTGCAGACTAGTTCCATAAAATTAGGGCGTTAAGCTCGGATTATTATTGTAATCCGATGATGTGGCGAATCAAATGGTGAATGGCAGGATTAGACCTTTGGGCCTTGACTTTGGCCCCATAAAATAAAAGCCATGGACCTATCAGAGGGAATAGGAGACAAAGTCCAACTCACAGCGGCGTATAAACCTTCTGGTGGTTGGAAGGACTTGTTCGGTTCTCTTCCTGTAGTGAACTGACCGTGGTAGGACGGAGAGCACAAACATACAGTGGAAAGAGCACAGTCAAAATCACCATGGTTGTAGTCGGCAAGCACCTAGGCGGATTCTGGGCCATCTAGTCGGTCGATGTTGGGTGGTCAAATCTAAATGATGAACAGTGCCTTGCTAACATGTAGGACAACAATCAATTTTCTAGATCTGTGCTAGTGTTGGGTTGTTTTTATTCTGTTCTCGAATTTTCAGAACAATTTCTAAGAACAGAACAAATACAAAAGAACACAAGAAGCAAACTCAAAAAATAAAAAAACATGTTCAAGGAACAATTTGATACAAGAGTTGCTCAAAATTTTCATCATTATCAAGGAGAAAATTGTCAATATTTCTGATAAAATTCTAACAATATACCAATATATCATCAACAGTTTTCAGCTAGCCCCCCAAAACCCCAAACAAAATTACCAAAGAGACCCTCTTTTCGGCCTCCATCAAAGCCGTATGCCATTTTCAAGAACACTAGTGCTTTACAATACTATAAAGAGAAGAAAAAAGAAGGCTTAAACAACAACATTACTACACAAAAAACGGTTTTTAACAATTTTTTTCTGCTAAAAAAAAAAAGCTGTTCTCAACCCATTATTTCTGTTCCCAAACTGAGAACAAATTGAGAACATATCGCTATCGTTTCCACTGAGAATAGTGAGAACGAAAAAATTGATAGTCGGGAAGAACAACCTGAAGGAGATTAAGCCAATTATCGGCAGCTTGAAGAAGAGAATTCTCTTGCTCGCATTCGGATGCTCTGCTTGGACTCAATAATGAGCCTTTCAATTTGTAAGAAGCAAGCCCGAAAACGGGGAGACGAATCTTTGAAGATCCATTGTGAACCTTCAAATCATTGCCTGCAAATTCGGGAACAATAATGGAGTTTCGATTATTCACCTAACGGATTTATATATATATATAATATAATATAATATAAATCAAAATAGTATTTGAGAATGCCTGATTTTGATAAAAATAAATGAATAACATCGTTTTTTTGAAATTTCACACCCCTACTTTGCAGGCAATTAAGTTGAATAATAATTTTCTCTTTTTGAGTTATTTTTGTTTATTATTTACAATCTTTTTACACTAATAAATTAGAAAATCGATACAGTGTCTTCAAGTACAAGAAATCCCGTCTATGTGTGTGTGTGCATGTGCGTGTGCGTGTATATTTTTCAGTTAATTTGTCCAAAATGATCACATGACCCAATGGGAAGTTGACACGTAATTAAAAAAAATGATTCAAAAAACTCAAAACTTAAAAAAAAAAAAAAAAAAAAAATAGGAGACGGAAAACTTTTCATGCCTCCTATATTCCATTAGGTATATATATATATATATATAAAGAGAGAGAGAGACGTACTTTTGGATTTTGTTGAAAGGGTATGGAAGGTTAAGAAAGAAGCATCGAGATCACGGAGGGTTGGGCCCACGGGTATTCTATATATCGGATACCTGCAAACAAACGAAATTTGATACATCAGTAAAAAAAAAAAAAAAATTGTTACAAGAATTAGAAGTAATTTTTTTTTGTTCCCCAAACCCCACTTCCCCCTCGTTTTATATATATTTCTGGGCTTTGAACGAAAAACGCATACCACGCTACAGACATCCAACTCGAAGGCAATAAATCACAGCTCTTGTACATTTTTAGCTCCGAAAATTTGGATTCAAGAAACGAAACCTGCCGAGTCAGTCAAAATCTAGATCAACCATCTTTTCATAGGATAAAGAAATAAGGTGGCATTTATTTAGCATTTTTTCCGTTCCCAGTTTACTGTTTCTGTTCCCAAAAAATCATGGGAAAAAACAGAAATCTAGGGAACAAATGTGTTCTGCTCTCAAAAAATTGTCCTAAAAAGCCATATTTCTGTTTTTGTTCCCAATTTTCAGGGAACAAAACAGAAACACTAAACAAACAGGGCCTAAATAACCGTTAAAACACATTGAAATTGAAAAAAAAAAAAAAAACTTGCCTTGTCAGTTAGCGGTCTGCGATTATAAGGTTGTTCGTGTTCTAAATATTCAAAGAAAAGAACACCCGGTGAATTGGAAGTTTCAGCTTCATCAATTGGATTAATGACCGATTTATCCCTCAACACGAGTCTGTGTAATCTTTGAGAGTTTTGGTTCACTTCACAGTCACTGCTTCCACCACTATTTGTAGATTCAGCATCAGCCTCCTCACCCGGTCTCCTGATAAAAATTTACACCACCAAATGTTAATAAAAACAACAAAACCTACATTTTCATGCTTTTTTTTATGGATAAATAAGTAGAGTCTATTGTTCTTAATCGTATTTTTCGAATTTGACTTAATTTTTTTAATAATAAATTATTAGGTTTATCCCACACCGGATGTGGAAGGGGCTGGTGGTCAGATTATAAACATGAGGGAAAGCCTCACCTCATAGGCTAACTTTGTGGTTGAGAGAGGTCCAAGATCATTCTACACTGGTATCAGAACCCAAGTTACAACAACTTTGGCCCAATAGCCACAAAGGGAGCAACTGATCGAGGGTTCGTCAACCAAAGGCCCGAGATTGTTGGGTTTATCTCACATCGGATATGGAAGTGGCTAGTGGTCGACATAAATAAACATCGAATCGAAAATTTTTATCATTAAAAGTGGACTACACCAAGAAAATGCTGGTGAAGCATTTCATAGATCATATCAGCAATGGAATTTCAAGCACATATAATTCAAAAATGAACCTATAATGCACAAATAAAAGGTACACTTTTTAAGTTTTAATACACAAGTGAATGAAATCAAGGCCTTAGAGGTTTCACAAAAACCTAAAACCAATTCCATGCTACCAAACACTAGCAAAAAACTTTAAGAAATTTTCAAGGATTTGCCAAAATAATTTCTAAATAACTGTTTGTGGCATGGAGCAACTAGAATGGACGATTTAAATTCTCATCTTGAAACCTTTTATTTGTGATATATAGGTTTTTTCTTTCCTTTTTTACTATTTCTCAGAACTTACTTCTTTCGTTTTTAATGTCTAGGGCTTTTGCGTATGCATTCTTATGCAATTATATATATATATATATATATAACAACAACAACAACAACAACAATAAACCTTTATTTTATTATATATATATATGTATATATGTATATATATATATAATAATAAAATAAATGCCTGTAGTTGCCGTTTTCGTTCTAATTCACAAAACAAGTAAAAGAGGCTTAGCCATTGTCCTCTTCATAACTCTGGGGCTGAAACCCTTGCAATAATACATAGCTTACAAATCTAATCAGTGGCAGAGCTATGAAGGTTCCAGAGAGGGCTCAAGTGCCCCCTCAAATATTGAAAATTTTCACTATCACCCCCACCCACCCCGGACGGAATTTTAAAAAAAAAAAAAAAAAAATTCTCCAAAAAAATTAGCCACCCCTCAATTTTCTAGATCTGCCGTTGAATCTAATTGAGGGTTTTTATTTTTTGCACCAAGTAATAAGTGCAATGATTGATAACAAAGCATTTGAATTAGCTTTTGGGCATACATATATAATATAAAATATGGTTAGTAATTCAATGGAGGCGCTTTTTGTCCGTGCTAAATACAACATGTGAAGTGATCAGTTTGATCTAACCGTGTAAAATTAATGCAAGTACGAAAACTAATTAAGCTCGGAAAATTTAATTGGTAAAACTAAAAATTAAAAAGGGTAAAAAACATATGAATTAAGCTCACCTAATCTTCGAATCTTGCTTCAATGGGTCTGCATACAACTGTATACCGGACAAGAATGGAACATAATATTGTATAATTGAGTCTTCGCCGTTCAGCAATAACGGTACACCCACTCCATACACACTCCATTCTCTAAAACATTCCCATAGATCTCCAATGCAGTAGTATGGATTTGATTCAACTTCATGGTTTCTCAATTCCCCAGCATTCATCTTTATAAACAAGAAAGAGTAAACAAATAGCAGGATTTAAATTACGAAACAGTCCACAGCCATTGAAGATCATGCATAACTCTGTTATTTTGGCAAGAATTTAATTTGAAAATCTATCCTTGTTCTTAGCGGAAAAAAAGAAGAAATGTCAAATACTTAGATTTTCAGAGACAGCTGAATTGTATACTTGAAGATTCAGATTTCTAATTTCTTTAATTTTCATGCATTTTCAAACAAACCAAACAGGGGTTTTAGGGTTTTTTTTATAGAGCGAAGAAACACATTATGGGGGATACCTCAGTGAAGTGCTGAGCAGGAACAAATGGAGTTACGGACTCCATTAGTCGATCCAAGTTAGTGGAGGTAGGCGGCGAAGTTGAGCAGACGGGAGGCGGTTTCGACAATGTCGTGGTTGAATCGTCGGAATCAGCCCGATTTTCAGCCTCCAACACAACCGCCGCCGCCGCCTCCGGCGGCGGTGGCGCAGGGTCCAACTTCCCTGGCCTCCGAAGCTGCTGCCTCTGCAAGTGCTGCTGCTGTAGCAGCAACTGCTGGTGCCTCCGAATCGCCGGAGGATTGTAGAATCGGTCTCCGCTGTGACTCCTAGACACCGCAAAGCCGCCGGAACCAGACATTACAGTCAAGAATTCGAAATTCTAGAGTGAAGAGAGCTCAAATCTTGAGAGATCAAGCAAAAAGGGTGAGATTATTGGATGAATTGAAGTGTTGGGAAGGCAAATTTAGCTGAAGATTGTACGGAAAATTAGGGTTTTTTGGAGGTTTTGAGAGGTGGAGAGGTATACAAACACGCAAGAAGATGAAGAGAAGTCGCCACCGGTGTACTTTGGACTGCTGCATTTTGGAGGTGTTAGGTATGAATTGAAAAAAAAAATATTAAAAAAATAATATTTTAATATATATTTTATGTTGAATTTAAAAAATTGTTAAATTATTTAAATTTAAAAATGAAGGCAAATGTCGTATTCAATCTTGTCTTTTCTCGGAATATAGTATGTATCTGTATTCGCATAAAAAAGTTACAGTTTCAAACCTGACACTATAAATGCGCTATTTTTTCGTTCATTATAGCAACTTTTATATTGACGTGAATTGATGGTTGTTCACGTGTCTATTGTATGACCTATGAGGTGGTTACTGATGTGGCGATATACCAAACACTCGTAAAACTGAGAACACGTTCTCTTCAGAATTTTGAACACCTTGTGTTCAACTAGGTCCCAAGAACGTCTAACTTGGACAGAAGTCATGTGGATCTGCCTTTCTTAAATGGATTGGCCATGTTATGCAACGTGCAAGGGAAAACCCTTAACAAAGTGCCCAAATAAATTTCACATGGCAAGACCTCATTAACAGTGATATTTTCTCATAATCTAATTTTCTTGCCATGTAGGCCTATATATATGTGAAGGGGGTAAGTTGCGAGCGGTAAGCTTTAGTTTTCCTCATTTTGCCGACAACTTTCATATAATTCTTCTGACAGCTACTTAATCTCATGCTTGGGTTCTTCTATGGATAAAATTTACCGATATGAGAATTTATGTAAGATATCAATCAATGAACTGATGTAAGCGTGGTCAACTCTCTCTGTTTGTGAGTTTCATTAACACAAATTGAATTAAAATTGATAATATACATTCATCACTGTATTGGTGTACACTTGGACATCATTAACGGTGATATTCTCTCATAATCTTTCTCGCCATGCAAGCCTATATATATATATATATATATGTGAGTGAGGGAGGTAAGCTACGAGTGGTAAACTTAGGCCTCGTTTGGCTATTGTTTTGTTTCCTTATTTATGTTCTCGCTCCCAAAAATTTGGGATTAATGTATAGAAACACATTTGGTAAACACATTTTTGTTCCTAAAATTTTGGAAGTGATTTGAAACTATTTCTTAAGAATCTAAGAAAAAAAAAAAAAGTTGATTCATCTTCCCTCCCACAACAATCTCGTCGGCCACCACCCCTTCTGGCCACTATATATTTAAAGAAAAAAGAAATAAATATTGCAATGAAACGAGTTTCTTGTTTATCTTCTGACAAATTAAAAAAAAAAAATTCAGGACAATGGTTGTTACCAAACACGTTTCTATTTCCGAAATACTCCAGAACAGAAACAAAAAATTCATCCCATCCTATCCCAGTTTATTAGAAGTAGAAACATAAAAACTGGAAACACTAACCAAACATCACCTTAGTTTTCCTAACTTTGGCCAAGTCTTTTATATAATTCTCCCAACAACTACTTATTCTCTTGCTCGGGGTATTTCTCTGGGTAAAACTTACCCAATGTGAGAATTTATGTCAATTATCAATGGGTGAGCCGGTGTACGCATGGTCCCTCTTCTCTAAATCTAGTTATAACCTCTCATCACTTCCGATAAACTATATAAATGGATTTATTTTATGATTTGTTATAATTTTTATGTCATCAAGAATATAATGGAAATTAAAAAAAAAATACAATTTATTTTCATTGTATTTAAATACTTATAAAATAGTTAAAAAAAAAAAAAGTCATTCATTAAACTCAAATGAGAATGAATCAAAATATCAAAAAAAGAAACCAAACATTAAAGATAAATTAAAATAATTATTTTCCATAATTAGAAAATGAATCATATACTTAATTTATTCCAATATTTATATATATATATATATATATATATATATATATATATATATATATATATATATATATATATATTTGTGTGTGTAAAATTCAACCTAAACCAATGAATCTTATTAAATCCACTTATATATTTTATTCAAAAATTTATGTCACACTCAACCATAGATTACGATTTATTTTTTGTTATTTTGCCCTTTGATAATTAGGATTATGCATTTTTATAAGCATTTGTTAATCACACGACAATAATGATTATATGTTTAATCAGGGAAAATTAGATTTTCTGTCGAGGTTTACGTGGACGGTGGATCTATCGTTTGTCAAATTAGATTATGTTTCAATCCTGCAAATAGAAAACAACGTTAAGAAATTTGGACGAATTTTTTTGTCTGCTCAGTACATGATATTTTAATAATAATATTTTCTTTATTCATTACTTTAGTAAATTTAAGACATTTTCTGCTGACTATTTATTAACAATAATTATGGTTGCCCTCTTGTTAAATCCACTTATATATTTTATTAAAAAAATTATGTCACACTCACAACCATAGAATATGATTTATATATTTTTTGTTTTTTTCCCCTTTTGCTGATTAGGATTATGAATTTTTATAATCATTTATTAATCACACGATAATAATGGTTATCTTTTTAATTAGGAAAAATTAAAGTTGTGTCCTTAAAGTATTGGGCGAAGGTTTATGTGGATTCCCGCTTCTGGCGTTCGACAGTATCACGAGAGATTAGTGTCCGCTGACCGTGATGCAGGGGATATCCTGGAAAACCGAAAAAGAAGGTTTATGTGGATTATGAGTTCGTCAAATTACACATTTAATCTTTTAAGTCTTGCATTTGTTTCAATCATGTAAAATGAAAATATTGTTAAGGATTTCGGACGAAAAATAGTTTGTGCTTAGTACTTGGTTTTTTGATAGGGATACTTTCGTCATTCATTACTATAGTAAGTGTAAGACATTTTTCACTAACTATTTTTTAACAATAATTTAGATTTTTTCTCATACTTCATATGAATCGTTGTTAGAGAAAAGTTAAGAGAAATCGTCTTGGGTTTAGTGAGTTAATGAAATGACAAAAATATCCCCATTAAAAGTTCATGTGGGATTCAACCCACTTTGCTTTCAAAATCAGTGGCAATGTTTATAATTTTGCAAGATTGAAATAAATGTAAAATAAAAACGACTAAATAAGTTATTTAATAAATCTCGGGATTCACGTAAAACACTCATCCAATGCCTAAGGACTTGCTTGGTTACTGTTTTCGTTTCCTGATTTCTGTCATGCTCTCAAAATTTTAAGATTAATGTATAGAACTAGAAAAATATCTGGTAAACACTTTTTTCTCCTAAAAAATTGAGATTAATGTATAGAAATACGTTTGGTAAATACATTTTTGGAACGAGAACAAAAATTACCAAGCGCTATTCCTAAATAGAATTCTCAAAAATCTGGAAATGGAATGAGAATTTTTGGAATGGAAACAATTACCAAACGGGGCCTAAACAAACAACGACCAGAAATATAATTTTTTCTTTAATTAATTAATTACATTTTTATCAATATAGCGTAGCTCAAGTGGTAAGACCCGTTTGAGTTAAAATAGTTGAAGGATTTCTTCTAGGTCAGAGGTTCGAGCTTGCGGAAAAATATTTGTTGGGAGAGACACTTACGCACTCTGAACGAGATTAGTCTGACACTGTGTGTGAGTGATATAAAAAAAATAATATAAAAATTTATGGGTCCATTTGGTAACCATTTCGTGCCCATCCCATACAATGGGATGAGAATGGAATGAGAATTTTATTTCTTTCTTGGGAACAAAATCGCGTTTGATAACGACATTTTTCTTTTTTATATGGAAACAGAATCGCATTTGATAACTATTTTATCCAAGAAATCAAGAACAAACTCTAAACCACAATTAATAAATCATCAAGCAATCAAACTCTAAACTACAATCGAAATCGAAATCCTAAACCCCAATCGAAATCAAAATTGATTATAGTTCGAAATTGAAATCGAGGTCTTGAAATCGAAATCAAAACCCTATTTCGAAATCAAAATTAAAATCTTATTTCGAGATTTCAACAAAGGAACACCACTATTGCCGAACACTACCAAAACGAACATCAACACCACCAAAAAACACAACTAAAACGAACACCATCACCACTAAAACGAACACCACCGCTGAACACCACCACCAAAACGAACAACACCGCCGGAGCTATTAGGAAATCGATTTCGTTTTCGAAATCAATCGAAACACTAGTTTCGATTTTGAAATTGAAATTGAAATCAAAGTTTCGATTTCGATGCTAAGCAGACGACGAAGATGAGGACAGACGAAGGTGATGGAGGATAGAAAAGAAGCAGACGACGGCGACGGCGATGGTGATGGCCGAAGGAGGACGACGAACAATCACTAAAAAGAAGGAAGAAGCTCGTTGAAGAAGGAAAAAAAGAGAAAAAGAAAAAAGAGAAAGAAAAGAGTCTACCAAAGCTTGAGCTCTTTACCCACTTGGGTCTTTAAAGATAAAAAATAACTAAAATGGGTCCCTTTTTTATCTTATTTACCAAAATGGGTCTTCTCGACCTTGTGAAGGCCGATTTCTCAATTTTTTTTAGAATCCAACCTTGTGAAGGCCGGGTTCTAAAAAGGGATTGCCACCATGGCAGCCCCCCACTCCCCCCCCCCAATTATATATTTATAATTTGTATATATAATTATAATTTGTAATTAAAAATTATAATTTATATATATAATTAATTAATTTGTATATATAATTTATAATTTTAAAATATTGAAGAAATTTTAAAATTATAAATATATATATAAGAAATTTTAATTTTTTAAGGGGCAATATCATTGGCCTAATATTAAATAAAGTATTGAAAATATATATTTATTTTTTGGTCGTTTTTGTTTTATGGGTTTTCGATATTGCCACTTAAAATATTAAAATTAAGAAATAAGCCTTAAAATAAGGGGACCAAATTAAGTTTTTCTTCCATGGCTAAAAACAAGTCAAAAGATTCTATGTATTTTGCTTCCTAAATTCGTGTATAATTGAGATTCGAGAGCAAATTTTATTTTATTTTTAAATAATATAATTTTTTTTGAAAAAATTTATATTTTCAAATATAAATTTCAACACTCAATGCTATATTAAGTTTTTTTTACAAGAAAAATTGATTCAAAATAGTTGGGGGGGAGTGAATCAAAAAAAATTTCTTTTATATATATAATATATATATTTATAATATTAAATTTGTTTAATATTTTAAAATTATAAATTATATATACAAATTAATTAGTTATATATATAGATTATATATACAAATTATAATTTTTAATTATAAATATATAATTGGGGGTGGGGGAGGAGGGGGGGGGGCTGCCATTGTGGCAACTCCTTTTTAGAATTCAGCCTTCACAAGGCCAGATTCTAAAAAAATAAAATTGAGAAACCGGTTTTCACAAGGCTGAGAAGACCCATTTTGGTAAATAAAATAAAAGAGGACTCGTTTTTGTTATTTTCAATCTTTAAAGACCCAAATGGGTAAAGAACTCACAAAAGTTTGAAGAAAGATCTCAATAACAAATGAAAAAATGATCAGCATGTCATTTTTAGGTAATGAGAATGAGATAGAAAATTTGAGAAACAATTTTTTTTGTTTCTCATTTCTATACAAAAAAGTGGGATGGATTCTCATTTTGTAATGGAATGGAAACGGACACATGATTTGTCAAACGCTATTTCCGAACATAAATCTCAAAAATCTGAAAATGGGATGAGAATTTTTGAGATAGGAACGGTTAGGTGGCGTTTGGTTAGTGTTCCCACTTTTCTGAACCCAATTGGAATGAGTTGGGTTGAGTTGAGAATTTTGAGAATATAATTGCGTTTGGTAACGATTTTATCCTAAAACTATTTTTTTTTTTTTTTTTTTGTGTTTGGCGGCAACGGTGGTGTTAGACGGTGGCCGGACGGTCGGACGCCGGCGACGGCGGTGGTGTCAGACGGTGGCCGGAAGTTGCCGGCAATGGTTGCCGGCAGACGCGCGAAGGCCGGCGCCAGCAGACGGTGACCAGCGGCGAGTGGTCGTCGGACGGTGGCCGGAGTTAAGAACTTTGGGTTGAGTATTTTGGGCAAAAAAAAAAAATTTTTTTTTTTTTTTTTTTTTTTTTTTGTTTCTGGTTTTTTTAGAATTTTGAGAATCAATTCCTATTTTTTGAGTTGGGTTGGGTTAAGTTTTGTGTTTGCCAAACGCGTTCCCAAAAATCAAACCCAAAATTTTTGGGTTGGATTTGGTTGGGAACATTGATTCTCAAAATGTTAAGGAAATGAGAAATAAAAAAAAAATTGTTTCTTTTTGTGCCCAAAAAACTCAATTCAAAGTTCTTAACTTCCGTCTTCATCTGCCAGCTGACCACCACCACCCGCTGTCGGCCACCGTCCGGCGACCGACCGCCGTCTTCGGCCACCTCCGGCGACCTTCCGCTGTCACCGCCCACCTCCGGCGACCCGCCGGCCGTCTGGCCACCGCCGCCGTTGTTGGTGTTCGGTCACCGTCTGACACTGTCGTCGCCAAACACAAAAAAAAAATTCAAAATAAATAAATTAGTTTTAGGATAAAATCGTTACCAAACACATTTTATTCTCAGTACAAAACGAAAATTGTCGTTATCAAGCACAATTCTGTTTCTAAAATTCTCAACCCAATCCAATTCAACTCAACTCAACTCATTCCAGTTGGGTTCAGAAAAGTGGAAGCACTAACCAAACGCCACCTAACCAAACAGGGCCTTAGTGTTTCCATTCCATTCCAATCCAACCTGACCTAAAAAATCTGAAATTGATTTTTAGGAACGCATTTGGCAAACACAAAACCCAATCCAACCCAATCCAAAAAATAAGAATTGATTATTGAAAAACTAAAAAAAAGAGAAATAAAAAATAATTATTTTTTTTTTCCCCAAAAAATTTAACCTATTTTAATAGGGACACACTTGACATTACATGAAATTAAATTAAAATGAGAGAAACAATTTTATCTCTCAATTCTCATCAAACGGGGCCTACATTTTTAACTTTTGAGGCGGATAAGGGTTGGTCGGGCCCCATTTAAGACGAACCGGCCGGCCTAGCAGGCGATAAATTGATTGACGATGGAGAAGCGCAATACAACCCGATCCTCACATTGAAGACTATCTCTCTCTATCGAAGAGGAGTGAGATTCCTCGCATGGTGATTTCCGATCCTCGATCTCATCGAAACGCAACGAGTTTTCCCACACGGCCGACGCTTTGTCGGGAACAATTGTTTTCGCTCTGAGATCAAATCATAATCGGGAATCGAGAAGCGCGATTTTTCGATAATTCGCTTACTGTACTGGCCATGCGACCCTGGTTCTCCGCGATCGGCCTCTCGAGAGAGGACTCCTTCAACACGAATCGAGCCTCCGCATCTTATCAAATCGACTGTCGTAGGTTTAGCAATGACCGCCGACGCTCATGGCCCTAGCTCCAAGGGCATTCTCTGCAATGCTGGTGCTGGTGCTGCCGCCGGTACGCAATTTGTTTTTGGTTTCGTTTGAATGAAAATTGAGCATGAGAATGCCAAAGCAATGCAAGGACTGGGGAAAATTTGACCGTTTTGTTTGATTGTCACTGTTTGATAATCCTGTTTTATTGCTTTTGAAGTCATGATAGTTTTTCTATCTATTTTAGCTCATTGCTCACGTTTTCTCCGGAATATGATGCAGTTATGTTGTTTTTGGTTGATTGGTTATATATGATCCTGGAAGACATATTTTGCAGCTTAATACATTTGCCTGAATGTGGGAATTTGCAGGAGTCATTGCGGCTACATTTGTTTGTCCTCTAGATGTTATTAAGACTAGGTTTCAGGTTCACGGCATACCAAACCTCGGTGGTGCTAGTATTAAAGGTTTCTTTCCTTTCCTGTTTGATTTATCTTTTGATTTGGCTGCTTCACTCTTTTGGAAATTCGTGTTTGGTGTCGACAACGAGGAGTGGCTCTATGTATATATGTATTGTTAAAGGAGTCATTAGTTGATATGGGTTTATAACAATATTTTATGTTTCTCCGTTTTTCCTTTAATCAGGTAGTCTTATAGTTGGGAGTTTAGAGCAAATATTTCAGAAGGAGGGTCTGCGTGGCATGTACCGTGGGCTCTCCCCCACTGTGCTAGCATTACTTCCAAACTGGGCGGTGAGTCATCTATTGTTTGGAGTTAATTGTTTCTTACCATGATTGTTTTTTTTTTTTTTTGGGGGGGGGGGGGGGAGAGCACTTGCAGGAATAATTTTACTATATTTATCAATTGTTATTGTTTTGGTTAATTGCTACTTTCTAATTGCATTCAATGATCAATGAATATGAATTTTATGGAACTTTAGTAGGCAGTCTTGCTAAAAGTTTTAATCCAGTATATTGCGTCCAGCTGAAAATTAAGTGAATAATGAACGTTTAATTAGTTTGAAGTATGGATGGTGGAGATTTAAGCTGTGGTGGTTACAAGAAAGGAAGTGTAAAAGAATCCTGAGAATTTTGAGTGAAAATGTAAAACATTTTTGCCTGCTACCTGAATTCTATTAGTCAGATTCTTTATTATGAGGCCTTTTCTATGTAATGTAAGAGAATGTATAGAACAGAATAACGATTTAAAAGTTTATATTTATAGGCAACAGTTAAAAAGTCTAGGAAATCATTTTACGCTTTACATAGGACTTATATTCTTGAGTAAATAATTTTATTTTATCCCTCGCGTGGTTGCAAAAAAAGGTAGGAGTACCAGTATGACACGACCCCCATTCTCGAGTATACAGGCAGTAACCTTATTTAGTTGTTTTATCCTTTAGGCTATTATTTTGAAAATATTGTGTTTACTTCGTACCATTTTAATTGTTTTGGAGACAGGCTGACATAAGTTCAGACTTCAGAGGTTCTAATCGTTTGATTGCTTGGGAGTTGTTCTTGTTTGACTTTGATCTTTGACTGATTTTAAACCAGTTTCTTAATGACTCTGCGTAACGCTTTCTGCAGGTTTATTTCACTATTTATGAGCAGTTTAAAGATTTACTTTGTTCTGGTGGTAAGTCCATGAGCTTTTTGTCTTATCAGTTATCAGGCATTGGCCATTTTTTTGTTTTGATTTAACTATTGCTTATGACACATATTATGTAGGGTTCAATAGAAATAAAAAAGGAAAAAGAAAAGAGAGATTAGAATTATTTTTAAGGGAAACTAAAAACAAGTATCTCTAATATAATTTACTATATCTTATTATCCGAGTCAGTACAATGTTTCGTGGGATGGATTCAAATAATTCCTTATGTATAGCCATTCCAAATTCTCTAAAACTTATGTATGCATCTTGTCCAAATCCTACACTAGTATATTAAATTCCAATATATGTATATTAAAATTTCAACTCTATTTAAATACTTTCATTCAAAACCCAACCTGAGTTTAATTAGTTTTCTTGGCAAGTTCTTACGTGTTATTAGTTTTGTGGTTGTAGACGAGAATCATCAGCTCTCTGTTGGTGCCAATATGATAGCTGCTTCTGGTGCTGGGGCTGCAACAAGTATTGCCACAAATCCTCTTTGGGTTGTGAAGACAAGACTCCAAGTATGTATCTGATGACCAATGCCGATCCCTGTATTTAGATTCATATTCTTATTATTGCACGACGTCAGCCTTTTGCATAGTTGTTTCATCCCGAAATTCCAAATGTATAATTAGTTATAGCTGAAAGAGTGCATATAAAAAATGAACTTATTAGAAGTGTGTGCACGCTCAAGAACATAGAAAAATATATGTTTATGGAATAAATTATAGATATGCTAAAAAACACTCTAATGCTTCTAGATAAATGATTGTATCATTTTTTTCGGGTGTGTTCTTGTTTGTTTTTGAATAATGTAGTGGGCATAATGGCCTCCTGAGTCCTATTGCTTAAACATAAAATATCTTTATTCTATCTGGTGAACGCTTTCAATAAATGAAGTAATGATTAATATTTTACGACTATTTTAATTCAGAAGCTTATATCATAGTTTTGAGTCTTGATCACCCACCTTTCATTTTTCTCCCCGCTCTTATGCAGACCCAAGGAATGAGAAGAGGCATTGTCCCATATAGTAGTACCTTCTCAGCGCTAAGGAGGATTGCTCATGAAGAGGGTATCCGTGGTTTATACAGGTTATTTATTTATACCTTTTATACCTTCATTGAACATTATGGAATTGACGCATATATGCAGGTTGTTTATCCCTTCTTTGAACTAATTATTCTCTTTGGTTGATTTTACAGTGGTCTTGTGCCTGCATTAGCTGGTATAACTCATGTTGCCATCCAATTCCCAACTTATGAGAAGCTTAAAATGTACTTTGCGGATCGAGGTACGTGTTCCAATTGTAATAAAATTTGCTTGTCAATATATTTAGGGGTTTTGACACATTGTTCCCTAAAGTTTGACCATTATTTCATTTTGATCCCTATATTTTCAATATGAATACATCACTCTGAAGTTCCGTAATCATCCCACTTCAGTCCAAATCAATAACTCCATTACACTTTTGGACGACAAACAGTCAACTGTCATGCACCCTACTATTGTTTAGAGGACTTTGGGTGGGAAGGGGAATGAGAGACTGAAATTGCCCATAAAATCTCTTTAAAAACAGTTAGGTGCATGGCAGCCATGTGACCCAAAGATAATAATTTGGACTGTAGTGGGATGATTAAGAAACTTTCGGGTGTTATATGTTCAAATGGAAACTATGAGGACCAAAGTGAGATTTTAGTAAAACTTCAGGGGTACAAAGTGTCAAAACCCCACAAATTTAGGAAGGAACTTATTCGATGCCTATGATTTTCAGATAACACTACAATTGATAAACTCCCTGCACGTGATGTTGCTGTTGCCTCGTCTGTTTCGAAAATATTTGCATCTACCTTGACATATCCACATGAGGTACGGGCGTTGCATCTACCTTATATTGTAGTTGTTGAAAATGTGTGAAAGTGTTGAAATTTTTTAAAAATTGAATGAGTGGTTGATTAGAGGGTTATTTTGGGAAAAATGATTTTGAATGAGTGATTGAGTAGAAGGTTATTTTGGGAAAAATGATAAAATATTTTATTTGAAAAAGGAAAGACGATAATTATTTTTGAAGTATCCTCAATGAAAGCAGGACTAAGAGTATTATTATTAGACAGACGGAGAGTGTTAGTCTGGTTGGTAACCCTTAAGATCGTCCAAGAAGGTGATTAGTCGAGGTGCTTGTAAGTTGGTCTGGATACACCTTACCATATAATAATAAAAAAAAATAGAACAAAGGAAGAGTGCCATTGGTCCTTAAAAAGTTTGGGTAGTGTGTTGAATATGTCCAGTTTTAATTGTTTTAGTTGGGTCCTTAAACTTTTAGTTGTTTCGGTTAGGTCCTTCAAGTTTTTAATTGGTTTAGTTAGGTCCTTAAAGTTTTAATTCTTTCAGTTAGGTCCTTAAACTTCAAACACTGTATGAAATAGTTCCTATATTTTCATTTTAACTGTTACCTATCAATCCAACTCACTCTTCATCCTTTACCTCTTCCACGTATTGTTTCCACATATCCTCAAGTACTAGCTTTCCCCAAGTTCTCCTTTGGCATGTCATTCCTCTCGCCCCATCACCATTAATCAGTTTACCCTTATTTCATTCTAATATCACCAATTTCTCAAATTGCACCCCATCCGTAAATTACTCCAGGATAGAGACCGAAAATGCAATAATTGTAATTTTTGGTGCTACTCCGAATCTCCAATTCATGTTTTGGTAAAAAGATGCAAATGAATGAGGTGGGATGGAAAGAGAATAAATAGATGATAAAATTGGAACAATCAGGTGGCGTTCGGTTAGTGTTTCTTTTTTTCTGTTTCTACTGCCAATAAACTCGGATGAGAATTATGTTTCTGTTTGGGAGTATTCTAGGAATAGAAACATGTTTGGTAACGACCATTGTTCTGAAATTGTTTCTTTTTATTTATGAAAATAAAAACAAGAAACTCGTTTGGTTGTAACATTTGTACTTTTTTTTTTCCCTTTAAATGTATGGTGGCTGGTGTGATGTTGGTGGGAATAGTTTTGTGGGAGTGAATAGGAATACACATTTTTTTTTATTCTTAGATTCTTAAGGAATTCATGAAATAGTCGCCAATTACCCTCTAAATTTTGGGAACAGTACCAAACACGTTTCTCTGCATTAATTCCAAAATTTTAAGAGCAAGAACAGGAATCAGGGAACAAAAACAATAACCAAACATGGCCTCAATTTTACAATACATTATATATATATATACACTCAATCTTACATTATATATGTATATTTTTCAGGTTGTACGGTCAAGGCTTCAGGAACAAGGACACCATTCAGAGAAAAGATACTCGGGGGTAGTTGACTGTATCAAGAAAGTCTTCCAGCAAGACGGTATCCCGGGTTTTTACCGTGGATGTGCCACCAACCTTTTTCGGACAACCCCGGCTGCTGTTATTACATTCACCAGTTTCGAGATGATTCACAGGTTTCTTGTTACATTATATCCTCCTGATCCTCACCCTCATGCATTATGAAGATTGTGAATTTCTTGGTTGTACTCTTTAGGACATGTTTGGTACGTGGGATTATTGAAAATGAATCCCGTGGGAATAGAATCGAAAAATTGTTAACACCCATTTAGAATTCGATTCTATTCCAACGGAATTCAATTTTAGGATTTTATTCCTGGGTCCAAACACCCACATTAATTTGTCGTAGGTGGTTCTTTTTTAGACTAAGACAAGCCTTCCAAAGGGAAGTTTGGAATGCATGTCACATAGACAATGATTTGATAATGATGACAAAGTATTGCTGTGGATTTCTGAAATTTTATATATATATATATATATATATTATTCTCTCCTCTTTGTTTAGCCCATGATATTATACGGTTGGATTGTACGTATTTTTGGGCTAAATCGCACATTACACTCCTAATGTTTCGGAGCGGTCTCACTCTTCTGGTGGATGTGTTAATTGTTACAATTTGTTCCTCAAAATTTACTTTTTGTATCAGTCTGGTTTAATTGCTTGATTCAGATCAATTTTATTGTCGAAATTAATCATGTGACTGGTGCATGACATAAAATGAATGAAATTAAAAAAATATTGCACACTTGAGTGTCGTTATACTTTCTCACTTACTCCGACAAAAAAGTTTACTGAAATATGTGAAATGGACCAAATTGATACGAAAAGCAAATTTAGGGAGTGCATTGAAATAATACAAACGCCCAAGAACTCAAATTTTAGGGGTGTAAAGTGCAATTTAGTCGTCTTCCGTTTTTTGGTTTTTGGTGAATAGTCTATATCAAATTAAAATTTTAATTCATTCAGCTCGTGTGCTACAATAATTTTTTTAGAATTTCAAAATCACTGTCAGAAGTTCATTTTTTAGTTTTTTGGTCAATAGTTTATACGAAATTAAAATTTTAACCCATTCAACTCATGTGCTACAATAATTTTTTTAAAATTTCAAAGTTACTCAGAAGTTTAAAAATTATTGTATAATATAAAAATTACTGTAATTTTTTACATTGACCGTAGTTCAGTTGGTTGGGTTAATTGGATGAATTTGGGAATGGAATATTTTGGTTGATGAAGAACTCCATTATTTGAAGGCCCATGCTTTGTTTCCCTTGTAGGGTTCTACTTTTTGAAAGTGGGAATGGTGGCACAATAGATTTTTAGCTCAACCCATTTGTGTTGGACTCATTTGGGTTCATCACTCACCTCAACAAGATATTATTACACCAACATTTATTCATAATGGGATTCCAAGTTATAAATATATATGATGGAGTGAGGCATGCGTGAGCAAAGAGAGATGAGAACGACCATAGACGGTGACGATGATAGTGGCAATGGCGATAGTGTTGCGTTTGTGTGTTAAGAGAGAGAGATGAGTGTTGAAAAGGAACGAGGCAGGTGCTAATGTTAATGTTAAAATATTATTTGATCTCAATTGTCGATACAAAAGTTTGATGAAAGATAAGGATATTTTTGTCCAAATAAGTTTGGTGGGCTTCATATAAAAGACCAATTTTTTTTTAGAGACAATGAGTAAAAGATCCTACATTTAAACTCTAATTGGTCAAAAGTCCTACATGCGGTAAAAACTTTTAATTTAGTCCCATTTATTTTAAAAAGAAGGAAACATTGCTCATGTGATAGCCACGCACCAATTACATGTAACTAATTTGTGTATAATATTACTGTATTAATTATAGGTAACTATTTTTTTTCATTTAAGTTACACGTTCCAATAATATGTAACTTTTTAGTTACATGTCTCTAAGATGTAATTAACAAGTTTGATATTTTTTAGTTACATGTTTCAATAATATATAATTTTTTAGTTACATGTCTCTGATATGTAACTAAAAAATTTGATATTTTTTCATTTACGTTACAAAATATTATACATATATATGTAATTGTAACATGTAACTAATATTATATAATTACATGTCACTAAAAATACCCAAATATATGTGAAAAGTAACAATTATGAAATTATAACTAATATTAATTACATGTAACAGAATTCATTATAAAAATCGAATGTACTCACTAAAAGGTTCCCTACAATTCCTGCAATATTCCTACAATTCCTACAATGCGGGATTAAAACACAAGTGAAATCTAACTTAAAGGACTAAATTAAAACCTAATAACATAAAAAGACTTTTCACCAATTAGACTTAAAAAAATGGACTTTTCACCGATTTCCCTTTTTTTTTTAATTCTTATGAACTAAAATTTTAAAACGGTGAACAAGGCCCTGGTTTTTACTTATAGTGATTTTCAAATGCAGAACCTAAGAGCAACTCCAACCCAGTAGCTATCTTAAGATCAAAATGGTATAACTACTATTTTGACTCATTTACTCTAATCCTCTAGATAAATGTGTGGTTAGCTAAAATAAAAATTAAAATATTAATAAGTAATTTATTTGTGTAACATGGTTGGAATACAATTCTAAATTTTTATTAATCAAAACACTATCCAAAGTAGGATTTTAGATAATATAAATAGCTGTTTGGGTTGAAAGTAGGGGCGGTAATGAGTCGGGTTCTACCTAGGGTATCACGGAAATTTATTAGGCATGAACTTGGGCCTGACCCTATCATCAGGCCCTATTACTCTGCCCAAATCCGCCCATTGTAAGATATCTCAAACCCAAGCCCAACCAGCCTTAGGGGCAGTTCGGCCTTATAATTTTTTGAAAAATTCCTTCAAATGTCCCGAAAGTGAAAAACACCACTTTATAGAAGATCATCCAAGTGGTTTTTTTTTTTTTTGCCTTTGGATGATTATCAAAAAGTGGTGGTCCTCACTTTTGGAACCTTTAAAAAAGAAGTCCTAATTTTTTTTAATAATTTAAAAATATTCACTAAAATAGCAAAATATATATATTCATCCACAATAATAAGTTGACCCTATCCTAAACAAAAATGGTTGTGTCCAAATTCGGCCCTAAAAACGAATGTGCCTAAATCCCTACCCCTACCCCTACCCATGGGCTTAAATATCAAGCCCAAGCTCTAAAAGATAACTAATGGGCAGGACGGGTTGGGCAGGGCTCCGGACCATGACCATCTAGTTGGAGAGAAAGAGAGAAGGAGAGACAGAGAGATTAAAGGGAAAAAAGCAAGCTCTCTTTACACTAAAATGCCAGATTAAGACTGCTAATAAAGAAGAATCACATAATAAAACAACTCATAATCACAAAATGCTTAGGATTATAGAGAAAAAAGACAACCTTATTACCTTCTAATTGTAAGCTTAAGACAACCTGGAATGGAAATGAAGCCCCCGCTCACTGAATCATTCAACCCTCTTTTTCTTCACATTTTTTTCCCTTTCTTTTTTAAAGATCATTCATGTTTTTTTAAGAAAGATCAAAAGTTGATGACAAAGGTTAGACAACATAGGTACAACCTCAAATCTTGTCTATTTGATTTTAATCTTTCCAAAACTATTTTCATGTCAACCCAAAATCGACCGCGTAAAGACACTGTACTGATTTTCTAATTTATAAATGTAAACAGATAGTAAATAATAATAGAATTGACCAATTAAATACAAATATAAATTTTAGAGATAGTGATAGAATGGTTTGATTAGGAGAGATAATCTACCAATTTATCCTACAACTTTCTAGTTGAATCAATTAATCCTCAATTTCGCAGTGTGGGATCTAAGTGAAATAACGGTCAAACTTTAAGGGTACAAAATATCAAAACCGCTAACTACTTGTACCAACTTAATAAGAGTGAGACCCAAGAGGTGTTAGTCTGGTTAGTAACTGGAGGTGTCCTTTTTTATTATTAATTAGAGTTCGACTTTCTTGAATTTACTCCTGAGTATACTTGACTGATATGGAAGAACGTATCCTTAAAATCATTCGGGAAAATGATGACTCGAAATATGCGTAAACTGATCTGAACAGACCTTAAAGAGTGAGACGTTACCATAAAGAGGGAGAATACATTCCCATTCATCACCTCTTTACCTCTTTTTTGTAAAGCCACCAAAAGATGATGTTATGTTACTTGTGTTGTGCAGGAGTGCCCAATGCTTTCATTATTTATTTTATTTTTATTTATTTATTTTTGGGCCCCCATAAAAAAGAAATTAAAAAAATGATGATATTGATGCTATTCTTTTGTTTTTTGGGATTTTTTTAAACAGTTCACGGAATTAAAATTTTAATTTGTTAAGCATATAATAATTTTTTTTAAAAAAAATCAAAATTATACTGTAGTAAATTTCTAAAAAAATTATTGTAGCGCGTGCATTATATGTGTTGAATTTTAATTTCATAAACTGGTCACCAAAAGCTCCAATTTTTTTAGTTAGTTGCTACTCTATTCTTAATATTTAATTACAAATTTTAAGAAATAAATCAATAAACCAAACCAAAGTGTTTGGGTAAATTAAAATTAAATTAAAAACAAAATTAAATTAATTTTGTCGGTGTGGTCCAATTTTTTTTTAATTTTTTTTTAACCTTTTGGCCAACCAAAAAGAAAAAGTATAATCATTTTAACAGCTGTTGTATTGTAATAAGAAGAATTTTCCACCTTTTTCAAAGATATGGCCACCACTTTTTTAACTTTTATTATTATTATTAATTTCTTTTTTTGGTTAAATTAATCCCAAAATCATAATATAATTATAATTATAATCCATCAAATTATAATAATAAACCATAATAATTATTAAATCACCGTACATTTACAAATAATGTATAAAAATTAATGTGAATTTAATTATTAAGAAAAAAAAAAGTTTAATTAAAAAATAACTATGATTAAATATTTTGGAAAAGGAGACCATTAGGAATAAAAAGAAAAGGAAAATTACATTTCACTCCGCCCTAAAATATGGTGTTGGTTTACCAAATTGCACATTTGGTCCGTCGAGTTTCAAATTGTTTCAATTCCAAAAAATTTAAAACGTTATTAATGATTTTAGACGAAAAACGAGTTATGCTCAGCACGTGAACTTCTTGTAATGATAATAATTTAAGACATTTACCTCATCTTTCCCCTAACAGTAATTTATTTGAAAAATGAAACAAGAAAATTTAAGTATTTGTTAGAGAAAAATATTTTAGATTTATTAGAAGGCAACGTGCATAGCACAACTGATGCTTTCAATTTTGTCAGATTGAAATAAATGTGAAATTCGACAGATCAAATCTGTAATTTATCAAATTTCAGAGTTCACGTTATATTATAAACACGCAATCTATATACTCGAAAGGACCGAAAATATCATTTTTTCAAAATGAAAAAATAAAATAGGATACTATGATGGATAATTATTATTATTATTATTATTTACTATAAATAACTAATAATAATAATTATTGATTCTTCCATGTGGATTACAACAAAGCCCATCATCACTTCCCAAATTCCACTCTCTACAAAAGTGGGAAGGAGGGTATTATAGTAATTAGGTGAACGTGCCATTGTCGGCTATATGCTCTCACCTCTCCATTGCTATCATTTGGCTCACAAGCAGGCCATGGAACCAACCATATCATTATTATTAATTAAAATAAAAATTCATATCATAATAAATTCATCTTTTTTAATAATAATAATATGTAAATACACCAACACAGTGTAGAGTTGAGGGATCTCTGCAAAGTCGAAGATTCGAACCTGCTAAAAAATACTTGTTGGAAGAAGAAGACACGCATTCTGAACGAGATTAGTCTCACACCTTGTATGGATATGTGAGGACACTCGTGGAAATACAAAAAAAAATAAAAATATGTAAATAAAAAATTATCAAAATAGAATTCATTTTAGGGGTTGTGATTATTATAAAGTCAAATAATTTTGGTTTTCAGAGTTTTTTTATTTTATTTATAGATTTTTTTTTAAAGTTGTTGCTGGTACTTTAGTTAACGTTAACTGTTATATCGCATACTTTATTCAGTACTAGTTAAAATTAACTAGATTGAATATATATAGTTGATGTGAATTAAAAGATTAAAAAATAGAAAATGTGAACAAAATATTTCAAGTAATAAAAAATTGATAATTTTACCCCGAAGCCGGCCCTTGTCCAAAGCCACCAAAGCAGTCGGTTTGGACCCCAAATTTAAATGATCCCTTTAAAATTGACCCCTATATTTTTTTTAATGGGAAAATGCCTTTTTTGACCTCTCATAAATGGGATCGGTATTCAATTGACCCCCACAATTGAGTGTTGGATATATTTACTCTGTCATTATTGAATTTGGATTCAATTTGACTCAATTGGTAACAGTGCTAATCAATTTGGTCAGAAATAAGTCAAATACGAAGCATGTAACTTTAGAGCCAATGATACATGCATCATTTTGTTTCGACAAACTAAATATTTTTTTTTTATATAAAGTATTTAAAATTTTAAGGATTAAAGTGTATTTTCTCCAATTTCATTTTTCCTCCCCCTTCGTCTTTTACAGTTTGCAACCCAAGTCCTTGTTAGTCTCCCACAAACTATCCACCGACCTACTACCACAGTCCTCTAAATAGTGAAGGCCGATTGAACACAGACTCTAGACCAAAAAAGTCATTTTTCCAAAATAAAAAGACGTGGATGATCATCTGGATTTGTCACGCGCAAATTGCAAATAAGTTACCAATTGTGACGTCCATAAATGTAATTTCCGAATTTGATATTAAACAGTGCATATAATATGATAAATGAGAATTTTTTGTTTAATCTAAACTACTTGGAATGTATTGGTAAGCTGCAGTTTTCTTGAAATAAAAAGACATGGATGATCATATGGACTTGTCACACGCGTAAAGTGCAAGTGGGTTACCAATTGACACGTCGACACCTTCTTTAATTTTATTTTATATATATATATATATATATATATATATATATATATATATATCCACGACTATCTTCCTACCCATATAGGGTGAAAGATTAACTTGTTCGGGGATCGTGGCTACCCTTCCCAGCAAATATTTTTCTGCAAGCTCGAACCCCTGACTTTACATAGACCTCTCAACTGCTTTAAAGACTTGCCACTTGAGCTACATTTGTTGGTTTTTAATTTATGGGGCGGTTACCAAAAAGTCTTCATAAGGGGACAAAACTATCAAATACACATTTTTTAAACACATGTTACAAAATAACCCTTTTATCTATTTGTGACGATTTTACCCCTCCGCACGTGTTATATTCAATAAGAAATCGTATTGAATATAACACAAGATCGTGTCATATTTCACTTCCACCGCCGTTCAAAATCTATCAAGCCGTTGCCTACTGCATCACCACCCATTTTACCTCACCAAAACAACAATACAATATATCCAACTTAAACTCCACTCCATTAGACATAGACCAAGTTTTCCCTTTTTTCTCTCTCTCACACATTTGTTTAGAGCGACGAGTTCGGAGACACTGCCTACCGTCGTGCTATATTCAACACGATCTCGTATTAAATATAACTTATATTTCCATTTTTTTTTATTCAAATTAATAATTCTCAATATTTCTCTTTCTACATTTGTAAACAAGCAAGTTCTTACAACCTAATGAATCTCTCTGATGGAATCAACTGTCCTTCCGATTTGAAATGTTGAAGACATTATCGATGACAGAGAAGCTGGAAGCATGTCGCCGAGGCTCATGTACGATGCATACTGGAGAAAGATCATCTCTAAGTCAGCAACGTCGAACGGTGTGTTCGTCGAGTCTTCATTTTTTATGTCATCAGCGATGTAGAAGCTTTGTGTTTGACTCGATTTTAACGGGAAATCGAGGTCTCCGTGTAGCAGAATCATCGGAGCTTCAGTTTTTTCGATTTAGGAGCCGGATTAATTTCAATTCATCTCAGAAAATAACTTTCGATTTTCGAAAGGGAAAAACGGTAATTAGTCATTTTTTGTTATTAGATTTTGATTTAATTCCTTAAATTGGATTTCACTTATATTTTAGTCCTGCATTGCAGAGATTGTAAGGACATTACAGGGATTGTAGGGAGATCTTAGTGAGTAAATTCAGTTTTATAATGAATATTAGTTACATGTAACGAATTTTAGTTACAATTTCATATTGCTATTTTTTTTTACATATATCTGTATATTTTTTATTACATGTACTTATATAATATTAGTTACATGTTACAATTACATATATATGTGTAATATTTGTGTCATTTAACAAATATTGGATACAAAAATCAGTTTAATATTAGTTATATGTATTTATGTACATGTAGTTACCCGTAACTAATTACATGTATTTTATGTGATTTTTGTTACATCTAACAAAATTTTACACAAAATTGTTGTATGTTAAAAAAATAAAAAAATAAAAAAATAATAATCGTTACATATTACAAAATACAGTAATATTTGTAACATGTAACAAGCTTTTACACACAAAGTTGTTACATGTAATGCCGCGTGTACAAGTGCGTGTGCAGGGCTTCTGGCTTTTTAAAATAAGCGGGACTAAAACTAAAATTTCTTCCACTTCTAGGATTTTCACCAATTATGGGTGGGATAGGGGAACCTCCCACCGATTGCCCCTTTTAGAAATTGGAATCATAATTGGGATACGATCTTCAGAAATAGGCAGGACGAGAGGATGCGGCGTCAGAGTCAGCATGGGTTTGATCAGAGGAGCTGGATTCAACGACTATCCATGTAGTCGCCGAATCTGAGGTTTGTTTTTGGCTTCGGATTGGGTTTTGGTATTGGCTTTGGATACGGATAGTGGAGGATTGTATGACAGAGGAGATCGTGGATCTCTGTGAAAGAATGGTAGTGGAAGCGTAAAATCGTCAAATCATAATGTTTAGGATTATTTGGTGCCAAAAAAAAATAAAAAAATGTTATGGCCCATTTTGTAAATTTAGTGTTTTAAGTGGATTTTTTGGTATTTTATCCTTAATTTATTTCTAATAAATTGGATTTCTTACTATCTCTGCAAAAAAGTACAAGTGGCAGTAAATGATTGGATGCAGAATTTATTTATTTTTAATTTTTATTTATTTGTTTGGAATCCCATGACTTGTGGGACCCGAAGGTACGCTCTCGTGGGCCATAGTGATAACCGAACCTAATGTGGTTCGGTACCGAACCATGAATTTGAATTTTTTGAACGTTGAGACCCCATAGCACCGATTGGACGATTATACCCTCCGGACAAATTATTTTTGTAATAATTCTTTTGTGGATTTTTGTCATTTCCTTCCAATAATAATTATTTTCAAAAACAACATTTTTTTCTTATACAATATAATAGGGTTTGAGAAACTCTATCCAAAACTATTTTTAAATTTTAAAAAAATGAGTTAAAAACCCAAAATACCCTTGAAATGATATCTAATCCGTAAATACATGGACGAACACGTAGAATTCAACGTGTAATGTATATTATGTCTCCCGAAAAATCAAGAAATAATACTTAAATAACAAACACATTGTTTCTCTCTCGATATATATATAAATGCGTGTGAAAATGATTTACTTTTGATTATGAAATTTCTGTGTTGCGTATACTGATTCAATTAAGAGTTTATTTATTAAATTTTTTTAATCTCATAATTTCTAAAGTTTTACTCAAATTTTGAATTGGTTCTCGTTTCAATCTGTGTTTTTTTTTGTTACTAATGTTCTAATAGTAGGACAAACGTGTAGCACCGTTCAAATGGACTAAAATTGTCACGTGCCCTTGTTTAAATGGCATATGAAAGGCACGTGATATTTTTGTCCAGTTTGTTGACGGTGTTACACGTTGTCCTGATTTTGAACAAAATTAGAATAGTAGGGACAAAAAAATACAAATTGAATAACGGGTACCAATGTAGATTTTGAATCGGTACTCCACTATTTCAATCTCTATTTATTTGTCCTTAACGTTCAAATTTTGTTCAAAATCAAGACAAACGTGTAATATTGTCAACAAAATTGATGAAAATTGTCATGTGCCTATCATATGCCATTTAAACAATGGCACATGATAATTTTAGTCCAATTTGAATGGTGCAACACAGTCCTGATTTTAATTAAAACATGTTTACCAAACATGCTTCTATACATTATTTTCAAAATTTTGAGAGCAGGAACAAACATTAGTGGATGGAAACACTAAACTGATGTTTGGTTAGTGTTTCTGCTTTTTTATTTCTACTTCCAATAAACTTGTGTTAGGGAGTGATAGGTTGAAATAATATCACGCAGCTAAAAATTAAGATTGAGAAAAAATAGGTATTGACTCAAAATATTTACGTGATAAATATCATAAATTAATTTGAAGGAAATATCCACGGACAAAAAAAGAAGTATTTCACTATTGACAAGAATTTTACAACTTCTCTCTATAAACAATAAGAGAAAAAGACAATTCTCTTTTGAAATAGGAGAATACAAATCTCTTTTATACAAAATAAGAGAAACTAGAAAATGACTACAAGGGAGGATCTTTCAGGAGAAACTTATATTTTTTCTCTCTAAGATTTGGGATAATAACTTATGCTGAACCTCTCCCTATTTATAATCTCTCTGAAGGGAAAAATGGGTATTATGAAAAAATTGAAAACGCGTTTACTGTTCAACCGTACGCGTTTTGCTGTTCAAGCGCATTCCACTATTCATGACGATGGAATCACGTACTTTTCACGCGTAAGTACTATTCACATGTAAAGTCATTGTTCATACAAGGCAATACTCACAACTTGGATGGTTTCCTTTATGGAGTATTCCGGGAATAAAAACATGTTTGCTAACGATCATTGTCTTAAAATTATTTCATTAATTTATGAGAATAAAAACAAAAAACACGTTTCGTTGCAATATTTTTTTTTTTAAATGTATAGTGGGTGGTGGAGTGGTAGTGAGAATAGTTTTGTGGGAGTGAATAAGAATCAACATTTTTTCGTTCCTTCATATTCTTAAGAAATTCATAAAATAATTCCAAATTACTCCTAAAATTTTGGGAATAGAAACATATTTACCAAACCCGTTTTTGTACATTAATCTCAAAATTTTGGGAGTAAGAACATAAATCAATGAACAAAAACAGTAACCAAACGAGGACTTAGGAACCATAGAATAAAAAATCCTTATTGCTTTACGAAAAAGATTTCTCAACGTCAACCTGTAAAATCTCAACTACGATAATTACTTAATACAGTTCTATAATTTAGTACGAAAATATAATAATAGAGTTTTACTAAAAGATACGAAAATGACTTTGTATGCTTGGATTGAAAGAAAGGTAAAGTGTGAAAAAAAAACAAGTTTTGTTTTTTTGTGGTTTGGTTAGTGTGTGGTGATTATTATGATGTTGGAAGATTAGATAAAAGTGACCGTTTTGTTGTTCAATTCAACTAACATTTGATTGTCTGAAAATGACAATTTGCCTAAAACCCACATGCGGTTGTTGGTAATTTTGAAAAAAAAATATTGGATAGTGATCTTTCTTTATCTTTCTATTCCATTTTTTTTTTTTTTTTATATATATATATGGATATAGATTTTTTTAGTTTAGGATAAGATGTGTCCGGACCAATTTACACGCATCTCGACCAATCACTTCACCGGCTTAATGCATTCAAGATCAAATTCAAGATTTAATTCCTGCAGTATTTTCCAGAAGAGTCAAACCCTATTCTCTCATTATTACTACTAATGCAACTTAGCTTTTATAATCACATTTCTTTTTGGAAATATTACATTTTTAGTCCCTAACTGAGGTTTATCAAATTGTATATTTGACCCTCTCAAGTTTTATATTTATTTCAATCCTGTAAAATTGGAAACGTTGTTGTTAGGAGGCTTCAACTAAAACTATATGATAATAAGTGGAGTAACTCTTTTGAGTTATATAGTACTTTACGAACTCTCAAGTGATCGATGTGAGACATGAATATAACACCCGTAACTCATGGTTTGTACGAATGATTTGACTACAAGGAAATGATGAAAAGTGTATAACCCTCGACTTATACGGATGATTTAATTACGAGATAATGAGAGACAGATTCCCAGAACATTACCTTTAATACCATGTTAGGATGTTTCAATTTAAAACCATACAGTAATATGTGGAGTAACTCTTTTGACTTATATAATGGTTTGGAAGTTCTTAAGTAATCGATGTGGGATGAGAATCTAACAATTGTTAATGATTTTGTACGAAAAATTAGTTATGTGCTGAGCGCAACCCATTTTTCGTCCAAAAATCATTATCAACATTTCAGTTTTGCGGGATTGAAACAAATGTAAAACTTAAGGGATCAAATGTGTAATTTGACAAATTTTAGGGTCTTTTTTTTAACACTCACCCAATACTTTAGGGACCAAAAGTATGATTTTCTCATTCTTTTTAGAGAACAAAATTACATTTTGGTCCTACATTTTTTAGATTGTTCACCCTATTTACATTTTAGTTATAAATACGATGTTACGTCATATGATTCTGACCAGGTTACGAGAACTGAAAACATTAAAATATTTCTTATTAAACCTACCGAAATAAATAGTAATTTCGAGGTTTTTATTCATTGAAACATGTGACGGTCAGGAATCATTTTGATATTGAATATTTAATTTTGTCTTGATTAAAACCAAAGTTCAATGAAACAACCATATTAACACGTGGATGAAAATAGATGACACCGATCTCACGTAACGTAATGTTATTTTGTTATATTGTTAGTTTTAAGTTTATTTACATATAAAGAATTTATGCATTCATTACACTTGGATTAAATAATGAGTCTTATGTTTTTGTTCCCCCCAAAAAAAGAAAATAAAAAGTTTAGGGTTCTTAAATGTAAATTAGACACTTCTCATGAAAATTGACATTTAGTACCCCCAATTTTATGTTTTATTATTTAAAATTCCCAAATGAATTAGAAGATATTCCTAATTAAATGACATGTTAAGCATCTCAAAATCAGGACAAAATAACAACAATAACAAGACAAAATAAACCACTTTGACCAACTTAGTATTTGAATTTCATTAAAGGTAATTACTTTTACTTTTTAGATTAGTGTATAGAGAATTAATTTTAGGTTTTTTTTTTTTTTGTTAAACAGTATAATATTAAAATTTTATCTCATACAATCCACGCAGTACAGTAATTTTTTTAGAAATTCAAAGTTATTATTAAAAATCCAAAAATCAATACACGTCATAAAAGGTATTTTAATTTCTATGTAAAAAAATTACAATAACTTTTATGTATTACAGTAATTTTAGACTTCCGAAAAAATTATTATAGTGAACTATGCTAAATTTTAATTTGTTCACCAACAATCCCTTAATTTTAATTTGGTTTTGTGTAGTTTGTTGTTTTTCTTCACCAATAAGTAATTGTAAAAGTTAATTATTATATATTCTATTTTATATATATATGTTTGGCACGTTTATTATAATAATTAATAATTTTATGATTTATTTTATTTATTTATTATTTTATATTTTAGTTATATTTTTATAAATAAATTTATAAATTTACGTTGCAAGAAAAATTAATAAATATATAAAAAAGAGGCTGACTATAATACAACTGTCATTTTGGCAGTATTGGATACAGTCCTAAAAGTTATAAGGTCGACCCAAAAAAGTCGCAAGTTATTCTATTAAAATTACAAATTCGTCTAAAATCACAATTTTTTTAGATCAATATTGTAAGTTTCGAGTTGTATTAATACAGCCGATGTACCGACCTATAAAAAAACCTCAATGGTTTGCCATTTTAATTTTCCCTCATGTAAAAATGACATGGAAAAATGAGTTGACTCTTCATTGGATTCTCCCGCTATCCAACATTATGGCACTGATTTCTTGAATGGGGCATTCATTCTAAATGATTACTATTCTTTTCTCCCATTTTCCCTTTTTTCTTTAAAGAGAATTTAATTCATACTATTTTTTTCTTTTCCCCACATATTTTTCTTTAATAATTTTTTTAAGAATTTGGGTGTATATACCAATTTTAAGTAGAAAAAAAAAAAAAAAAAAAAAGAGAAATATTTTTTTATTGGATTACAAAATTAAGTGGTACGAGACTTCCCCAGACCCCGCACATAGTAAGAGTTTTGTAGTACCGAACTGTCTTTTTAAAAAAAAAAAATAGTATTGAATTTTGGGAAAATTATATATTTTGTCCTCGTTCTTAAATTACACATCTGATCTATGAAGTTTTACATTTATTTTAATCCCGCAAAATTAAAAATATTATTAATAATTTTGAATAAAAAATGGGTTTCTGTTCAACGTGTGATTTTCTAATGGGATATTTTTCTCGTTTCATCACCCAATTAAACTTAATATGTTTTTATACTAATTTTTTTTTAACAGCGATTTGTATGAAAAATGAGACAAACGTTAAATTCGAAGAATTAAATCTCAGGATTCACATAAACACTCATTCCGACAATAAATTACAAATCTCATTCGTAATTTTTTACCCTCAATGAATTTTTATTTCTGAAAAAATTATAATGATTTTTATATAGTACAATAAATTTAAATTTTAAAAAAAATTACTGTAAGATGAGCTAAAATGTTAGGTGGCGTTTGGTTAGTGTTCCCACTTTTTTGAACTCAACTGGAATGGGTTGGGTTGAGTTGAATTGGGTTGGGTTGAGAATTTTGGGAATAGAATTACGTTTGGTAACGACAATTTTTGTTTTGTGCTGAGAACAGAATGTGTTTGGTAACGATTTTATTCTAAAACTAATTTTTTTTTTTTTAATTTTTTTTTTTGTTTGGTGGCTGCCAGATGGCGGTGGCAGCGGCAAGGTGGCCAGACGGCCGCCGCCGCCGACGGAGGTGGCCAGCGGCGGCAGTGGAAGGTCGCCGGAGGTGGCCGGAGACGGCGGACGATCGCCGGCCGGCGGAGGCGGCGGCCGGCGATGGTCGCCGGAGGTAACCGCCGACAGCGGAAGGTCGCCGGAGGTGGCCAGAGACGGCGGTCGGTCGCCGGACGGTGGCCGACGGCGGCGGGTGGTGGTGGTCGGCCGGCAGATGAAGTCGGAAGTTGAGAACTTTGGGTTGAGTTTTTTGGGCATAAAAAGAAACAACTTTTTTTTTTTCTGGTTTCTTTAGGTTTTTAAGAATCAATTCCTATTTTTTGGGTTGGGTTGAGTTGAGTTTTGTGCGTTGCCAAACACGTTCCCAACAATCAATCTCTGAATTTTTGGGTTGAGTTGGGAACACTAACCAAAGGGGGCCTTAAGTACTAGAGTTTGGCCACATTGTGTAGACCGTTGGGTTACTTTTTCAAATGATTAAAAAAATACATTTATTCATTTAAAAAATAAAATAATATTAGCAAAAAAATGAAGAAAAAAAAACAAAAAAAACGGTTGAGGTGTCGAGCCGGGAGGTTCGGATCGTGGTTCGGCAATATGTGGCGTAGGACTTGGTAGAGAAGCCATTACTCTCAGTTGTATAAAGCAGAGTCTACTGAAAAATAGAGAGAGAGAGAGAGAGAGCTTTCGGGATTCCTAGAGAGAGAAAAAGCGGAGCGATCATGGTGGATGGTGTGTTGTGTATTGGCAAAGGAAGAAATGGATTACTTTGAATGCTTTCAACCTATCTCTCTCTACACCTATATCTATATCGATATATATTCATCATTCTCTCTCAAGCTTCTTTTCCTGTTCTGATCTTGTACTGAGAATCCTAGCTATGATTCTTTAGTTGCTAGTGTAAAAGAGCCTAGAGATCGTGTTTGTCTGTTCTGATTTCAGCGGAAGGAGATCAGATTTGGTAGGATTTCTTTTTGTCCGGGAGAATTGAGAAATTCGGATGGTGGGAGCTTGAATTGTGTTTTTAGGAAAACGTTTTTTTCTCTGGAATGGCGGCTGAAGGTGCATTGGCGTTCTCTGCGGCGTCTGTGGTGGAGGATGTTCTTCAACAGCACGGGTTGAGATCAAGAGATATTGATTTGGACGCCAGGAGAGCGGAGGAAGCTGGTAACTATTTTTTTTTTTTGTTTGGTTCCGTTTAATTTGTTTTGGAATTTGAGATTATTTGGCCTTATCGGTGTTGGATTTTACTGTTTTTTGATGTTTAAGCTTTATACCAAGACAGTATTTTCTTGTAATTTAGTGCAATGTAAATGCCATTGATTAGTGGTTACCAACTCAAAAAGTAGGCAAAAGGAAAAGATGCTAAATTCTCGGATTGTTTCAGTTTGTATCTGGTTCGTTAAGTGGAAGCCAAAGCATTGGGGTAGCTGAGGAGTCGGGATCGATATAAAAATTTCTAATTTATTGAAAATTTTAATTTATGATTTGCTCAATCACTTCGTTTCTTTCAGTTTTTGGCCTTCTAATTCCCTTACATCAATTCCAGTATTTAGTTGCACGGAATTGGTGCCTTGAAATTGGAGCTGGAAATGAAGGAATATAAAATTTTCATTTCCAATTCCAGGCTTATCTATGTAATTTTCCCCTACGGATTACCGATAATGTTTTTATTTTATTTTTGAATTTGAAAGTTGCAGATTGGCAACAACTGCTAATTTTTTAATTGTAAGTTCATCAATATAACGTTGTTGTCTATTAATTGCAGCAACAAGAAGGTATGAGGCTGCTGCATGGCTGAGAAAGATGGTTGGAGTTGTAGGTGCAAGAGATTTACCGGCTGAGCCCTCTGAAGAAGAGTTCAGACTTGGTTTAAGAAGTGGACTTATTCTTTGCAATGTGCTCAATAGGGTTCAACCAGGAGCTGTGCCTAAGGTGAATTCTACTTTCCTTTTTTTCTTCTCTTTAATTTATTTTATGTACGTGGTTTCTTATGTTTTCATTGTATATGGGGCACCCGTTTGTCTTTTCATCAACAAGATGCAATCAATTTCAGGTGGTTGAAAGCCCGTGTGATTCTACTCTTATACCTGATGGAGCAGCTTTATCTGCATATCAGTACTTTGAAAATGTGAGGAACTTCCTTGTAGCTGTCCAAGAGATGGGGCTTCCTACCTTTGAAGCATCCGATTTGGAACAAGTAGGTGTTTTTGCTAGTTTTTGTAGTGATTTCTAGAGTTTAGGGAGGAATAATATGGGAATTACTTGGGAAATGATTAAGCTGCTGCACTATAAGAATAGAACTTACTGAATTCTAAGGTTTCGGAATTGTGTTTTGGCTATTTCCAGTGAATTCTAACTTCGTTATTGGCAATTTTCCAGGGAGGAAAATCTTCGAGGATAGTGAACTGTGTTTTGGCGCTCAAATCATTTGGTGAGTGGAAACAGACTGGTGGCAATGGAGTTTGGAAATTTGGTGGAAATGTAAAACCTACAACAACAGGAAAACAATTTGTGCGGAAAAATTCAGATCCATTCACAAATTCTTTGTCTAGGACTACATCAATGAATGAAAAAGCTTTGAATGTATCATGTCCTGAGACGGAATCTAGTAAGACGGTGGGTAACCTATGCCTATACTGATTGAATTGTCTCCTTCTGCTTTTTATCACTCAGGTTGGTTCATTCTTGTACTTTTGTATTCTTATTAGCAGTCTGCTTCTTCCTTGAGTATGCTTGTTCGTGCTGTTCTTTTAGATAAGAAGCCTGAAGAAGTTCCGAGTGTAAGTGCTTATTCTTGCTTCTACTAAGACATAAAAACACCAAAAAAATCACCTTTCAATGCATAATTTTTTTATTTTTTTTTATGCGTTTAATTCAATTTGGATTTAACTTTCATCTAGAAAAATAGTTGTGCAATATTTTTTAATTATTGCATCCTAAAAAGATGTTATTTTGAATTTTAACAATTTTATGACTAGCTGTTCGGGAGAACTTACAACCACCAACCCTGATTCTAAGTCAGAACCACTTTTCTGTTTGCAACAGCTTGTAGAATCCGTGCTAACTAAGGTTGTAGAGGAGTTTGAGCAGCGAGTTGCAAACCAAGTCGAAGTGGTATGCTCTTAAACTTTTGCACGAAGGAGCTGCTTCTCATATTTTGAACGTCTTTGATTCTCTTTGTTTGTATCTAACATTACATTTTGAGTTTGTATGTGTAAAAATCGAGACAACCATAGTTGTCAAATGCTATTTGGTATTTACCTTTTTTTTTTGTGGGTTGCGCTTTTATCTCCTCTCAGAAGAAAGCAACTGCAAAAGATTCGGTTATTTCTCATGGCAACCTATCTTTTGTGAAATACACTTCAAGTGACTCAAAGGTAATTTGTTCATATCCAATTTAAAGGACACCATTGCAGTCTAGCATTTATAATTTCCTAGAACATATGTATAGCTTGCTTATTCTTCTTATATGTAAAGGTTAAGATGGGAGATAAGAATGGCAAACTGATAAAGAAAGAGGAATTGTTTCCTAACAATCACATTTCTGATGAGGAATCGAAAAAAAGATCTCAGAAACAGCATATGATCTTTGACCAACAACAAACTGATATTAAGGTAAAAATACAGTCTTAGTTTCAACACTCTCCATAATCTTTGAATGTTTCTTGTTTTGATTAAATAATGTGATTCTTTTTATGTCAGGTGCTCAAGCAAACTCTTTCTACCACAAGAGCTGGTATGCAGTTCATGCAAATGAAATTTCAGGAGGAGATGCAAAATCTAGGTAATGATTATTATTATTATTTTACTCTTTTTCTTTATTGTTCTCTACCTTGTAATTTTTGGGGGATCTGAGGGTGGTTTTTTCATGGTCACGACATATCTGATAACTATATTGTGTTTATATCGGTTTCCGTGTAGGCATGCATATTCATGGCTTAGCTCACGCTGCTTCTGGATATCATAGAGTTCTTGATGAGAACCGCAAGCTATACAATCAAGTCCAGGACCTGAAGGGTAATTTTATCTTATTAAAATGCTTAGTTATCAGCTTGTCACTGTCATTGTTCTTCTTCCGTTCAAGAATCTAAACATCATTTTTCTGATGTATTCTCTTTTTCTTTTTTTCCTTTCAAACAGGAAGTATTAGAGTTTATTGTCGAGTAAGACCTTTCTTTCCCGGGCAATCAAACTATTTAAGTACTGTGGATCAGATAGACGAAGGAATCATTACAATTAATACCCCATCGAAGTATGGAAAAGGACAAAGGTCCTTCAACTTTAACAAAGTATTTGGACCCTCTGCATCCCAAGGTTTGCACGCTTTTGCTTTGATGGCTTTGTTAGATAGATTCTTCCAATTTTGGGTTCTGGATTCTTTTTCTGCCGTTGTTTTATCAAATTTTTGTTTTTTATTTTTGCAGCTGAGGTCTTTTCAGACACCCAACCATTGATTCGTTCCGTGCTAGATGGCTACAATGTTTGCATATTTGCATATGGTCAAACTGGATCAGGAAAAACTTACACAATGGTGGGTTTCTTCGACAAAAAACACATCTTCTCTAAACTATGATAATTTATGTTCCATAAGATTTGTCTAATGATTCATGCAAATGGGTTTTTTCTTGTTTCTCATCCAGAGTGGACCAAGGAATCTTACAGAAAAAGATAAGGGAGTAAATTACAGGGCATTAGGCGATCTGTTTCTTCTTGCTGAAGAACGAAAAGACACTTTCAGATATGAAGTTTCTGTTCAGATGATTGAAATTTATAACGAGCAAGTTAGGGATCTTCTTGTTGCTGACGGCCTTAACAAAAGATATCCTTCATCACTCCATTAATTTCTTTGATTTTCCCTAAACAGTAGTTTATGGCACTAAAACTGCTTTAATCCTCCCATTTTATATGATTTTCAAGCTGAATTATGATTTAGACTACATTTTATAAAATATTTTTAATGGGTTCCTTAATAATTCAACACATTAGAAATTCGCAATAGCTCCCAAACAGGACTTAACGTACCTGATGCAAGCCTTGTTCGTGTTACATCAACATCTGATGTTATCCAGTTAATGATAATAGGACAGAACAATCGTGCAGTAGGCGCTACAGCACTGAATGATCGAAGTAGTCGCTCCCACAGGTATATAACTCTATTTCTTGATTTCTTCATGCATGCATTTTGAGTTTTAGTTTTTTTTTTTTAAATTATTTTTCGGGTTCTAATCTTATTTTACATCATGTGCAGTTGCTTAACTGTTCATGTGCAAGGGAGAGATCTGACGTCTGGCAACATTCTTCGTGGATGTATGCATTTAGTTGATCTGGCTGGAAGCGAGAGGGTAGACAAATCTGAAGTGACAGGAGATAGACTAAAAGAGGCCCAGCATATTAATAAATCTCTCTCAGCTTTAGGTGACGTGATCGCTTCCCTTGCCCAAAAGAATTCGCACGTACCTTACAGGAACAGCAAACTCACACAATTGCTGCAAGATTCACTAGGTAAGGATTAAGGCCCCGTTTGGTTGTCTAAATTTTCCTATTTCATGATTTTTCTTATTTTTGATGAATTGATTTTTCCATTAGGAGTAAAGAAATATACAACTGATTTAATTTAGTTAAAATATTTACCTATATTTTACTTCAGTTACACGAGAAATAGCATTTAAAGTACAACATATTTAATTCAGTTAAATTTTTAAATTGTATTTTACTCCAATAAACTGGAACAAAAATCATTAGCTAGCTAATTTAAGTTTTTTTACTTCTCATAAACAAACACTATAGCAATTCATAAATTGATTAATTGAAAAATTTTACAATTTACACAACCAAACAGGTCTAAAAGAATTATCCATCTTGTTTTTTTGCTTTTAGGCAGCGTTTGGAAGTATGGGATTGTGGATTTGGAATTGGAATTGGAATTGGAACTGGAATTAGAAATAAATGCATGTAAAAATAACATAAAATAAAAGATTTCATGGGTTCATTTCTAATTGCAACCAAGGACATAATTTCATGCAACCAAACACTACCTTATTTTTTCTCCAATTTTATACGGAATTGGAATTGAACGCATGTGAAAAAAACAAAATTTTCAGGGTTCATTTCTAATTCCAATACCAAGGACCTAATTCTGTGCAACCAAACACTACCTTATTTTTTTCTCCAATTGTTTTAACTGTGGTTTCTTGGGGTTGTTTTTCCTTATAGGAGGGCAAGCCAAGACACTGATGTTTGTTCACATAAGCCCCGAAATAGATGCTGTTGGAGAAACAATCAGCACACTTAAGTTTGCAGAGCGGGTGGCAACTGTTGAACTCGGTGCTGCACGAGTAAACAAAGATAGCTCAGATGTTAAAGAGCTCAAAGAACAGGTTATTGAACACATCATTATTTTTTTTTATAATTTCTTATTCGATATTTTCCATAATTAGGGATGGCTTAAAAGTGCTATATTGATTTTCTTATTTATAGATTGTAAATAATAATAATAAAAAAAGGGCCTAGGCCCACCCCACCCCACCCCGACCCAAACTTTTATTATTCAATCTTATCCATCTATTCTCCTTAAATCAATCTCGACCTTTAACTATTTAACGAAAGACATTTATATAAAAATATGTCTTGATTATATAGATTATACGATGTTTGGCTTGCCCTTCTTTCCACTGAAATAATTACTTTATTTTTTCAGATTGCGAGTCTCAAGGCAGCCTTAGCGAGGAAAGAAGGGGGTATTTCGGAGCCCATTCAGCATTCGACATCTAGCAGTCCATGTGGCATGTTGTCGCCGTCACCATTGCAATCCAGTAACTTGCAGAATGGGGACATGTTTTCTACTTCAAAGAGCCAACACAGGAAGCCCATGGAGGATGTTGGAAACATTGAGGTAGAGTCAATATCATGAATATCAAGATTTTTTTATTTTTTTTAACATAAAATCTCCGTTGTTCTTAGCATCTTCATTATTTGTGTGTGACCATCTATGGAGTTTCTGATGATACTTTTAGTTCAGTATTTGAAAAATTAGACTTCTTACACAGTCCCATGATAATTGAATTTGTCGTCAGGATCATAGTTAGATTACCCATAGTTAAAGCCTGTTTGCAGTTGGAAAAACTGGAATAATTCCATGTAAGAGTGAATATATTAGGTTAGGTTAGGCCCTGTTGCTGTTTCTGTTTCTGTTTCTTTTCCTGGAAAACTGGAAATAGAAACATGTTTGGTAACGACCATTGTCCTGAAATTGTTTCTTTTAATTTTTTAGAACAAAAATAAGAAACACGTTTGATTGCAACATTTTTTTTTCCCTTTAAATGCATGGTGGCTGGTGTGGTAGTGATGGACCGCTGGGTGGTGGTGGGAATAATTTTGTAGGAGTGAATAGGAATTAATATTTTTGTTTCTCAGATCCCCAAGGAATTCAGGAAATAATCTTAAATTACTTCCAAAATTTTGGGAACAGAGACGTTTACCGAACACGTTTTTGTGCATTAATTTCACCTAGTGTTCTTAGGTGGAGTTTGGGTAGAGGATTTGATTTTAATAAAAGATTTCTCAAATCCTCCAATTCAAAAAGGAAATTGTTTATTTCTTGGAATTTCAAAATGCGATTAAAAGGGAATAAAATGTCATCTTTTTTTCCTTTTTTTTTTTTTTTTAAATCCTCCCGAATAAAGTGAAATTATGTCAATAAATTTTCAATTTCAGAAAAACCCAAACGAACAAATTTCCGAACCAAGAGGATCTTAAAATTCCCATTCTAAAATCTCATTCTGAAATCCGTGAATTTATCAAATTTCTTATCCAAAACACATCCTTAAAATTACTGAAACCTAATAGAATACCTTGTAATTTTTTTTGTAGGTCCATAACAATTCGGGATTAAGACAAAAGAGGCCAAGCTTTGATCTCGACGAGTTATTAGGAAACTCTCCTCCGTGGCCTCCCGTTGTGACTCCATGTCAAAACTATGAATATGAGGACAGAGACATGGCATCAGGCGAGTGGGTCGACAAGGTCATGGTAAACAACAGACAAGACAACATAAACGGCATGTCTGATGTTTTTTATCAGAAATACTTGCCGGATTCATCGAAGTTATATTCGGATCATGCGCAGTTCAACCTATTCCAGTCAGCCGATGATTCTGACGAGATTGATGCAGTCACTAGTGATTCTTCTGAGCCTGATTTGCTGTGGCAGTTCAATCATTCGAAACTTAGCAGCCTAACAAATGGCAATGGCAATGGGGTTGGTTCAAAGAGTCAGAAGCCAAATCAGAAACAGGCGAAAAGCCCGGAAATGCTAAGGTATTTTTGCTTGATGATCTTTTTATTTCGAAAAAGTGATCTAAGGTGGCGTTTGATTTGGTGTTTTTGTTCCCAGATTACGGTTTTTGTTTTCAAAAAAATCTTGGAAGAAAGTACTCTGGGAACAAATTTTGTTCTATTACTAGAAATTTATTCTAAAAACATAAGAGAAGAACAATAAACAGTCCCATATTTCTGTTTCTGTTCCCAGCAGAAATGTGGGAGTAAAACGCTGAACAAACGAGTGCCAAATGATCTGTTTGTTTCGAAAAAGTGATCTAAGGTGGCGTTTGATTTGATGTTTTTGTTCCCAGATTACGGTTTTTGTTTTCAAAAAAATCTTGGAAGAAAGTACTCTGGGAACAAATTTTGTTCTATTACTAGGAATTTATTCTAAAAACATAAGAGAAGAACCAAAAACAGTCCCATATTTCTGTTTCTGTTCCCAGCAGAAATGTAGGAGTAAACCACAAACAAACGAGTGCCTATTTGATTATTTTGTGTAAACTTTAGTTTCCAAAATCTCGTCTAAGCGGTGGCGTTTGTTTGTGTTTTTCCCCCCGATTACCGGTTCTAAATTCCAAAAATGTTGAAATTGAAACCGAAAACCAAAAACCGTTCATAGAAATTGATTCTAAAAATGTAATAGAAGAACAAAAACAGTTCCCCCCCCTCCCCCCAAAACAACAATCTCTCTTTTTATTCCCATTGGAAATGTGGGAATATAAGCACTAGGTGAGACGGTAGATTGACTTATTTTTATTGTTGTTTTCGAAAATGTCATCCAAGGTGGTGCTTTTGTTCCGTTTTCTCGGTTTCAAAAATATCGGAACAGAAACAGAAATATAGGAACAGTTCTGTTGTGTTCCTAACTTGTTTTAAAAATCTGGGAACATGTAAAAAAAAAAAAAAAAACAGAAAGTGCACCAAATTGACATTTAAAAAAAAAAAGTGTACTCATTTTGTTGAATTTAACCGTTGTTCTTGACGTATGCAGCCGGAGTATGATTCCTAAACAGGGCCCTTCGCCATCACGTAAAGTGACAAACGGGGCCAGCCACACTCCCCTGCTAAGGAGCGGCGGGAGACTGGGCGGTGCGGCTGAAATGAAGAGGAAAGCGGGGAGGAAATAGGAAGTAGGAAAGTTGGAGTGGGATTTTTTTAATTTTTTTTTTTTTTTTTAATTTGATTTATTTTATTTTTTTATATTGGGAAGTGAGTGAGTGAGGGGTTTTATACATAGTTTTTTTTTTTTTTTTTTGGTAATTCTTTTGATCATGAAAAACTCAAGTTTTTTTTTTTTTTTTTTTTATGTTATGTATATGATGTCAAACGCAGCAATAATTCCATTTGCTTGTATTTTGTTTATATTCGAGTTTAAAATGTGTGTGTTTTGACACTTTGTTGAAATATTATATCTACACCTTAATTTCTATTTTTGGTATCTTCATTGTAAGACTTTATAACCTTATAGTATTCTTTCTAATTTAGTCTGTTACTGTGGCTATATAATGGAAGGAATAAGGCTCATTATGAATGTACAAAACAATGAATATATTTTATTTCTCTTCTTCCTATATCCTTTATGGTATCATAGTCAATTTTTTCCACCCAAACCTTATCGGCAGACGTCACTAGCTATTGAAACTACCAAATCGCCACCACCGCTGCCACCATCCCCAAAAACCTAGCCTCCGCTAACCCCCAATTGCAAACCCCCAGCTGTCGCCGCCGCCTCAAACCTTAGTCGCCGCCATCCCATCCCCTCTTGCAAACCCTAGTCGCCGTCGACCCCCATTTGTAAACCCCCAGTCGCCGTTGCCGCCGCTATCGCATACCACCCCTGCAAAACCTAGTCGCACCCATCCCTTCCATTGCGGCCACTGCCTGTTCGCGAACCACAACCACCTTCGTGAAACCATTGCCCATTGCAAACCACACCCACCCCTGCGAAACCCTAGCCGCCACGAACCACGAACCATCGCGAACCACTGCCCATTCGCAAACAACTGTGAACCCAAACCCTAGCCGCCGCTGTTGTCACATCGCGAACCACAAACTCGCGAACCCAAATATCGCGAACTAGTCCTTCGCGCTCCATCTCGCATATCGTACACTGATGTGCTCCTGTCTATTGTTGCTACGTTGCGGATTGTTCGTTGTGTAAATCTCAACTGCTTATTGCGGTTGTTCTCCATCCGTTGGTGTTCCGGATGTCTTAACTATACAACCATCTTTTCAATGATCTGGTAACTACGTTAAGGTTACCTTTATCATATTGTACCTTCTTTTTCCGAAGCCCCGTCAGTCTTTCGTAGCATTTGTCCGTCTGTTTCAATGCTACAATCTCATCTCGTCTGTATTAATGGCATTCGGAAGAGAATGTGACGTCCCATTTCGGACCGTTCCTGCTCCATAGCTACCCGCCCGTTTTGACTCTACTAGTGCCCTTAACGCCACGGTCCAACGTGTTATTACCATCTTACTCAATGGAGCGAATTTTCCTGTCTGGTCTCGCTCTCTCCATCTCTACCTTGGTGAAAACGTAAGACCGGATGGCTCAACGACACTGAACCCAAGCCAGATATCAACGATCCCAAGTTTGCTCACTGGGACTCTGATAATTGTACCATCCTCGGGTGGATCTTCAATTCTATGGAGGAACAGATCTATAATATTTTTATGTTCCACAAGACTGTCAGCGGATTATGGTTTGCTCTTACGAAAATGTATGCCCATTCTCGCAATGAATCACGGATCTTCGAGCTTTACTGTGAGATTTCCCATGCCTCCCAGGCATCCTTGGGACTTTCTGTTGTGGATTACTTTGGCTACCTTCAATCTCGGTGGGAGGAACTTGCGCAGTATAAACCTCTGAGTGAATTCCCTGAGGATGCTGCTAAGATCGAAGCCAAGTGTCAGGATCATCGACACACATACCATTTCTTGATAGGTTTAAATCCAGAATACGAGAATCTTCGCACTCAAAATTTGAACACATCACCGATACCAGATTTATACAATACATTCTCTACTGTTGACAACGATTCAAAACGTCGGCTCCTTCTCCCACCTGAAGTCACTCCTTCAGTCCCTGAGCAGATGGTCTTTCTAGCTTCCTCTGGTCCTCGCCCATTAGGCACGTGACCATACTGTCAACACTGCCGAAAGCCTGGTCACAACATTGATTGTTGTTACAATCTTTATCCTGAATTGAAACCTCGAAACCTAGGAGGGATGAAAGGAAGAGGAGGACCACATACTGATGTTATTGTTGATATTGTCCCTGGTTCTGCAAATCCTCCACCAACTCTCCTGGATATTTCTCACGTCCAGGCTCAACTTGCCCAGTTTCAGGCTCAGTTAACCACTTTGGCATCATCTTCCAACCCTATGGTTGCTCTTATCTCGGGTACTCCTACTGCGCTTCATGGTAAGTCTGGTCGCCCTACTTGGATTCTGGATTCTGGGGCTAACAATCATATGATTGGTGAGTTTTCTACCTTCACCTCTCATGTTTCACTTATTAACCAATCTGTATGCATTGTCAAGAGTACCTCTATCCCTATTCGTTGTTAGGGAGATATCTGTTTGTCCCTTAATATCACTCTTCACTCTATTTACTATGTTCCTAAATTTGCCTATAATCTTCTATCGATTAGTCGTCTTGCTAAAAATCTTAAATGTGCCGTTATTTTCTTACCTGATTGTTGCTTATTGCAGAACCTGACTACGAGGAAGATTTTTGGTAGGGGATATGAACACGATGACTTCTACTACTTCGATAGCCCTCCACCTCCACTCGTTTCATCTTTTAGTATGCAAGCTTCTGTATTACTTGTTTTTCATTCTTCTCTGTGTTCTTTCAAAACTTTAAACTCGTGGCATGCCCGTCTGGGTCATGCAAACTTTCAGTATTTATGTTGGTTGTTTCTTTCTCTTAATAAAGCTTGTAAGGACTTTAAATTTCACTGTGTGGTTTGTGAATTGTCTAAACACACACGTATCTCTTATATTCCCCGTATACACCATGCATCCCAAGCATTTGATCTTATCCATTCTGATATTTAGGGGCCCTCTTCTGTTACAGCTTTTTCCAAACACCGCTACTATGTCACCTTCATAGATGATTATAGTCAGTGCACTTGGGTTTATTTGATGAAACACAAATCAGAAGTTTACACTCACTTTACCCACTTCCTTCAAATGATAAAAACCCAATATAAAATCGTAGTGTGCAATATCAGATCAGATAATGGATGTGGAATACTTATTCGATGATTTTCGGGCTGAGCTTAATAAGCAAGGTATCCTTCAACGACTTACCTGTCCCTACATGCCTGAACAAAATGGTGTGGCGGAACGTAAGAATCGTCACCTCATGTCTGTAGTCCGTTGTCTTTTGCGAGGAATGAATGTTCCTAAATCTTTTTGGCATACGGCAGTTCTTATTGCTGTCTATCTCATTAATCGCATACCGAGTCGTGTCCTTACAGGCAAAACCCCCATTCGTATATTGCAACCCACTAGCACCCTTTTCCCTATCTTACCCCGTGTCTTTAGTTGTACGTGTTTTGTCCAGAATCGGAGCCTTACTCGCACTAAGTTAGATGAAATATCTATCCGGTGTGTTTTCCTCGGCTATTCTTCCATGTCAAAAGGATATAGGTGCTACGATCCAGTTACCCACCGTACTTACCACTCTCTTGATGTTACGTTTCTCGAAACTATACCCTACTTTTCTGGTATCATGCCTTCTTCGCCTATTAAGACAGCCACTACCGAGGATCCTCCCTCACTTCCACGTCTTATCCCTGTCTTAGATATATCTTCCTTGCCCATATCACACCCACCACCTGACCCCTCACCCACCCCCTTACGAGTATACTCCCGTCGTCCATGTGTCTCACATCCCCTGCCGACATCTTCTCCAGACTCAGGTATATCTCCATCTCCCATTATCTTTGACCCTGTTCCCCGTTGTTACCCGACTCGGGAACGTCGCCCACCATCCCGCTATCTTCTTTCATGCTCTACAAATAATCCGATTTTCAAGTATTTGTTTTTTTAGGATCTCTCGGCTCAATATAAATCCTTTCTTGGACAACTTGATTCGGTTGTCATTTCTCGCTCCGTTCATGAGGCCCTCTAGAAACCAAAGTGGATTGTTGATCGCTCAAATTACTTACCCTAATTAAGCATAAAATATTATAGTATAGTATGCTTAATTACCGGTATCGAACTGTAGGGATCGGTCTTAAAATCTAAGTATAAACCATCCAGACCAATAATCAATCCTCAAGAATATGATTGCATAACCATTAGACTTAGACCACAGTTGCAAGTTCTAATGTTCAAGTAGTAATTAAATTTAAATCAAAATTTTTACAAGAATATTTTGACAATAAATTCAATTACAATAAAATCATTTTTAAAGAACGAGTTTCATGTCATGCAATAGTTTTATACAATATCCAACAATTAAATAGAAAATACAATATTACATAAATTCAACATACCTCATTATATCCTAACCCGGTGTAAGAAAATTTAGCCGCTCATGGGTGCGTGCAATGATATTTTCTTGAAACGTAAAAATATAATAGAAGAACAATAACAAAAAAATGCTATTATTTTTTCTAGAAATGAAGTAAAAAATTGGTATTGATCTCTAAACCCATCTACCCTATTTATAGAATTTTAGAAGGTGTACAATTGAAAATAAACAAAAAAAAAAAGGGGGGTAACTGACCAACTTGGCTAATTGGCCAACTAGGCCAACCATTTTTGGTCGGCCCAATGGGGGGTTACCAGCGGGCTAGTATTGCCAACCCACACAGGTGGGCCGTATGGCCAGCCTATGGGCGGCCAGCCGAGCCGGTGGCTCGGCTCAACCAAGTGATCGCTAAAAAATAATACAATTTTAAATGGTACCGCGATACTGATGTAGTACAGGTTCAAGTAGAGTGTCGAACCACAAAGATCGGTCTTGTAAATATCAATTTTAATTAATTTTTTTTTTTAATAAAATGACTTTTGGTTTTGAAACGCAAGAATATAAAATAATAAATCTAGAGAATGAATATAGGGAATCGGGTTAGGAATTGTGGAATTCGTATTTTGAAATTATGATTTTCTCGTATTTTCTTTTTAATTTAAATTTGTGTAAACGAGCGTTCCCAACTATAAGTCGGAACTACTCAGAAAAATTAGATTTATTATTCTTCGGCATGATTTATTTTCGGAATGTAATATCGACGTTACTCTAATCTACAGTGAATTATAATCTAGGCATAAACCATCCAAACCAATAATTAAATCATAGGAATACGATTATATGATCGTTAGATCTAGACCACAGGTATAAAATCTAACGTTCTAGCAATAATCGAATCTAAAATTGAAATCTTTACAAGAACATTTCGAAATTAAATTCAATCACGATTTAAACTATATTTTGAGCACAAAATTCATCATCATATAATTGTTTACACATAAACTAAAATTAATCAAACAATATAATATTACATAAACCAAAATACATACCAATAATCCTAACCGGTAGGAGAAGATTAGTCGCGCATTGAATTGTTTTTCATTTGATCTTCACTTTTCGTCCCCAAAATTCTCATAATGTGTATATAAAAAATAGAATACAAAAGAAAACTATCCGGAAAAAAAATAACCTACTGGTTGACCTCTTAAAAAGAGAGAAGAAACTGAAAAAGGTAAGAGAATAAATGTCAATCCCCCCAAATGGAGTAAAAATCACTCCCTTCAATTTGATTAGTTGCCTTCCTTTCTTTCACCAAAGTCCACTTGATTGCTAATTAATGGCCCAAGTCAACGAGTTGAACCGTTACTATTATTTGCCTCATTGGTCACATGATAAGGGTTGATGGGCTTTGGCAAAAGAAAAAGGCAGCTGAGCTTGGGCTTGGGAAAAGAGGCATTGGGCTGAGGAGAAAAGGGAGATGGGCTTAACTCCACTTATTGGGCTGATGGAATAATGAAATAGAGAGAAAAAGACAATTGGGCCTCGCCTAAAGAAAGGAAATGTTGGGCCTAGGGGATAGAAAAGGCATTGGGCTTAGTCCCAGCGCATGGGCCTACTGTGCACAAAGATGGGCCCCATGTCGTGCGCAACTTCTGACAGACAAACCTGACCAACTCTATATCTTTCTCATATGAACTCCGATTTTGCCATGTGACCATTTGTTGGAAAGCTTAGAAAGTCTAGTTTCACGTGAAACACGTTTTAGTCCAAAATTCCAACTGTATAGTTAGTTATGTCTAAAAGAGTGAACAATGGTCTTCATTCTAGTGCCAACAATCGCGACTTTCATCTGTTTGATATTTTTCTTGCGTATTTTGCTTCCAAAAGTGTATTTTTGATCTAATTCTTCAAATCTACAAAAGTAAATAAAAATAAATCAATTATACTAATTTAATTTATTCAAATAATAACAAAACTTAATTTAGTGATATTAGATCGCGTAAAATGTGACACGATCACCGAGCCATCGGCTCGGCTCCTCTCTCAGGAGCGACTCGGTTGAGCCGCCCTGCTTAAAAAAAATTCGTCTTCTGTTAAGTTTAGGAATATCGTTTTGTTCCAAATTCAAAATCCTACAAAAATAAATAAAATAACTTAATTTATAATATTTTAATTTATTTAAAAGATTAACAAAAATTAATTTAGTGGTACTAGATTGCACACAATGCGGTGCAATCAATTGTCGCTATGCAAGCAGAAATAGATGCCCTACAGTAGATAAGACATGGAACTTGGTTGACTTGCCAACTGGTGAACGGCCGATTGGTTGTAAGTGGGTCTTCAATGTCAAATATCTGGCTGATAGATCGGTTGATTGGTACAAAGCACGACTTGTTACTAAGGGCTACACACAAATCCCGGGCAAAGACTTCGGTGCCACCTTTGTCCCGGTTGCTAAATTGACTACTGTCGGGCTCCTTGTTTTGTTAGCTGCATCCCATTTTTGGCCTCTGCACCAGTTGGATGTCAAGAATGTCTTCCTTAATGGTGACCTGACTGAGACTGTCTAAATGGAGTCTCTACCGGGATTTCAGACTCAAGAGGAGTATTCGGGCAAAGTTTATCGACTCTAAAAGACCCTCTATGGACTTAAGTAGTCTCCCCGTGCATGGTTCAGCCGATTCAGCGAAGCCATCCTCACTATGGGGTTTACCCAGTGTCACTTGGATCATACTTGCTTTATTTGTCGCCAACACCAGGGATAGTGTAAGACCCTGATTTTTATTTAAGTCGTATTTTAAAATGTTTCAAAAATAACGGGGTAGGTGGCGTAATTTATTATTTGATTTAAAAAGTTTTGGGGTCAATTTGAAAATTTAGAAAACATTTAATCCAAAATTGGCATTTAACTTTTGAATTAATTTTTTTTAGGTGGAATTGCAATTTAAGAAAGTGTCAAAATGTGAAAATTGGACCGAAAATGAGATTTTAAGAAATTGGGGGAGGAAAGGGTATTTTGATCAAAAGAATTTCTATAATATGTGTATATATATATACATATCGTGCGTGTGTGTGCCGTGAAGACAGCTGGAGAACCGAGAAAGGAGAGGAAGGATCGAGATCCGATCGACGTGGCAAGCTAGGATCAAATTGATCCACCCAAATCATGCATATTAATACCTATGCAATTGTGATCTTCAACCTAAAAGGAAGGAGCAGAAATCAGAAAATCAGGGAACCAAAAACAGAGAGCGCAAAAGGAGAAAGAGAGAATGTCCGACGGTGTGGGAATTGGTGGGCGTCGATCGTCCGGTGGCGTGGGGTTGTCACATGTTTGTCATGTGTGTGTGTGTGATGTTGTGTATATGTATGTTGTGAGTTCGGTCAGTGGGTTTCGTCGACGGAGGTGGCGGTGGTGTGTGTTTGATCGTCATCATCGTCGTTGGTGTTTATATGTGGGTTTGTGTGTGTTTATGTGTTCTGGGTGTGTACGTGTGTAATCAGTGTGCATGGTGGTCGCCGGAGTTGGCCGGAAAGTTAGAGAGAGAGAAGGTGGGTTTGACGGTTATGTGTGTGTGCTATGTTTTTGATAGTGTGTGTGTGGACGATCGGCAGTGCATGTGTGTAGCTGTGTGTGCATTTCAATTGTGTGTGTGTGTGTATAGTCGTTAAGGGTGGTGATCGCCGGAGTGGAGTGTAGAGTTAGAGAGAGAGAATAGTGTATGTGTGTTACTGTGTGTGTCGTGTGGGCGGATGGTGGGTGTGCATGGGGGTAGATGTGGAAGTGTGTGGGTTCGTTTGTCTGATGGTGCGTGTGTTCGGTTGGTGGGACGGCAAGGCTTGATCGACGGCGAGGCTTGATCGGCGGTGAACCCAAATGCAAACAGAAGCCGGAGAAGAAGAAACGGGAAAAGAAAAAAAAAAAAAAAAGGAAAATTTGCACAAACCACCCCACTAAAATTAATGATCCAATCTCACGGCCGACGAAAAAATTTGGAGAAGGTAGAATTTCGAACTTCTTTAATATATATATATATATAGGAAATTACGAAATTTAGGGTCTACAATTCATGATTAAGTTATGTTTACATAAAATATTAATTTTAGGTCATGTCACAAATAGGTTCACAATTATCGAAGAATCAGAAACGGAGAGTCGGGGGAGCTTGTGAGTGCGGCTTATCAGGTGAGTGTACTGTCTTCTTGCCAAACCTATATATATATATGAAAAATGGTTGTAGTTAAATTAAATGATTTCAAAATAATATGAATCAAACAGGTAAGGGTGAAAAAATGATTTGGTGAAATCAGACGTTTTTTTTAAAAGAAAAATGAGAAATATGATTTTGGATTAAAAATCAGTTTTGGAAATAGAAGGTGATGTTTGAGATTTGACGATGTTGATTAGACGATGTTACTGATTTGTGATTTGATGATGATGTTATTGATTTGACGATGCCATAGTATTTATTTGTTTCGACAGAGTGAGGTTATCCGCTTCGGCGGAGTGATGTGATCCGCTTCGGCAGAGTGATGTTAGACGTTATACTGCGCAGTGATTATCCGCTTCGGCGGAGTGATGGATGTTCGTAGGAAGGTATATCCTACGGATGGTACGGTACCGTTGCAAACTCCCGATCGTGAGGTTAAAACGATCACTATGGCTAGCCAGTGTGTGTTGTGGTGGAGTGGTGGTTTGAGATGTGTGTTTAAGATGTGGTGTTTTACTTATATTGAGTGATTTATTATTTATTATGGTGATTGATATGATTTTATACTAGATGGATTTGGATGGAACTTATCTATATCGCTTTATTTTCACTGCTTATATACTGAAGATTTTACGAGTTATGTGGTGTTTATATACTTACGTTTGATCCATTTAGATGTTGTAGAATGATTTATTATTATAAAATATTTTTACTAAGAAGACAGTACACTCGCAGGTGAATCAGCTAGGAGTCGGTCCCCTACTGGGACTAGTTAGAGTTATACGTGTCATGCGATAGAGTCATATGAGAGTATTTTGAGACGAGCTGTCAGAAGTGAACCTAAGAGGGGTTCATGAGATTTATTTTGTTGTTCTTATTTTTTTGGGACGGGTGTGTCCCTATAGCACTAAATTATGTATATGTTGTATAGATGATTTTATATTATTTCATGTATATTGTCATTTTATGAGTTGGTTTGATGGTCAGGTGATGTTATGTCGGCCCCACGGTGACGGGTGTCCGGGGTAGGGTGTGATAGATAGTGCATCATTATCTCAGTCTATGTGGATGACATTATTATCACAAGAGACGACGCACCTGGTATTCAACAGGTAAAGAAGGATCTCAAACAGATTTTTGACATAAAGGATTTGGGTCTTCTCTGCTACTTTCTCGGTATTGAGGTTCCTCGTTCTCAAAAAGGTATCTTTCTATCCCAGCGAAAATACGCCCTTGATCTTCTTCAGGACACTAGAATGCTTGGATGTAGACTCGCCTTTACTCCCATGGATCCGAACCTTAAGTTAACAGCAGACTCGTGAGAATTATTATTAGATTCGTCAGTGTATCAGCGACTCGTGGGTCGCCTCATCTATTTGACTAATACAGGGCCAGATCTTACGTATGTTGTCAGCGTTGTGAGCCAGTTTATGCACTCACCACGTCTATCATGCTTGGATGTTGTCTACCATATCCTTTGGTACCTCAAAACATGCTCTGGTCTTAGGCTCTTTTATATGACATGAGCATATGAGGGACTCTCTTGCTTTACAGATGTTGACTATGCGGGATCAGAGGACGATAGATGTTCGACCTCTAGGCTGTGTACCTTTAATGGAAGACACCTAATCTCGTGGAAAAGTAAGAAACAATCCGTCGTCTCCCGATCTTCTGCTGAAGTTGAGTATCGTGCTATGGTTCAAGGAACGTGTGAACTCCTTTGGTTTCGTTCTCTTTTGATCGAGTTGGGTCTTCCTGTGAGAAATGCATCTAAGTTATTTTGTGACAACAAGTCTGCCATAATGTTATCCTCAGACTTAGTCCTTCATGAAAGGATGAAACACATCGAGGTGGATATCCATTTCATTCGTGAGAAAGTTCGATCGGAAATCATCACACCAGTCTTCGTCCCATTTTCAGAACAGGCTGTTGATATGTTTACCAAGTCTACAAGACCATCTCTTCTTCAGTCAGCTATTAGCAAGTTAGGGCTCATCAACATTTTCGCCCCAGCTTGAGGGGGAGTGTTAAAATATTATATCTACACGTTAATTTTTATTTTTGGTATCTTCATTGTAGGGCTTTGTAAGCCCATAGTATTTTTCCTAATTTAGTTTGCTCCTGCGGCTATATAATGGGGAGAATAAGGCTCATTATGAATGTACAAAACAATTAATATAGTTTCTTTCTCTTCTCCCTGTATCTTTTACACTTCATATATATGAAAGCAATAATAAGTACCTGCCATTTTGGGCTTGTTCCACTTCAATGACTTATCATGTTTTCCCGGGATCTATCTTTTATGTTTTTTGGTAACAGTCTAAATTGTTTTATTCAAATGATGCATATATTCTCTTATTAGTTCTTAATAATAGCCGATTGCGGAATTTGAATATTACAAGATTACATTCAACAACTTCATATTATTTATTGATATTGTTTCTGAATTTGAATTGACTTTTTTTGTGATGTTTTTTAGAGGATAAAAATGAGTTGTTTAAATAAAAATTATTGTTTTATTACTTAATTATTGAAAAATGAATTTTTTCAATTTTTTACAAAACAATCACAACTCGGGGTTGGTAACCTCGAGTATTGAAACCTGGGGTTACCAACCCTAGGTATATGAGAAAAAAATATTCCCTATAGCCGGGGTTGACAACCCCGAATATATGGTTCCAATGGTAATTAATTTATATATATAAACCCGGGGTTATGAACCCCAGGTTCAATTTGAATTTGAAATAAAGTTTGTTAGACGGGCAGATCAGCAAACTTTTGTGCACCGATATCTTCAAAGCCACTCACGTAATCCCTCTATATACCATCAAGAAATTCTACAAACTCGTTAAATTCAATTAAATAATCTCAATCCTTTGAAGTCATCCTATCTGCCAAGTTATTTGGCGCTAACATTCACCAAATACTTGCCTACATTCACCATAGTCTTCTTCATATATTTTAATGCTCTTCGGGAACATTTTACCGGAGTATCTCAGGTGATTAAATTGGGAAATGAAAACTGAGACTTCTACTATTTATAGAAAAATAAGGGCAAGATATGGGCAGGAAATTGGAGAAGAAAATACAGGAAAATATTTTGACGGGAAAAAAGAAAACAAAAAAGAAGGAAATCCAAAATTTTTGGTGGGAAAGAGTTTGCTTCCAAACAATACCTTAGGGTTCAATTTGTTTTTTTTGGGTGTTTGGTAGTACAAATTTAGATGTTTGGAATCTGAATTAGAAATGAGAAATTGGTTTTACATCAAAATTGGTTGGTTGTACAAAATTGGAGGTTTGAAATTTCAAATTAGAATGAAAAATGGGTTTATTTGTAAATCGAATTTTGAGGTTTTGAATTATGTGCTTCCGAAGACTACCTTAGTGTTTTTTCTAGTTGAGATTAATCTCCACATATTGGAATTCATGTTTTTTTGGTCTTAGGTAGTGTTTGGTTGTATAGAAATTGGGTGTTTGAAATTCGACTTAGAAATGAGAAATGAGTTTATTTCTAAATCGAATTTCGGGGCTTTTAATTTTGTGCTTCCAGGCACTACCTTAGGGTTCATTTTTTTTCCCCCTTCGGTCTTAGGTAAGTTTCATGCTTCTAAACATTACCTTAGGGTTCATGTTTTTTCCTTGTTAAGTAGCATTTGGTTGTATAGAATTGGAGGTTTAAAATTTGAATTAGAAACGAGAAATGAGTTTTTTTCTAAATCAAATTTGGAGGCTTGAATTTTGTGTTTCCAATGCTTGGAGTGTTTTTTTTTTTAATGGGAAGAGTAGAGAATTGGAGGAGAAGAAGAGAAAGGAGAAAGGTTGGCTTGGGGGATTTGAGAGCTTAAAACCGGGGTTGACAACTCCGAGTTTAACAAAAATTATGTCAAAACCCGGGGTTGACTAAATTGTTTATTTTCCTAAGATACTAGGGGTTCACAATCCCGGTTTTATCTGGAAAAAAAAAAAAGAATAAAAAAAAAAAAGATACTCTTCGAACTATATACACGGGGTTGGTCATCCCGAATTTTAATACTCGAGGTTACCAACCCCGAGTTATAATGGTTTCGTAAAAAAAATGAGATTACTCAGCTTTTAGAAATTAAATAATAAAAATATAATTTTTAGTAAGGGAGGTCACGGGCTTGAAGGCCCGCCAAGCCTGACCCTATTTTTTTAAGGCTTGCGCTTGGTGTTTGAGCTCATGGACAGGGCTAGGGTTTGAAGACTAAGGCCCATTCATTTTTAGGGCCGGGCTAGGGCTTGCCCATTTTTGTTTAAGATCGGCCTAGCCCGGCTCGGACATTTTTTAAAATATAAAAAATATATATTTTATAGGGAAATTTGCCTAAAAGTATTGTCCCATAAAACACCACTCTATGAAGTCTTGTAACAATGATTTTTTTACACATTACATGGTCCTTAGAAAGTTATTTTTGGAATCTTGAGATCTCTCAAAAAGTTTTCCTATTTTATATATAGATATATATGTAATACAATAAGAGAGGGAGTTGAGCGGTCATAATGATAATTTAGTAACTTGAGGGCCAATTTGGTAATTCTCACTTGGTAGTGGGTAGTGTGTGTAATAATAAAATTAACCCTAATCTCATTCCTCCGAAACTCTCACTGCCTTCAGGCTGCAGTCGTTCTCGTTCTCGTTCTCTGGCTTCGTCGTCTCCGTCAATCTTTCATAGCCGTCGTTGCCGATCATCTCGATCGTTCGTCTTCCTCTCCGCCTTTCGTCTTCGTCTCCGATCTACTGTCTTCGTCTCCGCCACTGCATTCATCTTCGTCTTCCTCTCCGCCGCTGCCGATCGTTCGTCTTCCTCTCCACTGTCCTCAAATTTATTTCATCGAAATTGAACCAAATATCAGCAGAAATGGACAGTGTTAATGGCGGAAATCCTCTGGAAAATCTCAAGACTCTGCACATCTCATCCATGGAAGAAGACGAAGACGAAGCTCAACTTGACGACGAAGAATTTGACGAGGAAGAAGACGAAGAAGGTGTACCTGTAACGTTAGGTTTCGTCGAAAATCCAAAGAATCGTTGGTCACTTCTAAGACAGTTATTTCCAAGCAAGGCTGGAGGGACACCAGTAAGCAACATAATCCATTGTCTTTGAATTATCATTCAATTTCGTCTGTTTTTCATTTGAAAATTCAATTAATTGAATGGCAGGCGTGGTTGGATCCCATTAATTTACTGTCTGGAAGATCTCGTGTTTGTGACTTCTGCGGCGAGCCTCTGCAGTTTTTGCTTCAGGTACGTCTCTGTTCATGCTCATATGTGTAATAATTGATTCTCAATTGCTTAATTTTTGGTTGTTGTTGTACTTTAGAAGTTTGAAATTAGAAATTAGAAATTGGAGCTATGAATGGTTTCTGATTTCATGGTGTAAGAAAGTTGGGTTTATCACTTAGAAGGGGTTGGTGGTCAAGTTATAAGTATGATGAAAAATCTTATCTCATGAGTTAATTTTTGGGGTTGACAAAAGGCCGAAATGGAGACTGGTATGAGAGCCAAGTTATAACATATATGGCCTAATCGCCACGTAGGGTGATATTGGTCGGGGTTTAGCCAATCCAAAGGCATGATGTGTGAGAGGAGGAGATTGTTGGGTTTGTTCGGCATCGGCTGTGGAAGGGAAAATCTATCTCATGAGTTAGTTTTTGGGTTGAGAGAAGCCTAAGACTGCTGTACACTGGTATGAGAGCTCATGTTATAGCATCTCTGGCACAACATTCACGGAGGGTGAGCCTATTCGAGGGTTTAGCCGATCCAAAGGTTTGATGTGTCTGGGGTGATTGTTGAGTTTATCCTGCATCAGATTTGGAAGGGTCTGGTGGTCAAGTTATGAGTGTGAGAGAACTGCTCACCTCATGAGATAGATTTTGGGGTTTAGAGAGGCCCAAAAACCACCCTACAGAAGAAAAAAAAAAAGAAGAAGTGAATAAATCTAGTATCTCGTCGTAAATGATTTTTGAACTTGTGTTTGGGAATACAATAATCGTCTTTTAAATTTAACTCTCAAAAGGGATTAACATATTACATATAAGGGTTAGGGCGGTTTCAAACTTTGAACATTTGATTGAAAACAACATAAAGAGCCTAGGAATTGTTCGAATGAAGAAAATAATCTAGTAGTGAAGACTTTTGGTGAATTTGTTGGCAAAGATACAACTTACAAGGATTCCCAACAGTTACCAAAGATGCAACACACATGTGCACTCACTCAAACACTCACTTACACATGCACACATATACACACATATATCTATTATATAAATTAGTACATATTTTACATTTGAGATATTTTTGACCGTTGGATGTTTAGAGACATTTTCAACCGGTGATTTCAATTTTATTGAGAAACTATGCATTGACTGTAGTTCTTTGTTTTCCTTTTGTTCCTAGGTTTATGCGCCACTATTTGAGAAGGAATCTACATTTCATCGTACTTTATTTGTATTTATGTGTCCATCGCTCGCTTGTCTCCTCCAAGACCAACATGAACAGTGGAAACGCCACCCAGAGAGGCAATCTCGAAGGTATTGCTTCGAAATATGCAATTTTTATTTCTTTTTTTAATTAATCACCCGCTTCCGTTTTATATTTTATGATGTCTTTTTGAAGTGTGAAGGTATTTCGTTGCCAATTGCCACGCTGCAACCCTTTCTACTCGAGTGAGCCCCCAAAGCATAATGGAACCGATAAACCTTTGGGAAGTGAAGGTAATGCATATAATCTTATGTCTTTTTGCATCTCAGTCTTTAGCCTATTTTCCGAGCAGCTCAATTGACTTGGGCTTCATTTATAAGTTACTGGTATTGTATCGATTTTCTAATTTATAAGTATAAAAAGATATAATTTGACCTTGGAAGTGGTGAGTTTGTGTGAAATATTTGGGCAATAATTCCCCCCCCGAAAAATTCGTAGAAAGATCTTATCTGTTTATTTTTATCGAAATCAATCTCAACCAATTAATTAATTTTTTTTTCAAATGCTGTCTTGATTTTATAATATCGATTACTTCTATTGACTCGCTTTCTTTCTTTCTTTCTTTATTTATTTTTATTACCATGATTCCCATTTGTTTGGCATTCTAATGTTTTAACTATCTCTTGCTGCTTGTTTTAGTTGCTCTTTGTAGTTGGTGTGGTACTTGGAAGGGAGATAAAGTTTGTAGTAATTGCAAAAGAGCCCGTTATTGCTCTGAGAAGCACCAGGTATATTTATTAACTAATTTAGGCGCCATTTGGTAACAGTTTTTAAGTACTTTTTAAAATAAAAAAGTTAATTTGATGAAAAAGTACTTTACTCCCTGTGGTGCAGACTTAAGTACATTGATGAAATAATTAACGGATTTTTTTTTGTGAAATGACAAATTTAGCCTTATACCCGACCTATAAATGAATACTATCCAATTTGGCTCGACCTGACTCGGGAGTATAGATGTCAATTAATATTAAATAATTTATTAATTTTGATTTTTTGAGATTTGACTATTGGCTTGATCAGATAATTTAACCATTGTATTTTAATCTGAATTACAGAGAGGTAAGTGCTTACGAAAATATCACGGGGAATAAAGTGCAATTCGGTCTCCAAAAAATCATAGATGATTGGAAAAAGTGGAGGAAGAGGTCCTACTTCATCGATCTCCATCAATCTCTTTTAATACCTGAAAGAAAACAAAAGAAATTATTTTTTCTTTTAAAAAAAAAATGCTTAAAATCATTTTTTAATTTTTATTTTTTTTAAGTGCAAAACAAAGTTGTACTTTTTTTTCCTTAAAAAACTGTTACCAAACGGTGCCTTATTTGATAACTTGTACTTGTTTTTGGACCGCGGAAGCTAAATCTTCCTTGTTTACTTTTTACAGGCTATTCACTGGCGATCTGGTCATAAAATCGACTGTCGAGAATTGAGCATTTCTACTCAGCTGTCCGATTCTAACTGCTCGGAAGAGATACAAAAAGGCCAGTATATCATCATATGGTAACTTCATTAGTTGTTCTGATATATATCACTATATAATAAACTGATACATATTGAATTATTATAAATATCTTGAATTTATTAAGGCCCTGTTTGGTTTTCTAAATAATTCAATTTTTATGAATTATCTTATTTTTTATTTGTATATTTATCTATTTATCTATGATTTAATCAACTTTATTTACGTATTGTTTGTTTGTACCAAAAAACATACAATTACTTTAGCATAGTTAAATTTTTAAGCTATATTTTGCTCCTCTAAATTGAAATGGTTAGTTAACTAATTTAAGTGTTCACATAACTTAAGGGACCTTTTGATTGTCTAAATTATCTTATTTTCGATGAATTGAGTTGTATTTTTCTTCATTTACCTATGGTTTAATCTAATTTACATATTGTTTGTTTGGGGGGGGGGGGGGGGAATGGGTTTTGGTAAACAATCCACGAAATTAAAATTTTACTTGCTGTCTATGCGTAAAATTTAAAATAACTGTAATTTTTTCATGTAAAAAATTGCAATAATTTTTATTGGGTACAATGACTTTTGGACTTTTGACATCAACTTTGGATTTTTGGAAAAATTACTATAGCACGTGGGCTACATGGTGTCAAATTTTAATTTCGTGAACTGTTTTCAATCCCCCCAAAATACAATTATTTTAGTATTGTTAATTTTTTAAGCTATATTTTACGCCAATCACGAGAAAATAGTATCTAAACTAGGATTGAAATGGTTAGGCAGCGAATTGAAGTGTTCACGTAACTTATGAACCCGTTTGGTTGTCTGAAAATTGATTTGTATATTTCTCCGTTTACTTATGATTTAATCAAATTTACATATTGTTTGTCTGGACAAAAAAAAATACAATTATTTTAGTATCATTAATCATTTTTGTTCCCGTTCCCAAATTTTTGGAATTAATGTACAGAAACGTGTTTGGTAAACACATTTCTGTTTCCAAATTTTTGAGAGTAATTCCTAAATTCCTTAAGAATTTGAGAAGCAAAAAAATGTTGATTTCTATTTACTCTCACAAAACTATTCCTACTACCACCCGACCGGCCACCATCACCATGTTGGCCACCATACATTTAAAGAACAAATGTTGCAATCAAACGTGTTTCTTGTTTCTGTTCTCATAAATTAAAAGTCAGGACAATGGTCGTTACCAAACATGTTTTTATTACAGGAATACTCCAGAACGGAAACAAAATTCCCATCCCAGTTTATTGGAAGTAGAAACAGAAAAACATAAACACTAGCCAAACGCCATCTAGCTAAATTAGTTTTTTTTTTCTTACAAGTTGCAACAAAACACTCATCTATAACAAATTCATAAATTGACTAATTAAAAACAACCACCAAATGTGCCCTAAAGTTATGATCATATAGAATTTTCTAGGGTTTCATAGCTGATGTGAACTTTTCTTTATATGGAAAACAGTTGCAAGCAACAAACTGTGGCCAGAGTTTGAGATTGTAAATGAGGATGAATGTGAATTAGGGGCAGAGGTTTCTGATGATAATGAGTATGCTAATGCCTTGGTTTCTGGAAGCCGTGTGGACGAAACGATGAAATCACTTATGGATAACTTTGAGGTATCGGTTTCTTTCTAGTTGAACTTGAAAACTACTACTGTAAGGCACCGTTTGATAACGTTTTTTTTGAAGTATTTTTTTAAAAAGTAGTTTTATTTTAAAATAAAAACAAAGGGAAGTGTGTTTGATGCAGTGTAGAGAGAATATCGTAGTCTTACAGAAGATAATTTTACAGATGGTTGAAAAAATATGGGTTGAGGTGTCCTAAAATTATTTATTAAAACTTAAAACATTTTTTATTTTATTTTATTAAAATTATTTATTTTCAAGGAGTTTTAACACTTTGTTCCCGTGAGGTTTGACCAACATCTCACTTTGGTGCCCATAGTTTTGATTTGAACATTTAACACCTTAAAGTTTCTTAATCATCTCGTTATAAGTCCATGCCATCATCCCCATTACAATTTTTGACGAAAAACGGTCACCTTCTATACACTTGACTATTTTTAAGGGGGTTTATGGGGAATTTCAGCCTCCTCCTTGCCTCCCATTCTCTTTCCCACCCAAATGCTTAGAAATATATATATATATCGCTTGTTTTTTTTTGGGGGGGGAGGGGGTATAAAATTTGTAAGGGGGTATAAAATTTGTAAGGGGGAAAGGAAGAAATTAGAAATACCCATAAAGTCACTTTAAAAATAATTGGATACACACTAATTGATTGTTTGTCGTCCCAAATTGTAATGGAGTTATTGATTTGGACAGAAGTGAGATTTTAATGGAATTTTAAGGTGTTGTGTGTTCAAATTAAAACTATGGGGATTCAAGTGAAATAATGGTCAAACTTTTGGGGGTGCAAAGTATCAAAGCCGCTTATTTTAATTGCAGAGCAAACGCTACTTTTATTTTTTAAGTACCTTTTTTTGCTTAAAACTTGAAAAGTACTTGAATAAAGTGCTACCAAACTGTGCCTAATATTGTGAATGAATCTTTATAGGGGGATGGTGACAAGAAGAGTTGGGCCTCTTTCCAGCAGCGGTTAGCCCGGGCTCCTGAGCAAGTACTAAGGTGATTAAAATTTTCAATAAGAGTATAGATTTAATCCAGACACCGTTTTGTAACCTTTTTTTTTTTTTTTTTGGTCTTAAAAAAATTCTCTTTTTGTCTTAATTTTTTTTTCTAAACCACATTTTTGCTTTGAAGTAAAAGTGCTTCTTTGTTAAAATAAATGCTCTCGATTGTCTACCAAGAAAAAAAAAATTAACGTGTTATTAGTCAGCAACGGAACTAGTGCCCTGGTGAACTCAAGCCCTCCCTGAAATTTTGAAAATTTTCACTATTACCCCCTATACTTTTAGGAAAAAAATCAATTAAAAAGCTCTTAAAATTTTACGTAAGTTCTCCTGAATTATAAAAATCTCTAGTAAAATCCCTAAAAAAATAGCCCTTCTTAACCAATTTTTTGGATGCGCCTCTATCGTTACTCTTAAGAACTAGTTCTTGAGGCATATCTTATAATTTCTTGATGTTTGCTTATTTGCAATTATGACTATTTTTTTATATATATATGAATGGCTAAATAACATCTTAAAAACTATATCATTGAGCAAATTTCAATTATTTTGTTTTTAATTTTTTTTCTTAATTATAGGTATTCTAGGTCCGATAAAGCAAAACCCCTATGGCCAATGTCAAGCGGCCAACCCTCGAAGGCTGATATCCCTAAATGCAGCAACTGTGGCAGCCATTGCGCCTATGAATTTCAGGTGAGAGTTGAATTTAACTTCCAATTTCTGTCTTTTTTGGGATTTTTTTTGACACTTTGCACGCATGAAGTTTGACCATTATTTCAGTTTGGTCCTTTTCGTTTTCAATTTGAACACATGACAACTAGAAGTTTCGTAACAATCCCGTTTCAGTCCAAATCAATATAGCTCCATTACAATTTTAGATTTGCCAACCATCACCTACCATGCACCCAATTTTTTTTATAAAAGGACCTTATGGGATTTCTGACTTTTGTTCTTTACAAATTGTCTATTAAAAAATACATGTATTTATGTATATAAATTATGTCATATCTAAATTTCTAACTTTTTAGTATTTCGATTGGAAGGAGAATGGGAGGGGGAAAGGGGAAATCTAGAAATGCCCATAAAGCCCCTTAAAAATAGTAAAATGCGCGACAATTGACTATTTTTTGTCCAAAATTGAAATGGGGATACTGACTTGGACTATATTGGGATGATTAAGAAACTTTAAGCAGTTATATCAGTGACGGAATCACGTTAGGCCAAGGCTGCTCAACACCCCCCACCCACCCCAAAAAAAAAAATTGAGTTTTTTATTTTTACCCTTAAATCTTTATAAAAATTCTATTAAAACCCTTAAAAAATTTACGCAAGTACCCCTTGATTTATATAATATCTAATGAACATCTAAAAAAAATTATTTAGCCATTGTTCAATCGATTTTCTAGATCCGCCGATGTGTTATATGTTCAAATTGAAACCATGGGGATCAAAGTGAGATTTTGGTGGGGGGGTACAAAGTGTCAAAAACACTATTAGTTTCGTTTTTTGCTGTATATTTTTGAATGAAGGAAGAAGAATTTGAGGTTGATTTGTTGGTATAGATATTGCCGCAGCTGCTGTATTACTTCGGGGTGTCGAACGAAGTGGATTCTCTGGACTGGGCGAGTATCGTGGTGTATACTTGTGAAGAGTCTTGTGAAGGAGACTTGGCTTACAAACAGGAATTTGCTTGGATTCAACTCTTATCTCAATCTTCTTCACTTGGATAATATATATATATATATATATACACTCACTTTACATTCATTCGTCTTAGGTTTTAGATTCATCTCTCTGTGGCTCTCAGTTTTGTAACTTGGTAGACAAGTTTTACATACTTCTCTCAGTTTTGTTCTTTCTGTCATGTTTGTAACTTTCTAGTCAAGTTTTACATTCATCTCTCTCAGTTTTGTTTTCTCGTGTTTGTAACTTTGTAGACAAGTTTTATATTCAATCTCACTCTCTGTCTCCTAGTTTTGTTCCTTCGGTTGTGTTTGTAACTTTGTAGATAACTTTGGCCCCATTTGGTAACCGTTTTCATTCCAGAATTTCTCATTCTATTCTCAGATTTTTTAGAATTCTGTTTGGGAATAGCGTTTGGTAATTTTTGTTTTCGTTTTCATTTCATTTCTATTTGAGAATTGTGCTCATTTTTTTTTTAAAGAAATGAGAAACAAAAAAAAAAGTTGTTTCTCATAATTTTCATTCCATTCTCAAAACTAATTTTATTGTTTATCGCCGGCCGATCACCTCCCGTCACCCGCCAAAACAAAAAAAAATAAAATTGATTTTAGGATAAAATCGTTAGATTCTTTTCCCAAAACAAAAAAAAAAAAAAAAAAAAAAAAAATCGTTACCAAACGCAATTTTACTCCCAAGAAGGAAACAAAATTCTCATCCAATTCTCATCTTACTGCTGGAATGGAAACAAAAACGGTTACTAAGGTGGCGTTTGGTAACCGTTTCTGTTTCCATTCCAACAGTGGGATGGGAATGGGATGGGATAGGATGAGAATTTTGTTTTCTTTTTGGGAATAGAATTGCGTTTGGTAACGATAATTTTTTTTTTTTGTTTTGGGAAGGGGATTGTGTTTGGTAACGATTTTATTCTAATTTTTTTTTTTTTTTTGGCCCGACGGCGGTGGTGCCGTCACCGGCCGGCCGGTGCTCAGGCAATGGCCGCCGGCGATGACCAGACGGCGGTGGCGCCGGCGACGCCGGCCGAAAGACAATGGCGCCGTTGCCGGCGACCGTCGGAAGTGGCCGGAAAATTTCCAGCCGGACGGTGACCGGCGATGGTCGCCGGAGATGAGCGGCGGCGGCGGACGGTGGTTGGCGGCGGTCGGCGGCGGACGGTGGTCGGCTGCGGCGGGCGGTGATCGCCCGGTAGGTGAATAGTGACCATTAGTTTTGGGAATGGAATGGGAATAATGAGAAACAATTTTTTTTTTTGTTTCTCATTTCTTAAGAAAAAAGTGGGCACAATTCTCAAATGGGAATGAAATAGAAATAGAAACAAAAATTACCAAATGCTATTCCCAAACAGAATTCCCAAAAATCTGGGAATGGAATGGAAATTTCTGGAATGGGATGGATTACCAAACGGGCCAAAATGTCACCTTTGTACCTTTGTGTTGTAACTCTAATAAACAAATAAAAAAAAAAGTTGCATTATTTTTCTTGTAATTCATGAGAAAAAATTAATAAAAAAAAAAATAGTAAATTCAAAATAAGTTTTTAATTTTTATTGTTTTTCTCTAAATTAACATAAATATTTTATTTAATGATAAAGTTGTTTCATTGTGACTTGGAGGTCTCTAGTTCAAATTTTGGAAACCACCTCTATCTGTATAGAGGTAAAGCCATGTACATATTACTCTCTCCAAACCTTGTAATGGCAGGAGTTTCGTGTACTGACTGTTGTTTTTAAATTTAAGGAAAAAAATATATATATCTGTGTTTCATGATAACAAACTTGTTAATTTTTTAAGGGTTTGATGAACAAATCACGAAATAATAAATTAATCTCATACAATCTACACATTACAATACTTTTTTCAGAAGTCTACAGTATTGTAACTTTTTCATATTTTTAAAAGTCCAAAATTATTGTATTTTTTCATATAAAAAATTACAGTATTGATTTATGAATTTATTTAGAGTTTTGAAAAAATTATTATAGCACTTAAATTTTACTCACGGAAGTTATAATTTGGTAAATTGTTGATAGTTTTTTTTTAATCTTAATTGATAAAATTCCAAAAAAAAAAAGAAGTTATATTTAAATTCAAAAAAAAATTCCAACAAAATTGGCGTAAGACTATGTGAAGAAATTCATAGAATGGTGTGCTACAAAGTTTGAGCATTGCGGCATTTGCGTCTTGTATTTTCTCTTCTTCCGTACCGGCCATAATCACTCTCCGTCTCCGGTGAATTGGACCGACGGAATACTCTCCCGGCGTCGCCCGCCCGCCAGCCCGCCTGCCACTATATATAGTAAGCAACCATATATATATATAGAGAGAGAGAGAGAGAGAGAGTACGTTTTTGTTGCGTTTTATCGGGTTCGGACGACGCACTATCTCAATCGACGTTTTGTTGACGGAGACTTCGTTCGTTTGCTTTTCTGGTTTAGATCTTAGCTTCTTCAAGCTTTAGTTTACCTCGAGTTGAATATTTCTGTTAAACGGATTTTTGTTTCGGTTCACAGGAGTGAATTAGATCTCTAAGAAGGAAAAAATCTATGGCGATGTATATTGTTTATCGGCGGCTATCAGCTGGCGGCGGATCGACGGGGTCGTTGCGTTATGCTGCTACTTGTTGGAGATCATTTTCCACATCTTTCAGAGAGGAGCGAGACACATTTGGACCTATTCTTGTTCCGTCTGACAAGTTCGTGCTCTCTCTCTCTCTCTTTCCTTTCTCTTTGTTCACAATCATCGTCATTTTTGTCTCTGTTCTTCGATTGTCTTCTTTAATCGTAGTTTATTTTAATGCTTTTTCAACGATTTAATAATGTATGTGAAGAAGAATACAGTATCACTGTTTCATGATATTCCATTGTTGTTTCAGGCTTTCAATATCTATCTCACAGCTTAAGTATATGATTGCCATGGAATGGAAATACTTGATTTGTTATGTGATTCTTTTTGTTCCTTTTGTTATAATTTGTATCTTCAGGCTATGGGGAGCTCAAACTCAAAGATCATTACAAAATTTTGAAATTGGAGGTGATCGTGAACGAATGCCTGAACCGATTATTCGCGCTTTTGGAATCCTGAAAAAGTGTGCTGCCAAGGTGGATCCTAGATCTTACTGGTTTGTGAATCTGTGTCTTGAATTACTTGTTTTGTGATTTTTTGGATATGAGTTTTGCTTTCTCATATTTTAGGTAAACATGGAGTATGGGCTTGATCCATCGATTGGAAAAGCGATAATACAAGCGGCTCAAGAAGTGGCTGAGGGAAAATTAAATGATCATTTTCCACTGGTGGTATGGCAGACTGGCAGTGGCACTCAGAGTAACATGAATGCCAATGAGGTAATCAGAAATTTGTGAAATTTCCATGAATGTATTTGTACTATTTTTCTCCTGGATTTATGTGTGCTGGATATGTATTGTTCTTGTAACCAGGTTCTGAATTTGTTATCATACCCATGATTATTAGCCTATAAAAGTGAGGTTATAAATTTTAAAGTAAAAATTTGGGATATGACCGTAATGATTTACCAAATACGTCCTTCAAATTTAACGTGCTTTTCTCTAAAAATATCGGGAAATATTTGGAATATGTACTTATTTTCTCCAAAATTTCTTGCTGCTCTAGAATAATGTGCTGAGGACTCTTAAGAAATACTTGCGTATTTGAAATATGTATAATATTAAGTTTTTATCATGTGTGGTGTTTACCCCTTAAAATTACCAGAAAATTCTAGCACCCTTATAATTTGCTTATGGTAACATTTTTTTTAGGGCATGATAATGTGTATCAATTTAGTTCTTGTCGCTCTTTGTACTTCATTGGGGATGGCGGCATTAGATTCAATAGTTGGCGTAACTACCTTTTTTTGTGGATGTACATGCTAACGAATATATTTATTACATTCATGCGCATTTGAAAAAATTCCCATCTATTTGCTTTGTTAGTTCACCATGCTGTTCTTTTGTGTATTGCTGAATGATATCTACTTCAAAATTCCAGGTTATTGCTAACAGAGCCGCTGAAATTCTTGGCCATAAGCGAGGTGAAAAGTTCGTGCATCCAAATGATCATGTGAACAGATCGCAATCTTCTAATGACACATTCCCAACTGTAAGCTTCTTGTAGGAAAACTTCAATAACATTTTTATTTCTCTGGTCAGTGTAATATGTTGTGGGTTTTTGTTTGATGTTTAGGTTATGCATATCGCAGCTGGAGTGGAAATAAATTCGAGATTAATACCAAAACTGAAACATTTAGAAGCTTCACTACGTGCGAAGGTTGTACTGTCTTTCCATTTACCTCTGAATTCTGAAAAACATGGCCGTAATAGATTTTCACTGGTTTATACATTCTACAGATAACCCATTTTCTCATCTAATTTCTTAAGTTTCAACTTTTGCCTTATCAATTTACAGTCAATTGAATTCAAGGATATTATTAAAATTGGACGTACACACACTCAAGATGCAACGCCTTTGACTCTTGGGCAAGAGTTTAGCGGCTATACAACACAGGTGAGCTTATTTTGTCATTACCAAACAGGAGATTGACTATTTCTATTAACTGAATCTTTTCGATTAGAAGCTTGAAATGGTACCACAAACTCATGAAGAGAAGCGTTCTAATTCCAGGTGAAATATGGAATTGATCGAGTCATGTGCACACTTCCTCGAATGTATCAGGTGAGGAACTGATGGTGGTTAACTGTTCAATTTTGTATCGGTTGTTATTCCGCTCTTCACTAATTTTAACTGTTTGGTGGTTTTGTGAGCAGCTTGCACAGGGTGGCACTGCAGTAGGGACTGGATTGAACACAAAGAAAGGGTACATTTCTTGTTAGTTTCTTGTCAAGAAGCTTTAAATTTGCGTCACCTGCCACCTAATCTGTTACATCTGTTATGCTTCATTTCTTTTATATCGTGAAACTTTTTTTTTGGTAGTTGTTCGAGGTATATATATATTGGATACAATATCTCGTAAAGAGTTGTTGAGTGCTGATAATTGTTTATCCATACTTTTTAATTTTTGCTCCGGCTAATATTTGATTCTTCAGGTTTGATGTAAAGATCGCTGCTGCAGTTGCTGAGGAAACAAAGTTACCATTTGTAACAGCCGAAAACAAGTTTGAAGCACTGGTAGATCTTATATTAATCTGAATTGTGTTTCTACTTTTGATTTTTATGTAGTTCTCTCTCTCTCTATATATATTGGATATATACAAGAACTTACTTTTGATGTTCATATATTTCTTATATTGCCAGGCTGCACACGATGCTTTTGTCGAAACAAGTGGATCCTTAAACACCATTGCTGCTTCTCTTATGAAGATAGCCAACGACATAAGACTATTAGGAAGGTATATATGTTAGTTAATTTCCTTTACAATCTTGACGGCGTTGCCTTAATTTTGGGTTTTTAATGACCTTTTTATTTATAATTTTTCGTTCTCACGTACACAGTGGTCCACGTTGTGGCCTTGGTGAACTCATTCTTCCCGAAAATGAACCTGGCAGCAGTATCATGCCTGTAAATTTCTTCTTCTTCTTCTTTTTCTTTTATTTTTTTCCCCTCTCTCTCTCTATTGAATAACGAAAGCATGTGGGCTACACGGCTTGGTATTGAAAGTTGATATATTTTAATCTAATTTTATGTGCTTTATTCATTTCAGGGGAAAGTGAACCCTACTCAGTGCGAGGCGCTAACGATGGTTTGTGCTCAGGTATTTTTTTTTTAACTTGATTTAGTTCAGTTTGATTATGATAAGCTCAACATAACAACTTATTGGCATCCTCCACATCCTCCCCCCCACCTCCCCAACAAACCAAAAAAAAAAAAGACTTCGAACAAAAATAGAAATCTGAGAAGGAATTATGTTTTTTTCCTCAATTTTTTTTTCTAAAAATCTGGAAGCTGAACAAAAGAGGTTTTTCTTTCTATTTATTTTTTATTTTTAATATTTAGGTTTCTTATGCCAACGTTTATGAATTGTTGGCAACGCGCCCCCCCCCCCCCCCTCTCTCTAAAAAAATGGAATAAAAATAGAAATCGGAGAACGATTATGTTTTGTTCCCAAAAAATTGCTCTAAAACTGGATGTTTTTTCATTAATTATATTTAGGTTTCTGTTCTCGCTTTTTTGGGATATGGGAATAAAAACAATAAACAGACCGACCGTAGTGACTACGTAGTAGTTATTAGTTGCTCGTCATTGATTTTTGTTTTTTGTATTGCAGGTTATGGGAAACCATGTAGCAGTTACAGTAGGTGGATCAAATGGTCATTTTGAGCTGAATGTGTTCAAGCCTATGATTGCTAATGCTCTGCTACATGTGAGTTCTGTTTTCATATTGCTCTTATCAAAACCATATTCATGATTTTACTATTGTGTATGCATGACCAGCTTAAAATAGGCTTATTAACCCCTTGCATGTATATGTGTTTTATATATGCTAATCTTACACGCATTTGGCCCTATGATACCCTGCACATGAGGGTGCAATGTTGAATCCCACATCGCTTGTGTTAACTAATCCTAAGCTATATGTAAACCTTAGGGCAATTAGCCTTTTACAAAGCATCTTTTGAGAGTGAGTTAGGCCCATCAGGTTTTTACATAGTAGCCAGGTCTTTTGCTTGATGTTGGGCGTGTTGAATCCCATATCAATGTTGAACCCCTGATATCCATTCATAGTGGTTTGTCAAAGTCCACCTTGCGAGTGAGGGGGCGCGTTGAATCCCATATTGATGTTGGGCCTCCTATATCCATTCGCAGTAGTTTGTCAAAATCCACCCTACGCGTGAAGGGGCGTGTTGAATCCCATATCGCCTATGTTACTTGATCCTGAGCTATATATAAAGTTTCGAGCAATTCTCCTCTTCTAAGGCGTTTTTTGAGAGTGTGATAGGGCGATTGGGTTTCTACAGTAATAATTATGTTATGATGACGTAAAATAATTTATATTTAACTGTATTAACTGATTTTAATTTCTTTGATTAGTATATTAAAGCAGAAAAAAAAAAAAAACACATATGAAGATACTTTAATGTTGAAATCACAAATTTGAAACTTAGTTGTTTTGCTACCTTCGTATTAATCTATAATTGTACTAACTACCATGTTAACAGATAAAGGACCGTTTGTTAATGCTCTTTTTGATAGAGAAGAGCTTTATGCACTTTGTACCCCTGAAGTTTAAGAAAAAAACTAACTTTAGCCCCTATTGTTTCAATTTGAACATATTGAATCCTGAATTATCCAAATCGTGTCAAATATAATTTTATTTGGATACTTCAGGGTTTATGTGTTCAAATTGAAAGTACAAGAGCTAAAGTGACATTTCTTCAAAACTTCAGGGGTGCAAAGTGCAAAAACCTCAAGTGAGAATTTGAGTAGAGATATCTCTTAAAATTTTAAAAATTAAATTAAAAAAAATAAAAATGTTTTGTATATTTCAAAGAAATTCTTAAAAATCATGTGTTTCGCTTTCTATTTTTATTTTTAAAAGTATTTCTCTAAGCGTAAAACGCATAATTTTTAACCGGTTTTATTTCTACCATGTTGTGACTAGTCTCTAAGATTGTTGGGGGATGCGTCTGCTTCTTTCGAAAAGAACTGCGTGAGGGGAATTCAAGCCAACAAGGAACGAATATCAAAATTACTCCACGAGGTAATAATTCTAACTTAACTCCCAAAATTTTGGGAACAAAAACATGTTTACCAAGGTGGCGTTTGGTAACCGTTTCTGTTTCCATTCCAATAGTGGGATAGGAATGAGATGGGAATTTTGTTTTCTTTTTGGGAGTAGAATCGCGTTTGGTAACGATAATTTTTTTTTTGTTTTGGGAAGGGAATTGTGTTTGGTAACCATTTTTTTTTTTTTTTTTTTTTTGTTCTTCTGTTTTGGCCTGACAGCGCCGACGCCGGCAGTGCTCTGGCGTCGGCGACGCCGGCCGGAAGACAATGGCGCCGTCGCCGGCAACGGCCGGAAGTGGCCGGAAAAATTCCGGCAGGCGGTGGTCGGCTGGTAGGTGAATAGTAACCATGGGTTTTGGGAATGGAATGGGAATAATGAGAAACAACTTTTTTTGTTTCTCACTTCTTAAGAAAAAAGTGGGCACAATTCTCAAATGGGAATGAAATGGAAACGGAAACAAAAATTACCAAACGCTATTCCCAAACAGAATTCCCAAAAATCTGGGAATGGAATGGGAATTTCTGGGATGGGATGGGTTACCAAACGGGGCCCAAATGTTTTTTGTACATTACTCCCAAAATTTTGGGAGCGGGAGCGGGAATTAGGGAACAAAACGGTAACCAAACGGGGCCTTAAAAGCTTATGTTGGTTCATTTTGAATTCCAATTCCTTTTTTTTTTTTTTTTTTTTTTTTTCTTTTCAATTTTGTACTCCCAAACGCTGCATTAATATATAACAAAAACCGAATTCGGACTGACGATTTTTTTTTCGAAATGTGTCTCCCATATGGAAACCTTATTGCAGTCGCTTATGCTTGTTACATCTTTGAACCCTGTAAGTTTCTCTCCACCAATGTCTTGAACTCCGGAAAAAAGAAGAAATATATATATATATATATATATATATATATGAACTACTGAAACATGCTGATTTAATTGTTAAACGCTTCTTGCGTTATCGTGTTGCTTTTATTGTAGAAAATCGGTTACGACAACGCTGCAGCAGTTGCCAAGAAAGCCCACAAGGAGGGAACTACTCTCAAGGTGAGATCTTTAGGGTGTGTTTGGTGGTTTAACTCAAAAACAAATTTTCGTAAGTTACAAAACATCTTTTCTTATTTTTTTTTATTTTTTTATTTTTTTATTTTTACCCTTTGCACCCTTTAAGTTTGACTACTATCACACTTTGATCCTAATGGTTTTAATTTGAACACATACGACCCTGAAGTTTCTTAATCATCTCACCTTAGTCCAACTCATTATTGGTGTTATAATTTTGGATGGTAAACAATCACGCCCATCATATTGACTGTTACTAAAGGGCATTATTGGTGTATCTTTCCTTCATTCTCCTCCCCATTAGGAATATATATTTTTTTGGGGGGGGGGAGGGGGGGCAGAATAGGTGGGTAAAAGTGCCCATTAAGCCCTTAACAAATAGTTAGGTGCATGCAACATGACCATTTGCAGTCAAAAGTTATAACAAAATTAACTATTTGGACCCAAGCGGGATGATTAGAAAATTTTAGGGTGTTACGTGTTCGAATTGGAACCATAGGAATGAAAGTAGGACAATGGTCAAACTTCAAGGGTGCGAAGTGTGAAATCCCCAAACATCTTCCCAATTTAAAAAAAAAAAAAAAAAGAGTGAGGTGATCTTTTTTTAGTAGGTTAATATATATATATATATATATAATTGATTGCTGATTTTGAAAATTTGTTTTGTAAAATGGGTTTGATGTAGAAAAGTGAAAAAAAGTAAGTTTTGGTTTTTGAAAACAAATAGTTGAGCCAAACATGGCCTTAATGCTTGGAGTTCTAAGATGTAATTGCCCAATCCTTCTGCAGGAGGCAGCTCTGAACTTAGGGGTTCTCAGCAGTGAAGAATTTGATAAACTGGTGGTGCCGGAGAAAATGATTGGCCCTACTGATTGACAAAAGATATGCCCTGTTTGGCTGCATTTTCCTATGAGTAAAAATTCATTTTTTTACTTAGCATGAATAAAAAAAAATGCACATTGATGTGGATTTTTTTCGAGATAATTGGTTAATAGTCCCGATTAGTCGGTTTAATCCATAATTTATCTTACTCTAATTATAAATTGAGCATAAAGCCCCCCATTATATTTTGCTGTGTGTTTTATTTTCTTAATCCATGCTTCTTTATATCTCTAGTCCCATGATCAATGAGCAATGCTACTTTCAATTAAGGTTTGTATCGTCAGATCTTAGGTTTCTGGTCACGAAGTCCAGCTATCAGCCACCAGATTTCTCTTGGTTAAATGTAACTATTTTTCTTGGTTACATGTAACTATTTTTTCTAGTATTTTTTTCGGTTATGTGTAATTATTTGTGTATTTTGTAGTTATATATAATTATTTTTTAGTGTATTTTTTGGCAACATTTTAAAGTTTGTTTATAGTTATAATTTAGTATTTTTATTATATATTTTTTAGTTACATGTGATTTTCTGATAACCGGCATTTGAAAAATTAGCTAAAAAATATAAGTAAAAAAATATTACCAAAAAATTAGTAATGCAACAAAAAAATATCCTACGATCGAAGGTTCAATGTTGACGGTGGTTGAAATTTAGCAAACTAAGTTTGATGACTGGCAAAACATTTTTAATTGAAATATTAGTTTGCATGAACTAGAATGGAGTAAAATTAAAATACTTATATGATTTTGTAGGTCTTATTAATTTAGTGTGATTTTTAGAATCGACCAATTATCTATTCTGATTTTTTTATTTTTTTTGTATATATATTCATGGATTTTTTTTTTCTTTTTATTTTCATTTTTTACTGGGTAAAGAACACGTGCAAGACACGTGCCTATTATCTATTTGATTTGACAAAATTATAACTTTTTACATTATTTGTTTATTAAAGATCATACTAAAAATATGTATATTAATTTTTTTTAAATCAATGAAGAAATATGGTATATGTAAATTTTTTATCTCTTATAACGTTAAACGTTGAAAGTTATTTAAAACTATCAACGGAAATCGTTTCATGAAAAGAAATGACAAAATTATAAGTAGCTAAAAATTTAAATTAATTTAATATAGACATTATGCTCTCGATTAAATGATAATAAGAAAAAAAAATACATAAATATGGTGCGAGGAAAATTTATCATATTTACTAATTAGGGCTATAATTATTACCCAAAAACTCGACCTGACCAACCCTACCCGATGGCGGTTTGATTGGTTATGAGTAGTTTTTTTTTCTTCCACTTGAACCTGACCCATCCGAACCTAGAAACACTTTACCTCGGGTAACCATCTGCTCATACCCGATGCACCTGAACCCTCTTGAGCCTGAAACCCCAATAATATATATTTACTAAATACCCTCACTAAAATATGGTATATTACAAAAAGTCCTCATATATAAATATAACTCTAATTAGATTCAAATCATTCTATTTCTAAATTCCTACCCTAGCGTCGCTCTTCTCCTCATCTCTCTCTCTTTCTATTCTAAAGCCATCGTCATCTATCAAACCCTAATAGATGATTCCTTAATGATTTCCTGCAACGAAGATTCCTATGTTATCTAATAATCTCGTTGTTGATGATTCATGCGACGTTGCTATTCATCGCCGTCGATGGCTCCTACTCTGATCTAACGATCCGTAAGTTTTTTTTTTCTCTAATTCTTTCATATGTTTCTTGATTATTTCTCCATCTCCATCTCAAATCTACAAATTTTTAGTATTTTATCTTCTTCTTCTTTTGTTCTTGTTACCCGACAACTGACCAACTCGATTGGCCCGACCAACCTTGAATTAGATCGAGGTAATGAGGCCACATGATCGACTTCGGTTGGGAGAGCTGCCAGAAATTTTCTTTGATCGACTGACTGCAATCCTTCAACTCCGATCCGACGACTGATATACACCCCTATTTTTATAATAAGCATATGCACGTGGCATAATCAAACGACGAAGGTTACTTCTATAGAAAGCAACTGTAATTTTGAAGTTATTTACGACGCATTTTCTTGCATATATTGTTTATATTTTATGATAAAAAATAAAATAATTGATGAAATAAATTTAACAAAAGTGTTGACATTATAAGATTCAGTAAACAATATATTTGAAAACGTTATCGTTAATATGACCAAATGAGTCATATAATAGTAATAGAGTCACGTGAATTTCAATCTCTTTTAGGTAACACCGTTGATTTATTTTATATGTTATAATTAAAAAAATAAACAATTGATGATAACAATCCCACTAAATGCATGAAAGTATAAAATATAAAATTTATTACTATTATGAAAGTAGAAAAATAAAATCTATAACTATTCTGAAAGAATAAAAATAAAATATACAACTATTATATTATATAAATTTTGTTCTAAATAAAGTGAAAAAATATCATTTTTTTATTTTTAACATGTGTTTTAAAATTACTCAAAAAATTCTTAAATTAAATATCCAAATTTATGAATATGGTTAAATATTTTTTTAAAATTAATTTTACATTTTATATTTCGATTAAATAGTTTAAACTTTTCTTTATACCAAATAATTTTACTTTTAAATATGCAATACAAAAATAGGTAGACTAATTTTGTATAAAATTATTGTACAAAAAATTTGTTTATATTAACATATATATTATTATAATATTTTCACATATATATATATATATTAAATGTCTTTTTAAAAAAAAATAAAAAATAAACTTTTTAATATATATAAATAGTCACATATATAATATAAATAAAATAAGTCAACAAGTTGAACTTTTTAATTTTTACAAATTTAAAGGATAATTATGTAATTTCACTTTATCCATACCCATTATATGGGTGGGTATCCATTAGTGGAGAAAAGGACAATAACACTTTTGCTTGATGCTGCTGTTTTTTCCACATTCATCAGAGGAAAATGACATGTTTTGGGCAGGTGAATGTATCTTGCATTATTGTGATAAGATATGATGGGTGATATCTTACTATCTTGGTAAAAGAATACATACATACACACACATATATATATATATATATATATATATATATATACACACACATACATATATATATATATAGTTAAAGTTAACGATAGTGGATATGTATCTAACCAAAAAATTGTAATTTAATAGATATGTATTTAACATCCCTTGTAAAAAAGTCTAGAGTTCAACCTCTCTTTCAACATATATATATAAAAAAAAAATTATATAATTATAGGTGAGATTTTTTTTACTACTATTAAATATTAATTTTAAATTAAAAATAATGGAAAATATTTGGTACAGAGGAAAAAATGAGAAGAAAAAGAAAATAGAAAAGAATATGTACAACTTTATACACATTTTTTCCCCTCACGAATTTGGAAGAAAATGTATGAAGATGAGGGAGAGTTTTTCATTAAGACGCTGAGGCCCCTGTTTCGTTAATGTTTATGTTTCCTGATTCTTGTTCCCGCTATCAAAATTTTGGAATTAATGTACATAAACATGTTTATTAAAAATGTTTATATTCTCAATATTTTGAGAGCAATTTAGGATTATTTTTTGAATAATATTGATTCTTATTCACTCCCATAAAACAATTTCCCCCGGCTGCCGCCGCCACCACCACCACCTCCAGCCCACCAAACATTTAAAGTGAACAAAAAAAAAGAACAAATGTTGCAACCAAACATGTTTCTTGTTTCTGTTCTCGTAAATTAATAGAAACAAGTTTAGAGCAATGATTATTATTACCGAACATGTTTTTATTTTCAGAATACTCTGAAACAGAAATATAATTTTTATCCCAGTTTATTAAAAGTAGAAACAGAAAAAAATAAAAACATTAACCAAACGCCACCTAAGATTACAATTATATCCTTCGTAATAGATTATTTAATTTATTTTTATAATATATGAAGGTAAAATATTAAAATAATTTTTTATTTTATAATCAAACAAACGGTATTATTTTTTTTCATATAAAAATATTACCTTCTCATTTTTTTTTTTTCCGTTTTTATCCCTTAATGGCCTTTTATGCAAGGGGGAGTGCACAGAAAGAAACAGCGGCGCCTGTTTGGTTGCGAGAATAAACTAAAACCGGGTTCCGCCAAACTTGAATACTCACACGTGCGAGTGTGGCTGAAGCAGCATTAGATCCGATGCAGTCGCCACGTGCGATCTCCCCTCAAGTCCCAATTGGGCCGCCTTATACCTCTCTTTTGCCTACAAGTTTACTTCCCTCCACTTTACTCACCCAATCACCATCTCTCTCTCTCTATGGAGTTCTAGAGAGAGAATCAGGAAGGAAGAAAATGCAGATGGCGGATTCATCAGATCAGCTACTGTAGTTCATTCATCTTCATTGAGGTACTGATTACTTCGTTTAATTCATGTTTATCATCTGTTAATCCGATTGTCTTTTATGTATGAACTATGAAATGAAATCTTCTCTCTGTTAGCAAATCTCTGGTCTGCCGAATGTTTACTGAGAATTTTTCAAAGAATATGAACGAGGAAATGGAAGAATAATTGTTGTTTGTGATACTTCCGGATAATGCAACGCTTTTTTGATTTTTTTTTTTCCCTTTTCTGATCATTGATCAGCCAAATGGACTTTGATTTTTTGGTTTAGATGCTATATTTTAATTTTTATATACGATATTGGATATATTCCGTCTGTTTAGAATCAATTTGTTGAACTACAGCGCAATCCTCTTTACTGTAGTTCATCATCTTCATTGAGGTACTATTTACTTCGTTTAATTCATGTTTATCATCTGTCAATCCGATTGTCTTGAAATGAAATCTTCTCTTTGTTAGCAAATCTCTGGTTCGCCGAGTGTTTTCTGAGAATTTTTTGAAGAATATGAACGAGAAAATGGAAGAATAATTGTTGTTTGTGATACTACCGGATAATGCAACGCTTTTTTGTTTGTTTTTCCTTTTTCGATCATTGATCAGCCAAATGGAGTTCGATTTTTTTTGGTATAGATGCATATTTTGAATTTTTCTATACGGTATTAGAAGTATTCCGACTGTTTAGACTCAATTTGTTGATTTACAACGCAATCCTCTTTACTGTAGTTCATTCATCTTCATGGAGGTACTATTTACTTCGTTTAATTCATGTTTATCATCTGTCAATCCGATTGTCTTTGATGTATGAACTATGAAATGAAATCGTCTCTCTGTTAACAAATCTTTGGTCCGCCGAGTGTTTTCTGAGAATTTTTTGAAGAATATGAGGGAGAAAATGGAAGAATAATTGTTGATTGTGATACTGCCGGATAATGCAACGTTTTTTTGATTTTTTTTTTTACTTTTTCGATCATTGATCAGCCAAATGGACTTTGATTTTTCGGTTTAGATGCTATATTTTGATTTTTTCTATGCCGTATTAGAAGTATTCCGTCTGTTTAGACTCAATTTGTTGAACTACAGCGCAATCCTCTTTACTGTAGTTCATTCATCTTCATTGAGGTACTAATTACTTCGTTTAATTCATGTTTATCATCTGTCTATCCGATTGTCGTTTATGTATGAAATGAAATCTTCTCTCTGCTAACAAATCACTGGTTCACCAAGTGTTTACTGAGAATCTTTTGAAGAATATGAAGGAGAAAATGGAAAAATAATTGTTGTTTTGTTCAACTTCCGGATAATGCAACGTTTTTTTTATTTTTTTTTTCCTTTTCTGATCATTGACTTTGATTTTTCGGTTTAGATGCTGTATTTTGAATTTTTCTATACGTTATTAGAAGTATTACGTCTGGTTAGAATCAATTTGTCAAACTACAACACAATCCTCTTCTCTGAGGCTGGCAGCTGTAATTGATTCTAAACGTACTTATTGAGAACGTGGATGGCTATTCTTAAATGATTTTCTTGGTAATTTGTCTGTTATAGATTTGAAAACAAGGATGGACTGTGTTACTACTGGTAGTTTATTTTCCTTTTCCGTTCACTCTCTCTTTCCATTTATTTTCTTGAATAAGTGTTTCTGTGATAATTGTGCTAAGAGAGGTAATGATTATATTCAAAAGGTGGGCAGATGCGTTGATCCTTGTTGAGAAGGGGATATTAGGCATTTAACTATGTATTGTACAGCTAATTGGTGTAGCTCTGGTAGGATAGAGTTGCACCTTTCCCTTGAGGAAACCCTAGAATTTGAATATCATGTCATTGGTAATGTGATGCAATTTTAATAAAATGTACACCAACAAGGGATGCATTCTATGATTAACCATTATATATGTACTACATAGGACGTCAATTGACATGCATGCTTGTTTAATTTCCGGTTATTGTCCTATTTTTATTGTATTCAAGTTATAATTTAAAATATGTAACGAGAACTTATTTAATCGATGATTGGATTTTTCATGTCAATTGCTGCGATGAATGTCAGATTCCCTAATGATCGAGTGTTTAGTTATGTTAATGGTGTTTGTTGTTCAATTTGATCGAGTTGATCGTCTTGTTTGAAGTCATTAAGGGGAAAAAAGAAAGAAATTACTAAACCAGCATTATGAAAAATTTGTTTTGCAGTTTACATGCAGCGAATTCTTGGTTGCTATATATACATATATATTATCTTGTCCTGAGCTATTTCAAGATGTTGGTTTCCTTACAACTTACTGTGTTTGTTAGATTATCTGAGTCTGTTATTGGATGATGGAGTCCTGCGACTGCTTTGAAACTCAATGGCCTGCTGATGAAATCCTGGTGAAATATCAGTATATATCGGACTTCTTCATCGCCTTCGCATACTTCTCCATCCCCTTGGAGCTTATTTATTTTGTTCAGAAATCTTCGTTCTTCCCATACCGATGGGTGCTTATGCAGTTTGGTGCATTTATTGTTCTTTGTGGTGCAACCCACTTTATAAATCTGTGGACATTCTCTATGCACTCCAAAACTGTTGCAATGGTAATGACTGTATCAAAAATTGCTACTGCTGTTGTATCGTGTGCAACAGCTCTTATGCTTGTTCATATTATACCGGATCTACTTAGCGTGAAAACACGGGAACTATTTCTGAAGAATAGGGCTGAAGAGCTTGACAGGGAAATGGGTCTCATTATCAAACAGGAAGAAACGGGCAGGCATGTCAGAATGCTGACTCTTGAGATTAGAAGCACACTTGATCGGCATACAATATTGAAGACTACCCTGATTGAGTTGGGTCGGACGTTAGATCTTGAGGAATGTGCATTGTGGATGCCATCACGGAGAGGCTTGAACTTGGAACTTGCTTACACTTTAAACAATCTCATACCTATTGGATCTTCTGTGTCAATTAATCTTCCCATAGTCAATGAAGTTTTCAATAGCGCTGAAGCTATTCAGATTCCACATACATGTCCGCTGGCAAGGATCAGACCTCCCGTGGGAAGATATGGTCCACCAGAAGTTGTTGCTGTTCGTGTACCTCTTTTACATCTTTCAAATTTCCAAATCAACGATTGGCCTGACCTCTCTGCTAAAAGTTATGCTGTGATGGTTCTCATTCTACCCATGAATGGTGTTAGAAAATGGCGCGAACACGAGCTGGAACTTGTGGAAGTTGTCGCCGACCAGGTTCTTCTTTGGCCTAACTTTTCTTTAATGTCAATTACCTTGAGCTTGAGCTTTCTAGTTCTTTAATTTGTTTGATAACCGCCATTTTCATGGACTATTAGAGGAACTGCCATTAAAATTATTTTCTTTTGCTCTATAGGTTGCCGTAGCTCTTTCTCATGCTGCAATTCTGGAAGAGTCCATGCGTGCCCGGGATCAGCTCATGGAGCAAAATCATGCTTTAGATGTAGCTAGACGAGAGGCAGAGATGGCTATCCGCGCTCGCAACGACTTCCTTGCTGTGATGAACCATGAAATGAGGACACCCATGAATGCAATCATTTCACTGTCTTCTCTGCTTCTAGAAACTGATCTAACTCCCGAACAAAGGGTTATGATAGAGACCATACTCAAGAGCAGCAACCTTCTGGCAGCACTGATTAATGATGTTCTTGATCTTTCTAAACTTGAAGATGGTAGCTTAGAACTGGATGCTGGGGTTCTCAATCTTCATGGGGTCTTCTGGGAGGTAATTACCAAAACCAAGTACTATATATCAAATAGGGTTAGTTACACCGTGGTCCCTAAGGTGGCGTCTGCTTTTCAATTTCTACTTCCAATAAACTAGGATAGGAATTCTATTTCCGTTCTAAAGTATTTCGGGAATAGAAACATGTTTTGTAACGACTATTAACCTGAAATTGTTTCTTTTAATTTATGAGAACAAAAACAAGAAACACTTGGTTACAACATTTTTTCCCCCTGTGGCTATCGAGCTAGTCGTGGGGATAGTTTTGTGGGAGTGAATAGGAATCAATATTTTTTTTGTTTCTGAGATTCTTAAGGAATTCAAGAATTACTCCCAAAATTTTAGGAACATAAATGTGTTACCGAACGCGTTTCTGTATATTAATTCTAAAATTTTGGGGACGGAAACGAGAATCAAGGAATAGAAACACTAACCAAATGGGACCTAAATGTCTTTTTTTTACCTCCGTGATGTTTCAATTTTTTAAGCAAAATCCCTCAAGTTGTGAAATCGTTCCAATTTCATCCTTGGGATTAACCTCCATTTAATTATCAGATGGAAATTGACACGAAACCGAAAATGTTAGGAACAAAATTGAATTGATTCCAAAACTTCCGGGACTCGATTGAAAAATCGAAACATCAAGGATGAAAATGACACTGACCCCAAATTTTTGGGACTATGTGATCCTGATAGCATTATATGGACTATGGAGACATCATGATATGTTGTTTTTTTTGGGTTAACCTGCAGGTTGTTAACTTGATAAAGCCTATTGCATCCGTAAAGAAGATATCGATGTCTTTGAACATGGCGCCAGACCTTCCTGTTTATACTGTTGGCGATGAGAAACGAATTATGCAAACCATGTTAAACATAGCGGGCAATGCTGTTAAATTCACAAAGGAGGGTTACGTTTCCATCGAGGTTTCAATTGCAAAACCGGAGTACTTGAGAGACTGGCGACCTGAATTCTTTCCTGTGCTATCTGAAGGCCACTTCTACCTCAGAGTTCAGGTGCATGTTCTATTTCACTTAAATTTTGCATAATATCTGTTTTTACATGTTACATCCCATCATCAATTCTAAGGGTATGTTTGGTTGGAAAGAAGTATTGAATCCCACATGGATATTGGGCCCCAATATCCGTTTGCAGTGGTTTGTCAAAGTCGACCCTGCGAGTGAGGGGGCGGGTTTAATCCTGCATTGCGTGTGTTACTTGATCCTAAGCTATATAAAGTCGAGGGCAATTCTCCTCTTACAAGACGTCTTTTGAGAGTGAGTTAGGCCCATTGGGTTTTCACATACTATCCGAGCCAGGCTTTTTCTGATGTTGGCGTGTTGAATCTCACATCAATGATGGGCCCTATGATATGCGAACCAATGGTTTGTCAAAGTCCACCATGCGCTTGAAGGGGCGGGTTGAATCACACATTGATGTTGTGCCCCTGAGACCCCGTTCGCAGTGGTTTGTCAAAATTCACCTTGCGCATGAGGGGACAAGTTTAATCCTGTGTCGCTTGTGTTACCTGATCCTGAGCTATATATAAAGTAGAGTGCAATTCTCCTCTCACAAGGCGTCTTTTGAGAGTGAGTTAGACCCATTGGGTTTTCTACAAGAAGAAAAGAGAAAGAAAAAAAAAAATGAGAGGATAATATTTTTATTCATTGTGAAAGGAACATTATTTTCTCCAGTGTTGTTTGGTTAGGAAAGAAAAATAAAAGAATTAAAAATAATTCACTTTACCCTCATATATTTCAAAAATAAATTAAAAATTCTATTATCAAGAGTATAATTGTAATTTTTCTCTCTTGAATATTTTTGCCTCTTTTTCTCCCTTTGAATCAAACTTGAATATTTACAGAATCTCCATGAATAGGATCAAACCTTCTTTCATGGACTAATACCCCATTCTGTCCATCTGGTATATGAATTTCATATTTCTAAACTCTTCCTCATTTTTTTTTTTTTTTTCTTTTCAAATTAGTGAGGAAAAAATTTTGCTTAGGAATTGTGTATTTTCTTTCATATATTTCTTTTTTTTTTTTTTTCCTTTTTTTTAACCAAACAATTTTTTTTTTCTCATTTTTATCCTATTTTATTTTTTATTTTTTTGTCCATCCTTTTTTACATCCAAACAAACACACTATGAGATCCCATTTGGTATAAAGCATGAGAAGTTGAAAGGATGGAAAATTGGATGGATGCCATTTCCATCCTTAGAGAGAAAAATTACTTTCCCTTTTTTTTTTTTTTGTGTTTGGTAGTGGGAAGAAAGTAGAGAATTATGTTATGCATTGTTTAGGTATAACAGGAAAATGAAAAGGAAAAGGAAATCATTGATAAGTATAATTACAATTGCATCAGTCTGCATTAATATATAAAAAATGTCTTGCACATTGAACGGAGAGCAACTATAGGGTATAAAAATAAAATTGGTAAATCAAGACAATATCTTCATATTTTTCCCTCCCTTTTCCATCCAAAAATGGGAGAATTTCAAATTGGACAAGAACACAAAAACACAAAAAGTTCCCGTCCACTTTTCGTTTTCCATGCTATTTTCCATACAAACCAAACGCCATTGCAATGGTAAAAGATGTCTTTTCTTATTTTCCTTCATGAGTTTCTTTCCTCCTAGTATTTTTCGTTGTACCAAATGGACAAGAGGAGAATTGGGAAGAAACGTTTTTTTGTAAAGAAAGAAGAGGGTATCGCCCCAAAATTGGGAAGATTTGGAGAGTAATAAAGAGAAAAGGAATGAAATGACCAAGAAATCTTTTAGTCTCTTTTTCTTTTTTATAAAATATAGCATAATAATCATTTTTCTTGAATAATTATAGTTTCTCGTTTTCTCTTTGAATAAGATTATCAAAACCAGATGCACAGAAAGATGTAATTCTCGTCTATTTTCTCTTGGGCAGCGTTTGGTTTCGTAGAGTTCGAGCCTCAAAATTGGAATTGAAAATGAACACGTTGTAGGAACCTAATGGGTCTAACTCACTCTCAAAAGACACCTTGTAAGGGGATTGCCCTAGGCTTTATATATATATATATATAGCTCAGGATCAGGTAATATAAGCGATGTTGAATTCAACACGCCCCCTCACGTGTAGAGACTTTGACAAACCATTGCAAACAGATTTCGGGGGGTCCAAAATCAGTGGGATTCGCGTATCCCAATATCATACAAAAGGACCGACTCTGATACCATGTAAGAACCCAATGGGCCTAACTCACTCTCAAAAGATGCCTTGTAAGAGGATTACCCTGGGCTTTATATATATAGCTCAGGATCAGGCATAGTTGTCAAAGTCGCGCCCAGGCGCTCGCCTAGGCGCAAGGCTCCTCAAGTCGCAGGTACTGCGCTTCGCTCAGGTCTAGGCGATGAAGGTACAGGAAGCGATCGCTTTTACCGCCTGAGCGAGAGTCGTCTGGGTCGCCGGAGGCGCGCCTGTGGTGGACAAGGCGTGTTTTTTCCATCGTGGCCTTGATCGACTCTCTAATTAGCCCTAGCGGCCCTAGCCCAAGTCCCCAATAACTACCCAGATCTCTTACCTGAGCACAATCGGCCTTGATTGAGACACGAACAGAATCGCATCGATTTCTAGAACAGAATCGCACTTCGATTTCCTTTTATTTCCTTCGATTTCTCCTTCGATTTCGTCGCTCATTGTTGCTGTTGCTCCTTCGACTGTTGCTGCTCGTCGTTTGCTCGTCGATTTCTTCTTCGCTGCTCATCGTTTGCTCTCCTTCGAATGCTGCTGCTCCGATTGCTGCTCCGACGTCGATTTCTCCTCCGGCTACTGCTGCTCCTTCGTTGTTCGTCGTCCAGGTCAGTCAACGAGTAAAGGTAATGTTTATTTATTTATTTACTTAATTAATTAATTATTTATTTTATTTATATAATTACTGAATTAGTTATTTTATTTATTATTTGTCTGTTTGTTTTATGTTTTATCTGTAAAATTTATTCTAATTTTCTGTTTCTGATTTTTGATGATCTATGTTTATGTTAATTGTTTATAAAATAATTGCTTAATTATTTATTTAGTTTATTTTTGTTATTATTTGTTCGTTTTATTGTTTGTTAGGAGTTTTACTTCTTGATTTTAGATTTGCAATATAAAAGTACTATATATTAATTTATTTATTTTTTTAAATGTCGTGCGCCTGGTATCGCTCATGCTAGCGCCTAGCGCCTAGGCTCCGGGACACCTTGTGCGCTTCGGTGTGCCTAGAGCCTTTAACAACTATGGGATCAGGTAACACAAGCTTTCTGGGATTCAACACGTAAAAATCTAAAAATTTACATCCGTTCATTTCTAGCTTCAATTTAGTAGAATTAAACGCTGCCTTAATGAAATTTCCTCTTCCTTCCATTTATCTCAATCCGGAAACACTGAGAAAAACTATAAATTCTTTCTCACACTTGACATTGATTATATAAAAGAAGACGGACATAAGAGCCCTAAACATTTCTCAACCGTTTGATGTCTTAAGAGACAAAGAACAGTCGAGATTAAATAAAAATATAAAATGTGTATTTGTATTTAACTCATACCTACATTGATTATAATAACCTAACTTATTCCCATGATATGGTCAAATAGGTGAAGGACACGGGATGTGGAATTCTCCCACAAGATATACCTCTCCTCTTCAACAAATTCTCCGAGCCTCGAAGTGCTTCGAATCGAAGTAATGGTGGTGCAGGCCTTGGACTCGCCATTTGCAAACGGTATGATCATCAAATTCATATCATACAACACTTGAATATATATATATATATATTGATCCGTCTGATAAAAGTGAAAATGGAGTGTGAAAGCTGATAAATACTGAAGTTTACGTTATGAAATCTTAGTGTTGAATTGATTAAGTAATTTTTTTTAAAAATATTTTCGAGTTGAATAATTTTGTGTTTTATTCTAGATTTTTTTTTTTTTTTTTTTTTTTTTATATTTTCCAATTGTTATAATTTAACGATAGTTAATTGAATACTTAGGTGGCGTTTGGTAACCGTTTCTATTTCCATTTCAGCAGTGGGATGGAATGAGATGAGAATTTTGTTTCCTTCTTGAGAGTAGAATCGCGTTTGGTAACGATATTTTTTTTTTTGTTTTGGGAAGAGAATCACGTTTGGTAACGATTTTACCCTAAAACTCTTTATTTTTTTGAGATTTTATTTTGTTTTGGCGGGCGGCGGCTGCGGCGACGGTGATTGGCGGGCGGGTGACGGTGGCGGACGGTGGTGGTAGACGGTGACCGGCGGCGGTGGATGGTGGTTGGCCGACGGATGAACAGTGATATTGATTTTGAGAATGGAATGGAAATTATGAGAAACAATTTTTTTTTATTTCTCATTTCTTAAGAAAAAAATGGGCACAATTCTCAAATGGGAATGAAATGGAAACGAAAACAAAAATTACCAAACGTTATTTCCAAATAGAATTCCCAAAAATCTGGAAATGGAATGGGAAATTTCGGAATGGAAACGGTTACCAAACGGGGCCTTAGTTTTTGGTTGTACAGAATTGGAATTAGAAATGAACGTTTGTAAAAATCTAAAAATTTTACATGCGTTCATTTCGAATTCCAATTTCATGGCCTCAGTTCTATACTCCCAAAACACTACCTTAATGCATTTAAGTGTTGAATTGTGTTATTCAACATACTCTTAAGTGGCGTTTGGTTAGGTGGCGTTTGGTAACCGTTTCTGTTTCAATTCCAACAGTGGGATGGGAATGGGATGGGATGGGATGGGAATTTTGTTTTCTTTTTGGGAGTAGAATTGCGTTTGGTAACGATAATTTTTTTTTTGTTTTGGGAAGAGAATTGTGTTTGGTAACGATTTTATCCTAAAATCTTTTTTTTTTTTTTTTTTTTTTTTTTTTTTTTCTCTTTTCAGTTTTGGCCGGCCGGCGGTGGCGGTGCTCCGGCGGCGCCGTCGCCGGCCGGCGGCGGTGCTCCGGCGGCCGGCGGCGGTGCTCCGGCGGCCCCCGTCGCCGGCCGGCCGGCAACTGCCGGCGACGGTTCTCCGGCGTCGGAGACGGCGGTGCCCCCGGCGATGACCGGACGGCGGTGGCGCCGTCGCCGGCGACTGCCGGAAGTGGCCGGAAAAATTCCGGCCGGACGGTGACCGCCGGCGGCGGCGGACGGTGACCGGCGACGGTCGCCGGAGATGACCGGCGGCGGCGGCGGCGGACGGTGGCCGGCGGCGGCGGCGGCGGACGGTGGCCGGCGGCGGTCGGCGGCGGCGGACGGTGGTCGGCCGGTAGGTGAATAGTGATCATGGGTTTTGGGAATGGAATGGGAATAATGAGAAACAACTTTTTTTTGTTTCTCATTTCTTAAGAAAAAAGTGGGCACAATTCTCAAATGGGAATGAAATGGAAACGGAAACAAAAATTACCAAACGCTATTCCCAAACAGAATTCCCAAAAATCTGGGAATGGAATGGGATGGAAATGGTTACCAAACGGGGCCTTAGTGTTTCTGCTTTTCTATTTCTACTTCCAATAAGTTGAAATTAGAATTTTATTTATGTTTTGGAGTATTCTGGGAATAGAAACATGTTTGGTAACGACCATTGTTCTGTTTGGTTACAACATTCGTTCCTTTTTTCTTTCTTTAAATGTATGACAATAAATATACAAATTTGTTAGCTGACATGGTTGCGGTGGCCGGCGGGATAGTGGTGGGAATAGTTTTGTGGAGTGAATAGGAATCAATTTTGAAATTTAGGAATTACTCCCAAAATTTTGGGAACAAAAACGTGTTTTACCAAATGCGTTTCTGTATATTAATCCCAAAATTTTGGGAGGGGAATGGAAACAGTAACCAAACTGGACCTTAGTTTTTGTTTTTGATCCCCTCCTCATAACATGGAACTGAAAATCAGGTTTATAAATCTGATGGGCGGTCACATTTGGATAGAAAGCGAGGGCGTCGGCAAGGGCAGCACCGTCACATTCATCATCCAGCTGGGAACCTGCAACAACAACCACCAAAACAAGCAGCCAAAACAACAAAACATGACCAGAAACAGACCTAATCAAGGCAGTGGCGATCTTGTCGGACACAGACCGTTCCTCAGAGACGACGACATCTCCATCCCACGTTATCAAAGAAGCATTTAACTTCTTCAAATTCAAAGAAAAAGGTAATGTTTTTCCTATAAATTTGCATGTTTTTGATCGAACAATATTAAGCCAGAAGGAATGTCTTGTTTTGAATCGATCATTTTAAAGACCACTTTTTTAAGGATAAAAAGCTTTAGGTGTAGTTGAATTTGAAGTTAAAAAGAGAGATGAAAACAACCCATTTTAAGGTTTTGTGAGTGAATGTTATTACGGGCACATGGGTTGGCCTAATATTTCCACACCCCCTTTTATTTTTTCATTATGTCGAGGGGGAGGGATCATGGATAGTTAAGATGAATATATATATTGTCAATTGTATTGTCACATTTGCAATATGCTTTTTTTTTTATTTTATATATATATATATATATAATTGGTCAATAATTGTTAGTCGTATTTTATTTTAACTTGAGTATAAATCAATTAATTATGTTTTGCTTAGTGTTTTAGTCTTATAATCAATGCTTTCCTATGTCTCCAATCAATGTTTCCAATTGAGTTTTGTATTGTCGGTAGATGACATCACCCTCTGTCCTCAGCCGCGGGATCGCTGTCGCCTATTGTTGAACCTAAGGTCTCCAATCACCGATGTCTGGTCATTGATAAATTTTTTAGTGTATTTTTTTTTTTACATGTAACTATTTTTTAGTGTATTTTTTGTTACATATAATTATTTTTTAATGTGTTTTTCAGTTACATTGTTTAAGTTTATTTTTAGTTTTAGTATATTTTTTTGTTATATTGTCTAATGTATTTTTTTTATTTACATTTACATTCATATAATTTTTCGGCAAACGATAAACGGAAAATTAATTGAACGTAATTAAAAAAATATTATAAAGATATAACTAAGAATTAGTTGAATGTGAATAAAAAAAAAATTGGTCACGGTTGGAGTTTGATTGTAGGCGGCGGTTGACAACGTAACTCTAATTATAACGTTAGTATTTTCATAAACTCTAATAAATGAGACAAAAATTAAAATATTTCTTGATTTTTGATTTTTTTTATCAATTTAATATCATTATTATAATTAATTTTATTATTATAATTAATTTGATGACACTGAACCTGATTGAGGAGATAGTCTTTAATCGTTCATTATGACGTAAATGGATTTATGTAGTCAATCTTGCTTAGATGAGACAAACACTTGGTTGTTTTATTAGAATTTTCAGTGAGTATTATGGTTTACTTCCAAACAACATTGTAAATCAAATTTGCATAAAGTTGGTGGTTGTATGGTGCAATTTTATGAATCAGTAAGTAGTAAATGAATTATGATCCACTGTGTATTTACAAACAAAATTGCAAATCAGTGATATTTTATACAATATTAAGAAATTGCTAGAAGTTTCGATACTATTTGGGGGAAATAAATTTTTGGTTCCTAAAAGTAATGGGATGAAAGGTTTGTCAAATTACACATAAATTTCAAATTTGTTTCAATCATTCAAAATTAATTTTTTCTTTAATGATGGTTAGTCTTAATATTCAAATATTTGTAAGAGATCCGACCTTTTTCCACGCATAGTGAGAGTTTTGTAACACCAGATTATTTTTTACTAAATTTAAGACATTTTTCTTCTACATTTTTTTAACGATTCTTTTTTCGATCCAATAACAACTCATTTTCAATGACACGAATATCCCCACCCAAAAACAACTCATTTTCAATCCGAAAATCATCAATAACATTTTTTATTTTGGAGGTACAAAATTGAAACAAAGGTTCAAATGCGCAATTTAACAAAATTCATTAAGATATAAAAATGAAAACATCACTTATATTTTAGGGACCAAAAATGCAATTTGCCATAAGTTTGGCGCGCATTGACAAATAAAATTGCAAAACAAAATTGCCAAAAACGTTGCAAAATTACATTAGTTGTTTGTCACTGTCCAACAGTACCATCCGAAACAAATCAAGCCATGAAAAGAGACATTCCACATGCAACAAACCATAGTAAAACATTAACCGCATATTAGATCAGAGAGAATGGAATTGCATTAAGATGAAACGGAATTGAATTTTGAATAAACGTCTATTTAACTTTTGATTCCATTCCATCATCTCCAATCAAAACATGCCGTAATGGAATATAAAAAACTACATTTAGAACACAACAATAATAGTACGATTTTCACCCCCCATTGTTGTCTAGCTATAAGAAGCAAGTCGTAAATAAAATAAACCGGAAAACAATTGAGACAGAAGTTGAGATCAAAAAACAGACAAAATATGCAGGCCAAAAGGATGACCGATTGGAAGTCATCAAGTACAAGGGAACTCTCACTTCTTGGATTTCTTAGTTGATTGCGCTGGAGCTGCAGACACCGCCGGTGGTGGAGCCTGAACCACTTTCTCACCAGGTCCCTGTTCATTGAAACAAATCAAAACCCCGTTAGACACAGATTCGAGTACCAGCAAAGAAGACCAAAAACAAATATTAAGCATCAACAGGTCCTCAAGCATTCAGGATGCATTTAGATTTTCCTGTTTTTATTACCACTCTTCGGTAAAAGGAGAAGCAGCGGTTAGGGATGTCCAAAAAAATCGACCCGACAGGTAACCGAGAGAAACCGAACCGAATGGTCCGGATTGAAACCGACGAAATGATTTTGGTCCTGGTTTTGGTTTTAAATTTGGCAACCGAAACGGTTTTGGTTTTGATTTTTATTTTGGTTTTGGGATAATAATCGCGTAACCGAACCATGAGCCAAACCATATAACCGATATATATATACACACAAACACACATAAATAAAAAATTTACAGTTTAATCCCTATTTTTTTATTTATTTATAAGTTAACCCTTTTACCCACTAATCATAGTATAAATATATGGTTATAAGTAAGATTCTCAATTCTCATATTTCTTCTTCAGAATCAATCAGTTGATTTTGCAAGATTAAAAATTAATTGTATGAGAATGATTTAGAGACTGTTGTTATATTTTAGTTATGTTTTTTTTTTTTTTTCATATATAAGAAACAATGATCTGCGGTTTTGGTTTTAATTGTCTTTTTATAAATTTTAAAAATCTTAAACGGTTTTGCGATTTTGGTTTTGAATAAAATTAAATGATCTAATTTTAAAACCGTTTAAAAAAAACTGGCAATTTTAGTTTTATATAAGTTTCACGATTTTGGTTTTGGTTTCGTACAAAACTGAGCCGAACCCAGACCTCGGGCATCCCTAGCAGCGGAGGATCTAAAAAATAGATTTGGGTTTTAGGGGGGTTGTTTGGGGAGGCGCTAAATTTTTTTGGATGTTTATTAGATATTTAAATGAATCAAGGGACATATGTAAAATTTTAAGGGGTTTAATTTATTTTTTATAAAACTGTAATAAGTCTTAAAGAGATTTTTGAGTTTGGTTCTTCAAAAAAATTATTATTTGTTTTCACATTTTTGAGATTCATGAATAATAGACCTGGCAAAATTTAAACAAAAACATGATTTATTAATTTTGAACTCAGGTCCTAATACTAATCTTTTAGTAAAAAATCGATGTTTTCAATAGTCGAGGGGAAGCTTGAGCCCAGACTAGGCCTAAGGTGGCGGCTCCGCCCCTACTTGGAAGGACGAGCAATATCTAGAATAACATTAATCAAGGACAAACTCTACTTACAACCAGGGTTGCAAAAGGCATTTTTCGGGCGAACCCTTGGGCGAAGCACAAGGTTTGGGAGTAAGCCTAATGCATTTTTTCAATTTTTTTATTTTTAATTACATTATTTATGGTTTTAACTATGGTTCATATTTAACATAAAAAAGAAACCTAAAATATAGTTAAAACTGCTCATCTTCCATTCCATTATTATCTGATTAGGTGATTAAATAAATATTTCTAGTGAGGAATGGACCTGCATCTTTGCTTATTTATGGTCCAATCCATTGTCGAATCTCGTGTACCATAGTGTTCTACTTGGTATAAAGCTTGACAGGAGGTGCCTCAGGTATTAACTCTAATTATTATTTTTAGACTGCTATTACCACAGGGAAGAAGCGGGGAACTCATTTCAATAGCTAAAGACGATAGAAAGTTACCTGTGCCAATCTTTCCTCCCTCCGAGCATGTTTCCTCTCTCTGCTCGCCTTGTTCTTCGCACGTTTTGCCTCAAACTGGTCAGACAGCGTCTTCTCTCTAGCCTTCTCAGCCTTCGACTTGTGGATGCTTTCCATAAGAACACGCTTGTTCTTGAAAACATTACCCTTTACCTTCATGTACATGTCATGATACATGTGCTTGTCAATCTTCTTTGCCTCTCGGTACTTGCGGAGCAACCGCCTAAGCACCCTCATTCTCCTCATCCATAGAATCTTTGTGGGCAACCTTGCCTCCCTAGTACCCTTGCGCTTACCTAACAAAAACAGTCAAATACAATGTCATTATATCAAGCCTCTCCCACTTTTTCACACGAATATCCATATCCGCAACAACAGTACCAGTATCGGTAAATAATTAAAATATAAAGGAAAGCTAAACTTGTTATTACACAACACCAAAACTATATAAGATATATTTGGGGGGATAAAAAATACTGATATTTAGGAATTTAAGTTGGGATCCAAGCATAAATTACACTTCAATTAAGCTAAAATATGCATAAATAATGAAATAAACAACAAAAATATATTAACTCACAATGTGTTATAAATATAGAAATGTTAAGCGGTGTTTTGCTGGTGTTTCTATGTTTCTGCTTCTACTTCCATTAAACTGGGTTGGGAGGGGATCGGATAGGATGGAAATTTTGTTTCCGTTCTGGTGAATCCTGGAAATAGAAACATGTTTGGTAACGACCATTGCCCTGAAACTATTTCTTTTAATTTTTGAGAACATAAATAAGAAACATGTTTGGCTGCAGCATTTGTCCTTTTTTCTTTGAATGTATGGTGGCCGGTGCAGTTGTAGACGATGGCCGGCGGGATGGTAGTGGGAATAATTTTGTGGGAGTGAATAAGAATAAACATTCTTTTGTTTCTCAGATTCATAAGGAATTTAGGCCCTTTAGGAAACAATGCCAAATTACTTGTAGAAGTTTTGGGAACAAAACGTGTTAACCAAACGCATTTCTATACATTAATCCCAAAATTTGGGAGCGGAAACAAGAATCAGGGAACAAAAACAGTAAACAAATGGGCTTTGATCGGCATTTGGGTTGGAGATTTAAATTTTGAGGTTTAAAGTGAAGTCCCCTGGTGCAACACCAATAGATCAGCATTTGTGTTGGAGATTAAATTTTTATTCTTACAATTTGGTAGCTATGTTCGTAAGTGTTTTATGCTACTAAGGTTTTAACAAGAAAAACATAAACATTGAGGTCAAAGAATTGATTATCTTCAGGATGGCGTGATAAAACTTACTGCAAAAATAAATTTTGGAATGCAAATGTACAAGACATACCATAACCAGAGTGACGACCCTTTCTCTTAGCCTCCTTCATCCTACGAGCACGAGATCTGGAGTGGATCTTGGTTGGTTTCCTAATGATAAAACCATCCTTGACCAATTTTCTAATGTTTTGCCCTGCACTCAACAAGCAAAGAAAGTTGCAAAAATGATTAAAAAACCAGTGAACCGCACTTGAGTTATCTAGTAGAACAATAATTAATAGAAAAAGAAAATATAAAGGAGGCATGGCCCATACAACAAAAATGACTATATCATGGGAAAAATAAATTCAGAATCATAATGATGCTCGCGATATGAGTTGTGAAACATTATGACAATGTTTGGCCTATTGTCATTATTACAAAATTAAATTTACAACTGCAAATTAAAAAATTGAACAAAATGGCTACAAAAAAGAACAATAAAAAACTACAAACAGTAGCAACAATAACAAACCAGTAGGAGACAAAGATGTTGCTAAGAAAATGAGTGAAATGGTACAAATAATATCACCAACTGAAGGTGTTGTTATGAGATTTTGAAGAAGACTAAATAGCATTTTCAAGGCATCAGGTTGAATCAAAAATAGCTGTGCCCAATAACATAAAGTACATCTACAAAGATAATTTCAACAGACACAAGCATGAAAAAAGATTCAAGGACATCCATATAGGTCTTTTATGTCAATTCAGCGCTTCAAAATAATGTCAAACCCCGTGAAGATTACAAGTTTATACAATAATCATGTTCCAAATCAGTAACTTCGAAAATTATCTCGCTCTTGCTGAATGGACTTCAATTGAAAAATCGAATAAACACATGCATTTCTACAAGTATGTGTGTGCGTATGAGCCTGCCACTAGTTGTGTTCACCTAAACAGTATGTATCAAGCGAAAACCGCGACTAGATTTGACAACATACTATCGTTCGACACTGTAAACAAATCTTCGACCGATACTATCACAAAATTAAAGAAATTAAACTTGAAATGTTCATACGAAATGAAAAATAAGATAGTTAACAGTAACGAAACAACAGGAAAACAGGAGACAGATAAAATACATAAACAACGAAGCAGTAGGAAAGACAGAGAGAAAATGAGAGAGAACGTACGAGAATTGGCCATGGAGATCTCGCTGCCTTCATTGGGATCGAGCCAGACCTTTCCTCTTCCGCACTTGAGGACGCTGGCGGCGAGCCTCTTCTGCAGCTTCAGCGACACCATCTCTTCCTCTCTCTCTATATCGCAGCTGCGAATGAAAGGAGGAGCAAGCACGGAGAAGATAACCTTATATATGTGTTGCCTTAGGGCTTCGTGGAGAGGCTAGGGTATTTCTATCGGGTCGAGCTTGTACATGGGCCGAACACAGCCCTACCCATATAATAGTATTCGGCCCGGCCCATATAATATTGTTCGGCCCTGGCCCATATAAGAGTACTAACTTTGGGCTGGGCTGCTAGGCCCGTTTGGTTATTGGTTTTGTTCCCGTTGGTCAGGGTTGGGCTTTAGTTAAGGTATTACAAAAAAATATTAAGTCGGCCGGTTAGACCCTATAATTTTTTAAAATTTTTTTTTTTTTTAACTTTAAACACAAACACTAAAATATAAACATAAATACTAAAACATAAGCGATCAACGACGATGAGAGACTTGCGGCGAAGAGAAGCGATCAACGGCAAACGAAATCCACGAATAGAAGTGATCGACGACAAAGGAACGTGATAGATGGCAACGGCGAGGAAATACAGGTAGGCAGGCAGGGAGGGAGAGAGGCTTCGGGAATGAAGATTGAAGAGGTACGCATTAGGCGGTAAGCGGTGGGTGAAATGAAATGAATTAAGATTTAGTTTGCTGATGTATGTATATATATATATTTGAATGAATGCCCGGCCCTAAAAAAAACTTGATCAGGCCCTAGTCTAACCCTAAATTTAATCAGGCCTGAAAATCAAATCTTAAACCCTGCCCATGGATTTAAAACTAAAGCTCAAGCCCTAAAAAAATAAAGTCAGGTTGGGTGGGCCTTTGGGGCCATGACCACCCCTATTGATTCTTTTTACTACTCCCAAAATTTTGAGATTAATAGACATAAATGCGTTTGGTAAATATAATTTTATTCTTAAAATTTTGGGAGTAATTTAGAACTATTTCTTGAATTCTTTCAAAATTTGAGAAACAAAAAAATGTTGATTTTTATTCACTCTCACAAAACTATTCTCACTACCATTTTGTTGGCCATCACACCCGATGACCACTACCACTTAGGGGTGGTCATAGCCTTGGAGACCCACCCAACTTGCCCAACCCGTTTCCATTTTTTTGGGGGTTTGGGTTTGATTTTTGAGCAGGACTAGGGGGCCAAAATTTAGGCCCGTTCGTTTTTTTAGTGTGTGATGTGAATGAATGTTTTTTTTTATTTTTTTATGTTTGATGAAAATTAATATTGTTGAGTAGTAATTAATATAGATAAATGTATTTTATAATTTTTATTTGTTATTTTATCAATTATTTTTTTAAATTATAAAAAATTATAGGGCTAAACTTGGGTTTGAAAAATTTTACAGGCGACGGGCTCGGGTAGAATGGGTCGAGTTCAGGTTTACTATTTTTTTTACAATACCCTAAATAGAGTCCGGCATAATCCGGTCCATGACCACCCATACCCACTATTACAGCTCAACATACATTTAAAAAAATAAAATGAAAAAGAACAAATGTTGCAATCAAACGTGATTCTTGTAACTTGTTAGCCTAATAATGTTATCAAACATATTTCTATTTTCAGAATATTTTAAAACTTAAACACAATTCTCATCTCATTTTCGTTTATTAGAAGTAGAAACAAAAAATAAAAACACCAATCAAATGCCTGGATTGCATTCGTCGATTGCTCCTTGAATCCTTCTTTAGGATGACCATGTCTAAAGACATGCAAACTTAAGAGGAAAATATTGGGTAAAAACATATGTACATTATTGTCAACCATAATTACAACCAAACATCATTATTTGTTTCTGTTTTTATAACTTGAAAACAATTTCAGAATAATTCGTTATCAAACACAATTTTGTTCTTAAAAGAAAACAGAATTATGTCTTTACTAAATACAATTCTGTTCCCAGAACAAAATAGATTATGTCGTTACTAAACGCGATTTTGTTCCCAGATCAAAGTAGAATTATATCGTTACCAAACGCAATTTCGCTTTAAAAAATATAACAAAATTCTCATCCCATCCCGTTCCATTCTCATTCTACTGCATGGAATGGGATCAATACGTAGGCCTCTACACATGTGGCAAAATCGCACGTGTGTACAATATTTACGCTTCGTGCCGCGTGTACGGCAGCTTTGAATAGTAACGTTTGGTTGTGAAGTACAATGTACTAGATGCATGACGTACAAGTGGTTTTAAGCGAATAAAGCAGGGGGCGCCGTTGGTATTTGAATTCAAAAAGACATTGCAGGAAAAAACCAACGGCGCAGTTGTTTTCATTACCGCTTATCACAACATGGCAACTTGGTGCTCTTTCCAATTTTTTTATGTTTTTTTTTTCCCTTTTATTATAATTTTTTAATATATATTTTTTTTCATTTTTTATTTGGACAAATATATTTCCTTAATTTTTATTTATTTTTTATACCCACGAGTGTCTACTATCCACACAGAGTGAAAGACTAGTTTGTTTAGAGTATGTGATTGCCACTTCCAATAATATTTTTCCGTAAGCTCGAATTTCTAACCTTACAAAGATCCCTTAGCTATTTTAATTTAAGTTTATCTCACCACTTTACTTTTTCAGTTTGGTTATAAAAACATTTTCCACCATATTTTGTTGACAAATACAAATTTTTATTATTTTTATTTTTTATTTTGTACTCTATACTCTTACTTTTTTCTAATTTTTTATTTTAATTATTTTGGTGAAAAGTCTATAAAATTAAAATTTTAATTTATATATTATATGCGTTATAATAAATTTTTAAAAATTCAAAATTATTATTAAAAATCAAAAAGTCATTATATGTCTTAAAAAGAATTAGTTGCTATGATGCTCGGGAAACGTTGAGAATGATGACCATAATCTCATCCGCATGTTAATCTGATTGATTCAAATTATAATAATTTTAAAATAATTATTGTAGCATTTGAACTTTATGAATTTAAATTTTAATTTTATAGACTTTTGAAGAATAAAAAAAGACCAAATAAATTAAAAAAACAAAATAAAAAATATGCTATGATTATATTTTTATTAATAAAATATAATTAAAAAATATTTTAAATATTATAAAATTAAGAGATGGTCTCTTAATTTCATATAAATCATTAGAAATATTTTTAATTTCTAAAATTAAAAATAAATTAAATATATAATTTAACAATTTTAAGACTGAAAATAATTCAATTTTACACAAAAAAATCATACAAATTATTTGGAAAATTAAAAAAAAAAAAACAAAAAAAAACAAAACAAAAAAACACAGAGAAATAAAAGCGGGTTACAGAGCAGGTCATGCCGCCGGAGTAGCAGCGTCATCATCGAAGCTCCATAGTTCAATTGAACCACCGCCGACGGGGGCCTCCGGAGCCAGATTTGTCGCTGTCACCGCCGACTCTCCGTCCAGATACGGAATCTCGTAGAATTTCATGTAAGATTCGTAAGCCAAAAGCTCCTCCGACAGTTTCTGGATTTCTCTTCGGGCATCCAAATCGATCTCCGCCGCTTTATCTTCTCTCACCGCCGTCTTCTCGTCGATGTTAGCCTGACGAACAAATTCATCGCCTCCGGCCGGTTTACGGAACCCATTGTGGGAAACTTCTTCGCCGGAAAACGCCATAACTGGCTCAGAATTCAGAGAAAAACAATACCCATTAGAGCGAGCGTAATCGAACCCAATGTAAGAATGATCATAAGGAGGATGATTCTTTTTCTGCCGACTGTAATCGTCGTCTTCGTTCGGAAAATTGACCTTCGCTTTTTTTCCCCTGATCCGGCGAGCCTCCTTGTCGTAAGCCCTGGCGGCGTCCTCGGCGGTGTTGAAAGTACCCAGCCAGACCCTCACTCCTTTTCGAGGGTCTCGAATCTCCGCCGCCCATTTGCCCCACGGACGCTGCCGAATCCCACGGTACAGATTTTTCCGCTGCCGCTTCGCGCTACCCTCCGGCCGCACACCACCTGTTTGCGAAATTGCCTCAACGGGTAAATCACCTGCATAAGCTCTTTTGGGGTTGCGCAAGTTCACGGAGCTGGGCCAAAAGTCGGCGGAGGAGACGCGGCGGCCACCAGTTCCGGCAGGGGGAATGATATCGGAGAGAATAGCTCCGCCACACATTTTTTCCGGTACGCAGATATGGATTGAAATAGCAAGAAAAGGAAGAAGGGTTTTTGAGAAATTAATGGAAACAAGGAAAGGGTTTAAGGATTTGAGGTACAAGGAAGATGTAAGAGAGGGAGGGAGGGTTTATGTAGGGATGGAAGGGGAGAAGTCGGTGGAGGAAGGGGTAGGATTTAAGGAACCTTCCTAGTTTGAGCTGCAAGCATATCCAACTAATCCTACTTGTAATTAAGTAATAATTTTTTATATTAATTATATATTTTATTAATAATGTTTCAAAATAATTTGTTTTTTTAATAAATATACTCTATTACCTTTTCTTTTTAAAAAAGAAGAAGAAAAAATCGTTTTCTTCATCAATTGGGGGTCCGAGCGCTGACACAAAGATCTGTTAGAATGTGCCTAATAAATTAAAATCCTTCCAACATAAAAGTAAGAACTTAGGGAAAAAAATAAGAGTTCAAGTGTATCAAACAAAAATTATTTTACCTGGTGCATTGAATGTCACGTTATTCATAGACAACATGGTTAGATTAGCCCTGAAAAATTAAGGGCTTGAGCTCTGATCATTAGCGTTGATGTTGCTGGAAAATGGTAATACAGTGAATTTATGAATCTGCCTTTGATAGCCTTTGTTATGCTACTTCCGGGAGATCCCTACACAAATTCTTAATACCGGCGGTGAATCTCGGCTAAGAACTTACAATGTAAGAGTAAATATCCGATGGAGAAAAGAGTATGAAATCAAAATGAAAGGAAACGAGTATGGAGAAAGTGAGATGGCCTAGTCTTGTGCCGCGTAGTATTGCGTACCTGGGCTATTGACTTACTTAGGTATTTATACGATTCTTCGTCTGGGATGGAGAGAGGGTGGAATGCTTAGTCACCAAATCTATTATGCCGTAATTATTGTTTTGTTATTTGCGTGTCCTCCACGTGAAACGAATATTTTCTGCCGATTTGGTGGTGGCTCGCATTGTGACACTAAGCACCGCACTTCGATCATACCAACAGACCCAACCCCTATCTCGGATCGATCATGAGCTTCTTCAAAGGCGTCACTCTTTTCCCCTGGGGGTTTGGCCTACGGACAGTGATGGGGCTGGATCTAAGAGATCTTTGGTGCAACCCTAATCCTCTTTTTTATATGTTTCCTAGGCTTTCTTAATAGGCGGTCCTGGACCAAATTCACCACCATCAATCGTAATCTAGCTCATAGAGAATAAGGTGGTGTGTGGCTTGATTAAACCGTTGGGTCCTGCCTTTTTCCCCAATAACACGAGCTTACCATAGAGATGTAGGAGATAGACCTCAGACCATTAGAACATAGAGGCCCTATGGGGGCATTACGAATATGTTGGAACCTCAGAACTCGTAGGTCAATCTAAGGCAATATGGTGTATGCGCTTAGCCGTAGTAAATAAATATTTTTTTCACTAAATAAATTTATTAAAGCAAATGAATTTACACACACACATATATATTCAAAATATTTACATACAATTTTAATTTTAATTAGATTATTCAATAATCTTGTGTGACCTTGACAATCTCATGGTAGGCAAATCCATTCGAATTGACTTTCACCATAATAGGTTTGAATATTAGGCTACCTCACACCATAGTAATAATTATTGTCATTTTGAACACCATTTTTTGTAATTGTCAAAAATATTATAGGGGTTTTGACGCATTGCATCCCCTAAATTTTGGTTATTATTTCACTTTTATTCTTATAGTTACAATTTGAACACATAATACACGAAAGTTCCATAATCATCTCACTTCAGCCCAAATTTATAACTCTATTGCAATTTTGGAAGACAAACAGTCTATTGTTGTGCACCTAACTATTTTTAAGGAAATTTTATAGACATTTTTAACTTTTTTATTTTTCTCTTATAATTATATATTTAATATTATGTTATATGTTACTGTACAAGTATTTGGGAGGGAATGAAGAATTTAAAATTGTTCATAAAGACTGTTTGCCGTCCAAAATTGTAATGGGAATAATTATTTGGATTGCAATGGGAGATTAAGAAACTTTAAGATGTTATATATTTGAACTGAAATCATGAGAATCAAAGCGAGATTTTGTAATACCCCGAGAAATTTATATTTTGAAAATATTATTTTTATAAGTTTAATATTTTTGGGATTGTTTTGTAAATTTATAGTATAAATATTATTTGATAATTTTAGGGGTCAAATATTAATTTTAAATTATTTTTTAAAAAGTTTTGGAACTATTGTGTTATTTTAGAATATACTTTTAAGAGTTTTAAGATATAATTAATATATATATATATATATATATATATATATATATATATATATATATTTATGTTAAAGGGGACATTTATGTAAATAATAAAAAAATAATAGATATGTTGCCATCGTACAATAAAGACAACACATAATAGTTAAACTTATGTATACATGTAAGATAGTATTTGTGTTATAATAATAATAATAATAATATTAATAATGATGATGATCTTATCAATTTATATATCTTAAGTATACATAATTTTGAATGTTTCTTTTGAGCGAGAAAGATATTCTGATTCAGATTTCGATTTCAGATTTCAAGTAGAATTTATAACTCTTTTAATATTTGTATTTAATCTCTCTCCCTAAATTATGCGATTCATGCTAAAGTTGTTGTTAAACTTTAACTGTTAATTTTCATGAAATATTCATGATTATTATATGAAAATTTTGTGGAAAACACGTCTATGTGTTTAGTTGTGGATTGATTAAATACACGTATTAGAGGAGTTAAAATTCTATTGAGTCCTGTCTCACAACCCTACAGTTTTAATTGCAGGGCCAGTGAGAATGAAGTTCACATGAAATAATTATGATTATGTGAAAATTATGTAGGAATTATGCAAAGGTGTTGTATTTGTTGTATTAATTAAATGGACATATTAGAGAAGTTGAAGATTCTACTGAGCGTTAGCTCACAATCCCATAATTTGATTGCAAGAATAGTGAGAATAAAAACGGCGACAAGAGTATTAATTGAATTTCTACTAAAGTGTAATAATTGTGAAATAATATTGTGATGGACCAAGTGTATTATTGGAGTATTTAGTTGAATATTCCAGTCAATATTAAATTAATATTCTAGTTTTAGTTATTTAATATTAATTTTTACAATCATTTTTATGTAACTAAATATTGGCTGGACTATGAAATAATATTGTGGTTGTCTACTCAATAATTCAACTAAAAATAATCTATCTTAGTTCCGTTAATTCTTCTTCTTTTTTACGCCTTGTACCCCTAAAGTAGACGAAAACCTTACTTTGAACAATTTAATATCTTAGTACTAAAATTGTTTTGACAAATTGACATTTTTTAATCACTGTCATCGCATTGTATTTTTTTTTAAGAATTTTATAAAATAAAATATTGGTCATTCCGATTTGACATTAATTTTCCAATGAGAAAAATTGAGTAATAGCTGTGGAAAATCGGGTTGTTACAGTTGGTTTCAGAATTGAGTTATTAATAATACTAATTTATCTGCAAACGGCGAAACATTTGAGACAGAATTCTCTGTAAGAGAAACCGTGTGGCGGCCTAGGAAACCGGGCCGTTACAGCGATGGTGCAACAGTGGTGGATGAGATAGAGACGTCGAGGGGAAGGCGATGGCAAAGGGGCGAACAGGCGGCGAAGGGGTGAGTAGGCTGCAACGGCAACGGCAACGGCGAAGAGGCGACTAGGCGGCGATGGCGTCGAAGGCTGAACTGGCGACGTTAGCTGGGAGATTTGGCGATCGTGATGGCAATGGCAATGCTGATGACGACGGAGACGGCGATGGAGGAAGAAGAGAGAAATGGCGAGAGGGTGAGAGAGAAAGAGGGCGAGAGTGAGACAGTAGAGAGAGAGAGAGGGCGCTGACATGGCGGTAATGGTAATGGTCTGGCGATGAAGGACGTGATGGCGATAGTGGCAATGGAGTTGGAGGAGAATGAACAAACCCTGGCCCTAACCCTACCAATTAAGAGTTTAATTGAATAATTAATGTAGAAAATTAATCTCAACCCCCTAATGGCTGAAAATGTATTTTGTATAATTCAATCTCGACTGTTGGATATTCGATCTAAGGATCTAAAATGTTTCAAATATAAAATGTGTCCAGATGTAATCTCAGCCTTCAGATATTCAATCCGACGGCTCAAAATGTCTCACATTGTAAATATGTTGCGATTTATAGAATAGAAAATCGGATTGATTGGTGGCCGCGGTGGTGGCGGCGGCCGCCTAACCGATAAGAAAGTGGACCAACAATGTAGCAATAGATAGGAGTAAGGAGGTTGTTTTATTCATGATGGGTATGTGAGTGAATATGCGTGGAGCGTAGGTTAGAGACAAGAGCAAAATATAAATAAGATATTTTGTGATTTTAGGGTCTATACAAATTACATGTTAAAATTTGATATTATTATTTCCCTAGGTATACCTCAAGACGCAGATGAAAAAAAAAAAAAAAAAAACTTATTTAATATTATTTTTTATAAATTTAATATTTCGAAATTTTATCATTAAGTTTAATGTTGATATATTCTATAATTTTTATAAATTTAAAGTCTATATATTATGTTTTTTTATATATAATTTATTTTAATTCAATTTGTATAAATTTATTATTCCAGTATTATTATTAAATTTAATATAGATATATTATTTATATAATATACATAAATTTAATATCTATAATTTCAGTATATTATTTTTTCACTTTAATTTTTATAAATTTAATATTTTAATATTATTAGCCCGTCCCATGACCATCCCTAGTGGTGGGTGGTGGGAGTTAGGTGATTGTGAAAGGTAAATATAATTTTTTAAAAAATTAAGGGTAAAAAATATAATTTTAAAAATATAAGGATGCTAAAGAATTTTTTTAAAAAATAACTTAAGGGCAATTTTGTCCAAAATGATGTAAATGATGTTTAATGGTGGAAAGTGGCGGCCGCCGTGGGCGACCAACCGATGAGAAAGTGGACCAACAACGTAGCAATAGATAGGAGTGAGGAGATTGTTTTATTCATGATGTGTATGTGAGTGAATATGCGTAGACCGTAGGCTAGAGGTTGGAGCTAAATATAGACAATATATTTTGTGTCATCTTCCAAGTCTCCGCCAAAAAACAAACAAACCTCTTTAGCTTTGTGGCCTTCCCTTTGAATAATCCTCCCTTCCAACTCATATCATGTGCCTTAGATGGAAAAGTGGTCCCCAATTCTCAATTGGGTGTGAATTTTGACAAAAATCCCGCCATAAGTGGTTAAAAATGGAAGAAATGGTATATATTTGTGGCACTGAGACACGGAAACCGCATCTGTCACGCGGCATCGTGACAGGCACAGGAGATGCCACTATTCACGCGGCTCCGCGAGCCGTTTTGGTCGCAGCTCCTAGAGCCGTGCATGTGCCGAGCCGGATGCCTTCGAAGTGCCATTTCTTGTCCGTTTCTTTTTCTTTTTGGTCCAAATTCACGGGTTTTTATTCCAATTCTAAAAACCTACAAAATAAATAAAATATATTAATTTTTGATAATTTAATTTAATCAAACGACTAATAAAACTAAGTTTAGTGGTCTTAGATCGCACAAAATGTAATGCGATCAGTAGCTGAACGAAAAAAATTACCTAACATGATATTAAAGGCAAACTTATAAGATGAGAGAGAGAAGGGTGGAGAAGGAGGGTGAGAGGTAAATATAAATGTTAAAAAATTAAGGGTGAAAAATATGATTTTAAAAATAAGGAGATGTTAATAAATTATTATAAAAATAAAAATAATTTTTTTTTTAATTTTTTAAATAAGAAAAAGATGCTTATGTGTTTATATAAAAAAAATAAATAGGTCAAAGGGTACCGATATTTGTAAAATGATTAAAAAAATATCTGACTGCTAAATGGTATAAGCCTAAATTAAAAAGTTATGATTTTAATTTAGAATTTGTTGGTGTAAAAAATCGGCGAGCAATCAGCAATATGGTCCGGAAAGGTTAGCACGCCTACAATGGCGGAGAATTGGTGATTCCGAAACTTTTGACGCCTTGGTGATCCTGCAGTCCGACTTGAGCTCCTCAGTCCAACCCGAGATCACTTTCAAACTCCGAGATGAACTCTTATCCGGATTCTTGTCTTGATCTCCGAGCGTAGAGCTAAATATAGACAAGATTTTTTGTGATTATAGCACGTCAGTGATAATGTATACAGGTTTGGGATCCATACAAATTTCATATTAAAATCTAATATTATTATTTCCCTAGGTATAGCGGATGATAAAAAAAATCTTATTTAATATTATTTTTTATAAATTTAATATTTTAAAATATTATCGTTAAGTTTAATGTTGATATATTCTATATTTTTTTTTTTTTTATAAATTTGAAGCCTATAATTTTCGTATATTATACTTTTATTTTTATATTATTTTTTAATTTGATTTTTATAAATTGAATGTTTTATTGTTATTACATAAATTAATTTTATAATTTTCGTAAATTTAATGTACATAATTTTTGTGTATCATATTTCGTCATATATAAATTATTTTCTTAAATTTAATGATTCATTATTATTTTTACAATTTTTATAAATTTAATTGTCATAATTTTTATATATTATATTTTTTTGTATTATTTCTTTTGATTCAATTTGTATAAATTTATTATTTCAGTATTATTATTAAATTTAATATGCATATATTATTTTTATAATATACATAAATTTAATGTCTATAATTTCAGTATATTATTTTTTAATTTAATTTTCATAAATTTAATATTTTAATATTATTAGTAAATTTAATGTCCATGTATTACTTTCATAAATTTATATAGGTAGGAATAACATATTCTCTCCACAATTAAATATATATATATATATATATATATATATATATACTCTCCTCAATTAGTTATAAATTAAATAAGATAAAATATAAATATATATTTTATATTTATGTTAATTTTTTGGTTTCATCTGAAATGTGTTTTATGAGGGAAATAAAAAAAAATTGAGATTTATGTAAAAAGTTTATGTACGTCATGTTTTATTATATAGACTAGAGTATAACCCATACATGAAAAACCTCACAAAAATCGAATGTGAAAATGTTGCAAAATAAACCCATTTTTTAGATGGCTCACAAAAAATGGGTTGTGAAAAAATATTAACAATCCTCACAATCTAGAATACCTTGGAATGCTTCCATCACATATTCATTACATGCTTTATATATATATAAACTAAACATAAGTGTGCTAAATCTAATCAAGGAGATGCATTATCTCCAATAAGAATGACCCATGACCTTAGAGCTGCATTTGGATGTGGAATTTGATTTGAAAAATGGAAACCTGCGAATTTTGAACGAAAAAAATCACCTAACAAAGGCAAGCTTATAAGATGAGAGAGAGAGGGGGGAAGGGGTGAGAGATAAATATAAATGTTAAAAAAGTTAAGGGTGAAAAATATGATTTTAAAAACAAGGAGATGTTAATAAATTTTTATAAAAATAAAAATATTTTTTTTTTTTTAAATAAGAAAAAAGACACTTATGTCTTTTTATCCAAAAAAAAAAAAAAAGGTCAAAGGGTACCAATATTTATAAAATGATTAAAAAAATATCTGAGTGCTAAATGGTATAAACCTACATTAAAAAAGTTACGATTTTAAGTTAGAATTTTCTACCAATTAATCTGTAGAAGTCTAAAATTTAGGAGACCAAAGAGACAACTTTGGTCAAAAGAGTCGACTGATTATCATAGTTATTTGTGGAATAGGGTGGCATTTAAGAGTTGAAAACCATCGTCGTTCACACAAATATCTCCGCAAATATGTTTATATCATAATTATTACAATAATTTTTTATCAACACTATAGCGGCAATACACGCTTGAGTTAAAGCAGTTGAAAGATCTCAACAAGGTTAAAAATTCAAATTTGCGAAAAAAATACTTATTGAGAGTAGAAGTCATGGAACCTCGAATGAGATTAATCTCACACCCTGTGTGAGTGTGGGGACACTTATGGTTATAAAAAAAAATCCTTTTATTTTTAAAAGTTAAAATGTTTTCTTGATTTTATTTTATTCTTCGAATTTTATTTTCTACTTTGTTATTTTTGATATTTATTATTTTTTATAAATATGCATAAAAACTAAAGAAATCAAAATATATATAAAAAAATAGATCAAATAAAATAAATAATATGGAAAAAAATAGAAAACATAAGAGAAAAAGGAATAAAAACTAAAACAAAAAAAAGTGTATATTATGTGGTAAATGTATTCTTGCATTGAGCCTATTAAAATTACAGTTTACTCCCATATATTTTTATCAACTCACACTTTACCTTTATGTACTATTTTGGATTAAACTAAATCCTCATGGACTTTATAATTGTCATTGTTATATTTTTTGTCTCCTTTAATGATTTTTCGTGACACGAGTTTGACCGTTTTTTAGCTATTTGTTTGACCTAAATAACCCCACTTACGTCATGTAAGTACATACTAATTCTAAACCCTTTGGTTTTTATTTTTAAAATTCTAAAGAAAAAATAAATAAATTGTTTGCATATAATTATTTTTATATTTGGTAATATATGTTTATTATGGATCTTGGTCCACTAAGTTAAATCTTAATCTCATTAAAAAAATTTAGTCACTTTCTATATACAGACTCATTATATATCTCTATAAATTTCATATTTCTTATATATCAATATAATTCTTTCATGTTTTTTAAATATTCTATCTTTCAATCATTCCAATATGGTATTAGAGCTAATTTTAAACCTAGATCGGGCCTAGAAAAATCGAGAGTGTCCAGATCCGACCACGCACTATCGTACGTCTTCCAGATCAGACAACCGCCATCCAGATCCGACCAAGTTGAACTCAGATATGGCAAATTAAACTCAGATTTGACCAATCCAAACTCAGATACGGCTGAATCAATGGCAACGACTAGTGCGACAGATCGGAGATATCACGATTGTAATACCCAAAAATTTATATTTTTGAAAAATATTATTTTATATGAGTTTAATATTTTTGGATCTATTTTGCAAATTTATTAGATAGCTAAATATTTGATAATTTTGATGAGATAAGTGTAATTATTTGATTTCATATGAATTATTTTATAACTATGAGGTATAAAGTGTAATTTTTGACTCTTAACCTTTAAGGAATAATTCTTGACCATGAAATTAACAATATATATATAAAGGAAAAGAAAAAATGGATGGTCATTATTCCTCGTATTCAACACGTGTGGATCATGTAAATGTCGGAGAATTTTTAACAATATAATAATAATAATAATAATAATAAGAGGAAAAGTGATCAAAACCAATTACTTAAAGACCAAAGAGAATAGATAAAAAAAAAAAAAAAAAATAGAAAAAAAGACGCAGCTGGAAAAAGAAGAAAAGAAAAAAGATCAGAACATCATTCTTTATATATATGCATATATACATTAATATGTTGAGAAAGATAATCCGGTTTGGATTTCGACTTCGGATATCAGGTAGAATTTCTAACTCTTCGAATATTTGTATTTAATATGTCTATTGAGTGATTTACGTTATTATTATCGGTGAATTATAATTATTAGTTCACATGAATTAATTATGATTATGTAAAAATTATGTGGGAATTATGCAGAGGTGCTGTATTCGTTGTATTAATTAAATGCACGTATTAGAGGGGTTGAAGATTTTACTGAGTGTTAGTTCACAACCCCACAGTTTGATTGTAGGAACGGTGAGAATAAAAACAGCGACAAGAATATTAATTAAATTTCTACTAAAGTGTAATAATTGTGAAATAATATTGTGATGGACCAAGTGTATTACTGGAGTATTTAGTTGAATATTCTAGTCAACATTAAATTAATATTTCAGTTTTAGCCATTTAATATTAATTTTTACAATCATTTATGTAATTAAATATTGGCTGGACTATGAAATAATATTGTGGTCGTCTACTCGATAATTCAACTAAAAATAATCTATCTCAGTTCCGTTAATTCTTCTTTTTTTTTACGCCTTGTACCCCTAAAGTTGACAGAAACCTTACTTTGGCCTTCGATTTGAATTGAACATTTTAATATCTTAGTACTAAAATTGTTTCGATAAATTAACAATTTTTAATCACTGCCATTGCATGGTAATTTTTTTAAAGAATTTTATAGAGTAAAATATTGGTAATTCGGATTTGACATTAATTTTCTAATGGGAAAAATCGAGTAATGGCCGTGGAAAATCTAGTTGTTACAGTTGATATCAGAGCTGAGTTATTAATAGGAAAAAAGACCTTTCTGGTCCCTGAAAGATGGCAAAAGTGTCCAATTGGCCCCTCAGATTTGAAACTCAATACATTTGATCTCAACATTTCAAAATCGTTCCAAATTGGTCTCTGAGACAAATTCCGTTAAGTTAACTGACGGTCAACGTTTCATTAAGGGTATTTTAGTCTTTTTATTCAAAGGGGTTAATTTGAGAAGTCATCTAAACTTCTAGGGATCAAAATATTTTTTTCCTTTATTTCTTTCATAACCTCTTCTTTGTCCCTACACCACCGAGCCAAACACCCTCCACCGCCGATTCTGCCACAAAACCAAACAACACAACACCACCACCAAATAACCACCACACGAACCAACATCGCCGCCTCCGCCAAAGAAGCAAAAACAGAAACATGGGAAACAAAAACAGAAACAGAAACTGAAATATGGGAAACAGAAGCAGAAACAGAAACATGGGAGCCGCCGCAAGCTTAAAAGACGCCTTAACCTTCTTCGACTTTCTGTCGGTTGCTGCCCAATCAACCGCCACATCTGATTCGACTTTTCGAAATCGAACCTGAGGTTTCGAAACCCTTTCGAACGAAAACGAAATTGAAATCGAAAGATTTTGAAATTAACATTTTGATTTCGAAATCAAAAGCCTAGTTTCCATTTCGATTTCGTTTTCGAAATCGAACCTATGGTTGGATTTCGATTTCAAAAACGAAATCGAAATCAATCGAAAACCTTTCGATTTCAAAAACGAAATCGAAATCGAAAGTTTTCGAAATCAATATTTTGATTTTGAAATCGAAAGCCTAGTTTCCATTTCGAAATCGAAATCATGTTCGATTTCGATGCTAAGCAGATAACGAAGATGATGACAGTTGAAGCGATGGAGGATGGAGAAGAAGCGGATGACGACGATGGCGACGGAGGACGGAGAAGAAGCAGATGAAGGCGATGGAGGATGTAGAAGAAGCAGACGATGGTGATGCAGGATGGAGAAGAAGCAGACGATGGAGGATGGCGAAGAAGAAACAAGCGACGATGGTAGAGGCGGTTATGTGGTGGCGTGGTGGTGCTCGGTGGTGCAGAGAAACGGTGGGTATGAAGAGCCAACAAGACAAAAAAAAAAAAAAAAAAAAAAAAAAAAACAAAAGAAAAAAAAAGAGAAGAAAATGGTTTGGGAAAAAATATTTTGACCCCCTTAGTTTAACAATATATGCAAATAGACCCCACTAAATTAATAGGAATGAAATAACGCATGTACCCTTGGCCAAACGTCATGTGCTTGTCACATGATGTTTTCCATCCAATTCTCCCAAATTTTACTAACGGAACCTGACCCAAACCCGACTAAGGGCCAATTTGGAACAATTTTGAAATGTTGAGATCAAATGTGTCGAGTTTCAAATCTTAGGGACCAATTGGACACTTTCGCCATCTTTCAGGGACTAAAAATGTCTTTTTCCCTTATTAATAATACTAATTTATTTGTAAACAGCGAAACATTTGAGACAGAATTCTCTGTAGGAGAAACTGTGTGGCGGCCCAAGAAACCGAGCCGTTACAGTGATAGCGCAATAGTGGTGGATGAGATAGAGACGCCGAGGCGAAGGCGATGGCAAAGGGGAGAGCAGGCGACGAAGGGGCAACCAGGTAGCGATGGCTTTGAAGGCTGAACTGGCGACGTCGGCTGGGAGATCTGGCGATCGTGATGGCAATGGCGATGCCGATGACGACGGAGGAAGTAGAGGGAGACAGCGAGAGGATGAGAGAGAGAGAGAGAGAGGGTGAGAATGATGTGGTACAGAGATAGAGAGGGCGCTGACAAGGCAGTAATGTCAATGGTCTGGCGATGAAGGACGTGATGGCGATAGTGGCAATGGAGTTGGAGAAGAATGAACAAACCATGGCCCTAACCCTACCAATTAAGAGTTTAATTGAATAATTAATGTAGAAAATTAATCTCAACCTTCTAATGGCTGAAAATGTATCTTGTATCATTCAATCTCGGCCATTGGATATTCGATATAAGGGTCTAAAATATCTCAAATATAAAATATGTCCAGATGTAATCTCAGCCTTTAGATATTCAATCCGACGGCTCAAAATGTCTCACAATATAAATATGTTGTGATTTATAGAATAGAAAAGTGGAATAATTGGTGGCCGTGGCGGCGGCGGCTGCCCAACCGATAAGAAATTGGACCAACAACGTAGCAATAGATAGGAGTAAGGAGGTTGTTTTATTCATGATGGGTATGTGAGTGAATATGCGTGGAGCGTAGGCTAGAGGCAAGAGCAAAATATAAACAAGATATTTTGTGATTTTGGGGTTCATACAAAGCACATGTTAAAATCTGATATTATTATTTCCCTAGGTATACCTCAAGACGCAGATGAAAAAAAAAAAAACTTATTTAATATTATTTTTTATAAATTTAATATTTCAAAATTTTATCATTAAGTTTAATGTTGATATATTCTATAATTTTTATAAATTTAAAGTCTATATATTATGTTTTTTTTATATAATTTATTTTAATTCAATTTGTATAAATTTATTATTCCAGTATTATTATTAAATTTAATATAGATATATTATTTATATAATATACATAAATTTAATATCTATAATTTCAGTATATTATTTTTTCACTTTAATTTTTATAAATTTAATATTTTAATATTATTAGCCCGGCCCATGACCATCCCTAGTGGTGGGTGGTGAGACTTAGGTGATTGTGAAAGGTAAATATAATTTAAAAAAAAATTAAAGGTAAAAAATATAATTTTAAAAATATAGGGATGCTAAAGAATTTTTTTAAAAAATAACTTAAGGGCAATTTTGTCCAAAGGGATGTAAGTGATGTTTGATGGTGGAAGGTAGCGGCCGCCGTGGGCGACCAACCGATGAGAAAGTGGACCAACAACGTAGCAATAGATAGGAGTGAGGAGATTGTTTTATTCATGATGGGTATGTGAGTGAATATGCGTGGAGTGTAGGCTAGAGGCTGGAGCTAAATATAGACAATATATTTTGTGTCATCTTCCAAGTCTCCGCCAAAAAACAAACAAACCCCTTTAGCTTTGTGGCCTTCCTTTTGAATAATCCTCCCTTCCAACTCATATCACATGCCTTAGATGGAAAAGTGGTCCCCAATGCTTAATTGGGTGTGGATTTTGACAAAAATCCCACCACAAGTGGTTAAAAATGGAAGAAATGATATATATAAATTAAATAAGATAAAATACAAATATATATTTTATATTTATGCTAATTTTTTTATTTCATTTGAACTCCATTTTATGTGGGAAATAAAAAATGATTGAGATTTATGTAAAAGGTTTATGTACGTTATTTTTTTAATTTAATTTTTATAAATTAATATTTTAATATTATTAGTAAATTTAATGTCCATATATTACTTTCATAAATTTATATGGGTAAGAATAACATATTCTCTCCTTAATTATATATATATATATATATATATTATCTCTCCTCAATTAGTTATAAATTAAATAAGATAAAATACAAATATATATTTTATATTTATGCTATTTTTTTGGTTTCATTTGAACTGAATTTGATGTGAGAAATAAAAAATGATTGAGATTTATGTAAAAAGTTTATGTACGTCATGTTTTATTATATAGACTAGAGTATAACCTCTGCCTAAAAAATCTCACAAAAATCGAATGTGAAAATCTCTCAGAATAAATCCATTTTTTAGATGGCTCCCAAAAATGGGTTGTGAAAAAATATTAACAATCCTCACAACCTACAGTGCCTTGGATTGCTTCCATCATATATTTATTACATGCTTTATATATATAAACAAGACATAAGTGTGCTAAATCTAATCAAGGAGATGAATGACCCATGAGCTTGAGTTAAAAACAGTTGAAAGAACTCAATAAGGTCAAGAATTCGAATCTGCGAAAAAATACTTGTTATGAGTAGAAGCCACGGAACCCCGAATGAGATTAATCTCACACCCTGTGTGGGTGTAGTGACACTAGTAGTTATAAAAAAAAAATCCTTTTATTTTTAAAAGTTAAAATGTTTGCTTGATTTTGTTTTATTCTTCGAATTTTATTTTCTACTTTGTTATTTTTGTTATTTATTATTTTCTTTATAAATATACATAAAATCTAAAGAAATCAAAATATATATTTAAAAATAGATCAAATAAAATAAATAATATGGAAAAAAAAAATAGAAAACATAAAAGAAAAAGGAATAAAAACTAAAACTAAAAAAAAATGTATATTATGTTGTAAATGTATTAAAATTACAGTTTACTCCCATATATTTTTATCAACTCACACTTCACCTTTATGTACTATTTTGGATTAAACTAAATCCTCATGGACTTTATAATTGTCATTGTCATATTTTTTGTCTCCTTTAATGATTTTTCCTGACATGAGTTTGACCCTTTTTCAGTTATTTGTTTGTGACCTAAATAACCCCACTTACGTCATGTAAGTATAAACTAATTCTAAACCCTTTGGTTTTCATTTTTAAAATTCTAAAGAAAAAATAAATAAATTGTTTGCTTATAATTATTTTTATATTTGTTAATATATGTTTATGCATCTTGACCCACTAAGTTAAATCCTAATCTCATTAAGAAAATTTTAGTCACTCTCTATGTACAGACTCATTGTATATCTTTATAAATTTTATATTTCTTATATATTAACTGTAATACTCCGAAAATTTATATTTTTAAAAATATTAGTTTATATAAAAGTTTAATATTTTTAGAGACTGTTTTATAAATTTATGGTATAAATAAATATTTGATAATTTATATGGGTTAAAAGTATAATTTTAGGATCTAATAACAATATTATAAATATTTGGGGATGTTTGTGTAATTTTAAATAAAATCTTGCATGGAATGTGTGAAAACTAGAACATGTGTAATGGCTATCCTTAATAGGGTTGAAACATGTGAAAAAATAAATGAATGATAAAGGAAATATGATATATAGGTGGGTTCCACATTTTAAAATTAACATATATTTATATACTAATGTATACCCCGTGCCTAAAGGCACGGGTTTAAATTTTTTATTATTAAATATATAGTTAATTTGATATAAAAAATAACATTTTTTATTAAATATAAAAAATAATAAAACAACTATAAAGATTAATTTTAAATGGACATTCTCAACTGTGCATGAATCGATTGACGAATCAAATGAGAATATTGCAAGCAAATGCAATCAAATTCATAGACCAAAAACACTAATTAGTTAAACATACCTAAAAAGGGTATGTTAATCAGGAAACAATACAATATTAAAAAACACGGACAAATAAAGCGAAAACATAGAACTAGGAACACAATAGATATTTGGGAACAAAAATACTGAAATATTGGAACAAAAAATTGAAAACAGAAAAATCTGCGAACAGAACAGAACATAAACTTGGCTTGGAATAATAGCACTAAAGAAACACCTATTGTTCTTGGTTTTTGAAATTCATTTGGCAATTAAAAACGCTCCCCTAAAATTGCTTGGAACTGAAACACAAGACCCTACATCTTTTTTTTTAAAAAAAAAACCTTTTAAGTGTTGAGGGGTTCCATTCCCCTCCCATGTATATTAGGGTGTGGGTATCCAATCCCATCCGTGTGAGGTTGTGTAAGTTGGGTGCATGAGTACAAAGGCGTTGTGACCAAAAGAATCAACAATATCTCAAATTAACAATATTTCAGATTTCAAACCAGTAATATCTCAAATCAACAATATTTTATAATTCAAATCAACAATATTTCATAATTCAAATCAATAATATTTCAATCACAGCAAAATTGAAAAATGGATAAGAGAAAGAAATTAATTGATTTGAACAAATATGATATTGGATTGAAACTAACCTGTTTGGTCGCCGAATGAATCAGAAACACTTAAAAAAAACAATAAATAGAAACCAATGTACGCTTTTTTGTTCCAAGTTTTCTTTGAACGGAAACACTAAAGAGAAACACTCAACGAACGCCAACTAAATAAGCACTAAACGAATGCTAAAGAAGAAGATAATGACCTGAGTACCATATTAGGTCATTCCAAATCTCAAAACTGAAGACTCCCAATTCCCTTTATGGCTATTGCTGCAGCAAGCAAGTATTTCATCTGCATATCATATGTACCAATTAAAATACCATTTCTTTTTCAAACATATCTAATAGAACGATGAAACCCAAGAATCAAACAAACACGTGCTAAATCTAATCAATGACGTGCGTTTGGATGTGGAATTTGATTTGCGAAATAGAAACTTGCGAACTTTGAACCAAAAAAAAATGAGAAATAGTATTTACCTGGTTGCATGTGTGAGTAGAGAAATACCTTGAAACAACGGACGTGAATGGAAGTGAAAAAGTAAACATCTAGTCTTTTTTTCCATTCTCTGATTTTACCAAAAAATAAACAATCACACACGAAAAATTCGTAACAAACAATGCTACAAACAATCTTTTCTCGTTTCCATACTTCTGGTTTTTTTCCTGTTCCCAGATTTCTAGGAATAGAAACAGAAAACAGAGTAAAAAAACTATCTGTTTATTTCTAGTAATTCTGCTCCCAAATTTCTGTTTATGTTACCAGTTCGTTCTGCTCCCAAATTTTAGAGAACAAATTTCTGTTTTTGCTAAGTATTTTTTTAGTAGCAGAAATAGAAATCTGGGAACAGAAATAATAAAATGTCTCTTGGTTAGATCCCAGGATCTTATCTTATGCCCCTAAAATGGAAGTATTGGGTAAGGTAGAGTTTGGTTAGGCGTGCAAGTGTTTCTGTTCTAAAATTTCTGTTAGAACAGAAATATAAATATGACAACACAAAAATATGTTATTGTTCTGCTCCCAGAAATTTGTTCCAAAAATGGGGAACATAACCAGTACTCATGGACCAATTCTTTTTCTTCAAACACCAGAAACAGAACGGGAAACAAAAATACTAAACAAAGGCCACCTTATTCCTGTTTTTGCTCCCATATTGCTGTTTCTTTTTCAACTTTTCTGGGAACAGAAACATAAAAAGGGAAACAGGAACACATACCATAAATGTAAATTTAATCCCACATAAAAAGATTAAGACAATAAATAAAGATACTTACTGCGTAAATGCTCGAAAGTGTTCCATTTGGAGCATATTCAAACACCACCATTATGGTGAAAGGCTTATTTTTCTTACAGTATCCAATTAGGTTCACAAAATTTATGTGATTCACCTTTGATAATTTGTTAATCTGGAAAAACCCATTACCAAACAAAACGTAAATGAGTTGAATTTAAACAGAAATATGGGAACAAAAAAATTTATTTGTTCTTGTTCTACCAACATTTTAGGAGATATATCATGTACATAATTGAAGGGGTTCTTAGTATATACTCCTTAACAAACAATCACACACAAAAAAATCGTAACAAACAATGCTACGAAGAACGCCAAAGCATTAAAAATTACCTATGAATGGGAAGCCCTAAAGCCACTTTATTCCTGTTTTTGCTCCCATATTGTTGTTTCTTTTTCAAGTTTTTTGGGAACAGAAACATAAAAAGGGAAACAGGAACACATACCATAAATGTAAATTTGATCCCACATAAAAAGATTAAGACAATAAATAAAGATAGTCACTGTGTAAATGTTCGAAAAGTGTTCCATTTGGAGCATATTCAAACACTACCATTCTGGTGAAAGACTTATTTTCGTTACAGTATCCAATTAGGTTCACAAAATTCTTTTGATTCACCTTTGATAATTTGTCAATTTGAAAAAACCCATTACCAAACAAAATGCAAATGAGTTGAATTTAAATAGAAATATGGGAACAAGAAAAATTATTTGTTCTTGTTCTTCCAACATTTTAGGAGATATATCATATACATAATTGAAGGAGTTCTTAGTATATACTCCTTAACAAACAATCATACACAAAAAATTCGTAACAAACAATGGTACGAAGAACGCCAAAGCATTAAACACCTGGTCAGGATTTAGAAGAATCCAATCTGGCCTAGTTCAATGCAAAATTCATGAAATCTGCAATTGTAAACCAAGAGATAATCAAAACAGAAAATTGGTAGCAAAGAGATAAACTACATATCGAAGAAATCGCAAAATTGCAATTGTAAGCCAAAATCGCCAAAATCACGATGAGAGTGTATTGTAGAACCATATACCATTTACATCTTGGGCTGCATTTCTATATAAGTGAAACCAAAGTTGTAGTAACTATATTTGAAGATCACAAACTAAGGGTCTTGAAGAATTGAAAATTAAAGAAAAAATGAATACATCATAAAGCTAAAACCAGAGAATCCACACCAAAGCATTCAACTTTAATTGATTTGAATTCATTATAAAAGTAACTAATGTGGTGGAAAGTTTTAAACATTGAGTAATAATGTAATGTGAGCATTGAAAACCTCACCTTTTTGAGATGAAAGACAACGGGAAAGAGGGAACCTTGCAGCAAAAAGATACAAAAATGTTGAGAGATGGACATACGTTGCGGTTGAAAGGAATGAAATGAGGAAACCGTTTTTGCCAGGACCGCTGACTGGATGGTGACGATGGGGGTGCTTGCATCAAAAGTTGTATACGACGGCGATGAACGATTGGTTCTCCAGCCGTATACGACGGCGATGTGAGTTGGGACTTTGGGAGCAACCAATTCACTCTTAGATCTAAACAAATCGAACATAAATTGATTACAAAATTGAATCAAAAACCTAAACTAATCAAAATTAATAATAAACCTAAATGAAATTGAAAATCAGAGAGGGAAGGGGAGAGAGAGAGAGACGAACCTGGAACGGAAGCGTGGTGATGGTGACGCACGGCGATGGATCGACGATGAGAGACGCTGCTAGGGTTTTGATGGAAAGGTGATATCGGTGGTGGCTGCGTGGAGATCGAAGGCTGGTGATGGAAACTGCCAGAGGCGGTACGTAGATGAGGAGGCAGGAGGTAGAAGGCAGGAGGCAGAGAGATGAGAGAAATAGAACGGGGTGGAGCAGAGGTGACCATGGCGTGGGGATGACAGAAGAGAGAGAGAGAGAGAGGGCTGAAGCCTGAAGCAGAATGAGGTGAGCGAAAGGCGTTACCAGGCGGCTGGAACCCTAATTGTGAAGTTATTTTTGATCTAACGGTTACCAATATCTAGAGACATCCAACGACCCTGGAGGTAAATGAGGTGATTTATTATATAGACTAGCGTATAACCGGTGCCTGAAGGCACGGGTGTGAAACAACGAAAAAAAAATAATATATTTTTTTGTCATAATTTTTTTTGATATACAATATTTTGCACCTATTTCATTTAAATATCAATAATGACTAATAATTGAACATTAATAATAATTAAAAATCGAGACTAAAACTTATACCGATATAAAATAAGAGATAGCACGGGTTATATGCAAATAATAAATAAATTATATTGTAAATTATATGAGAAAATAGGTATCATTTCACCCACATTGCCTATTCCCAATAGTTATATTGAAACCAGAGACACACACAGAGAGAGAGAGAGAGCGAGACAACTAAAAAAACTTAATCAATTAAACCTTTACTCGTACCATAATCATTACAACTCAAGCAACAATAACTATAATTAAAACTAAATAAAATATGCAAAGAAAATAGAGAATTTCAAAAACTAATAATCAACTGAACTTCATAAAACATAAACATTATAAATCTAACAAAATATAAATTTCCTCTAGAAACTAAATAAAATTTATAGAGAGAGAGTTTCAAAAAATATTGATCATGAACTTCTTCTAATACCTAACATTACAAATCGAGTACAATGTCAAACATAAGACTATTACTTGTTGAAAGTTAACAAAATTTATAGAGATATTTAAAAAATATTGATCAACTAAACGTCATTTAATAGCATAAGCATCACAAATAAAGCACAATTTTAAATTGAACAAATTATAAAATACAAAATTGCCATGAACCAAAAAATGAAGTAAAAATCTTTTATCATACAATAAAATGTTCAATACAAATATAATAAAAAAAAATTTAGATAATCACATTTGTTCAAATAAACACTAATTTGTAATATAACTTATCCACAATCCAACCCAAGAAATAATGATATAAAATAAATTCAATACAAACACATTAACACATTTTCCTTCTTAATTGCCCAACTTTTGGTGGCAAAAATTCTTACATCAAGGAAAAAACTTCATCCTCAAACTCAATGTTCCATGTTGAGCACCAATCGCCATTGTTGAACATGTGGAATAACAAAATTTTGTAACTGACTATAATTATAACTGATGAGGCAGAATTTAACAAAATTTTGTAACTGACTATAATCATAACTGATGAGGCAGAATTCAACAAAATTTTGTAACTGACTATAATCATAACTGATAAGGCAGAATTCAAGCGCATAAAGCTAAATATGTACAACAACCTAATTAATGGTTGATGTGAAAAAATTGTTTGAAAAAAACTCTAAAATAAACTTTCAAGTAAATCAATCACATTGAAACGTTACTTCAAGAAACATTAGCACAAAAAATTATGGCTTAATAGACATGATTAATGGCCAAGGTGATGTAAACAAACCTAGTCCTTAATGGCCAAGGTGATGTAAGCTAATGGAAGTTCGTCATCACTTGCCGATCTCACATCTGTACAAACCCGAACCAATTCAATATGCATAATTTAATAGAACAATTACGAAACAAATATAATTATTTTCCCAATACCCCAACCTGTAGCACCTATCATCATATTTATTTAGAATTGTATTTTACACCAAGCAATTTAGAACATAAACAAAAATAAAAAAACAAAGATAAAATGTTTTTGTTTTATTCTCTGCTTTTCGAGGAACATTAGAAAACAATTGCTACCTAAAAGAATTGTAAACAATAACCATGATACAATTATCTATAATGGTCACTGTAAATAGTCATTGTTCACTGTAAGTGGTCAAACTAAAACCTATTTCTGTTCCCAGAACAGAAATCGGGGAACGAACCCATTTTATTCCCCGCAATTTCGTTATAGAAAAACTTAGAAAAAGGTAAAAAAAAACATTGAAACAATCAAACGGTGCCTTAACAACAAATTAATACCATTTCAAAAAAATTCATCACAATACTCTTACCAACAAAACTTATAGCAAAGTGTTTCGATTTAAATATAAAATGGTTGCAAAATCTACTAAGATTTGTTTAAGAATTCCGGACCACCCATTGCAGCACATTTCTGCATAAACCGAACTCGTCGTTAGATTATTTTGAAATTAAGAGAGTAGGAAAAGGTTAAGTTTGTTTAGCATTTCTGTTTCAATTCTCAGAAAATTGAGAAACCAAACTGAAAAAAAAAAATGTTCCAGTTATGTTCCATATTTTTGGAACATATCAGAATTTTTTGTTCCCAAATCTTTTATTTTTTGTTTCAAATTTTTTTTTTTTTTTGAGAACAGAAACAGGAAACACCAAGCAAACGCCACCTGAGTGGACCATATTCAAACCTGGACAATGCCTCTAGGACGGGCACCAAGATCATCTTCATAGTTGTCTGATCTTACCCAATCTGCAGCAACCATTTGCATCAAAGTGCTTTTTTCCTTGATCTGGCAAAAGGAAAAAATAAAAAAATAAATAAAAACAATTATTAGATTTCGAGGTTGAAAAAAAAAAAAGTGTCAGGATTCAAAGAAATGATTTTGAATTTAAAGTGCTATTTGTTTAGTGTTTCTGTTCCAAAAAACCCAAAACAAAAAACAAAGATCTGGGCAGAAATTTGTTCTAAAAATATTGGAATAGAATAAAAACATATTTTATTTTATTTTTGCTTTGAAACAAAATATTGGAACAGAATAAAAACAGATTTTTTTTTTTTTTTTTGCTTTTGAAACAAACGGAGCCTTAAGTTCTGTAGATTCAATTTCCGAACCATCTTATGGTCTATGGATTAGAAATGTGGAAGGATCAGCTTCGGCCCAACTGCAAGCCAATGAACTACCCATGTCTTTTGGAAGAGTCGTTCCATAGTAGCATGAAATGTTCTTTTCCCAAGCCGACTCTTGCAAGTCCACATATCTCTTCTGCTGATTCCTTTAATTAAAGTTGCAGCACCAAATATAAAGGCATCAATATCAAAACCTCATTCCTTTAATTATTTGTCTAAAAACAACTTTGGCTCACGGGACCAAAGATTCAGACGAAGAAACCATAGCTAGGGTTAGAAATAATAAGCGGGTTTTGCCTAAACCGGTTTAGGACAACGGCTCGGAGGCTAACTCAACGCGTCGCCGAAATGGAAGCCAAAATCGAAGCTGTGACGATGGAGATAAAGTGAGTACCTGTATATCGGCAGGTCCGGCAATAAGTAGAGGTCGATTGTTGGTGGAGTTGAAATCGAGGTGGTGGAGGTGAGAAATCGAGATCGTCCAGATCCAACCACCGTCGTACGCCATCCAGATCCGACCGCACACCGTCATACGCCGTCCAGTTCTTGCCAACGCCATCTAGATCCGACGGGCGCCGGCCATCACCATCCAGATCCGACCACCGCCGGCCATCGCCATCGTGATCCGGTCAAGTTGACCTCAAATATGGCCAAATCAAACTAAGATTTGGCCAATCCAAACACAGATCTGACCAAATCGACGACGACGGCTACTGCGATGGTGGTAGCGATTGTTGATGGCGAGCGAGATGGAGACGGAGGCTGGCGATGGAGAATATGTCGGTGGTGATGGAGATGGCGACGACGACGAAGACGACGACGATTTCCATAAATTTAGGAAGAACGCTGAGAGGGAGATGGGTTTGGAGGTCGTGAGAGAATACATGGGGAGATGAGAGAGAGAGAGATCGGTTTGAAATTTAAAATGGGTTTGAAAATGATTAGGGATAGTGGGAAGATGTAATCGCAACCGTTGGATGATGATTGATCCTAAGGCTACAAATGTCTCTTACCAATATTTGATCTTGGCCCTTGGATATGAGATATCAAGAGACATCCAACGGCTACCAATATAAATGAGTTGATTTATTATATAGATGTTTGTGTGATGTTTGGTATATAAGGGGAGGGGCCCACCATTAAGAGACATTTTTTTTTTGGATATGTGCATGAATGGAGAGAGATGAGATATGGGTGTGGGTTTGGTACTTACTCGCAACAGAGTTCAGACGATGAAGGAAAAGGAAAAAAAAAAATAAAGGGGAAGGAAAAACAATAGACTAGAAGCAGTGAAAAGAGAAATGTCTTATTAATTAATTACTGATTTGAAGTAGAATTTCTAATTCTTCTAATATATGTATTTAATTTTCCTATTATGTCAAATTTACATTGTTATTTTTGTCGAATTTTAACTGTTAAATTTTATGAAATAATTATGATTATGTGAAAATTATGTCAATGTATTTTATTTGTCGCATTAATTAAATGCACATATTAAAGTGGTTGGAGTTCTACTGAACGTTGGCTCATAACCCCACAATTTTGATTGCAGGGCCGGTGAGAAGGAAACAGCGACGTGAAATCCACTTGAATTTCTATTTGTAAAAATTGTATTTATTATTTATTGTTGTAATTAGTGAATTCGATAATTAAAATTTTTGCCATCGCATAGTAATTAAAATATTTTCATAAGACGAATTATTAATTACTTGACGCCATCGCAGTATAAATTACCAGGTTGATTCACCATTGTAAAATCGGCTTAAATAAAATTTGATAATTCCAATTGCTGTCGTTGTGTGAGAAAATTATCAGTTTTTTTTATTAATTAAAATATTGATTATTTAGTAAAATTATCATCGTCGATAAACAAAACTGTCGCCGTAATCTGTAAATTTTTTTGGAATAATTGATAATAAATTAGCGGGTTATTCGGGTTAGTGTTTATTCTCCAAGGGGAGAAACCGTGTAACGGCTCTGGGAAATCGGGTCATTACAGGTAGTATCAGAGTGGGTTTGTGAGCACCCTAGGCTTGAGTTATGGTACCCATTAGTCATAATAAGTAAAGTAATATTTAAAAATAATAAATTTTATATTCGTACAATATTGGAAATTCTAAAACAATGTAAATATATAACCATGAGAACTATATGCTGCACTAGGGTTTCGATCTGTTGAGTATCAACACATAATTATTTCAACTATAAAAATGGATTTGTGTCCGGATATATTGAATTTAACTCTTTAAGCACGCTTTTCCTAAGAATGTAGTTGAAAATTACCCCTTCAGTCGATGAAGCTCATGTGTGATTTCATTTTTTCCAATGTCATTTAGCAAAAAAAAAAAATGGAGGAAAATTTACTCGTTGCGAACTCCCGGTGTTCTATGTTTCTCAATTCTATCACCTATTTTAAATTATGATCGCCAATCAAGCTGTGTCTAACATTCTCTTACAAATTAGTAAAAAGAAGAAGGAAAAAAAGAAGATATAATTGTCAAGCCATATGGACAAGATTGAGACAAATATAACTTTATGGACTAAAATGAAACTCCCATATGCATAAATGATTGACAACGTGTAATTTGGAGCTGATGGTAAGTTTTGACCAAGTATGAGATTTTGTCCTCCTTTGCCATTATTGTCTAGACGGTTATGATTTGCAATGAAACTCTAAAGGAACTAATTTGCTTCTAAAGTTTATGGAAGTTTGACACTTTGTGCACTTGAAGTTTGACAAAAACTCGCTTTGGTCCTTTTGGTTTCAATTTGATCATATTAACATGTTAGAATTAAAATTGACTTGACAAATTGGGACTAGATATTAAGTTATACTTTGTAATATTTGTATAAACCGTTGTTGTAAAAATTATTCAATTAATTGATAAATTTCTCGGATTTTTATAAACGAAATATGGAGCATTTGATTTGGTATTAATATGTAATAGAGGACAAATTCCTAATATGTGGTTGTGGTAAAAAATATTAATATCTGGTGGGGTTAATAATATATATATACACGCATTAATGTCTCCATTATGTCTTTGGTGGTTTGACATATTGCACCCATGTATTGTTACCAATATTTCACTTGGGTCGCTACAATTTCAATTTGAACATATTAACATTTTAGGTGGCGCTTGATTAACGTAATTTACCAATAGTAAGTTAAATAAGTCTAGGTGAGTGTCGTGTTAGTCGTGGACCATATGAATTGTCGTTGAATTAGAAGTATTAATTTTAAAGATGTTTACTGTCTTCTATATAAATCATCAAATTATATTTTCGTATTTGATGTGGGTAAAGTTGGGCCCCTCCACATGTCCGTCGATAAGGCTATATCTGCCGTGGAGCCACTTTCGTCCCAGCCTGGTGAATAGGTAGCCCGGGCTGGTTGTGTTTGGCAACCCGCGGGAGGTTGGGGAACCCAGACCGATCTCCTCGGATGGAGCCGACCTCACTTGCCACCTCGGGAGGTCCGGTGCTAGTCTCATCCTCAACAGTAATAGGCCCTAGGGCCCAAGCCCATAGCTCTAATCCGTCGTGCTGTCTATGCGCCTGACTGCTTACTGGTAATTCAAGCTTAAGGTCTTAATCTTATTTATGCTAATCGCTCTTTCGCCTATAAATAAGAAGCTTCATTTACACTTTACAAGGACGAGAAAACTATTCTAGAGAGAGAAAATTCACCTTGGATCAGTCAGACAGGTCGAGGTAATAGTAATTCTCCGACCTATCTTTTCCCCCCTAATCCTTACTCTCACACCGGAGGGGACACGCCGGGAATAACCCGGCCGTCCATTGTGTAGGTGGAGACCAGGACCAAGGAAGGAAATCAAGACCCGGGTTCGTATTTAGGCCAGTTTGGCCAACTGACCAGGCTGTAGCACGAAAAGACGCAAGATCAATAACTCCTTCATCCCTGATCCGAGAGTGTTCAAACCATACTACTGGCCTGACCAATTCCAGACACCAACAGTTTGGTGGCGTCTATAGGAATCACTACTGAAAGCCTCCTCTACATCATCAGCTGCCCACTTGGCTAAGGTTTGATGAACACAAGGTCTGGTCACTCTTACCGATCAGAGAACATAATCTACCCAGTGAATAGATAGTCCGGGAAGGATATGTTGCGAGCTCAAAGGCCAAAAACTAAGGCCATTGCCCGCCGAGCGACGAACGAAGAAGGCGCAGATGTTGAGAGGTGAAACGCCAGTATCGAGGAGCTCTGCCCCGGACAGACGTCTGAGGCCATCGATGCCGCCAGGCTCGACAACGTAGAATGCCAACTTGGCAAATTTCAAGAATACTTCGACATCCTCTTCTCTCGCATACGTCTGCCCCCGGTTGAAGAAGGGTCGGACCTCCATGTTGCGGAAGAGGGGGCCCGACCACAAGAGTCTAGTGATCGAGCGCTGGACTCTCACGAGCAGGTGGCACGGGCTCGGCCTCAGGCCGTTAACTGAGTACTCAGGGATAGGGACCTTGACCCCCCAATCGCTTCGGAAAATACTTCGAGATCAACTCGCGGTCAATGATCTCATGACCGGCCTGGGTCACCGCCGGCTTGGGAGTATAGTCGTCGTGAGCACTCTGAGCACCGATCTACTCAAATCAGGGAGGTAAACTCTCACTTCCCCCCTCACAAGCTTATAGGAGGGAGCCCAGACCTGCTACCAGTCAGATTGTCACCCCGGAAAGGGTGACAACCACAATGGAGCGACGCTTGGCAGAAATAGAGACCACTCTCAGTCTTATGTGCAACACCGGGAGAGCTCCCGGGTTTCACGCCGTGGTCAGGTCTCATTTTTCTGCAAAAATCACTGAAGAGGCGATTCTTTACCGGTTTTCCAACCCGCCGGCCACCTAGTATGATGGGACGATCGACCCACTGGATTACCTCTTCGTGTATGTTTCCCACATGGATGTACACATTGCCACAAATGCCATTAGGTGCAATTTTTTTTCGCTCGGATTGACGGGCCCGGCTAGGTCGTGATTTAACGATCTCCCGTCGGCCTCAATCTCCACGTTCCTCCAGCTTGAACAACAGTTTATGGAGAGATTTAGTCACTCCCGTAGCAGGCCAAAAATTGCTTTTCACCTCCTCAGCGTTAAGCAAGAGAAGAACGAGAATCTCACCGATTCGTGGACCGATTCTGGATGGAGACCTTTGCTTGTGAAGGAGTTTCTAATGAAGTAGCGCTAAATGCCTTCACCAGTGGGCTAAGGCATCGAAGGCTCTTGTATGACCTAAACTCCAGGCCGGTCGCTAGCCTTCACGAAGCACTCGACCTCAGCGCCAATTTCTACAAGATCGACCTCGTCGATAAAGTCACAAAAGAGAAGGAAAACCTTCTCAGGAAGAAGTCCCGAGCCGACGAGGGAGCGAGCCGGTCCCAAGCATCCAGGAAGCTACAGGCGGAGAAGAGGTTGGGACCACTGCCTAGGGATCGAAGGCCGCCGTCGGGCGCCCGTCAGGTCATTTATACTCTCCTGATTGCTTCCGTCGTGACTATCTTCGCCAAAAACACCGAAAAAGGCCTTTTCTCGCCCAAACCTCCGTCTAGAGGAAAGCCCCTTGGGAAGTCAACTGATAAACACTACGACTTCCACAAACGTAACGGTCATTCAACCGATGAGTGTTTTCAGTTAAAGGAGGAGATTGAAACCCTCATCCACAGGGACTACCTCAAAAATTATGTTCACCGACCCTACGGGAAAAGGGTCGACTTGAATGATCGCCATGATAGTCGCCGAGGACATCGTCAAAAGCAGAATGATAACCGGACCCGGCTCCGAGATGACCGAGCGGAGGACGACTCCGACCTGAGAGTCGATGATGAAATCAACGTCATCCACGGTGGCCTGGGTTTTGAGAGGAAAACGTCATCTTCTCGGAAGCGGTATGAATGCAAGAGTAAGAGAAAAGCGGAACAGGGCATCTATAAGGTTAGCACGATAGATGCGACCTCCCACAATGTGATCTTATTCAGCGAGGCCGATCTAAAGGGGGTGCACGTTCCGCACGACGACGCCCTAGTCATTGCAGCCTTGATCAACCATTTTAAGATAGCGAGGATACTCGTCGACGAAAGCAGCTCGGCGGATATCCTCTTCAAAGGAGCCTTCGACAAAATAGGCATAGAAGCAAGCTCCGCGCAACCCGTCAGGTCCTCACTCGTCGGATTTGGTAGCGACGTGGTTAGTTCGGTCAGCTGGGTATCTTTGCTCGTCACCGTTGGCTCTAGCCCTGATGTCGCCACCGTTTGGTCCAAATTTCTTAATGTTGACAGCCCGTCGCCGTACAATGCAATCATGGGACGACCCACAATGGTCGCCTTTAAAGCCGTATGCTCCCCCTATCACCAGAAAATAAAATTCTCCACGGATGGTAGGGTAGGGGAGGTTCAGGAAAACCAGAAAACCTCACGGTCCTGTGCAAGAAGGGCCTTGGAGAAAAAATAGCAGTTACAGTTGGGGCCCGAGCTGTTTATCCCTTGTTCAAAGAAGGAGCTCGTGGTCTTTGCTTACGGGGTGGGGCCCGTTCCAATCGACAATCCACGTGATGATGAGCCCATCCCAAGGCCTCATGAAGATCTGATCGATGTCGCCATCTATTCCACTGCCACGGAGAGAACGGTAAGGATTGGAGCTCGGTTAACCCCAAAATAGCAGTCCGAACTCACCGAGCTACTGGTAAGAAACCATGATGTGTTCGCCTGGTCACACAACGAGCTTCTTGGTGTCGATCCAAGTATCTCCATGTACCGTCTGCACGCTGATGTCCACCACCCACCTGTTCGCCAAAAGAGAAAGAAATTCCACCCTGACCGGCATAAGATAATCGAAGAGGAGATGGATAAGCTCGTCAGGTCAGACGTCGTGGAAGAGGTCAAATTCCTAGACTGGCTCGTGAACGTCGTGCTGGCCCCCAATGCCAGCAGTAAATGACGACTTTGCATCGATTTTAAAGATTTAAACAAGGCCTGCCTGAAAGACTTCTTTCCACTCCCAAGGATCGACATCGTGATCGATGCCACGACGGGGCATGAGCGACTCAGCTTCCTCGATGCTTACGCTGGCTACAACCAAATCCCCATGTTTCATCCAGACAAAAGCAAGACCTATTTCATTACCGACAGATGTACTTACTGCTACAAAGCCATGCCCTTTGGCATCCGCAATGCCGGAGCCACTTATCAGAGGCTTGTTGATAAAATGTTTAAGGAGGAAATAGGGAGCACGATAGAGGTATACATCGACGACATGTTGGTGAAGATTAGTCGGGCCGAGGACCACTTCGCCCACCTCCAGGCCTGCTTCGACAAACTTCGAACTCATCGCATGAGGTTGAATCCGAACAAGTATATTTTCAACGTGTCCGCTAGTAAGTTCCTGCGGTTTATGGTATCCCAGCGTGGCATCGACGCCAACCCCGACCAGATCAACGTGGTGCTCAGCATGACACCTTCTTAGAACAAGAGAGAGGTCCAAATGTTAACAGGTTAGCTAGCTGCCCTAAACTGGTTCATCTCCAGATCGTTCGAGAAATGCCTCCCCTTTTTCAAAACTCTTCGAGGGAACAAGGCATTCGAATGGACCGAAAAGTGTGACCACTCCTTCGAAGAACTAAAAAGATACATCTCGTTGGCTCCTATACTCACTATCCCCCCAAAAGGGGATGACGTGCTCCTCTACATTGCAGCCTCCTATACGGCCGTTAGTGCTGCCCTGGTCCGGGAGGACGCCGGTATCCAGAGCCCGGTGTACTACTCTAGTCGTGTCCTAACCGACGCAGAGACAAGGTACATGAAGTTTGAGAAACTGGCCTATACCCTATTGATCGCCTCCAGGAAGCTACGCTAATATTTTCAAGCCCACACGATTGTGGTTTTGACGGACTAGCCACTGAGGCAGATCTTCTATTCTCCTGACATATCCGGGAGATTAATGAAGTATAGCCAAGAGTTAGGCCAATTTCATATTGAATACCGCCCCAGGACGACAATCAAGGGACATGTCCTTACCGACTTCATAGCCAAGCTAACCTTTCCCGATAACGAAACCATTACTGACCTGGGTTGTCACGCATAAGCCTCTGAAAGCCCGAGGAAGGCTAGCGTCGTGGACGAGCTGGCAAAGTACCAGGACGACCTCAGACCTGACTCGTGGAAATTGTTTACCAACAGATCTTCCAATCAAAGCGGCTCGGGGGCTAGAATGGTCCTCGTGGCCCCAGATAAAGAAGAGGTCGAGTACGCCCTCAGGCTCGAATTCTGAGTTACAAACAACGAGGCCGTGTACGAAGCGTTATTGGTCGAGCTTCGTATAGCCTGGGATTTTAATGTCAGATCTCTCCTAGTGATGTGCGATTCTCAGCTTGTGGTCAACCAGGTCAACGGTGATTACCTCGCGAAGGATCCGAGTATGGTTACCTACCTGGAGAGGGTAAGAGACCTGACAAAGTCCTTTGAGAAAGTGAAGGTCACACAAATACCCCGAGAAGAGAACAGGCACGCCGACGCCCTGGCTAACTTAGCCTCGGCAGTCAAGTACACACTCAAGAGGACGGTCTCTATTAAATTTCTCTCCAAGCCGAGCACATCTTCCTCGGACGAGCCCACGTTCATTTACGCCCTGAATACAGAGCCGACCTGGATGGACCCCATAATGGGCTATCTCACAAACGGGACGCTACCCAGCGATCATGCTCACTCTCGAAGAATACGGTACCAGGCAATGCGATACGCTCTCATCGACAGTGTCCTTTATCAAAAATCCTTCTCTGGTCTGTATTCCCAATGTCTCCGACCTGAAGAGGCCAAGTATGTTATGAGGGAGGTCCATGAGGGAATTTGCGAAAATTACTCAGGGGGCAGATCCTTAGTTCGGAAGCTGTTCCTAAACGGATATTACTGGCCTAAAATGCTGGAGGACGCGGGAGAATTCGTGAAAAAGTGTGACAAGTGCTAGCGATTTGCCATACACCCTCACGCCCCTCCGAACAAGCTGGTCCCAATGTCTAGCCCGTGGCCGTTCGCCTAATGGGGTATCGACCTCCTTAGCCCTTTTTCCCTGGGGTCCGGCCAAAAAAAATTTCTGGTCGTCACCATCGACTACTTCACTAAGTGGGTTGAAGCCGAACCACTAGCGACGATCACTAAGCAACGGATTCGAGACTTTGTATTGAAACGCATAATTTACAAGTTTGGGATACCAAGGGCAATTATCTCCGACAACGGAAAATAGTTTGATAACGACCTGTTTGCCGACTTGTGCGCCGGGCTTGGGATCAAAATAAAATTCTCCTCTTCCGGTCACCCTCAGGCCAATTGATAGGTCGAAGTCACTAACTGGACTATCTTGCAAAATCTGAAGACCTGATTGGACAAATCAAAGGGGTTGTGGGTGGAAGATTTGTATCCCGTGCTATAGGCTTATCATACAACAGCCCGAACCCCGACCGACGAGACTCCCTTCGCGATGACATTTGGTTCGGAGCCTGTGATCCCCGTCGAGGTTGGAATACCATTTCCCCGCACCACCCACCCGTGCAACCTAACTGAGAACGAAGCCGGCCTAGCTTTGAGCCTTGACCTACTTGAAGAAAGAAGAGAACGAGCTCGGATCCATCAAGCCGCCTACCAACAGAGGACGACCCGGTACTATAATCGTTGCGTTCGTCCTCGCTCTTTTGAAGTGGGGGACCTTGTCCTAAGGAAAGTCACTCTAGAGACTAAGGAGCAAAATGCCGGGAAGCTAGCACCAACCTGGGAAGGTCCTTACTGTATAGTAAGCGTAGCTCGGCCGGGCACTTACAACTTGGAAACAGAGGAAGGCGTGCTACTCAGGCACCCCTGGAATGTTGAACACCTCAAATGCTACTACAAAACCGTCGCCTGAAAACCACACAACTTGCCCAAAACTTTTTATTTTGATCTTGCACGACTTGTAATGCAAAAGGTTATGGTAAATGAAAAGAAAGCGTTTTCAGTTCAATGAACTTCTATTTTTCACAAAGTCACTCACTCGTGGATCGAACCCCAAAGAAGATCGTCCATCTCAAAACAACCGAGCTCGACAGATCGTCTGGGAGGCAAAAACGATCCCAAACAAAATTCTAGGGCAGGAAAGAATAGCCTTCTGTGTGCTGAGAGGTCGGGGCAAACCCTCCCAAACCCCTTATCCCTTTAAAGGCGGGACCAAGCCAGGTCCCAGCCATCAACCCAGGCCGAGGTAGCCCTCTAAGCCTAGGGGTTGATCCAGGAATGAAAACGAAGTGAAGGGCCACAACCTAAAGAAGATCGACGAGCTCCAAAAATTGGGTTGGTCAGATCATCTGGGGGCAAAATAAAATGAACTGGTGAAATTATGCCGACCTTCGCAGCTCGCTCAGAGCGAGCTCATTCGATCGTCTGGGGGGCAAAATTAACCTCAGCCAAAGTTTGCTTATCATGCAAAAGATGTCCTCGACAGACCGTTGTTGATGAGCTGTCTTAGCCGTCTGGGGGGCAAAATCAAAGTAACTTGGCGAAATCATGCTGATCACACCAAAAAAGACGCCTTCAACAACTAGCTCGAAACAAGCTCCCTTGATCGTCTGGGGGGCAAAATACCAACCACCATAGGGTATCTTAACGTTTCTGCCTAGGAAAAGACCAATGCAACCTGGCTAGATCGGGCTCTATTGACTGTCTGGGGGCAAGGTGTTCGGCTACAGAACGATTGATGGTCCAAGTGATTCAAGTTGACCGGGCACAGAACAATTCGTACTACCTAGTCGACCACCACATCTCGCTTATCACGAGCTATCTTGATTGACTGAGAGACAAGGATCGTGGGGAACGTCGGGCACATGAGTCGTTCTCTAACTAGGCAAACCTTGGCCACTTGTGGTGAAAATTAATTTTTTTCCCGAAAATGTCGGCAATCGGCAAACAAAACGGACATAAGAGAAAGAAGAGCAAAAGTATTTTATATTCAGATCGGTTTTAAATTTAAAAAAAGTGGCGGGGCTACTGCCCGCAAGTTACAAGCCCGTTGTCTGCTGCGCCACACACAAAAAAAAAATAAAAAATAAAATAAAATAAAAGAGGTAGCTAAAAATGGGCTGGTCAAGCTAGGCTAGTGGACTGGTCGGCTGCGGCCTCTCCCGCCGTCCCTTTCTCACAGGTCTCGGATGGTTGGCTTGGTGATAGGGGTCGTGGGTGAACTATCTAGCGCGGCGTCCTGCCCCGCTTGGGCCTCGGCAATGTCCTCGCTGGTCAGCTCGAGGGTCAGCCTTGAGGAGTCCATCTCGGAGAACTATTGGCGCAAGGAGTTGATCGCTTATTTGAAGCCGAGCCCAATCATGCTAACGGCGATACGGTCCGGGTCACCCGGTCGACCTCCTTCTTGTAATCTTCCAAGAGTTGGATGTCCTTCTCCCTCTCCTGTACGAGCGCTTCAAGTGCTTGGTTGGACTGGTGCAGACGAGCACGGGCCTCCAGCGAGGCAAACAGCGCCTGCACGGTCAATAACAATATCATTAAAAATGTAAAGGATTTTCAAAGTTCTAAAGACTAACCGGGGAGATTTACCAAGAGCGTATGCCAATTCAGGTTGGTATAGAGCTTGGCATCCGTCTTGTCGGCGAACCTCCTCCTATCTGCTGGAGGCACTATTCGCATCGTGAACTGTGTCAGCATGGACCCATTCTGGGTCGCCGATTGGTCGGGTTAGAGCCCGGTATGGATTATTAGCTCTACTCCTTCGGTGCCTTCATGTGACTGCTCCTCATCCTGGACCGGGGTGGCGGCTCGGCTCTTTTTGTGACAACCGGATGACGCGTTTGATGTCCCCACCTTCCTCTTCCCCTTGTCCTTCCTTACGAATGAGGCTAGGTCATCCTCGATGATCTTTATCCTTGTGGCACTCGCGGCCACCGGGGTGTCGGCCTTCCTGGGTGTGAGGATAGGCCGGGCTTGGCTTACCAGCCTCACCTCCTCTGTCCTCGTCCCGGCCGGAGTGCCTCGGGCGGCCTGTTGAGAGTCCATATTTTTCTTCGCCATCCAGGCTATCGCAGCCAGGCCATCTCTACAAAACGAGCAAAACGAATAATCGCATCAATAGGAAGAAAAACAAGTAAAGAAGAACGACGGGGACGGGCTCAGTGCATTTGCCGTTTTTCGATTCCGAGTTTAGGGTCGGGTTGCTCCAAAAATAGATGTTGTATAGGCATGACATGAGCAGAGGACCGACGTTTGTAAACGGCGTCCTGAGGATTATCTATTTCTCTTGCAAGATCTCCTCACTAGGCTGGCGCTTCCTGGTTACTAAGAAAAGAAAAGAAGCTCGTCAGAACGAAAACCGGAGTAAGGGGAATGAGATGCGAGCTGAAAAAGCTTACCAAGATCACCCTAGTGTCTTTGGATCGAAAAATCAAACGATGGCTTCTCATTGGACTCCCAACCGGTATCTCCCAATAAGAAGAACCCTGGCTTCCAGTCTTTGATGGAGTCAAGGTAGCCCTTGAGGAACTTCTGCCGAGCTGATAAATAAAACGAGCCCTTACCGTCGGGCATGGTCTTCGCCAGGAATAGAGTGTAGAACAGGTCGAGGGACGGTGTCACTCCTTCAGCCAAACAAATAATGTGGAATGACACGATGAGGCATATACTATTAGGAGAAAGTTGTAATGGACACAGACCCAAATCTCAACAGACCTCCCTCACCTAGGGGTGGATGAAAAATTGCAGTCCGGCTTGCAGTTGCTGGTCGTAGACTGAGATACACCCCTCGGGTGGGTCGCATGCTCGGTTGTCCAGTCTTGCTGTTCGGAGCACTACCGAGCTAGGCATCGCATACTTATTGTGGAGCCTGCAAATCGCTTTCTTTGAGAGCTCAAATTTTAGCTCCCAGACCGGAGCGCCCCGGGGAACTATACTGGCTGATCGACGTGAAGTCGAACTCGCCTGTGGTGGGTACCCGGATGTAGACGGCTTAGCAGCAACAAAACTACCGGTGGAGCCCGCCACCTGACTCGTCCTCCGAGGTCCATGGAAAGGACCAGTCGTAGGGAGTGCCCCTGCTCCGGTATCCCCCTGAGACTCCTCGGACGAAGTCGTCCGCTGAACGGTGGGCTCCTGTCCATCATTTGACTCGAAGGTCGGGAGAACGGGAAGAGCCGACTCAGTCGCAGAGGAGCTGAGCTCCATCTAGATGCCAGGAGAATATGCGGATATCACATCTATTAAGGACGTGCTTTCCCCCGAACAGCCTGCCTTAGAGGCAGAAGACATGAGAGAGAGAAAGATGAAAAGAGGAGAAAAGAAAGCAAGGACAGGAGAAGTACCGTGCTCCGGAGGCCGGTGAGAGTTTTCACGAAAATTTGGTGGCAAAATTTGGAGAATGGATCGCGTATTTATAGGGTGCCGAGAAGTCCAAGCGTCGTATCTTATCGAGCGGCTCGCAGAACACCGATTCTGGCATCGCAGCCACGTGTTAGGCATCCGGACAAACTGACAGCCTGGCTTCCTCGAAGAGCCAAAAGGCGCATCGGACACGTCGGTCTAGCTTCCTGGAGACTCCAAGTAGACATTCCCGGACGGCCTGTGGCATGCCGATTCCACCGATCGCTCTATCATTCAGCACGGGTGCCCGCTCCATGAGGCCTGACCGTTGAAACCTTAGCGTCTCGTGTTCCACTTCCACGAAAAGGCTTGGGGAGTAACTGATGTGGGTAAAGTTGGACCCCTCCACATGTCTGCCGATAAGGCCATATCTTCCGTAGAGCCACTTTCGTCCCAGCCTGGTAAATAGGTAGCTTGGGCTGGTTGTGTTCGGCAACCCGCGGGAGATCGGGGAACCCAGATCGATCTCCTTGGATGGAGCTGACCTCACTTGCCATCTCGGGAGGTCCTGTGCCAGCCTCATCCTCAATAGTAATGGGCCCCAGGGCCCAGGCCCATAGCTCTAATCCGTCGTTCCGTCCACGTACCTGACTGCTTACTGGTAATCTGAGCTTAAGTTCTTAATCTTGTTTATGCTAATCGCTCTTTCACATATAAATAAGAAGCTTCCTCCACACTTGACAAAGACGAGAAAACCATTGTAGAGAGAAAAAATTCACCTCGGATCGATCAGACAGGTCGAGGTAACAGTAACTCTTCGATCTATTTTTTTCCCCCTGATCCTTACTCTCACACCGGAGGGGACACGCCGGGAACAACCCGACCGTCCTTTATGCAAGTGGCGACCAGAAGCTCAGCCTGGACAGCGGCCAGGAACAAGGAAAGAAATTAAGACCCGGGTTCGTATTCAGGCTAGTTCGGCCAACCGACCCGGCTGCAGCACAGAAAGACGCGAGATCAATAACCCCTTCATCCCTGATCCGAGAGTGTTCGGACCATACTACTGGCTGGACCAATTCTAAACACCAACAATATTAAATTGTGAAAAACAAAAGTATTGATGGAAATTGACTGTTTTACGAAGATTAATGGATCAAGTAAAAATTTAAATGTGAAAAATAATTTTTTATTATCTTGCTATGCCATAGTTGTCTTCTCGTTAGGTTACGAAATGTGGATTACCTATCAGGCAAATTCTGTAGGATGGATATATTATATATATTATTATCTGTCAAGCAAGTCCTGCAGGATGGATATATTATATATGTTGTTACCTGTCAGGCAAGTCCTGCAGGGTGGATATATTATGTATGTTGTTACTTATCAGGCAAGTCTTGCAGGGTGAATATGATAACTCCTGATCGTGAGGTAAAATGATCCTATGGCTGGTAAGAAAGTATGTTATGTGATTATATACAAGTGAGTTGACCAATTGATTTAAATTTGATTATTCTGTTACGATGATATTTTGTTGGAGTTTGGATACTGCCTAGTGTGGCTATATTTTATTGGAAAGTGAATTTTGATAAAAATACTTGATCCATAAAATGCTTTAATACTACGAAGACAGTACACCGATAAAAATAACGTAAATAGATATTGGTCCACTACTAGTGTTTGGCGGAGTCAGAGTGTGGAATCATTGTGAGACTATTGGGAGTCAAATTGTTATGAAAATGCTAGTTTGAATTTTTGAGTTTAACTTGTACTTCAGAAATTCGATTGGGGACTTTATGTAATATTGTTGTTTATATAGTTATGTGAGTATTGAATTCAGTATTGAACTCGTGACTTTGGAGACACATTTATGTAGTTGGAATGTGTTTGTGCGTTTTAAAATGTATTTATATGATTGAGATGTATTTAGATGTTTTGAGACGTATTAATGTCGTTGAGAAGTATTTATGTGTTTTCAGATGTATTACGGAAAATTAATTATTTAAAATTTGGATTGTTCGATATTTATGAAGGAATTTACGATATTATGGAACTAAATTGTAATTTTAATGTGGATATTGGAGATAATTGTTTTTAGTCGCACAGGACGGTCCCCAAGGAATTGGGCTATCGGTTGGATAAGATGTTGGCTTGAAATGTCAGATGGAATTGGTAGATGTTGGTTATGGGATATGACAGTGGACTTGAAAAGTCATGTCAAGTGAAAAAATTATCCAGGTTGTAGACCTGTTGAATTTGAGATAGATTCAATCCAAATGAGACTACTGTGATATTTAAAAATAATAAATATCCATTAGTCATAATAAGTAAAGTAATATTTGAAAATAGTAAATTTTATATTCGTATAATATTGAAAATTCTAAAACAATGTAAATATATAACCATGGGAACTATATGGTGGACCAGGGTTTCGATCTGCTGAGTATCAACACATAATTATTTCAACTATAAAAATGGATTTGTGTCCGGATATATTGAATTTCACTCTTTAAGCACGTTTTTTCTTAGGATGTAATTGAAAATTACCCTTCAATCGATGAAACTCAGGCATGGTTTCCCTTTTTCCAATGTCATTTAGCAAAAAAAAGAAAAAAGAAAAATTTACCGGTTGTAGACTCCCAGTGTTCTATGTTTCTCAATTCTATCACCTACTTTAAATTATGATCGCCAATCAAGCTGTGTCTAACATTCTCTTACAAATTAGAAAAAACAAAGAATGGAAAAAAAAAATATAGTTGTCAAGCCATATGGACAAGATTGAGACAAATATAACTTTATGGACTAAAATGAAACTACCATATGCATAAATGATTGACAGCGTGTAATTTGGAGCTGATGGTAAGTTTTGACCAAGTATGAGATTTTGTCCTCCTTCGCCATTATTGTCTAGACGATTATGATTTGCAATGAAACTCTAAAGGAACTAATTTGCTCCTAAAGTTTATGGAAGTTTGACACTTTGTGCACTTGAAGTTTGACAAAAACTCGCTTTGGTCCCTTTGGTTTCAATTTGATCATATTAACATGTTAGAATTAAAATTGACTTGACAAATTGGGACTAGATATTAAGTTATACTTTGTAATATTTGTATAAACCGTTGTTGTAAAAATTATTCAATTAATTGATAAATTTCTCGGATTTTTATAAACGAAATATGGAGCATTTGATTTGGTATTAATATGTAATAGATGACAAATTCCTAATATATGGTTGTGGTAAAAAATATTAATATCTGGTGGGGTTAATAATATATATATACACGCATTAATGTCTCCATTATGTTTTTGGTGGTTTGACACATTGCACCCATGTATTGTTACCAATATTTCACTTGGGTCGCTACAATTTCAATTTGAACATATTAACATTTTAGGTGGTGCTTGATTAATGTAATTTACCAATAGTAAGTTAAATAAGTCTGGGTGAGTGCCGTATTAGCCGTGGACCATAAAAATTGTCGTTGAATTAGAAATATTAATTTAAACGTGTTTATTGTCTTCTATATAAATCGTCATATTATATTTTCGTATTAAATTGTGAATTTTTTTTTTGATGGAAATAGACCGTTTTATGATGATTAATGGATCAAGTAAAATTTTAAAGGTGAAACATAATTTTTTATTATCCTGCTATGCCATAGTTGTCTTCTCGTTAGGAGGATATGTCCTGCGAGATGTGGATTACCTACAAGTCCTGCAGAGTGGATATATTATATATATTATTACCTGTCAAGTAAATCCTGCAGAGTAGATATATTATATATGTTGTTACCTGTCAGACAAGTCCTGCAGGGGGATATATTATATATATTATTAGTGGATAACCTTTGTATGAAGGCACGGACTAAAACATATACCTTAATTGGAGTAACTTTAATAACATATTTTAGAGTAAAAAAATAAATAAATTGCATAATAATAAAATTGGAGTTAAATAATAAAAGAAATAAACCATCAAATTGTTAAAGTTTTTTTTTTTTTTTTACTTGTCAAATAATTTTAATAAACCACAATTAGATACAAATTAATAATACATATACAATATTAAAAAAATGACACTCCAATTATTTATACAACATATTCAAAGTCCGACTATTGACAATTCAATAAAACTTCGCAAATAATTCAAAAAAAATGACAAAACACTATTTGTTTCCCATAATCTCAACTCTGGTCTTCCAAGTAGACACAACCATAACCAACATTTAAAAAAAAATAACACAACTTAATTTGTTTATATAACATTCCCAAACACTTCGGTTTTTTAACCAACATAAAAATAATTAGTAATTTAAAGTTATCTAATTTTTTCAAAAGAAAAGACAGTCTTTCTTTGTACAACATGCTCGTCAATTTCAACATTTAAAACGCTTGCACAAAAATCTAATGCAAATAAAATTACATCAATTGAACCCGATTGAAAGTAAAAAAAATGCAAACAACCACTCGAACTTGATTTGAAACAAAAATTAGAAAAAATAAATACGAGAGGATAAGCAGATTGACATAAAGAAAAATTATCGCTCTAATTGTAAATATATAACTCCTTATAGTTAGTATTTCATGCCTAAAAATCTATTTGGAAATGGGGCAGGAAAAAAACTTTAAGAAAAAGAAAAAAAATGAAAGGGGAAAAATATATATACATATCAAGAACAATGTGTTGGATTACCGGAGCAAAAAAGCCCCCAACACCAATCACACGAACCAATAACAACACAATCTATTCATTCGGAAAAAGTGTCTAACAAATACAAATTATGCAATTTATAAACTTGAAAAAAGTCACGAATTCATCACAGTTATTAAAAAAAAATCTTTGCAATTTTGAATCAATGGTTTGAAATAGAACCAAGTAAAGCTTGTGACAAAAACTACAATAATTTGTTCATATGCTAATCCATGAAATTCGTTCTACAAATCTAGAAAAAAAAATACTTTTTGTTTATTCCTCGTCTTCTAAGAATGAAATAATAAACAAAAACACACAGAAAAAAATAAAAAATAAAAAATTGGCTAAAGTCCCATTTTCAATGTTTATGTTCCCAGATTGTTTCTTTTTCCAGAATACTGAGAATTAAAACAAAAATATGGAAACAAACAAAGAAATTTTTCTTGCGTTGTTCTAAAATTTCTACATATAAAAACAAAAGTAGGAACAAAATGTTGACAAACGCACCTTATAACTTATAAATATAGAAAAGAGATTAAGGGATGAGTTTTCATCATCTTTCTTCGACAAAACTTGCATCCAATAAAACAAAGTAAAATAAAACAAATAAAAAAACTGCAATATACAAGAAATTCAAAATCTTAAAAACATGACAATATTTATCAGGAATTTTTTTTTGCAAAATTTAATTTGCACACAAAATTAATTCGACAAAAAAATCTATACATTTTCAACTCAAGAAGATACCTACCAAATGTAAACCACTGCCTTAGAGAACAAATGAAACAAAGAGTGGATTTTCTTTTTAAATCTAATTTAGAAAATCCATTACCAAAATTTTGAATGGGAGAGAGAGAGAGGGGGAAAGACCTATTGAAGCTCATTATAGGTAGAAACGCACAAAATACGTCACTACCAAGAGGCCTATCAATGGATTTCTCAACCTTCATTGTCAAAGAGATGGTGGTTCATCCATTGCATACCACTGCCGCATTCACAATCAAACCCAATACAAAAGCCAAATCAGAGCATCGATTAATACTTAAAAACACCCATCAAGATGAAGAACAAAAATGACATGCCCAAGTGAGGAACACCACAACACACACAAAATAAAGTTCAGCAAAAGATGATAACAAAAAAATTGATAGAACATTAATTTCTACCGTGATAGAACAAAAATTGATAGAATATTTTAGAACGAATTGATAGGAAGTAAACGTTATTGTTCCAGAGAAAGTCTTGAAAACTACGGCGACGACGAGGTAGTGGTGCGGTGATAGAGATGGATTGTGGACTGTTTTAGCTGAGTTCGTGGATCGTGGTGGTTGATTTCGTGGACGGTACTACAAAGGACGATGAGATCGAGAGGCAACGGAGAGAATGAGACAGAGAGAGAGAGACAACTACGGAGACGTGATAGGTTGTCAACTTGCAGAATGAGTGAAAGAGAAACGTTGGCATCGAAAGAGCTTAGGGTTAGACGTTAAGAGTTCAGACTGTGGGAGTGAGAATTAGGGTTAATTAGGAGAGAGAGAATCAGGGAGATTGAGAAGAAAAACGATTAATTAGGGAGAGTGTGAGAATTAGGTAGATTGACAATTTGTCTTAATCGGTGCCTTAATCCGTGCCTCAATAAATGGTAATATAATTCCTCATTAATATATATATATATATATATATATATATATATATATATATATATATATCCTTATAAACTATTTTATATATAATGATATACCATTATTTCCATTTCAACAAATTTAGTTTCCTTTTATGACCCTAAACTTATGTATCAAAAATGTCCTAGTCACATTTTTTATTTGTCTTAGTCAGCAAAAAAACAGTCCTATTTTATATAATAGATTACCTGTCAAGCAAGTCTTGCAGGATGGATATTATTACCTGTCAGGCAAGTCCAGTAGGGTGGATATATTATATATGTTGTTACCTGTCAGGCAAGTCCTACAAGGTGGATATATTATGTATGTTGTTACTTGTCAGGCAAGTCCTGCAGGGTGGATATGATAACTCCCGATCGTAAGGTAAAACGATCATATGGCTGGTAAGAAAGTATGTTATGTTATTATATACAAGTGAGTTAACCGGTTGATTTAAATTTGATTGTTATGTTACGATGATATTTTGTTGGAGTTTGGATACTGCCCAGTGTGGTTATATTTTATTGGAAAGTAGATTTGGATAAAAATATTTGATCCATAAAATGCTTTAATACTACGAAGACAATACGCCGATAAAAATAACGTAAATAGATATTGGTCTACTACTAGCATTCGGCGGACTTAGAGTGTGGAATCATTGTGAAACTATTGGGAGCCAAATTGTAATGAAAATGCTAGTTTGAATTTTTGAGCTTTACTGGTACTTCAAAAATTCGATTGGGGACTTTATGTAATATTATTGTTTATATAGTTACGTGAGTATTGAATTAGTATTGAACTCGTGACTTTGGAGACACATTTATGGAGTTGGAATGTGTTTGTGCGTTTTAAAACGTATTTATATGATTGAGACGTATTTAGATGTTTTGAGACGTATTAATGTCATTGAGAAGTATTTATGTGTTTTCAGATGCATTACGAAAAATTTATTATTTGAAATTTGGATTGTTCGATATTTATGAAGGAATTTACGATATTATGGAATTAAATTATAATTTTAATGTGGATATTGGAGATGATTATTTTTAGTCGCACGGGACGGTCCCCAAGGAATTGGGCTATCGGTTGGATAAGATATGTTGACTTGAAATGTCAGATGGAATTGGTAAATGTTAGTAATGGAATATGACAATGGACTTGAAAAGTCATACCAAGTGAAAAAATTATCGAGGTCGTACACTTTTTGAAATTGAGATAGACCCAATCCAAGTGAGATTACCATGATATTTAAAATATATTTATTAGGCATACATATTTATTATTATTTTTATCAGAGTAGCGCAACGGAAGTATTTAAAAATATAAGATTCTTTAGCAATTGATTATCTGTGCTAGGTGTTACCGACTAAAATGCACTATGTTTGTATGTTGTTGGATATAATGTGGGCCACTGCGAATGAGAATATTGAGATGAGTGGAATGAATGTTGACGAATGTGAATTATGGGTGACTTTCAGTTATGAAACCCTATATAGAGAATCATTGTTCTAGAATCGAGTGTGACTAACATGACCATGCGGTGCGTTCTGAATTATTATTGTTTTGAATTAAATTTCGAGGGCCAAATTTATTTAAGGGGGGTAGATTGTAATACCCCAAAAATTTATATTCTTGAAAATATTACTTTATATAAAATTTTAATATTTTTGGAGACTATTTTGTAAATTTATAGTATAAATAAATATTTGATAATTTATATGGGTGAAAAAAAGTATAATTTTAGGTTCAAATAACAATATTATAAACATTTGGGGGTGTTTGTGTAATTTTAAATAAAATCTTGCATGGAATGCGTGAAAACTAGAACATGTGTAAGGGCTATCCTTAGTAGGGTTGAAACGTGTGGAAAAAAAATGAATGATAAAGGAAAGATGATGGGTAGGTGGGTTCCACATTTTAAAATCAACATATATTTATATATGTTTGTGTGATGTTTGGTATACGAGGGGAGGGTCCCACCATTAAGAGACATTTTTTTTGGGGATATGTTCATGAATGGAGAGAGATGAGATATGGGTGTGGGTTTGGTACTTACTCGCAATAGAGGAGAGTTCAGACGACGAAGGAAAAGGAAAAATAAATAAAGCGGAATGAAAAACAATAGATTAGAAGCAGTGAAAAGAGAAGTTTCCTATTAATTAATTACTGATTTCAGGTAGAATTTCTAACTCTTCTAATATATGTATTTAATTTTCCTATTGTGTGAAATTTACGTTGTTATTGTTGTCGAATTTTAACTGTTAAATTTTATGAAATAATTATGATTATGTGAAAATTATGTGAAAATCATGCCAATGTATTTTATTTGTCGTATTAATTAAATGCATGTATTAGAGTGATTGGAGTTCTACTGAGCGTTGACTTACAATCCCACAGTTTTGATTGCAGGGCCGGTGAGAAGGAAATGGCAACATGAAATCCACTTGAATTTCTATTTGTAAAAATTGTATTTATTATTTATTGTTGTAATCGGTGAATTTGATAATTAAAATTTTCGTTGTCACATGGTAATTAAAATATTTTCATAAGACGAATTATTAATTACTTGATGCCGCGCAGTATAAATTTACCAGATTGATTTACCATTAAGAGACATTTTTTTTGGTATATGTTCATGAATGTAGAGAGATGAGATATGGGTGTGGGTTTGGTACTTACTCGCAATAGAGAAGAGTTCAGACGACGAAGGAAAAGGAAAAATAAATAAAGCGGAAGGAAAAACAGTAGATTAGAAGCAGTGAAAAGAGAAGTTCCCTATTAATTAATTACTGATTTCAGGTAGAATTTCTAACTCTTCTAATATATGTATTTAATTTTCCTATTGTGTGAAATTTATGTTGTTATTGTTGTCGAATTTTAACTGTTAAATTTTATGAAATAATTATGATTATGTGAAAATCATGCCAATGTGTTTTATTTGTCGTATTAATTAAATGCACGTATTAGAGTGGTTGGAGTTCTACTGAGCGTTGACTCACAATCCCACAGTTTTGATTGCAGGGCAGGTGAGAAGGAAATGGCAACATGAAATCCACTTGAATTTCTATTTGTAAAAATTGTATTTATTATTTATTGTTGTAATCGGTGAATTTGATAATTAAAATTTTCGTTGTCACATGGTAATTAAAATATTTTCATAAGACGAATTATTAATTATTTGATGCCGCGCAGTATAAATTTACCAGATTGATTTACCATTGTAAAATCGGCTTAAATAATTTATGATAATTCCAATTGTCGTCGTCGTGTGCGAAATTTATCAGTTTTTTTATTAATTAAAATATTAATTATTTAGTAAAATTATTATCATCGATAAACAAAACTGTCGCCGTAATTTGTAAAATTTCTTGGAATAATTAGTAATTAATTAGCGGGTTATCGAGTTAGTGCTTATTCTCCAAGAGGAGAAACCGTGTGACGGCCCTGGAAACCGGGTCGTTACATCAATATAATTCTTTCATGTTCTTTAAATATTCTGTTTTTCAATCATTCTAACATGGTATTCGAGCTAATTTTAAACTCAGATTGGGCCTAGAGAAATCGAGAGCGTCCAGATCCGACCACCGCCGTCGTACATCGTCCAGAGCTGATCACGCACTATCGTACGCCGTCCAGATCCGACCATCACCATGTAGATCTGACCAAGTTGAACTCAAATCTGGCAAATTAAACTCAAATTTGACCAATCCAAACTCAGATAATGTCGAATCAACGACGACGGCTATTGCGACAGATTAGAGAGATAGCAATGGCGTAGCAGTGGTGGATGAGATGGAGACGCCAAGGCGAAGGCGATGATGATGGCGATGGCAAAGGGGCGAGTAGGCGGCGATTGCGATGGCAAAGGGGTGACCAGGCAGCGATGGCGTCGAAGGCTAAACTGGCGACGTCGGCTAGGAGATCTGGGGATCGTGATGGTGATGGCAGCAACGACGGCGATGGAGGAAGTGGAGGGAGACGGCGGGAGGGTGAGAGAGAGCGAAGGCGAGAGTGAGACGATAGAGCGAGAGACCGTAGAGAGAGAGAGAAAGAGGACGCTGACAGGGCGGTGATGGCGATGGTCTGGCGATGAAGGAGGTGATGGCGGTAGTGGCAATGGAGTTGGAGAAGAATAAACAAACCCTAGCCCTAACCCTACCAATTAAGAGTTTAATTGAGTAATTAACGTAGAAAGTTAATCTCATACCTCTAAGGGATGAAAATGTATCTTGTATCATTCAATTTCGGCCGTTGGATATTCGATCTAAGGGTCCAAAATGTCTCAAATATAAAATGTGTCTAGATGTAATCTCAACCTTCAGATATTTAATCTGATGGCTCAAAATATAAATATGTTGTGATTTATAGAATAGATATTAATTTATTGTCCACAATTTTTACATATTATATTTTCTCATTTATAATATTTCTACAATTTAATTTTTATAAATTTAATCTTTCAGTGTGATTTTTGATGCATACTCACAGTTCGAAGAGAGCATGCTTGCTTTGAAGATGGAAGAGATTAGTGACAGTGAGGAAGAACTGGAAAATGGTGATTGTGAGGATCATGTTCTTGAAGATGAAGATGAAGATGATCGACTAGACGTGGGGAAATTAGAAGAGAAGCTTAAAAAGTTTTGGTTGTCTCATGACAATGATGTCGATTTAAGGCTAGCTCGTTTAGAACATCTTATGGATAGGAGACCGGAGCTAGCAAATAGTGTCCTGCTTCGTCAGATACTAACTTACACTGAAGCGGTGAGAACTTTAATGGTGTGTTGGATCTTATGAGGCGTGCTACGGCAGAGCCATCGGTAGAGGTCAAAAGGAGAGGTAAAAAAACCCTTATGCTTTCCTCATATTCGTTTATTTGCAGTGGATGCAGGACTAATCGATTAATTTGTTTTTTGTCAGGATCATAAATACTTCGAAGATGCATTTAAGGTGTGTGAGAGAGGGGTAAAGATATTCAAGTACCCACATGTGAAGGATATATGGGTTACTTATCTATCAAAATTTGTAAAAAGATATGGGAAGTTAAAATTGGAAAGGGCTAGAGAATTATTTGAGAATGTTGTTGAAATGGTGTGCACATTTCCTCATTTTCTTTATACTTTTTTGTTTTTTTTGTTTTTATTAAATGGTAAGATGTGTCCAGACCTGCTTACTTGCACGTCGATTAATCACCTTTCAGGACGATCTTAAGAGTGCACTTTCTCCCACATTGTCCCGGTGTATTCAGGATTAAATTCAAGATTTAATTCTTAAAGTGCTCTACAAGAAAGTCAAATCTTAGTTGACAAGAAAAGAGAGCACCTCCCCTTACCAAGTGGACTAACCTCTTGGGTTTTCTTTAGTAACAACTGTCCTCTGTCAGTAGCTTGCTATATTGATAGTGTATTTGAAATCAGAATCTCATAGATGAATACTTGGAAGAGGGTATTTCACTGATGGGACATTGGGACTAGCTGTGTGTAATGATCTTTTTACGTTTTTGGTTTCCTTCTTGCTTTAGCTATTATTGAGGCACATGGTTGTCCTCTTAAACATGTAAATTATATTGTTTTGCAAGGGGCATGATCTGATTAGTGTTAATTATTTTCGTTGTTTTGTTTCCGGAAGATGTTTAACTTTTCATTGTTTCCACTTATATTTATATTTTTTTTCTGGGGTTATACATTCCTGCCTACCCGCCCCTTTTGGAATTCTTTCTAGGGATGACAATTCAATCCAAACCGTTGGGTAACCAAATCAGACCAAACCGAACGGTTCGATTTTTAAACCGATTAAATCGTTTTGGTTACGATTTTGGTTTTGGAACTGAAAACCAAAGTGGTTTTGATTTTAATTTTGAGATAATAACTGTGAAACCGAACTGCATAACCGGCATTTTAGATATATTTTTATTATATATATTTCTATCTTGGAAAAAATACATTTTAAACACACTAATTATTGACACGTTTCTATAGAGTCCAATAAGTTTTTTCGTTTCAGTTTAAACTCTCTAAGTATGAAGGTGATTTTAAAATGTTATTTTGTTATATTTTCTACCCAAACTAATAGATTTAAGGGGCAACATCATAATCTTCTATTTTTTAAAAAAATTTATTCAATTTTTTTTTTTCACCGGTAAAGCTCTCTCTCTCCCCTCTTCACCAAACCACTCTCCCTCTCTCTCTCTCTACCACCTTCTTCTGCCACCACCACAGACATCGCCGCCGCCACCATAGATGTCGCCAAGGGGAGAGAGAGAGCTTCATCGTTGAAGAGAAGAGAAAAGAAGAAAAAAGAAAAAGAAAAAAAAATAGAAAATTGAATAAAAAATAGAAGATTACGATTTTGCCCCTTAAATCTGTTAGTTTGGATGAAAAATCTAACAGAAGGACCTTTTAAAACCAGCTTCATACTTAGAGGGTTTAAACTGAAACGAAAAAAATTATTGGACTACATAGAAACGTGTCAATAGTTAGAGGGTTTAAAATGTATTTTTTCCTTCTATCTTTTTTATTTGCATTTTGACCTTTAATATACATATACATATTATAGGGTTAATTGGGTTAATTTTAGGGTCTTCATAATTTCTTCCAGTATTTTAGTTATATTTTGTTATAAAAAAAACAATTATTTGCGGTTTCCCGATGGTTTTGGTTATATATAAAATTAAAAAAACTTAATGGCTTTGCGGTTTTAGTTTTAGTTTTGCATAAAATGAAATAGTTCAATTTTAAAATTGTTTTCTTAAAAACGACGGTTTTGGTTTTGAGTTTGGTAAATGCCTAACGATTTTGGTTTTGGTTTCTTGTGAAACCCACCATAACCGAACTGTTGCCATCCTTAATTCTTTTTAGTTGATTTCTAATTGTACTTTTTCAATTAGCTAGATCCTTCATTTTTTTTCCAGTCGGTGAATAATTTGTCTAATCTTCATATTCAATTTGACTAATGATTCAGGAATGATTTGATTGATAATATTATAGAATTCTTTTTTCTTTTTTTTTGAGTTTCAATTTATTTGTATACTTCTCGCAATCTTACTAATCCCCTTTCATTGTTCCATCAGGCCCCAGCTGAATCAGTGAAGCCGTTATATCTACAATATGCTAGACTAGAGGAGGATTATGGGCTTGCAAAGCGAGCTATGAGGGTTTATGATCAAGCAACAAAAGCTCTCCCAGTTGACCAAAAATTGAGCATGTACGAAATCTACATAGCTCGTGCCACTGAGATTTTCGGTCTGCCAAAATTGAGGGAAATATATGAACAAGCTATTGAATGCCTTCCAGATCTGTAAGACCCCGATTTCCTAGAGACAAATAGTTTTGGTTGCATTTTTATAATATTTCGAAAATAGCAGGAAGGATTTTGAAAACAAAGATGTAATTTAAAAAGTTTAGGGGACCAAATGGTAAACTTTCAAAAACATTAAAATAAAAATTTGTTTTAATTCATAAACTTAACTAAAATGAAGGAGGTTTAAGTGCAATTATATATACATACTATAAGAGAAGTGGTGGAGATGAGGATTGGGCCCTTAAGACCCTAACTTCCGCGCGTGTATAGTTATTAGCCGCATTTTAACATTTAGAAAAAATGGGGTAGGATGCGTTATTTTGAAAAAAAGGGGTGAATTTATGATTTTAAGAAAAAATTAAAAACTTGGATGGGGATTTAAATAAAGAACTTAAAGGAATTAGGGGGTGGTTAATGTAAATAGGAGATATATATATATATATATATATATATATATATATATATATATATATATATATATATACACACACACGAGAACCGCCGGTCGGAGCTAGAGACGCAGAGAACCGGACGGAGGCGTTGACGTGGAAAGCTAGGATCAAACACAACCACCCAATTCATGCAATTCACTTATGTAAGAAGGATCGAGAAGAAAGAAAACAGAAGGAAATCCGAGAAAAAAATAAAAGAAAATGGGAAAGAGAGAGAAGGCGTCGTTGTTCGTCGGCGGTGATGTCGGTCGTACAGTCGGGCATGGCATGATTCATCCATTCAGTCCCGTCCGGGTGTGGGTATGTTTTTGTTTGTTCATTCGACGGTTGTGGGTGGGCGGTCGTTGACAGAGAGACGGTGTATGTGGGTATCGTCGGTGGCGGAGTGGTCGATTGTTCCGGTGGTAGGTGATCATCGTCGACCGGTCGTAGGGTATGTGTTCGTCGTTCAGCTGGAGTGCGTGTGTATGTGTAATCGTCGTTGTCCTGTTCATTTGGTCGTGTATGTGTGTGTGTGTCCTGTTGATCCAACCGTGTGTGTGTGTATGTACTGTTCAACTGACGTGGGTATGTGTGGGGGACCGTCGGTTTGGCCGGTGAGTGTGTGTGAGGGCGTGGGTGGATGGGAGGTGGTCGCTGGCGGTCGGTGAAGGAGGAGTGAGAGAGTGGTCGGCGGTAGACACGGTCGGAAGAAGGAAGAAGAACAGGAACAGTAGACGCAACCAGGACGAAAAAGAAGAAAGAAAAAGAAAAAAAAAAAAAAAAAAGAGGGGAAATTACAGAAACCACCCCAGGGTGGTTGCGAAATGTTTCGGAAACAGGTAAAACTTCAATCGATTATTAATTCTCGTTAAATTAAATTTTAATTAGTGTTACAAATCCTAAAATCATAATAATTTCGTGACGATTAATTAATTTTAGGTACGTGGTACATAAAATTAGTAACGATTCGGTATATAGGGTCTGCATTGCATGATTAGGATGTTTTAGATAAGATATTAATTTAGACTCTACCACTATTAGGTTCGCAGGCACTGGCGTCCAGATAGAGTGCGGTCAGTGTCAGTTTTGCAAAACGGATATTGAGGTGAGTGTACTGTCTTCTTGCCAAACTATTTTCTATGAATATACATGATGAAACATGTGATTATTTAAACTGTATGAATTTATAAATGATATGAATCAAGTAGTATTTGAGTGAGTTGGTAAACTGGATTTTTCGGAAGATTTCGATGGTTTTCGGAAAGAAGTTGAAAATAAATTTTTATTGATTTCGGTGAAATCAGACGGTATTTTTCTAACGGAGAATAGAAAATATCTGTTTTTCTAAAAATGCCGGGGTTTTCTATAAATAAAAAAGGGGAAAAAAGTGATTGTGATAAAATTAGACGTTTTCTTTAAAAGAAGGTATGAAATATGATTTTTGGATTTAAATGTTAGTGTTGAGGAAAAGAAATAGACAGGGTAATTCGATGATACTGTATTTGATTTTGACGATGCTATAGTTGTTTCTCCCCGTAAGGGGTGTGGATATTTCGTATGAAGGCATTCCTACGGATGTTACGGTACCGTTGCAACTCTCGATCGTGAGGTTAAAATTATCACTAGGGCTGACCAGTGTGTGTATGTTGAAGGTGTGTGTTTGAGATTGGTGCTTAAGATGTGGTGTTTTACGTATATTGATTGATTTGATATTATGTATTATGATGATTGGTATGATTTCATACTAGATGGATTTGACTGGAACTTATTTATATCGCTTTATTTCCATGACTTATATACCTGTGCTTGATCCATACTAAATTGTGGAAATATTTAGAATGTATTGATATTTTAAAAATAGAAAAAAAATATTTTACTAAGAATACAGTACACTCGCAGGTACAACAGCTAGGAGTCGGTCCCCTACTGGCACTAGGTAGAGCTATGTGATGGAGTCTGGTGGACGATTGAGAGAAGCTGTCAAAGGCGAACCTAAGAAGATTCATGAATGAACACTTTTAGTTAGAAAAATTTTGGGCCGGGTGTGCCCCCATAATAGATGTATGTATCATACAGTGGGTGTATTTTATTTTATTAATTGGGTTATTTGCAGATTAGTGATGTCATGTCGTAGTTACGCCAGCCCCGGGATGATGAGTACCCGGGACGGGTTGTGACAAGATCAGCATGCGAAAATCGTGTGTGTGAAGTATGCTGAGCTTGAAAAGAGTCTGGGAGAAATTGATCATGCCCGTGAAGTATTCAGATATGGAGCTCAGCTTGCAGATCCTCGATTTGATGCTGATATCTGGAACAAATGGCAGGAGTTTGAAGTGAAGCATGGAAATGAAGACACGTTTCGAGATAAGCTCCGTTTGAAAAGAACCGTGTCTGCGAAATTTAGTCAGGTAAACTCATTTTTCTTTCTTTTAACCTGATTTAAGCTCATTTTAATTTGGCTTCATTACTTCATGAGATATTGCCTTCCGATCCATATTTTCCGAAATGTTTGGTCCTTGCTCCTTTTCATTATACAAAATTCCATATATGCTTCATCGTCATTGCAGCATATTCCGTCGGTTTGTTTATCATGATGATCCTATTAACTTTTGTTATTCTTTCAGAAACATTATATTCTTCCTGAGAATTTGATGCAAAGGGATGAAAAGCAGAACCTCAAGGAAACAATGGATGCATTAAAGAAATCCAGTGTCCTGGAAGATGAAATGGCTGCCCTAGAGCGGCAGATAGCCCCTGAATCCACCAACACCGCAACAAAAGATGGATCCCGACAATTAGGGTTTGTGAGTGCTGGAGTAGAATCACAGACCGATGGAGGACTTAAGGTCGTCACTGCAAATCAGGAGGATATAGAGTTGCCTAAGGAAAGTGAATCCAAGGATGATGATGAGAAAGTTGAGGTTGTTTTACCGTTTTTTCTTTGGGATCTGCACCCATATTCGTTCGTAATAATGCTAAATGATGTTTGATTCCACTTATTACTTTTATGTTCTTCCATACCCTTTATATCGTTTACAATTTAAAAAGTACTGTTGAAAAGAAACAGGATGTAAACTTTATAGCATGCCCCTAAAGGATGTAGCTTCCCTGATAGAGCAGGGACGCGGTTTTCGTTCGTACTTCAACTTCTGGATGGATTTGAACAACAGTAATATTATATTAATTGCATATCGTCGTTCTATATCTCTTCCTAAATCTTAACATTTGTTTATAATATATCGGGTTTTTTTCCCCGTGTTCTTGGAGATGGCTTGAACGTGTTGATGGAAGCATGCACGCTTACATTCCTTTCCGTCGAGCTGTTTGTAAGGTTAGTTTATACTGCTAACCGAAAAAGTGATCATAATTTTTTTAAAATTGTTTTTAAATTCATCTGTTAATGTTTGAGGCAATCCTTCTCTTTCAAGACACTTTTTTGAAAGTGAGTTAGAGCCATTAGGTTTCTACATGGTATTAAAGGCAGGTCTTTTGTCTGATATTGGGTGTGTTGAATCTCACATCAATGTTAGGCCTCTAGATATCCGTTCGTAGTGGTTTGTCAAGTCCACTCTGTGCGTGAGGGGGCGCGTTGAATCTCACATTGATGTTGCCCTCCCTTGATATTCGTTCGCAGTAGTTTGACAAAGTCCACCCTTTGCGTGAGGGGTCGTGTTGAATCTCACATTGATATTGCCCTCCCTTGATATCCATTCACAGTAGTTTGGTAAAGTCCACCCTGCACGTGAGAGAGCATGTTGAATCCCCATTGATATTGGTCACCCGATATCCGTTCGTAGTAGTTCGGCAAAGTTCACCCCTTGCGTGAGGGGGCGTGTTAAATCTCATATTGCTTATGTTACTTGATCCTGAACTATATATTAGTAATATCTGGAGGCAATTCTTCTTTTTCAAAACGTCTTTTGAGAGTGAGTGAGACCCATCTACAGTAAACATATACATCTAACCATGCATTTTTATTAGTGATTTCAGTGATCCGATACAATATACAATATTGGTTGCCGATTAGTTTTAGTAGCCAAACAAAAGAAACAGTACCTTTATGGTTTGTTTGGAAAGAATGTATTTGATTTCGAGAAGGATATGTAGATTTTTCTCAATGAAATTTGTTAAGAAAATTTTCCAAATCGCTTCTTGAATTCAAATACCTCATCCAAATGCTCCCTTAATTTAATGTTAAATTATATTTGAACTTTTAATTTATAAAAATTGTATTCATTACTTACTATTATAAAATTGATTCGATAAATCAATAATTATAAGAGATTTGGACTTATCCTGAAATTCTTGTTTCATTAATTGGCGATTTAAGTTTTGTTTTTGAGTCGATAGCAAACTGTGATTATATTGAAATATAGGAACAATAAATTTGTTTATTCTGTTTTTTCTATATTTTGAGAACCATTTTGTTGGTCCACTATTGAAATGTATCGATTAATTGTCTCTATAATTCGATAATTATAATTATCATTGTAGTTTGTAAAATTTCTTGGATTTTTATAAAATGAAATATTGGTCATTCGATTTTAGTATTAATTCTCTTCGGGAGAAATCGCTTGGCGGCTCTGGGAGATCGGGCCGTTACAAAGTGACATTAGAACTTAGGTTATAGATTTTGTAGATTCGGTGAGTGGTGGGTTAGTAATGGACCATAAGATTTGTTGTTGAATTGAAAAGACTGATTTAAAGATGTTTACTGTTTTCTATATAAATCATCAAATTATATTTTCATATTAAATTGTGGAAAAAAAAGTGTTGACGAAAATTGACAGTTTTACGATGATTAATGAATTAAGTAAATTTTTAAGTGTGGAGATTAATTTTTATTATCCTGCTATGCCATAATTGTCTCGTCAGAAGGGCACGTCTAGCGAGATGTTATTGGTTCTTACAGGAGGGCATGTCCTGTAGGACATTGTGTTGTGACCTAGCAGGAGGGTAAATCCCACAGGTGATTAAAATATGTTGTTGTTGTTGATATGTTGTATTGAGACCTGACAATGGGGCAAGTCCTACAGGTGGTTGATATCTATTATTGTTGTTGTTGACCATGATAATTATCATCATGGTATGGTGGTTTATACCACATATTGGCTCCTACCATTGAAGATATTAAATGGCCTTGATACGGATGAGAACCTTAGATTGCACAGTTGTACAAGTTATAATACCGTCATAACTTCCGATCGTGAGGTGAAACGATCCTATGGTTAGTAGGGAAATATGTGTACGGTATTTTATTATATATCAAAATAATTTGATTGGTTGATTTAACTACATTTATTTTATTAAGATGATGGCTGTGGAGTTTTATTTCGATTCAGTGTGCGGTTATCTTTATATTATATTTTTAAAAGAGGTATTTGACAATTATGTTTGATCCATAAATTGTTTTTGTATTATGAAGATAGTATACCAATAAAATATTTGGTCTTAGGTACCTCAGTTAGAGATGGGTCTCCTACTGGCATTAGATAGGGTCAGAGGGTGGTGTTGCTTTTGAGGCAGTCATGGCAAGTGTTGGTATCGAAAAATTGAACTTTATAGTTTTGTTACGGAATAGTCAGTTTGTACAACCGCTGAATTTTTGAGTTAGTAAAATATATTATTATTTTTATTAGAGTGACGCGGTGGAAGCGTGGTGGTAGAGTAGTTTGTCTTTTACTTTTACTTTTCCATAAAAAGAGAGAAATTGAGTGGTGACCCTGGAAAACTGGGTCTTTACAGTATATATATATATATATATATATATATAAGTGAATAGTGAAAGTTACATGCCGAGAGCTCTGTTCTTCTCCTTTTTTTTTTTTACTGCAGATAATTATATATATGCACAAACATACATATCTATATATATGTATATGCGTTGAGAATCCACCGCCATTCCTTATTCATTCTTTTTTTTTTGTTTTGTTCCACGTGTCAATGCATGACACTTATAATCACTTATATTATATGTGTGATTTGAATTGTTGCCTCTTCAAGGCCGCCACTTGGTTTTCCACATCCTGCGCATGTATTATAAGTTTAATATTTTTGGGATTGTTTTGTAAATTTATATAAATAATATTTGATAATTTTAGGGGTCAAATATTAAGTTTAAATTGACTTTAAAAGTTTTTGGACTATTGTGTTATTTAAAATATACTTTTAAGAATTTTATGATATAATTAATATTTTAAAAATATAAATTTTTCGGGTATTATTTTGGTCAAACTTCAAAGATACAAAGTATCATAAATCCAAATTAACGACTATATTCATCTTTTTGTAATTTTATGGATTGAAATTGCAAGAAAATAGAGAAGGGTTTTTGAGAAATTAATGGAAACGAGGAAAGGGTTTAAGGATTTGAGGTACGAGGAAGGTGTGAGAGAGGGAGAGAGGGTTTATGTAGGGATGGAAGGGGAGAAGTCGGTGGAAGAAGGAACCTTCCTAGCTTTAGCCCCAAGCATATCCAACGAGTCCTACTTGTAATTAAGTAGTAATTTTTATTTTTTTTATATTAATTATTTTATTAATAATGTTTCAATTTTATTTTATTTTAATAAATACACTTTTCACTTTTTCAATTTTTTTTGGAGTCCGAGCGCTGACCTACACAAAAAATATGTTGGAGTGTGCGCAACGAAATCCTTCGCAGGTAAGAGTAAGAGTTCAGGAAAAAAAAATAGGAGTTCAAGTGTATCGAACAAAAACTATCTTACTTGGTGCATTGAATGTTTTGCTATTCATAAACAAGGAGGTCGGATTAGTCCCGAAAAGTTAGGGGTTTGAGCTCGGATAATTAATGTAATCTGGCTCATGGAGAATAAGGTGGTGCGTGTCTTGATTAAACCGTTGTGTCTTGCTGTTTGCCCCACTAATTGAAGTCCATGAGCCTACCACCGTCCATGAGAGCATAGAGGTCTTTTGGGGGCGTTACGAATATGTTGGGACCCCAAAGGCCGTAGGTCGATCTTGGGCAGTATGGTGTATGCGATTAATCGCAGTAAATAAATATTTTTTTTTCTATTAAATAAATTTCTTAAAGCAAATGAAATTATATATATATATATATTCAAAATATTTACATGCAATCTTAATTAGATTATTCAATACTCGTGTGACATTGTCAATCTCATAGTAGGCAAATCCATTAGAATTGACTTTCACCATATTAGGTTTGAATATTAGGCTACCTCACACCATAGTAATAGTTATTGTCCTTTTGAACACAATTTTTTGTAATTGTCAAAAATATTTTTCAAATTGTTCATTATGGCGTAAATAGATTCATGTAGTCAACCCTACTTAAGTGGGACAACAACTTAATTATTATTATTATGGTAAAAAGTATCCCCAAATTGTATCCAAAGTTATAGGGTTTTTGACACATTGCATCCCTTAAATTTTGGTTATTATTTCACTTTTATTCGTATACTTACAATTTGAGCACATAATACACGAAAGTTCTGTAATCATCTCACTTCAATCGAAATTTATAATTGTATTACAATTTTGAACGACAAACATTCTACTATTGTGTACCCAACAATTTTTAAAGAAATTTTATTGACATTTTTAACCTTTTTATATTTCCCTTATAATTATATATTTAATATTATGTTATATGTTAGTGTACAAGTATTTTGGAGGGAATGAAGAATTTAGAATTGTCCATAAAGACTTTTATTAGCAGTCAAGTACATGACATATGACTGTTTTTTGTTCAAAATTGTAATGGGGATAATAATTTGGACTGTAAAAGGAGATTAAGAAACTTTAAGATGTTATATTATAACAACCCGATCTCTCAAGGCCGTCACTAGATTTTTTTTTCAGAGAATTAATACTAAAATCGAATAACCAATATTTTATTATTTCTCAAATCAAAGAAATTAATAGAAACTTTACAATACGACGATAGTGGTAATTATAAATTTATTAATTAGTTGAATAAATTTTACAACAACACTAGTTTATACAGATATTACAAAAAAAATAAATAAATAAATAAATTATATTTAATCCCAATTTATCAAGTCAATTATAATCCCATCAAATTAACACCCAAGGGACCAAACCAAAATTTCTATCAACTTACAAAGTACAAAATGTCAAAATCAACCCCCAAATTAATGAAGACCCACATTTCAATGCCATATGGTTTGATTATTATAATTATAAATATCGAATACGAAAACAGAGATATGAATTTAATTATCGATAATTTTTACTATTTTATTTTATAAAAATCTCAAAAAATCAGAAACATTTTCTTTTCAAATTCCAATTCTAGGCTACCAAAAACCGTTAATTTTTACAACAGTAAATAATAAATACAACTGTTACAAATAGAAATCTAAATAAAATTCCTGACGCAGTTTCATTCTCACCGGTCATGCGATCAAAACTGTGGGATTGTGAATCAGGGCTTACTAAAATTTCAACCTTTCTAATATGTGCATTTAATTAATACAACACATAGACATGATTTTATTTTCACGTAATCATAATCATTTCATAAAATTTAACAACAATAATAACATAAATCTCATAATAGAAAATTTAAATATATATATTAAAAGGGTTAGGTATTCCACTTAAAATCCAAGCTAAAATCTAACTGGAATATTTCATGGCTAAAAAATCAGTCCAAAAACTCATACTGTTCTTTTCTTTATGCATAAATAAATCTAATTAGTCTTGACCTCCCCTCTAACCAAATCCCCTTTCTGCCTTCCCCATTAAACAACATATTTAAGCGTAAATATAGGTGATTATCGGTTTCAAATACACGTGTAATGTGTGTTAATCATATATTGACAACAAATTATCATGATAATGATGACTAATATATATATAATTCTTATTTACATAAAATACCTTTCTAATATAATAAATTTATTAGTTATATCCTTAAATTATTAAAACTATAATTTAAATAACATAATCTTAAAAATTAACATATTAATCCCTAAAAATTATCAATTATTATTTATACCGTAATTTTACAAAACAATTCCAAAATATTATACTTATATAAAATAATATTTTTAAAAATATAAATTTAACATTTAATTCCAAAAATTATCAAATATATATTTATATCACAAATTTACAGAACTGTTTTCAAAAATATTAAACCTACATAAAATAATATTTTTTAAAAATATAAATTCCTGGGATGTTATATATATATTCAAACTGAATTCATGAGAATCAAAGTGAGATATTGGTCAAATTTCAAAGATAGGAAGTGTCCTAAATCCAAATTTACGACTATATAATTCATCTTTTAATAATTTTAGGGTTAATTATATTTTGCTCTCTGTCATTTGAATAAATTGCACTTCAAATCCCGGTAGTTTTTCCGTCAACACCAATTCTTCAAGTGGATAAGTACGACAGTTGAATAATTAACATATTTTTACAAAATAACAAATTTACTTATATACCCATGCGGAGAATAAAACTGAAAAAAAAAAAAAAAGAAAAAAAAAAAAGAAAAAAAAAAGAAGAGTAAATAAATACGATCCGATTAGGTGTATAAATTTTAATTAATATTAAATAATTTATTAATTTTGATTTTTCGATGTTTGATTATTGACAAAAATACTATAAAAAATATAAAATATAATTGGATCAAATTATAGAGAGCAAAATGTCATTAACTCATAATTTTATACACATCAAGGGTGGTGCATTACCCATGTTAGAGTAGTGGTACCCCATTAATCTATTTGATATTTGAATTGTGTTTAAAATTATATATATATATATTTTTTTTTTTTTTTTTTTGTCATTTATTAAATATCAATTAATATTTTTAAATTATTTTTCGACCAAAAGACACAAATACCATTATTTTTTTAAAAAAATAAAATTTTTATTCTTTTTTTTTTTTTTTTTTTTTTTTTTTTTAAATCGTTAACACCGCATTTTTTTAAAAAGAAATACATTTTACTCCTAATTTTTTTAAAAAAATACTTTTATCCCCATCCCACCATTGCAAACTAGGGGTGGTAATGGGCCGGACCGGGTTTTAGCTAGGGTATTATAAAAAAATACTAGACCCTAACCTGGTCAGGCCCTACTTTCATACCCAAATCCGACCCTACCAAAAAAAATTAAGCCCAAGTCCGATCCTATAATTTTTCTAATTTAAAAAATAAATACTAAAACATAACAATAAATACTAAATACATAAATATAAGCATAAAAATATTAGTATTTTGGGTTTGTTTGATGTGTGTGTATATATATATACACACATATATACATACATATATATGTTTTTAAAACTAAAAATCAAGTCCTAAAAAAATAAGGGCGGGCAGGACAAGTAAGGCGAGCCCTCGGGCCACGAGGCCCACGACCACCCCTACCGCAAACCCCTCACCCAACTCGTTGATTTTCTTTTTCTCTCCGGTGCACAAATCCCTTGCGGATTTGTGCTCTGGCACAAATCTATGCCGGATCTGTGGAGAGAGAGAAAGAAAGATTCCAGAGAGAGTAGTTGCACCCCATTACAAAAATAATTGATCTATTTAATATTTCCATCGTGCCACCAAGTAATTCACCTCCATATTCTCTTCATTAACCAATACCCTATAAAAGGCCATGGATTCAACCCCGAAGAAGCACAACTCCTTTAGCCAATCAATTCAATAGTCTCCAAATTTGGGGGGGTCAAAAAGTAAAATAAAAAATATACAGCACCAAATTAGAAAAATGTCTTCATCAAAGGGGTCAATTGTGTCATTTTTTGTGCTTGTCTTCCCCCTTCTAATGGGGGTGGTTTCTGCAAATAGTTATGGATATGGGTATGGAAATGGTCCAAAACCTAAGGTTGAGAAACCTAAGATGGAGGAGGAGAAGAAGGTTCCTTGCACAATTGGGGTTCAAGGTCTTATTTATTGCAAATCAGGCCCCAAACTTATCCCCATCAAAGGTAAAAATTACATTATATCAATTTAGAATAATTACACTTTGTACCCTCTATGTTTTATTTATTTTCAATTTGTCCTTTAATTTTGATCAATTTGAGTTTAACACATGTTATTTAGGCCGATGGCGGCCCAAATCCTCCCTCAACTTTTGATTTTTTATTTTTTTAAAATTTTGACCCTTATATTTTTATAAAAAATCAATTGAATCCTTAATTTTTTTTAATTTAAGTTTCCCTTGATTTGTATAAATATTTAATTAAAAAATTAATCTCCCCAAATCAATTTTCTATATCTGCCACTAGATTCGATAACATCATAATCAAAGGTAAAAAAATCACGTTATCATGTTTTAGAATAATTAGACTTTGTACCCTCTATGTTTTAGTTTTTATTAATTGGTCCTTTAATTTTGATCAATATTGGTTTACCACATGTTATTTAGGTATCTAATTTTTCATATATCGATGTAGTGCTTTTTGCACTTTGCACCCCTAAAATTTAAGAGAAATTTCACTTTAACCCATGTTCTTTCAATTTGAATATATTAAATCTTGAAGTATCCAAATCGTATCAAGTCAGTCCTACCATCATTTTTTATTCCGTGTTTGACATGTGAGCTACTAGCTCCATGATCATTACCTCCCATATCATTTAGAATAGAGAAAGGGTTTGATGGTTTAAGATCAGTCTGAGTCACCCTCTTCATTATCTCCTTACCCATGCGGTTACGCTGGTTAGGGGACTGTCATTCTTCTCCTCCTTGGCAGCACCACCAATTTTTCCAAACGTTTTACAGGTTTCATAATAAAAATGATATAATTACCTATTTGGTCTGATTTTATACGATTTCGATCTAAATCGATAAAACTAAAAAAATAACATAAAATATTAAAAAATGAAAAAATATTTTTTGATTTTTTTTTTTTTCTCTCTTTATACAGGTGCTGTGGCGCGAGTAACATGCATCGCCGTCGACGACAACGGCTACGAATCGGCGCCGTTCTCTGCCCTGAGCTGTCCGACCGACGGCAAGGGTTACTTCTTCGCCACGCTAACCCCCAACGGGGTTGAACAACAATGGAAGATCAAAGAGTGCAAGGCCTTCCTCGAGAACTCGCCGTCCGACACCTGTAGGGTTCCGACCGACTTTAAGGACGGCATCGCCGGCGCTTTTCTCGGTAATTACCGATTCGTCGCCGACAAGAACTTGAAGCTCTACTCCGTTGGCCCCTTCGTCTATACCGCAGAGGAGCCCAAACCCGCCGTATCCAACGGCTATTAGATTCAATTGCCGGCGTCACACCGTCGAGTCTACTGCCGGCGCATTTTTATTTTTATTTTTTTGAAATTTCAATTTCCTGGGTGTGAATTAATTTTTTGTGATTTTTTTATTATATAATTGTTTTACTTTTATTTTTATTCTTTTAATTTCCATATTGTATTATCGACAATTGTGGTAATATAAGTATTATTAAAATGGGTGATTTTTAATTTTTTTTAATAATAAACATTAACCACCGTTGAAAATATTCACTACATCATTATCACTACGACAAATATTTGATATCAACATCGCCACCACAACAAATATTTGTTACTAACACTGCTACCACAATAAAAATTCAATATCAGTGATATGCCACAACAAATATTCACTGTTTCTACAGTAAATAATTAAAAAATTCAAACAACAAATATCTAGTTCAAATTAAATAATAATAATATTTTTTTAAATAAAAGTGAAAACAAAAACAAAATCAATCTCATTTTTACACAAGAAAAACAGAATACATCAAATCAAACACCATCACATTACAATAACTATTTAAAAACAATAACAAATATTAAAAAATACAATAAATATTACAGAAACAGACAACAAATTTCATTAAATCAAAAGCAATCCGAACAAAAGAAAGAACTCTATATATTTTCAGATCTCAGATGTTACTGGACTGATAAACAATCGAAATTACTTTGGCTATTTTAAAAAATATTACAAAAAAATAAAATAAATTTTGGAAACCGGATTAGCTTATTAGCTCCACGAGGTATGGTTTCCAGATCTTGAGAGAAGAGAGAGAGAGAGAGAGAGAAGAAGAAAAAAAAAAAAGAGGAGGAAGGTGCCTACAGGGAACAAGATCTGGTTGCGCGATGTTTGTTTGCTTCGATGGAGATCAGGCTCTTTCCTCTTGCGACAGTGGCCAGATTCGGTGGAGATCAGGTTATTTGTTTCAACGTTGCGACGGTGGCACAATGAATTCGGCCAGATTCGATGGGGTTCGAGCCAGATCTAGTCCGAAGACCACCACCATCGATAATCTGGTGGTGGCAGCAAGATAGAGAGAGAGGGCTTGTGAGGGTAAAATGACCGGCATGAACATGGTTCGATGATGGTGGTGGCGCGACGAAATTTTGGTATAGAGAGAAACAAAGTTATGGGTTGGAAGAAATAATTAAGGAATAATTTTTGGTGTTATTCAAAAAGGGTAATTCTAGAATTTTGATTTAAACTTATGGGTGTTTCTTATTTTTCTTAAATGATATTTTATTTTTTATTTTTTTATAGTTCCAAATAATTCTATTAAAATTATCCTGATCTTTTTTATTTAATTATTATCATACAGTAAGGTAATGATCGAATTAGTTTATACGCACCTTGATTAATTACCTCCTCAAGCGATTTTAAGTGTGCACTCTCCGATATCCGTCTGGTGCATTCAAGGTTAATTCACAAGGTAATAAAAACTAATTTTATTTAAGTTAAAATTTAAAATTTAATTTAATAATTATTATTTTAAATGATTTAATCCCTATTATAAATGGTATAAATTCCACATAATAATTTAAGCAGGTCAAAAGCAAAGACCAAATGTATAATTTACCTTTTTTAATTAAATAATTAATATTTTAATCAACATTTTCTCTAATAAATCTCCATCAATTTAAGATACAAATGTTTTATTCGAACTGGCCTCTGAAGATGGAGACGATTGAACCGCACAAGAAGTTTCTCCCTTCAAAACACAAACCACCTACACAATAAAAAAATATACTTATTAAATAAATAATAATAATAATAATAATAATAATAATAATAATAATAAGAGGTTTTTTTTTTTCTTTGCACCCCTGAATTTATCGAGAAATGCCACTTTAGTCCATGTACTTTCAATTTGAAAGTATTAAACTTTGAAGTATCAAAATCATGTCAAGTCAGTCCAAATCGATAATTTTGTCATTTTTTATGACGAAAATCATCCACATGGGTAAATTCCGTCATAAAAATGATGGAATGACTAATTTGATAAAATTTGGATACTTCATGATTTTATTTTATTTTTTTATTTTTTATTTTTTATAAGCAAAACTTGATTAATAAAAGGGAATGGTTTCTCTTACTACTCGACAAAAGCACGAATAAAGTCCACCTTATTGATTTACAACATATATCTCAATACATCTCACTATCATTATCTAGGGAGCCATATCAACATAAAACACAATTGAATATTTTAGGATTTAATGTGTTCAAATTAAAAAGATAGGGATTAAAGTAAGATTTTTCTAAAAATTCATGGGTGCAAAGTGCAAAAATCTCTAATAATGAGAGTAATAATAATTTTGGCATGCAAAGTAGGCATTATATTATTGTACCTTGCTCATGCAAGCCTGTGAAACTGACGTAGTACTACTGTCAATGCAGTAAGCAGCAACACCCATAACCCTAAAGACACTATATATATCCTCGTATTCATTGTTTTCTCCCATTAACTCATGGTATGCTCCCTTCACAAGCAACGGTCGAGCCTAATTTCAAAAAATAAAAAATAAAAAATAAAAAAAACTATATATATATATATATCCCATATCAAATGTAGAAGAAATTAATGGTCAGACTATAAGTGTGAGAAAAAATCTCAGCTCATAAGTTAGCTTTTGCGGTAAAGAAGCCCAAGATCACCTTATACTGGTATCAAATCCCAGGTTACAACAACTCTAACCCAATAGTCACAGAAGGAGAGATTAGTCGACGATTAGCTGACCAAAGACCCAATGTGTAAATGAGAGATTGTTGGGTTTGTCCCACATCGGATATAGAAAAGATTGGTGATCAAATTATAAGTGTGAGAGAAAATCTCAGCTTATGAGTTAGCTTTTAGGGTAAAGAGATGTCTAAGATCACTCTACACTGGCATTAGAATGCAGGTCACAACAACTCTAATCCAATAATCACAAAGAGAGATTAATTCAGGATTAGTCGATCAAAGACCCGATGTGTAAAGGGGAGATTGTTTGGTTTATCCCACATCGAATGTGGAAGAAACTGATGATCAGATTATAAATAAATGCGAGAGAAAGTTTAACTTTTGGGTGGAGAGCTCAATACTATGATGGTTAATTTGTTCATGTACTTTAATTGATCTTGCTTTGAATTAAACAAAACCTATAAATTAACTTCTTCTTTTTTCACTTATACTAAATTGGAAAATAAATTTTATTTTTTGTTTAATTTGACGAAATATGCTAAAAAAAAATAGGTATTTTTTATTTTATTTTAAATTACGCATGATATGGATAAAAAGATTATTTGTTTCGATTTTTATTTTATTTTGTATATATATATTAATAAATATATAAAAATTAAATTATTCTATAATTTTTTAATTTTATATATATATATATATACTCACCCATTGAAGCAAAACATCATTGTCTCCGGGGAGAGGTTTTCTGCAAAACAACCTCAATAGCAGAATCCCAAATGAATGTACGTCTGATTTTATGAAACCCAATGTTCCACTGTCCAAACGTCGATCATCATGCCAACACCTTTTTTTTTTTTTTTTTAATTCAAAAAACAAAAAAGAGGGTTATTGGTGAATGGTCCACGAACTTAAAATTTTACCTTATGCAGGTCATGCGTTATACTAATTTTTTCAAAAGTCCAAAGTTATTGTACCTCATAAAAGTCAATGTAATTGTTTTATGTAAAAAATTACAGTAATTTTTACGACGTGCAATGATTTTTGTTTTTTAATAGAATTATTGGATTTTTGAAAAAATTACTGTATCAAACATAAATAGTGAATTATAAATAGTGAATTATAAATTTTGAGTTACAAATAAGAGCAAAAAAGAAAATTATAGATGATACAGACCTATCATTTGAGATTGGCGATGATTGTTCATGCTGTAACCACTTAGATTTTCCGAAGTAAGTTATCTATTCATTTTATCACAAAAAAAAATATAAATTAAATCTCTCTCTCACACACACACATATAGAAATCCCATGATTTTCATTTTTTTAATATTATTTAAAAAAAAAACTTATTTTCCGACAAAAAATGAGAGACTAACCATCTGTTTGATAATATAATTCAACACTTAAAACTGAAAATAGTAAGTTTTTATTTTCAAATAAAATTTGTTTAACGACAAAATGAAACAACTATTATTAATATAAATATTATTTAAAAATTTTTAAAAAAATTTCAAATTTTAAGTGATGAGTAACTCACTTATTATTATTTTCACAAAATTATCAAATATTTATACATAATCAATATTCAACATCAGTACTATAAAATATTAAAAAAATATATAGACAAATAATTATGAATAGAATAAATATAAAATTGAAAAAAAATCGACAGAAAGTTGTAGAGAGAGGATAGTTGTAAAAATGATTTTAAGTTCAAAATTTGTGTAAAGATAATTTTTTAGGATTAATTATAATTTTCTTTTTATAATTTGACCGAATTGTAATTTATATCTCTATAGTATTTTCGTCAGCACTTACCTTCTTATGGTTCAACTCAAGTACAATGGTTAAATAATTAATAGAATTTTACCAAATGACTAATTCACCCTTATAACTGACCCGACCTACCTGAAAAGAAAAAAAAAAACCAATCCAACCCGACCCAGGGAATAAAGGAAAGGAAAAGACAAGAAATCTTATCGAATATTATCCGTCCTGACTCGACTGGTGGTATAAATGGCAATTTATGTTAAATGATGTATTAATTTTGACTTTTTGAAGTTTGACAGCTAATTTTAACGAACAATATAATCGTTGTACTTAATTATGAACTACAAGAGGTAAGTGCTAAGTAATGAGTTTACACTCCTGTCATTTCGACAAATACCAAGGTCACCCCTATAATTATTACTTGAGAAACCCCTTATCATATTCTATTGAAAAAAATACGCTTGCAATATTTTTTTTATTCTTTTATTTTCTATTTTTCACTCGCTATCTTCTTTATTTTTTTATTTTTATTTTTTTCTTTTATTTTATTTATGTTATTTTTCTATATGGTGTTTATAGAAAAAAATTAAAAAAAAAAATTAGAAAAAAATTCATAAAATAAAACAAAAACCAAACCAAACTTTTACTCTTCTTATTTATCAAATCCTATTTTTTGAATTTTTTTTTAACTTTTTTCATTTTTATTTTTGAATTTTTTATTTACCCAAAAAAAAATTAAAAATACAGAATAAAAAAAAATTAAACTAAAAAATAAAAAACAAGAGAGATATATAAAGAGTAGGAAAAATATGAAATAATTAACAAAAAAATTATCTTGCAAGGATATTTTTAAAATTTTAAATAGAGAGAGAAAGTCAAACAAAACGCATTTTTTGAAGGGAAAAAAAAAAAGGAAAGTTATAAAAATTATTTTAAAAATAAAAAAAAATAAATGCATTTAAATAATTTATTACCAGAGGATGAAAATCGCGTCTGATGAAGATACTGCATGGGTTTAAGTGGCCATGAACGATGGGGCTACGTGGACATTCTTCATGCATATATCGAAGCCCCTCTGCTATTCCTATTGCTATCTTCATTTTCTCTTCCCATGTTATGTCTTTTTCCCTTAACCCTACTACATCAACAAGTGCCAAAAAAAAATAAAAAAAATCGACGATTAATCCTATTTTTAGGGTCTAATCAGCAATTAATCATTTTTTATTATTAGATTTTGATTTAGTCCCTTAAATTAGATTTCACTTAAGTTTTAATCCCGCATTGCAGGGATTGTAAGAGCAAGACAGAGATTGTAAGAAAAAAATTCGGTTTTATAATAAATGTTAGTTACATCTAATGAATATTAGTTATAATTTAATAATTATTATATTTTTACATATATCTGTGTATTTTTGGTTAAATGTACTTATATAATATTTGTGAGATTTGATAAATATTAGACATAGAAATTAGTTTAATATTAATTATATGTATTTGTATACATTTAGTTACATGTTACTAATTACATATATTTTGTGTGATTTTTATTACATCTAATAAAATTTTACACACAAAATTGTTACATGTTACAAAATATAATAATATTTGTAATATGTAACAAAATTTTATACAAACTTGTTACATGTAAATCACACAGGCGCGTGTGCAGGGCTTCCGTCTTTTTAAAATAAGTGGGACTAAAACAAAAGTTTCTTCCGCCTTTAGGACCTTTTACAAATTAAGGGTGAAATAAGGGACCTCCCACCAAATGTCCCAAAAAATAATTCAAATAGGTGTTTTTTTTTAATGATCCAAGTTTTGCAATTCATTATTCATCTAATCCATTCAGTACAATATTCTTTTGAGAAATTTAATAATTTTATCAAAAATTCAAAATTACTGCACGTTATAAAAGTTATTGTAATTTTTTACATAAAAAAATTACAGTGACTTTTATGTAATACAGTAATCTTAGACTTTTAGAAAAATGATTGTAGTGCTAATACATTTTTAAAAAATTTAAGTAAACTATTCACAAAAATCTCCTAAAAATAATGATATATTTGGGGGAAGTTAATGGATTATTTGCATAATACAATATGAAACTAAAAAACTTCTGGTTTTTGAAGTTTTTTTTTCGATTTTCTGTACAAAAAATAAAAAAATAAATGTGACAATAAAGGAAAAATATAATTCAACACAATAATTTTTCTTTCAAATTTTTTGGTAAAAACAATAATTTTTCAAAATCAAACGTAAGGGCAACTTAAAACATATTTTTAAATACCGTCATCATTTATAATATAGAAACATTTTATTAATTCGGTTTTTTTTTTAATAAAATTAGGGTTTCAAGGTATACACGGATTTCCAGGATAAAAAACATGAAAACCCAAGAGGTGTTAGTCTCAATCAGGGTTCGATTTTACCGTAGAACATTCCGGGAATTAAATTTTGAATTTAATCATGAATACACCAGGCTGATGTGGGGGAGTGCGCCCTTAAGAGTAATTAGTCGAAGTGCGCGTAAACTAGCTCCGACACACCTTACCCAAAAAAAAAAAAAAAAAAAAAGTAATGTTAGAGAGAGAGTCATACCATTCATGATTGTGCCCAAAGTCCCTCTCCCTGGAAAAGGGAAGACCAAGAAGGTAGAGTTCTCACTTTTATGGTACCCAATCAACCTCAATATATTCTTATGGTGCATTGCTGAAGCTGCCTTCTTCTCCAACTCAACCACACCACCTGAATCTCCCACAAATTCCTCAACCACCACAGATCTCTGATGCCCACCCAAGTACCCTCTATAAGCTGTAAAACCCATGCTAGGGTTTGCATGAACAAATGTCTCAAACCCTCCTGTTATCTTAGATATCAGTTCCCCTTTCAGTTTCAATGGCATTCTTAGAGAGAGAGAGAGGTGCAAATCATTGGAGAAAATATTCGGTGGTCTTGGTTCTTCGAGATATTCTGACCCTTCATCTAGCTTTAGGGTTTTCAGAATGCCTTCTTCTTCTTGTGATTCAATAATGGCAAGCGAAGTTGCCGATTCTTGGCTTGTTTCTTCCTGGTTATCGTCGTTGTCGCTAACAAAACGTATTTTGCAATTTGATTCCCCTACGTAAATATCGTTGTCTCTCGCAAATGATCTACATAAAAAATATATATACACATAGAAATTATCTAAATTATATATATATATATATATATATATATATATATATGTGTGTGTGTGTGTGTCTTTGCATTGTTTGGAAACCCTAATAACACAGTATGTTTCCAATTCTTGGTTTGTTTCTTCCTTGTTATAATTGTCGTTGCTAACAAAACTTATTGTGCAATTCGATTCCTCTAAATAAATATCGTTTTCTCTGGCAAACGATCTACATAAAAAATATTTATAGAAATTATTGAAATTATATATTACTATAAATTTAACCATAGATATATATGCCTCCGTTGTTTGGAAACACTAAAAAAACAATATATTTCCGATTCTTGGTTTGTTTCTTCCTTGTTATCATCGTCATTGCTAACAAAATGTATTTTGCAATTCGATTCCTCTAAATAAATATCGATGTCTCTGGCAAACGATCTACATAAAAAATTATATATAGAAATTATCAAAATTTTATGTGTCTATGTGTGTGCGTGCTATTTGGAAACTCTGAAAAAACAGTATGTTTAGGATTTAGAAATTATCTAGTAAACGATCTATCTATATATATATATATAAATTATCGAAATTATATATATGTGCGCGCGGATCTTCGGGTGCGCTGTTTGGAAACTCCAACAACACATTATGTTTCCTTAGAGTATAAAATTTTTGTAACAAGATAAGCCAAAAGTGAATGATTTCATCTTTCAAACGTTGGATCCATAGGAAAATTTGATCAAACAAAGTGTAAATTATTGTTTGGGTGGGTGGGGAGGGCAAAATCGACCTTTCAACTACAATCCATGTAGCCTCATTGTTTCTTGCTTCTTCCACTATTACGCCCTTTGGTTGACTAGTGACAGCAATTTTCACCTGAAATTTCACCTGCCAAAAATCAAAAGAAAATTTAAGATCATATATATATATATAATTTTTATTTAAATCCAAAAAATAAAATTAAAATTAAATAATAGCAATAATAACAGCAACAGAAAAATAATAAAAACTTACTCCTTTAATTTCACATTTATCGTAGAACGGTGTAAATATTTCTATATAATCGCCCGTTCTCTGACCGAACTCTTGCTCGAGGAACTTAGCGAGTGGATCTCCTTCACTAATCGGAAGATTACTATTATTATTATTATTATTATTACTACTACTACTCCGAGTGATTCCAAGACAACAAAAATTCAGGTTGGGAGACGGCACCGGGACCTCAGAATTCAAAACCGCGACGACCAAAACCTCGTCGCCATCTCTGACCATAGCTCGAAGGGCAAATCGGAGCGGCCACACCCCGTTCCGGTTCCTACAAACCTTGTTTCCATCCACCACCACCACCACAATTTCCCTAACCTCTTTGTTGTTGCCTTTTCTCATCTCTCTCTATAATATGTGAATATTAACTCATCGGTTGATTGGTGATTTTTTTTTCTTCTTTTTATGATTGGGGGTGCTAGCTGGGAACCCATGGATATAAACAATAAATTAAGGGCTAATTACTTTTTATCCTCTTTTACTTTGGTCTTGTTACATTTTAATCCCTGTACTTTAAAACCCTACACATCATCCCCTTCTACTGTTGAATAGAAGAAGAAACTCATATTTTATTCAAAAAAATATAAACATACATCAATTATTTCATTTTAAAAATATATTAATTTAATATTTAAAGGTAATAAACATGAAAAAAATAACATTTTCTCTCTCAAGTTCTGTTTCTTTGTCTACTTCTATTCTATTTTTATTAACATAGGCAAAATGAAATAAAAAATTAAAATAAAGAACAAATTTGTCCATTAATTCCATGTAAAATTTCGACGAAATAATTATTTTTACCTATTTTTTAGCATATTCAGGTAAGTTAAACGAAAAAAAAATATTATTTTTCTATTGTATTGTAAGTATAGAAGGGGAAAAATATATAGTTTTCGAAAGTAGAGAGGATGAAATAAAACAATATCAAAGTATAAGGGGGGTAGAAAGTGTAAGCAAATCCATTAATTAATGTTGTGTTCTTGTGCTTTGTGTTCTTGAATTTGTCCAACAATTTTTGTTTTATTGTATCATCTTGAGCTATGTTTCATGTTGGATTAATCGATAGTTTTTTTTGGCTCTTTTAATGACACGATTTTTCGCATCACATTGACCCCTCTTGGCGGCATCTATTATTTTCTTGTTCTTGTCGAGCATGTAAGGGATTAATTAAATATCCATATTTAATTTGAATTTTAAATTATAGAGAGAGAGAGAGTTCAGATGAGATAACAGAAGCTATACCCAAGAGGTGTTAGTCCGGTTGGAACAAAAGGGTAGAAACTCGTTTGATTCTGATTTCCACTAAGAATACGAACCATGAAGGCATAGCCTAACGATCCTTTAGACCTTATGAATTTGAAGTTAGACGTGTCAAAAAAGTTACCACAGGGATAACTGGCTTGTGGCAGCCAATAGTGACATTGCTTTTTGATCCTTTGATATCGGCTCATCCTATCATTGTGAAATAGAATTCATCAAGTGTTTGGATTGTTTACTCACCAATAGGAAACATGAGCTGGGTTTAGACCGTCATGAGTCAAATTAGTTTTACATTACTGATGACAGTGTCGAAGTAGTAATTCGACTTAGTACCAAAGGAATCGTTGATTCGTGCAATTGGTTAATTCAACCAATGTTTAACCTTTTTGGAGAACATTTCGAGAGTTAAATCTTGAATTTAATTCTAAATGCACCAAACAGATGTGAGAGAGTATGCCTTTTATAAGATCGTCCGGTGAAGTGATTAGTCGTAAAGTGCGTAAATTGGTCTGGACACAACTTACCGTAAAATTCACACACACAAAAAAAAAAAAGATAACACAAACAAGTTATATGAGATTAAACACGTCCCCTTATGCGCATGGTGGACTTTGCCAAACCACTGTGAACAGATATCAGGGGGATTCAACATGTTCCCCACGCGCATGGTAGACTTTGTTAAACCATTGTGAATGGATGTCGAGGCGCCAACATCAGACAAGAGGCTTGTTTCTCACATTATGTAGAAACCTAATGGACTTAACTCACTCTCGAAAGATGCCTTGGCTAGATGGGGGTGGAAACTGTAAATTAAAAACATGCCAGTTAGGGTTTGCAAATTGGACCCCAAAAAGTTTTGCAATTCCTTTCTGATATATATATTAAAAATATAAATTGTTACACAAGGCACTGTAAACTGCAATTTTTTTCCTTTTTTTTCCTGAAAATAAAAAAGAAACTTCCCTTTTTACCCCTCTATGTTCAACCCCAAATATTACACTTTTGACCCCTTCCGGTACAGGGTGGTTGAGTTCTTATTGGCATTTTCCATTTTTACATTTCTTCCCCTGTTTTTTCGATTTCTTCTGTGTCTTCCCCTTATTTTTCTTGTTACCCTTTGACGGAGGAGGAGGAGGAGGAGATTTTTTCTTCGGCGGCGGTTGAGGTTTTCCGGGGGATTTTTTGGGTGGCGATGGAGATTGTGGTGGGGGCTTTTTAGGCGGTAGAGGATTTTTCGCCGGAGGTTTTGGAACCGGAGATGGCTTCTGTGGTGGGGACTTTTTAGGCGGTAGAGGATTTTTCACCGGAGGTGTTGGAACTGGAGATGGCTTTTGAGGTGGGGGCTTTTTAGGCGGTAGAGGATTTTTCACCGGAGGTGTTGGAACTGGAGATGGCTTCTGAGGTGGCAATGGGTTTCCGGGTGCTGCCGGACCAGATTTCTGACCGTTACAGGGCGTCGGATTCTGTCTGCCGGTGAAGGAGGCTTTGGCGTTTTCGCAGGAGGAAGTGAGGGCAGAAAATTTTGTGAGACCGACGGCCGGAGCGATGTCGATGTTGGATAGTTCGACCCCGGTGCAAGGGACGGCGGAGCTGCAGTGAAGAGTCACGGCGGCGAGGGAGGTCGTCGTACCCCTGATGTTCCTGAAGTGCACATCACTGATCTGCACATTTGATGCCTATAGAAAAACAAAAGAACAATAATTTTATCATTTCATTATAAATTTATTCGCTCAAATTTTATATTTATTTCATTCCTACAAAAATAAAAAATGTTCTTAATAATTTTCGATGCAAAATAAGTTGTATTCAGCATGTTGTCGTCTAAAAAGGATATTTTTTTCGTTTCGTTACTCCACCAACCGTAAGTTATTTTTTTGTGACATTTTTCTGATAACAATTCGTTTAAAAAATAAGAGAAAAAAATCTAAATCATAGTTCGTAAAAAGTTTCGTAGATTCAGTAGACTGATAAAATAGCGAAAATATTGTCAGAAAAAGATCACGTGTTGAACATATCTCATTTTCCTTTTAAAATCATTAACGATTTTCAATTTTTAAGGATTGAATTGAATCTAAAATTTAAGGGATTAAATGTGTAATTTAAAAAACCTCAGTATCCACGTAAACACCCACTTGATATTTTTTCAACTCAAAATATATTTTCCCCAAAATAAATGGTAATTAGGTCTTTCTCTTTTAGAAAAACCAATTTTTTTTTTTTTAAATAATAGTATTAATAAGGATATTTTTTTGAACAATTCACGCGCTACAATAATTTTTCCAAAAGTCGAAATTAATTGTAATACATAAAAATTGTTACAATTTTTTCATGTAAAAAATTATAGTAATTTTTATGATTTGTGAATTTTTGAAAATTAATTATAATACATAAAAATTACTGTAAATTTTTCTTGTAAAAAGTTATAGTAATTTTTACGGCGCATAGTGATTTTAAAAATTTTTATTGTAAAATTGAATTACAAAAAAAAATATTGTAGCGCGTGGATTGTATAGACTAAAATTTAGCCGTACTTACTCCTGATCCGGCTCTGCCTTGGTAGTTTTGATCGATGATGATGGGGTTTTGCACATGATTCATGATGATGTCTTGATAAACGATGCTTGACGCCGTTAGTTTTGGAGAGTTATGAACGGACTTGATTCTCGCTCCGTTAGTTGTCCCCGTTAACGTACAATTTGTGACCGTTATACCCTTTACATTTTGCTCCCCCGCCCTCTTTCCAAGACTCCCAATACTGTCAATTTACACCCCAAAAAAAAATTAAATTAATTCAAGTCATTAATTATTTAAATAATATAAAAAAAAAATATTCCTTCAATTTGTAAATTATGTTATTTTTTAGTCTACATGCAATTTTTTAGTAAAATTAAAATTAAAAAAAAAAATTAAAATTTAATTAATTTAAAATAATTATATGTTTCTCAGACCAAATCAACATGTAAATTTAATTAAATCATAAATAAATAAAGGGTTAATAGTACTTTACTCCCTGTAGTTTGGAAATCGCCACTTACCTTCCTGTGGTCAAATATTTGTTGCATTTACCTCCTATATCAGGGGGTAAGTGATTTGAAAATCTAACCACAAGGGAGATAAGTGGCGATTTTCAAATCACAGGAGAGTAAGTGCAAATCGGTCAAACTATAGGGGTAAAGTTTAATTAACTCATAAATAAATAAATAAAAATTAATTTATTAACAATAAAATAATTTAGACAACGGAATGGAGAACTTTATTTTTAAAATAAAAAGACTTAAACTAGGTAATTAATTATTTTAGTTTTATTTCGCATATTTTATTGTAAAATTGGAGTAAAATATATTAATAAAAAATTAACTAATTTGAAATAATTATAAATTGTTTGTCAAATAAACAACAAGTAAATTTAATTAAATCATAAATTAATACAAAAATATAAAACATAATTTATAAAAAATAAAATAATTTAAACAACCAAATAAACCCTAGATATGTCTTCTCTAATTTGATTTCAATATCAAAATAAAAATTACAATATATTAATATTTAAATTAACAAATTAATCATTTTTTATATTTCATTCACATCCTATTTTCTCATATTATTAGAATAAATTATAAATTTTAACTAATTTAAAATAATTATAACTTGTTTGTCGAAGAAAAAATAAATAAATAAAATTAATTCATGGATAAATAAAAATATATAGAAAATAATTTATCAAGAATAAAATAGTTTAAAACCCTAAATATATCTTCCCTAATTTAATTTAAACATCAAAATAAAAAATTACGACAAAATAAAAAAGATAATAAATATAATTAAATCATAAATAAATAAATAAAAATACATAAAAATTAATTTATCTAGAATAATATAATTTAAAACCCTAAATATAATTTAATTTCAAAATCAAAATTAAAAAAAAAAAAAGTTATACAAAAATTACAATATATAAATATTTAAATGAACTAATTATTCATTTTTATTTTTAGTTCACATCCTATTTTCTCATATAATTAATTCAATTAATTTTAAATAATTACAAGTTATTTGTCAAACAAACAAAATAAATATAATTAAACATAATTAAAATACATATATAAATTAATTTATCAAAATAAAAATATATATAGTATACCTGATGCCGTGACCTGGGCCACAAGTAACTTGAAAGACGTTAACGTTAACGCTGCCCTCGCCGATGGAGATGCAGTCGTCGCCTGTACCGATGGTAGACCTAGTGATGTTAATCCCATTGGTCCTGCTGATGTGGATGCCGTCGGTGTTGGGGCTCTCGTCGGGGGCGGTGATGTGTAGGCCATCAAGTGTTACGCCGTTGCAATCGTTGACTTTCATGTGGTAACCTTTGCTGTTCACGAATTTTACCCCGCGCATTACAAAGTTGGTCATGAATTTCACCACAAGAGACTGTGTCACCCATAAATAAATAAATATTAAAATCAATAAATAAATATTTTTTATTTTTTCAAATAATTTTTATTGGATTTAATAGGAATGAAAAAAAACTTTAAATTAAAAAAATTATTTTTTTCAATTTAGGTGTGTATATTTTAATTTTTAAGGAAAAATTATCACTATAATTAAGATTTCAGTAATTTTTAATCTAGAGAGAAACTAAACGGTGTTTGATCAAAATGATATAATGTTAGAACGATATTTTACGAATGCGAGGGGAGAATTGTGGTTGTCAATAAAATGCCGGTTGGGTAAATGCAAATACCCAAATATAAAATAACAAAATTTAATTTTTTTTCTTAATTTAATTTTAATTTTTTTATAATAAAAATAAAAATAAATTAACATTTTCTCTCTTTATTTCAATTTCTATTATTTTTTAAAAACAAAATAAGATAAAAATTTAAATAAGAGATTTTTGCACTTTGCTCTTATTTTTTTAGAAAAATTCCATTTTAACTTCAGTACTTACATTTTGAACACATTAAACTTTGAAGTATTCAAATTGTGTCAAGTGAGTTTAAATCGTTAATCGCCTCAATATTTTTGACGAAAATCACCCACGTGTCAAGCATCGAACGGGGAGTTGTAACTTACATCAGGGAGCAAGTTATTACAATCGCTGCCCTTGCAAGCGTTGGATCTCCAATTGGCTTCGCCCTGGCCGTTGATGGTGCCGCCGCCGGTGAGAACCATGTCAGTGACCTTCTGGATGGTGATCCAAACACCCATGCTGAAGTCACTGAGATCGGTGCTGGCCAACAGGTTACCATCCAGCTGTACCGTCACCTTACTCGTGCATGGCCCCATGAATACCACCTCACCGGCCTTGAAGTTCCCCGTCGGTATCACCAGCTTCGCCGTCGTCCCCGTCGATTTGCATGCCGCGTTCCATGCCCTTATCAACGCCTGCACTCTCAGAAGAAAGGGAATTCTTGATGAGTTATTTACATTTACCTACCCCCACAACTTCTCTATTTTACTTTTCGTCCAAAAAAGTTTTTCATGCATTTGAATTGATTGTTATCTAGAGATTTTATTTTTTTTTTGGTCCAAGATTAAACTCTAGACCAATTAGGTTGGAACCTAGTCATTGTCTGTATAGACACCTCTGTACATCTCTCTCTATATATTGTAGGTTTTATACACATCAATACAATCGTCTTATATTCTCTTAATATTTTGTCTTTCAATTATTTTAACATGGTCAGAACCAAAGTTACGAAAAATTCGCCTCTTTTCATTGGTAATCAAATCTTTCATGCAAACCAAGAGTTGCACTTAAAAAAAGGTGTTTGATTATTGTCTCACATCGATCATTTGTTTCTGTATGTGTATTTTTCTCTCTTTTTCTTCTTCTTCTTCTTTTTTTTTTTTTTTTTTTTAAATTATTTGGTTATCCTTCAAATAAGTCCCATGCAATATTTTGTTTATATTTTTTTCTTTGTTTTTTTCGTTAAATTTTTAATATCTAATAAATTAAATTTACCTAGTACAAAAATTTACATTAAATATCATAATTGACCTTCACAAAAACATAGATAAGAACTAATTAATAAGTTAATAAAGATTAAAAAATAGATAAAAAAGAAATTACAAAATAAAAATAAGAGACAATATATATATAATTTTCTTTTAGTCGGGTACCGGTCGGCCGGAGGAGACTCACCAAAGCATTATCAGACTTGCCGTCGGGCTTAGCTCCGAACTGGGTAACATCAAAAACGCCACCGCCGCCAGGTGCCGGACCCGCGAAGACCCCGGAGGAGATCAACAAAGCTAATTTAATCAAAACCAGAATAGCTTTGACATTTACTCCTCCATTTAGGGCCATTTATTTTTTTAATCCCCCCTCAACCTAACAAATTTTTTTCAGTAATGAAGAATGGGCATTTATTTATACCCCCAAAAAAAGGAAAAAAAAAATATAATTTGTGCCCAAAGGCTTAATTTTTTTTTATTAAATGGTTGGTTCTATTTTCTTCCCTCTTTATAGAAAATCTTGTTTGTGTGCATGGATTCCAACCGTTAATGGTTAGTTTTTTATTTGTGATTATTCCTTGAATTTCGCATTATTTTTAGAATCTTAGCATTTTTATTTATTTATTTATTTTTTGGGTTTTTAGGGTCCCCCAAAAAATAAAAATAATTTTGTCTATTTTAATCCATTTTTACAGATAGGGTTTAGGTTAAATCGGCACAAAAAAATGTGACCTTAGGATTGAAACACTTTGCATGCAATGTGTCACGGTACTTGTCCAGTATTTGTTTTCGTACATGACCGCCTGTAACCTATTTCTTTTGTTTCTAACTAGACTAGTTTAGCTCCGTGTACTCTTTTTTTTTTGTAAAATGACCCAATTATGTTCCTCGAGCATAATAATGTCAATTTGTGTCACTTTTATTTTATTGCTTGACTTACAATATAGGAGAACATGTTATTGTAAATTTTTTACACCTTGTAGTTTCGGTATTGATACAATTATTGTTGTTTTTGCAATTGTATTATCACTACAGTGTTTTCATGTACTGCATGTTGTGGTGATCAATATTGTAAGACCCAGTTTAAAAAAAAAAAAAGGATGAAATGAGAAAAATGAGAAATTGGGGTTGGGGGGGGGGAGGGGGGAGAAAGAGTATTTTTGTTCAGATATTTTAAACAAACAATTATATAATTATATATATATATATATATATATATATATATATATATATATATATATATATATATATATATATATATATATATATGTGCATGTGTGTTTGTGCCGTGAGCCATGCCGGGAGAAGGAGAGGGGAAGGGGGCAACGTGACATGATTCTACTCCATTAATTCTTTGATATATATATATATATATATGTATGTATAATTGAGGTTAGGAAGGGCAACGATCATTTGGGAAGAAACAAGAAAAGGAGAAAGAGAAAGAGAGAGAGAGAAGTGAAGAGGAAGAAGAAGACGTCGGAAGGGTTGCCGGAAATCACTGGTGCAGGTTCAGGGTGTTTTCTCAAGGCTGAGAGTCGTTTGGGTTGTAGGGGTGTGCAAGTGTGACATGTTCTGGGGTCATATGGAAGCAGGAATGTGTGGGTGAAGTATTGTGCCCTGTTTTTGCTGTTTAGAGTCATAACCGATGGTTTGGGGTATTATTTTAGTGGGTGTTTTAGCTAGAGTGAAGGGAATGAGGTTGGTTTTATCATTGTAAACTTGGGACGGTTGATCGTGAAGGTGGAGTGAATGATTTAAGGGCCGGAGTTGGTGATGAGAAAGAGGAAGAAGACTGGTCTGTTCTGTTCTGTTCTGTCAGGGACGAAGCCCGAACCGCTTAGGCGCTGGAAGATCGCTCAGGCGGTAAAACGACAGAGAGCCAGAATCGTGTGATCGCTTAGGCGGTGGAAGATTGCTCAGGCGGTAAAACAACAGAAAGCCAGAATCGCGTGATCGCTTAGGCGGTGGAAGATCGCTTAGGCGGTAAAACAATAGAGAGCCAGAATCGCATGATTGCTTAGGCGGTGGAAGATTGCTCAGGAGGTAAAACAACAGAAAGCAAGAATCGTCTGTTCGTCTAGGCGGTGTATTTCCGCTTAGGCGGTGGGGAGCAGAAGCATATACTAGGGGGGGCTTGCGAGTCCAAATTTTCAGGTGAGTGTACTGCCCTTCTTGCCAAACTATTTTCCATATAAATATGATGAGCTAGGTGTTTATTTAACTGTACGACATTTTATAAATTATATGGATCAAGCCAGTTGTGGGTGAGTTGGTAAAACGGTTTTCTATTGAAATGGTGATTTTGTCGATATTATTGAAATGGTGATTATATTATGGTCTGTCCAGAGGGTGGTCCGGCAGAGGGATAATTATTTGTGATTTGGTGATAATATTATTGAATTGACTATGCCATAGTTTATATTATGATCTGTATGGAGGGTGATCCGGCAGATGGATAGTTACTATAAGGTGATTGATGTCATGTGGTGATTTATATTATTGGCCTTCGGAGACGTCCGGTTGGCGGTGATCTACGCAGTTAGGTCCTCTAGGAAGGCATATCCTACAGATGGTTATGGTACCGTTGCAACTCCCGATCGTGAGGTTAAAACGATCACTATGGCTTAGCTGGTGGGTGTGGGATTGAGATGTGTGTTTAAATTGGGGGGTTTTATATATACTGGGTGACTTATTATTGATTTGGGTGTTTGGAAACTGAATTATACTGCTTTATTTCCATTGTTTATATGATACTAGAGATTTTACCAACTCTGTGTGGTATTTATATATTTATTCACGCTTGATCCATTTAAAGGTTGGATTTTTATAAAATGTATTGTTGTTATGTTAATAATGGTTTTTACTAAGAAGGCAGTACACTTGCAGGTACTGTAGAGAAACGTTTGTCCCCTACTGGCAGTAGGTCGATTTCTGGAGGACCATAGCGGGGAATATCTCGATAGTGATTCTTTTTGCTTTTGATTGTAGATGTTGTTTTGTAAAAGGATGAACTAGCTCTGTTGTTGTAAGAGCAAGAGAGTCTCAAGAGTAGGAGATATGTGTATTTTGTTGACTATAGTAATTAATATTCTCTTTTTGTGTAAGATATTTTAATTCAAGTTAGTCATTACTGGAAAAGTAGCATTGTTGTCACACCAGCCCACGAATATTGTGATATTGGGATGGGTTGTGACAAATATTGTTGTTTCCGCTGCTTTAGATCATCTGATCTCCAAACTTGCTACTAGACAGAAGCTTTAGTTAGAGCCGCCCGGTCTATTTTTCAGCCTCAAAGGCTTGGCCTGTGACACATTACATGAAAATGAATTAAAAAAGGTTTAATTGCCTTTTACCCCCCCTTGTATATTTTAGTTTAATTTGTTTTAATATAATTTATTTACTTTAAAAACCTACACGTCATTTCATTCTATTACTAGGTCTAGTCAGAATGCGCGTGGAGAGTTTTCAATAATTTGGAAGTGGTCTTCGATGGAGGAGAATCTTCTGAGTTCTTTATCCGTGAATCTACGATCTGACCGAGCTAACCTAAGCATTGTCCAGCCTGAGCTCCAGATGGGTACCTGCACAAGGACCTACCGGGTTGTGCCCGGCGAATTCCCTCCGACGTGAGAATAAGAGCTTGGGGGGAAAAATTTAGGAATGATTTGAATATTCTAAAAGCGATTACCCTTGTAACACTGTCCATTTATAGGAGAAAGTCTGATAAGCGTTTGGGAGATTAGGGGCCTTAAACTTGGTTATCGACCTTAACACGGCGCGTGGTAGAGAAAAAAAGCACGTGAAGGGATTGGAGCAATTGGTCTGGCCTTTTTAACGTTGATAGAGAAGTCCATGGGCCGTGCTACCAAAACTGCGGATGAACCGGCCTGGATACGAGTATGGATGCTGAAGTAGGCATATCTACCAAGGCTTCATCGGTTGGTTCCTCCTTGATTGTAGAGAGCTTTCAGACGGTAATTATCCAAATCTTGAGAAATGACCAGACTGAATATACCGAGCTGAGCAGGAACCATACTATTCATGTTGTTGATGACATGTCATACATTTGGTCTACGTGGTAGGCTTAGGTGGAGCGACAAAAGGTTTGTTTACTTTTACTCACATCATAAGTGAATAAGAATTAACATTTTTTTATTTCTCAAATTCTTAAAGCATTCAAAAAATACTCCCGAATTACTCATAAAATTTTAGAAACAAAAACGAATTTGCCAAATGCATTTCTGTAAATTAATCCCAAAATTTTGAAAGCAGAAACAAAAATCAGGGAACGGAAAATTACACTTTCATCCCCACAAAATTCCTCAAACCAAAGGAACTTTATTAATAATTTAAACAACAATACACTTTCTTCCATAATCTATAATTAGGAAGTTAAATTAAGATCAAATGGAATCCCAGTTGAATTCAACCACTCATCTCCTTCTATAAAACTCTCCACACTAAATTGATTGGCCTCAATAGAACTATTTATGACCCGATACCCGGCCCAATTGACCCGACCGCTAGTATTCGAACCCGGTCCTCTATTCAAATACTCGCCGTAGTAAAGCGTACTCAGGGCAAAATCGCCGGACCATTCCAGCCACCCTTCAGGCGCCACCAAATCTCCGATGTGCGAATGGATGAACACCGTCCGCGAGTATTCCTTCCACGGCCGGCCGAGATACGTTCGGAACGACGATTTCACCGGGATCAGATCTTCGGCGGCGGCGATTTTGCTGTTGATGATCGATATTCCGGTGTTCTGGTTCGGATCTTCTCTGCCCTGGGCGGTGAAGATGTTCCGTTGGTTCTCGTTCGGACGGCGGGCGTAGAGATTGCAGTTCTGGAAGACGGCGGCGGCGTTGCCGAAGATGAAGTCGATGGTGCCGTAGATGTCGCATTCGCGGTAGAATTGGCGGAGGGAGTGAGCGTAGAGGGTGTCTTGGTAGCCGACGAAGCTGCACTGGTAGAACGACGATAGGTCGGAGCCGCTCCGGAGAGCCACCGCCTGGTGCTTGCTGGGGCCGGCGTAATTCTCGAAAGTGATGCCTTTGGCTATGAATCCGTCGCCCACCACAGCTGCACCAAGTGATTTTGGTTAAAATTAGGGTTTATGTAAAATAATATATATCTATTTTTATTTTTTTTTATATTCTCATGCTACTCACACGGGATGAAAGACTAGCTCGTTCGAGATGAATAGCGTTTCTCCCAACAAGTACTTTTTCGCAAACTCGAACTCTTAAACTTGCAAAAACCCTTCAACAAGTGTATATATATACATACACTAGACGTGGTTGAAGGCACGGATCTTAAAAATAAATAAATATTGAACATAAAATTTTAAATTGAACACAAAGAGTGCATTATGTTGTATATTTTAAAAATAAAAAAAGTTATTTTAATAAATTTTATCCCTGTAAAAATTCAATGGCCCTACTCTCAAAAGACGTCTTGAAAAATGAGGATTGCCTTAAACTTTATATATAGGATCAGGTAACAAAAGTGTTATGAGAAATATTCCCTCAATCGCAGTGTAGACTTTGTCAAATTACTGCGAACGGATACCGAGAGACCTAACACCAGTGAGAGTGAGGGATTCAACACGCCCTTTGCGCGCAGTGTGAACTTTTGACAAACCACTGCAAATGGATATCAGGGGCCCAACATTAATGTGAGATTCAACACACCCAATATTAGACCAAAGATCTGACTCTAATAATATGTAAAACTCAACGAGTTTAACTTACTCTTTTAAGACGCATTGAACGAAGAAGATTATCTTAGACTGTTCAATGCGTCTTCTCACACGTAAAGTAAACTTTATCAAACTACTAACAACAGATATCGAGAGTCTAACATCAAAATAGAATACAATAATCTTATTTTCACTTTGTTTATAATTAAATATAAATAATATTCCAATCATCTATGTACATGTGTCTGTATATATAACTTCAAGATTTATAATCCTGAGCCAAAGATTATGTTGCTCAAACATCATCACCTGCCCCAAAAGTCAACATGATTTAATTATTTGTCTTAAATTGATAAAGTTTAGACAGCTTTCAAACAAAAATATATGATTATTATTAGGGGTTTTGACACTTTATGCCTGAAGTTTTTACCAAAATCTCACTTTGGTCCTTCTAATTTCAATTTTAATGTATAACACCTTTAACTTTCTTAATCATCCCACTAGAATCTAAGTCACTATCCCCAGTATAATTTTGGACGGACAAGAGTCACTTGTCACACACTTGATTGTTTCTAATGGGCTTTAATGGATTGATCGATTTGGATTGAAGTTGGTCGCTTATAAAACTTTAGAGTATCATATGTTCAGGAGTGTAAAAGAGCAGAGTTCAAGCCGAGCCTGCAGAGTTCAAGCCGAGCCTGATTATGTTCAAACTTGGTTTGTTCAACAATCAAATTGTTCATGAGTTTAATCGAGTTTTTTTTTTTAAATATTTATTAATTAAATTTTAATGTTTAAAAACTATATCAATAATATATATTTTTTAGTAAAATTAATTATTTATAATCGCTTGTTGAAAGTTTACATACAAAATTTAAATATTTAATTTATTAGCAAATTAAAATATAAAAAAATTAATGTAAATTTTTAAATAACATTATAGTTATTAAATAGGTTAAATAGATTTTTATAAAATTAACATTTAATTGAATTAAGCTCTAGAACGATTTGATATGTAAGATTGTACTATTAAACATTAACGATCGAGAGTCGAGATCAAAGATATGATGTTTATTTATTTAATAAACGGACTTCACTAAAAGTTTGACCGTAATTTATTTATCAAATGAACGAGCTTCGAGTGAGCTATTATTGATCTGAGTTCAAGTAATTCACGAACGTCTTGATTCGTTTACGGCCCTACGTGTTCAAATTAGAACTTATGGAGACTAAAGTGAAATAAAATAATTTTGAAACTTCAAGGGTACAAATACTTAATGTTCATGTGAGAACCATGTGGGGGGTGGTTTGTGTATTTAATTGGATCTTATGAGCACGTGCTGAGTTGTCCAGCACTCAAAACTTAAAAAATAAATAAATATATATATATTAAATTCCGACAAATTATCCGGTTTCGCCGCTTCGACGCAAGTTCGTTTTGTCGGTCATGCTATCATGCGCACTCCCGCCAATACACTCAAAAACTAAAATCACGCTATGAAATTATATGATAATATTACACTTTGACCCCCAAATATTTAAGTTGTATCTTATTGGAAACAAATTTGGTAAGAATTTGTGTAATTTTATGAGTTTAATGTTTAATTTTATTTTATTTTTTATAAACAAGAGGAAAAAATGGAACTAGCAACAAGGCGGATCGCACAAAACGTGCTTATCCACAATCAACATTCTCTCCAACCTTTCGGAAGATTCCTCAAGGTAATGCATTTCAGACCTACTGCTAGTACCAAAATGTTTTTCTATTATTTTTTAAAAATAATTTATTATTATTTGTAATTAATATCAAATAGATTCAATAACTAAGTTATGTTACCGAATCTAGAAAATTGGTTGAGGAGGGCCAAACTTATAATTTAGGGAGACTACGCTTAAAAAAATATATATATAGGGTAATAATAATAAAAAAAAATAGTAATTTTGATGAATAATTTACGAAATTAAAATTTTAGGTCAGCTGCTATAATATTTTTTTTAAAAATTTAAAATTATTGTAATATATTAATTTTTTTATAATAATTTTTAAAAAAATTTGTTGAGAACTCTTAAATTTTAAAAAATAATTTTCTAAAAACTAATCAAAATTTGTCATTAATATTTTATTTTAGTGGATCTCAAAAAGTTGTTAGTTTTAAAATATGATTTATGGAAGAAAAATCCTAATTTTTATAGCGCTTATTATTTTCTAAAAAATATATAGGATAACAATAAAAATTTTAAAGAGTTTTGGTAAACCGTCGATAAAATTAAAAAAATATTTCACTCAGTTCACATGTTATAATAATTTTTTTAAAATTTTAAAATTATTATAATAATTTTTATAGTGTACAGTAATTTTTAAATTTTTAACGATAATTTTAAATTTTTAAAAAAATTACTGTTAAATATGGGCTGCGTGACATTAAATTTTAATTTAGTCTAAATGTTGATTAAAAAAATCTAATATTTTACTAATTATGGTGATTTAGTATCTTAATTATGTTATTCAAACCTAGATCACTGACTATGGAAGAAGGTATATAATATAAACTCACCGACGGTGGCTGACCGGAAAGTAGTCCAGCCGTCGACGACGCTCCGGTTGCCTTTTATCAGTGTCTTTCCGATTCCATCTCCGACGAACATAAGCATCTTCTTCTTCCTCTCCACCTCTACATTCTCGTAGTAAGCTCCGGCCTTAATGTATATCACGAACCTCGTCGTACTCGAATTCGGCGCCGCCCTCACCGCCTCTCCGACCGTCGTGAAGTTCCCGCTTCCGTCCTTCGCCACCACCAGATCGAATTTCGTCGCGTTCACCGCCGCCTGAAGCAACGCTCTGTCCTTCTTCTTAATCCACCTCGGATAACCAGTGCGGTATTCCGGGAATGTCTCGCCGGCGGGGGGCTTCGGAGAAGACGACGACGAATTCAATTTCTTCAGAATCGCCAGAGAATTGCTCACATGGTGGGAGATGTTGTAGATTCTTCCCTCGATGAAGTTCCGAATTCTTTCCCTGCCGTACGCGAATCCGTCCAGACACGTGTACTGGTTCGTCATCGCGCCGCTCAGAAGCGTCTGCAAGTCGGCGTACCGCCTCGCCGGAATCCTCCCTTCCGACAAATCGGAAACTGCCGTTTTCAACTCGGCTACGGTGTCGTCCAGAAGCTCCACACAGTCTTCAATGGCCCTTTTGTCGCGTGGATCGAGCTTCGCGAGGTTCCGGCGAATGCCGGAACAACTGGACTCGGAGGCTCGCGCTTCTGCCACGGTGTGGTTGACGACGGCGCAGATTACATCCGGCAGAGATTTACTGTGGAGATCGGGAAATGTGGAGAGAGTGGAGACGCAGAGTTCGGGGTGGAGTGTGCCGGAGCAGGTGGCGCGTGCGACTTGGAGTTGGAGGTGGTTGTGGACATGTAAGTGTACTGCCGGAGTAGTCGTCTTTGTTAGGGTATTAACCCTAGGGTTTACAGAAGAGAATGTGAGGAAGATAATGGCAGAGAAGAATAAGACAACAAGAAAAGCTTTTTCTTCAGTTTTCAGATTATTCATTTTGTAGAGAGAGAGACAGATGGAATTTTGTAGAGAGAGAAAGAGGAAATTCTGAATGTTGTAGAGACAAGAGGAAGATAATCTCTGTGTGTGTGTGTATATATATATATAACTGAAAATACCTAATATAAATGTTAGTCCGGTTAGAAAAAAAAAGTATTCTCTTTTTATGTTAGTCCGGTTAGGAAAAAAAAAGTACTCTCTTTTTTTGTCAACCAAAATTCGATTCTTTTAAAAAATATTTTAAAACTTAAATCTTGAATTTAATTCTAAATACACCAGATCGATATAGAAGAGTGCTCTCTTAGGATCGCCTGAAGAAATGCTTTATCGAGGTGCGTATAAATTGAGTTAAACACACCTGATTGTATAATCAAATATAAATACACTATTTTAACTTGGGAATAATGTTTTGTCTAAAAGAGATTTGAAGTTGTACTCAAATGAATTAGCGATTAATATTTTAAATTTTAATTTTGGTTCAGTAAACATTTATCTAGTAAGTTGGAGTAGATAATATTGATATTGAATAGGTAAATTGGTGATTAAAAGTTTTCACCACTTTTTGGTTAGACAGAAAGGACTTTTGAGATAGCTATTAAGTAAAATGACTATGATGACGACGCTTAGGTTAAAGCTTAAATTTTTAAATTTGGTTAGTCAAACGGGTAGTTATACCATTTGACACTTGGAGATAACTAGTCCGTTGGAGTTGTTCTGTATGTCCATATTACCCTAACATTTGTCAAATTGTGTACATTTAGTTTCTTAAGTTTCACGTTTATTTCAATCTCACAATAAAAACGTATGCTCTTAATGAGTTATGCCGAAAAATAAATTTTGTTCAGCTCGTGGCATTCTAATATGAATATTTTTGTCATTTTATCACCCTATTAAAACTAAGATATTTTTTCTTTACTAATATTTTCCTAACAACAATTCGTTTGAAGAAGTGGAGAGAGAAACTTGAACCGTTATTAGAAAAAAAAATATTAGGGAAAAACGTGTTAAGTATTAATAGAGTAATATATTGATAAAAATATCTCCTTTAGAAGATCACGTGTTGAATACAACTTATATTTGGTCCAAAATCATTAATACCGTTTTTAATTTTGGAAGATTGAAACAAATGTGAAATTTGAGGGATTAAATATTCAATTTGATAAAGTTCAAGGTCTATATAAACACCCACAATATATTTTAGGGATAAAAAATGTAATTTTGTTTATATATAAATTATGTTTGTGCAATTATGTTGTCCTACTAATTACAATGATTATATATGAAAAAAAATGCAGAAAGTGCACGTGGTAGCATGTGAAAGACATATTTTCAGCTGTTTTTTTTTTTTTTTTTTTTTAATTTTTTCATTTATTAATATGGTTTCTGATTAAAAAAAATGTATGTAGATTTTTTTAATAACTTTTCATTTTTAGTTTTGTTGGCCCAAAAAGTTACCGAAGATGAGGCGAATTGGGTAGATTGAAATATATTAAGTTTTTTTAACAACTTAAAACAAATAGTCAATTTTAAACAAATTAGTACTTAGTAATCAATCGGTAAAAACGTTTTTAGCAGTTAAACGAAATATTAAGTACACAACATATGTAAAGAGAAACAGATGGAGGCCCTTGACGCTCAAATTTTATCATAGTTCGGCAAGTTATTCTTACTTATATCTATTTCTCCGAGTGAATTATACCCATACCGGAAAAAAAAAAAAAAACTCACTTGAACTAACACGCTAATTCAAATTACAATCAATTTCCTCACAAATTTCATTTCTCACAGGGAGCTTCTAACAAAACTTATAATGATCAATATAATCAACTCGGTTAACACTTTAAAAAAATAATTAACGTGTGAAATGCACAAATATTATGAATTCAGATTTAAACAAATAAGATCTGTAAATCACACGCAGTCCAGATCAAAATTTGATTTAATTTATTTAACAGAATGTTTAAGATACCATGTCTAGCACACGAGTATTTAAAAATCTAATGATTTCACAATTTAGGGCACAATTCAAATTTGGTTAAATATACCAAGATAGATGCCAACTAATCACAACTAACCAGTATCATCATAATCCATGTGTTTTGATTTGAAAACCTCATAGATAACTCATAGATAAAGTGAGCATAATGAATTTCTAAACACTCGAAGAGCACAATTTTGAAATAATTTATATGAACCCCTTTTAAAGAATCATGAAAACAAATTTCAAATATGAAAACTTTGGCAAAACACAATATTAAATGATGTCTTGAAATAATGCAATGCAATTATCCTAAACATACATTATCGTGTCTACGCATTCCCAAATCTCGTATGATTTTTTAAAATTACTCTTTTGCTAGAGATTTTGTTTTTAAAACTCTCTATCTTATTTGTGGAGTATTTGTTGTTTAATCTCTATCAAGTTATTTTTAAGTCCTTCCCGATAGTTTAGTTAAAGTTTACTGTGATATGAAATACAAATTCAATACTAATTAACATTATCTCGATAGGGAAAAGGAAGAGAGAGAGGTTGTGGCTTGGGTTCTGTGTCTGATCAGTTTCAAAATTCAAACTTGAACAACCTTCTTCATCGCCAGCGACAAGCACCGCCGCTGCAACATGGGATGTAGCCGTGTCCACCAATTTTAGGAAGAAGATCGAAGAGCAGGGATCTAAGCTAATCAAAGTTGCAGTTGGAGATTCTCGTTGACAACGATTGTTCATTGCCTTCTCTGATCCATCTGTGTTGGTCCAGCTACATATTATCGTTATCGCCCTTGCGAGTTTTGTTGGCGTCACCATTTCCATCGTTGCACCTCTAGAGTCCCTCATCTCTGATTTCGCACTTCCCTTCTGATTTTGTGGTCATGCTTCGCCGTTGCGAAACAGAAATCACGTTGTCCAGTGTTATCGTCGTTGCGAGTCTGGTTTTGTGGTCGTGTTTCACCGTCCCAAAACAAAAATCGATGGACCAACATCATATTAGGGTTTCAAGCCCGTCTGCAGTGGAATTGCGAGGCTCGTCGGTACCATCTTCCAGTCCCTTCTATAGAAGTTCTCATCTTCGATTTGATCCATACAGAGTCTCAAATCGGTTGTCCAAGCATCACCTGCCAAGCAAGCTCTAAGCGTGGCTTCCGACGGTGGGATTCATATCTGTAATTCGTTATGCTTCCCTTTTGGCAACTGATCTGATCAGGGGTGAAGACACCGCTCATGCATAATCAGGTATGTTTGGTGAACTTGTTCTCTGCTTGGATGAGGTTGGTTGTTGATTACATTGTTTTTTACACATCAAATTAATCGTTCTCGAGAGTTTGTGAATTGTTGTATTCCTAATCCTAATTCCTCTCTTTGATGGGTAGTAAAATGGAAAATTGGATGAGGAATTTTGGTGAGTCAAAAAAACAGTTAGTGTCTATCTTTGTAGATTCAATTCCAGAGAAAATGAGTAGAAGAGGACTAAAATTCATGTTTCAATGCCATGGCGTGGCGCATGATGTCTATATTCCAAAGCTGAGACGAGTCAAAACAATTTCAAAGTATGAATTTGTTCGATTTTTATATTAGTTGAAGCCTTGAATGCTATTAGAATTCTCAATGGGATTAGGGTGAATAATAACGTGATTCAAGTTTGTTTCGCAACTTGTAGTAAGCAAGCCCAAGTTTTTAGTGTGAAAAGGAAATGGGTAAGAAAAGAAGGAAACGATTTAGGGCGTGTAAGTTGTGAACCCGATATTGTTGTTTCTCCTCAAGTTAAGCTTAATTTTGCCTTAGTGGGTCGAGGTTCTAGTTCTTCTATTGTTGCATCCTCTAATCTTGGGAATTTATTTTTTGTTCGGTTGTCAAATTCACTCGTTAATAGTGATAGCTCCATCTCTAACAAGGATGTGATAAATAGAATCAAATTGGTGTTGCATAGAGTTGAAATTGTGATGGAATATGGTAAAATTTTAGGCTTGTCTATGACTTCAAATGTAGTGGAGTTCAAAGATTTGATTGTTAATATAATTATGAGAGAATAGGACAATGTGGGGTCGAATTGTATTGAAAGTGTAGTGCCTTTGGATTCAATTGATCAGGAGGATGCAATAAAGTCCACTTTAGAGGGGAATGGATCTTCTCCTAATGTTGACCAAGGAGAGAATATCTCAATCCATAAAGTTGTTTGCCACAACTCGGAAAAGGGTGAGATCATTGAGGAGTCATTTGGTCAATCTAATTCGCTTGAACCAATTGCTAAAAGTGACATTGATTTTTCGAGTAAAAAATGGTCATTCACAAGTGATTCGGATAGTAACTATGACTCAAGACTCAAGGATAAAATTGATGAGATTTTTTCTAAAATTGATAGTAAACGCCGTTTGCGAATTAAAAAGAAGATCATCACAGTACCTAAAAGGAGAGAAAAAAAGAACTCTTTGGCTGTTTGGGTGTATTAAGATAAATATTTTATGTATGCTTGCTAAAGAATCTTCTTTCCCTTTAGAAGTGTGGTTTGATTTGGGGTTGTATTGATATCGTGTCGCAATTCTTTTTTATTGCGGTCTAATTGAGTGGTTCTGTTTTTATTGATTTTATCGTTCTTAGTTTCCGGTGTATTTGAAGTATGGTTGCTTTCCTGTGGAATATGGTTTGATTTGGGTGATGTTTTGGAAAATTTCAGCCAAAGTTTGCATTGCTTAAGATTGCATAAACTAATCTCAATGGATAAGTTGGTGGAGTGGAGGTGGAGGAGCCCTGTTCATGTTTGGTGATCGTGGAGAAGGTGTAGGTAGTAGTCATACTATTTTGAAGGTGTATTGGTACTCGTTCGAGACAGGTTGAAAGCGGGTTCAATCATGATAGTGGGCTACTGTTCAATGGTCACCATTAATTGGAAGTTGAAATGAGACTTCGAGGATATTTTATATCTGAAATATAGAGTGAGGTATTGCTTGAGTTTGTTTCCTTGCGGATCAAATGTTCCTGGCAGCAACAGGGGTGTGCGCAAGGAGTCTACTACTAAATCTTCTACCTTGTGTGAGTTGGCTTATATTTAATTCTGTGTACCGTAAATATCAATTGTGTTTATTTTTGGGTGTGTATTTGTTTTCTTGGGTTTTTTGACCTAGGACCCTGGGGATACTTGGTGCTAGGTGTTAGCAGTGGGCGGACTACTGTGTTGTTGTCTCCGGGTTTGTGTGGATGTATAATGTATGTATTTTGTTTGGTGTTAAAGGTTTTTTAAACTACATGGTAGCCTTGCGTCATGTAGTAAGGGAGACCCTTCCCCTTATATCAATATAACAATACTTATCGGGGAAAAATAAATAAAAAATCGATAGATTCAATTTAGTTACTGTTAATTAAATAACCGAAAAATAAAAGTGAAAATTGAAAAAAATATTAAAAATAGAAATAATAATTTTTCACTTTATAATTTCATTTTTGTCATCTTTTTATATCATTTTGTTTTTTAACTCCGTTTATTTTTAATATGTTTCAAAATTTTCACGTTTTTACAAACCATTTAGTTTTTACAAATTAATAATTAAATTCAAAGTGTATTTTATGAATAAAAATAAAAAAAAAAAAAAAAAAAAAAACATGTAAGATGAAAACATATGAGTAGAGACATAATGAGTTAGGAATAGCAGGATTCAATTATGAGCCCAAAAGAGATCTTAAAAGTAATATGAGAAAGGATAAATTATAATTTTGGTTAGTAATCAACTTTAATTTAGACGGAAGTTCACTTGAGATATTTCGAAGGTGTCAGAAAAGATAGAAGACGGACAAGAGTGACCCATGAAGATTTTGGTGAGAATAAAAGTCAACTGTCCATATTTGGACAGTATTTTCAATATTCATTATCATTTAATTTTAGGAATAATGAATGAGAGATCCTATATTTAAACTTTAATTAGTCAAAAGTCCTACATGCAGTAAAATATTTTAATTTAATCCCATCTCTTTTAAAAAGGCGGAATCCTTACTCACGTGGTAGTCACGCGTTAGTTACATGAAACTACATTCTATGTAATATTATTGTATTAGTTACAGGTAACTAATTTTTTATTTTTATTATTTTTCAGTTACATATTCCAATAATATGTAACTTTTTAGTTACAAAACTCTAATATGTAATTAAGAAATTTGATATTTTTCAATTACATGTTTCAATAATGTAATTTTTTAGTTACATGTCTCTGATATGTAATTAAAAAATTTGATATTTTTTCAATAACGTCACAAAATATTATACACATATATATGTAATTGTAACATATAACTAATATTATATAAGCACATGTAACTTAAAACTATTTTTATTTTTTTTGAATTTTTTTTTTTTTTTGTTTGGTGGCGGCGCCGACAGTGTCAGACGGTGGCCGGAGGCCGGCGCCGTCAGACGGCGGGGAGGCGGTGGACGGACGGCAGGCGGGCGGCGGAGGTGGACGCCGGCTGCACAATAGGTCACCGAAGGCGGCGGTCGGTCGGGGGACGGTGATCGGAGACGGCGGTCGGTCTCCGGCGATGGTCGTCGGACGGTGGCCGGCGGCGGCGGGTGGTGGTGGTCGGCCGGCAAATGAAAACGGAAGTTGAGAACTTTAGATTGAGTTTTTTGGGCACAAAAAGAAACAATTTTTTTTTGTTTTTGATTTCTTTAGGATTTTAAGAATCAATTCCTATTTTTTGGGTTGGATTGGGTTGAGTGTTTGCCAAACGCGTTCCCAAAAATCAAACCTAAAATTTTTGGGTTGGGTTTGGTTGGGAACACTAACCAAACGGGGCCTTAGCCTCTTGCTCATCCCCCATAAAACGCAGAAACGCCAAAACCCCTTCCCTACTCCCGTTCTCATCTCTCTTTATTTGCAACCTGCGCTTCAGCGCTCCTCCAACTGGAAAAACCTCAGTGCAGCGTGCCAATTTTGACGAACTAGGAAGGCAGTTCGGTCGGTACGTGAACTGGGTAAGGCAATCACGTACTAATTTCTTCTCTACAAATCAAAAATCCGTCTCCCTATGGATTTCAATCATGGCGATTTCTGCTATATTGCAGATAAAGCGCGCCTCCGACCCACAAGGTACGGCAGTTGAGAGGCCTCTGCAAGTCAGGGGTTCGTGCCTGCGGTAAAACACTTGTTTGGAAAGACAATCATTGCTTGTTATGCGCTACAGCGCACCACCGCTCGCTCCAACGAGCTTTCCAGCAACCAGACGCTGACAACACCAAGCCATAAGCCCAGGCTCATTTTCTTCTACTCAAGAACAAGATTGGATTCTCCTCCCAGAACTCCATCTTGTGGGGGCATATAGGAGAATAAAAGTCAACTGTCTATATTCGGGCAGTATTTTCAATATTCATTATCATTTAATTTTATTTATTTACTTTGATAGTTTCTTTTTTCTATTTTACTCAGGTACTATAAATACCCCAAATACTCAATGAGAAATATATAAAACTCTGGCAATGAAGTTGGATTTAAAGAGAGAAAATGAGCGGAGTGATATGAAGAAAAAAACTGAGTTGGTGCCCAATAGGAATAGACCGCAACTGAATGTTATTCATGTTAGATTCTTGTCTCACATCGACTACATGATAGTACCCAACTCACTATATAAGTCAAAGAAGCTTCTCCACATGATACCATATAGTTTTAAGTTGGATCCTCCTAACGTGGAATCAAAATCAAGATTATGGGAATTCGATTCTTTTCCCTCCTATTTGAATCATTCATGCAAGTCGTGGATTACACATTTTTCATTATTCTCTCGTAGTCAAATCGTTTGTACAAACTAGGGTTTCATTAAGGGTGAATGTTAGATTATGCTCCATATCGATTACACGAGAGTGTTTATACCACTATATAAGTCAAATGAGCTACTCCACTTGACACCATACAATTTTAAGTTGAAACTTCCTAACAATTCCGATGACAAACTGGATCCCATAAAATTTGAAGATCGGTTATCCTTGGATTGGTATAGACTACAAGTGAATGCTATTCTCTCTCGTGAAATCGATCACGATAATGGTAATAACTACACCGATGATTCTCTCTCATGTTCTTAATGGTTTGAACTGTCGCATTTTGCCCCCTGTGATTTGGATCTTTTGCACTTTGCCCCCTTGTGGTTTGTACTAAATGGCAAAAGTGATGTTTTTCCATCCATTTTGATGCTCAGGCGCGGTTCCCGAAGCTGGGATATGTTTTGTGTGATTTTTACACAATTATTATTCCTATTTTACCCTTTGATATATTTCTAATGATTAATTCGAAATTAAAACATAGAAGGGTAGAATCGACATTTTATGTTTTTCATTAAGGGTTGTTGTGTTGCAGTTTAGTCCAAGATCACAGGGGGTAAAATGTGACATTTCAAACCACAGGAGGGCAAAGTGCGACAAGTGCAAACAACACGGGTACAAAGTGCGATTAACCCCTTTTTTTATTTAGAAACTTAGAAAATACACTTATAACCCTCTAAGTTTCTAATAGTGTTAAAATAACATGTAATAACATATTTAAAGGATATAAATGTTATTCAACAAGTTAGAGTGGTGGGCAGTGGCGTGAGTGGTGGCGGTGAAAGGGTGCGGTAGAGTGAGAGATAAATATAATTATTTAAAAAATTAAAAGTAAAAATTATAAGTTTAAAAATAAAGAGATATTAATGAATTTTTATAAAAATAAAAATATAATTTTTTTAAAGTAATAAAGGACATTTATGTCATAACAGAGGTAAATGGTCATTAACCAAAATGACAAGGAATTGAGTGATATTTGTAAAATGATAGAGAATATATAATTTACTACAAAATTACAAGAGAGTTGGGTGGTATAAAGCTTTACTTATACTACATAACCTACATGCACTCGCCACGTAAACACAAGCCAAAGACACGTGTCGAACATCCATGCATCGTCCTCACCTCTCTTCCGAACCGTCTTTTACTGTTGGAAGCTCCACAGTTATACCCACCAACCCCGCCGCCTGCTGTTTCCGATCACCCGCCACCGGTAAACCAGCAGATGATTCATTGGGAAAAGAAACACCCATATCACTTTGATCACCATGAGTAGTCGGCCGGAACCGTGAACATGAAACGGACTCCTCCATTGATACAACAGCTTTTCCGGCGGAACAAACCCGTTTAACTGGACTCCGGCAAAGTGGGCAGTTGGAGTGAGACTGAAACCACATATCGATACACTCGGCATGGAACCAGTGATTGCATTCAGGCAAAACCCTACAAGTTTCTTTTTCCATGAACTTCGACAAGCAAACGGCGCACTCTATCTGGCGGTGGTCGGTGTTTCCGGCGGAGTAGAAGAAAGTGGGTAGAGATTTCAGCACGGAAGGGTCGAGACCTTGTGAAATATCGACGGCGGTGGGTTCTGAGTTGAAGACGAAGTGATGGGCTCGACGGATACGGAGGTGGTTGTCGAGTTGCTGCCGCCGCCGGCGACTGAACCACCTGGAGTACGTTTGGAAAAAGAGTATAACGACGCAGATGGCGAATAGAAAGACGGCAGAGGTTAGCATCAGCTTTCCGGTGAATACGTAACGGGTAATCGGGAAATCGCCGCCATTAACGATTCCTGTTATATTGTCGTCCATTATAGAGAGAGGAGAGAGGAAACTTCCGACTTGAGATAGGAAAGCGGCGGGAGGTTGTTCGGTTCTATTTATAATTGAACACTTCCTCTCCTAGTCTCAAATGTTTTATTTATTTATTTTTATACATCTGGTCGGTTTACGCATATCTAGACTAATCACGTCCACGGATTATTTTAAGAGCACATTTCTCCACATCAACCTAATACATTACATTTATATGAAACACATTTCCATGTTTTATTTATTTATTTTTATGCGTTCGGGTCAACTTACGCACATCTCGATTAATCACGTTCCCGGATCATTTTAAGAGCACATTTCTCCACATTGACCTAATGCATTACGATTAAATGAAACACATTTTCTTACTAACCAAACTTACATCTCTTACCTAAAAATCATCAAAATTAATCCTCAAAATTTTGTGTTAATTTTACTAAAGGAAGACTACAATTCCAGCAATATCCCTACAATTCCTGCAATGCGGGATTAAAACACAAGTAGAATCTAACTTAAAGGATTAAATTAAAACCTAATAACACAAATGAATTTTTCACCAATTAGATTTAAAAAAAAAAGACTTTTCACCAATTTTTTTTTTATTTAAACTTGCTATTTCAGTCCGCTCTTTCTCCCTTCTATTATGTCTATGTATTTTCTTTCGGTTTAAATCTCCTATTTCACTCCGATCTGTCTCTTCTATTCAAATTTATAAGTAACTTTAGGTACGGAATATCACAAGTTTGTTAATTAAATTAAAATTGATGTTTCAAAAATATTGTACTAGATGACAAAGTACATATGAGGTACATGAAAAGGGACAACCAAGTGGTAATATGGGGCAAAAGAATAAAGGTTGCAAGGAATATAGAAATTCATATGCATATGGCTACTTTCAAATGATTCTTCTATATCTTCTTCACTTATAAATTTAAAAAATTATAGTGTTTTTAAAAACGAAGAATTTATTTGAAAAAAAAATTAAAGACTTAGATTTATTTTAGAGGAATAGATAGAATGAGATGATGAAATATTTAGAATGAAAAATACTCACCTTAAAAATTTAGTTTTCACCCATAAAACGGTTAAATTTAATTATATTTATATTTTTTATATTCGTATTTAAATTAAATATATTTTTGTATCTTTACTGGTCAGTTATAAATTTAAAAATTCGATAATAATATTTGCCCATAATGCTTCGAATATCAACTCAATACATTTATTATTTCTCCCAAGATGTTTGAAAACACCATGCTTGGTAGGCAATAACATAATCAAATTAAAATAAAATTAAAATGAAATAAAATCAAAAAATGAATCAACTTATAATTAAAATTTCAATTTCATTTGATAAGAATAACATTGACAAGCCCTAATTCTTCTTTCATGTACATTTTTCTTCCCAAAAAGTTCGAACCCTAACACGCAATAACGAGATAAAATAAAATAAAATCAAAACTTGTATTTAACACAGTTCAAAATTCGATTTCAATCGATAAGAATACCACTACATTACAACCATCCAAACACGCCCTAATGCTTCTATCATGGAAATCATCCTCCCCAAAATCTTCTAACCCTAACACCATGTCCAGAAGGCAACAACGAGATCAAATTAAAATCGAAACTTGAATTAAACGCATAATTCAAAATTCAATCTCATTCGATAAGAATACCATTGCATTACAACCAACCAAACAGGCCTAATTCTTCATCCATACAACTTTTTCTTCCATCATTTTCGGTTTCTTTTTATGCCAATAATACTACTTCATGAAGAGATTCTTAACATCGAGCTTTAGATATAAGAAAATCTTGAAACAAAATATTCAAACAAGTATTGAAAACCATACAAGTCTAATAACATGACATGAAAATTCAAGCTCACTATTAAAGCAGCAAAAATAAGTGCACAAAAATATAAGGGAAAAAGGACCTTTTAAGTTAAACCCTGAAGCCTTTGCTGTTCCTTTTGCCTCTAGCCTTTTCGAACTTCCTTCCCTTAGCACGGACGTAGGGCTTGGTGTGGCTGTGTGGAACACCCGGCGCCTTACCAAAGTGCTTCACCGCTTCACGAGAATTCTTCGGACCTCTAAGAAGAATCTGAGGTTCAAACAAGAATTTCATTAGAAACCCATTTGACTGACTAAATTATCTTAGTTTTAATGAATTGGTTTTGTACGTCCCCATTTGGTTAATGTTGTTGTTCCCTGATTCCTAATCCCATTACTAGAATTTTGGGATTGATGTACAGAAACACGTTTCTGTTCCCATAATTTTGGAAATAATTAAGGAGTATTTCTTAAATTTCTTAAGAATCTAAGAAACAAAAAAATAGTTATTCTTATTCACTCGCACAAAACTATTTCTATTACCATCCTGTCGGCCACATACATTTAAAGGAGAAAAAAGGAACCAATGTTGCAACCACACGTGTTTCTTGTTTCTATTCTCATAAAATAAAAAATAAATAAAAAATAAAAAAACAATTTCAGGACAATGGTCTTTGCCAAACATGCTTCAATCTCCAGAATACTCCAGAACATAAACAGACTTCCCATCCCATCCCAATTTATTAGAAGTAGAAACAGACACACTAACCAAACGCCACCTAAGTATCTTGGATGTTATATCTTTAAAACTATCGACTATATCAACATTTATTTTTCTAATGATGCATAGCGGCTTAAGACGAAGGCGAGAATCATAAACAATTCAACAACAAATAATGTGAAAATTTATTGGAATCAAACGAAGAGTAAACTATTTGAATTGAAAAACGTACCGTGTTCTGTCCAAGAGGGGCTCTAAGAGCCAACTGATCAAAAGTAAGACATTCTCCGCCTGCCTTCTCAATCCTAGCCCTGGCAGTCTCTGTGAACCTCAGAGCAGTGACCTTCATTGCAGGGACTTCATACGCCCTAATATCATCAGTGACCGTTCCAACAATCACGGCAATTTTATCCTCCTATGTTCAAAAACAACAAAAGACACATAATAAACATATTAAAACACCAAACCATCAAGTCGGAGCCTAAGTTATTATATCGGGATAACATTTTTATCGTTTACTGTTTCCTCCATTCTTAATCAAATCATACAAGCCGACCATAATTTCAAACATTAACATTTTCACACATAAATTTCTAAGAAAAAGTGTGATTAAGACCCTAAAAACATCATACAAGGCCACCACAACTTTCAAAGATTAACATTTTCCCCCCATAAATATCTAAGGAAAGTGTGATTAAGACCCTAAAAACATCATACAAGCCCCCCACAACTTGCAATCCTTAACATTTTCACCCATAAATTTCTAAGAAAGGTGTGATTAAGACTCTAAAAACATCATACAAGCCCACCATAAATTTCAAACATTAACATTCTTACCCATAAATCTCTAAGAAAATGTGATTAACACCCCAAAAACATCATACAAGCCGCTCATAATTTTCAAACTTTAACATTTTCAGCCATACATTTCTAAGAAAAGTGCGATTAAGATCCTAAAAACATCATACAAGCCCCCCAGTCCATAAAAATTCTCAATCCGCCACAGTTTATTACCCCTTACCTTGGTGTATTCCCCCTCTACTTAGCAATCGGCATGTGACAGAACAGGTATATACACAGGCTAAGATATAGAAGAAAATAGTGTGCTTAACATTTGTAAATGTAAATTAAATGAAGATGAAAAAACACCTTTCCAGTCATGTATCGAATCAAACGGGAGAGGGCGATTGGAGGCTTGTTGATCTTGCTCATAAAAAGCCGCTTCAAGATCACCGCGTTGAACTTGCTTCCAGTCCTCCTCACCAGAAACCGATACAGCTGATTACACAATATAAAAATCACAATCGGATACAAACACACACAAATAGAAAGATCTATATACCTTCACGAGGAGCTTGAGGTAAATATCATCGGATTTAGGAGCCGTCCGTTTGGTCTTCTTGCTCTTACCTCCGGCGACCAGATCGATACCCTAACACACAAAAAGAAACGCATTATAACTATAAATCACTGAAATTAGATACAAATAGTTCAATGAATTCTTCGGTTGGCCGGCGAATCTACCATGGCCGACTACTGCTGCTGCTCCTCCGCCGCGGCGATTCTTCCTAAGAAGAGAAAATGAGGCGGGGGCTAGGGTTTTTATGCGGCTTCTGTTTGGAGTTGGGGAAGATGCGGGTCTAATGGACCCTAAAGGCCCAAAAACTACTATCGGGTTGAACCCGAAAGCCCTTTCATGGCCCATTAGAAAAATATAAAATTTACACTTTCCACCCCTAATAGTTTATGGTTGCCCAAGGGAAAATTGTATTTTTGTTCCCTAGATTATGGGGTATGTGTCTTTGTGACTCTAAAGTTTGTCAAATTGTATATCTGGTCTGTCAAGTTTTGCATTTGTTTTAATGCCGTAAAATTAAAAACGTTGTTAATGATTTTATATGAAAAAAATAAAAAATTAATTGTGTTTAGCATATGACATTCTAAAAACTTTTTTCGAAGAATGGGCCAAACCTCATTTCTCAAGAACAATAGCTAAAAGCTCTGATACTGCCACTTGGATCTGAAACCTACATGTTGATACTCTCAATTTTGATAACCATACTGGTGATTTGGAGAAGATCGCTTGAAAAGTATTTGGTGCCCATTTCGGTCAACTCTCCATCATTTTTATTTGGCTGAGTATGATAATTTTTCGTTACTTCATCACTCTACTAAATCTAAAAAAAAAAAAATCTAATATTACTTAAACAACGATTCGTCTTAAGAATAAAAAAGATAAAATTGAATTATTGTTAGGGAAAAACGTCTTAAATTTAGTGAGTGATAAAATTATAAAAATGTACCCTTTAGAATGTCACATGTTGAGGACAATTCATTTTTCGTTCAAAATTATTAACAACGTTTTCAATTTAGCGATCGAAATAAATGTAAAACAAATGCCTAACTTAGCAAACCTAATTTTTTCCATGTCACAATTAGTCCTTTAATTTTAAAAAATAGACTAAAAAGATAATTTTGACCCTTTGTTTACAATCACGTTTCAAGCATGTGACTATTTCCGTTAATATTTTAATGGACTTTACGTTTTTTACTGTAGTGATACGATTAGAAAACTAGAGCTTCGAGGACCAAAATGATATAGAGGTCAAACTTCAAGGGTAAAATATGTTAAAAAACTCATTATTGGAAATTATATTCAAGTCCTATAAACAAATAAATTGTCAATTTAGTTAGAGAGGCCATTCGATAAATAATTTTGCATTTACCACCCCTAAGAGTTTATAGTTATCATATAGCTCATGCAATTTATTTTTAAAAATAGAACTTGATGAGGGTATTTTTGGGCGTCACCGAGTTAGCACCAGGACCCCAGCCATGTGTCTACAATCATAGTGACGTGGTCACATTCAAGAACCCAAAGTGTTCCGCAGGAGCGTATGCCGACCAAGGCTCCTCCATTAGAATCTCCGATGCACCTAGGGAAGAGTAGTGTGCCTCACAGGATTGTTGCCGCCCAGAACTCTGTGCCACGACTCTGGGCGGCCAACTTCAAGGATTTGGCCATTTATTTCAACCGGCGCACAATTTTATTCTGTTTCTGCTTCAGAACTTCACAGATCTCCGATCTCTTCCACCAGGACTTCTCCACAAGCTTGACAGAGGCCTGTGGGCTTTTCCAGACAGGCTCTAAAGCCCAAACCTAGTGATTATCTCCTAACCGTCTCGAATTATTGGCTAAACACATGGTTTTGCCTAATTAACCGTGTTTGGGCCAGATTAGGTAAAATTAATCATCTCCAACGCCTATAAATATCAGGAGCTATACAAGTTTGAGGTAATGCTCAATCATTATTTACATATTTGACGCATTTCTGTACCTTTTCTCTCTGAACTCTTACTCTCACCCGGAAGGGTTTCGCGCGGAAAAAATCCTGACTTAGCCTTGTGCAGGTAAAATTCCCTGATGGACAAGACTCGGGATTCCAGCTAGTCAGTCCCCAAGACGACAATTACAGTTGACTTAAAGAATCTCCAACTCCAACTCCAACTCCAACTCAACAATTTCACCTCAACAAGAAGATCTATTTGTCACCTTACTGGACCATACTCGAGGTGTTGACCACTTTGGGACACCAACAAACTGAAAAGACAATCGTGCCCCTTATTTACAGTCACACTTCAAGCACTTGACTATTTCTGTCTTTTTTTTTTAATGAAATTTATGATTAAGAATGAAGTGATACAATTAAAACATTTTAGGGTTTAATGTGTTCAAATTGAATAAAGAGGACCAAAGTGCGACAAAGGTCAAACTTCGAGGTTACATAGTGTTAAAACCTCTCAATTGGAAAATTTTATTCAAATCCTATTTTTACTTGAAATTGACAATTTAATTATTTTTAAATTTCCAGCAAAGCATTTTTGTGAAAATTCTTAAGTGGGTCGGTCATATGGTTGGGAGCCAATTGTGAAAATTCTCCACTTTCTTTATTTTGACCATTTTTTAATTTATTTTCATACCCAAGTTTGAAAGTTTCACATTAAATGATTTTTTTTAATTATTTTTATTTAAAAATATTTAAAAATCTTAAGTGAAAATATTAAGGAGATAGATTATTGAGAGCAACCTTCTCAGCGGAATTCGTTCACGTGCATTCGTCGGCCGTTGGAGGAACTGCATGCATCATGCATGAGACAACCCATGTGAAGAGTAAATTTGTATGATTCTACTGGGTAGGTGTATATGGATTTGGATCAAGCAGGTCTTGGACCTATGATTGGTCTCGAGTTAACCCACCACATTTATGCCTTATGGGTCACGTAGACGATGACCATTGTATCCCATATCAATTTGCAATATAAAAAGAAAAAAACATAAACATTGTACAAATGCCAGGTGTCCTGCTAGGGAGTTATAAGGGTTTGGATAAAGTTGTAAGTGTTCGAATGAAGATTGAGACCTCTATCATATAGGAGTATTTGACGTGTGAGATCAAATACTACACCAAACAACCCAGAGTGTCTCAAGCGGGACACATTTGCTAAGGTAGTAGGCGAAAGCCCAAGAGACGTTAATGGAATCGAACTGTCCACCAAGAATTCCCTCCAATTCCGAGCCCCCAAACCAAGCCGGCCATCGGTCATTGCTAATAAGGAACTACTTTCTTAAACAACTTCGATACTCGGGAGCAGGGGGCAACTGATGAGGGAGAATTTCCACGTGGCCATGCACAGTAGTCAGATGTTGCCACCTAACTACGGAACATAGCCACCAACTAACACTGACTGGTCATTGTGGACCAACCTGACCACGGTGAGTCTTACAATTTTTACCTTTCCTTGTTGAGGATCAACCTCCGAGGTCAAATAGCCCAGCACTCCCCTCCAATCAATCGTCGAACTTGCGTTGCCCTGGACCGATCTATGACATGCTAGGTTTGGGCAAATCCTTAACGCATCCAGTGGATCTTTACACTCCCATGGATTGGCCATAATCTTCTGCATCCCTCTGGTAGGCCAATGGACTGCAATGACCAGACTAGGATGTAAAATCCAATGGCTTAATCATGCCATGCACCATCTTATTCGCCATGCGGCAAATTAAATTGATGATCCCGACTCGATATCCTACTTTTTTGGGACTAATTCAACTATCTCGTCTATAAATAACAAGACATTCAATACAACAAGTAATGAAATTTTGGGTCTAGTTGAATTTCTATTTTTCTTCAAAGCTCTTACTTTCATGGCAAACTAATCCCAATGGTGCCTTATGCATGCCACAACTCGGACTTCAGATATATTGATAAAGACAACTTACTCTACATGACTTCATCTGATCTCGTTAAACGAAATTTACAATTTGACCAAATTAAAATAAAATAAAACTCGAGAGACTAAAGATGCAACTTTATAAACCTCAGGAACCACACCAAAAATGTAATTTTTTCTTAAATATATAGTAACAAATCTAACTAAAATTAAGGCGTAAAATTATTTTCTTAATATTAATTTAATAAATAATTTTATAATAGAACAAAAATACGTATGACAAAATATATACCATCCTGTTTTATATTTTGATTTTTGAGTAATTAAGGTGGCGTTTGGTAACCATTTCTGTTCCCATCCCAACAGTGGGATGGAAATGAGATGAGATGAAAATTTTTGTTTCCTTCTTGGGAGTAGAATCGCGTTTGATAACAATAATTTTTATTTTGTTTTGGGAATAGAATCGCGTTTGGTAATGATTTTATCCTAAAATTTAAAAAAAAATTGTTTTGAGAATAATTTATTTTTTTTTGGTCGGCCGGCGGCTGCTAGTGGCGCCGGAAGTTGTCGGACGGTGGGCGGCCGGCGATGCTGGAGGTGACCGGCGACGGTTGCCAAAGATGGCTGCCGGCGGTAGACGACGGATGAGTAGTGACATGGACTTTTGGGAATGGGATGCGAATAATGAGAAACAACCTTTTTTTTTATTTCTTATTTCTTATGAAAAAAGTGGACACAATTCTCAAATGGAAATGGAATATGAACGAGAACAAATATTACCAAATGCTATTCCCAAACAGAAATTTCAAAAATCTGGGAATGGAATGAGAATTTCTAAAATGGAAACGGTTACCACACACGGGCCCTAATTTATTAATATTATTCATTACATTTATGTTGGGGGTATTTTCGTAAAAAAAAAATAAAAAATAAATTGTCCATTTTCCCCCATCTCGCTTCTGTTTGTCTAAAGTCGTTACCATCCCCCCACCCCCCGCTGCATATTTTCTCGATTTTCCTCTCCTACATCTCCTCCATTTTTAACGGCTCCGTTAACGTAGCGGTTACCGATTGACGGAAATTGGTCGGCCGTCGATGCAGTCGCTCAGTATGCGCCGGAGAGTGGTTCCGGCGGTGACGGAGAACGGTGACTCTGCGGATAAGCTCGACCAGCTCCTCCTGTCCGCCGCCATCTGTAACGGCGAAGATCTAGGCCCGTTTATCCGCAAGGCGTTTACCTCCGGAAAGCCGGAGACTCTCCTCCACCATCTCCGCCACTTCTCCCGATCCAAAGAGTCGGAAATCGAGGATGTATGTAAGGCTCATTACCAGGACTTTATCATGGCCGTCGACGACCTCCGTTCGCTCCTCTCCGACGTTGATTCGCTGAAGTCGTCCCTCTCGAATACGAATTCTCAGTTACAGTCTGTCGCTGTTCCTCTCTTGGATTCTCTCGATTCGTTCGTCGAAGCTCGAAATAAGTGCAGAAACATCACGCTTGCGATCGAATCGCTTCGAACATGTGTTCGATTGATGGAGCTTTGTTCCCGAGCCAATTCTCATCTGTCTCAGAACAACTTCTACATGGCCCTAAAGTGCGTCGACTCCATCGAGGGAGAGTTCATCGACAAGATTCCGTCGTCTACGTTGCGGAGAATGCTGGAAAAGCAGATTCCGGCGATCCGATCTCACGCCGAACGGAGAATCAACAAAGAGTTCGGCGATTGGTTAGTCGAGATCCGTATAGTAAGTCGTAACCTAGGCCAACTCGCGATCGGCCAAGCCTCTGCCGCGAGGCAAAGAGAAGAAGAGCTCCGAATCAAGCAAAGGCAAGCCGAGGAACAGAGTCGACTCAGTTTGAGAGACTGCGTTTATGCTTTAGACGATGAGGACGACGACGGACTTAACGGAGTCGGAGACGATGGTAACGACGGCTACAGCAACGGCGGGAATGGTATGTTAGGATTTGATTTGACTCCGTTGTACAGGGCTTACCATATACACCAGACATTAGGGCTTGAAGATCGATTCAAACAGTATTATTTCGAGAACCGCAAGCTGCAATTAACATCAGATTTTCAGGTATCATCCATGACTCCTTTTCTTGAATCTCACCAGACATTTTTTGCCCAAATTGCTGGTTTCTTCGTAGTGGAAGATCGAGTGCTTAGGACTGGTGGAGGATTAATATCGAAAATGGAGGTTGAGAATTTGTGGGACACAGCCGTGGGCAAGATGTGTTCTGTTTTAGAAGATCAATTTTCCAGAATGCAAACAGCAAACCATTTGTTGTTGATAAAGGACTATGTGAGCTTGCTTGGTGTGACATTGCGCCAATATGGGTACCCCATTGATGCATTGCTTGATGTGTTGAGCAAGCACAGGGACAAGTACCATGAATTGTTGTTGTCTGATTGCCGCAAACAGATTGCCGAAGCATTGGCCGCTGATAAGTTTGAACAGATGTTGATGAAGAAAGAGTATGAATACTCCATGAATGTTCTCTCATTTCAGATTCAAACCTCTGATATTACACCCGCCTTCCCATATGTTGCACCCTTTTCATCCACTGTTCCTGATTGCTGTCGAATCGTGCGGTCATTCATTGAAGATTCAGTGAGTTTCATGTCATATGGTGGACAGCTTGATTTCTATGAAGTTGTGAAGAAGTATTTGGATAGACTCTTGTCTGAAGTTCTGGATGGGGCTCTATTAAAGCTCATCAGTACATCCATTCATGGCGTTTCTCAAGCAATGCAAGTAGCAGCAAACATGGCTGTAATGGAGCGAGCCTGTGATTTCTTCTTCCGACACGCTGCTCAACTTTCGGGTATTCCTCTGAGAATGGTGGAGAGAGGCAGGAGACATTTTCCACTAAACAAAGCCCGTGATTCAGCCGAAGAGATGCTATCTGGATTGCTCAAGCAAAAAGTTGATGGGTTCTTGATGCTGATCGAGAACGTGAATTGGATGGCTGATGAACCCACACAGGGGGGGAATGAATACGTGAACGAGGTGATCATCTACCTTGAAACACTGGTATCAACCGCTCAACAGATACTACCCGTTCAGGTTCTGAAAAGGGTTCTTCACGACGTTCTTGCTCACATATCAGAGATGATCGTGGGTGCTTTGCTAGGGGAATCAGTCAAGAAATTCAACGTGAATTCGATCATGGGTCTGGACGTTGACATTCGATTGTTGGAGTCGTTTGCTGAGAGTCTAGCGCCTCTTTTATCAGAGCCCGATGCGAATCAATTGAGAACATCGCTGGCTGAGTCGAGGCAACTGGTGAATCTGTTGTTGAGCAATCACCCCGAGAATTTCTTGAATCCTGTGATCAGGGAGAGGAGTTACAATGCATTGGATTACAGGAAAGTGGTGACAATTTCTGAGAAATTGAGGGATCAATCCGATCGGCTGTTTGGAACATTCGGATCAAGAGGGTATAAACAGAACCCCAAAAAGAAATCTCTGGATCAACTGATCAAAAGGCTTAAGGATGTCAATTGATTCATGCTTGAACTCTTCATTTTCAGGTACTCATTCTCAAATCTTACTTTCAATTTTGTGCTATATGCGCATTTCATTTGCTTGTCATATTGTGTGTGTTATTAGGAATTCAAATTATTTCTGTTCCTGTTTCTCTCAAGCTCTTATGCTTTGCTTTGTTATGTTCTTTGTTTATAGCCATGTCATTGGATATTCTATTATCTATATATCCTTTATTTTCCCTCTTTCCTTTCCTTTCCTTTCCTTTCCTGTTGGAATACAATAGATTTAACTCACCCTCAAAAGACGCCTTGTTTGTAAAATGAGAATTGTCCTAAACTTTATATATAGCTCAGGAATAGGCAACACGAGCGATGTGAGATTCAACACGCCCCCTCACGCATATGGTGAATTTTGAAAAAACACTGCAAGCGGATATCGGGGGACACAACACAAGTGTGGAATTCAACACGCCCTCTCACATGTAGGGTAGACTTTGACAAACCACTTTGAGGATATCGGTGGCGTAATATTGATGTAGGATTCAACACTCTCAATATAAGGCAAATGGTCTGGCAATGATTTTTATATTTTTCTATTTACCCATGATTTAGTAAAATGTATATATAGTTTGTTTGAACTTTGAATAGGGAAACAAACAATTATTATATCATAAAGTGTGTTCGGGTCAGCTTACAAGCACCTCGACTAATCATCCCCAGGCAACATTAAGAGCACACTCTCGCACATTGGCTTGATGCATTCAGGATTTTACTCATGAAGTGTTCGTCAGGAAAATCGAATCCTGGTTGACAAAGAAAGGGGTACCCTTAATACATCACTAACTATGCTAAATTTAAATTATCTATAAAGGGAGAGTAATGAGTAGGTAGTTATTGGTTTACCAATATGTGAAAAATCTATAATACCCTTGTTACAAAAATAGTTAAAATATCCCTCTAATTATCTTACAAGTTTTAGAATTTGCAACTTCTGCCAATTATGTTACTGAGTTATTTAGTACTATTTAATGGGCAGTTAGGGATAGCAAGGTTTCGGTTTTGGGCCCCTTTCACTAGAAATCAAAACCAAAATTGCTAGGCATATACTGAACTCAAAATCGAACTGCCGTCTGTCGGTTTTTTAGAATTCAATTTTTAAACGGAACCATTTGATTCTATACAAAATCAAAATCAAAATCGCAAAACTGTTAATGTTTTGTCATATATTTATTTATTAACAGCTACGATGTTCAGTTTTACGTTTACTATCTAAAAACCATAATCAAATTCAGTTTGGTTTTCAATTGCGAAATTAAAACCGTAATCGAAATCATTTGACTAGTTTTAAAACCGAACCATTCAATTCGATTTGCTCTGCCGGTCTGGGTTCAATCACCATTTCTATGGTAGTTTTGATTAGTTTTTGAAGGTTGAAGACTTTTTTTGGCCACTTTTTCATCAAATTTTTTTGTATCATTTTTCCTCCCTTTTAGGTGGCATTTGATGAACTTTGTGTTTTTGTATTTTTGTTTTTGTTTCTAGTCTTTCAGTTGAATACCCGTGTTGAACAAGATGAAGGCTTAATTACCTTTTACCTCCTTTTACTTTAGTTTTATTTCATTTTAACCTTTTTACTTTAAAAACTTACATATCACTCCCTTCTACTATGGACTAAATGGAGAAACTCACATTTTATTCAAATTGACTTATTTATTTATTTAAATTCAATATTTAATGATAATAAAAAGAAAAACTAATGGTTTCTGTCCCGGGCTCTCTTTCTATTTTTACATTCTTTTTTATCACATACAAAATTAAATTAAAAATAAGGGTAATTTTGTTCATTTTATTTAAAATTTAGATGAACTATGGCGTAAATTGATTCATGTAGTCGACCCTATATAAGTGGGACAAAAGTTTAGTTGTTATTGTTGTATTTAAAATTTAAATGAGATATTTAATTTTATAATTTTTTAATATCTAATATCTAATACTTAAAAGTTAAAGGAGAGCGAAGGTTTTAATGTGTGTAAAGAATGACTTTTTCAAGTTCTTTGGTGAGTTTTTATATATATATTATTTCTTATATATTTTGTTTTTTTTTTTTAATTAATTTTTGGTCCACATTTTAAATTATTTTCAAAAATAATTTTGTTTCAAAAAATATTTTTAGCCAAAAAGAAAATCGAAATGATACAAATTAATTAAATTAGAATTTGTTGACTTGTAAAAATTCATAAAATTAATCCTATTTTATTGTTATTTGTTCGTTATTTTATAGTATACTAGTAAAAGTTAATTTATAGAAATATTATTTCACTTTTATGATTATTTGTATAATTTTTAGTAGTATATTTATATTTGATATTTATAAAACGTCGTTACTTACTAAAATTTTTGCATTTGTTCTCGGATTTTGCTACCAAGATAACCAAATGATGTCTATATATTTCATATTTCAATATTAAAAATTTATTATAGTTTTTTAAGCCCGCTCAATGCACTAGTCTAAAACTAGTATTTTATTAAATTAAAGTAGTTGATGTCGGATTTTGGATGACCTCAACGATGTGGTCCGGTTAGCGCTGGTGGAGATGGAAATAATATACTTGCTTATCGGAAAGGAGATGGAGAAGTCTGGGATAGGGACCTTCTTTGATTGTTGAGATGGGGATGGAGAGGTCCGAGATAAGTCCTCCTGACCCGGGATGAGCAGAGGAGAGGTGACCCGGAATGGACCTCGAGCAAGGAAGTTGCCCGGGGTTCTTCTAATCCGTAGAGAGGTCTCTGCCCGAGAAAGGATGGATTCGAGCTGAGATGAGCTTGAATGCCTTCTGGTCTGAGAAGAGATGGGTCCGAACTGGGATGAGCTCGAATACCTTCTGGTCCGAGAAGAGATCGGTCTGAGATGGGATGGGCTCGAATGCCTTCTGATCCAAGAAGAGAAGAGCTGGAATGCTTTATGATCCAAGAAGAAAAGAGCTGGAATGATTTATGATCTGAGAAGAAGTGGATTCGAGCTGAGGTGAGGCAGAGCCGGGATGAAGCAACACTTTGACACCAGCATAAAGGACTTACCGAAATGGTCCCGACGTGTCCCCTCCGATGTGAGAATCAACACTTAGGGGGAAAGATTTATAAATAATCTACCAAGAAGAGGGAACACATTTTGTGTACCTTTGGGCATTGGTATGCCCTCCTATATATAGATATGAAGTGAATTAGCTTAAGGGCTTAAGCATGTATTAGAGTCTTGTCAGTGTCCCATCTCGGCATGTGGCCAATGAGAGGAGGACATGAGGGCATCTTATGTTGGTCATGGGCTTTTTAGCATTGTTCATAAGGCCCATGACAGAAGATATTTGTAATTAGAGAAGTGACCCAACCCATGATCCGAGAAGAACACTTTCCTGCTGTAGTCGAGATGAGGAATTTGATCCCCGCCCTTCTAGGATAGTCGAGGATAAGAAGGGGGAGTTGTGAGGAGTTTCTTGACCTTTCCTTCTCGAATAGCCGAAGATGGGAAATGGGGCTTTGTTGAGGAGCTTGTAGAGTTGATTTCCGAGAAGAACAATGCTGTTGTGGAGAATGCCGAGATGGGGAAGATTTCCCCATCCCGACGGTGGTTTGTCTGCTCTTCCTGGAGAGTGCTGCTAGCTATCTTTGGAGTGGCTGACACGGGTAAGGTGTGCCCTTGCCTGACACAATCTTTGTACTTAATTTTTGGTAGGAGTTTATCTTGGTGGAGAGTTGTCTCTAGGGGGCAGTCTCTAGGGGGCGGCCTCTGGGCGGATCCCGGGTCTCGAGGTCTAAGCTCATCCATCCCCTTCTTGGCCATCCCCTTCTCAGCCATTCTATCGAACTTGGCCAAAACGCCAGCCCGCGTGTAAGGCTCCAATAGGGGTCTCTAGGGGTGACCAAATTTATCATAATCAAAAGTTAAAAGGCAATTAACCCTCATATTCTTCATATTCACATCATCATCATCATCTTAACATTAGGGATTGTTTGGGAGTGTTAATTATTATTATATTTTTGTTTTTTCATCTCATTAGTGATTCATAGTGTCACAGGCAGAACCTTTGAGGTTGGCAACCGAACCGTGTGGCGCTAACTATAATTTCAGTCTAGTAGCAAGCCTGAAAATCAGATGATGTAGAACAGTGGAAATAACAATATTTGACAGTAACAAAGTTCAAAACAACAGTATATGCAAACATTATAGTGAGAATACAATTATTATATCAACAACATCAATTGTATTAATACAAAAAATTACTTGGTCTGAAAAATTTATACTGGTATGTACTCTCCATAGTAAAGCAAAAAAAAATGAAAGTGACACGAATAAACATTATCATGTTCGAAGAGATATTTTGAAGTCTTTTTAAAAAAAATAATAAAAGAAATATATCTCAAATAAACGCAAATATAAGCACTGGACAAACTTAAATCGTGATGATAAATAAGACTCATTAGCCTCACTTGGACAGCTGGACAAAAATACACCGTCTCAAACAAGGTGCACGAAACATCTGTACACCAGGGAACCTAATTTTCAACGCTGGCCCAATTCATCATATTCATCGGAAGACAGGTCGATGAAGAGAAAAAATTAAATTACATTTTGCACCCCTGAAAATTTGATTTTTGTTGTATTTGAATCTTAAATTTCATTGATGGAAAGTGGCGTTTGTTTAGTGTTTTTGTTTCCAAATTTCTGTTTCTGCTCTCGGAAAAGTGGGAGCAGAAACAAAAATGGGAGAACAACAGTGTTCTATTTCCAGAAATTTGATCTAAGATTCTAGGTGCAGAACAGAAATAGGTTTATTTTGGCCCGCCGCCGGCCGTTGTTGCCGCGGGTCACCTCCGGCATCGCCGCCGCCATCCGGCCAAAACAAAAAAAAAAAAATCTCAAAAAAATTCTCAAAAAAACAAATAGTTTTAGGATAAAATCGTTACCAAACGCGATTCTGTTCCCCCAAAAAAAAAAAAAATTATCGTTACCAAATGTAATTCTACTCCCAAGAAGGAAACAAAATTCTCATCTCATTCCACTGCTGGGATGGAAACAAAAACGGTTACCAAACGCCACCTTTGTTTCCATATTTCTATTTCAGTTCCCAATTTTTTGAAGATGAAAATGGAATCAGGTATCGGAAACAGGGGTCTTGGTGTTTGTTTAGAAATGAAAAAACTATAAAATGCGATTTTGTTCCCAAATTAATTTTTACCCAGGGAAGATTGGAACAAAAAATTGAAATTTGGGAACAATTATGTTCTGTTCATGTAATTTGTTCTAAAGAATTAGAAATTAAAAATAAATTACTACTCCGTTTCTATATATTTGTTTCTTTTCCGTGTTTTCTAGGAACAAAAACAAAAAAAATGGGAATGGAAAACTTACGGCGTTTGGTTAGTGTTTCTGCTTCTCTGTTTTTACTTCCACTAAATTAGGATGATAATTCTATTTTCCTTCTGCAGTATCCCGGAAATAGGAACATGTTTGGTAACAACCGTTATCCTGAAATTGTTCCTTTGAATTTATGAGAACAGAAACAAGAAACACATCTGGTTACAACATTTTTTTTTTTAAATGTATAGTGGCTGACATGGTGGTGGTGAGAATAGTTTTGTGGCAGTATTATGTACATTATTCCCAAAATTTTGAGAACAGAAATGTGTTTACCAAACGCGTTATGTACATTAATCCTAAAAATTTAGGAACGGGAAGAGAAATTAGGGAACGGAAAAATTTAGGAACGGGAAGAGAAATTAGGGAACGGAAACGGTAACCAAACGGGGGAATTTTCAAAGTTGAGGGGTGCATAATGTAAATATCTTAAACTTTTTAAATTACAGTTAGAAATTTTAGGAGTAGAGACAAAACCCCCCACCTTGCGTCTTGCCAACGAAAAATAGCCGGCAGAAACAATGGCTCGCATCGCCGTTTTCTCCCTCTCTCTCCTCCTCCTCCTTTCCTCCGTCGTAATCGCCGCCTCCGACGACGACGACACCACCCTCACCGCCTACGACATCCTGCAATCCTACGATTTCCCGATCGGCGTCCTCCCAAAAGGCGTCGTGCGCTACGATCTCGACAGATCCACCGGCAAATTCCACGCTTACCTGAACGGATCCTGCAGTTTCTCGCTCGAAGGATCGTATCAACTCCGATACAAATCGACAATCAGCGGTTCCATCACCAAGGACAGGCTGAGTAATCTCAGTGGCGTTAGCGTCAAGATCCTCTTCCTGTGGCTCAACATCGTGGAGGTCGTCCGGAACGGCGATGACATCGAATTCTCCGTCGGAATCGCGTCGGCGGACTTTCCGATTGATAATTTCTACATATCTCCACAGTGTGGCTGTGGATTGAACTGTAATGGCGACGGACGAATTAGGAAGATCAGAATGAAGGCTTTTGATTCTTCGATTTAGGGCGGCCATTATTAGGTTTGTTAAACCTGTATGTGTTTATAATTTGAATTCAATTTGATCTTTTCACTATCTAGTTTGATGTTTGCCCTAATTCCAGGTTCATTGGTGAACCGTCTACGAAATTAAAATTCCAGGTTTTTTGGTCAACCGTCTACGAAATTAAAATTCCAGGTTGTTTGGTGAACTGTCTACAAAATTAAAAATTTTAGGCGATGCAGAATAATATTTTCTTTTAAATAAAAAAAATAATTAGTAATTAATTTCAAATAGAGGGTGTAATATGTTATTAGTCATATTTAAAATATAAATTTTGATTTAGTTTTTCGATTGCATATTAGTATATTAGTTTTGCAAGTGTTCAAGTGTATTTAATATTAATTATATGTATCTGTGTAATATTATTTATATATTACAAATTATATATAATAAATATTATATGTAATAATATTTGTTACATTTAATAAATATTTTATACACAAATTAGATGCATGTAACTGCGAAAATGTATTAGGCCTGAAATTTTTTTTTGATAAGCGGGACTAAAATACAATTTGTAATTGCTTATAGAACTTTCTTAAAATTAAGAGTAAAATAAGAGAATTGCCACATAAATACCCAAAAAAATTACAATATATTTTATGAATTACAGTAATTTTAAACTTTTTAAAAAATTTATAACGCATGAACTACGTGTGGTTTAGAAGTTTGATTTCATGTACTATCCACCAGAAATTCCAAAATTTTCAAAATTTTAGTTCATGAATTCCATGCGCTGTAATAATTTTTTGCGAGGGGTTATGATTTAATCTTTGATTGTTTGGAGTTATAAGATGATTTTTTTTTCAATGTGTTTTTATTAAGGTTTGAGATTTATTTGAAGGAAGTGGATGGATGAAATTGAATTATATAAATTTTTCAGGAGAGATTTTCGTCCAAAAATTTTGTATTCTTAAATTAAATTATACTCGGTATATTTGTAAACGCTTGTTAGATTTAGTCTGTCACTGAAGAACAAAAATCTCACGTCCGAGATTTTGCACTCCACGTCCCCGTCCTTTGTGGTCCCATGCCTCTTATTTATTTCACTCTTCAGTAAAAGTCGTCATGAAAATTGTGTCATTTCTTTAATATGTCATATGAATAGTATTATGCCCCGTGAAAAAGAGAGTGATACTTAACAATGAAGAAAAATGAATTAATTTTAATTAAATAAAAAATTAGTCCTAATTAAATTATCAATCAATCCAAATTTTAATAAATTAAAAATCAACTCGAATTAAATTGTAATAATCAACTCTAATTAAATTAAAAAACAACCCAACTTTAATCCACAATCCACCCAACAAATTAAAATTAGCCCGAGCTTAATCTCAACATATTAGCCAAAAGAGGCTTCTCGTCTGTTTTTCCATGAGATTTCAACCTGTGTGATTTTCGCACAGGAGATGCAAGAGTTATTGGAAATGTTCTAAGATCGCTAAAAATCCTAGGTTTAAGTGGATTTGCGTCCAAATTGTTTTTTTTTTTTTTTTTTTTTTTTTTTTTTTTTTTTTGGTAGTTCAGAAAATAAAGCAAAACACTACATAAAAACAAACAAACAAGTGGAAAAAGTCGAATCCACGAAGATTGTATTGTGATAACAAAATCGATATTTTTTTTAGAGTAATTTTTTCAAAAGTTCAAAATTACTGTAAAAAATTTAAAAGTCATAAAAGTTATTGTAATTTTTTACATGAAAAAATTATAATGACTTTTATGTATTACATAATTTTAGATTTTTTAAAAAATTACTATAACGTGTATACTGTATAAATTAAAATTTTAATTTTGTGGACCGAAAGAAGGAATATTGGGCCCAATAGGCCCAATATAGAACCCCCAACATTTCCCATTGTAAGAGCTAAGGCGGACTCTCCGGCCGCGCGCACTCCGATCTTCAGTTATCCGAGAGAGTAAAAACCGATGGCCGACGCTACTCCTAATCCCGCCGGCGACGTTTCTCCGAACGTCACCATTTACATCAACAATCTCAACGAGAAAATCAAGCTCGACGGTACTGATTCCTTTCTTTTTCTCTCTGTAATTCATGCTTTTCAGATTTTGCCCTAGTCTTTCTTTCATCTTGCATCATACACTGGTCTTGAATGTGATTGATGATGCGTGAAACTTTGTAGAGCTGAAGAAATCGCTGCACGCGGTGTTCTCTCAGTTCGGGAAGATACTGGAGGTGTTGGCATTCAAGACATTGAAGCACAAAGGTCAAGCTTGGGTTGTTTTCGACGAAGTTTCTTCTGCAACCAGTGCTCTTCGTCAGATGCAGGGATTCCCTTTCTATGACAAGCCAATGGTAGCTGAAATAAATCCTCGTCTTCTCTCTTGAATTTGTTTATGATTTTCAGGTTTAGGGTTTAGTTTAAGCTTGATAAACATTAATTGATAATTGCAACTAGGATTCCTTGTTTTTTGAGCATTAATTTTTTATTTAGCAATTAAGATTCATGGATTGGAATTCAAGATGAATACATGTAATTTTTTTGGATTTTTACATGTGTTCATTTGTAATTCTAATTTCAAGGCTTTAATTACATGAACCAAACAATACCTTAAGAGTTTTCTTCAATCAGATTATCAGCTTTGATAGTTTCTAAACCCGAGTACATCGGGGTTTGATCTATGTGGATGGTAAATATATGAGAACAATACTCTTATAGTGTCACTGATTGATTAATGATCAGTTCTTCCAATGCTATTCATGATTTTGTTTTTCCTTTTTCCATAGAGGATACAATATGCAAAGACAAAATCAGATATCATAGCGAAGGCGGATGGCACTTTTGTACCTAGAGAAAAAAGAAAGAGGCATGATGATAGAGGTAATACATCTTTGAAAAGAATCAATTTAATCTATTCTAGTTATTTATCCTTTTTACCCCATGAATCGAGTAATGGGCATTCTGGTATTCTCTTTAAAGTGATGGTGTGAGGAGTTCATTGTTTCATGATTTGTGGATTATGAACATAGTATGCAGTGACATATTTCACTCAAAAACGGGTCGTGGTTGGACAAATGAGTGTTGGTTTGCAGGAGGGGTAACGATATAACATATCAATAAAAATCTGAGTTCCGGGATACATTTGATTAGACATTGTTATTAACTTCTATTGATGAACACTTGGAATATCTTCAGCTTTCATTTGTGTCTTCAAATATTTATGCAGAAAATGAAGAAAAAATCATTGGGTTGATAATAGTTTATTGTGATTCTTTAAAGTTTTAATGGATGAAACACAATATATATATATATATTTATATAAAAAAGAATGCCTGTGGTTTTTGTGGTTAATGTAGTTCAATCTACATGCTTCTCTAGTATCCTTTTTCATTTTATAATATTCATGTAATGCTCTTATGCCTATATAGGTAGAAAAAGGAAAGAGCAACTTGATCCTAATCAAGCTGGAATGGGCTTGAATCCTGCATATCCAGGTGCCTATGGTGCAGTACCTCCGGTAAGCATTTACATATTTTTTTCTTGCATGCGTGCACACTAATTTTTTTGAGTTTTTATTTTTTTTTAATTATTTTTAATGACATGTCAATTTTTCATCGGGTCATAGTTTAATCTTATATATTTAAAATAAAATAAAATACAATATCTAAAAAGTTCCCCCCGTTTGGTTAGTGTTTCTGTTCCCTGATTCTTCTCACTCCCATTGGAATTGATGTACAAAAACGCGTTTTGTAAACACGTTTATATTCCCATCCCATCCTATCTCAAAATTTTTGGAAGTGATTTCCGAATTCCTTAACAGTGTGAGAAACAAAAAATTGTTGATTCTTTTCACTCCTATTTTTTTTTATTCCCAGCTGATTCCCACATAAAGGACACGTTTGGTATTTTTATAATTCTTAATGAGATGTATTGATCCCGCTTCATCCCATTTCATTCCCAAACATGATTCTTCTTCCTAGAAGGAAACAAATATCTCATCCCATCCCAGTTTATTGAGAGTGGGATGGGAAAAATAGAAACACTAACCAAACGCCACCCTAACTTTCTCTATTCTATCTTCCGTTTTCCAACCTGCAAGAAATTTTATTGACTCTTATCAACTTAAAGAATAAGTAGAACTGTGTTTTGTTATTATCTTACTTTAGAAAATTTTGCATTTGGGTCAAGAGTTATTGAATCTTTAGAGTGCAAGTTAAGTGATAATCATACTTATTTCTACTTTTCCGTGCATAGTACAGGTCAAGGCTCGTATATGCATGCATATAGACTGCATATACACTAGTGTATATGTCGTACTTGAAAGCCCGAGTTTCTTTCTTTCTTTCTTTTATAATTAATTATTTAATTAAAACCCATGAGAAAGAGTGGCGGTGACAGCTATGGGTGTTTAGTGAGGGGATTCAGAGAAAGAGGGGGGATTGATGAGGGAATGAGAGCAAAGAGAGACATGCTTGAGTAGAGATTGATGAGTGAATGGGAGCAAAGAGATGGGTGCTTGAGCAGAGAGAGAGGTGTGAGCAAACACATACGGCTATGGCATGGAGGGTGTGTGTGTGTGAGAGAGAGAGAGAGAGAGAGAGAGACGGGTGAGAGCAAAGAGAGGCATGCTTGCGCATAGATTGATAAGCAGATGGGAGCAAAGAGAGGCGTGCTTGAGCGCAGAGACAGAGAGAGCACGAGCGGTGATGACAATGGCAGCGACGGCATGGAGTATGACTCTGTGTGTGTACGAGAAAGAGATGCATGATAGATTGAATAGAGATAAAGGCGGCAGTTAACCTTAATAGTAAAATGTTGTTTGATCTTAACCGTTGGATCTTAAATTTGATTCAACGTTATAAAATGTCCCTGGGATAAAAACCAAGTTGTTTTTATTATTTATGTGTGTGTGTATACGTGTCTATATTTGTGCAATATAATTTATTTGATATTATGGCGCAGCTATCTCAAATTCCCTACGGTGCTAAATCTGGTGTAGTAGCGGAGGCACCGGCTCCTCCAAACAACATACTGTTCATCCAAAATCTGCCGCACCAGACAACACCTATGATGCTTCAAATGCTGTTCTGCCAGTACCCCGGTTTTAAGGAAGTTCGGATGGTGGAAGCAAAACCCGGAATCGCGTTCGTGGAGTACACCGATGAAATGCAGTCGACTGTCGCAATGCAAGGACTTCAAGGGTTCAAGATCACTGCTGATAACCCCATGTTGATTACCTATGCCAAGAAATAGATACATATATAGAGATAGGTAATCTCTCTCTCTCTCTCTTGTTGAATGTGAGGGGTGGAAATATGAGCACTGGCTTCAATTTATGTATTCAATCAAAAGACGGATTTGTTTGGGTGGTGTTTTTTGTTTTTGTTTTATTTCTTGTTTCCAGACTAGGGAATTGTATCTGTAAATTAACTTAGGCCCCGTTTTGTTAGTATTTTTGTTTTTCCGTTTTGGTTGCAATATTTATTTCTTTTCTTTTTTTTTCCCCTTTAAGTGTATGGTGGGTGGCGGGTGGAGGTAGTCGGCAGGGGGGGGTGGATTAGTATTGTGGGAGAATGAAAATTAATATTTGTTTTTTTAGATTCTTAAAGAATTCATGAATTATTTCAAAATTACTGGTGAAATTTTGAAAACATAAACATGTTTACCAAATACGTTTTTGTAAACAACCAAACGGGGCCTCAGTTTCCATTTTCCCTACATTGGCTTGGTAAGTGGCATAATATGTGCATTATCTAGTTTTTATTTGATGGAGCCAAATTGTCCATTTATTTTAATTTTATTTAAAAAAAAATTACATACCAAACAAGACCTAAGTAATCTTACTTTAAAAAAAAAAACTGTTAAAAATAAGGTTGAAATTGTCATTAACATCACCAGTTTCACTCTCCCTTATATGCCGTCATCTCTCTCTCTCTTCCCCGATCACCGGCTACACCTTCTCAAGCTCGGTGTTGTGTTTTTCAAGCTGTTCTTCCAACTCCTGTCTCCACCCTTGGATCAGCCTTTCTTGCTTTTTGATCAACTCGTTCTTTATCTTCAACTCTTCTTCCATCTTGGCTATCTCCTGTAAATATAATTGGCACACATTAATCACCATAAAAATCTCACCTTCAGAACATCAATGGAGAAAATAAAATAAACAAAGTTACGGTTTGAAGCGTTTCGGCCTTGGTCGGTTGATCTTCACGCTGCAGGCCGATGAAATAGAGTTGAAGCCTTTTAGCAGCCTCCATGAAATCTCGGGCGTGTCTCTCCACATCAACTGCCAGCAATAAAAAAAAACGAGGTTTAATTAATCCCGGTTAGACTGTCGATAAATTGTTATCATTTAGTGTTTTGTTCAAAAAAAAAAAATTAATTAAACAGTCAAATTATCAAGCTACTACTCATTTTGGTTCGAGTTTAAATACTATTTTCTCACGTAAATTATAGCAAAATTAACTGAACACGGATAAAAATATATAAATTTGATCGAATATCGTGTGTAATGTACAATTATACATATTAATGCAATATAAGATTTAACGAACAGGATCAAGAATGATTATTATCATAAGAAAAGGAATTTACTCAATAATTTGCAAATTACTATAATTTAGACAACCAAACGGGCACACAATTGTCAATTTTTTTCTCTCAAAATATGCATTTGGGTAATTGGGTGTTCTTTGTTTTCACATTGGTTGTTCAATATGCATATAGAGAGAGACGCATACGTGTGTATCCTGTTATTTGTATGTACCTTGTTATTTAGTTTCTCAACAAAATCTAAATTAACGGTTAGTTTCTTAATAAAATATAAATTAACGGTTGAAAACGTCTTCAACCAAGTAAAAAATGTCTTCTATGTAAAATATGTCTCGATTTATAGAATAGATAAATGTGTGTGTATACATTAGGGGAAAAAAATAAGGGGCAAAAAAAAAAAACATACTTTGATGTGAAGGATGAGGAGAACGATCAATTGCTTGGAGCTCTCTAGCAGGCAGGCATGGAAGCAAAGCAGCCTCCAACGCCATTACGCAGGCAACCATGTCGTCCCTTGCTGGAGAAGGAGACTGTGGAAGACCCTGATCCGGCTGCTGCCGATCACCCATTTTTAAAAAATAGAAAACAAACAACCCTTTTTTCTCCAAAGAAATCCAGAAACAAGCCTTAACCCTACAATGAACAATTGAACCATGAATCATCAAAATTGATATGCAAAAACAGAATTTTTAGTTACTAGAAAGGTGGTGTTGGGCCTTTCTCGACCCCAAAAACTAGTTCATGACATGAGACTTTCTCTCACACTTATAACCTCACCACCAACTCTTTCCTATATCCAATGTGGGATAAACCCAACAATCTCCCTCTCACACGTCTTTGGTCGGCTAACCCTCGACCAGTCTCTCTTTTTGTGGCTATTGGGCCAGAGTTATTGTAATCTGAAATTTGATACCAGTGTAGGGTGATCTTAGGCCTCTCTCGACTCCACAAGCCAGAGATTAGACTTTCCTTCGCATTTATAACTTGACTACCGGCCCCTTCCACTCCCACATCCAATGTGGATAAACCCAACAAACAATATATTCAATTCACCTCCACAATTGAAAGAATTTTGATAACTGATTAGAATAATTGTTCATTTGGTAATCATATTAACCTACCTACTGTTTGATTAGCATGATTTCATTGGAGTAGGTTCTATAGGGACATTTCGTCGAACACGTAGCATACATAAACCAAACATGATGACAAAAACATTCTAGTCTAGCTGATTTCAAAACAGAAAACACGAAATCGAAAGGAGAAGGAACGTTGGATGACGCCGACGTACCTGTCGGAGGGTCGGCACTGATGAGATCGCCGCGGCTAATGCGTCGAATTATCCCTCGTCGGAGCTGGAATCTCCGATGAAATGGTAGGGTTCAGTCCAAGCAAGTATTACCACATGGCTAGGGAAGAAGATGGCGATACCTCGATTTAGCAAAGCCGGATGAAGAGGAAGAAGCACACGGACCGAGACCGAGAGCGAGATCAAAAATAGACTTCGCGATGGCAGCTCGGTTAGAGAAATCGAGAGAGCGAAGGGAGACGGTGTCGGCGATATCAACGCGACGTGGTGGCGGTGGCGAGGGAAGAGGAGTGAGCGTGCGAGAGGACGGAGAGTGTGACGGCGATGGCAAGACAATTGTTGCTATTGTTCATAAGTAGGGATGGCAACAGTTCGATTTCGGACCGATTTCACAACTCGAACCAAAAACATTAGATATACACTAAAGTCAATATCAAACCGTAAATTGACGGTTTTTTAGAAATCGATTTTTAAAACCGTTTAATATTATATAAAATCAAAATCAAAATTATAAAATTACAGACTTGTCAAGGTTTTTTTCAATATATATATTAATTTTTTCTAGCAACGCAAATTCGTAAAATTTTAAATAAAAATATATAACATAAATTCCAAATTAAATTAAAATCAAGTCATAAAATCATTAATTGTCATATTAACATCCAAAACATAATTAAAATATAACCCATAAAACTAACGTAATTAAAAAAAAAATAGAGCTAAAAGTGCAAATAAATACATATACGATATATATACATGGGAGATAAAATATAATTAAATAAAAAAATTGGGATAATACGTATAAAAAATTAGACGGTTTGATTTCAAGATTATTACTCCAGAACCAAAACCATTGAAAAACGTACTTCGTTTTTCAATTTTAAAACCAAAAGCATAATCAAAACCAATTGATTGGCTTCAAAATCAAAACATTCAATTTGATTTAGTTCGGTTATCCACCGGTTTTGATTCAATTGTCATCCATATTCATAACAAATTTTGACAATTTTTTTATTTTTTTTGTATTTTTTATATAATTTTGAAGTTTTTGGTAAATATACAAAAAAACTCATTCTAAACTTGTAAATCACCAATTCTCAAATAGAATAAATATAAATTTTTAGTTTGAGCACAATTATTATTTCTTAATTTTTTAATATTTACATAAAATTTTCAAATATATTATTCCTTCTCTTTCAAATTTATTATTACATTTAATTTCATACAAAATTTTAAATATTTTATATTTTACCATATTAACCATATTGGGATTACCGGATTAGTGTTTAAGCGACAAATTTCAAAAATTGAATCTTTGATTTGATGAAACAATTATTTTAGTATTTTTATTCCATATAAACAAAAATTCAAGAACAAATGTTAGAGAAAATACAAATAATTCGAAAAAAATACAAACTAATATTAGACTGAAACATGAAAATCTCGTTCTCTTTAAAGAGATTCAAGTCCTCTGCAATTGACAACCCTTTGAGACCGGTGCAACTAATCTTATTTTTCACGTGTCTAGTTGTCCCCTCCAAAAGACGACGACCCCATTTAGTCGTTTGTTTCAGACTAATTTTGCACAAGTAATAGAATCCAAAACTCCATCAAGAGAACATATTTCCTTACCCAATATAAAATATATCTATATATATATATATGAAATTATAAATGTGCACAAAACTTACAAGACGACCCATTTATAGGCTTCCAACACAAGATTAAAAACACAAAATAAATAAAAAAAATCTTACAAAATACCAAAAGTCTTAAAAGTTACACAATATGAAATGACACTATAAATGGAATACTAACCCACTGAAATAGTGCGAAACTTTCGATTTTTATAAATTATGAAACTCCAAAATAAATGATTCAATAAATAAATAAAATATATACATTAAAACGTACCAACAATTATTTTCTATTCCAAAATTTTGTTCATAAAATCTGCAAGCAGAACAGAAACAGATTTTTTGTTCTCATATTTCTATCCCTTGAAGTTGAAATTAACCTGAAGAGCATAGCGCATCCTAATTTGATCCACATTGTAGACTATGTACTCATTGTACAACAAACCACCCTACAAAAAAAAAAAAAAAAAAAAAAAAAAAAAAATTTAAAAATAAAGTTTTTTTTTAACTAAATTTTTAAAAAAAATAATAAATAAAGAAGTAAAAATGTGTTTTTAATACTAAGATATTTTATCCACATTATCAAACAAACTTTTGATGTTTTGCTTTTAATTTTAAGCGCAAGTATTTTTGTCAATTTTTTCTTAAATATTTAAAAAATTATTACCAAACGGTGCCTTAAACTATTTTTACCTTTTTACCACGTTGTTGTTTGGGCTTTCCTAGGGGAACCACAACACCGTCTTCCAATGTTTGAACGTCTGAGAAATCTGGGGCGGTGGCACCAACCCCTTTAGTGCTGCAAAAGATTAGATCACGTCATTTTTTACTTTTTAACTTTTACAACACATTATTAATAAATATTCTCTTTTCGAAAACTAAAAAATAAAAAATAAAAATTGCAAAAAATGTTTCCAATTTTTTTTCAAAACTAGGGTCTAGTGATTTTGTTCTCGTATTTCTATTTTTTTTTTCCCAAAGAATTTAGAAGAATAACATAAATTTTTTAAAAAAAATTATGCTCTGTTCTTCCGAAAAAAGAACACTTGAGACCAGAACATACATTTTATTTTGTTCCCATATTTCTATTTGTGTTTCCAAAATTGAGAACATAAACACTGTTCTTACTCTTAGAACCCTTAGGATTGTAGCAACCCAGTGAGCCTAACTAACTCTCAAAAGACGCCTTGTAAAATGAGGATTGCCCTAAGCTTTATATATAGCTTAGGTTCAGGTAACACAAGCGATGTGAGATTCAACAAGAACCCTTTTTTAAGGGAGTCTGAACTTGGGGCCCGTTTGGTTAAAACAATTCTACATTTCATTGTTCCAACAAAAAATACGAAAATTTGATTAAATTATAGGTAATAAAGAAATATACAAATCAATTTACCAAAAATAAAATAATTCATAAAATACGATAACTTAGACAACCAAACCCACCCTTATGTTTTGACTTCATTATTAGATATTTCTTGAGAACGATTCGAGAAAAGAAATCATAATACAGAAGAGAAAAAACTAACCTTAGCTTCCCCTTAGGCAACTTGTCGGCATCATAGTTCGCGTCTAATAGCTCAGCCATTTCGCCAAGCGCAACCTAAAAATTTTAGTGTTTTTTTTTTTTTAAATAAAATAAAATAAAATGATTCTGTTTGAACGAAAAGAAAGAAATAAATTTAATTTTTCAGTTAAATAAATTCAAACCTCACATAAAAGCAGCACACCGGCATTCGTTGAATGAGTAGCATAGCAATAATTTGCACTTTTGGAGAACATATCAGCAAAATAAACACCCTTTCCGAACATGTAACCGGTTACAGGCGCTTCTGGAGGTGCGATTCGAAGACCTAATGAGCAAAAATAAAAAAATAAAATAAAAATAATAATGACAAATATATCATTTTTTTTAACAAAAAAAAAAAAAAGAAGGGAAAAATAGTATAACCTTGTGATAAAATTCCAGTCCAGTTTGTTAATCGAGAACCATGCCATAAAAGCATCCTATTTTTAGTGTTGGAGAACTATTACAGAAACAAAAAGTAAATTTTTAACGTCGAAATAAATAAATAAATTAAAATAAAATAATTATGGAGATATGGAATTTTGTTCACCTTCTTGAAACGCTCGACTTCGGAGTCTCTTGAAACCCTATATACTTGAACGATATCGACAGTATAGTTTGAATGCGTCTTGGCGTGTGTATTTTTCATATATTTTTCGATCTGCGCAAGAAATTAAACATTATTATTTTCATATATTATAATATTGAGTAAAAATAACAGAATAAAAATTGGAAGAAAATAAGAAATAATACCATTGAAAACTCTTCGGAGTCGACGTCGATTGGCAAAAGATTGCATTGAAGGCGCTCATAATGAGAATACAAGGGATCCTCCTACAAATGCAAATTCCACATTTAGTTGACATTAACTTAATAAATTCAATCTAGTTAATATTAACCGAAAGACTGAAAACTTATTTAAAAGACTAAAAAATAAAGAGAAACAAAAAATATATATTGAGGAAGAAAATTGTAAGCGATTGGTTTCAAGAACAACCTACTAATTTCTCCCAAAACATTTAAAAATAAAAAATAAAATTTAAAAAGTACCTGCATATTGGATTGGTCTTCCAACAATTTAGTTGCAACTTCAATTTCGCCAAGGGCTTCGACCTTCAATTACAGAGCGGTTATTCATTAGTCAGAAATAACAAACGATCTTCAACAGAACGTGAAAATACATATATATATTTACCATCTCAAGTTTGTGTTTTAACTTCTGTGGAGTATCAATGACGAATTCACCTGCCATCATATAATGTTGATAAAATAAAATGCCTCCCGAGAAAAAATAAAATAAATACTTGATAAACACGAGAAGAACTTACGCATTTTCTTAAAGCCGAAGTCATGGGGGATAACGGTATAGAATTCTCTGCAGTAAAATCAGCAATAACGCATTTCCAGTTCAGCAAACAATGGAAATGGTTGTTTATATGCACAAAAACACAGACCAAGCAAATTTGGAGCAGAAAATGTGAAATCAATTTAGTCTTACCCGCTTAATTGCTCGAGCGTTCTCCTGTTCGATTGCCCGATCACATCAGAAATCCTCTTCAAAACATCATAACCCTATATACATACACAAATTAACACATGTAGACTGTTTAGTGGCATTTGTTGACAAAGGAATTGGACAAAAGTTACTCTCTTGTTGAATTCAACAAAGAACTATAGAATTGGTAAGGTTTTTATTGAGGTAGCATTTGGCAGTGTAGGATTGGAGGCTTGGAATTGGAATTTGAAACGAATGCAAGCAAAATTTAAAAATGTGGGTGCGTTCATTTCTAATTCCAATTCTATGACCCCAATTCTGTACAACCAAACACTGCCTAAGTACTTTTTATAACAAAAAAGGCTAATTGAACAAAAAAGTGTTTTTACTTAATCTAGAAACCGAGTGGGCCTAACTCACTCTCAAAAGACGCCTCGTAAGATGAAGATTGCCTCTAGACTTATATATAGCTCAGGATCAGGTAATACAAGCGATGTGGGATTCAACAAAGCAAAAGAGTTTCGTAGAGGATCGAGAAAATTGGTGGAGTATGAGTCCATCAATCTCTAAAAATATAAAAATCGAAAAAAAAAAAATCTAAAAAAGGTACTTTATTTTCTTGATTTTTCAATTTTTTTTTTGCAAAACGCAAAACAAACACTACTTTCATTTTTTGAAGTAAATAAAAAAAAATACTAAAAAAACATAATCAAATAGGTCCTTAATTCTAGCAACATAATTTTGTGATGTTCTAAACCTACCTAAAAAAATCACGCGAAACTTCAAGAAATCAAATGACGCCACAAGCATAATCCGTCTCTCCCTCAACAACATAGTATAGTTTTCACTTTTAACGTAATAAGACCAAAAAACAAAAACACCACATTCTTATCATAGAAATTCAATAAGCCTAACTCACTCTTAAAAGACGCCTTATAAGAGGAGGATTGCCCTAGGCTTTATATATTGCTCAGGATTAGGTAACACAAGTTCTCTTTAATTTTTCATTTGCACATTATTTACAATCTTGGAAGATCATAAAACTCCTTTTCATGACATAATACTATACTAGCACGTTTTGACTAACACGTCGTTACAATCTAATTATACAATTATGGCATAGTTCAAAGGAAACATGGTAGCAAAACTCAAACTTACCTTTAAAATTGTTGATTTGCTTAGCTTACCAAGCGGCAATTTTTCAGCATTGTATCCTAATACAACATAGAAAACATGTTATAAACTGAAAACAACAAATTAGACAGTAAACAACATACGTGGGTAAAGTGTAGTTTTTACAGTGACCGAACATTATAGCAATCTCAAATTAAGCTTATTCGTGTTTATTATGATTGTTTGGTTTGAATAAAACTATATTTTAATCAGCTAATCAACCCTTGTTTTCCATGTCAATAAATCCAAACGGCATTAAAAACGATAAAAAAATGTGGAAGAAAATACCTATTTCCATCATTTGCTGCTTCATCATGCTAACATTGCAGATCAGAGAGATGAATTTTGCAATGCGGGCTTCTAGCTTTGTTTCCCGAGGTTGAATTTTCAACAAATTGGAGTTCTTCTGAACCTGTTAATTGTCATAAAGGTCTCAAAAGCAGTGGATAGTTTCAAAACGAAGTGATAAAAGTTCAAAATTTCTAATCACGCATTCATTTTATAAAAATTTAAGGCACCGTTTGATAAAAAAATAGAAAAATAAAATGAAAATCTATCATTGACAACTCACATCGGATTCATTTTCAGTTTCCTTATAGTCCATCTCCAGCCAAGCATAGCTCTTTGGATGATAAGTAAAGTCTTTACGGTTGGACCAGTTGTTCTTCGTTTTGGCAAAAAACTTATGTTCAAACTCTTGGATGGCGCTATCTTGTGTTGTAAAGGGACCGTGTAACTTATCTTGACCTTTTATGCCAACTCTACCCCATCTATTGTAAACCATGAATTTTCCCCCGCCGTCTGATTCTAAAATTATGTCAGCAACAGAAAAGAGATGAGAAAATAACCGTAAAAGTGTAAAAATGTAAAACATTTTTACACTAAAATGGAATAAGTTCTACAAGTATAATATCGTATTTTCAACATATTAATGATATATGTATAGGCTACAAGCATATAGCTCTAATACCATATAGAAAATCAATGGGCTCAAGTCACTCTCAAAAGACGCCTTGTAAGACGAGGATTAGCTCTAGGATTATATATAGCTCAGGATCAAGTAACACAATCAATGTGGGATTCTACATGCCCCTTCATGCGTAGGGAAAACTTTGACAAATCACTGCGAACAAATACTGGGGGCCCAATATCATGTGTGATTCAACAAGCCCAATATCAGACAAAAGGTTTGCCAGTGATACCACATAGAAATTCGATGGGCCAAACTCACACTCAAAAGACGTCTTGTAAGGCGAGGATTGCCCTAGGTTTTATATATATAGCTCAGGATCAGGTAACACAAGCGATATGAGATTCAACACACCAAAAGAATCTAGCCAAAATCAATATTATTGATCCATTTTTTTCTTTTCTCAATTGAAATACCCTTTAACTTCAAATAGGTACTGAAATGCTGCATATAGAATAGATTGGTTGTGAGAATATAAAGTTTTACCTAAGACTTGAATGACATAGAACTTGTTATTGTTGTCTCCAACGTTTGTCTGGTTTAACATGGCATCGTAAATTTCATCACCCTGAACGAAAAATTAATGTAAATATAATGTCATCCATATCGATAAAAAGACAACCTGGCACAATTAATACAATTTTTTTTGCTTATTGAAAAAAAATATAATGTCAATTCTTTATGTCTATGCATTTTCCCTGCACCTACATGTATTGTGATTTTACTCAAAGAACAATAAAAAATAATGTGTTGCTTCAATCTATAAGGGCCAATTTGGTTGTACTTCAATTCACAAAGGGTACTATTTGAGGAATTTTTATAGAAATCCAATGGGCCTAACTCACTCTCAAAAGACGCCTTGAAAAATGAGGATTACCTTTGAACTTATATATAGCTCAGGATCAAGTAACACAAGTGATGTGGGATTCAACACGCCCCTTCACATGCAGTGTGGGGTTTGACAAACCACTATGAACAAATATCGCGGGGCCCAACATCAATTTGTGATTCAACACGTTCGCTCACACGCAAATGAATATCGGGTGGTCCAACATTGATGTGGGACTCACCACACCCAACATCAAACAAAAGACCTACCTCTGATACCACATAAAAATCCAATAGTTGTAACTCGCTCTCAAAAGATGCCTAGAAAGGGGAGGATTTCCTTTAGACTTATATATAGCTCAGGATCGAGTAACACAAGCGATGTGGGATTCAACAGGTTGTAATTATTAAAAATACTTAAATTGACTAGCTAATCGTTTTTGTTCCAGTTGAGATGCCATTTTCTCGTATAATTGGAGTATAATGTAGCTATTAATTCATTTAAACTAAAACAATTGTATGTTTCTTAGTTCAAATCAATTGATGATTAAGTTATGGGTAGATTACAGAAATATACAAATCAATCCAGCAAAAACAATCCAGTACAAAAAAATATGATGATTTAGACAACCAAACAGGCCCTAAGCCACTTACTTGTTGCAGCACATGGTAGTGAGCTTTAATGTGATCCGGAAGCCATTGATCCAACACAGCTGCACCCTTCTTAGTAGCCGTTACCAGCTTCTCTCTCTTGCCTTCTTCTTCTTCTTTGGCTATCAATGTCAAAATTCAAATCGCCATGGTACTATATTTGCGAAATTCAAGCTCGAAAATGCATATATGAATGACTAAATAACACTAATTGAACATCTGATACCTTCAATTACTTCCTCTGAACCCTTTTCAGAGTCGGCGCAAAGCCTTTCAATAAGCTCTTTCCTCGATCCACTCGTTGAAACTCCTCGAAGCTCGGCTTGCTCGCGTAATTGCTTAATACTGACGCCGTGGAACTTGTCGGTGACGGTGATTTTCTCCGACCCGTTCGAATCTCCATTTTCAGCTGAAACCCTCTTTCTTTTCTTGTCATTCAAATCTCCAACCGAATCAATTGAATTCTTATTCTCTTCCCGGAGAGCTGTTTCGAGCCTCCGAACCTGCAAAAGCTTGCTCCGTCGACGGAGTTACAATCAAAAGGCAATGGTTGAGCGAAAATAAGAAACAAAATAGAAGAGGGAAGTACCAATGTCGGCTTGGTGCCGGCGGTGTCGAGGCCGCGCTGAGCGAGTTGAGTTCGGAGATCGTCCACCCTGAGCTTGTTTGCCATGTGTGCGTGTGTGAGAGAGAGAGAGAGAGAGCGTGTTCAAAACGGAGGGGAAATGGGGTTTTAGAGTGAGAAGGCTTCCATGGGACGGAATTCTCTAGTGAGCGGAGCACGATTTTGGCGCGGTCAATTATTTCAACAGTTTCTCCAACCTAATAAAAATAAATAAATAAATTGACCGTCGACGCCACCCATAGTGGCCACCTGTCTTCACCTGCAATCGGACTTTATAGGCCTTTGGTTGCCGGAGTCCGAGGGTGGTCATGGGCCAAGCTAGGCTTTACATGGGATATTATGAAAAAATGCTAGGCTCTAACTCGATCCGACCTTACGGTTAAGCCTTAATATTTTGCCTAATTCCGACCCTACCAAAAAAATTGAAGTCCAAGCTCGGACTTATATTTTTTTTTATATAATTTAATAAACAATATATAGCACAAATTAAAACTGAAGAAAGAGAGAGAGGATCTACGCTGTAAAACTCAAGCTATAAGGAAAGATTTCATCCCTTATAGTTTACTAGCGTATAACCCGTACCTGAAGGCACGAATGTTAAAAAAAATACATTTTTTTCTTCATTTAAAAATTAATAACAATTAACAATTGAACGTCAATATTAACTCACAATCAAGGCAAAATAAAAAGAATTATACGTTAACAATAAATCTATTATAATGCAAATCAATTTCACCTATATTTCACGTGACATTAATTCCTTACTGGAAAACCACTCATTAAATCACAACTTTTTTAACCAAACACTCCACTTTGCACATATATCCAAGTTCATTTATTTTACACACTAATACATCTATAATGTTGGATAAAATCATTATCCATAAAAAATAATAATAAACAAAACACTTAAAGTCATTGAGAGACCATCAGGAACACAAATTCTCATAAAAGACATACACAACTAACATGACAGTAACAAATAGATCTATTTTTTTGGAGAGGAAGATACTAAAAAAAAAATACTCGCATTTAGGTGGAAATAAATCTCATATACTAACGAAAAATTAAATTCCATCAAAATTTCAACAAAAGTTGCCAAAAAACATTAAACTAATTCACAAACCATACAAAAGTTACCCAACAAATTAAAATTAACAGAAAATGCAGATTGCCAATTGTTAACATTCTATCAATATTATCTTGGATATAGTTGAATCTAGACATTACAACTAAACTATGAGAGAAGAATGAAAATAAACAAACTCAATATCAAAATTCTCACAAATCAATCATTAAACCAAACTTAAACAAATCATATTCCAAAGTATCAGTTCCGTTTAAATGATCCTCACAGGGTTCTTCAAAAATAATAAAAAAACACATAATCATTAATATAATTATGTATGCAAGAAACCTTTGAGAATGGATTCAGAGTTTGCATTCGGGTGCAACGGGCCTAAAGGCTGCCATTCGTGAGGCACATATCGCAGAGTAGTCCTGAATCACAATTTCTACTTGCTGCACGAGTTTGTCATTACTGTTACACAGCAAGCCAAATCTGGTTCAATTGAAAGAGTAAATAAACAAATTGAAAATATTGCCATTAATTTTTACTACGAATGAAATATCGAAAATGAAGATCGGTCTTAAGAGCTGCAGTGTATCTGAAAAAAAAATTGTGATGAACATTGTTGACAACACTGGAATTCAATATCTATTAAAAATAATTTTGAAGGCCTACAATATCTATCAACAACGCTTCTCCTAAAGTCGCTTAGAAACAACACATTAAAGAAACACCACCTATATTTGAGGTTAAGAAATTCAAGTTCTTTCTCATTGACAAATCAGAACCAACCATGATAACGAACAAAATCAATATCAGGTGATATGGAATCAATCAACAAAAATATAGCTATATAGTAGTACCAACAAAATGAACGAAGACGTTTGGGCTTACCAAATCAACCAACGTCAGATCTGTTTAGCGATGAGGGTGTTGCGTGAGCAACGAAGATGGTGTTCAATCTGGGTCCGATTAAACAGAAAATAGATTTAAGTAAATGAAAAAACTAACTGAAAATTGCAAAAGAAGAAAATCAAATCAATTAAAAGAAGAAAATTAGATCAATAAAGACTATTTAGCTAATGCTTGAATACATATCGCAATTGGAGTGTTAAGAACCCCAAGTTCCTTCTCATTGACAAAATTAGTACCAACGATGATGATAATAAACAAAATCAGTAATATTCAATCAACAACTATACAACATTACCAATAGAATCAACCAAAAAACACAATGAATCTGAACAAAAAAATAGAGCTTGAAAAAAATCCACAATTATCAACTATATTGTACCCAAGTTCTTTCGGACACCGATGGTGATAGAGGATGGGGTGCCTGTCTGTGTTGCAGATCTGTCATCAATAGAGACAATAAAGCGAGATCTGGTGGTAGTCGGTAGGCCGCAGCGGTGGCGGTTGTAACGGCCGACGGCGTGGATTCCAAGATCTGGATAAAGCATGACAGTAGCATTGGAGATGCGGTGCTTGGTGAGAGTGAATATGGCTTGAAGTATAATGTGTCGTTAGGGAGGCAACGGTGGTGATTGGCGGTGATGGTAGGATTTAGACGACGCGGCGATGGAGCTGTGATTGCGAGGGCGCAGTGAAAACGATGAGTCGACGATGGCAGAGAGAGAAAGGAAGAGAATAGGGAGTTAAGAGAAAGTCATGTATTGGTGGTTTGCTTGAGTGGGCGGCAGGTTAATGAAAATTAACCCCACAAATAGTTAACTAAGATAAATAGTTAATTAAGGAATGGTTAATTAATCAAATTAGTTTTTAAATTAGAGAAAAATGAATATAAATTAATGCCTAAAATAAAATTGATGCCTTAATCAGTGATAGGCAATTAGGAAATTGATTAGTCATTTGTTTCCATAAAATGGATAGAGGATTAGGTAATATATGGAAACAATTCACCTAGTCAATATTAGTTAATACTAAGCCAAATTATTAAAGTAATAATTTATTAATTAACAAAAAATTGGGAATATATGGAAACAATTCAATGGTTAATTAATTAAATTAATTTTTTAATTAAAGAAAATTGAGTAAATCAATGCCTAAAATAAAATTAATTTGTCTCAATCTATCATAGTCAGCAAATTTATTTGGCCTCGTCAGCATTTGTTTGTCTTAGTCATATTTTCGGTTCTCCTAGTCATAAGTTTGTCCTAGTCAGCTAAAAAGCCGTCCTATTTTATATAATAGATTACTCTTATATATATATATATATATGGTCAGACCGGGCCGGGCCAACCCTAAATAAAAATGGTCAAGCCCTAGCCCGGTCCTAAAAATTAACGAGCCTAATTCTTTGGGCCTTAGTCCTTCCCATGGGCTCAAAAACTAAGCCTAAGCCCTAAAAAAATGACGGGTTGGACGAGCCCCCAGGCCCATGGCCAGCCCTACTAACCATTGGCCACCAGATTTTTTATAATTACATATAACTATTTTTTAGTATATCGCTTAGTTTGTAATTATTTTTTTTAGTTACATGTGGCTATATTTTCTAATGTATTTTTTAGTCAAAATTTTAATTGTATTTTTAATTATATTTTAGTCAATTTTTCAGTTACATTTTTTAATTACATTCATGTAATTTTTCATCAACCACTATTTAAAAATTTAGTTAAATATAATTAAAAAAAATTAATAAAAAGTATATTAAATATATTACTAAAAAATTAGTTAAATGTAGTTAAAAAAGTTGAGGCGGTTGACGGTGGCCAAAAACCAATTGTTAGAATCTGGTATGCGGCAACAGGTGGCAATGCACCACTAATTGAAAGTTAGTATTTTAATGAACTCTAATAGATGAGATTAAAACTAAAGTAGTTGTAGTTTTTATTAATTTTGTGTCATAATTAAGACATCTCACCATATATCCCATAAAAACATGTTTTTTTGGGTAAAAAAATACCCGTTTAATATATATGTATGTACATTTATTTTTTCAAAATTAAGTAATTTGCAATAAAAAAATTATCCCTAGGGCACTCTCACCGGTTGATGTTCAATTAAGAAACTTCATTAAAGATCGAAGGCTTTCTACAAAAAATCAATCCAGTGAATGTTGGTGTTTACAAATAGGGGAGAACCAAAAAGCTATTAATATGCCGTGTCAAGTGAAAACAAAAATCAGAAGAGTAAAGTCATACAAAAAGAGATGAAGTATTTGCACGCGCGAGAACTACATTTATGACTTGTATAATTTCTTAAAGGCAAGAGAACTCCGAAAAATAAATGGTTTTACAAATTGAAAACTAAAGAAACAACTGACTTCAAAAGTAGAAAACTCGACTTATTGCGAAAGGGATTCAGTCAAAAGAATTGTGTTGATTCTGAGAAATTTTATCTCAGTGGTGTAAAAAAAAAATCAATTCAAGTTGTGTTTTGGCTATCTGCTTGCTTGAATCTAGAGATTGAATAGTTTAACGTGAAGAAAATATGACGAAGATATATAAGAGTGTCACCAATGCTCAAGACAGATAAAAACAAAGTACTTGATACCAAAAATAAACTCCTGAAATTTTAGCCCAAGTAGAATTCAGATCATCGTGTGATGGTTAAACTGAATCCTTAGCTCTCTCTTTTCTTCCTTTTCTCTAAAGCTTCTTTTCAAAAACTCAAAAAAGTTGCTTAACCTATTTTCTATTTACTAGTTTATATCTACGCAATGCGTGGGATCTTGAGTTCTTTATTTACGGAGTTTAAAATTTTTAATGCATTATTTAATTTGAATTGTTTATTTCATTAATGTATAATTTAAGTAGATTGTAGTTTAAATATGTCTATTTAAATTTTAGGATTAATCGGTCGGAAGTCTCAAAAAATAAATCTAGTATTAAAAAAAATCTGTTTAAGATTTAAGTTTTGATTTAGTCCCTTAAATTGGATTTCGCTTGAGTTTTAGTTCCCGCAATGCAGAGATTATAGGGAGAACTTGGAGAGTAAATTCGATTTATAATGAATATTAGTTTTTAGGCCCCGTTTGGTAATCGTTTCCATTCTAGAATTTCCCATTCTATTCCCAGATTTTTGGGAATTCTGTTTAGGAATAACGTTTGGTAATTTTTGTTTTTGTTTCCATTCCATTCCCATTTGAGAATTGTGCCCATTTTTTTCTTAAGAAATGAAAAATAAAAAAAAATTGTTTCTCATAATTCTCATTCCATTCCCAAAACCAATTTCATTGTTCATTCGCCAATCGACCACCGTCCGCCGCCGCTTGATGTTGCCGTCCGCCGGCGGCCATCTCCGGCGACCGTCGTCGGTCACCGCCGGCATCACCGGCCAGTCACCGCTGCCGCCAGCCACCTGACACCTTCCGGCGCCGCCTGCAGCAGGTCGTCCGCCACCGTCACCGTCGCCTGGCCAAAACAAAAAAAAAATCTCATTTTTTTTTTTTAATTTTAGGATAAAATCGTTACCAAACGCGATTCTCTTTCCAAAACAAAAACAAAAAAAAAAAAAATTATCGTTACCAAACGCGATTTTACTCCCAAGAAGGAAACAAAATTCCCATCTTACTACTGGAATGGAAACAGAAACGGTTACCAAACGCCACCTAATATTTAATAATTGTTATGTTTTTACATATATTTGTGTATTTTTTGTTACATGTACTTATGTAATATTAGTTATATGTTACAATTACATATATCTGTGTAATATTTGTGACATTTAACAACTATTACACATATAAATTAGTTTAATATTAGTTACATATATTTGTGTATATTTAGTTACGTGCAACGTATTACATGTATTTTGTGTGATTTTTGTTATAGCTAACAAATTTTTATACACAAATTAGTTACATGTTATAAAATACAGTAATATTTGTAACATCTAACGAAAAATTACACATAAAGTTGTTACATGTAACTGCCCGTCTGTTGGTGCGTGTAGTGGACTTCCGCCTTTTTGAAATAAGTGGGACTAAAACACAAGTTCCTTCCACCTCTAGGACTTTTTAAAAATTAAGGATGAAATAAGAGACCTCCCACCGAATGACCCTAAGGTTGTGTTTAGGTAAGGGATTTGGGAGAGAGATTTTATTTGCGTAAGGGATTTCAAAATCATTTTTAACAAATACCTTGTTATAGTATTTATAAAAAAGAATTTGTCAAATCCTTGTATCTTAAAAAAATGGGTGAAATGAGGGATTTGAAAATAACTTTGAAATATGTGTCATTTCCCAATTCCATCAAAGAGAGGATTTTACAAATCACGACTGAGACTTGAGTGTTGGGATTTTTAATCTCTATAGATCTGAATTTATAACAGCTTAATCAATATGTCAAATCATTAAGAGTTCTAATGTACACGTAAATTATGTACCTGAATCCATTACAATCAATTGACTATCGATGCAAAATTCTGCAACAATCGATCACCAGAAAAACACGAATTGAGCGGGTACGTGATCTTCCTCAACTAAATCTCCAGAGTTCCTCAATGGGATTCAAGATTCATTTCCAGATGAGGAGAATTAAGCCTTCAAGATGATTTGGTATTATTGGGGACCATAACCCTAACATTATCTATTTATATAGTGTGATTAGGTAACCTATAATCACTTAATCACCCCAATAGTTTTCTGTTTCTACACATTTAACTCACATTCTTTTGAGTAGTTTATGGATTTATCCAAATTAATTAAATCACTTAATTTTAACTTATTAAATTTAAATAACAAATATAATTATATTTATAATATGTTGCTCAAAATTAGATTAGGAAATAAAATTTCCCAACACCACCGAGGCCGTCTTCCTTCTCCTTCGCAGTCGTCTTCTACTTCTTCTTCGCAGTCGTCTTTTGCTTCTTGGTCGCCCATCGCCGCTGTCTTCCTTCTCCTTTGCAGTCGTCTTCTTCTTCTTGTCGTTTTCTTCTTTGTCACGATTGAGACCTTCGCAGTCGTCTTCCGTATTTTAACTCTCCCCAAAATTGGATAGATATCTCACAGCTAAATACAAAACACAGAGTCACCCACCACCCGGAGAATAGATATTTCAACTCCAATCCGAGAACGATCCCAACTCCTTCATCGAGAAGGCTTCAACCTTTTCTCTTTCTCTCTCTCTAGATATACACACAATCTTGATTGACGAAGGTGACAAGACGGACGAATTTCCTGAAGGCGAAAACATCTAGGGTTTTTCGTACCCCTAATTTGGATTTATACACCGTAGATCGCTACCCTGAACCCTGTTTTTTTTTTTTTTTTCCAGTTAATTTTGGATTAGGGTTTGGAGTGAAGTTCAATTGGTGCGATTTTGTTAAGAAAGTTTGGGTTTTGTTGGTAATCATGGGGAAAATGAGGTTTTTCTGGAGTGTTTTCAATGGCGAGTGTTGGGGAAGAAGAGGTGGAATATGAGAGTGATCCGGAGGAGGCGAAGATGTCACTGAAGATGAGGAGGAGGGAAGCTAGCAACGATGAGGAGGAGGAGGAAGAAGATGGTCGAGTGGAAAATCTAAAGCATCCGAGGAGGATTGAGTAGGAAGGTGAATTAGAAGAGGATGGAGCTATTGTAAATTACACAATCAAATATTACAATTCAAATAGTTATCAATATAAGGAATTTGCTAAATGATGGGATTTTGAAATCCCATCATTTGACAAATTCCTTAGGTTACGTTTGGGTAAGGGATATTTGTGAAATGAAAGGATTTCAAAATTCTGAATTTTGAAATCCTTTTATTTCATAAATTCGTTGTTTGGATAATTGTTTGAATTGAAGTATTTAAATAAAAAAAAATGTTGTATTTTTCATCCCACTTTCTGGAAAAAAAAAAAAAAAAAAAAAGACAACAGAAACAGAGATGAACACAAATCGACGATTTCATCGATTTTGTCGATGAACAAACGAAGTTGACAACGATGCACAAATCTAACAAATCCGAGAACGAATCCAAGAACGAATCGAACAAATCTAAGAACGAATCGAACGAAATCGTAAACGAACGAAATCGAAATCGTTCATTTTTTATTTCGAACAAATCCAAGAACGAATCGAACGAAATCGTAAACGAACGAATCGAACGGAATCGAAATCGTTCATTTTTTATTTCGAACGTATCCAAGAACGAATCGAACGAAATCGTAAACGAACGAATCGAACGAAATCGAAATCGTTCTTTTTTATTTCGAACGAATCGAACGAAATTGAAATAGTTCCTGTTTTATTTCGAACAAATCCAAGAACAAATCGGACGAAATCGTAAATGAACAAATCGAACAAATCCAAGAACAAATCTAATGAAATCGATTTCGTTTTTGAAATCGTTTATGAGATCGACGAACCCTAGATCGATGACGGAGACGAAGAAGACGACAACGGAGACGACCAAGAAGACGATGACGACGGCAGCGACCAAGAAGCAGACGACAACGGACGAAGGTGGTCATCTACGAAGGAGCGAACTGAAGAACGAAGAGAGAACGAAGAAGGAAGAACAAACGGATTTGATAAATTCAGCCTCTCCCAAAAGGATTTCCAAATTCTTCCTTTCACCCCTAAAAGGATTTGTCAAATCCCTCAATCCTTTACCCAAATAAGGGATTTTTCAAAAGAAGATTTTGAAATCCCTCCCCCAAATGAAATCCTTCCTACAAATACCTTATCCAAACACAAGGTTAAATTTGTCAAATCCTTTACCCAAACGAAACCTAAATTTTATTGTAAATTTTATTAATTCAACTATATGCAATTATATATTTTATTCAAAATGGGTGATGTAGAAACGATTCGGGAAATGTACACAAGATTCAATAATATCTGCAACAATCTTGATCAACTCGGAAATCTTTATTCCATTGAGGACAAAGTACGAGAGGTTCTGAGGTCGTTGACTAAAGTTTGCGAGCCAAAGGTGACTGCAATCGAGAGAGTTAAGGATCTCACAGTATACACTATCGATGAATTTATTGGCAACCTAATGATCCATGAGACAGCTATTCGAATATATGTGCGTCTTGGGAAAACTTGAGAAAAGCTAGAACAATTTGAAATCCATGGAACAATTAGATTAATTTATAATTGAGGTGCCATTTTTTTATTCTTGTTTTTTGAAAAGGGAAATTTACGTGTGGATCCAACATATTGTCGGCTACTTACAGTTTTATATTAAACCAATAAATCTCGTTGACTTGATTTTTTTAACAGAATAATCTTATATATATATATATATATATTTTTATTTTTATTTTTTTAATTTTGCATAACAAAAATACTCATCACCGATTTTCGGGATTGAAATATGATTAAGATTTTATTTTAGGAATTTTCAATTAGACACCCACTTTTATATTAGATATTAGAATGGGCCCCAATAGTCAAGCCCAAACAAACTTCTAATTATTTATATTTGGAGAAAACCCCAAGAAAACACAATGCATTCTTCACGCGCGGCTTGGAAAGAATCAAAGGTTTCATGTATTTTTGGAAACAATATCAACCTAAACAAGGAAATAGCAACCAAATTCACTTATTCAAAGCTGCAAAAATGGAAGATCTTGTGTTGATTATACCTTATATTCCTATTTTTCGCTTACCCTAAATTGCAAAGAAACAAAGTGGATAACCATTTACCAATTTTCGATTCAACCATTGCGGCGGCGAACAAGAACTCGTCTAGTTAGGAAACAACCACAGACGATAAGGTTTTTGATGGTTTGTTCTTGCGTGTTTCTTATAGATTTAGGTAGATCAAATTCATGCCAAAAACATTGTTTCTAGTTTGTTCTTGTTCAATTTGCAGTTTCGCTATTTTTTTTGAGATTGAGTGATGATACAATATTACTGATCTACCTAAATCTTGGTTTAATTTGAGCTTGCGAGACCAATAAGGGTATACTGATTGTTTTTGTTCATTTTGGGAGTATATTGTGTCTGTTTGAATTATTGGCAGTAACACCCTAGTTGAGTATGAGACGCAGACACATAGACATAAGCAATAAATTTGATCTTTTAATTTATTTTCCACATTTTTAATAGGGAAATTTGGTGAAAGGTCCCATTGCATAAAATCATCACTCTGCGGGGTCCTGTAACAGTGATTTTTTAACACACGATATAGTCCTTAGAAAGTGATTTTTTGAGTCGACCTCTCAACAAGATTCATTTTTTAATATGGGACGCAGACATACAGACACACACAATTGCTTGTGTCTGTAGACTCTTGTAAAATTCCATATGAGTAATGTCAGGAGTCCAATTAGAATTGCTAGCAACACCTGCATAAAAACAATGGTGCATGTATGATCCAAAGAGATGAGTTTTCAAGAGTAAAAACATTTTTTTTGGGAATTGTTTGATTCAACTTTCTTAATCTATTGCATTCAAGAAGCACACATACACATTCTTTGATTTGTGGTAGAAATCAAGAAACCCAAGTGCAGAACTGAATTCATGCTAATTTAGGTTATGAATGGGGTGAATATTGATATACAATTATAATTGGTTAAATTTTTGTTTGCATAGAATTACATGGTTAAACATTATTGTACAGTTACAATTGAGTTAAATATTACTGGACAGTTATAATTTGTTGTTTTTTTGTTTGCACAGAATTACATGGTTGAACATTGTGGCAGTAGGAGCTACCGCCAATGATCATTGCGGCAGCAAGAGCTACCAGAGACAACCATTGCGGCAGCAGGGGAACCTCAAGTATTTTGTAGCTCATGAAAGGTTTAGGATTTTAGTTATTTGTTATTTTTGTTTGTGTTCCACAGTGTAGTCAGAACAGAAAATACAGTAACAAAATAAACAATAATAATGGAAACTGTGGAATAAGATTTAGCTATTATTTTTGTTTGTGTTCCACAGAAATGAGAAATGTTATTATTTTTATTTGTGTTCCATCTAAATGGAATAAACAGCAACAATGAGAAATGTTACTTTTGTTTTAGTTATTTATCTAAATCTTGTACCAGATGTAGAATAAGCCAGAACAGAAAATACAGTAACATGTTTGTGTTCATTGTATTTCTGTTTTTATTTCAAGTTTTGCTGGCAAAAAAAATATTAAATAAATAGCAACATCAAAGAAAACTGGTAAGGTAGGGAGACGGGTAGTAGAGCTTTTGATTATATGTATTATTTATGACCATTTGAAGTCATTGGTTTCTTCCCCTATTGATATCTAAAAAAAAAAATCTATATCTACGGTGAGAATTTTTCAGTGGTGAGGTTGCTCCGGTGGTGGGGATGAAGCGGGGTTGCAACGGCAAGTTGGTGATCCATCAAAGAACGACGACTTTCGAGATGCAACCGATGGTGAACGGCAGAACAGGGTTGTGTATTTGACCCAAAAAAATTACAGTGATGCTTGTACCCATGAATTCTCACTAGCATGGATGTTAGTTTGAGCAAGCTTCAACTGGTTGAATATTGTTGTACAACATTCTATATTTAAATATTGATGTACATTTATAATTGGTTGAATATTACTGTATAACCCTCCATGTGGTGAGCAATCTTGAATTGGTTGAATATTGTTTGTACGGACTTCCATGGTAAATATTGATGTACAGTTATAATTTGTAACGATTGCTACATTATTTCATTTTTGGATATTGATGCACAACAAATTATTGATTTTTGTTGTACAATTATAATCGGTCGAATATTTGATGTACAATTATAATTGGTTAAACATTATTGCACAATAATATTTAATAACCAATTATAATTGGTTGAATATTTGGTTAGACATCCTGTTACTTTTCGTTGTCAATGTGGGCTGTTGAAAAAAATAATTATTGTGTAGCAAAAGTAGATGTTGAATTCTTAGTTTAAATATCTATCTTCTTCTTTTTCATTTGAAATGTCATTTATTAAGATTTTTATTGTGTAGCAAAAATCCACAATTGAATCTTGTTCTGGATTAAACATCTTGTTACTTATCATTTTTTATGTAGAGTTGTTGAGAAAAATATTACTGTGTAGCAATGTTACTATTTTAGGAATGTCACAATAATAAGATGAGAATCAAATTAGAATAAATGGTATTTCACGTGTATTAGCATATTGTTTAGGTGTCTAATGTTGGCCTAATGCTGTTCACAATATTTTAACAAGTTAACAACTTGATTTTAATGCTAGTTGAGGATGGAATTCAAACAAATCACATGTATTTATCAAAAAAAATAAAATTACTTTAGCTTTTGCTTACATCTATATTGGTACTTATCACCGCTAGTGACTTTGTTACTTGCTAGTAGTTTTTTTTTTTCCTTTTTGTTGTCTGCATATGTTATGTGATATTGGATCGTTGTCCTATTTCGTACATCGCTTATGCCGATCGTCGGATGCAGCCGCCATTACTTGAGAACCAATAACGATGTAGTAGAAAAATTCGACGACTCAAACGATAACAATGTAGGGGAAGAAGAGGAAAATTGAAAAAATGACTTCAATATTCGATTTTTGCTATACAGTAAATATTTCTGCAACTTAAACATCAATAACAAAAAAGGAAGAAGTTGAAAATTCAAAGCTATGCTCCAATATTAGATCTTTTACTACACAGTAACTATCTTAAGAACTTAAACATTAATAACGAAGAGGAACAGATGGAAATCCAAACCAATATCGTGGACTGCCACCGCTAACTATATATAAATCGATCTTATTACAAAAGTGGGGGTGTCAAGGGATGCATTTCCAACTTTTTTTTTTTTTTTTTATAAAAAGAAAAAGAAAAAAGAAGAAAGAAATCTCTTATTAGATAGCATGGATTAAGATTGAAACAAAGGTATAAAACTTCAAAAACAGAGACCAAACAAAAGTTCAACAACAACACATCCGTGCGAAAAGAAACAAGAACAACAAACTTATTGATCAAACAAACAAGTAGTTGATTGCTAGGTCATTGAAGCAAAGATCGGTGATGGCGGCGGTGGGATGTGGTCTCAATTGTGTAGGAAATACTTGAACCACTCGGATGACAATTTTTGGTCTCTTTTACAATCAAACCTATAATCAACGTGGTATATACCAAAACGAACACCGTAACCTTCAGCCCACTCGTAGTTGTCCAAAAATGACCATACAAAGTATCCCTTCACCTTCACACCCTCCCTGCATTCATAGACATTAAAAAATTAATGATGTTTTTTTTACTACTAGATGCAAAAGATACTAAGCCTTTATGACTGCTTACCCCATTGCTTCCTTGATTTTGAGAAGATGTGTATAGTGATAACGTATTCTCATCCGGTCAACATAGAGTAGCTCAGGAGGGCGCTGATAAATCAACTTCGGAACTGTGTCAAATTCGTCAACTCCTATAATTATAAACAAAACGACACTAGTTAGATCCATATTTATGCTTGATTACCTTTGATTTTTCTTCATCTAATCATAGTTTATTATATTTTTTTACCATTTTCAGTGATGTAAATATGAGGGTTATTGTATTTTTTCTTGATATAGAGGAGAAGGTCCTTCATTCCTTGGGGATAAACATGGAGCCAGGGTGAACCCGCCTCGGGACCAATGAGAACACCATCTTTCCAAGGTGTCTGAATAACTTGATCATCTGTCACATAATTAGGCCTTTTATCCCCGGCTTTATCAGGTGCATCAATACAGTAATTGGCCGTGTAGTAGTTCAATCCCAGAAAATCATACGATCCTTTCACCAACTTTGCTTCTTCCTCACAAAACTTGGGAAGCCGACAACCAACTAGCCTTTGCATGCTCTTTGGATATTCTCCGAATGTCAATGGATCCATAAACCTTAATTTCAACAACAAAAAACACTCACAATTAATTATAAGAATAGTTTCATGGAATGATTCTCTTATATATATATATATATATACACACTGACCATCCAAACATCCAATCAAGGCCTCGTTGGGCAGCATCTCTATCTTTCTGGGTGTTAGTCATGGGAATCATCCAATTACAGTTCATTGTCATTCCAATTAATCCTTTTTGGATTGCCTGCAAATATACAATCAGATACATATAATTGCATGCATGCAGTTGCTAATTAAGTAAATCACCTTATATTTCTCCTTATATTTCTCCCTATAGAGCTTAACGGCATGTGCATGAGCCAGGATTTGGTTGTGCGCGACAATGTAGGGTTCAGTGCCGGAATCTCCATCGGTGGACTCGTGCCTCGTCCAGTAAGAAGCACGACTAGAGGGAATGTAGCGTTTAATGTCATCGAAGTCCAAATTGGGAGAAGACCTACCCGGCGCGTGGGTCCCAATTGCATAGCCGGAAGTGCTAAAAGTCCAGCATTCATTGAAGGTGATCCAATACTTGACATCTTTTCCATACTCTTTGAAGCAGAGCTCAGCATAGTCCACATAGTCTTTCCTGTTAGATATATTGTTATACATTTAACATCTAGCTATCAGAGAGAGAGAGACGTGCGCGTACACACATGTATATATTAGTAAGCCTTGGGAACTTACACAATTTCGTTACTCAAGAAACCACCATACTTATCTTCTAACCCCTGAGCAAGGTCCCAATGGTAGAGAGTCACAAAGGGCTCCATTCCTACATATAATTTATTATAGTCAACAATTGATCACAGCATATGAATCAATAACAGTAACGGAGTTGCAATCACCATGATCCTTAATTTTCTTTATGAGGTTTCTGTAAAAATCTATTCCCTCCTGGTTTATGCCTCCACTTAGCGATCCTTCTGGAAATCGCAAAAATATATGTAAATGACTGAATGATATATGTAATAAAAACAAAATAATACACATGCTTTACGTTAATTTTAGCTTACTTGGTAGTATTCTAGCCCACGAGATTGAGAATCTGAAGGCCTTTAGACCCATTTCTTTCATTGGATTCACGTCTTCCTGAGAAGATCCAATAGAAAAAAGTAACATTTAATCTTTACTGTACTATTTTTTCCTATTTTATTTGTCCGTAGAAAGTAATATATTGATAGAAATCATATATGTGTGTATGTAAGCACCTTGTATTTATGATAGAAATCATTGGCGACATTTCCATTGGCATGCAAGTGAAGCTTTTCTGTAATTTCATGGTAAACATATTCAGATTTATTATTATTATTACTACTACTATTGTTGTTGTTACTATTACTATTACTATTCACATAGTTTGCTTGATCGCATTCATACTTAAATGGGGAAATCTCATAACGAAATAAAAACAAATAATGTAACCATTTGTCCTGAACAAACTTGATTAAATTTTTTGAGTTTATTATATATATATATATATAAAACATTTTATATATCAAATCTCAATTTTTTCTGGTAGATTCACTCGGAGAGAGAGAGAGAGACCTGGATGAGTCTTTGTGAATGTATCCCAGATGTTGGTGCCTTTGCCATATTTATCATGTGCACCTTCATACTAAATACAAGAACAAAAGAAGCAAAATACAAAATTGTCAAAAATTGGAAAAAGTTCGCTCGTCTCGATATTTTTCTCAACAAAAACCGTGCCTGCATATGCCTCTCTCTCTCTATATGTATATATATCTTCAAATGAGGTGTATATGGGAAAAAAAGACCTGATAAGAAGAACCAGCAGCCCCCCAAATGAAATTGTCTGGGAAACTGGTATGGCAAAGCTTAGGCATCTCCTCCTTTAGTTTTTCCCATGTAGCGCTGTCCACAATTGATGTCATGGGAACATCATCTGGGTATACAAGTTGAGTTTGAGGCTCCATTCTCAAACTCCTCGCCGCTGCAATCGCTTCTCGCCGTTACAGTCTCTCCTGCCCTGTTGGCTCTCTCTCTCTCTCTCTATATATATATATGATTTGGGTATCGTTTGGATTTTGGTAGGGTTGATAATTAGGGTTGGGATATGTGCAAAAAGGAGGGTGGCAGACAACTAATATTGGGGAACAAACACAGGGCTCGAGAATGACAAACACTAATTAAAGGTGGCTCTTTTTCTATTCCTTTTCTTTGTATAGTGTAGGCACTGACATTTACATTTGCTAATTACATTTTTACACTTTATGTTTAGACTCAATTTTACTGTATAATTTTTTGTTACATTGTGTAATTTTTTTTCCATTTATTTACAAGTATTCTTAAGCCTTAATTATTTTTGTTAAATGAATCTACCTAATAGCAATATGCATTTCGTAAATTAGACTCATAAATAACATTATATATTTATTTATTGACGTGTTCAAGTCGTGTCCGTGTCGAAATTTTTAGAAATTTTCCGTATCGCCGTGTTCGTGTCATGTCTGTGTCGCATGTCCGTGTCGTGTTTCCTAGTATAGTGCATGGGGGCAGCTCATATTCAAACCAGAGGGACCAAGTTTGGACCCACACTTTTTCTTTTGTTATCTTGTGAATTAAGTAAAGGGCCAAATTCTGGGGGCAAAAAGAAAAGTTTATTCTTCTTTTTTGTTTTCATCTTGCCTAAATATAACTTATTTTGAAAGACGTCTTGCACAGCTCAAGATTAGGTAACAAAATTAGTGTGGAATTCAACACCTCCCCTCAAGCGAAATGTGAACTTCTGACAAACCACTATAAAGATGTATAATACATTAAGCAATCGATGATTGAAAATAGTTCATGAAAACGACTAATAAAAAACAACAATAATATGCTCTCTTCGGACGCTTCGGTTCGAAAATCACCATGTCTTCAAATAGCTTCTTGTGGTAGAAATCTTGAATTATTTCTGTCAACAAAACGTAGAAGTGCAAAGATAACAAGTGTTCTAAACTAAAATGAAATACAAATAACCGCATTACTACAACCCACATAGGTTATGTATGTTCACTACTAAAGGCTTATAATATGCTGCGTGTAATAGAATGTTTGTAATTTTCTCTGTTAGTTATTTCATAAATATTTTTTGAATCAGAAGAAATCTATTTTTCTATCATAGTCAATATTACTGAATATATAAAAGCAGAATAAATAAATAAATAAATTTATGGCTTCAACGTTTAAAAAAAAAATGCATAGAGTACAATACTAAAAAGTAACTAAAGATGATTCTTACCCAATTTAAGAGCAAACATCAATTTAATCTAATCTTCGAGAATACACCGGACAAAAAAGATGTCAAAGTGAAATCTAATCTTCCATCATAAGTCCTAATTCAGGGAATGCAATCCAAACACCCAGGGCTTCAGGGAATGTAATCCAAACACCCAGGACGCGTTTGATAACCACCTAATTCTTAAATGCTGAAAATTTAATTGTTGAAACTTAAAGTATTGAAAATATTAAAAGGTTGTTTAATAAAATTAAAATTTTAATTGTTGAAAATTTAAGTGCGTAATTTTTTTGTTTTTGCTTGATAAGTGCAAAATTTGAATGCTGAAAATTATTTAATTTACATAACTATAACTACCATTGAATCAAAATAATTTTATTTTGTGTTATATTTTATACTTTTCGGTTTTGTTTTCTATTTTTTTTTGAGTTTTTATTATTTTGGTTTTAGTTTACTATTTCGTGTTTTGTTTATTATTTTATTGTTTGTGATTTTTTATTTTATTGGGTATTATTTTATGTTTTCTATGTTTTTCTTTTATAATTTTATTTATTTATTTTTGGGTTCTATTTTTATTTTGTTTGATTGTTTCATTTTTTATTGTTGACTTTTCTTTTTTTCTTTCTTACTTTTTACCTTTTAATTGTTTGCTTCTAATTTATTTTCTGTTTTGTATTTTTTATTACTTTTTTCTATTTTTGCTTGAATCAAAATAGAAAAATAAATATTTAAAAATAATGGAAATAAACAAAGTTAAAAAAAAAAAAAAATTAATATTAAAAAAAAAACGCTAAAGAAAACTAAAAAAAATAAATAATATTTTATAATATTGATCTTGAATAAATTCATAAAAAAATAATAACATCACTTTAATTAACAATTTTGACATTATTGTTAATAAATAAAAAGATTGACATTATTATTAATAAATAAAAAGAGATCTTAAAATTAAAATTTTCATTAAAATGCCCCCACAAAATTAAGTGAAAGGTGCTTTGCTTAATTTCTTACTTATATTTTTACTTAATTTTTAAGTTAACTTAATTAATTAAGTAATTCTCATTGTATTTATCAAACAAACTTAATTAATTAAATGTTTAATATAATAAGTTTCAAAAACTTAATTTTATTATCAAACAAGCCCAACATATTCTGCAAACCCGAGTTCGAGAAGTCAGAATAGAATATGTAATTTTGTAAACCCTAAGGTGGTGTTTGGTACGTGGGATTCGAAATGAGATTGGAATGACTATGAGAATGATCATTCCATTCCTATGTTTGGTATATGAGATTTAATCTCACTCCCATCACCAATGATTCCCTAATCCTACAAAGTATAGAATTAACCAATAACATGATAAATTTGGTATTGGTTAATTCCAATTACATGAAATTAGGTTTTAATCAATAATTGGCCATGAGATTAGGTTTTAATCAATAATTGGTCAAAAAACGAGTCCAAATACTAAACAAATATTTGAATTTGAATGAAATTTAATTAAATTAACTGTTATTCCGTTCAAAAATTCAATTAAATTACCATTTTACTTTTTGATATCATTTCAATACCACATATAATCCATTTCGTCACCAAATATAGGAATAATAATAACCATTCCATTTTATTACCATATTAATTCTAATTTTATTTTCATTTCATTCATTTTTATTCCATTTCCATTCTAGCGTAGCAGAACTCAAGATTTTTGAGTTCTAGTATTTAGTCCCTCTCATATACACATATACATACATATATATGTGTATATACCTGAATGGTCTTTCTGGATAGAACTGAAGTGGATCTATGCTCATTCATGAGCTCCCAAGCCACGATTATTTTGTAAAAAATAATCATCATTTTAATGACCATTTTTTGGGGGGAAAAAAACATAAACCCATGAAAGAATCTGTCACCTTGATATGATTCTTGAAGTAAGACTTCACCCACGATCTAAATAGGACTTCAAATTTTTAATAAGACAATATTAATTAAAGGGTTTTTTAATATGGCCCCAAGGCCCACCCATATATTAGAGTTTTCCCCCAAAACAATACATAATTAAAATGGAACTCATGTTGCAGCCGTGATCTTCACCTAGGGGGAGGGGCGCGTGAAAGCTCTCTTCATTTGGAAACTAATTTTAGTGGGAAAACTCACTCAAAATTGGAAAATCAACAATTGGAGCATCCATTTTTCCTTTTCGCAGGAAGAATCGCAGCAAGAATTGCATAGGTCCCCAGATTGGGAGGCAACCATTCGACGAAGCCCTAATTTTTATTCAACAGCAAAAATTCAATCGCAATTGCCGTCGCCATCCAGTCCCGGCCCTCGTCGCCGTTCAGTTCAAATGTCGTCGCCGTCCAGTCCATTGCCAGAGCCATTCAGTCGAAGCCGTCGCCGTCGTCCGTCCACCCCGTTGCAGTTTTCCGTCTCATTCGCACATACACACATAGTCGCTGCAATAGGAATCATCGTTTTCCTGTGCAGACGCCATCGCCGACGTTTACTGTCGTCGTCGCCGGTAAGTTGCTACATATTGTTATATTTGTTGCTTCGTCTCTCCACAACTATTCTTTAAGTTTATGGTTTAATTATTGTTGTGCAAAACTCAAAAATCAATTTTTCAATCGCATTACTCAAGATGGCCAAGTGCAGGTTAACTGCATTCTTCAAGATGTTCAATTTACAGACCAAAAGCGTTTTAGGCAGTTTGTTACCCAAAGCAGAGCAAGAATGGAGGTGAACCTTTAATTCTCGTGACATAGGTTGCATTGCTAAAGTAAACCTTGTTATGTTTCTGTTGAATCAATAAACGTCTATTTTCATAACCGACTTAGAGGCAGTGGTCATGGCGTTGCTGCTGCTAGGATTGATGCAAAGTTAAATGTTGCAGGGTGGATATCTGAACAATTGGGTGGTGTCAGGTCTGTTTCTTTTGACTGTTTTTGGATGTTAAAATTTGATTTTTAATTCAGAAATACTTTATGACCTGAATTATATCTAAATAATATGCGATAAAACCCAAAATTGGATTTCCGAAAATTATAATTGTATAAAAAATTAATGTGCATTAATTATTGTTTACAAAATAAAAATTATTGTAAAGTAATATTCATCTAGATGATTCCTCAAAATTTTAAGATGTGAATTTCTGTTGATTTTGGAGAAGCTGCTAGAATCCAAAAATGCAAAGGAAGGGTGTTTGCTTTGCAAGATGAGCCAGAGGTTGCATGCATATGGTTGCCCAACAGTGATTCTCCCGGCTTAGCAATTGCAAGATGAAAAGGAAGAAGATTACTTGTGGCGGCTGGAGGAATTTGTAGAGCTGAATCGATTGATTGGGATGAAAACTGGAGGAATACTTAATCAAACACCAATGAAAAGAGAAATGATGAGGAAAATTTGTTGATGGGCTCACTTGACGAGTCGAAAGGTAATTTGATCTTCGTAAAATTGCACGAAATTACATTTGCTTGTTGTAGTTAGTTTTGAATGTTACATTTGTTCAGTCAATATTTGTTAAGGACTAATGGTTGCTGCTGATTGATACAGATCAAACGGTAACCGACAACAACATCCCTTTGTCTCCCCAGTGGCTATATGCTAAGCCAAGCGAGACTAAGATGGTGAGTGCTCTATGGCACAATAAACATAACTTTCATTCTATATAGTGCACCTTCAGTGCCTTTTAACTTCATTTTTATATAAGAAACAACAATGGCACAGTAATAATTATTGCACATTTCTTTTGACTGTTTTTGGATGTTAAAATATGATTTTTAATGCAAAAATATTTTATGACCTGAATTATATCTAAATAATATGCGATTAAACCCAAAATTGGATTTCCGGAAACTAGAATTGAATAAAAAATTACTGTACATTAATTATTACTTTACAAAAATAAAAATTACTGTGCATTAATTTACATTACAAAATAAAAATTAGTTCAAGTTTTCAATTTTGAGTGCTTTTTGTTTCCTATAAAAAAAGGGGTTTTGAAAACCTAAACTAAATGCACCATTGAAAACTTGAGCTCTTTTTCTCTTGATTTTTATTTGCAATGTATTGAATTGTATACAATAGATAATGGGCAGCAAAAAGTTGGATTTATTCATTAGAGATGGTCCCATCTCGTTGGTGATTTTTAGATTGTTGGGATTGTTAATGCGCAGTAAAAATTATTGTGTAGTTATTGTGGGTTTTTTAGTATAGCTTTGACTTTTCAACCATTTTCGTTATGGATGTTTAAATTGATGAAATAGTTACTATGTAGCAAAAATTACAAATTGGCGTCATGCAATTTTGAGTTTCCCTCTCCCTCTTTTCATTGTTCAACGAATTATAATTGTACGGTATTTCCCAACACCGTTGCCGTCCACTCCCGTCGCCGTTGCAGTCGCAGTTCTTTGAGTTTATTTCTGTATAGCAAAAATCCACTATTCCACTCAAGTTTTGTATTGTTATTTTCTTCCATTACATGTGTGGTGTTTGAATTCTTTAAGTTTGTTACTGTACATCGATATTTAAATAACAGGAATAATGGACCAGAGCTGAAAGGGCTAATGCCTTATGAATTTGGATGCCGAAGGGAAAGAAGCAGCATGCCAATAGCCCTGCATAACACGAGGAATCTGAAGAACTATATCTATATCTATACATAGGAAAGATTATCAACATGTGTTTTTCCCTTTGAATTTATGTAATGTAATATTGGTAACAAACAGAAAGTTACAATAAAAAGCTTATTTCACTTGGCCACCAAATCTTTGCATAGTGTTCAATGGGTAATGTTTTAAAAGGATCTATCCAACTATTGCAAGCTTTGCACTTCAATCCCTAAATTCTTAATGATTGTGAGTTTGTTTTTTGTTTTTGAAAATCCAAACTTTTGATTTGTTAAATTCTGTTTTAAACTTGTAGTTGATGGTGCAAACATGAATAAACTTGAAGGATTTCAGTTTCTGTTGGTTCTCTTTATATATTCGGATCATATTCTTGGAAATAAAATAAGGTTATTCTTAGGTTATGTAAATATTCAACCGATTATAACTGTATAGTAAATATTTAATTGATTATAACTATACAGTAAATATTCAACCGATTATAACTGTATAGTTAATATTTAACCAATTATAACTGTACTTTTGATTGAAAAGATGAAGACAATGCAATCAAATCTCATTAACCAATGCTAAAAGTTCATACAAACTAACTACTAACATAAAATAAAGTGTTTACAAACATAAGAACAAAGTTCACAACAGTCAATCTACTTGAATGAATTGAAAACAGGAAAAGTGACCATTTCAAAACAAAGCAAATCAGAACAACGTCATGAACAAATATTCCATTCATAAAAGATATGGTCTTCTCAAGTAGCCTACGGATGCATGAGATTCAATGTGGTGGCAGCTTAGGGCAAATCAATCAACACAAAATCCTTCCAGTCTATAAATGGAAGAGTTGGTGATTTAGGACTTCCACAATCATCCGAGAAAGTCAATTTCACACTCCGGCCTCTATCTCTCTGTAAATGTAAATTGATCTTCATCCAGCTACTCCAGCTTCTTTGAAGAACTCTAATTCAACGGTTGTCCAACCATGGAAGTTGGACAACAAAAAATTCAACCAGTTGTAATTGTACAGTAATATTCAACATATTATAGTTATACAGTAAATATTCAACCAATTATAACTGTACAATAAATATTCAACCAATTATAACTGTGAAGTAAATATTCTACCAATTATAACTGTACAATACATATTTAACCAATTATAACTGTAAATCATTATTCACTCAATTATAATTGCACAGTTTCGTTAACCATGGAAGGTTGTACACCAATATTCAACTAATTCCAAAGTGGTTAAAAAATGGAAGTATACAGAATTGTCCCGATAATTTTATTCTTACTTTTAGAAGGAATACATGAAATTACGATTCTAGTTTTGGCCCTTGTTCTCAGAAATTAGGAACAAAAAACATAAATAAATTTCATTTCTAGGAAGGAGGCAAAAAAGGCAAAAATAGATGAGTTACAAAATCCCACCTTAATTTCCAACATTATATCCAATTGTCACCCCCAATCATCATTTGATTCAGGAACTAGAGTTTGCAAATGTGATTATCAATAACTATTCATGTTCGTGTTTTGAGAATCATGTGGGTATTCTCTGGTCCCTCAATTTCTATTTCCTAATTTTTGAAGAACAACAACATCAATGGACTGAAATTTTATTGAGTTTATTCCTTAGTCCCTCAATTTCTGTTTCCTAATTTTTGGAAGAACTACAACATCAATGGACTGAAATTTAGGATAATCGGACTTAATTTTTAGAGACCAAGGAACAACAACATCAACAATGGACTAAAAATCATAATGATTTCTTACGATTATCAGTGTCTACAAAAACAGGGTAAGGGCAATGAGAATCATGTGGGTAGAATCATAAAACACTAAAAAAATTTGGAGAGAGAGAGAGAGAGAGAGAAAAAAAAAAAGAGAAATACCTTATCGTTTGTGTTTTATTTTTGTCTTCGACGCTGAATTGATGGAAGAACTTGTTTGCAGCTGCAAAATTGAAAGATTCTCTTCACCGCCGCAATGGAAACAATCGGAGTTAGTAAATTTAGGTTACCCACTTTTTTTGTTTGCAATTTAGGGCATGAGAGAATATGAATAGAAAGTATAATCAACAAAAGATCTTCTATTTTTCCAGGTTTGAATGAATGAATTCGGATGCTATTGCCTTCTATAGCTTTGATATTTGTTTCCAAAAATACACGAGAGGTGTGATTTGCCAAGCCACGTGTGAAAAGAGTATTGTATAAACTTGAGTTTTTTTCAAAAGATAAATAATTGCATGGATTTTATCTTATTTGGACTTGACTATTGGAGCTCATTCTAATATCTAATATGAAAATGGTTTCTAACTAAAAATTCCTTAATTAAAATACCTAAATATAAAAATAATATAAGAAAAGAAGAATACACTTTTCTTTTTGCCCCAGAATTTGGCCCTTTACTTCTTAATTCACAAGATAACAAAAGAACAAGTGTGGGTCCACACTTGGTCCCACTCTGGTTTGAATATGAGCTGCCCCGATGCACTATATAAACCAGGATTGGCATGCATGCAGAGTAGTACTTCTAGAGAGAGACAGATCTTATATATATATATATATATATATATATATATATATATATATATATATATTAATGTATAACCCGTGCTTGAAAGCACGGGTTCAGAATAATCAAACCCAAAAAAAATGATATAATTTTATCTATTATATAACATTCTACATCTATTACATTTAAATATTAATAATAAAACAATCAAGACCAACATAATACACCTATTCATTTGAATATCGATAATAATTAACAATCGAATATCAATTGTAATTAACAATCGAGACTAAAACTTGTACTGATATAAAAAAGTTCAACAATATAAAAAATCCAATGATATTTTACGGTTTTATATATAATTTAATCTTCAAAATAAGTTATAAACCAATAAAAATAAAAATAATGACAATTATGAAATTATCCAATCAAAATAATGGTACCGAACAATTAGTGCATAACGCGTGCCTAAAAGTACTATTATGTTTCATTAAGAAAGCCCAAAAGTATTATTATCTTTCATTACGAAACAATCTTATTACAAATACAAACACTTAAAAAATATTTTTAAGAAAAATTCTAGCCAAATAAAAAAAAACCCCATAAAACGCATTCAAAAACTAATTTCTTACGATAATAATTAATTTCGTAAAATGAATCTCAAATGAATATACACATTGCAAGGGAAACCAATAATAATGTGATCTTACCTTCTATTCGGATAGAATCAAGGTATAACTTTAAAAAATAAAGAATAACGTGTAAACTTGACAAACTATTTACGCTGGAATTAAAATAAAATAAGCTCACAAAAAAAATCACATTTTCCTAAAATCTCAATATATATTATCTTATATATGTGTGTGTGGATGTGTGTGCATGCATGTATGTGTGCGTAGTGCACGGACTTTCAAGCAATGACAAAAAATGATGACAAAACAACATATTTAAAAAGATTTTCTTTATTCTTTGTGCTAAAAATGATAAATAATTCGATGAACATGCAATTATGATTTTTAAATATGATAGGTTTAATTAATATTTTAAAATATGATTTTAAAAGTTAACTGACAATCACATGAAATGAATATTTCAGATTTGATGAACACATAACGAACTAAAGTTTAGCAAAATAAAGAGGTAGAGACAAAAGATTTCAAAGTCAGCATAAATTACAAAATATGAACATTTTTAACAGTAAATAGTTGATCACGTGCTCACAAATAGGATGTGTTCTTTAATTACTTAGGGTGAGTAACTGTAGAAAAGAGAGAAAAGCGCACTGCAATTGGGGAGAGAGAGAGCTGAAAGAAGGGTTAATTAAATTGAATCCTAATTAGTAGTTTAATTAAGAAAAATTGGATGAATCAATGTCTAAATTAATTAATTAATTAGTAATTTAATTAAAGAAAAATGGATAAATCGCTACCTAAAATAATATTAATGGCTAAACTTTTTGTTCTAAACTTAATATGTTAATTTTGACCCTAAAATTAATTAATTGGAAATTTAATGTGATTAGGACAAAAAATTTAGGCATTAATGTTATTTTAGGCATTATTTTTACTAATTAATGTTAATTTAGGGCCATATATGTATCCCAATGTTTTTTGCCCCAAATTAAATTTTAATTTCCTTTTATGGCCCTAAACTTATATCTCAAAAATATCCTAGTCAACAAATTTGTTTGTCCTACTCAGCATTTGTCTAATTAATTAATCAATACTATATTAATTGGATTTCCATTTACATTAATCCGATTTCTTGTTTAACAAATTTAATTTCCTTACACGTCCTCAACTTATGTCTTAAAATGTCCTAGTCAACATTTAATTGTCCTAGTCAGCAATTTTATTTGTCCTAATCATATTTTTTTGTCCTAGTCATAAGTTTATCCTAGTTAGCCAAAAAATCATCATGTTTTATATAATAGATACTATAATATAATAAATTAAAAATGACTAAATTTTTTAATTATTTTTAATGTCTCTATTTAAGGCCATAAGATAGAGAATTAAGAGATAGAGAGAGGAAATTAAGTAATTAAGAAATTATATGTATTTTTATCATTATATATATTTTTATAAGCCAAATATAATATTAATATAATTTTATTTTCTTTTAGACAAATTTAATTTCCATATATATTCTTTAATTTAAGACTGCAAAATGTCATACTCAATAAATTTATTTATCTTAGTCAGTAATTTTGTTTGTCCTAATCATAAATTTGTCTTAATCAGTTAAAAAATTATCATGTTTTATATAATAGATATTTATATAGTTAACGTTGTATTTAGAGAGAGAGAGAGAGGCATATTCACGCACGGTTTTTGTTGATAAAAATATATCTCTATCGACACACGAGCGAACACTATTAATTTTAAGTGTTCAAATAATGGGTGAACTTTTTCAAGATAAACTATTAACTTTAAGAAGATATATATACACACACACGATTTTTTTTTTTTTTTTAGAAAAAAAATCTATGCCTAGACGAGTAAACACTATTAATTTTAAGAAGAGATACATTCTTCTAACTTTTTTCAAGATACAATGACCTTAGAGTGTCAAAGTGGAACCGTGACTATTCTATAACGAACGTGACCCTATTATCCTTACGAAATTATGTATAACAAAAAAAGAAATAATATAAACAACATAATAATAATTTTCTCTTTAGTTCTCATATAAATATTTTCTCTCTCTATTTCTATATCTTAGTAAAATTATAATCTAATAAGAACAATAAGACGTAATTAGTAGGGGAGAAAATCAGTCGGATCGGTCGGGGATGGAGGGGTTTTGGTGGCCGACCCGAGCATTTTTGAGGGATCGAAATCCAACCGACCCCGAGCCGAAACATCCGACCATCCAAGCGGGTTCAGATGCTTCTGGTGCGGGCGGGAGAAGAATAAGGGTTTTGGCCAGATAAGGAGATTCAACAAACAAATCTAAACATACAAATGAAACATACAAGAAATTCGACAAACAAATATAAACATAAATGAAACAATTGTATGAACAAGATCGAAACAATTATATGAACAAGATCTAAACACATACCTGAACACGAACGGCGAACGGTTTCGACGACGGCGACAAGCAGGAAATGAACACGAACACGAACGGTGATAGGTAGAATTTATCCATTTATTTTCAAACCGAATTTGGTAGTTTTTGAGTATTTTTATTGTTTTTAATTTGTTTCAATTAGTTTTAATTTATTTTTGTATAAATCAGGTGTTTGGTACAAAAATGAGCTAAAACGGTTGAAAATCAAGCTAATCGGTGGAACGACGGTGGAAGAACGGTGAAAAAATGAGTAAAAAGGCCAAATTCAGAAATACAGACCCACCGCTGCAGTGGTGAAACAACAAAGTGGTTAGAAAACCTTTGCCTGTCCACCGCTGCAGCGGTGGCCTTCACCGCCACAACGGTGAAAGAGCAGAAAGTCTTCTACTTTAACACCGCTATAGTGATCAAGCCACCGTTGTAGCGATAAGCTTGCCGACATCACCACCACTGCAGCGGTCAGCCCTACACCTGTAAAGTGTTTTTTTTAGATATTTTGTTCCTATTATTTGATCTCTCCTCCTCCATTTTCGATCATAGAACCATATAGAGACATATTAGGGGGGGAGATTTTGGTGGGCTCAACACAACCAAAGGAGAAGATAACATTTTCAAGAAGAGGGAACGATCTCAGAGCGGTTTTAGCATCGATTCTTGGGATAATGGCTAATCTCTTTCATTTCTCTCTTTATTTCTTAACTCTGGTAGTTTGTTTGAGCATGTTTAGCTCGTTTGTTATTGTATATGTGGTTATGACCATTAGTTAAATATGAATTTTCTATGGAATTGATATAGTTTATGAAAATGTTGTTTGTTTGAATTGTGTGTCATTAACAGTTGTTCTTCATTATTCGATTATGTTTACCATTCTTTAATTTCCTTTATATGTTTGTTATGATATACTGAGAAATCGGGGTTTGACACTTGATAGAAGTAATTCCGAATTCAGACTAGGGTTTAAACACAACGTGACGATCTAATGACCCAGGAGGGCATTAGAAAGTGCGAAATCCATGACGTTGGGGGCAAGACTCATGTGACCAAGTGTCGTATAGACACTCGAAGAGGACTTCGGCATTGACGCGAAGTCACATATTCATTCACTTTACATTCGGGAGAGGGAGTGAGTGAGATTACGATACCGAGATTGTTGAATAGGTTGAATACCGTTAATGTAAATTAGACGAAATCAAATACATTTAAGTAAATGAAGTTAATCCCTAGATAATCCATTCCCCTAAATGTTTCATATTAGTATTATAGTATAATCAGTTAATTAGATTAGTATTTTATATTTATAAACAAAAACCTATTTTTTATAAATAAATAAAGTTAGGTTATGACAATTACGATACTCAACGATAATCTAAATCAATCTATGTGGATACGACAACCCTTACTCTTCCTATTATACTAAAACTCGACCCGTACACTTGTGATGAAAGTAGCGACGTAATATTCCGCTACCAAACGGTGAACGACGATAGCTCTCGGACTGAGAAAGAGAGAGAGACGGAGAGCGAAACCATATAGATCTTCGTTGGATGATGAGATGAGTGAGATTTGTGAGAGAAAAGATGAGAAATTCATGAGATCTGAAAAATCACAAAGAGAGAGAGAGAAAGAGGATGAGAACGAACGGCGGGCCTTATCAGAAATAAGGAGCTAGGGTTTTATTTTTCATATATATAGGGGGTGGTTTCGTAAAATGTCAAATTTAGGGGAAGAACATGTAATTATTGGTCGGGTTCGGGACTATTGGGTATGGGCAATGGATGTCCGACCGCAACTAAGTGACAGGCGGGTGTGGCGGGTCAGGTGAAAACAAAAAAATATTAGAGTGAAATCCGACCGAACCCGAGCGGGTCAAGCCGGGGCAGTCGTGCGGGTTGAGTGAGCGGGTTTTTCTTTCACCCCTAGTCATTAGGATGCATAATTATAATTATTATAAATATATATCTATAATGATTAAAAAATGTGTTGATGTTGAATTTTGGTCGACACCAACGGTATGGTCCGGTCAGCTTTGGATGGATTTGGGGAATCCTGGAGTGGAGATCTTCAGTCCTTGTAGCTTCTTATCCGTAGAGAGATCCCTGATCGGGAAGAGGTCCCTGGCCGAGAAGGGACGAGCCTAAGTTGAATGTAGCCCAAAAGCCTTCTGGGTCAAGAAGGGGAGGACCAAAATGCCTTGGGACTGGAGGAAAAGTGAATAGGAGCTTGAGAATGAGTTGTTCCGGGAAGGGAAAAACTAGGATGCTTTCTGATTCGGTAAGGAGAAAGTCCGAGATGGGTAACAACCTATCACTTGCACACGTAACCTGGCCGAGGGTATCCCGAAAAACCCCTCCGGTGTGAGAATCAACGTATAGAGGGAAGATTTATAATAGTGCTATCATGTAGAGGGAGTATATTTCATTTACTAAATGTGTAGAGAATCTTGAGGATAATTTTTCTATCTCTGAGCAATTGTATGCTCTCCTTTATATAGGCAATTAAGAGACTTGATTAAGGGCTTAATGTCACGGGCTCATATTTTCGCAGCGGCATTTGCCCGTGCGGTGCCCCAACGTGTTCGCTTAGGTTGGGGCAAGCTTGCCTTTTTTAGGATGCTAACTGGTTTCGCCCTGCCTTGGGCTCATCAGGAGAGCAGCTCCAACTCTCGATCAGTTTGTGCAAGAGAGGCCTAACCCCTTCTTCTTTTGTCAGGTCCACGACTGGCGACGTATTCTCCGAACTTTACCGGGTCGGTACACCTTGATTCCGAATGGACGCCCACTTGTTGTTGATGCCCATGCTTGGTTTTGAGCTGCATTAGAGTCCTCAAGTCGCTATCCAACATGATTCCTCATTCTGATCGCCCTGATGACAACTGTCCGTGACACTCTCCCCCACCCAATATCGCAAACGTCCTTGTTGCGATGCGAACAACTCTCGATGTCGTGCCTTCCGCCATGCCTCCGCACTTTTGCGCAACAGAAAGAAAATCGAGTGAGGTGCCAAGATCGCACAATCCACGATTCGACATGACGTTCCATGAAACCCTGCCTGCTCGTCATGAGTGCTTGGCGAATCATGACTCCCTGCCCATCCTGCCGATGAGCTAGGTGCAATATTTCTGCAGCTCAACTCTTTCCCGTTTGGAGTGCCGTCCCCACGGCTCGAGCGAGTCACCCCCGCGGTGAAGCTAATCGTGCCCTACTCTGATACCACTTGTCACGGGCTCATATTTTTGCAGCGGCATTTACCCGTGTGGCGCCCCAACGTGTTCACTTAGGTTGGGGCAAGCTTGCCTTCTTTAGGATGCTGACTGGTTTCGCCCTGCCTTAGGCTCATCAAGAGAGTAGCTCCAACTCCTGACCAGTTTGTGCAGGGGAGACCTAACCCCTTCTTTTTTTTTCAGGTCCATGACCAACGATGTATTCTCCGAACTTAACCGGGTCGGTACGCCTTGACTCCAAATGAACGCCCACTTGTTGACGCCCACACTTGGTTGAGAATCGTATTAGAGTACTCAACCCGCCAGCCAACATAATTCTTCTTTTGGACCGCCTTGATGACAACGGTCTGTGACATTAAGCATGGACAAGTGTTTCTTTTCAATATCTCATTAATGTCCCAACCTGGCATGTAGCCAATGGGAGGATGCCAAGGGGCTCTCATGATGGCCATGTAAGAAGATCTTTGGTGATATTTTGGTTAGGAAAGAGAGCCATGTTGGGGAAGAGAGCCCTTGGGATATTTGTGGAGAAATTTTGGGATATTTTAGGATATTTATGGATGCTTTGGCGAAATGAGCCAGCCAATAATTAGGGAGAGACACTTTCTTGCTATGCCCAAGATAGGGAACTTGATCCCTGCCTTTCCCAGATATCTAGAAACGGGAAAGAGGTGCGGAGTTTCTTGCCCTACCCTTCCTAGATAGCCAGAGATGGGAAGGAGGGATTTGTTGAGGAGCTTATGGAGTTGATTTTCGAGATGAGCAATGCCGCTGTAGGGAATTTTGAGATTGAGAAGGGTTTTCCATCTCGACGGTGGCTCGTCTTCCCTTCCTGGAGAGTACTGAGGCCTTTGGGATGGCTGACATTGTTGGAGATGCTCTTCTACCCGGCACAATATTCACACTTGACCTTTGGCAAAAGTTGATCTTGGTGGAGAATTGATTTTGGTGGAGAGTTGTGGACACGTTGCGGTCTTCCATTGGTTGCGCGGTAGTGACTATTTTTACACTTATCAGTAGTCCTCCATTCTTTAGTAGCGAGGTACGAGGTACTGGGGAGTAATGTTGATTCCTCTGCCTGTTGGCGGAACTTCGCCCCATACCGATCCCAGAAATGCCAAGATGGGAAGGAATTTGAGCTCGGCAAAGTGCCTTAGTATAGAGTTTAGCTTCTGCTTGGTGGACTGCTTGAGCTTATGTTGGAGATAGTCTTGAGCCCTGCTCGATCATTTTCGTAGACTTGGACATTTTTGCTATTATGTCCATCTTTTGTCCTTTCAAGAGTATCGTCCCTTTATGTCGCCTGAGCTCAGCTCGGCTGTTAGGGGTGGGATGCTTGACTATAGGCCCTCAGACCCGATCGATGTTCTGTCGTCGGAAAATGATATCTATCAATCCCCGGGCTCCAAACTACCGACCCGTGGAGAGGGTCTGGTTGCACCCTTGACGCAATGCATCGGCATACCATTTCTTTGTGGAGATTACCCTCGACGTTACACATCGGGATACCGTTTCTTTGTAGAGATTATCCTTGACGTTGGGCGTCTGGATACCGTTTCTTTATGGAGATTATCCTTGACGTTGGGCGTCGGGATACCGTTGAAAAGAACCATTCACAACACTAGAGTCGGGATAAGACTCGAGGAGTCAGAATCCTGTTGAAGAGAATCATTCACGACGCTGGAGTTGGGATGAGGATTTGGAGAACCATCCACGACTAAAGGGGTCGGAATGTCGTTGAGGAGAACCATTTACGACATCGGAGTCGGGATGAGACTGAGGGGGTCGGAAGGTCGTTGATGGAGATAGGCCAGAGGGCTATACATTTCCATCTGAGATGGGAAGGGGGTTGCACTTTCCCGCCATTAACAAAATTTGGAGAATGGAGAACAAGTTGAACAAAACATTTTTTCCATTGAAAAATAACTTCCTTACAAGCTTCAAAAAGTGGAAGTTTTTACAAGTCTATTGGAGCTCCCCCTCTGGGGTAGTAGAGTTTCAAGTGCTTTGCGTTTCAAGGATGCCTCAGAGGGACTCCCTCTTCCGTTTCCAGTTCATAGGTGCCGGGATGGGACTTTTTCTTAGTGAAGGGTCAGGGGCTGCACATCCCCGCCCGAGATGGGGCGGAGGGTTGTTCATCTTCGCCTCTGCTCAACTTTTTCTCTTCTCAACTCTTCCCCTTCCCAGCCTTTTCTCTTCTCGGCCCTTTCTCGGTTCAGCTTCACAGTGTCTCTAATGTCTGCCTCGTGGAAGCTCGTACCCCTGGCTAAAGCAGGAGCTAGATTTGGCTCAGGATAGGAGCATAAATTCTAAGATAATCTTCGATACCTTAGTTCTTCAATAAAAGCACTCAAGGCCACGGTATCCAGGATGCCTTTGCAGCATTGGCTTTCCCTGCGGAACCAAGTAACAAAGTCTCCCAAGGTTTTGAGGATTTTTTGCCGAAGGGAGAGAATGTGAGTTGTCGTTTTGGGTCTCCTCCGGGAACAGTCGAATCGGGCCAAGAAAAGTTGTTCCAATTGGGTGAACGTTGAGATCGAAGCTGGAGTCAAGTCTTGAAACCAAGCGCAGGCCATTCCGAATAGAGTAAGAGGAAATTACTTACACCTCATCCCCACGGAGGCCATGTGCATGTCAATAAAAGTAACGAAAAAGGAGAGGTGATCAACGGGGTCAGTAGTACCATCGTATGGAATTATTTGCAAGCTAGGGAATCTGTACGGAACTACCTCAAGGACAATATCATTGACAAAATGAGACCTTATCCCAGAAGGGAGTCCAGCGATCCCTCCGAGGCCCCATACATGCACGAGCGCTACCTCCATTTCTACAATACATCTTTCCAATGCGGCTTCTCCCTTGCGAGGTGTTGCAACATGGCGATCCTCTGACTGGCGACCCAGGGAGGGCAGGGGCGTATTTGTCACACCCCACCCCGGACACCCGTTACCGTGGGGCCGGCGTGACGTCGCCGTGGAATCATCCTAACGTCAAACCCACTAATACATGATAGAGTGCGTACAAAAATATACAACCACAATTTTTTTTTTTATCATATGCAATATCTCTAATTGGGGACACACTCGTCCCTACGTTACAATAATAACAATGAAACTCTTGTAGGTTAGCCTCCGACAGCTCCTCCCAAAATATTTTCATACTACACCATCGCCGGACTCTATCTAATGCCAGTAGGGGATCGACTCCTAGCTGTTGTACCTGCGAGTGTACTGCCTTCTTAATTAAAAAAAAAAAATTAAATCAAAAATATATTCTAAATATTACCACAACTAAATCTGGCTAAACATAAGTATATAGGCAATGAAAAATAAAGCGATATAGATAAGTTCCATCTAAATCCAAATCCATCTAGTATAAAATCATACCAATCACCATAATAAATAATGAATCACCTAATATAAGTAAAACACCACATCTCAAGTATATTATTTAAGCACACAACTTAAACACACACCTCAAACACACACACTGGCCAGCCTTAGTGATCGTTTTAACCTCACGATCGGGAGTTTGCAACGGTACCGTACCATCCGTAGGATATGCCTTCCTACGAACACCCATCACTCCGCCGAAGCGGATAATCACTGCGCAATATAAACGTCTAACATCACTCTGCCGAAGCAGATAAACATCACTCCGCCGAAGCGAATAACCCCACCCTACTGAAACAGATAAATACTATGGTATCGTCAAATCAAATACAACATCATCGATTCACAACTTAATAAATATCGTCTACTCAACCTCGTCAAATTATCACGTTTACCTTTTTCCCTCAAAACCTACTTTTAAATCCAAAAATCATATTTCACACTTCCTTTTAGAGAAAACGTCTGATTTCATCAAAATCACTTTTCCACCCTTTATTTTTTTTTAAAAAAAAAAAAACAGATGTTTTCTATTCTCTTTTAAAAACACCATCTGATTTCGCCAAATCCAACAAAAATCCATTTTCAACTTCATTTATAAATTCATACGGTTTCAGTAAATTCATATTTCATCATGTACGTACATAGAAAAATAGTTTGGTAAGAAAACAGTATACTCACCTGATATCCGTTCTCAAAAGCTTCACCAACTCTACGCTACCGATCCTCTAGTAATTGTGAACCTATTTGTGACAGGGCCTAAATTAATATTAACACACCAAAGAAATAACCAATCATGCAATGCAAACCCTACGTTTCCCACTTCTTATTTATGAAAATTTATATTCAATTAATTTAGTCCTGTTACACAGTATACGTATACGATTTATTTAAATTTAGCAGTTTATTCCAATTATTCCGATTACAGATTTTATTATTATTATTATTATTATTATTATTATTATTATTATTTTATTTTTTTGTTTAATTTAATTAATAATATTTAATGAAAAATATTATCCGTTCCGAAACGTTGCCGCGAGATGAGTTTGAATTTCGTTAGGGTTATTTGTGCAATTTTCCTTTTTCTTTTCTTTCTTTTTTCTTCTTCTTTTTTTTTTTTCTTTTTTTTTTTTTTTTTTTTCCCTGTTCTCAGTTCGGCTCCTCCCCGACAGCTGGCCCTCCTTTCTCTATCTACTATTGCTGATTTCCGGCGGCCTCCCATGCCACACCGATTTCACCGTTTGACCTGCACTACCCACACCACCACTCAACAACCGCCACCGGCAACCCCCACAACCGAACACGCCTACCCACAAGGTTGTCGATCACACGCGCACACCTCCACCCACTGTAACACACACATGCATACACACACTCACTAAATGAATCAAAGAATTCATACATAATTACTCACCCAATTGACGACGACCGGCAAACCCAGCAACAAAAATGACAGCACATACACACGTCAACGGAACACGCCTTTCTTGCCGGAGGAGTGCCGATCACAGAAATCCGACAGCCCCTGGAACCGTCGACGAAAATCAACACACACCCAAAATAATGAAATGAAACAGAACACATACTAACAGCCCCACCGGAGAACTTACCACCACCGACGATTGCAAAATCCGGCAACCCCATCGTCCTCTGATCCTCTCTCTCTCTTGGTCTCTGTTTCTTGTTCTGGGTTTACAGCCAACACACACACTCCATTCACCCAACCAGAGAGATGGCGACGATACCCCCACCGGCCCGACAACGACGCCCACCAACGGCGATCGAACATCACGTACACTACACCTCCGCTGGAGCAACGGCTATGATTCAAAACAAACTGCCGTCGACCCTTCTCTCTCAAGATTTTTCTGAATCTCTTCTTCTTCTTGAGATTCTCGGTAATTATTGCATGCATGTTCACCTTTATATGCATGAAATTAGTGACCGGAACATCAAGCTCCTCCTGCCACGTCACTGCTTCTTCCTCCCCCTTCCGGCCAACTGCTCACGATCACCCACATGTGTATAAATAATTTTTTGCTAAATTACTCTTTTCTCCCCCCCTACTTCTTAGAATCTTCATTTTAGTCCAAGTCCATTTTAAAGATTTTTCTTAAATTGCAATTGCACCCCTAAAAGTTTTAATTAAGAATTAAAGGTCAATTTACCTCCCAAAGTCTGGATTTAATATTTCTAAATTTGTGAATTGACCCCTAAATTTTTAATTTGAATTCTTTATTGACCCAATTTCACTCCGAATTTTTCCAGTTACTCTAAAATGCAACTAATATGACGTACATACTACGATTGAGGTCTTACAGTATTGTTGGAAACGGCTGGAGGGGCCAGATTTCGCTCTCTCATCGATCGATCACGCGGATGAGGTTGATTTCTAGGGACGTGCCCTTCAGGGTGAATCACACAATTCGATTCTTGGTGGTGATCATCACCGTTGCATGTCGGAGAACCGATCCCCCTCGGTCAGGAGCCGGTGGTAGGTGGTGTTCCTCTCCTCCTGTGTTTTGGAGAACCGCTCCCCCTCAGTCAGGAGCCAGTGATAGACAAGAAAGGATGGTATGGAGACAAGTTTGAAACTTGAACAACTGTTGTTCGAAATTATCAAGTCGCACCGTATCAGCAGCTCCGGGAGATGATCCAGCATGGGGTTCCGTAGGTGGAGCCGACGGGCCTACTTGGTTGATGGGTAGAGCATGTTCTTCTTCTTCCAGGACAAGGACAATAGTCCTCACCTCCGGCTAGGGACTTCTTAACATTTCACCAACCGGGTTGCTATTCACCGTGTTGTTCGGGTCTCTTGGTCACAAAGATTGACCAGACCTTGTATTCATCTAACCTCTAGCCAAGATGAGAGCAAATAATTGGAGGAAGTCAAAGACGGGAAGGGGAGCTTTGTTAAGGAGTTTGTGGAGTTGATTTCCGAGATGGACAATGCCGTTGTGGGGAATTCCAAGATGGGGAAGGGTTCCCCATCCTGGCAACGGCTTGTTTTCCCTTCTTGGAGAGTGGGGAGGCCTTTGGGATCGCTGGCATGGCTGGAGATGTTCATCTGTCCCTCACAATCTTCACACTTGACTTTTGGCAAAAGTTGATCTTGGTGGAGAATTGATTTTGGTGGAGAGTTGTGGACACGTGACAGTCTTCCATTGGTTGCGTGGAAGTGATCATTTTTACACTCATCAAAATGTAATTTATATACTTATATAATTAATAAAATATTTAATTTCAAATTATTATTCTGACAATTTTTGTATTTTGTTTCTTTTGTTCTTGTATTAGTATGAAGTTGCACATAATGAATATGGCAAAGGCCCCAACATCTGGGATACATTCACAAAGACTTATCCTGGTCTCTCTCTCTCCCCCGGGTGAATCTGTCAGAAAAAAATTGAGATGCCATCAATATTTTTAACTATTATTTGGAATTGGTTGTGTAGTTAAATTTAAACCATGCATCGTTGACTCTGACAAGAAATCAAAACGAAAAATTACCAGTTGGCTTCAAACCGATTAATATATAAAATGCACTTTTTTTTTTTTCTTAATAAAAAACTCAATAAATTTAATCAAGTTTGTTTAGCACAAATGGTTACATTATTTGGTGTCATTGCTCTATTTATTGTGTTATGAGATTTCCTCATTTGAGTATGAATGCGATCAAGCAAAACTATGTGAACAACAGTAGTAATAGTAATATTAAGTCTAAATATGTTTACCTTGAAATTACAGGCAGACTTCACGAGGGTGCCAATGGAAATGACGTCAATAATTTCTATCATAAATATGAGGTGCGTACACACACACATATATGATTTCTATCATATATATATTGGTTGGGTCATTTGATGATCAATATATTACTTTCTACGGACAAATAAAATAAGAAAAAATAGTAGATTGTCATTAAAACAAGTTAATTAAAATATTTTGTCTTAAGATTTTTTCTGGCTTTAATTTTTTTGTGTGATTTTTTATTTTTTAGTTAACTTTAACTACATTAAATTTATCGAGTTAATGTTAAAGACATATCATATTTAATGGCAACTAAAAATAATAATTAGTAGTTCTATAAATATACAAAGAACTCTAGTAATGATGATAATACTTAAGAATTAAATGTTACTTTTTCCAATTGGATCTTCTCAGGAAGACGTGAATCGCATGTAAGAAATGGGTTTAAATGCCTTTAGATTCTCAATCTCGTGGGCTAGAATACTACCGAGTAAGCTAAAGTTAACGTAAAACATATGTATTATTTTGTTTTTATTACATATATCATTCAGTCATTTACATATATTTTTGCGTTTTCCAGAAGGATCGTTAAGTGGAGGCATAAACCAGGAGGGAATAGATTTTTACAGAAACCTCATAAAGAAAACCTCATATATATATATATATATATTCTTCTTATTTTTCAGCATGTTTTTTTATGGCTAGATGTTGAATGTATAACAATTTATCTAACAGGAAAGAATATGTGGACTATGCTGAGCTCTGCTTCAAAGAGTATGGAAATGACGTCAAGTTCTGGATCACCTTCAATGAATGTTGGACTTTTAGCACTTCAGGCTACGCAATTGGGACCCACGCGCTGGGTAGGTCTTCTTCTGATTTGGACTTTGATGACGTTGAACAATACATTCCCTCTAGTCGTGCTTCTTACTGGATGAGGCATAAGTGCACCGGTGGAGATTCTGACACCGAACCCTCCATGGTTGCACACAACCAAATCCTAGCTCATGCACAGGCCGTTAAGCTCTACAGGGAGAAATATAAGGTGATTTAATTAATTAGCAACTGCATGCATGCAATTATATATTTGCAGGCAATCCAAGGAAGATTAATTGGTATGACGATGAGCGCTAATTGGATGATTCTTATGACTGATACCCAAGAAGATAGAGATGCTGCTCGACGAGGCCTTGATTGGATGTTTGGATGGTCATTGTATATATATATAAAATAAAATCATTCCTTGAAACCATTCTCATAATTAATTGTGAGTGTTTTTTGTTGTGGAAATTAAGGTTTATTCATCCATTGACATTCGGAGAATATCCAAAGAACATGCAAATGCTAGTTGGTGGTCGGTTTCCCAATTTCTGTGAGGAAGAAGCGAAGTTGGTGAAAGGATCGTATGATTTTCTGGGATTGAACTACTACACGTCCAATTACTGTATTGATGCACCTAATAAAGTAGGCGATAAAAGGCAAATTATGCAACAGATGATCAAGTTATTCAGACACCTTCGAAAGATGGTGTTCTAATTGGTCCCGAGGCGGGTTCACCTTGGCTCCATGTTTATCCCCAAGGGATGAATGACCTTTTCCTCTAATATCAAGAATAAATACAATAACCCTCTTATTTACATCATGGAAAACGGTTAAAAAATATAAATAAGTTATGATTAGATGAAGAAAAATCCAAGTTAATCAAGCATAAATATGGATCTAACTATTGTCGTTTTGTTTACAATTATAGGAGTTGACGAATTTAATACTGATGTACCGAAATTGGATCCGCACCCTCCTGAGCTACTCTATGTTGACCAGATGAGAATACGTTATCACTATGTGCATCTTCTCAAAATCAAGGAAGCAATGGATTAAGTAGTCATAAAGGCTTAGTATATTTTGCATCTAGTAGTCAAAAAAAAAAACATCATTAAATTTTTAATGTTGTTAAGTGAAGGGAGGGTGTGAACGTGATGGGATACTTTGCATGGTCATTTTTGGACAATTTCAAGTAGGCTGAAGGTTACGGTGTTCGTTTTGGTATGTACCACGTTGATTATACGTTTGATTGTCAAAGAGATCCAAAATTGTCGTCCGAGTGGTTCTAGTATTTCCTCCACAACGGAGACCACATCCAACCGCCTTCATCATCGATCTTTGCTTCAATGACCTAGCAATCCACTACTTGTTTGTTTGATCAATAAGTTTGTTGTTCTTGTTTCTTTAAACACGGTTGTGTTGTTGTTGAGCTTTTGGTTGGTGTTTTTTTTGAAGTTTTATACCTCTGTAATAATCTCAATTCATGGTATCTAGTAAGAGATTTCTTTCTTCTTTTTTCTTTTTCTTTTTTTAAAAAAAAAAAGTTGAACATGCATCCCTCCACACCCCCACTTTTGTAATGAGATCGATTTATATATTGTTAGTGGTGGCAGTCCACAATACAATTAGCCAACATTGGCCCCAATTGCTAATTAACCTCCATCCGTACTTATTAGAAAAGGGGCAGTTACTCAAGGATCCTAAAATGGTATCAAAATTACCCAATGATCCCAATGTTTTTTCAACCGTTTTTTATTAAGATACAGAAGAATTTACCCTAATAAAAATAAATAAATAAATTGACCGTCGACACCATTCTTCGTCGCCACTGATCTTCACTTGAAATTGGACTTTATAGGCCTTCAGTTGCCGGAGTCCGACCATTGGTCACCAATTTTTTTGTAATTACATGTAACTATTTTTTTGTGAATCGTTTAGTTACCTATAATTATTTTTGGGTAATTTTTTTTAGTCCTCTATTGATAGGCTATAGAGGAATCAGACCCCCTGACATCACGTATTGAATTTTTAGACCCCACAAATTTCTTAGCAAAAGGTCCTGCATTTTGGCCCCTTTTGTTAACGTTTATTTACGATTCTGTCATTTTATCCTATTCAACAAGATAAAAATGTGTAACAGAACGTTAACATTAATATGAAACTGTTCAAGCATTGCACCTTGCATATATTACAATACTACAATTGAATTTCACGTTAACGTTATTGCATTTCATGTTTTTTTTTTTTGGTATTCACGTTAACTCATCGTGCTCATCTGTTTTGTGTGCGTTAACGTTAACTCATTTTCAGCAATATACTCTGTCTATTTTTTTATTTTATTTTTTTAAACCTTATCGATGTTACAAAATTACGATTTGAATTTCACGTTAACGTTAGCGCATTTTTAATTTTTTGTGTGTATTCCACGTTACCGCATATTTCTTCATCTGTTTGTGCATTAACGTTAACGCATTTTTGACAATCGGACTATAGGTTTTAATGTTAACATATTTTGTTTCTTTGAAAATTTTGTGCGTTAATGAATTTTTCTTAAATATTTACGTTAACGTCTTACTGCATACTTTGTCTTGTACGCGTTAATATTAACTACTATATGTAAGACCCGACTTTTGCATGTGCATACTTTTTAATTGCATTTTAGAACATTTAGAAAATAACAAGGTGCATTGTGTCATTTGATATTTATTTTAAAAAATTTAGGGGTCAATTATCAGTTTTAAAATATTAATTTTAAATTTTGGGCTTAAATGATACCTTAAAGAGATTTGGGGAAGATTAGTATAATTTGAAAAAAAAAAATCTAATTTATGATAAAAAATAAATAAATAAATATATATATATATATATATATATATATATATATATAATATCTTATACCAAACCGTGGATAAGGTCAAAAGAAAAAAAAATTATTGTGGACATGCATTTGCGGTTAAAAAATAAAAATAAAAAAATAAAATAAAATAATTGTGGCTGTTAAGTTGCGGTGAAAAAAAAAAACGGTGGCTTTTGTTTGAGTTCACACACCCCCACACCCCCATATATATATAGATATATATGTATGTATGTATGTATAAGTTTCATATACACACACATTTATATTGTGTGTTCCATCCGAAGACAAACAAAAAAAAAAAACAGGGTAAAAAAAAAAGAAAAAAACTGGAAATTCGACAGGTATGTGTTTTCATATATATATATATATATCACACGTTCAATTTATGGGACAAACTATGCGGACATATATACATGTATATTTATGTCAAAAAATATATATATATATATTTATGTCAAAATATATATATATATATATAGTGGGTTCGAGAAATACAGCTGGTATAGAAATATCTAATTTGCAAAAAATACAGTTTAAAATAAAAATTATAAATTTTACTAAAACGACAATTTGTAGTATTTCGTCGACTAATAAAAAATTTAACAATCGATTAATATTTTTCTACAAATTAAATTATTAACACGAAATTTTGTGATCATTACTATAATAATTTTCGTATAGTTAATATTAACTTACGAAAATTAGGCGTTTAATAATTTCGGATAATCAAAAATTTGGAATTGGAAATGGAAAATGGTGCATTTTAGGGTCACGCATTGCATAGTAGATTTATTCTAAATAAATTCTTAGTTTAGTCCCTTTAATAGTTAGGTTCATAAGCAACGCAACTCACGTAGTACTTCGACGACAGTGTTGTTGGTAGCGCAAAAATCGAGGTGAGTGTATTGTCTTCTATGCAAATTGTCAATTATATTTTCGTACTAAAATGTGAAAAAAAAAATGTTTATTAAAATAGATTATTTTATAATGTTATGTGAATCAAGTAAAAAATTTTTTAAATGTAGAAAGTAATTTTGTTATCCGACGACTATGCCATAGTATGATCCTATCATGAGGGAATATCCTGTGGGATGTTGTTAGTCCTAACAAGAGGGCATGTCCTATAGGACGATATATTATGACATGTCAGGAGGGCAAATCCTGCAGGTGGTTGATTATATTGTTAATATGTTGCGACCTGTCTAGAGTGCAAATCCTGCAAGTGACTGCCCCTACCATTGGGGATATTAAATGGCCCTGACACTGATAGCCACCTTAGATAGTACAGTTGTACAGGTTACAGTATCGTCGTAACTCCCGATCGTGAGGTGAAACGATCCTATGACTAGAAGGAAAATATGAGTGCGGTATTTTAATATATGTCAAAATGTTTGAATTGATTGATTTAAATACATTATCTTATTACAATGATGACAGTTGAACTTTATTCCAACATGGGATGAAGTTATAGTATATTATATTTTGAAAAGTGGTATTTGATAACTATGCTTGATCCACAAATCATTTCTATTATGAAGACAGTACACCAATAAAATATTTGATTTCAGGTGTCGTAGCTAGAAACAGGTCCACTACTGACACTAGGTAGAGTCAGGAGGTGGTGTCATTTTGGAAGGGTTGGCAAAACTGGTGTAAATCGTAAAAGGTTCAATTTTTCTTTTTATGGCTTTGTTGTGAATATTCTAGGCAGGTATATTCCCGAATTTTAAAATGGGTAAATGTATTTTTGAATTTTTTTTTATTATAGCAGTGCGCGCGCGCGCACGCACACACACACACACACACACACACACACACACATATATATATATATATATATATATTTTTGTTGATCGGTCAGGTAACATCAGGTCGATGTCACACCCGACCCCAGGCGATGGGGGACCCGGGGAGGGGTGTGATACTATATGTGATATTTTATCCTTTTGAGCTAAATGTGTATTTAGGTTGGATTTGCGTTAACGTTAATGCACATTTTTTAGGTCTCTCTATATTAACGTTAACGCATGTCATGTTATCTAGACAAACATATAGGAAACAATCACGCAAAGACACTAACGTTAACGTAAAAAGTTATCACTCTTCCACCATTCATATCCCCACCATCCTCACCACCAAAACACATTCAATAAGAAAAAAATCTATACATTAAAACTAATACAACCAAACCATGAAAAAAAAACAAATGGAAATCAAGAAATGGAAATGAAATGGAAATAAAAAATATTGAAAATTACTGCTCCAAGACCCTCATATCTCAAATCGTCGAGGTACCAGCCCCTCAGAAGGTACCTTTTTTCGATGAAGGTAGCACCGTATAAGAGAGAGAGAGAGAGAGAGAGAGAGAGAGAGAACAACCATTAACGATTTTGCTGAAACTTCTGTTTCGAAAGCGGAAAAAAATGAAGTATGGAGTTGCATGAACTTACGATTTGCGGAAATGGCGACGGCATTGGATGTTAAAGGTGGGTGTTAACGATTTCACCGAATCAAATCGAACTCCTTCTCGAGATTATCGTTCCATACCTCTCGGATCTGAATCGAATCATTTTTGGCAGAAGCGACATCACCAAACCGCACTAAAAAATCGAATCAAATATTAAATCTTCGAATCCACTCAACAATTATACAAAACATAGAAACCAGAACGCCAAAATTGTGTTCAATCCATCACAAATCCCCCAATTCGAAACCGAATCTGAACAAAAAAGGTCAAATTAGCTTTAAAACGATTCATCAAAAATAAGAAAAAAAAACAAACTAGCAACAACAAAAAAATATTGATTAATGGACATTGAATCTTACCTTGAACATCATATATAAAGACGGCAACAAAAATTTAGGTAATTTAAGGCGGTGGCGTTCAGTGGTTCGAATCTAGTAACGGTGGCGTTCGATGGTTCGGATCTGGCTGGTGGCCGGTGATGGTTGCCAGATCTGGCTAGTGGCTGGCGGTTGTTCTTGGATCTAGCTGGTGGCCTACGGTTGTAGTACTCCACAACCTCGTCGGATCTGTGATTAAGGTTTTTAAAGAGAGAGAGAGAGAGAGAGGTGTTAAAGAAGACAGAGAGAGAGAGTGAACCAGTTGAGAGAGAGAGAGAGATGATAGAGTGAGAGATGTTAGAGAGAGAGGGGGGATTTGTTCAGTTTAGAGAGTGAGTGAGAAAGCGTAAGTGAGTTTAGAGTGAGAGAGAGGACAGAGTGAATAGTTAACGTAAATGAGAGAGATGTGATTTGTTTCAAGGGTATATATCTTTTTGTTATCTTTTTTGTCTGTCAAAGAACTAAAAACTTAATTGATTGTACTTGAAGGTCTAATTCCTAAACAAGTTGTTCAAAAGGAAATTTTTTTTTTCTACATAACCTCTTGAATGAGGACTAAATAATAAAAGACTCATTATTTTTTTAGTCCATTTTTAGTTACATGAGTTTAGAGTGAGAGAGAGGACAGAGTGAACAGTTAACATAAATGAGAGAGATGTGATTTGTTTCAGGGGTATATATGTCTTTTTACTATCTTTTTTGTCTGCCAAAGAACCAAAAACTTAACTAATTGTACATGGAGGTCTGATTCCTAAACAAATTGTTCAAAAGGATTTTTTTTATACATAACCTCTTGAATGAGAACTAAATATTAAAAAAACTCATTATTTTTTTAGTCCAATTTTAGTTACATGATATATTTTTTAGTCAAAATTTTAATTGTATTTTTAATTATATTTTAGTCCATTTTAATTACATTCATGTAATTTTTCATCGACCAATATTTAAAAATTTAGTTAAATATAATTAAAAAAAAATCAATAAAAAGTATATTAGATATATTACTAAAAAATTAGTTGAATGTAGTTAAAAAGTTGAGGTGGTCGATGGTGGCCAAAAACCAATTGTCAAAATCTGGTGTGTGGCAGCAGGTGGCAACGCACCACTAATTGGAAGTTCGTATTTTAATAAACTCTAATAAATGGTATTAAAACTAAAATAATTATAATTTTTATTAATTTCGTGTCATAATTAAGACCTCTCACCATATATCCCATAAAAAAAAAAAAAAAAAAAAAAAAAAAAAAAAAAAATTGTTAAAAAAAAATATTTTTTTGCGTAAAAAAAATACCGGTTAAATATATATGTATGTATATTTATTTTTTCAAAATTAAGTAATTTGCAATAAAAATTATCCCTAGGGTACTCTCACCAGTTGATGTTCAGTTAAGAAACTTCATTAAAGATAGAAGGCTTTCTACGAAAAAACCAATCCAGTGAAGTCATGCAAAAAGAGACGAAGTATTTGCACGCGCAAGAACAACATTTATGACTTGTATAATTTCTTAAAGGCAAGAGAACTCCAAAAAATGAATGGTTTTACAAATTGAAAACTAAAGAAACAACTCACTCCAAAAGTAGAAAACTCGACTTATTGCGAAAGGGATTCGGTCAAAAGAATGTGTTGATTCTGAGAAATTTTATCTCCAGTGGTAAAAAAAAAAAAAAAAAAATCAAATCGGGTTGTGTTTTGGCAATTTGCTTGCTTGAATTTAGAGATTGAACAGTTTAATGTGAAGAAAATATGACGAAGATATAGAAGAGGGTTACCAATGGTTAGGACCGATAAAAACAAAGTACTTGATACCAAGAACAAACTCCTGAAATTTCAGCCCAAGTAGAATTTAGATCATCGTCTGAATTCTCTAAAGCTTCTTTTCAAAAACTCAAAAAAGTTGCTTCACCTCTTTTCTATTTATAGTTTATACCCGCGCAACATGCGGGATATTGAGTTCTTTATTTGCGGAGTTTAAATTTTTTTAATGCATATATTTTATTGTTTATTTCATTAATGTATAACTTAAGTAGATTGTAATCTAAATATGTCTATTTAAATTATCGTAAATTTTAATAATTCAACTATATTCAATAATATCTTTTATTCAAAATGGGTGATGCAAAAATGATTCCGGAAATGTACATAAGATTCAATAATATCTGTAACAATCTTGGTCAACTCGAAAAGCCTTATTCCATGGAGGACAAAGTACGAAAGGTTCCGAGGTCATTGACTAAAATTTGGGAGCCAAAGGTGATTGCAAACGAGGAAGCTACGGATCTCACATTATACACAATCGATGAACTTATTGGCAACCTAATAATCCACGAAACAGCTATAAAAGGATATGAAGATGAATCGGGAAATAGCAAAAATAAATATTTGAGGGGTTATTTTGTATATTATGAGAATTATAAAGTATAAAAGAATATTTGATAATTTGTGGAGTTATAAGTGTAATTTTTAAGTTTAATAATAATATTATATAAATTATAGGAATGTTTGTATAATTCTGTAAAAATTATACTAAAATAGCTTTTGTGTGGAATAATTTAAGCCACAGATGCATGATCTCATTTCATTAAGCGGACATGTAATATAAAGACACACACATGCATGTCAGGTAGGAAGAAGATAAGGATGAAAAATGGGTCCCACTTTTATTTATATATATATATATATATACTAGGGAATAACCCGTGCCTGAAGGCACGGATGTAAAACAAAAAAAAAAAAAAATCTATATAATCTCTTTTGTTTATATAACATTATACACATATTTTATTAAAACACAACAACACAATACTATAAACACGAACCAAAAAAATAAATTAATACAATCTCATTTGTATATACATCTAACCCTTCCCAGACCCCTCAACGGTGGGAGCCTTCGTGCACTACGTTATTCTTTAATAATAACCAACAGATGAATATCAATCAAGACCACACTAATTTCATTTTAACAATATTAAACAACAATTAAGCATCAATAGAAACTATCAATCAAGACTATATGTTTAAAGTCATAAAGGTGAAATCACAAATGAAATGGTTAAAAACAATCGATCTTTAGGCGACATTTGGTTTCATGGAATTGAAACACAAAATTCAGTATTTCCAAAAACTATATAAAGGGTAGTACAGTCAAGAAAAAAAAAACAATTAGAAATAACATTTTATATTGTGTTTTAGTCGAGACACATACCGTCACCGACAAAGACGATAACAAATCCAAAATCTGCGCAGTAAATCTTTATACCAAAACAGAAAACATCAATATATTTGATTAGATATTCATTTATGAAGTGTAATAAACGTTAGAGAGTTTTATTATTAGAACCCTAGAACTGTTCCAATAGTCATCATTGATCCCTAAATTCACATTTTTGGTCAGAAAAACAACAGTGCTAATATCTAGCAAAATCTAAATAATTCTCTATTCAATCGAGACATTTACTTATCCATAATTGAGACAGATAAGAAGAACACAAAATTTTTTAGTCGAGACTCCTTTGAGAGTAATGGGTAACGGGTTTTATTCGAGTGTAGATCCAACAATTGTGGAAAATGCTCCTCTGCAACCAGAGATGAAATTGTCAAACCCCCTTTTACTTTAAAAGAATCACTCCACCAAGTGTAACATACAACTCTCCTAGCTTCTCTACTCCCTTAAAAGCTAAAATTGAAACTGTCAAATGCCAACAACAAATATCTTTCAAATTCATAATTAGACAAAAACAAAAGGAGAAAAATGGGGTTGACATTAAAATTTGAATGTTACTTTTGATTTTAAAATTCCAAAGCATTAAATGACTTTTTAAATATAAAAGAAAGGAAAAGACAAAGAACAAAGATACAACTGGAGCTTTCTCTTAGAATAATAACACTAATAAAAATCCCTAATTTTTCAAAAAATAAAATAAAATCAAATGTGTTCTGGAACAAACACTAATAAATGCTCTCATCTCAACCGTGTTTCTTTCCGATATAAACATGATTATCACATCCATGCCAATGAAGTTATGGTTACAAATGGATATAAAACCATATAAATATATTAAAAATGTCAATCATATATTGAAGAGAGTTATTAGGTAGAGTAGGGAGCCATGCTCCAAACGCTTCAAGAGGAAAACACAAAGATTTATAAATCAATGATTTTTTTTAGATGACAATGCTAAGAATTCTTAAAAGCATGGAGATTCATAAATCAATCAATCATGTACCTAAACACAAGCGAAACGAAGGGAAATAGCAGCGACGACGACAACAACAACAACAACAACGGAGAAAGCAGAACCTTAAGTTGCAGCCAACGAATGATTTCTTGAGAGGGATGAGAGATTCATGAGCATTAGGAGGAGAAACAATATGCCATGTTGATTCCATCCACCTTTCAGAAGAAACAATTGAAAAAAAAAAAAAAAAAAGATACGAATAATATTGATGTCAACTATCTAAGGATACGCCGGGTTCATCTTGTTTACCTTTCAGAAGAAAAAAATCAAAATCCAAAAAGGAAAAAATGAAGAAAATTGAGTGCAACTATCTAAAGTGGCATCTGTTCAATGTTTCTGTTCCAGTTCTCTTGGAACAGGTGAACAAAAATCTGATATAAAAAAAAAACCTTTATTGATTTGGTTTTTCAAAGAAATTATTCAATTAATATGATGATTTGCAATAGAAAAATAGCAAAATTATTCAATTATTCAAATAGCAAAATTATATTGAAACGATTTTTATTTCTCACAAAGAAAACTGATCATCGAATCCTCACTCAAATGTGTTCTAATGGCCTATTTCAAGAAAAATTAAGAACATTTCTATTTTATTCTTAGTAATTGAAACAAAAACAAATAATTAGGAAACATAAACATAAATTAGAGAATTAATTTTTTTTCCCCAGAAAACTGGGAACAGAAACAGAAATTAGAGAATTAATACAAATGTGTTTCCATTCTGTTCCCAAAAATTAGAGAATTAATACATTATTCTTAGTAATTGGAACAAAATTCAATTTATTTTTTTTCACAGAAAACTGAGAATAGAAACAGAAATTAGAGAACAAATTTCCGTGAGAGTTTTTAAAACAAATTTAAATTAGCAAAGAAGAGGATGTTTTGTGGGCGATTCTTTTTAGTGTTTCTGTTCTCAAAAAGAAGAAGCAGAAAACAAAAATACACGTAGAACAAAAACACCAAACAAATGCCATCTAAAAAAACACTAAACAAACGCATTATTGTTCCAAGTTCTCTGAGAACAAAAACAATAAACAAACGCCGTCTAAATAAACACTAAACAAACGCCATCAAAGAGAATAGGGGAGTAGAACAGAAACACTAAACAAACCCATTCATGTTCCAAGTTCTATGAGAATAGAAACACTGAACAGAAACAATAAACAAACGTCATCAAAGAGAAGAGGGGATTAGAAAGGATACACTAAGCAAACGCCATCAAAGAAGTGAGAAGACGTAATTAGGGTTGATGTTACCAAAATTAGGTTAAGGTTCTACATACCTGAAATTTTGGAGAAATATAGAGAGAGAATCAACCTCGCTAAATAAACACTAAATGTGCACCGTCGAAGCTCACTTTATAAACAGTAAATAGAGAGATAAATTAGCGGAAATTTTGAGATAAATTGAGGTTCAACATACCTGAAATTTCGGAGAAATAGAGAGATAAATTTGTTGAAATCAAAGCTACCTGTTCGAGCATTAACAAAACGTTAGGGGTAATCCGTTTCTCAATGTCCTCGGGCCAGGAATGTCAAAGCTCAAAAGTACGTGATTAAGTAAATGCAGGGGGATGAAACGATAAAGATTTAGAGCTTCACGGTCCAAAAATGCACACCTACTATCTCTACTCTTGGCATTTTCACTATCAACAAAGTGATATGCGTGTGTTTGATGCGTACTAATCACGCCAATAATCCAAGAATAAAATGTGATTAGGATGCACAACAGTTCAACGTGAATACACATATACCAATAGTTAGGGGCACTCACCAAGAAATTATGAAAAATAACAACTCTTAGCACCAAGGGATCACTTCAACCCACTAATCTCCTTTCCCATCAACTCTATCGATTCTACACCCAAATCAAAAGCTCAAAAACTTCAAATCACAAACTTACCATCAATTCGAGAAAAAAAAAAAACAAATAAGTAGTTCATCCTCTCGATCGCATACCTCGTTGACTTCTCATCCAACCCCCCTAGATCTTTCTTTTTGGATGTTGCAGCTAAACGGAGAGATAGAGAAAGACATATTGGGGAATAGTTTCTATTTTGGGCGTGCTGCAGAAATTGATAACCTAACTATAATTATAGACAATTATCAAAGAATTAATTTACAAAAAATTATTAGCACTAATTAAAGACACTAATCACTTACCTGAACAAAAAAAGAAGGAGATGCAACGGTGACGACAGTTGCAGAATAGAAGAACCTGAATTTCAGCAGATTAAACACCCAAATTAAGAGGGGAACAGTAGAAATATTAACCCTAATTGAAGACAATAATCACTTACCTGAACAAAATTGAAGACAATAATCACTTACCTGAACAAAATTGAAGACAAAGGGAGGAAACGCAACGGTGATGGCAGCGACTGAACAGGAGACCTAGAATTTCAGCAAATTCAACACCCAAATCGCAAGAAACAGATAAATAAATTGGAGAAATTAAGAGGGGAACTCACGATTTTTTTTTATAAATTCGTCGATTAAAACCCTGAAGAACATCAATCTATCTTTGGGTTTACTCCCCATTGATTTGATCAGAGATATGAACACAAATGTTGGAGGCGAAGCGCAAGGAAATGGGTTCTCGTCCATGTCAACCTTGAGAGAGAGAAATAGAGAAATCAATTGATTTGAACATAAATCTTGAACAGCAATCAAGAATCAAAAGAAGAAGAAAATCGAAAGAGAAGAAAGTTATGCTTACTGTTTGCAGTGGCAAAGGCAATGGCAGCGGCGGCAGTGTTGAGAGGCGTTGGTGATGGTCGAAGCTCGAACGGTGCTTGGCTGGATTTTGTTGTACGGCGATGGTTGAAGCTCGAAGATCTGGTGGCGTTTGCGGTGGTAGCTGCACGGCGATCGACGGTGGCACGGTGACGTGCGAGGCGTGACGGCTGGGATGAGGAAGCGAGAGAGATATTGAACGATAGATAGAGAGAGAAGCAAGAGGCTGGGAGTCTGAAGGAGTGAGGCGAGAGAGAGAGGGGGTTGGACCGTTGGAGCGATTGAGTGAGTGAGAGGAGAGATGAGTCAGTGCAAAAGGCTTTGGTCTTAACCATTGGATCACTTTTGATCCAATGGATAGAAATGTCTCTCCTATAGTTCATTTTAAGCCCTTGGATATGAGATCCAATGGCCTAAAACTTCTCCCTCCAAAAATATGTTTGGGACATTTTCAAATTAGGATCTGATTTATATTATATATATATATATATATAAATCAAGACATATTTACATTTTGAGCCGTCGGATCGAGTATCGTACGGTTAAGATTAGATTTGGAGACATTTTATATTTGAGACATTTTGGACCGTTAGATTGGATATCCAACGGACAAAATTAAATGATGTCAAGAGACATTTTTGGCCATCCGATCAGATTAGATCAAGGGTTGATATTTTTTGATCATTTTTTACCGTGAGATCGTTTCGATCCAACGGTTGTGGTTGACTATTTTTTAAAAAAAAATCTCAAGTCACAACACTATAGTTTCTCTATCTACAAATAACTCCCCCAAATCTCTCACAATCCCGCCATAATCGCAACAGCCTAATTTGCGCTCTCAATTTTATAGCCATCTCCATTCCCAAAGCTTGACCTCTACCTTTCCTCTTCAGATCATCCCCAATCCTCACAATCCCAACCGCCGTCACCGCTACTACCAGAGCACCACCGCGCCGTCTCCATCTCCATCGCTGTTACCAGACATCGCCATCTCCATCGCGCCATCAACGCCATCGTCGAACCATCTCCATCGCCAGAAATCGATTGTTGCTCCTATTTTCTCCAACTCGCTTCTCTCTCTCCCGCCGCCATCACCGCTCTGTCATCACCCTCTCTCTCCTTCTCTTCCTCGCTCCTGATGTCGTCCCCATGTTATTGTAAACCTCAATCCCTTGATTTTTTCGTATCCCCTTTCATCCGCATCCCCTCTCTCTCGTCCCTAAGCTTCACCATTCAGCCCGTCTCTCACTCTTCCTCTATCCATCCACCATATCCATTCCGCCATCACCGGAAATCATCGTCGTCATAGCCCTCCTGACATCGCCGCTATAGCCGGCTCATCGCCATCGTCGTTTCCTACACAGCAACCCTCTTCGCTCAATCTTCGATTGATCCAGTTTTCGCCGGTGGTAAGACTCCCTTCTCTCAGATCCAGGTCAATAATTGATTCATCACTTTTGTCTTATACAAACCGTCAAAATTAGGGCTACAGCTGCTCTTTGCATTCATCCCTAATTCCCTATCGTTCTACAGTCTCCACTCTCTCAATCCCGTCGCCCTCGCTGCCGCTTCAATCCGCCGTCTTCATTGCCACGATTTCTTCTCTCTGCAAATTCCTCCGTCGCCATCACAGTCAGCGGTCCCGGCTTCTGTCTGTTGCGCCAACACTGGGGTTCCCTCTTCAGGCGAAGGGTTTGCTTATTTCATCTCTTTCAACCACCAGGTATGTCCTTCATCCCTCTCTCTCACGTTCTTTGCTTTCTCTTCGTTCAAGCAATTGCACAGCCGTCCCTCTCAACTCTATTGCTTTCTCACTCTTGGCAGAGGACTTCTCCGGCCCTTATGATGCCGGTGCAATGGTGGTCAACAGTGATTGGCAATGACGGTGAAGATCGGAGATGGTTTCTCTCGGTGGTACATCTATGGCACGCTCCAAATCTCGCCTCTCCCTCGCCACAGGTTCGCCCCTCTCCCTCTCTTACCTCTGGTCGTCTCTCTCAAAATCCGTTGTATTGTTGGGCAGGCGATAGGACTGCACCAGTTAACATCGAATTGGCAAATTGTTGTTTGAAAGTCAAATTACAATTTTCATGTTCATATGGTTTACACTATTTTCAAATTTAGGTTACTAAAATAGTTCATGCTTTTCTCCATTTATTTTGCAGTCAGATGGCAAACTCAAATCGGTAAGTGCTTATATAGATGCTGCAAATTGCTAATAGCGAATTGTGTAGATCTGCAACTATTCTTTTTAGTTTCGAGATTTCTAAATTGTTTGTGTTTGAACTCTTTTGGATTTAGAAAACTGTTTCTCCTTCCATGGCAGGTACACACCTATCTCCATCTTCCGCTTCCTTATATTGTGCTAGGTGTCATAGCCATCATTATTGTAAAGGTAATATTTCTCTTTTTCCTTTACATTTCTCTTAATCTTTTGCATATCTCTAATACAAATCAAAGACAGACATTGAATTTAATGGTTAGAATTGCTTTTGAGAAAATGAAGGGTCTAGAACTTGAGATAAAATCTTTGATTTGGATTAGAATTAGTTTTTCACCCCTCTTCCTTTTTGTTGTCGCTTGAATATATTTTACCAAAGATAAATCTCTCCCTCTAAAGCACAACACTTACATTAAAATTTTAGGATGCAAAAGTTGTATGATCCATTTGTGGTCAAATATAAATTTGTGTATATGAAATTTTAGCACAACATTGTATTATTCCTTTTCTTGCAAAATAATTGTTTTACTTTCCCTTTTTGAATTTCCCAAATTAGTTGCCAACTTTCAATTTTCAACTAACATATTTCATCACTTTTTCCAAAATAACCAAATCTTTGCAAGCGGATATGTTATGTTCAATTTCTTTAGGTAATAGCTTCACTTATGAAGTATATTACATGATAGTGAGTGGGGATAAGTTCATATTTTGTTTTACATGGGACTTTTTTTTGGGGGGGATTAATTGATTGAGTTATTTAGTTGTTTAGTAACTTTATAAATTTGGGTCTACTGATATTGGGTTGTTGCCATTAGAGAACCATTTATTCATAATTTTTCTTAATAAGGGGTAAATTTTCTTTTCCAATTTAAATAGATAAATCATCTTTACTTCTCATTATTATTCTCTTATAAAAATATTTTTTTTCCCAAAATAAATCATCTTTACTTTTCAAAATAATATATTTATTTTCTCAAAATAAATATTCTAATTTTTCATTTCTATCTAAACCGTGTGTTGTGTTTTTATGAATATTTCTATGAAGTTCGAGAAATTTGAAAATTACTTATTGTATCTATTTGCTCAATTATTGGTGCTTAATTTAATTTAGGGCAAATACTTGAGAACAAATCAGAGTTGTTCCCATATTAGTGTTTTTGTCGAAAGTTTTCTTGAGAACAGAAACAAAAATCCAAACAGAAACACATAGGTTGTGTTTTTTTATTCTTTTTTTTTGTTCCATATACGTTTCCAAAAAAAAAAAAATCTGGTCCATGTTGGCGGGACGAGCTGGTTTGTTTTGTTATTTTGCACCAAATTTTTGTTTCTATTATTATGGGAAGTGGGAACAAAATAATTTTGCTTTTGTTTAGTTCCTAGATTTTAGGAACAAATTTAATTATGAAAATCGATAAAATTTAATCCCAAAAGTCTTTATCTTTTCAATGTTTTCTAGGAAAATAAGTATTAAAGTGGCATTTGTTCAGTGTTTTTGTTCCTACAAAAACGTGAAACAAATACAGAAATCTGGGAACAATCTGCTTTTATTGTTTACTAACATTAGTTTTTCTTGAATTACCAATTCATCAAACACACACATACATCACTTTTCACCATGAGGAGATTCTTCTCGCGGAACTTCCTTAGGAATTTGGTTTTACTACAGAGATATTTAATTTCATTATTTTTTTAATTATTATTATTTGCAGTCCAAGAAGGAATGCAATTATCTAATCAATCTTTGTGAAACCTCATATGCAAACGTTAATAGTTGTTGATAGTGAATTTGACAAGAGTAGAGATAGTAGGTGTGCATTTTCTACCTCCCATTCCTGTCGTTTCACTTGGATTTGGAACCTGAAGCTTTGAGTCTACATGGTTTCATCCCCCTGCATTTACTTAATCGCGTACTTTTGAGCTTTAACATTCCTATCTTATGCAGAATCCAGACAAGCTTTGGAACATTTCTGGCCCGAGGATGTGATAAAACAGTCCGAAACATTGAGAAAATGATTGCGGACTTCACCTTCATTAATGTAGGTATGGAGTTGGAGGAACTCTTTTTATCCTTTCTCTTTTGTTTTGAAATTTCTTTTATATAGATTCTTTTTTATGCGAAAGCAGTATATTTTTTTTAAAGGATTAGTTTGCATGAAAATTGTGTGTACTTCATCAGATCTTAAGCGTAGTATTTCAAAATAACCAAGGCAGTGACTGATGCTAATGCAAATTAGTAGATAATAAGAATAAGTCAGGTGTTAAAATGGTACATTCATACCCCTTTTGAGTAATACTCTATTTGAAATTGTTGATTTTGACCCAAAATCAATTTTAATTTTTGTTTCCAGATTATATTGTTTTTGTGAAACAACTTGAAATAGATTTCAGTTTAGTTATTTTAGGTAAAAGGGAATTTCTTCAATTGGGTTGTAGTTTATGCATATTGTATGCGCATTGTTTTTACAGAAAACTGTTCTAAATCCTTCTTTGTTTTAAATCACATGTTCTAAATCATTTTTGTTTACTAAACAGATTTTTGGTTTTGTTAGCAATTATTTGTGTGTTTTCGTTTATTCTTTTTTTTTTTGTTCTCTTTCAATAATTAGTTTTTGTTCTAAATTATGTTCTCAAGCATTTTTTGTGTATTTTGTGTTATTTATAGGTTTGACCTCGAGTAGAGATCCTGAGAATCGCGAAATTGAGAAGGTATGAATTTAATTTGTGTTTTCATGTTTCCAGATTGGTTTCATGCTTATCTAAAATGGCTTTGACTTTAGTTAGTTTAGGTAAATGAATTTCTTTTCTCTTGGATGGTGGTGTTTGTGCACATTGTATAGACAATTAGCTGTATAGTGTTTTGCAATATTTAAGGTCTTTTAATTTCATGCATGTTTGATTAATTTCTTCGATGAGTATTTAGTGTTTTTGTTCTCAATTTTTTTACGGAAGTCTTTTATGTTTTTAATTGCCAAAAAGGTAATGTTTGTTTAGTATTTTTGTTCTAAGTAATTGTGAGAAAAAAAAACGTTTCTAATAGGCAAACGGTACCGAAGAATTTTTGAAAAAAATAATTTCTTAAATTTCTTTTGTTGTTCTATCTGTTCCCAGAGTTCCGATTGCTTATCTTTTATGCAATATTATTTTTTGATTAGTTTTCTTGCTATAGATTTAATTAGTTTTTTGTGTTTAATTCTTTATATTTTTTATTACTTAATTTCTGTACAGTATTATTATTTTTTATTTACTTATGAAGTTTCTATATTTTTTGTTCTTACCGGTTTACATAATCTTGCATCATCTTCATTGTGCCAATATAGTTAAATGAAAGAAGTTAAAGCTGTTTGACGAAGAATAAAATTGGAGTCATAGAGTGAGTTGTTTTCCCATTTTACGTTGCAAACTCAAAGTTCTTTTTCTTTTTGTATTTGTTTATTTTGTTTCAGTTTAACTCCTGTTTAATTGTAATATTATTTTAATAGTTGAATATCTACGTTATTGAATACGATTGTGTTGTATTTGTAATATAAATTGTTTGTTGGTGATAACATTTAAATGTTAATTATTGTTGATTTTATTAATAAAATAGGCGTAGAATGTTATATAAAAGTGGAGATTATATTTGAAATGAATCCTATTGAATTGTATTTTTTATTAGGAAGTTTGTGGTATTATTTTAATAGTCAATTATCCGTGTTATTGGATATTGATTGTATTGTATTTGTAATATACATTGTTGGTGATGTTAGTTAAATGTTAATTATTGTCGATATTTAATAAAAATAAGTGTAGAATGTTGTATAAAAGAGGAGATTATATCAATTTTTTTAGGTCTAATTTCTTTTTTCACGCCCGTGCCTTTAGAAAAATTGATAACACAAACTGAAAATGAGAATAGAAACATAAATTAGAAAACGGAAACTAAAAATTGAGAACAGAATTAGAAATTAGAAAACAGAAACTGAAAAATAAATGAAATAGTGAAATATAATAAAATTTAATTATAAGGGCATAATAAAAATTTTATTATATTTTACTATTCTATTCATTCTCTCATTTCATGCCAACCAAACAAGTGAATGGAATAGTGATTCCATTGACAATTCTATTTCATTCCTTCTCTCATTCCATTACTTCTTCCATTCCACTCCACCCTTATTCCATTCCGTCCAACCAAACGAGCCGTTAGTGATTTGGTGATTGGATTTTGATATTGGTAAATAGTAATTACAATAGAGAAAATTAATATATATATATATATATATATATATATATATATATATATATATATATTTATAAATCACAATATATTTACATTTTGAGACATTTTGAGCCGTCAAATCGAGTATCGTACGGTTGAGATTAGATTTGGAGACATTTTATATTTGAGAAATTTTGGACCCTTGGATCGATATCCAACAGTCGAGATTAAAAATATTAAGAGATATTTTGAGCCATCGGATCAATTTTAGATCTAACGGTTGAGATCAAATATTAAATTATATTAATTATTTTTTCACATAAATCTCACTTAGCAAGTCTCACTCAAAATCTTCCCCCCAAATCTCGCTGATCAAGTGTAATCTCTCTGCTAAAAACACTCTGCCCCATTCATCTTTATCGACCCCAAACTCGCTTCCACAAAAATTTCAGCCCTTCTCTCTTCCTCTCTCCATCATCACATCCTCCATCACCCTGTCATCGAAGCCCCCGCCCCGATGATGAACCCTGACTCCGTGCAAGATCGATGCCGAACAACAAATCCTTCTCTCTCTCTCTCGACGATCCCTTTGTTCAATCTCTTCACCAGTGATCCACCGAGCATATCCACCTGAGCTCTCATCTACCTTCGTAGAGTCCATCTGCTCCGTCTCTCTCTCTCTCGATAATGACTGCGACAACAATTACCTTTGTCGAGTCCGCCCACTACCAACAAGCGGCCTCTATCTTGGCGAGACCATCAATTTTCAGCCACCATCTTCCTGAGTCAGGTACAAATGCAATCCCCTTCCTCCCTTCTGTTTCCTTTTTTTTTTTTTTTTGTTCTGTATTTCGTCCCTCTAACCCTAACCCGAAATTGTCTCTCATTTCCCTCCTCATCTCCATTGTCATCTACAATTTACAGGTTACCTACTTTGATATTACATATCTCAATCTCATAATTTTACAGGTTTCACAAATTTCTGGAAAGTTTTTTTTTTTCCATAAATTTAATCCAAAAAGAATTTCCCTATAAATTAAATCCAGACAAATCTCTTCAGACACAGGTTCTCATGAGAAAATCAGCAGGAATTCACATGTTCTTTTTGAATTTTCCCAGAAAGTTAATCTTAAAAAACTTTTTACCAAACCATTACATATACCAATCTCATGTGAAAATATGCATTAATTGGCATGAAGATTGGAGAATAAACTTAATTTAAATTGGAAGCATCCCATTATTCATTATGCTCATGATTGTTGTATTCTTATTATGGGCCTCAATATTTCATTTCGCTTATTATTGGGTTTTCAATCTCATGCCATTGAATTCATTGTGTCATTATTTGACTTAATAAATAATGTCATTTTTGGAATAATGTATGTTTCTATAATCTTTAGCAGATGAATTGTATATATTTTGTTTAGTGTTTCAGTTCCCAGATTTATGTTACCGTTTGATTACTTCCCTTCTTGATGGTTGTGGTACCATTGTTGATGATAGCCTTCTGAGCAGAGGTCAAAAGCAACGTCGGACCTACTCATACAGTTGTCACCAGCCACCACCAATATCGGACCTACTCATGCAAATAGATCTGGAGTTGAGAAAGCATGGTCTACGAATAACGGAGATGGAATCTACAACAGGTAAAAAAAAAATTATTGTGTTTTCTTCAATTGGACGTTTTTTGCAATTTTTCTAATTTATTTTTTCAATTGATTTCGATATTCATCGATTTCTGTTCATGCAATTGGTACGTCTTCTACATGATTACCTCTCCATTTGGTTTCAATTTCAATTTGTTCAAGTTATCTCTGATTTCAATAACAGGTAAGATGATAATGCACGCCCTTTCTTTTGTTTCCAATCATATTTGCTTGATGTTAACAGTGATTTTCTTACCTATTAACTCCAATGTGAAATTTAATGCTCATTTTGATATTTGAAGGGAAATTTTTCCTATTTGAGTTGCATTAACTATTGAATGAAAAAGTTTTTATCATCTGGTTTGGTTGATGATAGATATTAATTAGGATCTAGAGCATTTAATTGTTGTTAATGTCATCTATTCTTCTTAATTGCATGAACAGCACTTATGAACAATTGATCGTATAGAAACCAATTCAGTGTTAAAAACATCCAAATAAAAGATCGAGATGATTTTTTTCCATTTTATTTTTTTCGGTCTATTTTTTTCATTGTTTTTTAATCACAAGTTTAAATTGAGTGTGCACGCTAAATTATTTTCTCTAACATTTTGTGTATTTTGTTCTTCATAGATATGTAGACAAATAACCTAATGTTACCCAATAAGAATTTCAGAAAAAAAATATCTCAAATTTCTGTTTTTTTATGTCTGTTTCCAGATCTCTGCAACACATATTTCTATTTCAAGTTCTATTTGTTCACATTTTTTTGTGTTATGTTTATTTTTATTAATATCAATTCTTTTGCACAGAACTATGTTTTGACTTTTGAATTATTATTTCGTTGCATATGCCAAGTGGAGCATTTAATTGAAGTAATGATTATATTTGGATAGGCATTACACATCTTGGGTTTGATTTTGTTTCGGTTTAACTCATTTTTTATTTTTGTTATTGGATATCGATCGTGTTGTACAAATAGATGAGATTGTATCATTTTTTTTAGGTTCACTTTTTTTTTTCGTATCTGGCATCTCCCTTCCTTCATTCGCTCCCTCCTAGGCTCCTGATTTGAACCTTAATACTGTGTAGATCCCGATACCAAACAGCCGCCGCGAACCCTAACAGCGACGAACAACAGATCCAACCTCTCTTATGTGTATGGCTCAATCGGATTACTATTGCTCTGTTGTCTTTGCCATCACCATCGCCATTGCCTCATCGATTCAGAAATCCCTTTTCGTCGACGACATTCTATCTCCATTGAAATCCGGTAAGACTCCCACTTTCTGTTTATTTAGTTCATAGTTCATTAGTTGAACTTACTAAGTCGCAAGGCTCCATTTCCGTCTCACAAACCACCTCTATCGCCATCTGTAGCCGGAGCGCCATCACCATTGCCATCTGCAACCGGATCACTATCACTCTGTCGTCTTCACCATCACCATTCCAACCCTCATCACCATAGCCACTGCCTCATCGATTCAAAAATCCATCTTCGTCAGTGACATTCTCTTTCCATCGAAATCCAATAAGACTTCCATTTTCTATTTATTTAGTTCATAGTCCATTTTTTTAATTTTCTATTAGTCGTGTTTGTTTATGCTGTGTTCATTACAAAACAAGAGTTGATTGTTTGGTAATGTTATAAAATTAAAATCCGTGCCTTCAATCACGGGTTATGCATTAGACATTTTCAAATATAGATATTTTACAAGTATAGAATGTTTCTTTTTTGTGTTTTAAACCCGAATATTTGTGTTATTTTAATTGCGGTATTATTTTAATAGTTGAATATTTGTGTTATTTTATATTGATTGTGTTGTATATCCCACACTACATTGTTTGTTGGTGGTTATTAATTATTGTTGATATTGTAATAAAAACGATATAAAATGTTGTACCAACAAAAGAGATTATTTCAGTTTTTTTTTTTTTAGGTTTCAAATTTTTTTTTCTCATCCGTGCCTTCAGGCTCGGGTCATACCCTAGTATATATATATATATCACGCAATAAATCAATTTTGCTTTATTCTTTACATGATTAAATTAGATGACTATGATCGCCAGTTTTAAATTTTCAAATGATCATATTTTTTGCTGTGAAAAAATATAATCCGTGTAGAATTCAACACGTTAAGTTATTTACGAAATTTGAAATTAGTTATTCACGGTTGTTGTGTTGAATTCAATAATTTATGTGAAATTTAACATAGTTAGTTAATTAGAAAAGTTTGATTATTGGGACCGATTCGATGTTCGTGTTGAATTCGACATACAAATGATTATTGTTTTTTTTTTTTTTTTTTGATAGACAAATTATTATTGTGTTAGATTCAACATGGTTCCTTAAGTATAAAAATTTGTCATTGTTCATTAACTTAATAGGCTTTAAATATTAATTAAATATGTTCAAAAAATATTTTTCCCAAAGAATGGACAATTACCAATTATAATTTTATTAATCATCTCTTAATACAATCATAAATAACTACATTTTAATTACTTTTTTCTTGATTTGATTACACATACTCATCCGTCTAAATAATAACTTCAAAGTGACAATATCCGTTGATATTGAGTTCAACACAAGCTCAATATAGAATATAATGACAGGTAAATCCTTCTATATCTTAATTAACAAAAGGTTCAAAATGTTCAATGAAAAAACATTGGGATCGTTGGGTAATTTTGATACCACTTTAGGATCCTTGAGTAAGTGTCCCTTTTCGGATAAGTATGGAAGGAGGTTAATTAGCAGTTAGGGCTAATGCTGACTGATTGTATCGTGGACTGCCACCGCCAACTATATATAAATCGATCTCATTACTAAAGTGGGGGTGTCGAGGGATGCATTTCCAACTTCTTTTTTTTTTTTTTTTTTTTTCTAAAAAGAAAAATAAAAAATAAGAAAGAAATCTCTTATTAGATACCATGGATTGAGATTGTTACAGAGGTATAAAACTTCAAAAACACACACCAAGCAAAAGCTCAACAACAACACATCCGTGCGAAAAGAAACAAGAACAACAAACTTATTGATCAAACAAACAAGTAGTGAACTGCTAGGTCATTGAAGGAAAGATCGATGATGGAGGCAGTAGGGTGTGGTCTCAGTTGTGGAGGAGATACTTGAACCATTCGGACGACAATTTTGGGTCTCTTTTACAATCAAACCTATAATCAACGTGGTGTATACCAAAACGAACACCGTAACCTTCAGCCCACTCGAAGTTGTCCAAAAATGACCATGCAAAGTATCCTATCACGTTCACACCCTCCCTGCACTCAACAAAATTAAAAATTAATGATGTTTTTTTGGACTACTAGATGCAAAAGATACTAAGCCTTTATGACTACTTACTCCATTGCTTCCTTGATTTTGAGAAGATGTGTATAGTGGTAACGTATTCTCATCTTGTCAACGTAGAGTAGCTCAGGAGGGCGTTGAGCCAACTTCTTATCATCTGTGTCTAATTCGTCGACTCCTATAATTATAAACAAAACAACAATAGTTAGATCTTGATTAAGTTGGATTTTTCTTCATCTAATCATAATTTATTTATATTTTTTTTACCGTTTTCAGTGATGTAAATAAGAGGGCTTTTGTATTTATTCTTGATATAGAGGAGAAGGTCCTTCATCCCTTGGGGATAAACATGGAGCCAGGGTGAACCCGCCACGGGACCAATGAGAACACCATCTTTCAAAGGTGTCTGAGTAACTTGATCATCTGTCACATAACTTGGCCTTTTATCCCTGGCTTTATCAGGTGCATCAATACAGTAATTGGCCGTGTAGTAGTTCAATCCCAAAAAATCATATGATCCTTTCACCAACTTCTCTTCTTCCTTACTGAACTTGGGAAGCCGACAACCAACTAGCCTTTGCATGTTCTTTGGATATTCTCCGAATGTCAATGGATCCATAAACCTTAATTTCCACAACAGAAAAACACTCACAATTAATTGTAAGAATAGTTTCATGGAATGATTTTCTTTTATATATATATACACTGACCATCCAAACATCCAATCAAGGCCTCGTTGGGCAGCATCTCTATCTTTCTGTGTATCAGTCATGGGAATCATCCAATTACAGTTCATCGCCATTCCAATTAATCCTCCTTGATTTGACTGCAAATATATAATCAGTCATTATAAATACATATATAATTAATTGTAATTGCATGCATGCATTTGCTAATTAATTGTATGAAATTAAATCACCTTATATTTCTCCCTATAGCGCTTAACGGCCTGTGCATGAGCCAGGATTTGGTTGTGTGCGACAATGTAGGGTTCAGTGCCGGAATCTCCATCGGTGTTTCTGTGCCTCATTGATGCGATCAGTATTTCTTTGATCTTCTTAAATCTTGTCCTCGGATCCTTCGTTGGTGCTTGTTGGATCTCATCACTCGTCCAATAAAAAGCACGACTAGAGGGAATGTAGCGTTCAACGTCATCAAAGTCCAAATCAGGAGAAGCCCTACCTGGCGCGTGGGTCCCAATTGCATAGCCGGAAGTGCTAAAAGTCCAGCATTCATTGAAGGTGATCCAATACTTGACGTCATTTCCATACTCTTTGAAGCAAAGCTCAGCATAGTCCACATAGTCTTTCCTATTAAAAAAAGCCGCTAATTCATCAGCAAACAATCAAAGAGCACAAAAGACTAGGTGTTCAGAGGATATATATATATATATTAGTAAGCCTTGGGGACTTACACTATTTTGTCACGCAAGAAACCACCATACTCATCTTCTAAACCTTGAGCAAGGTCCCAATGGTAGAGAGTCACGAAGGGCTCCATTCCTACATATCATTTATTATAGTCGACAATTGATCACAGCATATGAATCAATAAAAGTAATGGAGTTGCAATCACCATGATCCTTAATTTTCTTTATGAGGTTTCTGTAAAAATCTAATCCGTCCTGGTTTATGCCTCCACTTAGCGAGCCTTCTGGAAATCGAGAAGCAAAAATATATGTAAATGACTGAATGATATATGTAATAAAAACAAAATAATACACATGCTTTACGTTAATTTTAGCTTACTCGGTAGTATTCTAGCCCACGAGATTGAGAATCTGAAGGCCTTTAGACCCATTTCTTTCATGCGATTAACGTCTCCCTGAGAAGATCCAATATAAAAAAAAAAAAAAATCATTTAATCGTCACTGTACTATCTTTTCCAATTTTATTTGTCGGTAGAAAGTAGTATATTGATCATCAAATGACCGAACAAATAACATATATATATATATATATATATATATATATGATAGAAATCATATATGTGTGTGTGTACGCACCTCATATTTATGGTAGAAATCATTGGCGACATTTCCATGGGCACCCTCGTGAAGTCTGTCTGTAATTTCAAGGTAAACATATTCAGACTTATTATTATTATTATTACTACTACTATTGTTGTTGTTGTCATTGTTGTTACTATTACTATTCACATAGTTTGCTTGATCACATTCATACTTAAATGGGGGAATCTCATAACAAAATAAATAGAGCAATGAAACCAAATAATGTAACCATTTGTGCTAAACAAACTTGATTAAATCTATTGAGTTTATTATTAAAAAAAAACAAAAAACATTTTACGTATCAATCTGCTTGAACACTGAAGTTGAAGCCAATTGGTAAGTTTTCGTTATGATTTCTAGTCAGAGGCAACCAGTTCCAAATAATAGTTAAAAATATTGATGGCATCTCAATTTTTCCTGGCAGATTCACTCGGAGAGAGAGAGAGAGAGAGACCAGGGTGAGTCTGTGTGAATATATCCCAGATGTTGGGGCCTTTGCCATATTTATCATGTGCACCTTCATACTAAATACAAGAACAAAAGAAACAAAATATAAAAATTGTCAGAATAATAATTTGAAATGAAATATTTTAGTAATTATTATATTTATAATAATTATAATTATGCATCCTAATTTCGGCTTATTGTTCTTATTAGATTATAATTTTATTAAGACATAGAAATAGAGAGAGAATATTTATATGAGAACTAAAGAGAATTATTATCATGTCGTTTATATTATTTCTTTTTTTATATATAATTTCGTAAGGATAATAGGGTCACGGTTCATAATAGAATAGTCACGCTTGCACTTTGACGTATCTCAAAAAAAGTTAGAAGAACATATCTCTTCTTAAAATTTTCTTAAAAGTAATAGTGTTAATGCGTCTAGGTATAGATATTTTTTCTAAAAAAAAAAAAACAGTGCCTAAATATGTGTGTGTGTATATATCTTCTTAAAATTAATAGTTTATCTTGGAAAAAGTTCACCCATTCGAGCATATCGCTTCTTAAAATTAATAGTGTTTGCTCATCTCGATACAAATATATTTTTGGAAAAAATACCATATACTCTAGTTAAAAGGCTCAAACTACATGATGGTCTCACTAGTTTTATTTTGCATTGAATAGTCCAACGGTATGCGACAGTTGTTACCAAACAGTCCTTTTTTTTAAGTAGACTTTTTCCTTGGACGGTTTTGCCCTCTCATGAGTTTCACATCGATCGTCAGCTTCAGGCTTCGTCTTCGTCGGCATTGACAATTCATCGTCGACTTCGGCTTTTTCACGCTTCGTCAACCTCGAAAAATCTATGTAGATCTCACTGTACGTTAGTTTATTCACTTATTGTTTACATTCGCTTCTCAATTTCAAGAGTTTATACTTAAATTTCCCTATTGATAAAGGTTCGTTATCATTATCCATTGTCGATCTGATTTTGGTTTTTTCTTTTGTTTCCAGAAAGTTTTAGCTTGTTTTCTTTGTTTATCGATGATCTGATTTTCTCTGTCGAACGGATTTATATGTGTAGTTGAAGATTGTGTTGAAATTGTTTAATATAACATGATACCATGTTGAATATAACATGGTTTCGTGTTATATTCAACACAATATCATTTTCAAAGGAAATTGCGTTGACCAAGATTTTAATTGCGTGGATCAAGATTTTTGAATTGATTGTGTAACAGTATGAAGTTGAATATAACATGATGTTATATTCAACATCACACTGATCCGAATACTTATGGAGTTTCCAAGATTCTAATTACGTGGATCTAGATTTTTGAATTGATTGTACAATAGTGTGATGTTGAATATAACATGATGTTATTTTTTTAATGTGATGCATTAATTTTTAAAAAGAGTTTTGCAATGGTCGTTTTGTGTTTTTATAATAATATGTGATGTTAAATATAAATTCATGTTATTTTAAATATGATGTTGATTTGTTGTATTCATTTTTTCATTTGAATACAACATGATATCATGTTGAAATATAACACGATCGTGTTATATTCAACAAGGTTTTATTTACAAACATTATTTCTTTTTTCCAAAATATTTTTTGTATATTTTTATGAATTATCATGGTTTAAAACAGGATGATACCATGTTGAATATAACATGATATTATATTCAACACAGGTCTGGTAATATGAAAATATTAAATCATTTTCAATTCAAAATTTAACGATGTTGAATATAACATGACTTCGTATTATATTCGACATCAACTCGTAATGCACATAAGAATTTCGTTCAAATTTTCGATCTTTAATTTTATTTGCTTTTTGCTCGAATCCTGCATATTCTGTTGTGGATATAACGATGTTGAATATAGCATGTCGTTCATCTTCTATTCGTTACTTTAGAATCAATCTCTTCGGATGTTACAGATTTCGGATCTTTTATCCAATGAATTTAGCAATCGATCTGTTCATAGTTACTATCAACGACTAATCAATGTGTGTTTTGGTAATTTGATGAAGGATTTTTGAGTTGCGACGGTAAGGGAATCAAGATCTGTTTGAACTTTTTGCAGATATTATTGTTCTCATCAATAAGAATCGATGATGAATATGTGTTTTGTCGAGATTTATGCAATGAATCCATCTGTTTTTGTTGATTAGATGATGAATTTGAAGTTGCGATGTTATAGCAAGAGAGTTTTTTCGTGACTGTAATGAATCTCATATGAATAGTAATAGAAAGGTAAATTGTCCAAAAAAACAAAAATACTATTTGGTAATATGTCAATGTTTTAGTTTTGTCCTCTTTTGAGGACCTTCCGGTAATCGGCCCTATATTTTTCTCAACAAAAACCTATCTCTCTATATATGTATACACGTATGTATATTGGGAAAAGAAGACCTGATAAGAAGAACCAGCAGCCCCCCAAATGAAATTGTCTGGGAAACTGGTATGGCAAAGCTTAGGCATCTTCTCCTTTTCTTTTTCCCATGTAGCCCTGTCCACAATTGATGTCTTCGGAACATCATCTGGGTATACAATTGGAGTTTGAGGCTCCATTCTCTCTCTAATTACAACGTTAACTTTTGTTTCTCTCTCTCTCTCTAGAAGTACTACTCTGCATGCATGCCATTCCCGGTTTATATAGAACGTCGGGGCAGCTCATGTTCAGACCAGAGTGGGACCAAGTGTGGACCCACACTTGTTCTTTTGTTTTCTTATACATAGAGTATTGTGTTGGCTGAATATAATCTTGTGGCAACAAAAAGAACGCGGAATTCAACACGTCCCTTGACATGCAACACGCTCCCTCAAATGAAGAGTGAACTTTTGACAAATCACTACAAACAGATATCGGAAAAAAGACCCAACATTGATGTGGGATTCAACAATATATATAATAAAAAGAGAGATTTATTTTAAGCCCCAAAATCCACTAGATTATCCACACCTTTCTTTTTGGTTTTACGAAAATCTCAATTTAAAAAATATATTATCCATTTAATTATCAACCACTTGCATCCATAGCCATATCTCTTTATAGAAACGAGGGAAGGATACATGTTTTGCACGTACCCGTTGGGAAAAATAATTCAATTATAACAATAAAAAAGTTTTGAGTTTAACCATATATACAAAAATATTTATGTTATGTAGAGATTTATAATACATCAATCAACCGATGATCGAAAATAGTTCATGGAAACGACTAATAAAAAATAATGATAATATATATGCTCTCTTCCAGACGCTTTGGTTCGAAAATCACGACGTCTTCAAATAGCTTCTTTGTGATAGAAATCTTGAATTATTTCTAATTATTAAAATTTTTAATAAGACAATATTAATTAATACGTAAATATATAAAAGGTATAACTAATTAACCAAATTTTTTAATGTAGACGCCTAAATGCTTACCTTCATATGATGCGAAATAAAATTTGCGAATCAAAAACTATTTGTGCAATTTAATTCAGTGGATAAACAGCCAAAAAAGAAACTCACTTGGGTGAATCTTCTTTAGTGTCATCCTCGCCTAGCACCCCTTGTCTTAGGACTGATTTCAACGTATAAATTTGTTGGCCCAAAGATCTACCCAAAAGAGAGTGAATTAGATAATGAAAAAGTTCAATCAATTTAACTCAAACACAAACATCAATTTTCGTTATTGAATATTATCTTGTTAAATAGCGGAAATATGTTTAACTAAGTGCACACCGAAATAATAGAAATATAACAAATCAGCACACAACGATTTATCCTGATTCGACAAGCTACTCTTACCTACATCTAGTTCCCTGAGCTTCACAGAGATTCGCAATCTACTAAACTCTGATCCATTTCCCAGGTAGGAACCAAACCTTACAATATTTTTCACAGGTTAAAACCCTGATTCTTTTTACAGGTTTAGAATCAACCTACCACACCCTCACATTATTACACTTATCCTTTTTGCAGACTTCGGAATAATCTTATATCACTCTAATTCTATTGCAGGAAGAATCAAAACCTAATCTTTTAAAAGGTTAAAGATTAACCTAATCACTTTCACAGGCTAAAGATCAAATCCTAATCATTTTTACAGGCTCAAGATCTAACCCTAATCACCCTAATTAGACATCGTCCCAATATGTCTAATTCACTCTTTCTCACAAATACAAAAAATCACATTTCTTCTCACAAGAACTTCTACCACCTCAAAACAATTATCCTCAATTAATATCCCAAAATATTAAGTGATGAATTATATGTGAGACACAAGCCTGATTTCAACTATTTAAAGCACAAATAGCAGATAATCAGTTTTCTTAAATAAAAACCGTTTTCAAGGATTTTCACAATATTTTATGTAAAAACGATTTTTTCTTAAAACACCTTTTCCAAGTAATCAAACAAATAGTGTAGACACAACATTTTGATAAAAAAAATTATGCTTCATTTTATTTTATTTTTAAAAAATACAAAAAATAGAGGAAAAAAGAAAGAAAAATGAGAAAAAGAAAGAAATTGGAAAATAGAAAAAGCAAAAAAATAAAAAAAAAATGGAAAAAAATAAAAACCTATAAAATAATGAAGAGAAAAAGAATATTTCTTTTTCCTTGTTGAAATGGGAGTTTGTTTCCTTTTCTCTTTTCTTTTAAGTTTGTTTCTTTTTCCGTGCCGAATTGAGATTAGGGTTTCTCGGATTTTTCACTCCCCATTCTTCCTATAAATAGAACCCTATTCCTCATAATTTAGACACTCAAAAACTCAGAGAGAAACCTTTTAGGGACATTCAAAAATTAAGAGGAGCAACTCCTAGAAGAGTGGTTCTCATCGAAATCCCTTTCAGGAAGCTGTCTGCGAAAGAGGAAAAATTCGAGTATCGGGAATCTTGGCCTAAAACAGGTATGTTTTTTGGATCTTTAATTTTTTTTAGCTTATTTCTTTTTTCTAGCAATTTAAATTCCTGCATGTTTATTTCTTTTGAATTGTTCGATGACTCGATAAAAATGTTGGGATGAGATTCTCCATTCTCAATCTGAACTTTTGAGCATTTAGACGATGACACCCATATCCTTTTTTTTTTTAACATTTTTTTTATTTGTCGCAATTCATAAAAGAAAAAAACTAAAAAAAGTAAGTCATCCGATGATCCGATGAAAACACCGGGATGAGTTTCTCGAGCTTAAACTTAATCCTCGGGCGTTAGGTGAAGGGTGTTTTCATTATTTATTTTTCTATATTTTTTTATTTTTAGTTTATTTATTCTCGTTATCAAAAATACCCTAAAAAATATATAAAAATCCAAAAAAAATAATAGAATCCTAGTTTGTGGGGATTAATCCTTACGAATCTTAGGATGAATCCGATGATTCGATAAATCGTAGAAGAGTTTTTCGTGACTTCGTTTCCATTCCCCCAACTAGAGTGGAATTTAGAAATGATTGGTTTTAGGACATCTCTTCCCTCGGTAAACCTTTTCGTGGGATTTCACTTAAGTTTTGAAAAGATTACTTCCGACAAATTTATTTATGTGATCCTCCCTCAATTGTCATCTCCATTGAATTTGAGGGAGTTTTAAATTGGGATTTCTTTGAATTAATTAGGCAAATTTAAAATAGACATCAATTGCATCCATCTCACATATTTATTCCATGTATCATTTAGACGGCATGTTTAGGACACTTTCAACACTTACACTTTTTTATATATTCCATTACATATAGTTTCTTTTAACTTTTTCATAATCCATATTTAATTTTTTGCATCATTTAGATGGCATGTTTATGACACTTTTACCGCTTATATTTTGTTGATATATGTGTTTTGATGATGTCAATATGTGTGTTTTGATGATATCACAATATGTATTGTGATAATATCAATATTAGTGATATGATGATGTCACAATATTATTAGACACAAATTATATGTTTCAATGTATTTTGATTGAATTATACCATGAGTGTATTGACCAATTTGATATCTTAAGAGCATTTATTAAGATTCAATTATACATTACGTATGTTAATCACTACGAAATTTTAAGTGTGAAATGCAGGTATAATCTCGATATCAAAAGCACAACACTTAGGTAAGATTAAGTCTATAAGGTTAAGTTTATAGGATATTACTCTTGAAGAGATTATATACTTTGACTTATTATGATACACATACACACACACACACCGAGAGTGCATACATTCATGATATTATGTATTGAACATATTCATTATTTGATTATATCATGATACAAGTGATTGGATTGTCCAACACATGATTAATTGGAAAATTAACATATTGGTCACAATATGCTTAAATTGAGAAAATTTGTTTTCAATGTGATCATAAGATACATTACATGCATTACTTGGGGGCTTAACAAAAAGAAATGGGATTTGATTTCTTTCTTTCCCAAATTATCTGAGTTTTGACACCCAAATTTTCATCCATCGTTTCACCATTCTTTAGGAAGAAAGTGATTTTCATAATAGAGAGTGGTAATGATATTTTTTAAGATTTCATTTGAGAAAATACCAATCCTTGTAACAATGAGGAGCTAAATCCCTTCAACCGGGATAAGATTATGGTGAGGTATTTTGGATTTATGTGATATTGTATTTTTCTATTTAATATCGGATATTGTGTAAACAACTATATAACATGAATCTTGTTATTGATATGATATTATTGTGATTGGATTTAATTTCATAGTGTTCTTGTATAGATTTTGGTTTAAATCCAATTACTACTAGAATATTAGATCATGTACATGTGGTCTCGATTTAATGGTTATGCAATCATATTCTTGGAGATTGATTATTGGTCTGCATGGTTTATACCTAAATTTTAATTCACTGTAAATTAGTGTAGTGTAGGAATTGAATACCAAAGATAAATCAAATTGAATAAAATAATCAATCGTAATATTTTTCTAATTGTACAAATGAGGCTACATATAGGAGTAATTATGAATAAATAAGGAAACTAACTAATGACTAATAATAAGTAATACTAATTTTTCTAATCTACATATTTGACTTTCCCTATATACAAATAATAATAATATCGAATATTTCAACACTCCCCCTCAAGTTGGTGTGAAAATATCTTTCATTGTCAGCTTGCATACTAGATAGTCGAATCTCTTTTTTGGTAATCCTTTTATTTGAATGTTTGCGATCTGTTCGGTAGTAAGTACATATGGCATACATATTTGACCACTCTCGATCTTTTCCTTGATGACATGTTTGTCCACTTCCGCATGTTTTGTTCAATCATGCAATATCAGATTGTGAGCAATTGCAATGGCTGATTTGTTATCACAATACGTGATCGTGGTATTTCTTCATCTGTTCATGATGGAATTATGTTTGGTACTAGTGTAATAGTAGAGATCTTTTTTTATTTTTCAATATTTTCATCACTTATTTTTTACTGATTTGGAGTAAAAATTTCTAAGATTGTGGTAGGGAGAGGATCATTAGTGACCCAAAAATTTCATTCCATTAGATTCTCCCCCTGAAGGGGATTTTTGTTAAAGAATAAAACATTTTCCAAAAACGTGATATCCATACTTACATGATTTTTTTTCGTTTGTTGATTGTAACACTTATACCCTTTTTGATTTGGTGCATAACCGATAAAAATACATTTTTCTGTTCTAGGATCAAGTTTAGACCGAAATTCGCTTGCAACGAAATATTTTAAGAGGCAGGTCAGCTGATATCCTAGAGGCTGAAAAATGTGTTTTGAAATTATCAAATGGTGTGGTGTAGTTTAGAATACGTGTAGGCATGCGATTTATTAAATATGCAGTTGTTAAAAGAGTATCGCCCCACAAGTATTTTGGAATATGCATAAAAAATATGAGTGCTCGTGCGACTTCGAGTAAGTGTTCATTTTTTCGTTCAGCGATGTCATTTTGTTGAGGCGTGTCACGACAGGTGGATTCATGTAGAATACCATTTGTTTTCAAAAAACTACCTAAACATTCATTGAAATATTTTGTTCCATTATCTGTGCGATGAGTGCTGGGTTTCATTTGAAATTGGGTTTCGAGCATAATGCAAAAATCTTTAAATAAAACTTCTACATCAGATTTTGTATGTATCAAATATGTCCAATATAAACGTGTGTGGTCATCAATAAATGTCACAAACTATCTTTTTCCAGATAGTGTTGTGATTTTTTAGGAACCCCATACATCACTGTGAATTAAATAGAAATGTTTTGAAATATAAGAAGTACGTTGATTTTTTGCAAACAAACAACTTTCACAATGAAAAGAAGAATAATCCACATTCTTATATAAAGTCGGAAACTAATGTTTTGAAAACTTGGATGTCCTAGTCTAAGGTGCCAAAGCATGATTTTATCACAAACAAACGTTAAACTCATACCACTAGGGCCGTGAGTTGTTTTATTCATTTAGGAGTTATCATCGAAGTAATAAAGTCCATCCACCAGTCTAGCACTGCCAATCATCTTCCCTGATCTCTGGTCTTGAAATAAACATTGAGATTCAAAGAACATGGCATGACAAATAGAATCTCGCAATAGTTTACTCACAGATAAGAGGTTAAAAGTAAGTTTAAGAACGTGAAAGACCGTTTTTAGATTAATACTATCTGAGATTTTTATTTGGCCTTTTCCTGCAATGGGTGAGAAACTACCGTCTGCAATCCGAAATCTTTCGTTACCAAAACACGATAAATAGATATTGAAAAGGTGATAGAAACTTGTCATATGATCAGAAGCACCCGAATTGATAGTCTAAAGTGCTGAGTTTAAGGAACAAGAAAAAGCTATAGAGTTGCTACCTATTTGAGTTAAGGAAGCATTAGGAATACCGAATAATGGATTGGCAGTCAGCAGTTTCAGAAGTTGATCAATCTGCTCTTGGTTGAATGGAGTGGTTGCAGCTTCATGCGCGAAAGAATAAGATCGGTTAGATTTTTCTCCCAACTTGTTGCTCTTCAAATTTCTCGGTTTCCCATGGATTTTCCAATATGTTTCCCATGTTTAACGAGGCTTGTTGCAGTAGTTGCACCATATACGAGGTCATTCCTCTACTCAACGTTGAAACCTGCTGGAGTTAGCATTAGCAACAGTCAAAGCAGACTAGTCAATTGGACCAGTCGTAGGACCGATAATCTGTGGTTTGTTAAGCATAACGTTTTGACGGGTCTCCTCCCTTCGGACCATCGAGAAAACCTCATTGATTAGGGGAAGAGGCTGGCGACCAACGATTCGTCCCCTGACTTCCTCAAGTTCCAGTTTCAGTCCTGCAAGGAACTTAAAAACACGATCATCATCCACCAACTTCTTATAGTGGTTATAATCCTCAGTCGAATATCATTCATCCATCGTCAAACATATCCTGATCCTACCATATTCTCTTCAATGAATTGAAATAGTTGGTGATACTGTTTTCGCCTTGACAAACATCACGGAGTTTTAGAGTCAACTCATACTTTTGAGATTGGTTTCCCAGGTTAGAATACATCCAATTGACATTGTCCCAAAGTTCCTTCGCCGTAGGGTAGCACATGTATTTGGAGTTGATTTCTTCATTCATAGAGTTCACGAGCCACGTTATAACCATGGAGTTTTCAACATCCCAAGTTGTATACAGCGGATCTGTAATAACGGGCTCCTTTGCATAACCGGTTGGATATCCCATCTGTCCTCTTCCACGGATATACATTCGCACCGGTTGAAACCAACGCAAGAAATTGGTTTCATTCAATCGAACAGAGGTGATCTGGATGGAGTGGGATTCAGAAAGGAGATTCTTTGGTTCGGTGAGTTGGCTAGACCTTGGGGTGGATTCCGAGGTGACGTCAGGAATGGTGAAGGCAAGGGAAATATCGTCAGAGGCTGAGAATTGTCGAGTTGACCTTCAACGAGCTAATCATGTAAGACAAGGGCCTGAACTGCAATCGAACTAATTTCGCGAGACAAGGCCTAAAATCGAACTGCAATCGAAAAGCAATCGAACCTCGCGAACTGCAATCAAACTATAATTGAACGAATTTCGCGAGATCTATTTCGTATGAACCTCACGAGAATGATTTCGTCGACTGTAAGGGTTCCGGCGAGACTGTCGACTGCTTGAAGAGGACCGACGAAGATTCATCGTCAATTGTAGAGAGTCGCAAGTGTTCGTTGGTGGCTGTGGGGGACCGGTGAGTGCTATCAACGACTTGTGGAGGACCAACAAGGCTTCGTCGTCGGTTGTAGAGGGTTGTGAGTGTTCAACGGTTGTAAAGAGAGCTCGTTGTCGGTTGTAGGAGAGCCTTCGGTCGTCGCTTGGTTGTAAGGAGCACCGACGAAGCTTCGTCGGCTATTGTAGGAGGCCGGCGAAGGTCGTCGATGGCTTTATAGGGCCAGCGGCGGCAGTCGTCAATGGCTTGTAAAGGGTCGACGAGGGCTGCAAGTGAATAGTGGCTAGCTAGAGTTTTGTTTTAGCTCTGATGCCAAATTGAATAAAATAATCAATCGTATTATTTTTCCAATTGTACAAATGAGGCTACATATAGGAGTAATTAAGAATAAATAAGGAAACTAACTAATGACTAATAATAATTTTCCTAATCTACATATTTGACTTTTCTTATATACAAATAATAACATCGAATATTCCAACAAATCATGCTGGAGAATTGTTAATCTAAATCTTTCTAAGTAGTTTTGACTTGTAGTTGGGAACATTCGTTTACACAAATCCAATCTAAATAGAAATTACAAGAAAAACGTATATTCCAAAATACAGATCCATAATTCCTAACTAGATCCTTATTTTTATTGTTAATTTTTATATTTAATTTTGTTCCATAAAATTCAAATAAAAAATCTCAAATGATTCTCATCAAAGGAAGAAAAGTAATCAAGAATTGATAATTGCAAGACCGATTCCTGTGATTCGACACCCGGACTTAAGGACACAATACTACAATACTTTGCACTTAATAAGGGAATTATTTTTTAACGATCAAAATTTGGCACCGTTGTTGGGAATTGAAATTATAAATTATCTCATTTTATGCGATCTAATACCACTAAACTAAATTTTGTTAATCTTTCAATTAACTTAAAGTGGTAAAAATTAATTTATTTTAATTATTTTTGTAAGTTTTTAAAAATAGAACAAAATAACGTTAATTTTGAATAAAACGGATGAAAAATAAGCAATCATGGCTTGAATATTTTTCAACGCATGAATAGTACTATTACATGATCGGTGAATAGGCATGATCATGAATAGTGCCACTGTGTCCCTACTCCATTCCTTTTCACGTTTGGTAGATTGGCATGATCATGAATAGTGTCCATTTGTCCCCATCCCACTTTTCCACATTATTATTTTGTTTTTTGGACATTTTTGTGGATTGTTTGCTCTAAATTCATACCTAGCACATACCAAATGCCAAGGAGGGTAGGCGACTTCTTTACACATTAATTATATTTTAAATAAATAAATTCTAACAAATAATATACAAACTTAAATACCAAAACATGATAAAATGCAAAAGAAAATTGCATTTTAGAAAAAACGCAATTCCCTTCTACAACACAGATTGGTAAATTGTTTATACGGTTTTCCCAGATTTTTGTGTCATTTAGCACACTGCCTTCTACCACTGCCCATCACGTGGCACTTTTTGGGCCCATATATATGTCCCATATATAAGAGGGATGTCTTTATAAATTTTTTAAAAAATATCAAGGACACACTTGTAGGTGGTTTTAGAAGTACCATTATAATTTTAAAATAAGAGAGATGTCTTTATAAAAAAAAATCAAATAAAAGGGTATGCCTATGAAATTTATCCATAAAAATTCCTAAATAGAGGAATTTTAAAACCAAACTAGTTGAGCAAAACTATCTTTTAGGGATGTCAATGGTTCGGTTTCGATTCGATTTTATATAAATCTAAAACCAAAACCATTCAAAATATACCAAATCAAAATTGTAACCAAAACCGTCGGTTTATTTTAAAATAATTTTTAAAACCAGAGTGAAATCACACTGAATGATTCAGTTTTAAAATCGACTAAATAATTTTGTTGTAGTTTTGGTTTCGAATTAGCAACTGAAGCAATTTTAATTTTAATTTTTTTTTTATAAAATATAAAAATATTAAATTGCTTCACGGTTTCGTGATTTTGGTTTTGATTTTTATTTTGGTTTTGTATAAAGTTAAATGATCTGGTTTTAAAACTATTTTCAAAATAAATCGACGGTTTTGGTTGCAATTTTGATTTGGTATATTTCGAACGGTTTTGGTTTTGGATTTATATAAAATCGGATCGAAACTGAACCATTGACATCCCTAAAAACTCAAATTACCTCTAAAATTCCTCTCTTTAGGAATTTTTATGGATAAAATTCATAGCCGTATCCTTTTATTTAAAAAAAATTATAAAGACATCCCTCTTATTTTAAAAATTATAATCGTACTTCTAAAACTACCAATAGGTGTGTCCTTGATATTTTAAAAAAAAATTATAAAGACATCCCTCTTATATATGGGAGATATATGTGGGCCCAAACATTGCCACGTGATGGGCAGTGGTGGAAGGCAGTGTGCCCAATGGCACTTCTCTCAAACTTTTTGAGAATTTGTGTATTCACCAAAAACGCAATTTAGAGTTGCGTTTCTTTATGAGAAACGCATCTCAGAAATACGTTTCTCATAAAGAAATGCAACTCCAAGTCGCGTTTTTTTTTTTTTAAAGTTTGGAAAAACTGTGTAAACGGTTTATCAATCTGCATTTTAACCTTCTTTTTTTTTTTTCTTATAAGAAACACAGAAGATAATTGCGTTCTTCCTAAAAACACAATTCCCTTCTGCGTTTTATCATGTTTTGGTATTTAAGTTTATGTATACTATTTTTTAGAATCTATTTATTTAAAATATAATTAATGTGTAAAGAACTCAAGGGAAGGCTATCATATTTATAAGAGAAATCGGACAAAGCCTGGGGGCTCCATTCCATTTCACCTTCTGATTTCTGACACCCATATTTCCATCCATCCTTTCACCATCTTTTCACCCTTCTTTAGGGAGAAAGTTGGTTTCATAACAAAGAGTGGCACTGACATTTTTAATATTCCATTTGAGAAAATGCCAATCCTTGTAACAATGAGTAGTTAAATCCCTTCAACCGATATAAGATTATGGTGAGGTATTTTGGATTTATGTGATATTGTATTTTTCGATTTAATTTCGAATATTGTGTAAACAATTATATAACATGAATCTTGTTCTTGATATGATATTATTGTGATTGGATTTAATTTCAAATTGTTCTTGTATAGATTTTGGTTCAAATCTAATTACTACTAGAATATTAGATCGTGTACCTTTGATCTCGATCTAATGGTTATGAAATCGTATTCTTGGAGATTGATTATTAGTTTGCATGGTTTATGCCTAAATTTTAATTCACCGTAAATTAGTGTAGTATAGGAATTAAATACTAAAGATAAATCATGTTGGAGAATAACAATCTAAATTTTTCTAAGTAGTTCCGGCTTGTAGTTAAGAACATTTGTTTACACAAATCCGATATAAATAGAAATTACAAGAAAAACGTATATTCCAAAATACAGATCCATAATTCCTAACCAAATCCTTATTTTTATTGTTAATTTTTATATTTAATTTTGTTCCTTAAAAGTTCAAATAAAAAATCTCAATTGATTCTCATCAAAAGAAGGAAAGTGATCGGGAATTGATAATTACAAGACTGATCTATGTGATTCGACACTTGGGCTTAAGGACACAATACTACAATATTTTGCAATTAATAAGGGAATTATTTTTTAGCGATCAAAATTTGGCGCCGTTGTTGGGAATTGGCATCGCTAACTATCGCATTTTGTATGATCTAATACCACTAAACTAAGTTTTATTAATCTTTTGATTAACTTGCAGTAGTAAAAAATAATTTATTTTAATTATTTTTGTAGGTTTTTAAAAATGGAACAAAACAATGTTAATTTAGAGTAAAACGGATGACAAACGAACAATCACGGGAACTATTTTTCAACGCGTGAACAATACTATTACATGAACGGTGAATAGGCATGATCATGAATAGTGTCCATTTGTACCCGTCCCACTTTTCCACATTGTTATTTTGTTTTTTGGACATTTTTGTGGAATTTTTGCTCTAAATTCATACGTAGCACATACCAAATGCCAAGGAGGGAAAGCAATTTCTTCACACATTAATTATATTTTAAATAAATAAATTCTGAAAAATAATATACATAAACTTAAATACCAAAACGTGATAAAACACAGAAGGAAATTGCGTTTTTAGGAAAAACGCAATTACCTTCTGCATTTAAAAAAAAAAAAAGTTAAAACGCAAATTGAAAAACGTTTTATACGATTTTTCCAAACTTTTTTTTTAAAGAAAACACAACCTGGAGTTGCATTTCTTTATGAGAAACGTAGGTGAATACACAAATTCTCAAAAAGTTTGAGAGAAGTGCCATTGGGCACACTGCCCTCCACCACTGCCCATCCTGTGACACTGTTTCGGCCCGTATATATCTCCCATATATAAGAGGGATGTCTTTATAAATTTTTTAAAAAATATCAAGGACACACCTATTGGTGGTTTTAGAAGTACAATTATAATTTTTAAAATAAGAGAGATGTCTTTATAATTTTTTTTTAAATAAAAGGGTATGCCTATGAAATTTATCCATAAAAATTCCTAAATAGAGGAATTTTAAAACCAAATTAGTTGAGCAAAACTATCTTTTAGGGATGTCAATGGTTTGGTTTCGATCCGATTTTATATAAATCTGAAACCAAAACCGTTCGAAATATACCAAATCAAAATTGCAACCAAAACCGTCGGTTTGTTTTAAAATAATTTTTAAAACCAGAGTGAAATCACACTGAATAATTCAATTTTAAAATTGACTAAATAATTTAGTTGTAGTTTTGGTTTCGAATTAGCAATTGAAGCAATTTTAATTTTAATTTTTTTTTTATAAAATATAAAAATATTAAATTGTTTCACGGTTTCGTGATTTTGATTTTGATTTTTATTTTGGTTTTGCATAAAGTTAAATGATCTAGTTTTAAAACTATTTTCAAAATAAATCGACGGTTTTGGTTGCAATTTTGATTTGGTATATTTCGAACGGTTTTAGTTTTGGATTTATATAAAATCGGATCGAAACCGAGTCATTTACATCCCTAAAAACTCAAATTACCTTTGAAATTCCTCTCTTTTGGAATTTTTATGGATAAAATTCATAGGCATATCCTTTTATTTAAAAAAAATTATAATGGTACTTCTAAAACCACCAATAGGTGTGTCCTTGATATTTTTAAAAAAATTATAAAGACATCCCTCTTATATGGGAGATATATGTGGGCCCAAACATTGCCACGTGATGGGCAGTGGTGGAAGGCAGTGTGCCTAATGGCACTTCTCTCAAACTTTTTGAGAATTTGTGTATTCACCAAAAACGCAATTTAGAGTTGCGTTTCTTTATGAGAAACGCATCTCAGAAATACGTTTCTCATAAAGAAACGCAACTCCAAGTCACGTTTTTTTTTTTTTTTTTTAAAAAAAAAGTTTGGAAAAGTTGTGTAAACGATTTATCAATCTGCGTTTTAACCTTTTCTTTTTCTTATAAGAAACGCAGAAGGTAATTGCGTTTTTCCTAAAAACGCAATTCCCTTATGCGTTTTATCATGTTTTGGTATTTAAGTTTATGTATACTATTTTTTAGAATTTATTTATTTAAAATATAATTAATGTGTAAAGAATTCAAGGGAAGGCTATCATATTTATAAGAGAAATCGGACAAAGCCTGGGGGTTCCACTCCATTTCACCTTCTGATTTCTGACACCCATATTTTCATCCATCCTTTCACCATCTTTTCACCATTCTTTAGGGAGAATGCTGGTTTCATAACACAGAGTGGCACTGACATTTTTAATATTCCATTTGAGAAAATACCAATCCTTGTAACAATGAGTAGCTAAATCCCTTCAACCGATATAAGATTATGGTGAGGTATTTTGGATTTATGTGATATTGTATTTTTCTATTTAATTTCGGATATTGTGTAAAAAATATTATATAACATGAATCTTGTTCTTGATATGATATTATTGTGATTGGATTTAATTTCAAATTGTTTTTGTATAGATTTTGATTTAAATTCAATTACTACTAGAACATTAGATCGTATACCTGTGGTCTCGATCTAATGGTTATGGAATCGTATTCTTGGGGATTAATTATTGATCTGCATGGTTTATGCCTAAATTTTAATTCACCGTAGATTAGTTTAGTGTAGAAATTAAATGCTAAAGATAAATCATGTTGGAGAATAACAATCTAAATCTTTCTGAATAGCTCCGGCTTGTAGTTAAGAACATTCGTTTACACAAATCCGATCTAAATAGAAATTACAAGAAAAACGTATATTCCAAAATACAGATCCATAATTCCTAACCAAATCCTTATTTTTATTGTTAATTTTTATATTTTATTTTGTTCCTTAAAAATTCAAATAAAAAATCTCAATTGATTCTCATCAAAAGAAGGAAAGTAATCGGGAATTGATAATTACAAGACTGATCCCTGTGATTCGACACCTGGACTTAAGGACACAATACTACAATATTTTGCAATTAATAAGGGAATTATTTTTTAGCGATAAAAATTTAGCACCGTTGTTGGGAATTGGCATCGCTAATTATCGCATTTTGTGCGATCTAATACCACTAAACTAAGTTTTATTAATCTTTTGATTAACTTGCAGTAGTAAAAAATAATTTATTTTAATTATTTTTGTAGGTTTTTAAAAATGAAACAAAACAATGCTAATTTGGAGTAAAACGGATGAAAAACGAACAATCACGGGGAATATTTTTCAATGCGTGAACAGTACTATTACATGAACGGTGAATAGGCATGATCATGAATAGTGTCCATTTGTCCCCATCCCACTTTTCCACATTGTTATTTTGTTTTTTGGACATTTTTGTGGAATTTTTGCTCTAAATTCATACGTAGCACGTACCAAATGCCAAGGAGGGAAGGCGAGTTCTTTACACATTAATTTTATTTTAAATAAATAAATTTTGAAAAATAATATACATAAACTTAAATACCAAAACGTGATAAAACGCAGAAGGGAATTGCATTTTTAGGGAAAACGCAATAACCTTCGGCATTTCTTAAAAAAAAAAAAGGAAAAAAAAAAAAAAAAAAAGTTAAAACGCAAATTGAAAAACGGTCTATACGGTTTTTCCAAACTTTTTTTTTAAAGAAAACACAACTTGGAGTAGGATTTCTTTATGAGAAACGTAGGTGAATACACAAATTCTCAAAAAGTTTGAGAGAAGTGCCATTGGGCACACTGCCTTCCACCACCGCCTATCCCGTGGCACTGTTTGGGCCCATATATATCTCCCATATATAAGAGAGATGTCTTTATAAAAAAACATTTAAATAAAAGGGTATTCCTATGAAATTTATCCATAAAAAATCCTCAATAGAGGAATTTTAAAACCAAATTAGTTGAGCAAAACTATCTTTTAGGGATGTCAATGGTTCGGTTTCGATCCGATTTTATATAAATCTAAAACCAAAACCGTTCGAAATATACTAAATCAAAATTACAACCAAAACCGTCGGTTTATTTTAAAATAATTTTTAAAACCAGAGTGAAATCACATTGAATGATTCAGTTTTAAAATCGACTAAATAATTTAGTTATAGTTTTGGTTTCGAATTAGCAATTGAAGCAATTTTAATTTTAATTTTTTTTTATAAAATATAAAAATCATAAATTGTTTCACGGTTTCGTGATTTTGGTTTTGGTTTTGATTTTTATTTTGGTTTTGTATAAAGTTAAATTATCTGGTTTTAAAACTATTTTCAAAATAAATCAACAGTTTTGGTTGCAATTTTGATTTGGTATATTTCGAACGGTTTTGATTTTGGATTTATATAAAATCGGATCGAAATTGAACCATTGACATCCCTAAAAACTCAAATTACCTCTAAAATTCCTCTCTTTAGGAATTTTTATGAATAAAATTCATAGGCGTATCCTTTTATTTAAAAACAATTATAAAGACATCCCTCTTATTTTAAAAATTATAATCGTACTTCTAAAACCACCAATAGGTGTGTCCTTGATATTTTTAAAAAAAATTATAAAGACATCCCTCTTATACATGGGAGATATATGTGGGCCCAAACATTGCCACGTGATGGGCAGTGGTGGAAGACAGTGTGCCCAATGGCACTTCTCTCAAACTTTCTGAGAATTTGTGTATTCACCATAAACGCAATTTGGAGTTGCGTTTCTTTATGAGAAACGCATCTCAGAAATACGTTTCTCATAAAGAAATCCTACTCCAAGTTGTGTTTTCTTTAAAAAAAAAGTTTGGAAAAACCGTATAGACCGTTTTTCAATTTGCGTTTTAACTTTTTTTTTTTTCTTTTTTTTTTTTTTTTTTTAAGAAATGCCGAAGGTTATTGCGTTTTCCCTAAAAACGCAATTCCCTTCTGCGTTTTATCACGTTTTGGTATTTAAGTTTATGTATATTATTTTTGAAAATTTATTTATTTAAAATAAAATTAATGTGTAAAGAACTCGCCTTCCCTCCTTGGCATTTGGTATGTGCTACGTATGAATTTAGAGCAAAAATTCCACAAAAATGTCCAAAAAACAAAATAACAATGTGGAAAAGTGGGATGGGGACAAATGGACACTATTCATGATCATGCCTATTCACCGTTCATGTAATAGTACTGTTCACGCATTGAAAAATATTCCCCGTGATTGTTCGTTTTTCATCCGTTTTACTCCAAATTAACATTGTTTTGTTTCATTTTTAAAAACCTACAAAAATAATTAAAATAAATTATTTTTTACTACTGCAAGTTAATCAAAAGATTAATAAAACTTAGTTTAGTGGTATTAGATCGCACAAAATGCGATAATTAGCGATGCCAATTCCTAACAACGGCGCTAAATTTTTATCGCTAAAAAATAATTCCCTTATTAATTGCAAAATATTGTAGTATTGTGTCCTTAAGTCCAGGTGTCGAATCACAGGGATCAGTCTTGTAATTATCAATTCCCGATTACTTTCCTTCTTTTGATGAGAATCAATTGAGATTTTTTATTTGAATTTTTAAGGAACAAAATAAAATATAAAAATTAACAATAAAAATAAGGATTTGGTTAGGAATTATGGATCTGTATTTTGGAATATACGTTTTTCTTGTAATTTCTATTTAGATCGGATTTGTGTAAACGAATGTTCTTAACTACAAGCCGGAGCTATTCAGAAAGATTTAGATTGTTATTCTCCAACATGATTTATCTTTGGCATTTAATTTCTACACTAAACTAATCTACGGTGAATTAAAATTTAGGCATAAACCATGCAGATCAATAATTAATCCCCAAGAATACGATTCCATAACCATTAGATCGAGACCACAGGTATACGATCTAATGTTCTAGTAGTAATTGAATTTAAATCAAAATCTATACAAAAACAATTTGAAATTAAATCCAATCACAATAATATCATATCAAGAACAAGATTCATGTTATATAATATTTTTTACACAATATCCGAAATTAAATAGAAAAATACAATATCACATAAATCCAAAATACCTCACCATAATCTTATATCGGTTGAAGGGATTTAGCTACTCATTGTTACAAGGATTGGTATTTTCTCAAATGGAATATTAAAAATGTCAGTGCCACTCTGTGTTATGAAACCAGCATTCTCCCTAAAGAATGGTGAAAAGATGGTGAAAGGATGGATGAAAATATGGGTGTCAGAAATCAGAAGGTGAAATGGAGTGGAACCCCCAGGCTTTGTCCGATTTCTCTTATAAATATGGTAGCCTTCCCTTGGATTCTTTACACATTAATTATATTTTAAATAAATAAATTCTAAAAAATAGTATACATAAACTTAAATACCAAAACATGATAAAACGCATAAGGGAATTGCGTTTTTAGGAAAAACGCAATTACCTTCTGCGTTTCTTATAAGAAAAAGAAAAGGTTAAAACGCAGATTGATAAATCGTTTACACAACTTTTCCAAACCCTTTTTTTAAAAAAAAAAAAAAAAAAAACGTGACTTGGAGTTGCGTTTCTTTATGAGAAACGTATTTCTGAGATGCGTTTCTCATAAATAAACGCAACTCTAAATTGCGTTTTTGGTGAATACACAAATTCTCAAAAAGTTTGAGAGAAGTGCCATTGGGCACACTGCCTTCCACCACTGCCTATCCTGTGGCACTGTTTGGGCCCATATATATCTCCCATATATAAGAGAGATGTCTTTATAAAAAAAAATTTAAATAAAAGGGTATTCCTATGAAATTTATCCATAAAAAATCCTCAATAGAGGAATTTTAAAACCAAATTAGTTGAGCAAAACTATCTTTTAAGGATGTCAATGGTTCGGTTTCGATCCGATTTTATATAAATCTAAAACCAAAACCGTTCGAAATATACCAAATCAAAATTACAACCAAAACCGTCGGTTTATTTTAAAATAATTTTTAAAACCAGAGTGAAATCACATTGAATGATTCAGTTTTAAAATCGACTAAATAATTTAGTTATAGTTTTGGTTTCGAATTGGCAATTGAAGCAATTTTAATTTAAATTTTTTTTTTATAAAATATAAAAATCACAAATTGTTTCACGGTTTCGTGATTTTGGTTTTGGTTTTGATTTTTATTTTGGTTTTGTATAAAGTTAAATTATCTGGTTTTAAAACTATTTTCAAAATAAATCAACAGTTTTGGTTGCAATTTTGATTTGGTATATTTCGAACGGTTTTGATTTTGGATTTATATAAAATCGGATCGAAATTGAACCATTGACATCCCTAAAAACTCAAATTACCTCTAAAATTCCTCTCTTTAGGAATTTTTATGAATAAAATTCATAGGCGTATCCTTTTATTTAAAAAAATTTATAAAGACATCCCTCTTATTTTAAAAATTATAATCGTACTTCTAAAACCACCAATAGGTGTGTCCTTGATATTTTTAAAAAAAATTATAAAGACATCCCTCTTATACATGGGAGATATATGTGGGCCCAAACATTGCCACGTGATGGGCAGTGGTGGAAGACAGTGTGCCCAATGGCACTTCTCTCAAACTTTCTGAGAATTTGTGTATTCACCATAAACGCAATTTGGAGTTGCGTTTCTTTATGAGAAACGCATCTCAGAAATACGTTTCTCATAAAGAAACGCAACTCCAAAAAAAAAAAAGTTTGGAAAAACTCTGTAAAAGGTTTATCAATCTGCGTTTTAACCTTTTTTTTTTTCTTATAAGAAACGCAAAAGGTAATTGCGTTCTTCTTAAAAACACAATTCCCTTCTACGTTTTATCATGTTTTGGTATTTAAGTTTATGTATACTATTTTTTAGAATTTATTTATTTAAAATATAATTAATGTGTAAAGAACTCGAGGGAAGGCTATCATATTTATAAGAGAAATCAGACAAAGCCTAGGGGCTCCACTCCATTTCACCTTCTGATTTCTGACTCCCATATTTTCACCCATCCTTTCACCATCTTTTCACCATTCTTTAGGGAGAATGCTGGTTTCATAACACAGAGTGGCACTGACATTTTTAATATTCCATTCGAGAAAATACCAATCCTTGTAACAATGAGTAGCTAAATCCCTTTAACCGATATAAGATTATGGTGAGGTATTTTGGATTTATGTGATATTGTATTTTTCTATTTAATTTCGGATATTGTGTCAACAATTATATAACATGAATCTTGTTCTTGATATAATATTATTGTGATTGGATTTAATTTCAAATTGTTCTTGTATAGATTTTGGTTTAAATTCAATTACTACTAGAACATTAGATCGTGTACCTGTGGTCTTGATCTAATGGTTATGAAATCGTATTCTTGGAGATTGATTATTAGTTTGCATGGTTTATACCTAAATTTTAAGTCACCGTAGATTAGTGTAGTGTATGAAGTAAATACCAAAGATAAATCATGTTGGAGAATAACAATTTAAATCTTTTTGAGTAGTTCCGGCTTGTAGTTAAGAACATTCGTTTACACAAATCCGATCTAAATAGAAATTACAAGAAAAACGTATATTCCAAAATACAGATCCATAATTCCTAACCAAATCCTTATTTTTATTGTTAATGTTTATATTTAATTTTGTTCCTTAAAATTTCAAATAAAAAATCTCAAATGATTCTGATCAAAGGAAGGAAAGTAATCAGGAATTGTTAATTACAATACCAATCCATGTGATTCGACACCTAGATTTAAGGACACAATACTACAATATTTTGCAATTAATAAGGGAATTATTTTTTAGCAATCAAAATTTGGTGCCGTTGTTGGGAATTGACATCGCTAATTATTGTATTTTGTGCGATCTAATACCACTAAACTAAGTTTGGTTTAATCTTTTGATTAACTTAAAGCAGTAAAAAATAATTTATTTTAATTATTTTTGTAGGTTTTTAAAAATGGAACAAAACAACGTTAATTTGGAGTAAAACGGATGAAAAACGAGCAATTACGTGTCGAATATTTTTCAACACGTGAACAGTACTATTACATGAACACTGAATAGGCATGATCACGAATAGTGTCCATTTGTCCCCATCCTACTTTTCCACATTGTTATTTTTATTTATTTTTGGGCCCATATATAAGAGGGATGTCTTTATAAAATTTTTAAAAAATACCAAGGACACACTTGTCGGTGGTTTTAGAAGTACCATTATAATTTTAAACTAAGAGGGATGTCTTTATAAAAAAAAAAAAATTAAATAAAAGGGTATGCCTATGAAATTTATCCATAAAAATTCCTAAATAGAGGAATTTTAAAACCAAACTAGTTGAGCAAAACTATCTTTTAGGGATGTCAATGGGTCGGTTTCGATTCGATTTTATATAAATCTAAAACCAAAACCGTTCGAAATATACCAAATCAAAATTGCAATCAAAATCGTCAATTTATTTTAAAATAATTTTTAAAACCAGAGTGAAATCACACTGAATGATTCAGTTTTAAAATCGACTAAATAATTTAGTTGTAGTTTTGGTTTCGAATTAACAACTGAAGCAATTTTAATTTTAATTTTTTTTTATAAAATATAAAAATATTAAACTGTTTCACGGTTTCGTGATTTTGGTTTTGTATAAAATGATCTGGTTTTAAAAATATTTTCAAAATAAATCGACTGTTTTAGTTGCAATTTTGATTTGCTATATTTCGAATGGTTTTGGTTTTGGTTTTGGATTTATATAAAATTGGATCGAAACCGAATCATTGACATCCCTGAAAACTCAAATTACCTTTGAAATTCCTCTCTTTTGGAATTTTTATGGATAAAATTCATAGGCGTATCCTTTTATTTAAAAAAAAAATTATAAAGAGATCCCTCTTATTTTAAAAATTATAATTGGTACTTCTAAAACCACCAATAGGTGTGTCCTTGATATTTTTTTAAAAAATTATAAAGACATCCCTCTTATATGTGGGAGATACATATGGGCCCAAACATTGCCACGTGATAGGCAATGGTGGAAGGTAGTGTGCCCAATGGCACTTCTCTCAAACTTTTTGAGAATTTGTGTATTCATCATAAATGCAATTTGGAGTTGTTTCTTTATGAGAAACCCATTTCAAAAATACGTTTCTCATAAAGAAACGTAACTCCAAGTTGCCTTTTTTTTAAAAAAAAAAAAAGTTTGAAAAAAGTTTGTAACGGATTTATCAATCTGTGTTTTAACTTTTTTTGTTGTTTAAGAAACATCGAAAGTAATTGTGTTTTTCCTAAAAAAGTAATTCCCTTCTGCGTTTTATCATGTTTTGGTATTTAAGTTTATGTATACTATTTTTCAGAATTTATTTATTTAAAATATAATTAATGTGTAAAGAACTCAAGGGAAGGCTATCATATTTATAAGAGAAATTGGACAAAGCCTAGGGGCTCCACTCCATTTCACCTTCTAATTTGACACCCATATTTTCATCCATCCTTTCACCATCTTTTCACCATTCTTTAGGGAGAATGTTGGTTTCATAACACAGAGTGGCACTGACATTTTTAATATTCCATTTGAGAAAATACCAATCCTTGTAATAATGAGTAGCTAAATCCCTTCAACCGATATAAGATTATGGTGAGGTATTTTGAATTTATGTGATATTGTATTTTTCTATTTAATTTCGGATATTGTGTAAACAATTATATAACATGAATCTTGTTCTTGATATGATATTATTGTGATTGGATTTAATTTCAAATTGTTCTTGTATAGATTTTGGTTCAAATCTAATTACTACTAGAATATTAGATCGTGTACATGTGGTCTCAATCTAATGGTTACAGAATCGTATTCTTGGGGATTAATTATTGGTTTGCATGGTTTATGCCTAAATTTTAATTCACCGTAGATTAGTGTAGTATAGGAATTAAATACCAAAGATAAATCATGTTGGAGAATAACAATTTAAATCTTTTTTAGTAGTTCTGACTTGTAGTTAAAAACATTCATTTACACATTAATTATATTTTAAATAAATAAATTCTGAAAAATAATATATATAAACTTAAATACCAAAACTCTAAATTGCGTTTTTGGTGAATACACAAATTCTCAAAAAGTTTGAGAGAAGTGCCATTGGGCACACTGCCTTCCACCACTGCCCATCCTAGCACTATTTGGGCCCGTATATATCTCCCATATACAAGAGGGGTGTCTTTATAAAAAATTTAAAAAATATCAATCATACACCTATTGGTGGTTTTAGAAGTAGGATTATAATTTTTAAAAGGATTAATTACACTTTACTCCCTGTGATTTGGCCAAATTGCACTTATCCCCCTATAGTTTGAAAATCGTCACTTACTCCCCCTGCGGTAAAATATTTGATGCACTTACCCCCCTACATCAGGAGGGTAAGTGGTTAGAAAATCTGACCACATGGGGGGTAAGTAGCAATTTTCAAACTATAGGGGAGTAAAGTAAAAATTGACCAAACCACAGGAGGATAAAGTGTAATTAATCCTTTTTTTAAATAAGAGGGATGTCTTTATAAAAAAAATTTAAATAAAAAGGTATGCCTATGAAATTTATCTATAAAAAATCCTAAATAGAGGAATTTTAAAACAAAATTAGTTGAGCAAAACTATCTTTAGGGATGTCAATGGTTCAGTTTCGATCCGGTTTTATATAAATCCGAAATCAAAACCGTTCGAAATATATCGAATTAAAATTGCAACCAAAACCGTCAGTTTATTTTAAAATAATTTTAAAACCAAAGTGAAATCACACTGAATGATTCAATTTTAAAATCAACTAAATAATTTGGTTGTAGTTTTGGTTTCGAATTAGAAACTGAAGAGATTTTAATTTTAATTTTTTTTATAAAATATAAAAATATTAAATTGTTTCACGGTTTCGTGATTTTGGTTTTGATTTTTATTTTGGTTTTACATAAAGTTAAATGATGTGGTTTTAAAACTATTTTTAAAATAAATTGACGGTTTTGGTTGCAATTTTAATTTGGTATATTTCTAACGGTTTTGATTTTGGATTTATATAAAATCGGATCGAAACCGAACCATTGACATCCCTAAAAACTCAAATTACCTTTAAAATTCCTCTCTTTAGGGATGTCAATGGTTCGGTTTCGATCCAATTTTATATAAATCAAAAACCAAAACCGTTCGAAATATATCAAATCAAAATTGCAACCAAAACCGTCGATTTATTTTAAAAATAGTTTTAAAACCGGATCATTTAACTTTATACAAAACCAAAATAAAAACCAAAACCAAAATCACGAAACCGTGAAACCATTTAATATTTTTATATTTTATAAAAAAAAATTAAAATTAAAATCGCTTCAGTTTCTAATTCGAAACCAAAACTACAACTAAATTATTTAGTTGATTTTAAAACTGAATCATTCAGTGTGATTTCACTTTGGTTTTAAAATTATTTTAAAATAAACTGACAGTTTTGGTTGCAATTTTGATTTGGTATATTTCGAACAGTTTTGGTTTCGGATTTATATAAAACCGGATCGAAATTGAACCGTTGACATCCCTAAAAGAGAGTTTTGCTCAACTAATTTTGTTTTAAAATTCCTCTATTTAGGATTTTTTATAGATAAATTTCATAAGCATACCTTTTTATTTAAAAAAAAATTATAAAGACATCCCTCTTATTTTAAAAAGGGTTAATTACACTTTATCCTCCTGTAGTTTGGTCAATTTTCACTTTAACCCCCTCTGGTTTGAAAATCGCTACTTACCCTCCCATGTGGTCAGATTTTCTAACCACTTACTCCCCTGATGTAGGGGGTAAGTGCACCAAATATTTGACCGCAGGGAGAGTAAGTGACGATTTTCAGACTATAAGGGCGTAAGTGCAATTTGGCCAAATCACAGGGAGTAAAGTGTAATTAATCCTTTTAAAAATTATAAAGCTACTTCTAAAACCACCAATAGGTGTGTCCTTGATATTTTTTTAAAAAATTATAAAGACATCCCTCTTATATATGGGAGATATATGTGGGCCCAAACATTGCCACGTGATAGGCAATGGTGGAAGGTAGTGTGCCCAATGGCACTTCTCTCAAACATTTTTGAGAATTTGTGTATTCACCATAAACGCAATTTGGAGTTGTGTTTCTTTATGAGAACTGCATTTCGAAAATACGATTCTCATAAAGAAACGCAACTCCAAGTTGCGTTTTTTTTTTTAAAAAAAAAAAAAAGTTTGGAAAAAGTTTGTAAACGGTTTATCAATCTGCGTTTTAACCTCTTTTTTTTAAGAAACACAGAAGGTAATTGCGTTTTTCCTAAAAACGCAATTCCCTTCTACGTTTTATCATGTTTTGGTATTTAAGTTTATGTATACTATTTTTTAGAATTTATTTATTTAAAATATAATTAATGTGTAAAGAACTCAAGGGAAGGCTATCATATTTATAAGAGAAATGGGATAAAGCCCGGGGGCTCCATTCCATTCTACCTTCTGAGTTCTGACACCCATATTTTCATCCATCCTTTCACCATCGTTTCACCATTCTTTAGGGAGAAAGCTGGTTTCATAACAGAGAGTGGTATTGACATTTTTAAGATTCCATTCGAGAAAATACCAATCATTGTAACAAGGAGTAGCTAAATCCCTTCAACCGATATAAGATTATGGTGAGGTATTTTGGATTTATGTGATATTGTATTTTTCTATTTAATTTTGGATATTATGTAAACAATTATATAACATGAATCTTGTTCTTGATATGATATTATTGTGATTTGATTTAATTTCAAATTGTTCTTGTATAGATTTTGGTTTAAATCCGATTACTACTAGAATATTAGATCGTGTACCTGTGATCTCGATCTAATGGTTATGCAATCGTATTCTTGAGGATTAATAATTGGTCTGCATAGTTTATGCCTAAATTTTAATTCACCGTAGATTAGTGTAGTGTAGAAATTAAATACCAAAGATAAATCATGTTGGACAATAACAATCTAAATCTTTTTGAGTAGTTCCGACTTGTAGTTAAGAACATTCGTTTACACAAATCCGATCTAAATAGAAATTACAAGAAAAATGTATATTCCAAAATACAGATCCATAATTCCTAACCAAATCCTTATTTTTATTGTTAATTTTTATATTTAATTTATTTCCTTAAAAATTCAAATAAAAAATCTCAAATGATTCTCATCAAAGGTAGGAAAGTAATCGGGAATTGATAATTACAAGACTGATCCCTGTGATTCGACACCTGGACTTAAGGACACAATAGTACAATATTTTGCAATTAATAAGGGAATTATTTTTTAGCGATCAAAATTTGGCGCCGTTGTTGGGAATTGACATCGCTAATTATCGCATTTTGTGCGATCTAATACCACTAAATTAAGTTTTGTTAATCTTTTGATTAACTTAAAGTAGTAAAAAATAATTTATTTTAATTATTTTTGTAGGTTTTTAAAAACGGAACAAAACAACGTTAATTTGGAGTAAAACGGATGAAAAACGAGCAATCACGGGTTGAATATTTTTCAACCCGTGAATAGTACTATTACATGAACACTGAATAGGCATGATCATGAATAGTGTCCATTTGTCCCCATCCTACTTTTCCACATTGTTATTTTATTTTATTTTTGGACATTTTTGTGGAATTTTTGCTCTAAATGCATACCTAACACATACCAAATGCCGAGGGAAGGCTATCATATTTATAAGACAAATCGGATAAAGCCTGGGGGCTCCATTCTATTCCACCTTCTGAGTTCTGACACCCAAATTTTCATCCATCCTTTCACCATCTTTTCACCATTCTTTAGGGAGAAAGTTGGTTTCATAACAGAGAGTGGTAATGACATTTTTTAAGATTTCATCCAAGAAAATACTAATCCTTGTGTCAATGAGCAGCTAAATCTCTTAAACAAGCGGGGTAAGATTATGGTGAGGTATTTTGGATTTATATAATATGGGATTTTTCTATTTAATTTCGGATATTGTGTAAACAATTGTACAATATGAATCTTGTTCTTGATATGATATTTTTGTGATTGAATTTAATTTCAAAGTGTTCTTATAGAGATTTTGGTTTAAATCTAATTACTAGTAGAATATTAGATCGTGTACCGGTGGTCTCGATCTAATGGTTATGCGATCATATTATTGAGGAATAAAATGCACAAAAAAGAACTTGGGATGTTTGTGGGTAACATCATTGTAAACCCTCACAAGATTACACTCGTCCACTAGAAGTGATCTAGGGGTTTGAAGGCTTCTTGTATATGCTAAATACAATCGTGTTCCCTACGAAAGTGGTTGATTTCTCAAATTTAATTCTCAATTTAAGCGTCAACTATCGTAGTATAGTGCTTAAGTACGGGTCGATCCACAGAGATTGGATTGTAACTATTAATTTTGTATGTTATTTTTCTTAAGTGAAATAAAGGATTTTGGTTTGGTTTTGAATTTTAATAATGAAATAGCAGAAAATTAATCAATTAAGATAAAATATATATAAAGGTTCGGGTTAGGTACATGCATAAATTCATCAATTTATCTTGTACATTTTATTCCTATTTCTTTCATTCGGTGTGTAATCAAGTAATATTAACTACATGTCAATATTACCGCGAAAGATAAATCGACCACTTAATTAGGATAAACTATCTTCACGATTCAATTCCTACATTAACTAATCTAAGGTGAATTAATCATTTAGTATAATTTATCCAATTAAGTCGTATCGATACTACTAAAACTAATTGTAAAACTGTTAGATCTAAACCACATGTATTAGATCTAACATTAGAGATACGAATAAATTCATATCTAAATCTTTATAACAATATTTAGAACATAAACTATTCAAGAAAAATGTTTAAGACCACAATCCTCATTTTACAACCTTACACACATAAGAATAAAATATACATGGAACAAGAACAAAATTACATAGATAATTTTGAGAAAAAATACAGCCCTAACCTGATTTCGCCTTAACCGTTCATGGTGGTTTTTCTTCTACAAAAATATTCAACAACTCTCGATTGAAGAACGTACCAAGGGAATCGGCTAGTAGCCAAAATATTCAAAAATAAACAAAACCCCTATCGACTGAAGGATGAATAATAAAATCATCAAGAGAGAGTCTTATGCCCACTGCCGACCAATCCCTTTCCCTGATTTGCTTTCTGTCTTTAATAATCTTGTCCTTTAATTTTCCATTAATAAAAGAAATCTAACTATTTGGTCTTGAACGTTACAGAGGCAATGAATCCCTTCTTTATTTCCTTCCCCATGATTTGCTTTTTAGTGGCCAATTAAAGGGTTTAAATGGCAATTGATAAAAAAGGTAATGCTTGTTGCCAAATTCTTTTTTTTTCTTAATGGCCTTTGTTGTCACATTAAACCCATTTAATATAGAGGACAGGTTCAGCTTTAATCGTGCACTGTTCGAGTATGGTTCGGGTCGGATCACGTTTTTCTCTATTTTTGTCTTCTTTGGTTATTTTCACCGTCATTTTTTGGCCATTTCTTTATTCTGACTTTATTCCTGCAAGAATAATAAATTATATTATTACTAATTAAAAATTACTAAAAAGATTAACAAAATGACAGAATAAGGGTTAAATTTTGATATAAAATTGAGGACAATCAATGGCTTTTCATTTAATTAGTATATTTAGTTTTGGTCAAAGACAAGCAAAATTTAGGTTTAGGGTTGTGATTGCACCGCATTTTGTATGATCTAATACCATTAAACTAGGTTTTGGTAATCTTTTGAATAACTTAAAGTAGTATAAATTAATTTATTTTAATTATTTTGTAGGTTTTTAAAAATGGAACAAAACAACGTTAATTTTATAGATTTGTATGGTGAGTAGCTTTAGATAACATTCAATATTATTAGTTAACATATTTTCCATTGTTTCTGTTTTTTAATATATTTTTCTTTCTTTTATTTGGTTTTTTTCTTAATTTCTGTTTTGCTACATGAATTTCGCGAGTTCAAATTTTTTAATGTTAAGATACTTTGATTTTTTTTATATATTCTTTTGTGTTTTACAGTGGTTTTTGGAAGCAAATTTGGAATTGAGCATTATTTTATTGAGGTTTGTTCAAATATCATTTTTATTACGATTTTTGTAGGTTTGTTCTGACAGTTGTTTCATCTTCGCTAATCGGTGTTGGTTAATGGGGGATTTGAATGTAATTGATTCAATCTTGGTATTTGATAGCAATTGGTTCAACATTGTGTATGCAATTGTTTGAAAATTGAGGATAATTTTATCTCCTTTTTTTTTAGTAATCAATATTCAATTGGTTATTATTTTCACTCCCTATAAAAAAAGATTGAAAATGTATGCATGCGTTAATTGTTTCATTTGTGTCTAATTAGGAGTTTAACTTTCAATTTTATTAATTAAATAGGTGATTACATCATTGAAAAACTCAAATTAAGGAGGATGTTTGTCCCCTCTGTCATGGTTCCCTCATCTGTAGGCAAATAATGAGAAATACTTCTTTGGAAAACCTCCACATTTTAGATAACCTTTCTAAAGTTTTAGTATACATTTAGTTATCCAATTTGTGGTTTGTTGTAGAAGACGGTAATTTGGTTATTTTGCACTCCTTATTTTTGACATTTTAACTTTATTTGGAATCTAATATGTGTTGGTTAGACTATCTACAAAGGAAAAACTGAAAAGAGAATGGAAAGTTGATTTATAATCTGTAGCAAGTGAACAATTATATTCTCTGTCGCTTGCCGACGCCATCAATCGCGATCATAACAAAATTGACCAACGATCGCCCCACGATAGTGCACGATCGAAACAGTTTGCGACACAGTTTGTTGCTAATTTAGTTCAAATGGGTAAAAAACAATTCTCTTTGCTTGAATTTGTTTCCCCCGAATTGAGTTTATTTATGGTGGCTCTTAGTTTTACTGAGTTGTTTACCTATTAAATATTAAAAAAAAAAAAAATTACTGAATGAGAATAGTTTTTAACTTATTTACGTGAATAATGCATTTCGCCCTTGTGAAGGGCGAAATCGAAATTTTATTTATTTATTTTTTTTTTTTGATCCCGCGCTTGTGAACAGCGGGATCAAAAAAAATTAATTTAATTTGATCCCGCCCTTGCGAAGGGCGGGATCAATAATCCCGCCCTTCGCAAGGGCGGGATCAAATGGATTTTTTTTTTTTTTTTAAAATGTGATCCCGCCCTTATGAAGGGCGGGATCACCAAACGGCGACCAGCCGTTTACACGGCTGGTCGCCGTTTGCTTTGGCCGGTCAAACGACCGGCCAAAGCTGCAGAGAAGGCAGCCTAAAAAGGCTGCCTTCTCCCCTTTTTTTTTTTCGCAGGCTATTTTTTGTTTTTTTATAGGTATAGGTATAGGTTTAGCTTTAATTTGAAATTTTAAAATCTCGATATATGTGCACAATTTCGCCTATAAATATCACTTACCGGATTTCATTAAAATTCACATTTCTTCATTTACTCCTTCTCTCATTTGTTCTTCATTTTGATATTTTTTTGTTCTAGTTACACTTCTTCTATTCAGACTTCTACTCCTCTATTCACAGGTTAGTATATTTTTAACGTTTTTTTAATTTATTTGTTAATTTAATTAGTATATTTTTTATCTTTATTTGTTAGTTAGTTGGTTAGTTTAATTTGTTAATTTAATTGTTGAATTAAAAATTATACTTTGGTCATTTTTACATGTTTAAGAAAATATAAAATAATATATTATTTCAAAAAAAATGTTAGTTAGTTAGTTTAATTTTTTACTCTAGCTATTTAATTATAAAAATATACACTTTGACCCCTAAAAGTATAACAACTAGAAAAATATAAATTTTTAATATATTATTTTAAAATAAATTATTAGTTAGTTTGTTTGTTTTGTTAATTTAATTTGTTTAATTAGTTGGTTAGTTTAATTTGTTAATTTAGTTGTTAAATTAAAAATTACACTTTGTCTCCTTTCACATGTGTAGAAAAATATACACTTTGGCCCCTAAAATTTTTTCAATTACAAAAATATAAAATTTTCAACCTCACGTTTTAAAATAAATTGTTAGTTAGTTTCATTTTTGAATTTTGTTATTTAATTTAAAATGTATTTATTTAATTTGTTAATTTAGTTGTTAAATTAAAAATTACACTTTCGCCCCATGTGTACGAAAATATAAATCAACATATTACATTTTTAGTTAGTTTAATTTTCTAATTTAGCTATTTAATTAAAAATACACTTTGGCCACTGAAATTTTGATAATTAGAAAAATATAAAATTAAAATACCTATTATTTTGTTTAATTTGTTAATTTAGTTGTTAAATTAAAAATTACACTTTCGCCCCATGTGTACGAAAATATAAATCAACATATTACATTTTTAGTTAGTTTAATTTTCTAATTTAGCTATTTAATTAAAAATACACTTTGGCCACTGAAATTTTGATAATTAGAAAAATATAAAATTAAAATACCTATTATTTTGTTTAATTTGTTAATTTAGTTGTTAAATTAAAAATTACACTTTCGCCCCGTTCACATGTGTAGGAAAATATAAATCAACATATTACATTTTTAGTTAGTTTAATTTTGTAATTTAGCTATTTAATTAAAAATATACACTTTGGCCCCTTAAATTTTGATAATTAGAAAAATATAAAATTAAAATACCTATTATTTGTTTAATTTAGTTGTTAAATTAAAAATTACACTTTGTCTCCTTTCACATGTGTAGAAAAATATACACTTTGGCCCCTGAAATTTTTTCAATTACAAAAATATAAAATTTTCAACCTAACGTTTTAAAATAAATTGTTAGTTAGTTTCATTTTTGAATTTTGTTATTTAATTTAAAATGTATTTATTTAATTTGTTAATTTAGTTGTTAAATTAAAAATTACACTTTCGCCCCATGTGTACGAAAATATAAATTAACATATTACATTTTTAGTTAGTTTAATTTTCTAATTTAGCTATTTAATTAAAAATACACTTTGGCCCCTGAAATTTTGATAATTAGAAAAATATAAAATTAAAATACCTATTATTTTGTTTAATTTGTTAATTTAGTTGTTAAATTAAAAATTACACTTTCGCCCCGTTCACATGTATAGGAAAATATAAATCAACATATTACATTTTTAGTTAGTTTAATTTTCTAATTTAGCTATTTAATTAAAAATATACACTTTGGCTCCTTAAATTTTGATAATTAGAAAAATATAAAATTAAAATACCTATTATTTGTTTAATTTAGTTGTTAAATTAAAAATTACACTTTCGCCCCTTTCACATGTGTACGAAAATATACACTTTGGCCCTTGAAATTTTTTCAATTACAAAAATATTAAATATCAACCTATTGTTTTAAAATAAATTGTTAGTTAGTTTCATTTTTTAATTTCGTTATTTAATTTAAAATGTATTTATTTAATTTGTTAATTTAGTTGTTAAATTAAAAATTACACTTTCGCCCCTTTCACATGTGTACGAAAATATACACTTTGGCTCTTGAAATTTTTTCAATTAGAAAAATATTAAATATTCAACCTATTGTTTTAAAATAAATTGTTAGTTAGTTTCATTTTTTAATTTCGTTATTTAATTTAAAATGTATTTATTTAATTTGTTAATTTAGTTGTTAAATTAAAAATTACACTTTCGCCCCTTTCACATGTGTACGAAAATATACACTTTGGCTCTTGAAATTTTTTCAATTAGAAAAATATTAAATATTCAACCTATTGTTTTAAAATAAATTGTTAGTTAGTTTCATTTTTTAATTTCGTTATTTAATTTAAAATGTATTTATTTAATTTGTTAATTTAGTTATTAAATTAAAAATTACACTTTCGCCTCTTTCACATTGGAATATGATGTACAAATTGTGCACTTTCATTCCTCAAATTAATTGAATCTATTTAGTTGATATTAGCTTGACGTGGAATTTATATTCGATTTAGAGTTAAAGTTAAAATAATTATTGAATAAATTCAAAATAAGTAAAATATTAAGGATTGAAAATAAATTACTCTAACCCATAAAAAATGAACACTATAAACCAACATACTTTTGTGATTGAGTTTTAGTTAACGATATTTTTTTCTTGTTTTGTTTTGCCTTGTCAAATGATAGCCGCTTGAAATGGATCACGTTCGATTGTTATTGTATTGGGGTGGTAGAATATTGGAAGGTACGGAGTTCGGGGTTTGTTATAGTACATCAGTTGTAAAATCTTTGGTTGTCCGTAGGGGAACAAGCTTAAATGAATTAATTGAGACGCTAAAACCATGTGTTCTTGAAGATGGGGTTACTGGAATTTTGAAACTAAAGTGTAGGATGCCGATGGCTCTTTTCGGGTCGAACTATAAATATACCTTGTTTTCTATCGAGGATGACTCAGCATTAAACCAAGTGCTTGAGTTACCTCTTTATATACCCTCCCTTCTTGCTGTTGAAGTATATGTAGAGATAGAACGGGCATTTGATGATGGTCCAAATTTTTTTCCCCCAAGTGGTCATTTTACCAACTTAATGACCCAGAGTTTAAATCCGTACAGTACCCAATCTGACGGACAATTTTTCGGCACCGTTCCCCAAGCAGTCCAATCTAATTACACCATCCCACCCCCTTACAGTCTAGAACAATATCATTCCCACAATACTCCTATGCTGCACCCCCAATTACTTGAGTCTAATTACACCGTCCCACTCCCCTATATTCCAGAGCAAGATCATTCTCATAGTATGATTGACCGTGGTCATGGCACCAGCTCTGCTCTTCCACATCCCCATTATTCACCGAGTAGTCCGCCGCAAGATAACATAAGTAATTATGGTGGTGACTTTGATACAATTGATAGTCGCGACGATGTGTCAGAAGAAGAGTTCGATGCGGATTTAGCGTTTCAGCCAGACGAAGATGTAGATACTGGGCCTAGCGGGCAAGGGGGTGAAAATCAGCAATTGGAGTTAGACAATGTAATTTCATTTTTCAATAACTTGGAATGGGGTGACGACGATGACTTGGCGAAATACGAGCCGAAGTTGCGGAAGAATTTTTGGACACCGGAGATGGACGAATTCCGTACTGGTATGGTCTTTAAGGACAAGGAACATCTCCAGCAGGCCGTCAAATTTTACCACTTGAAAAAGAATAAAGAGTTTTATGTCTCGCAAACGAACAAGAAGCTCTGGTCGATTAATTGTTCGCATGGATGCGATTGGAGGTTGCGGGCGGGGAAGAAAAAAAGTCACGGTATGTTTGAGATTACACAGTATGAGGGGCAACACACATGTTTCTATAATCATACTGCTGTAGATCATAAAAATTTGGATTCTGCACTCATTTCGAACCTAATACTTGGACAAGTAGAACAGGATCCAGAATTGAAGATTGGCGTCATTGTGGCTTACGTGAAGGAGGCTCATGGATACACTATCTCCTATAGAAAAGCTTGGTTGGCTAGATCTAAAGCCATTGAGACCTTGTTCGGAGATTGGGATGAATCATACCGGAAGTTACCGAAATTTATGGTCGCGTTGCAGCACTACAATGCAGGTACGATTGTCGAGTGGCGCACTGTGTCGACTGATATGCCTGACTATAGGATGTTCGACATGGTATTTTGGGCATTCAAAGCTTCAGTCGACGGATGGCGTTATTGTCGCCCTGTAATCACCATTGACGGGACCCATTTGTATGGTAAATATGATGGAAAGATTTTAATCGCCATAGGAATGACGTCGTCCAACAAGTGCTACCCATTGGCTTTTGCAGTCGTACCGACGGAGGATTACCGATGTTGGCGCTGGTTCATCTACATGCTTAAGCGTCATATTGTCGGTGATCGTCCTGAGGTTACATTGATATCTGATAGACACGCCGGCATTATTAGTGCAGTTGACAATATTTGGCTTAATCAACATAACGAGCCCCTCCGATATCATCGATTTTGTTTGCGGCACCTTTGTAGCAATTTCAATAAGATTGCTAAAAATCAGCATCTCAAAGATCTTGCTTGGAATGCAGGTGCTGCAACACAAATTCGAAAATACGATGCTATCATGGAAGAGATCAAAAAGATTGATGTTCAGGCGCATGCATGGTTGAGCAATCATGCACCTTACAAATGGACCAGGGCACACGACAATGGTAAGCGTTGGGGAGTCATGACGACCAATTATGCAGAGGTATTTAACAATTGTTTAAAGGGTGCAAGAAATGTTCCAATAACTGCAGCCGTCAAGATTACGTTCTACAGGATAGTTAAATACTTTGATATTGGTCGACAACAAGCTTTAAAGGACTCAGCTGACGGTTACGTATATGCTAAACACGTCGTTGATAAAATACAGAAATCTCAAGCCAAGTCTAAAACATACGAGATTCAAATATTCAATCGGTAATTTAGTATTCATTATTATTTTTTCACGTTACATATAATTGTTACGACATAATTTAACAACTAAATATTTTTTTTTCTAGAGAGAATATGATCTTCCATGTGAAAACTAGGAAGACCCTTACTGGGGGCTTGATTCCTCATGAAGTCACACTAGGAGATAACCCTGATTGCACATGTGGGAAGTTTAAAATTTGGCGATATCCGTGCTCCCATATGCTTGCGGCCACGGAGTATAGTGGAGTTAATGCATTCCGCTATATTGCTGCTGAGTATACAATGACAAACCAATTGATGGCATGGGAGTCTTCGTTTAGGCCGATTCTTCATGAGGACTACTGGCCAGAGACCAATTTTCCGAACCTCATTCCAGACCATGATAGACTTCGAGTTGTGCATCGTGGTCGACCCAATTCCACTCGCATTCAAAACGAGATGGATCAGTCGCGCAGAACAATGACAAATCGTTGCGGTTTATGTTCCCAAACTGGACATGATAGGCGAAAATGTCCATCCCGACCCCGCCATACACCCAATTGATCTTATCGGTTTATTGTAATGAATGTTTATGCTATTTTTTTTTGTTATGTCAACTGTTATGTATTATAAATTCTATGCACTTGTTGCGCATATTGCCTTTATAATGAATCTTATATTTTGTTTATAAATATGATTAAATTTTAATTTCGTACTAAAATTAAAAGGATTGAAAATGTACACGGTGAGAGATTTGTATCGTTCAATGGGACGTAACTGGCTTTTGGAAGACGAATTCTCATACTCTTTAGATCCAAGAGTTCGTTACTCTTCACGGTCGGTTGCAAGGATGCGGGAGGAATACACTTATCGTGTCAACCAATCAGAGGTTATGGTGGACGGATGCAGGCAATATAATATTCCAATAGTGCATCAATTGGCCAGAACAATGCCAACAGACACGCCGCATAATCTTCAAATGGCGTTGCATCGCTACCGTGAAGAAAATAACCGAATGCAAATTCGAATTTTTCGACATGAGCTTAAAACGACGGCACGTGAGCGTCTTGAACAAGGTTTGTTCGCCGAATCGCGTACTTACATGAGACATGCAAAGAGTCCTCAATATCAGTCAGATATTGAAATGTCTGATGATGAGAGTAATGTTTAATGAAGTAACGTTGGTGAATTGTAGTTTAATTATGTATTTCCTTTGAAATCTAATGTATCATTTCTACGTTAAATTATAATAACGTTACTTCTCCCAAACAACTGACTTTTTCTCTTTCAATTGATAGGTGATGTTGGGTTAGTTTTTTTTTTAATTTAAGGCTCGTATACATAAGTTATAAAACATAATTTTTCATTAATTATCTTTTTAAAAAACTAATTTTTTTGTGAACTCTTAATTTGCAGTATAATATTTGTAAAGAAACTGTTCAGCCTATAATTTTCGTAATGTCTTCACATATTAATTCAAGTGAAGAAAGTTCATATGGTTTTTCAAGTGAGGAGAACTCATATGGTGTTTGGGGTTGGCATGGATCGTGGGATCACCAAAGATGTTGGGTTTTAAAACCATATTATGATGATTACTGGAGTGATCAAGAGACCAACCCGATAGAGTATCGCGTCGGTCTACGCCAAGAATGGGAATACAGGGTGAATGAGTCTAACAACCTTGTATTTTGTTTGAGAAATCTTAATGCACCAGTTCCGCATCGTCGAAGTCTTCAGATGCCTCGACGATGTATAATTGATGACACAACCGAGATTGAAGATGCTATTACACGAATTCGCCTGGAGAATAATCGAATGTTGTTGCGCAGAAATAGATATTATCTACTACAACTAGCCAATGAAATGGCTGCCGCAAGCAACAGAGCACTCTCTCCAAACGAATACCATAACGTGATAAATAACAATGAATATTTGTCTGAGGGGTACATGTCGAATGAAGAATAATTAATTTTTTGCTCTGGTATTTTATTTTGGAGTGTTTTTATTGTCACTATTTTTATGATATTATGTACTGTATTTCTTATATACTGTCTTTGTTATGAGTTTTGTAACAAATATCGTTAAATTTGTTTCCGTCTATGTAATATTTTTTTAATATAATATTTATGATTATTTTAACTTTAATCGCCTTTAATATTATACCGTTACGAGTTGTTTTGCCTTTTTAAGAATCTTTCCGGAATGTTAGACACATTGCTCGATCTCTCATTCAAATTCTGTATCTATTTGCGAAGCAATATATACGGTACATCAACAACTTTCTAAATCTCCAGACGTTACAAAAAAATGTATTTACTAACTACATAAATTACTATATAACTATATATTTACAAAAAAAATGTATTTACATTTCTATAACTAAACTATCAACTACATAACTAATTATGTACCGCAAGGCCTCCGACGGACGTTCCTCCGCCCTCGTCGTTGTGCAACAGGAGGTTCCTCAGCCTCCTCATGAACTTGTGTAACTTGTCCGAAGTTCGTGAACGCCTGATGCATACTCCCCGGGATAGCATCGACGTCGTCCTCGAACCACGGCACCGGCGACACTTGTCTTTGCAATCTTGTGGGTTCGGCAAATGCCACCGGAGGAATGACGCCTGAAGTTGAAATAAATTCATCCATCTCCGGAGTGACGAATGACGATGACGGGTGTGTACCTAGCTGCGATGCGTAATGCGAATAAGGGTCATGCATCTGGTACACGTTGGATGGCCCAGCATCGTCACCCATGCCGTACGAACTAGATGATACGGCATGAGCGCCCATGCCGTACGTACTAGATGATCCGGCATAAGCGCCCATGCCGTACGATGTAGAAGGTTCGGCATCGCCCACACTACCTGGACGATAGGCATCAGAAGTCCATGGCTGAGGAGAAGGCTGAGGAGCAGCCTGAGGAGATGAAGGAACGTCAGCTGCCACATGGCGTGGTACTCCTCGATACATCCTCCCAATGGTGCCATCATTGATGGCATGAGCCAGCTCGATACCCGATTCTGCAGTACCGGACCGTAGGGTTAGATCACTCAAGCGTATCAAGTTTGATACCTCCGTATCCTACGAAACACATAAATTGGTTTAATTAATACATGAATAATAACAACATAATCTAACTCATATAACTAAACAGATGGTACAGTCAATGTGATCATACATCTAATCCCAGTCGTCCTCCTATTGGTAGATACCCAAATTGAGGTTGGTACGCCGGGTTGACCAAAAATCTTCGTGTGATTCGCCAATACCAATCTATGTATTCTTGGTCAACCCCTATCCCTTGCTCAAAATTGGCGACATCTGGTACTTGCCGATTATTCCACGCAACTATATGTGCATGGTGATGGTCAGCCCAGTTTGCACGGAAGTATCCTCGCCAAGTAATTTTGTGCAAGTTCCTGTCCCACATTACCGGTTCAGGAACCCCTTGGCGATAACCGAACTGTCGTAGCACGCGGAGGGGATACGTGTACTCGACAATCTCATAGCATATTAGGGGCAACTTTGCCATCCAAATATCTTCTCCATCTTTAGTATATGGAGGCAAAGTCGGCAAGGTATAGGGCATCCAAATGACCTGTAAAATAAAATATAAACAAACAAATAAAAAAATTAAAATTTCGATATAAGTAAATAAATAACCTCGTCATTCTTCAAGCGATCTAACTGATCGCGATACACCACCAAAATATGCATCGGCAAATTATCCAAATTAAATTGAAGAGTCCACCTGTACACCAAAAATATAAATCATAAGTTTAATATCCATAAATAAATATCTATTACATGATAAATGAAATTAAAAATAAAATACTAATTACTTACCAATAACCCCTCGGAGCAGCTGGGAACTTCAAGTCGCCGCCGTAGTCGAGCTCTCCGAATGATATATTATAGTCGGGGAGAGGGACTACTTCAGGCCGAAGCCTTGGAAATCGCTCCCAAGCCCAACACTCCAACAAAAATAGGCACCCGGCAATGTGTTTCGTGTTGGGCTTCGTCGCCTTACAGAGCTCGCGGTAGAGGATCGCTAGGGTCGCACTGCCCCAGCTATACTTGACGAAAGGTGTCAAGTCACGCAGCAGTAGGAGGTAGGCTAACTTAACTCTGTTGTGTGATTTATCAGAAAACAACATCTCACCAAGCATAAGCAAGCAATATGCACGTGCGTAGCAATGCATAACCTCCTCGTCGGCCTCGTCAGGAACTATAGCAAAGGTATCCCGTAACCACTTCAGCGTCAAAGACCCATTCCTAATCTTATCCACTGGTGGTTGCACTCCGAGTAGCTCACCGCAGAGTCTCTGCCAGACGGTATCCTCATGCGAGTCATCATTCTGGATAACTGGCAACCCATGCACGGGTAACCCCAATAAGACGGTCACGTCCTGCAATGTGACAGTCATCTCCCCGACGGGTAGATGGAAAGTGTGCGTCTCCGGACGCCATCTCTCTACCAACGCGGTTATGAGGGCCCTATCTAACCGCTTCGGCCACAACCTAAATGGGCCGTACAAACCAACTGATTCTATTAACTGTATAACTCTAGGGGGGACATTTTCTCTCCATTCCCCTACATCGTGTCCAACACAGTCAAAAGTATTGATATCCTGAAACATTTAATAAGACATAATAAATAACATTAAAAAATTAAAAAACTTAAATAAAAAAAAAACAAATGCAATAACCTAAATGTTTACCTGCGCTAACCAAACTAGTTCGGACCTGTGCTGTCCCTGTTGGTGTAGAACTGAAGTATCTTCAGGCCCAGGATGCATAGCTGAAATTTTTTCCCACAACACTCGTGGTAAATTTGTTAGTACGAAATTAAAATTTAATCATATTTATAAACAAAATATAAGATTCATTATAAAGAAATGTGCGCGACAAGTGCATAAAATTTATAATACATAAAAGTTGACATAACAAAAAAATAAAGTAGCATAAACATTCATTACAATAAACCGACAAGATCAATTGGGTGCAAGGCAGGGTCGGGATGGACATTTTCGCCTATCAAAATTTAATAACTAAATTAACAAATTAAACAAATAATAGGTATTTAAATTTTATATTTTTCTAATTGTCAAATTTTCAGGGGCCAAAGTGTATATTTTTAATTAAATAGCTAAATTAGAAAATTAAACTAACTAAAAATGTAATATGTTGATTTATATTTTCCTACACATGTGAAAGGGGCGAAAGTGTAATTTTTAATTTAACAACTAAATTAAACAAATAATAGGTATTTTAATTTTATATTTTTCTAATTATCAAAATTTAAGGGGCCAAAGTGTATATTTTTAATTAAATAGCTAAATTAAAAAATTAAACTAACTAAAAATGTAATATGTTGATTTATATTTTCCTACACATGTGAATGGGGCGAAAGTGTAATTTTTAATTTAACAACTAAATTAACAAATTAAACAAAATAATAGGTATTTTAATTTTATATTTTTCTAATTATCAAAATTTCAGGGGCCAAAGTGTATTTTTAATAAAATAGCTAAATTAGAAAATTAAACTGACTAAAAATGTAATATGTTGATTTATATTTTCGTACACATGGGGCGAAAGTGTAATTTTTAATTTAACAACTAAATTAATAAATTAAATAAATACATTTTAAATTAAATAACAAAATTCAAAAATGAAACTAACTAACAATTTATTTTAAAACGTTAGGTTGAAAATTTTATATTTTTGTAATTGAAAAAATTTCAGGGGTCAAAGTGTATATTTTTCTACATATGTGAAAGGAGACAAAGTGTAATTTTTAATTTAACAACTAAATTAACAAATTAAACTAACCAACTAATTAAACAACTAAACCAACAAATTAAATTAACAAAACAAACAAACTAACTAATAATTTATTTTAAAATAATATATTAAAAATTTATATTTTTCTAGTTGTTAAACTTTTAGGGGTCAAAGTGCATATTTTTTTTAATTAAATAGCTAGAGTAAAAAATTAAACTAACTGACTAACATTTTTTTTAAAATAATATATTATTTTATATTTTCTTAAACATGTGAAAATGGTCAAAGTATAATTTTTACTTCAACAATTAAATTAACCAACTAACTAACAAATAAAGGTAAAAAATATACTAATTAAATTAACAAATAAATTAAAAAAACGTTAAAAATATACTAACCTGTGAATAGAGGAGTAGAAGTCTGAATAGAAGAAGTATAACTAGAACAAAAAATATCAAAATGAAGAACAAATGAGAGAAGGAGGAAATGAAGAAATGTGAATTTTAATGAAATCCGGCAAGTGATATTTATAGGCGAAGTTGTGCACATATACCGAGATTTCAAAAATTCAAAAATTCAAATTCAAAAGGGAGAGGGGAAAGGGAGGGGGGAGGCTGCCTTCTTTGCAGCTTTGGCCGGTCAAACGACCGGCCAAAGCAAACGGCGACCAGCCGTGGTAACGGCTGGTCGCCGTTTGTTGATCCCGCCCTTCACAAGGGCGGGATCATATTTTTAATAAAAAAAAAAAATTCATTTGATCCCGCCCTTGTGAAGGGCGGGATCAAATAAAAAAAAAAAAAAATTTATTGATCCCGCCCTTCGTAAGGGCGGGATCAAATTAAATTAATTTTTTTTGATCCCGCTGTTCACAAGCGCGGGATCAAAAAAAAAAAAAAAAAAATTCGATTTCGCCCTTCACAAGGGCGAAATGCATTACTACGGTAAATAAGTTAAAAACTATTTTCATTCAGTAATTTTTTTTTTTTTTAATATTTAATAGGTAAACAACTCTAGTTTTACTTTCAAACTCAATTTAATATCGAACATTTTCAGGCAACATTTTTAGTTTGAATTTTGATTTGGGTTGTTAATATTTGTAAATTTTTTAATTTTTATTTTTTGTAATTGGTAATTTTTTTATTTATTTATAATATGGTTATTTGATTTAGTTTTAGTGGTATACTAAAAGAAATAAGGAATAAATTATTTTAAGTTTAGTTTGACATTGTTTTTGTTGTGACAAATTACTTTAAGATTAGTTTGGCATTCTTTCTTTTTTTTTTTTTCCTTTGGTTGTGGAATATCTACTCACGTCTTAATATTAAAAAGCATGAGAAAAACATGTTTGGTTAAGAGATTCATAAGTATGTTTTATTTCTACGAATTTTGGTAAGGGTCATTTTAGTAACAATAGATCTTTGTTTTTTCAGTTTTTAAATATTTCTCCAATTAAAGTTGTGTTCTAATTATTAATTATTATTTTTTCCGTGTAATTTTTCATGTATGTTTTTTTTTCTTAGAGTAGAGATGAAATAAAAAAGAGAATTTATGGAAAGTTCTATGTAGGTATACCAATAATATGCATTTCTAAAGAACGTATAATCTTTTTTTTTTCCTTATTGGGAATTAATAATATGAGGGAAATAATACTTATTTTCACATATGATTTACAATATAATTTATTCATTACTTGCATATAATCCGTGCACGATCGAAACAGCTTGCAACACAGTCTGTTGCTAATTTAGTTCAAATGGGGACAAAGCAGTCCTCTTTGCTTGAATTTGTTTCCCCCAAATTGGGTTGATTTATGGTGGCTCTTAGTTTTCGTTTCAAACTCAATTTAATAACGCACATCTTCAGCCAACATTTATAATTTGAATTTCGATTTCGGTTGTTAATATATATATATATATATATATATATTATTTTTTTTTGTAATTGTTAATTTTTGTATTTATTTATAATATGGGTACTTTGATTTAATTTCACTGACATACCAAAAGAAATAAGGGACAAATTATTTTAAGTTTGGTTTGACATTGTTTTTGTTGTGACAAATTACTTTAAGATTAGTTTGGCATTTTTTTTTCTTTGGTTGTTGAATATCTACTTAGGTCTTAATATTAAAAAACATGAGAGAAACATGTTTGGTTAAGGGGTTCATGAGCATATTCTATTTCTAAGGATTTTAGTAAGGGTCATTTTAGTAACAATAGATTTTTGTTTTTTCAATTTTTAAATATTTCTCCGAACAAAGCTTTGTTCTAATTATTGATTTTTTTTGCATATTATTTTTTCCGTGTAATATTTATTTATTTTATTTATTTTTTTTTTTTTTTAAGTAGAGATGAAACAGAAAAGAAAATTTATGGAAAGTTCTATATGGGTATACAAATAGTATGTATTTGTAAAGAATGTATAATCTTTCTTTTTTTGATTGGGAAGCAATAATAGGGGTGAAATGATACTTATTTTCACACATGATTTACTATACAATTTATTTATTATTTGCATATAATCTGTATTAGGTCTCCTTATTTTATATCGGTACAAGTTTTAGTCTCGATTGTTAGTTATTAGTTATATTTAAATGAAATATGTACATAATGTTAGTCTTGATTGTTAGTTATTATTGATATTCAAATGAAATAAGTGAAGAATGTTGTGTATACAGAGAAAATTGTATTAATTCTTTATTTTGTTTTTGTTGTTTTACACCCGTGCCTTTAGGCACGGGTTATACACTATAATATATATATATCAATAATAATTTTATTAAGTAAAATAATATAATTTATATATAATATAATAAAATAAAATATTTAATTTTAAATTATTTTTCTAACAATTCCTCTAATTTAAAATAAAAATAAAAATAGTAAAATAAAAATATTGGGCAATATAATAATGTGTAATAGGTGTCGGTTTCTTCAAGAATTAAACCTCACTTAGTGTAATAAACATTTATCCAAAGGAACCATAGTGAACTACGTCTTAAACTAGGTCCTTTAAGCCGAACTTCAGTAAGCACACACAGAGTATAGGTATTAGATCATGTTTGCAGTTTTGTACTTTTATGGCCATGCGCATGTATCTTGATTCTCATGAGAGTTACTAGGAAAAGCCTAATCCCATAATCGTTTCCTCACGACAACTCTCACTTAGGTGAGTCCTCCAAGGGTATATGTGACCTATAAGAGTTTTCTTACCTTGATCTTATTAAGGGTTAAACCCATCCTTAGAATCACATCACTAGCGTCTTAGGGATGAGCAAGATAATCTTTTAATTAATTTCTCCAAATTATATAGTGTTATTTTATAAGTCATGCAGTATGAATTATTGCTACCCATTGAACCTCTTTCATGGGATTCCCAATCACAAAGGTTGGGTTACCTCCCTAGGTGACTTCCTTATAGACTAATACTCATCCCCCTTGACAAATTTAAGACTTAGCCACTGCTAGTCTTTTAAGCAAATTGTCTCACCTCTTGGGAATACAACCCATGAATATTAAGCCTCAATTTTTTTAATTTTTTTAAATTATTTATTCCATCAATTCTCATTTTAGTACCAATAAATATTTTGGCACTTGGAACATCATTTTTTTAGCAACGCTTGGAATTTTTCAATTCCAATAATTCTATCAAATAAATTTATTAGGAACATTATATTTTATCGAACCAACATTATATATAGTCCAAAATATTATCATGTATACTAATGTAGAACATGTACTGAAGTAACAATTTCAGAGACAATGTTTATATTCCTATTTCAAAATTATACAAATAATTTGGGTATTCTCAAAGCAATCAATTAGGGATTTTATATCAAGACGACATATTTATCAATACAACATATTTGCTAGTTTACTATCATATAAACTTCTAAGAATATAAGTCAAAGCAACAAATATTTTCTTCCAGCACAATAGGCAACTACAAAAAATAATTCCATGAAAATGGAAGTTAATTTCCCATAATTTTCGATCAATTTTTTGAACTTCCTATATCTGGGAATAATATTTGGACATCTATATTTCAAAACAATAGAATAATAAAATTTTCTAGGTAACATTATATCTTAAATACAATAGAAATGTCAATTTATCGATGTAAAATATTATTTTATTTAGAAAATTTTCGATATTTCTTTAAACTACCTTATAATTCCAACAATCAAAATTTAATTTTTAATAATTCAATTTTTCTCTTTCAAATCAATTTAATAATTTTATATGATGACAATAAAATTATCAATATATTATCATGTAATTAAAATTTAATCACAATATTAAAAATCTCTCTTGAAAATATTATTTTAGTAGTCAATAGTTTTACCACTAAGAATCACAAATTTTGTGACCAGTAACCTACTACTAGTAACTAATTAAATTATGTATTAATTCCACTATACAATAGTATATGTTTTTGCCAAATTCGCGGAAAGAGAGATAAAGATATGTTCTTATCTCGCATTCATTCTCAAACATAGGCCTCCGCTTTTAATATATAACATTTGATTAGATCAGATTTTCTCTTTTCTATCTTCCAACATCTCTCCAAAATAAACAGCCTAAATTCATACTTCCAAAACCAGAATTATAATTATACAAATATCTGCACACCAAAAAAAAAATTATATAAACATTTACCCACCCACAGAAAAAAAATTAAAACTTTATAAACCCATCTGATTAGACCTAATTGCACTTCGCGTTCTTTTTTTTTTTCGTCACAAATTACATCACCTATTTTTAAGAATTAAGTGCAACGGTGAACGTCTTTGTTCACTTTAATAGTCAGCTGATAGCTAATTAATGTCGAATGACGTTTATATCTTTTAAAAAATTTAATAAGAATTATTTTAACACTAATTTAAAATATAGGTCAATAATGTTTCTTTTTTTTTTTCATCTCTTCATTTGTCCATGTTTCCAGACATTCCTAGTTTCTGCCCCTGTTTCCGAACATCTTCCTTATCTTATATATATTCAATTCTTTCACATTTCAAGTTTGTAACCTAATTCATTCTCAAGAAGAGAGCAATTATTAGCCCTCATTAATTGTTAGTGTCTTTTCTCCAATTTTATTCGTGGTTCTTCATTTCAATGAGGAATAAGATCAGAAAAATGATAGATAGTTAAACCTGGTTCATTCTCAAAGTTTGACTTTCGTTTTTAACTATAAGATATAGATTTTAAGTCTACCCACGTGGGCTACACTCACCGAACATCAAGTGATCCTAATTAAATCACAATTAGTTTTATTCCCTCAGATGATCATAAATAAGAAAGATTAGTTTTTTTTTTTCCAATAATTACAAATTTAATTGAATCATTTTGAACTATACCAATAAAAATAAATACCCATTAATTTGATAAATCTTCCAACAACAAGCAATAATTACAATTATTACCAAATTAAGTACAAATCCAAATATACTTTCATAGTTTTGTGATGTGTTCCCAATTTCATCGATCTTACAACAAATATTGTGGGGTTTTGAGCCAAAAAAAAAACCAGTAGAATTTTTAATCCCTTTAACGTGTATCCAAACAAATAACATATTCAAATGTATCTCATATAATTGTCACGTAATACATAAATATGTATAATCTATGCAAATTAACAGCTATAATTAAATAACTATTATAACATGAATTCTACAATAAATAGAGATGTTAAACGCAGATATTAAAATGATTTAGAATTCTATCTGAAATCCGAACAAAAATCGACGTAATATAATCGCTTATTTCCCTTTGTTCTTCCTCTCTTATTAGTTTCTTGTCTATTCTTCTATGTTTTCTCTTTTTGTTTTCGTTTGAAACTTCTCGCAAAAAAAAAAAAAAAAAAAGCACAAAACACACTCTCACGCACACATACAAGTATATACTAGGAGAAATGAGACCCACTTTCCACCCTTATCTTTTTATTTCTTATCTTCCAATCCTTCTTTACTTTACATGTTTTCGTTCCTCCACCTTACACCTATATATATTGTAAACAAGGCATTTTGAACGTTCCGCAAAAAAAAATTATAATTCACTATACTCTTTATTTTATTTTTGAAAAAGAAAAAGAAAAAAATAAATAAAAAATGAGCATGCACCATTAACTCCCAAAATACAAAAGAAATTATCAATTACTCCCATTACTTTTTTTTTTTGCACCTATAAGTCATTTTGTCTTTTTCTGACCAAAATACCCCTCATATGGATGTTGAATGTAACATCAAAATTATTAAAAAAAAAATTATGCTATTTTTTTCTGACCAAAATACCCCTCATGTGGATGTTGAATGTAACATCAATTGTTTTTTGTTTTTTTTTATACTATTTTTTTTTACCAAAATACCCCTCATGTGGATGTTAAATGTAACATTCAACACCTGTGAGTGTTGAATGTAACATTAACTGTTTTGGTTTTTTTTTTTTTTTTTTTTATGATATTATTTTTTTTTATCAAAATACCTCTCATGTAGATGTTGAATGTAACATTCAACACCTGTGGATATTGAATGTAACATCCATTATTCTCTTATTTTTGTATACAGAGTAAAATACATATGATATTATATTGAACACCTGTGGATGTTACATTCAACATCTGTAAATGTTGAATATAACATCAATTGTTCTCTTATTTTACGTTACGTCTAGTAACGATTTTATCCTAAAATCAAGTTTGTTTTTTTTTTTTTTGGAACATATAAAAAGTGACAAAAAGTCATAAAATTTAGGGTGAAAGCTGTAATTTATGGCGGCGGTGACCGGCGATCGGCGGCGACGGCGACCAACGACCGGCGGCGGAGACGGCTGCTGACAGCAGTGGTGCACCAGTTTGACGACCTTCCTTCTCGATGTGAAACTCACGGGAGGGCATTTTGGCAAACTCAATCCTCACCATTTTTTAAAACGGGACTAATTGGTGCAAGAAAGGTATTGATGAGACTAATTAGTGTAAGAAAAAGGTGTCGATGGGACTAATCGGTGTAAAAAAAAGTCGATGGGAGTAAGTGATAAATAATTTATTTTTTTTGGGATTAATAGGTAATTTTTCCAAAAAACAATAGGGGAATAAAAATGAAGAAAAGAAATAAGAGAATAGAGGAGAAAGAGAAAGGCAGTGGGCCCACCCCTTTTTGTTAGCCGAGAGAGAAAATAGAGGAAAGAGAGAGAGATAGTGGGCCCCTCATGTCAGTCTCGAAGAGAGAGAGAGAGAGTGAGGCGCGGGCCCCATTTGTCAGCCGATAGAGAGAGAGAGAAAGGAAAGAGTAAGAGAGAGAGAAGGCGGTGGGGGCCCGCCACGTGTCATCCGAGAACAAATAGTGAAAAGGACGCGTGATTTCGCATGCCTAGGGGCCTAGAACCTTTTATTTTTGGTTTTTTTCTTAATTTTCCCTTTTCCTGTCCAACTTGTACTGAATTTTAGGCGACGAGACTTAATTTTTAAAGTTTCCTAGTATTTTTCACGCTCGGACTTTTTCTATAAATAAGATTCTCTTCCTCCTAATTTGTTCATCCAAAAATTGAGAGAAAAACCCTCTTAGAGAGCGATTTTTAGCGAGAGCCCTTTCGGGAAACCGTTTGCGAGAAAGAAAAAAACCCGAGCATCAGGAATCTTTGTCAGAGCAGATATGTTTTCTGATTTTTAATTTTTTCATTACTTTCTTGTCCTCGCAATTTAAGTTCTTGCAAATTATTTCTTTTGTAAATCGTCCGATGATCTGATGAAAACTCCGAGACAGGGTTTCCTCGGTCTTAAACTTAATCCCTGAGTGTTAGGTGAATGTTGTTTTAATTCTTTTTTTTTATTATTATTATTATTTTATTTTGTCATTGTAATAAAAACCCTAAAAAACAAAAAATATATAAAAGTCCAAGACAAAAAAATATATATAATAAAATCTTAGTTTGTAATAATTAATTTTTACAAATCTTAGGATGAATTCGACGATTTGATAAATCATGTGAGAGTTTTTCGTGATCCCGTTTCAATTCTCCAACTAGAGTGGAATTTAGAAACGTTCGATTTTAGGAAATCTCTTCCCTCGGTAAACCTTTTCGTGGGATTTCGCCAAAGTTTTGGAAATATTAATTCTGATAAACTTGTTTCTACGATTTTCTCTCGATTCTCATCTCCATAGGATTTTAGCGAATTTCAAATCGGGATTTCTTTGAATTGTTTGGGCAAATTTTAAAATAGACATCATTTGCATCTATATCACGACATCTTACATATTTATTTTTTGTATCATTTAGACGACATATTTAGGACACTTTCACCACATACACTTCTTACGTTTCATCATGTTACATATAGAGATTCTAAATTCCATAATTCATACCATTTTTAATCGCTTATGACACATACATTACTTGCACTTTTTCATATTAGACATTAAATATTAGCCACATATACTAATGTAATCCGTGTAGTTCCCTAATTCATTTCCGTATTCATAATATTTGCATTGGCACGTTCAAAATGAAACTATTGTTGCAACAACAACCACCTAGTTCTCACTTTCAACATTTTACTTGATCCATTCGATGTGATAAAATAGTCAATTTTATTAAATATTTTATTTTTCACAATTTAGTACGAAAATATAATTTAACAATTTACATAAAAGACAGTACACTCACCTCGATAATTGCACCGTTATTATACTATCATCGTAATATTGTCGTAGTCCGCTTCGCCTATGAATTTAACATCGATAGGGCCTAAACTAAGAATTTAACTAAATAAATCTAATACGACGTAAAATGAATGACACTAAAATGCAATTTTTCTCATTTTCAAATTTTCCTAATTACGTGAAATTTATTAAATTTAAATGCTCTATTTCCTTAAATCAGTATTAATTGTACAAAAATATTATAACAACCATTACTAAATTTTCTCAAGTTATAATTTAATCTACGGAAAAATACTAACCAACTATTAATAATATTTACTTAAAATTATATATATATATATACTTATCTAGTTTATATTAGGGTTGGTCATGGACCGGGCTCGGGTCAGGCTTTAGCTAGAGTATTACAAAAATATTCAAGGCCCTAGCCCGGCTCGGCCCTATGGTTGGGCCTTATTTTCATTCTCAAGCCCGACCCTATCAAAATAATTAGGGTTCAAGCCCAACCCTATAATTTTCTTCTAAATTTAAAAATTAAACAAAAGCAAAAATATAATCAGTCATTCATTTCTACCAAAAAATAATAATAATAACAATAATAATAATTCCTACAATGAATCGTATACTCACCAAACAATTTTATTTATTTTTTTGGTCAAGTACTCGTCAAATAATGAATCGTGAATGTGAAGCATGAACATAGATAGATCTAGGGATATGTGCTTACCTAAACTCTGTCACAACGAAACCTTGAATGGCAGGATTGAACTGTTAGCGATGGAAATGGCTAGGCGAGATCGATGGCGAGGTGAAACAAGATCGACGGCGAGGCGAGACGAGACAAAAGGTAACGATTGACAGTAAGGCGAGACAAGGCAACAATCGGCGATGAGCAACTGAGTAACAACGAGGCAAGGCAAGGACAATGGCAGGCATGGAGGAAGATAGCATATAGCCGCTTTCTCTTCCGGGACTGAGGCAGGGATTCTAGGAAGTTGGAAGTGAGAGTAAACTGGTTTGGCCGGTAAAGATAAGAAAATGGTCACCGGTTAGTGGTGAAATTTCGGTAAAGTCCAACAATGATGACAGACTGTATGGAGTTGAATTGGAGCAAAGGAAATTGAAATCCGTGAGAGAGGAAAAAGAAAAAAAGTGGGACAATGATCACGTGAATTGGAGAGTGAAAAGAGACTTTTGTTGATTTGATAGAGTGGGCGAATAAAAAAAAATGATGAAAATTATCACATGACCGTAATTGTCCAATAAGGCCCTTAATGCACTGCTTATATTTTAACCTAATTTAGTGTTAGACAACTTATATATATATATATATATATATATATATATATATATATATAAATACTCGGGTCAGGCCTAATTTTTTTTACCTAGTCTAAGTTAAGTCCTAGATTTTGTCGAGTGTCAAAGCTTGAGCCCAAGTCCTGTACATGGGCTCAAAGTTTGGGCCCAAGCCCTATAAAAATAGGGTCGGGTTAAGCGGGCTTAGCGGGCCTCCAAACCCATGACCATCCCTAGTTTATATATACACACACATGTACAACAAAAACAAAAGAAATAAGGATAAAAGGAAAATAGTTACCTGAAATGAGATTAGTCAAAGGAGAAGAGAGAGATAGCGCAAAAAGATTGACTATATATCTAATACTAATATAAAAGTGAAGGAGAGATAAATTTTTTAAATTTTTTTGTGAGTTTTTATTTTTTTCATTAATTATTACCACCTCTTCCTAAGTTCTTATGATTTTTTTTTTCTTTTTTCTCTTCTCATCAATAAGCCTCCTTCAAACCTTTTGGAAATTTCACAAAAAAAATATATATATATAATAATATTAAAATCTATAATTATTTTAATTTAAAAAAATAATTATAATTACAAATAGAAAATCCACAAACCTAATGTTTTTTAACCAAGTGAAAGTATTAGTAAATAAAATTTCATATGAAGATTATTTTTATTATAACTAATTATACGTAACTTTATCTGTTCATCTCTATCTCCCTCTCTAACCATTTAATAAAATAAATTTTTCTCTCTCCATCAATTAGTTACATATAACTTTTAAACAATATAAAAAAAAAAAAAAGGACTTATTAGCTGATTTTAAAACTATTATTTATAGAAAATAAAATTTTTTAAAAATCCTCTAGGAAATTATTTACATATTATATACTATTTTTTAAAAAGAAATGTGAGTGATGAACAATAATTATTTCAGAGGTTGACATTGTTTGTTTTTTAGATTACAATTTTATTTTTATTTTTCAGCATTAATTTTTTTTTCATACTTCCATAAGATAAATTAAATATAAAATAAAACGATCAATTAATGTACGTGTAATATTTAAATAAAAAATATATACTGATATAATTTTTTTTAGACTTGCATATTATACGTGTATAAAACTAGTATATAGAGAATTAAGGGGTGACATTCACCGCCATTAATTAATTTTAATAATAATAATTATTATTATTAATTATTATTTTATGATCACATGCCATCCTTTGGTGGCTCAACATGGTAAGGACACCTTTGTGTCCTTGTCTCCCATATATTTTATTTTTACTATTATTATTTTTTTTTACACAAATAACCCCTAAACTCAATAAAAATATCAATTATGTTTCAAAAATTTTAAAAAATATATATTTCAAATAGCATAAAAATCCTTATTAATCCTCAAAGTTCTTGAAACTATTTTTTTTTTAAATACCAAAAGAACCCCAAAAATTTTAAAGTAAAATTTAAAATAACACCCTAGACCCAGATATTTTTTAAATGTTACAAGATGCACTTAAAAATATGCACAATTAAGATCGAGTTTTACAGTTAATATTGCAATTGTATTCTCACTATATTGCCAGTATGTGTTGTTGTAGTAAAATTCTTTACTATTAAAATCGTTTCCGCTATTTAAGATCATCTGATCTTCAGGTTTGTTATTAGGCGATCTTCTAGTTAGCGACGCACGGTCTGTTTTCCAGCCTCAAAAGACTTGGCTCTTAACCCATTGCGCGGGCTTACAAAAAAATTATAATAAATTTTTAATATTAAAACATGAAATACATATTATTTAGTTACTTTGTTAGCAATTTTCGAGAGCGGATGCTTAAATTTATTGAGTAATGTTATTTTATAAATACCAAAAATAAATATACTATTAAATATTACATAAATAATCATAAAAAGTAAAATAATATTTTTACAAATAAATTTTTACTAATATATTATAAAATAATAAATAAATAACCATAAATTAAAATTTAATTTTATCAATTTTTACAAGTTTAACAAATTCTATTTTTAATTAATTTATATTGAAGATATTTTTCAATCTCACTTATTTTTTAAATAATTTAAAATGTGGATCAAAAAATTTAATCATATATTTGTGTATTAATTAAAAAAAAATTAAATTAACTAAAAAAAAATAGAGTGAGATCATTCATTATTTGATATATAAAAAATAAAAATAAATATATAAAAATTCACCAAAATTTTTGAAAAAAGTCATTCTTCAACCTGTTAAAATATTAATATTACATAATAAGTAAAAAATAAAAAACCATTATTTATTTATATTTATTTATGTTTGTTTTATTTTTTATTTTATTTTTTTGAAAATTGAGATCTATTTAACAAAAATGGACGGCTGAGATCGTTTGATGAAATTTTAACTCCCGCCAAACCCTAGTTCCCCCCTCCCTCTCTCTCTCTCTGGTGTATACACGATTCTACTCCCTCATCTTCGCAGAGATCAACCCGCCGTCGCCTCTCGCCGCCATAGCCGCCGCGACGCTGCTCATCCAGGTCCCTCTCTCTTTCTCACCATTCTTCCCTCTATATTTCCATGCTCTGTTTTTACTTCTTAACTATTACTATCTGATGCTACCGTAGTGATTTGGTTTGCGTATCCAGCTACCCTAGATTGCTCGCCTCACAGAGAGATGCCTCACGAGAAGAGGAAAAATAGAGACGAGAACAGGTCCAAAAAAGAAGTTGGCAATAAGAAGAGGAAGAACCTAAATCGGAGAACCCTAGATAAAGGAAAAACCAATTCAAAGAAGCAATACAGGGATGGAGAAAGAAGGAAGAAGTCAGGGCCTCGATTGCCAATGGCGATGCAGAAGGAGCTCGGTCTCTTAAACACTACTGAACCTGAAGAGATCGATTCCGACGAAGCCAACGAGGTTTATGAGTACGAAGAAGCAATTCCTGAGGAAGAATCTCGGAAGAATCGGCGTTTTGATCCAGTAGATAACTTTGAATACGAGCTTCCCAAGGAATTTGAGGTTTGAGTTCCTCTCTGACCTCATAAATTGCTAATGATGGAAACACATTACACATTTTTCTTAGAGAACCAATTTATTTATTTTTTTAGTATATTTTTTGATGAACTTGCTTCACGTTAAGCATTCACATGCTCAATCTATTGTTTATCATATACATGTACATTTGTATTGTGTTTATTGATGTAGGATGAAAATGTTGCATCGGATGAAGATGGTGACGATGATAAAGATGAAGAGAATGATGATAGAAACCATGCAAGGATGCTGCAAGAAATTACCGGACTTCCCTCTGATGCTTTTGAAGGTAATTTAGGATGCATTTTGAATAATGATCAGGGACTGGTATTGTTTGGTGGTTTTTGGTTAATGTTTCTACTTCCAATAAACTGGTATGGGAATTCTGTTTCCGTTTTGGAGTATTCTAGGAATAGAAACATGTTTGATAATGACTATTGTCTTGAAATTGTTTCTTTTAATTTATGAGAATAGAAGCAAGGAAACACGGTTGGTTGCTACTTTTTTTTTTCCTATAAATGTACGACAATAAATATATATATTTCTTAGTCAGCAGGGTGGTGGTGGGCATTGTTTTGTGGGAGTGAATAGGAATTAACATTTTTTTTATTTCTCAGATTCTTAAAGAATTCAGTAAATACTCTCAAAATTTTGGGAACAGAAACGTATTTGCCAAACGTGTTTCTATACATTAATTCCAAAATTTTGGGAGCGAAATAAGAAATTAGGGAACGGAAATAGTAACCAAACGGGGCCTTAATGCCCTCTAAATTACTACGCAACTCACTTTTCAATCATCTTTATGCCTTATATTGGTTTGTTTTGGGGTTCTTTTTTGGGTTGTTTGCATTTTTTTTGAATCAATTATATATGTAGTGCAGTTGAATCCGATTGAGTCGAACTCATTTACAATTATATTTTACTTGTTTATAGCAAGATATAAGTGTATTATTTCACTTGTTTGTAGCAAAATAAAGGTGTATCCTATCATGTAGCAATATCTCCTGTTTTGATGTCAAGAACTAAGAATGCTTCCTAAATAATTTTTTTTTTTAATTCATCGCAAGGCAAGAGGAAGAACGATGTTGTCATATACGAGGCATATCCAGAGTCTGAATTTAATCCTACCCGTGATATTTTGGATGGTAATGGCCGTATTAGCGTTCAGGACCTTCTTGACCCTCTTCATGGAAAGCCGGGGTTCAGCAAACTTAGAAAGAGCATACAGAAAGTGGAGAAAAAATCTATGGCCATTCAAGTGCCTCTACCAAAACCAGATCAAGAGAGATTGGAAAGGAGGGTAGCGTATGAACAATCTAAGAAGGACATCACTAAATGGGAACCCTTGGTTAAAAGGAACAGAGAGGCGTCTACTATTTATTTTGATGAAAACATAAACTTAGGTTTTTCCACGGTGGGGGCAATAGCTTCAGAATTTCAACCTAGGACTGATTTTGAGAAGAAAATTGCGTCTTTGGTCAACAACAATGAACTTGTTGAAGCTCACAAGCAAGATGGTGCCAGGCTACTTGAAATGAACGAGGTAAGAAAGTTTTCTAGTTTGTCAACAATTAATGTTTCTCAGTATTTCGATGAACTAGGAATTCCCTGTGCCTAAAGGGAGTATATTGATTTTCTAATTTATAAGCGTAAAAAGATAGTAAATAATGAAAAAAAAATGGCCAATTAAATACAAATGTGAAACTCAAAGGATACAAAATATAATTTAATTTATGCGTCTTAGAAGTGGGGGTGTGAAATTTTTGGACAGGAGATTCCGTCTTCCTCCCTCCCCCCCAACCCCCCCCCCCCCCCCCCAAAAGAAAAGAAAAGAATTTTCATAATCTAATCTAATCTCATCCATCATTTCCTTTCAAATCAATCCCGACCCAACGAAAATACATTTTAAAAAACCGTCCTAAATTCTTAATTTATTATATGGATGTTAACATCTGTGTGATGCTTGCAGGTATCTATTGAAGATGTGAAGGATCGCCAGAACCGTCTTGCTAAAATGCGTAGCCTTCTTTTTCGTCATGAAATGAAGGCAAAACGCATAAAAAAGATAAAGTCAAAAACATATCACCGTTTATTGAAGAAGGATAAACTGAAAGGAGCAACTGCTGAAATGGCCATGGATCCAGAAGCTGCTAAAGAAATTGCAAGGAAGCAAGAGTTCAAAAGAGCTGAGGTGATTAGTGGATTCACATTTGTTATTACAGCTTTCTGATTCACATAGCTGTTATTGTTGTTGTATTAGTAGTAGTCAAAACAATATTTTTTTTCCCTTCTCAATTATCACAGGAACGAATGAGGCTGAAGCATAAAAATCAGTCCAAATGGGCCAAGCGCATTTTAAAACGTGGTTTGGATGTCCAAGACGAAGGGACCCGGGCAGCTTTAACCGAACAACTTCATGAACATGCTCTTCTAACTCGAAAAATAAATACCATGAAGGATAGCAGCAGCAGCGATGACAGCAGCGATGAGGATGACATTGATGAAGCTTCAGCTGGTTCGGACCATGATGCTGCTTCAAGATTGTTGGAGAAAGCAAAACAGAAGACACTCGACGTGTTAGAAGACGATGATGAAGTGAATACAGCAGGAGTGCTTTCTTTACCTTTCATGGTAAACCTTAATTCCTTTTCCTTTTGCATAAATAAGTGCATATTTGATTCTCTACAAATTGGATGAGAATTCAAAACCGAAAATTGAGGACTACGAACAGATTAAAAAGCGCATATTTTTTGGCTGCCCTATAGGTGCGCGGGTTGAAAAAGAGAAAAGAGGAAGCTGATGAAGAAGCTAAAGCTGCTATCCAAGAGTTTGAGTCTTCACTGAAACAGCTGCAGGACAAGGGCGACGTACAAACTCAAAAAAATGGTATTTCAAGTGGTAGAAGGGTTTTTGGTGCTCAAAAGAAGCAAGTTCAAGAATCAAGCGATAAGATCAAAATTGATAATTATTATGGTAATAGTGATAGTGAAGATGACTTTGAATCCAAAGAGGATACTGATGTTAGACAAGGCAAAACTAGTTATTCGCATAAAGATGTTAACATTGACCCCGATATACTTCGTGAAGCGTCCGAGATTGGTCATGATCATCTGTTTAAGGTAATAAAATCTCTTCTATTTTTTGGTCACTGTTTTCTAGTTGTCTTTCGTTGTTGGAGTGATCGATGTTATATTTTCCTGGTGTAGAGTTTTGATGATATTGTACAAAACCCTGGGACCAAGACAACATATGAAGTTTCTTTGTTTGCATCCAACTCCGGGAAAAAGGTTAGCCCGTTTTTCTTATAATATACAAATATACATATATGTGTATATATATTTCTTGAGCCTGAAAAACTTTACCTTTTATTCTAATATTCCCTTTTTTCATCACAAATAGAAGAATAATACACCAGGAGAAAATAACGAGGGGATGAAAGTTGAAAATGAAAAAGATTCGGGCATCGAAAACACTACAGCAGTTGCCAAATCTGATATGTATGATCAGGAAACAGAGGTACATGTTTTTTCTCACTGTGAAACTGTTTTCTTCTGATTAATCACCTCTCTTACCTTTTTTCGGGGTTCTTATTATATAGAAATTGTGAATTTTCAAAACATTTTGAAAGTTTTCGTGTCCTATTTATAAAATTTATTTTTTAGTTTTTGGTTAAATTTTAGTTAACGTGATGTCAAATATAAATTCAACATGAGCTATTGAATTTCACATTGATATTGGACCCCGTGATATCCGTTCGCAACGGTTTGTCAAAGTCCACTCTGCACGGGAGGGGGCGTGTTGAGTCTTACATTGCTTGTGTTATCTGATCTTGAGCTATATATAAGTTTAGGGGTAATCCTCCTCTTACATTGCGTCTTTTGAGAGCGAGTAAGGCCCCTTGGTTTTCTTACACCAACTGATGTCAACTCGATAGATTCAATCTAGTTGATGGTAATTGATGGGCTAAAAAATAAAAAAAAATAAAAAAACTGAGAAAAAAAAGGTATGAGTGACTTATTTCGAGGACAATCTAATAATTTTTCCTACTTGTTACTTTTTTTAAAAAAAATAATTCCTATGAAGGAAGTCGATGGGGATAGTGATTCCGATAGTGAAGGACACATGGTGGATGGGATTTTATCAGCTGGAGGTAAGTCGAGTTATGAACTCCCATCTCAAGATGAACTCATTCGCCGTGCTTTTGCTGGAGATGATGTTGAAGACGACTTCGAGAAGGATAAACAGAGTATTTTGACTGAGGAAAATCCGGATCCTGAAAAGCCCGTTTTACTCCCGGGCTGGGGTCAATGGACTCACATACAAAAGAAGGGGTTACCTTCTTGGATGGTGGAAGAACATGAAAATGCCAAAAAGAAGAGGGAAGAAGCCCTAAAGAAAAGGAAGGATGCACAGCTCAAACATGTGATCATCTCTGAAAAATTGGATAAAAAGGTTAGTATAAGTAGTCTAGATTTCATAGCTGTTCTTGCATGATTGAATGGTTGTTTCGCTCATGATTTTTAACATGCGATTATTCACGGTGAAGATTAGCTTCGCGAGGACTTGAAACAGAAACAAAAACTTAAAAAAAGGAAAAACAGATATTTGCCTTCTTTTTTTTTTCTTTTTTCTTTTTCTTTTTTAATTCCAGAGATTTAAGAAACAAATTTCGAGGATGAACTGAAAATAGATTCATATCTTTGGTCGACATTTGGTTAGTGTTTCTGCTTTTCTATTTTTACTTCCAACAAACTGAGATAAGAATTATGTTTCCATTCTAGATTATAATAAAAACATGTTTGGTAATGACAATTGTCATGAAATTATTTCTTTTAATTTATGAGAATAGAAACAAAAAACATGTTTGGTTGCAACTTTTGTTCTTTTTTTGTTTTTGTTTTCTTTAAATGTATGGTGGCCGGCAGGTGGTGGTGGGGGTAATATTGTGGGAGCGAATATGAATTAATATATTTTTTTTCTTAGATTCTTAAGGAATTTAGGAAATACTTCCGAGAACAGCAATGTGTTTACTAAACGCGATTCTGTACATTAATTACAATAAATTGGGAGCAGGAACAAAAATCAGGGAACGGAAACAATAACCAAATGGGGAACGTAAAACAATAACCAAACGTCACCATAAAATAGGTCTGTATTTAGAATATTGTTATTTTTCTTTCAAATTTTACTAAAAGAATACATTTTTATTTTTTGCAGGCTGAAAAGCTACACACAAAGACATTGCCTTATCCATTCACATCGAATGAAGTTTTCGAACAAAGCATTCGGATGCCCATCGGTCCTGAATTCAACCCCGTGACTGCTGTTGGAGCTCTTAATCGTCCTGAAGTACGTTTTTTCCTTAAGAAACACTCAAATATATATGTATATATATATATAAATATGTAGATGTGAGTGCTATGTATACACACACGTCATAGAAACACTCCGAATATATACATATCTCATATTTTCATATATACATCTATGAAAAAGCTACATACATTCATTCATATACATACACACACACATAATATGTATACACACACACTTATATATATATGTCATATTTTCATATATACATCTACGAAAAAGCTACGGACAATAATATACATATACACACACATATATACTCACACATGTATATATATGTCATAGAAACACTCAAAGAGAAACCCTCGGAATATATATATAAGGTCGTATTCGAACATCCAAATAAAGAAATAATTTCATTGGCCCTAAGAGATTAAGGGCACTCATATTATCAAAAACCCTAATGGTAACCAAATCAGGAATTCCGACTTTCGTCCTTAGGTGTCAAAGACGTAAATTTTACTTTATCCCCTGTCAAGTGTTGAGAATAGCCACTTCCTAGGAACAATTTGACCTTGTTCATAGATGCTTATTAGATTAACCTGTGAGGAACACCTCAAAAAGTTCTTAGATGGTATCCAATCTATGTGAGTCCGATTTTGTTAGTTGGAGCCTTCTTTGTTTGTTTAGAAACCCATACCTACTTTTCTTTATATCCTGATTGTGTATATATATATGTATGAGAAAGCTACATGTATATATACACACGCATATATAGTTCTTTCTTTGCAATTAAAAGTGATGTTCGGAATATCAAAATTCATTGCAGGTTGTGAAGAAAGCCGGTGTTATCATAAAGCCGATCGAGTATAAAGACATAAATCCACATGATAGAACGGAGGAACAAAAGCATGGAAAGAAACAGAAGAAAAATACTGGCAAATCTATGCATAAAAATAGCAGAAAAGGTAACAAAAAATGACACAAAAACACTTTTTTTTTTTTCCTCTATAAAGATGAGTTTACATCCAATTTTGTTCCATAATTATGTTTTTAAGTTGTAAGTATTGCTGCAAATCGGTAATTATGTATTGATTTAACGTTATTGAAAATGGTTTTGCTTAAATAAATTCGATTTTTTTTTTTACCACATTTGGTAAAATATTTAGAGCTCTTCAAATCCTTCTTCGTCCGCGTCTTCCTCAATCCGTTGAAATTCTTTTCTCCAGAATTCCATCTGTTCAAATTTGAAATTTCAGATAATTGTAAAAAATTCTGATTAGGGAAATTTGACATGCATCACAGTTATTTGGGCATGTTCAGCTGAGTTTTCAAAGAAAATTTTTAAGCAAAAAATTGTTTGGTTTAAGATCAGAAAAGTTTGGTCCTGTTTGGTTACTGTTTCTGCTCCCTTATTTCTGTTCCCACTCTTAAAATTTTGGATTAATGTATAAAAACACGTTTCTATTATAAAATTGTGGAAGTATTTCTTGAATTCTTTAAGAATTAAGATAAAAAAAAACTTGGTCCCATTTGGTTACTGTTTTTGTTCTGTGATTTTTGTATCCACTCCTAAAATTTTGGGATTAATGTATGGAAATGCATTTGGTAAACACATTTTTATTCCCAAAATTTTAAGAGTATTTTGGAAGTGTTTCTTGAATTCTTTTAAGAATCTGAGAAACAAAAAAATGTTGATTCCTATTTACTCTCACAAAACTATTTCCACTACCAGCTCATGCCGGCTGGGAAATATGTATATTATGATACATTTAAAGGAAAAAAAGCATAAATGTTGCAATCAAATATGTTTCTTTGTTTATGTTCTTATAAATTAAAAGAAAAAAAAATTAGACAATAGTCTTTACAAAACATGTTTTTATTTCCAGAATATTTCAGAACAGAAATAGAATTTCTATCCCAATCAATTGGAAGTAGAAACAGAAAAGCAAAAACACTAAGGCCCCGTTTGGTAACCATTCCCATCCCATTCCATTCCCAGATTTTTGGGAATTCTGTTTGGGAATAGCGTTTGGTAATTTTTGTTTCCGTTTCCATTTCATTCCCATTTGAGAATTGTGCCCACTTTTTTCTTAAGAAATGAGAAACAAAAAAAAGTTGTTTCTCATTATTCCCATTCCATTCCCAAAACCCATGATCACTATTCACCAACCGGCCGACCACTGGCCGTCGGCCGCCGGCGGTCACCGTCCGGCCGGAATTTTTCCGGCAACTTCCGGCAGTCGCCGGCGACGGCGCCACCGCCGTCCGGTCATCGCCGGCGGGGACACCGCCGTCTCCGACGCCGGAGAACCGTCGCCGGCCGTTGCCGGCCGGCCGGCGACGGCGCCGCCGGAGTACCGCCGCCGGCCGACCAAAACTGAAAAGAGAAAAAAAAAAAAAAAAAAAAAGATTTTAGGATAAAATCGTTACCAAACACAATTCCCTTCCCAAAACAAAAAAAAAATTATCGTTACCAAACGCAATTCTACTCCCAAAAAGAAAACAAAATTCCCATCCCATCCCATCCCACTGTTGGAATTGAAACAGAAACGGTTACCAAACGCCACCTAATCAAATGCCACCTTAAAAAATGTTTATTGGTAATATGTTAAAATTTTGAAAGGTAAAAGTGACGTGATTGATTGAACCATGTTGAAAAGGGGACATTTGTTTTGTGAACGAGTTGTAACCGAAAAATATATATATATATATATGAAAAAAATTAAAATTAAATTTATAAAATAATAAAATTTAATATTAAAAGGTGGTGAGGTGATAAGTCATTAAGAGAATTGTTTTGTAAAAATGATTTTGTGTTTTGTTGTTAAAAGAAAAAAAATAGTAAACTAAAAATGCTATAGTATTTTGAGTTTTTAAAAACTGAAAATACTATTTTTAATTCTCAACCAAACAGCCCCTTAAAACCCAAAATTAAAAACCCGAAATCTAACCTGATCATCAGAAAATCTGAGATGTTCTGAGACAAAGAGGATGTTCTTGTAATCTTCAGACATTGTTCTCTCTTTCCCTAGCTTCCTTGCTACTTCATTGTACCCAATCATGTCCACCCGGAAACCCTTGTTCATGAAAATGGTCTCCACCCTACTCTTTATAGACAAGGAAATAGATGGTGTTTGTTTCAAAAAAATTATTTAAAAAAAAAGAGTGTAAATGACACTGTTTGATTGAGTTGCACACTCCAACTGTAACGATTATATTTTCTATCAAAGTCAATGGTCACTCAAAAAGTCAAAATTAATAAATTATTTAGTATTAATTTACAGTTATATCACCAGTCGGTTGGGTCGCATAATTTTATTTTTTACTTTTTTTTTTGGGATCGGGTATATGGGTATTTGTCATATTGGAAAACTCTGTTGATTATGTAACATTGCACCTAAGTCTAAATTATAGGGGGTAAAAGGGTGGGGGGCAAGTGAATGGCACTTTGTCCCTATAGTTTGACTGATTTGCACACTTCACTGTGGTATTTTTGTAAACACTTACTCTCCCTTTAGTTCAGAACAAATTGTAAATGTTATGTCTTCTGTTAAAATTAATGATCAAACCTCAAAAAATTAAAATTAAAAATAATTTAACATTAATCCACAGTTATATCTAAGGTTGGGTTGGGTCCAATAATTATTTTTTCTATTTTTTGGGGGGTTTGGTATAAGAATAAATTTATCATTTTAAAAAATTATATTAACTATTTAACCGTTACACTTAAATCTGAATTATATAGGGTAAGTGATGACGAAAATTAGTTGAACTATAGGTGTGAAAATGCCACCAATCAAAAAAATCAAAAAAATAAAAATAAAAAGACTATAACTTGATCACAAACCTCAGTTTCTGCTAGCTGAACAGGCAATTCTCCCAAGAAAAAGCTTCCTTTGGTTGCTAAATTGCTGACAGTCAATAAAATCTCTTCAAATCTCGCCAAAGACATCACAGGCAGTCCCTATAAAAGACGGACCAAGTTATTTGCTACCAAGTAAAATCACTCATTTCTTGGTGAAAAAAAGAATAAAAATCTCAAGTGATTGTGATCCGATAATGAAGAAGTTCAATCACCTGGAAGACCCATGAACTTGGCCGGTTGCCGTTGAATCCTTTACTATGCAACAATTGTTGTATGTCGAACGACTCCATTGGAACATGAATAAGCAAGCAGCCTCTTGGAATCTTAGCCCTGACATCTTTTTTTTTTTTTTCAAGACAAAATACAAGTTAGGGCATGCTGATTGCTTATCATGATGACCGTAGAAATGCATATAAGGGAGAAATTTAGATGCTAAAAAAAAAAAAACCTTGTGGGAAGTCTAATTCGTGCATCCCGAGTATAGCGGAAGGTACTAGAAGTGAATGTTCAAGACAAATCCGCATATCAATTTTTTTTTTTTTTTTTTCCTATAATTTTATAAAAATGTCTTCAATGGTGTCCGTCCTTTATTTCATGTCAAATGAAACACAACATGAATAGTTTTTTTTTTTTTCATGATTTTCTAGATGGGTTTTCTTTGAACAATGTGATTATGGAGTAGTAAGCTCCCTTCTGATCTTTTGGAGTAGTTTTTTTTTGTTTTTTCATGATTTTCTAGATGGGTTTTTCTATGAACAATGTGATTATGGAGTAGGTGGCTCCATTCCGAGCTTTTCGAGTAGTTTTTTTTGTGGAAGAAGTTGGTGGTCAAGATGTATTTCTATGAACAATGTGATTATGGAGTAGTAAGCTCCATTCCGAGCTTTTCGAGTAGTTTTTTTTGTGGAAGAAGTTGGTGGTCAAGTTATAACTATAAGGGAAAATCTCACCTCACGAGCTAATTTTTGGGTGAGAGAGGTTCAAGATCACTCTACACGGATATCAGAGCACAAGTTACAACAATTCTAACTCAATAGTCACAAAGGGAGAGACTGATCAAGAGTTAGCCGACCAAAAGCATGATGTGTGAGGGGAGATTATTGGGTTTATCCCACATCGAATGTGGAAGAGACTAGTGATCAAATTATAAGTGTGAGATAAAGTCTCACCTCATGCGCTAACTTTCAGGGTGAGAGAGGTCAAAGACCACCCTACAGTTTTCTATAAACAATGTGGTTATAGAGTAGCAGCTCCGTGATAAGCTTAGAAAATTTTAGGCAGTGTTTGGTTTCATGACACTGAAGCCATGAAAAAATTGGAAATGAATGCATGTAATTCCGTTTTACCAAACGCTGCTTACGAGCAACGTATTTGGTGAAAATGTGCGCACCTTGGAGCTTCTGAGCAGTTCTTCTGAATAATCTTTCCGGGGATATGTCAAAGATCATGGTTGAAGTTGGCCAATTGAGCCGATAAGGTCGAGTATCCATTCCATCTGTTAACAAAACAACCTGTAAGGCATAAGTCCACAAGTTTTTAAACATCAAAGCACACACAAACACACACACTATGATCATATTATGTTTTGATAGTTTACCTGTTTGAATCCATCGATTTTGTTCAATGTATGGAGCAACTCATCATCGATGAACTTAGTTGCAACACAGTAGTTGTGTATGTAGTTGTGATTCATATCCATCACAATATCAGGAGGAACAAAGCAACCGGCATATGGATCAATGAAAAGAGGTTCTGCAGATTCAAGAATCCATGAGTATACACACACGCACGCGCAATTTCAAAATTCAAATTCAAATTCAAATCAAAATCCAAATCCATGTTGTATGAGCTTACTGTGTATATACACATGTTTAACTATAGTCCATAATCCATGAGCATAAGCCCCGCGCACGCACACATCGTGAGTGTTTTGAAGCTCAACTGGGCCATTCTCAGTAGAAAAGACGTATAGAAATCCGAAGCTTAATTGGGCCATTCTCAGTAGAAAAGACATGTAGAAATCCAATAGACCTAACTTGCTCTCAAAAGACGCCAGAAGGATTATTCCTAGATTTATATATAGCTCAGGGTCAAGTAGCACAAGCGCTGTGGGATTCAACACGCCCCTCGCGACTTTGAAAAACCACTGCGAATGGATATCGGGGGCCCACCATTGATATGGTATTCAACACATCCAACATTATACAAAAGTTTGGCTCTGATATCATATAGAAATTCAATAGGCCTAACTAACTCTTAAAAGACTTCTTGAAAGAGGATGATTACTCCTAAACTTATATATTATAGTTCAAAATCAGGTAACATGAGCGATGTGGATTCAACAAGATAGGCTAGTGTGGGTGTACTCATCTCAAAAACAAGATTTCAAAATTCAAATTCATATCCAAATCCAAATACAAATCAATAATCTATGTTGTATGAGCTTGGTGTACATATACAAACGTTCAACCTTCAATTCAGGAGATAGTAACTAAATTATTGATGTAGAGAATACCAATTTGATTCAGATAGACCGTCAATTGTTCGTGAAAATGCATGAATGCTCAATTTTGCATAATCAAGAATATATATGAGTATAGAAACAAACACACACACACACACATATAAACACTCTGTGTTTTGTAGCTCAATTGGTACTCATCTAAAAAAACACGATTTCGAAATTCAAATTCAAATCCAAATCCAAATCCAAATCGATAATCTATGTTGTATGAGCTTACTGTATATATACATTTGTTCAACCTTTAATTCAAGAACAGAACGAAATTCTGGCATAATAACTAATCTATGGAGAATAAGAACTTGATTCCGATGGACCGTCAACTGTTCGTGAAAATGCCTGAATGCTATATTTTGACGGACAACAATCAATATATGGAAATCACAAAGAAAGAGAGATGAATTTTGCCTGGACGACGACTCTCCCTGAAACGAAGAGAGGCTCGAGCAATTGCTTCCTGAAACAATGGATCGTCTTCTTGTTCTTCGCCGTTGAGATTGAACTTAGCTCTTAAGACGCCGCGACTGATTTTGTTGTTTGAAGCGCGAAACAGCGATGGACGCCGGATAGCATCCGTCCCCGGCGTTACGAACAGCGCCGGCGCCGTACATGCCATGTCGTCGACCTCCGTCGTAGCTTGCTAGCTGCTACTACTCCTCCTCCTCCTCTAACGGAAGACTTTCTTAGATTGGCCAAATGGATATTTCCAATTGAACACCCCCATTTTTTGCAATGACTACTTTTGAAAAATTAATTTTTTTCCGTTTAAATTAACGAAATATCTTTAAAAATGAGTGGAGCTAAGAGTTATATACTAAAGCGTTTACGCCGCCCATTCTTGCTATCACCAGCTTGACAAGAACTCGAAACTGCTCGTCCAGTTTCGAGACCTGAGCTACCCACCACCTTTAGAGGGCTTCTGCCAATTGGACACTTTAGAACTTTTCGCTTCACTTCCTGGCAGAGAACTCAATTGGTTTCTTATTGGGAGTTTTGGCTGAATTAGACATAATTATCCTTTTATATTTTTTAAAAATTAAATTAAAATTAAAATAAATGAGTAATTTTATCTATTTCATCAAACAATTAGATAGAAAATTTAATTCCGTTCATTTTTAAGTATATTCCATTAATTTGAACAGGAAAAAAATAATTTCTCACTTTGTACAAAAAATAGAAGTAAAGTAGAGGGGGTAAAATGCAATTTATCCAAAATAAAATAAAATTGAGTAATAAAAAAATTGGTCTCTAAATTTTTACAATTCACTATTCAACTTAATAAAATAATTTTTTAAAAAATTCAATAATTTTATCAAAAGTTATTACACTACGTAAAAATTACTGTAATTTTTTACATAAAAATTTATAATGATTTACAAGTAGTAGAGCAACTTTAGACTTCTGAAAAAATTACTATAGCAAGTGGACTGCATAAATACATTTTTATTTTTATTTTTATTTTTTAAAGTTTAAAAATGGTTCCTCTAAAAAAATTACCAGAAATTCAATAACATCCATAATAATATTGATCAAATATAAAAATTAAACACAATTACAAAAAATAAAAATAAAATTACAGATTAATATGATAAAAATAAAGTATGAATGTGTAAAATACCTATTTTACAATCCAACTTGAGTTGGTCTACCAAAAATACACTCAATTTCTTTCCCTTCAAATGGCTTTTTCCTGTGTGAATATCTATAATAATACTATATAAATATATATAATACAAATTTCCCTAAATAAAAAAGTTTTTTTTTGTGAATAGTTGAAGAAATTAAAATTTTAGCCAATGCAGTACACCTACTACAATAATTTTCTACAAGCCTAAAATTAATGTCTAAAATCCAAAAGTTATTGAAATACATAAAAGTTAATGAAAAAATTACAATATTTTTTTATGTATTTCAATAACTTTGAACTTTTTTTTTTTTATGTATTTCAATAACTTTGAATTTCTTAAAAAATTACTGTAGCACAAACTAAAATTTTAATTTCGTGGACGCTTCACCAAAACCCCCTTAAAAAACCTCAAATAATGCCGGAAACTCTGAGGGAGGACAAGACGACGAAAGTGATCCAGAGAAACATGAAGTAAACCGAGGTTGTCCAAGCCCATATCTTGGGGCCACCGAGCTCTGCCCCCAACGTAAGACGTCGGAGAACGAGAACGGCGATACAGCCGACGGAGGTGGTGAAGAAAACGAGCAAAGAGAAACTAAGCCCGCCAGCGTTTTGAATCCGGAGGGGCTCCCTGTAGGCTATGAAGTTGTAGGCGGTGTCGATCAGCCATGGAATTCCTATGCCCACATATATGTTTACCGAGTTACTGCAAGGAAAAACAATAACTGAGGAACCATTTAGGGCCTTTTCGGTTAGTGTTTATGTTCCCAGATTTTCTGTTTCTGTTCCGAGAAAACATGGACACTTTGGAAAACTACAGGGAACAAAAATGTAATTCACCCCAACCCTTAATTCTGCGGTGTTTTGACACTTTGCACCCCTAAAGTTTGACCATAATATCACGTTGATCCCTATAGTTGCAATTTGAACACATTACACACTGAGGTTCTGTAATCTTCCCACTTCAGTCCAAATCAATAACTTCATTACAATTTTGGATGACAAGTTGTCAACTTCCGTTCACCCAACTCTTTTTAGGGGACTTCACAGGTATTTTCAATCTCTTTCTTTCCCCCTTATAAATTTTCCAAAAAAAGACCATCTACATGTATATGTTATGTTATATATTATATTTCTTATTTGGGTAGGAACGGGATGGGAGGAGGAGACTGGAATCGTCTATAAGACCTCTTAAAAGTAGAGGTGTGCATGGCAGACTATTTTTTGCCGAAAATTGCAATGGAAATAATGAATTGGACTGTAGTGTGATGATTAAGAAACTTCAAGGTAACTATGTTCAAATTGAAACCATGAGGACCAAAGTGAAATTTTGGTCAAACTTCAGGGGGTATAAAGTGTCAACACCCCTAATTTTGCCGAGTTTCCAACTTCACTCCTTGGTAAATAGCCAGAGAAATATACCTCTTTTTTCAACTGAAGTGAGAACAGAAACACTAAACAAACGGCGTCGGAGTTACTGTTCCCAGATTTTTTGTTTTTGTTCTCAGAAAACTGGGAACAGAAACAGAAGTACGAGAAAATCGTATTAGCACCTGCAAGTGATGTTAGCAATGGCAGAGTCAGCTGTTTTCTGGCGTTCAGCAGCAATCTTGCTTGCCACTAAATCCGGCCACGAGGTTCCACTTGCCAATGCAGTAAATGCTATAACATATGCATTTATTCCTGAAAACCAAAGAACAGAGAACATTTTTACATATCATGTTTACATGCATAAGAACAACACTAGAAAGCAGAAGGTATTTGAAGAATTAAGGTGTTTTGACACTTTGCACCCCCGAAGTTTGACCATTATTTCAGTTTTAGCCCTTGTAGTTTCAATTTGAACGCGTGACACCCTGAAGTTTTGTAATGATCAGTCTAAATCAATAACCTCCTATGCAGCCAACTATTTTTAAGAGGACCTTCTAGGCATTTCCATACTCTTCTTTTGCCCTTTACAATTTTTCTATAAAAAAGCCCGTATATATGTATATTTTTTAGTATTTGGACAAGAAGAAAAACGGGTAAGAGAAAAGAAAAAGGCGGAAAATACTCATAAAACCCCTTAAAGACAATCACATTCGTGGTAGGTGACTATTTTCCATCAAAAATTGTAATGGGGACAATGATTTGTGTAGGACCTCAAGCGTACAATTCACCCTAACCTTATAATGCATTCAGCAACACACAAGTGCCCACAACATTTGACTATGACTCGACCCATCCCCCAAGCTTCTGTCACGGGACAATCGCTGCCAAAACCTAGCCAATAATCTCCCCCTCCAATTGCTCCCGTTGGGAATTGAACCTATGACCCTGACTCTAATACCACTTGTAAGACCTCAAGCACTACCACTCATCCTAAAACCAATTGGTGTTAGAAAAGGCGCATACCCTACCCTTATAGTGCGTTCAACAACACACACAAGCGCCCACGGCATTCGACTGTGACTCGACCCATACCCCGGGCCTCCGCCACGGGATAATTGCTGTCAAAACCTGACGAACAACTTGTATTGTAGTGGGATGATTAAGAAACTTTGAGGTGCTACATTTTCAAATTTAAACTACGGCATCCCAAAGTGAGATTTTGATCAAACTTTAGGGGGGTACAAAGTGTCAAAAAACCCAAGAACAAATTTGATTCAGGAAATTTGGCAATTCCCTTCTTCAGAACTTGAATCAAATTCATTCTTCAAAATTTATCATTCAAACACAGCCTAAGCTTTTACCTGTGACGCAGCTTATTAGATCTGTAAGCCTTGTTACTACATAAGCTATTCCGCTGATGAAGATCAGGGAGCAAATGAAAGCAATCCAGCCATGGGCAATCTGATATGGAGGCACAAAAGCAAATAGGAGTCTCCATGGTGCAAGGAGTGATTGCCAGAGTACTTTAGCAATCAGCATCCATGTATTTTCCAATTTTTTCGATTCCGGGCTTTCTAGCTGTCGGAAGAAGAAATCCATTAAAAAAGCATGAATGTTTAACAATAACCACTGTTTGGTAACACTTTTTAACTATTTTTTTCTCTTTTAATTTCAAGAGTAGCTTTTGTTTTAGACATAGAAAATGTGCTTTTAAAAATAAAAACGGTAAAAACATTGTTTTCAGTACTTTTCAAAATCATAAAATAGTTTAAGGTGGCGTTTGGTTAGTGGTTTTGTTTCTACTTCCAATAAATTGGGATGGGATGAGAATTCTATTTATATTCTTAATTATTCCAGAAATAAAAACACGTTTGGTAACCAACATTTTCCTAAAATTGTTTCTTTTAATTTATGATAACAGAAACAAGAAACACGTTTAATTACAACATTTATTCTCTTCTTTTTTTCTTTAAATGTATGTTGGCCGGCGTGATGGTGCCGGTGGCCGGTGGGAGATGGTGGGAATAGTTTTGTAGAAGTGAATAGGAATCAACATTTTTTGTTTCTCAGATTTTAAAGAATTCAGAAAATACTCCTAAGTTACTCTAAAACATTTGGGAACAGAAACGTGTTTACCAAACGAGTTTCTGTACATTAATCCCAAAATTTTGGAAGTGGAAACAGGAAACAGAAACAGTAACCAAACGGGGCCTAAGAGACTGATGGATTAGCATTTGACAAATGTTCTCAACAAATTAAGAAATTCTATTGGATTAAGAGATCTTTTATATGGATAATACTAACAAATTATCTCTATGTCATGAAACACTAAAAGGACTGTTTTCTTCAATTATTTTTTTTAATTATAAAAAGTGTTTTTAAAAATGTTACCAAACAGTGCCAAAATAAAATACATCTACGCAATTTTTTTCCAATAGAATTCCATGCCTTTCATATGCATTCTAAAGAACAAAATCGCACGAACTGGATAATCAATTAAAGCTGCATTTTTTCATAAAAACAGAAAAAACGTTACCATGAGTGCATCCACAAACTGCTGCTTCCAAATTGATAGTACATGAGATTCTTCAACAATGATCTTTTCATAAACAGAGGATTCAGCTACATTAATGCCAGGCAAGTTTTGATACATAGGACCTGCAAATCATGGGTACAATGTTTAATTTTGCAGTATCAAAAACAAATAACGAAATCTCATTTATCCTTATTTTCATTTAACAGATATTTTAATTGTCCGAAAGTCATCTAAGAGTGATATTCTCCATTTCTTTTTCCAGATAAATTCATCTAGTAGAAACCCAATGGGCCTAACTCACTATCAAAAGACGCCTTGTATGAGACTTGTCCTAAGCTTTATATAAAGCTCAGGATCAGGTAACACAAACGATGTGAGATTCAACCGTCCTCTTACACACAAAGTGGATTTTTGACAAACCACTACAATCAGAGATATCTGGGGAAGGGCCCAACATTGATGTGGGATTCAACACGCCCCCTCACGCGCAGAATGGACTTTTTGATAAACCACTACAGATGGATATCTAGGGGGGGCAACATTGATGTGGGATTCAACACATCCAACATCAGACAAGAGCCCCGACTCTGATACCATATAGAAACCCAATGAGCCTCACTCACTCTCAAAAGATGCCTTGTAACATGAGAGTTGCCCTAGGCTTTTATATATAGCTCAGGATTAGGTAACACAAGCGATGCGGGATTCAACAAATTGTATATATTTTCTATGCTATACATGTGAGTTCTTCAAAATTAGGAAAATATATATAGAGAGAGAGAGAGAGAGAAGAACTGAACTGCTTTTATCATCTAAATTTTAGAACAATAATAAACATATAAGGTGACTACATGTACCACTTCTTGAATGTATGGAGAATATATCAACAATTTCTGAGTTTCCTTCTTCGCCAACCTGAAGTATTTCAGAATACCCATTAATGACTGGAGAAACTTCTTCTGGCACCCATTCCTCTGGCCTCTCAGTTCTTTCCCTGGCAATACATTAACATCAGAACACTACCTTGGCATAAAACAAATTCTCTTAAGTAGTGTTTGGTTGCGTGGAATGGAAGCTTTGGAATTAAATTGGAAAATAACCCATTTTCGGGACTTCAATTCCACGCTTCCAAACACTACCTTGGTATTAAACAAATCAGGTCTAGAAAAGGCGACATACAGAGGAAGGGACAAGTACGGCCAACGCTTGTCCTGAGCATAAGCATGTAGTAACAATAACCCAAACTGTAGCACCGTTAAGGAAGCCTCCCACACAGTAACAACGTTTGGACTCCATACCTGGAAATCAAATCAGTAATTTCATGACATGCACAGCCATAGGTAACTTTAGACACCCAATGGGCCTAACACACTCTCAAAATACGTCTTGTAAGGTGAGAATTGCGCTACGCTTTACATATAGTTCAGGATTAGGTAACACAAGCGATATGGGATTCAAAACGCCCCCTCACGCACAAGGTGGACTTTGACAAACCACTGCGAACAGATATTGAGGGAAGGACCCAACATCGCTATGGGATTCAACACGCCCTCTCATGCGCAAGGTGGACTTTTTGACAAACCACTACAAGAGGATATCGGGGAGCCCAATATCAATGTAGAATTCAACGCACCCAACATCATACAAGAGTTCTGGTTCTCATACCATGTAGGCCTAACTCACTCATAAAAAATGTCTTGCAAAATGAGGATTGCCCTTGGCTTTATATATATTTCAGGATCAGGTAACACAAGCGACATAAGATTCAAAAAAAAAACTTCACACGCAGGGTGGACTTTGACAAACCACTGCGAACGAATATCGGGGGAAGGCCCCAACATGACCCCAACATCGATGTGGGAACAATAACAATAATATAGTAAATTCATGGATGAAGATGGTGCAATGGGACAATGATTTTGGGAAATATTTACCTCTAATATAATGTATAACCATATGTAAGCCCAAAAAGACCAAAAAAGCTCTACAAGCCAAACTCCCACGTCTGATATCTTCTTCAATTCCCCCGCTTTAGGGACCACAACACAGACAGCATGAATAGGGAACAGGTCGAATGCAGCCGAACCAACAAGTGTTCCGGGACCCAAACCTATTGATGAAGTTGATATAAGAATATAAGAAGTTCAAATAATTAATCAGAGTGAGGGTTAAATTCAGGCAAATCCCAAGAAAACTAGAGAATGATTTCACATTTGCAAACTCTTGAAGTGATAAAAACAGATGATCTAGCATGATAAAACTCGCAAATCTTCATAAAATGAATTCGTAACATAAACACTGTAGAGACCCCAACAAGCCTAACTCGCTCTCAAAAGACATCTTGTAAGAGGAGGATTACCCTAGGCTTTATATATAGCTCAAGATCAGGTAACACAAGCGATGTAAAATTCAATATGTCCCTTCACGCGTAGGGTGGACTTTGACGAACCACTGCAAACGAATATCGGGGAGCTCAACATCAATGTGGAATTCAACATGTCCCCTCACGCGCAGGGTGCACTTCGACAAACCACTGCGAATGGATATCGGAGGACCAGGCCCAACATTGATATGTGAGATTCAACACACTCAACATCAGACCAAAGTCCTGACTTTGATATCATGTAAAAACCCAACAGGCCTCACTCAGTCTCAAAAGACATCTTGTAAGAGAAGGATTACCCTAGGCTTTATATATAGCTCAAGGATTAGGTAACACAAGATATGTTGGATTCAACATACACACACAAATTCATAATTTGTGGCAACAAAATGTGCATAAACTAGAAGTTAAACTAGGATTTCCAGAGAAACACCAAATAAATTCCTTCAGAGTTGGATAATTGTAAAACAAACCTCCAGCATACAAGTTCCCAAGATTTCTTATCGCATCAATAGTAGCTAAAGATATTTGAGGGAAGCTAGTTCCAAATGCCAGCAAAGTGATATCCGCGATCGTGTAATTCCACACCTTCTCCTGTTTGAAAATTTTAGCATTTGTGCAAGGATCTATTACCACGACAGTGCGAGATTGCTTAACAACATTCTCCATAGACCGGAAAAATCGAGCAGTTATAGCCGATAATCCAACAAAACAGTATGCAAGAGCAAGAAAATATAAGAAGGCACGGAACCCATCTCCAAGAGCAGTTTCACCATGGAAAAGGAAGTAGGATTCACATCTTTCATGCCCAAAAATATCAAAAACTCCATGTATGACCTCAGAAGTATAGCTGGGAACAGAGGACATACTAAACACTTCAAATATCACTGCTCAGGCTTGATAAAACAATGGCTCTTGCATATCAATGCATATCCTGGCACAAACAAAATGTCAATAGCTAAGGCCACTTCACATGGAACAGGTTGATTAAGGCTCATTGTGAAAGCACAACTAAAATATGCTGGAAATCTAAACTCAACCCCTTCCTTATAAAGAAAGAGGAAAAAAAAGAAGAAGAAATAAACATATAAAATAGGGCAATTACTGGAAGCTGCCAAAAGGATGTGAAAACTATCAAATTATCTACTACTTTTCCAATTTACATTCCATAACTTTTTCAATATCCGAACAGATTTTCCCTCATTTAATTCCCGTCACATAACCTAAATACTTGTTAAATAAAATACCCAAAATATATCTTTGCAAAAAAGGTGCAGTTACCAATTACAATTTCATTAATCATCTCTTAACATAATCATAAATAATTATATTTCAATTACTTGTTTGCTTGACTTAATTGCACAAATGCATTCGTCTAAATAATACTTGTTGTTAGAATAAAGAGAGGCAGAATACTAAGATTTGAGGGTATGTATGAGATTGAGACGACTGGATTGATATTTGTGAAAGCTACAATATTACGGACATGTACAAAAAGGGTCTATATATGATAATGGTTATCGCGAATTATTATTGTGTTTATTTAAAGAAAACGGTTATTGATTTCAATTCAACTTTCTTCAACTTGTAATCACCAAAAATCAACCGATATTTTTGTCACTTAATTTGGCTCAAATTTAAATACTAGATTAAGTGGTTTAATCTTTAATTTATCGTGAGACTATTTAGTCTAATTCAAGTAGAGGAACGATCGAGCAATTTGATGCTTCGTCCAAACGGTTATTCTGCCTACAAAATATGCTCGAGTAGTGAGTGATACTTGAACATATGGTACACGATAAACAAGGCCCTGAAATGACTCGTGATAAGTGAAAGTAACAATTGCACTTATGGATTCCGAAAGAAAAACGCGATCACCAAACCAAATCATGTTGAAAAACAATATATCACAAAAATTCGATGACCGAATTCCAAAACACAGACGCAAATTCTACAATCTAGATCTCAATTCGCCGGAAAATCAATAAGATGAATCACATTAATGGATAGAAAGACCGCCATACCTTAGAAGAACAAGTGTACGGAACACCAAGGAGATTCCGCGGCCGGACGGCGAGATCTGTTGATCGCCGGAATCACGACAACACAAAATTATGAATACGATTCCCCGCCTAACTAAACTGAACAAATCGGAAGGGGAGAGCAGAGGAATAGAGAGAGAGAGAGAGAGAGAGAGAGAGAATGAATGAATCAAATGTGTGAACTGTGTGAATCAAATGTGTGAACTGTGTGCTTCGCTCCCGCCGACTGGGGGCGCATTCTAGCAAAACGTGCGTGAGCCTCTAAAGACAATTGGCAGATACAAAACGATGGTCCAGTCAATTATTTACACTTTGGTTAATTGACTTTTACCTCCTCTTATTTTAGTCTTATTCCATTTTAACCCCTCACAAATCCATATATCACAAAACTCACATTTTATTTATATATGTGCATGCGCACGCACATGCGCCCCTCGGCCCTCCTTTATCGGCTAGAGAGGCATGTCTTTCTGGAACGGTGATAAAATATTTGTAACTTACTATTTGCGCTGAGACCCCTCTCTTCATCGAAGTAAAGTATAGTACAATTGTAAAACGCACTCAATGGTATATATATATATATATATATATATATATATATATATATATATATATATATATATATATGTATATATATATATAATGATTTAATTCTATTTTATTTTTAATTTAAATTTAATATTCAATAGTAATAAAAGATAAAAATATTTTTTCTCTCTTTTATTCTTTTTTTCTATTTATTAAAGACAAAATAAAAATTAAATTTACATAAAGGATAATTTTATCCGTTTCATGTAAAATTGAGACCAAATATTTAATTCACAATTATTTTAATCAATTTAAACAAAATTATTATAAGTAAAAAAGGTTGGTGTAAATGTTTAAAGTAGAGGGAGTAAAATAAAATAAATTCAAAATACAGGGGGTTGAAAGTCAATTAACCCTTTACAATTTCAGCCATGGAAATTAATTGGATAAATTGTCTTTTATCCCCTTTTATTTTTTTAATTATCACTTTGCCCCCTTCTATTTTAAAAATATGCATTTTACCCCTTTCTATTTTAAACAACGTGAGAAACATGTAGAGCTGACGATTGAACGTGGGACTGAAGTATTTGGAAAACAGTGGACGGGTTATAATGAGTTTTTTTATTTATGATAAAAAAAAAATCAAAATAAATGGACAATTTTGTTTATCTCATCTAAAATTTGGATTAAAAAATAATTTTATTTATTTTTAAGCATATTTTGTTATTTTAAATAAAAATAAATAAATTATTTAACAGTAAAAATAGGTAAATTATAATATTTTGAAGTGGGAAGGATTAGGAATATATTATTATTTTAAAAAATATATAAAACAAAAGGTTACCCTTTTTTATTTGAGATGATTTAATACAATAGTAGCCTAGTAGGGATTTTTTAATTTTTAAAAATATAATAAAAAATATTATCCAATAAAAAATACAATTTAACTCAATCATTTTGTAAGTGGGGTATGGATTTTTTCGATAAGAATTTTTTCATCAACTCATTTCAATCATCAATTTTTCTTAAATTAATTCAAGTTATGAAAGGTCGTGTTAAAAAAAAACGACCCTCATTTATTTATGGGAAAAGTATAATTTAGACTATCTAACTATTGACACATTTCTAAATGGTCCCTCCAAATTTAAACGTTTCATTTCAAACCCTCTATGTATCATAACGTTTCAGAATAGCGCTTCGGTTAGACAAATCTGTTAAAACTAACAGAATTTAGGGATAAATTGGTCTTTTTACATTTTTTAAATTTTTTAATCATTTTTAATTAATATTTTTTTAATTATTTTTTTTAATCTCTCTCTCTTCCTTCCCTTCCTCTCTCTCTCTCTCCCGCGACCTCCCTCTCCCTCCTTCCCTCTCCCCACCACCTCCCTCTCCCTCTTCCTCCCCTTCCCCTCTCTCCCACCCCACCCCACCCCCTGTTTCAGGGGGTGGATTCCACCCCCCGTAACAGGGGGTGGGGTGGGAGGGAGAGAGTGGAAGGGGAGGAAGAGGGAGAGAGAGAGGGGAAGGGGAGGAATTGAGAGAGATTAAAAAAAATATATATATATATATATATATATATTAATTAAAAATGATTAAAAAAAAAATTTAAATGTAAAAAGACCAATTTACCCCTAAATTCCGTTAATTTTAACGGATTTTCTAACAGAATGGTCATTTTGAAACCTTATAATACGTAGAGGATTTGAAATGAAACGTTTAAACTTAGTGGGACCACTTAGAAATGTGTCAATAGTTAAAGGATCTAAATTGTACTTTTCCCATTATTTATTAATAGAATATTTATTAGAGATTTTTGATAAATAATCTACAAAAGTAAAATTTTTTTACTTTAACCCATACAATGCATGCATTATAATAATTTTTTTAAAAATCTAAAATTATTGTACCACATAAAAGTTATTGTAATTTTTTTATGTAAAAAATTACAATAATTTTTATAGTGTATAATGACTTTTGAATTTTTGACAGTAATTTTAAATTTTTGAACAAAATTATTGTAACGCGTGAACGAACTGTATTGTCATCTTCTTGCATTTTGCTTGCAAGTGCACAACTTGAATGAAAATGACTGCTTACTTAATGAATTTTTTCAAATTGTTGAAATTATGACACTTAATGACAACAATTTGCAGTGATTTAACATTAGTCAACAAAACAAATCTAGGAAAAGCAAGTATCATGTGACCTAAAATTTTGATTATTTACATTTTTTTTCCCCCAAAATATGATAATAATGTACCGAGCTACCGCCATCTTCTTTCCTTTTTTATTTTTTCGTGCATTTTCTTGAGAGAAGTGGTTAGAAAAGGAAAGCTAACTCGACCGGAATACCCTATTCATATAAAAAGAAAGCCGATTCGCCAATTCTTATTTATTTTCTCCTAATCAAGGTCTTTCCCGAAAAAGAGGGAAGGAAACAAAGCTAACGGAGAGAAAATAGTTTGCCCTGATTCTGAGATTTGTTAAACTATACATTTAATTAAAAAAAAAAAAAAAAAATTGGATGGAAAATAAATTGTACTCAGGACATGTTCTTCTAATGGTAATATTTATGTTGTTTTATCATTTCACTAAGCGTGAGGCGTTTTCTTTTAACAACGGTTCATGTTTGTATCTCATTTTCTAAAAAATAGTTAAGAAAAAGTTGGAAGAAAACCATTAGGGGTAGTCAAGTGAAAAAATAAAATACTATCGTTATTAGGTCACAAGGATAACCAGTTTTCAATCAAAATTTACTAACAACGTTTTTAATTTTACGTAATTAAAAAAAAAGAGGCAATTTTGCTATACTCCAAATATTGTAACTTATTATTTATCTAATCCATTCGGTAAAATATTTTTTTGAGAATTCCAGTAATTTTGTCAAAACTTCAGTCACTGTATCCTATAAAAGTTACTATAATTTTTTATCTAGAAAAATTACAGTGATTTTCACGTAGTACAATAATATTGGTCAAAAAAATTAAGTTTATAGACTGTTCACCGAGAACCCTTGAAACAAAGTAAAAATTATATGTTTAGTCGCTAAAGTATAAGATGGGTGTCTACGTGGATCCTAAAGTTTGTCAAATTGCATATTTTCCCCCTCAAGTTTCACATTTGTTCCAATTTTGCAAAATTAAAAATATTGCTAAAGATTTTTGGGTTTTACTCAGCAAGTGGTCTTCTAATGGAGATATTTTAGTTATTCCATTAATTCAATAGACGTAAGACATTTTCTTCTAACATTTTTTTTAATAACGATTCGTCTAAAAAATGAGAGTCAAACCTAAATTAATGTTAAGATAAAACATCTTAGGTTTAGTAGAACAATGAAATAACAAAAATACGTCTAATAAAAAGCCACGCGTTCGTTCAAAATCAATAACAACGTTTAAAATTTTGCAGGATTAAAACAAATATAAAACTTATAAGCGAATTTGATAAATCTCATAATCCTCATAGACACACATCTCATATTTTAAAAACAAAAAATAGAATTTGGGAAAAATCACCAGACAAACCTAAATTAAGATCCAAATTACTGATCAACATCAATTGCTTTTGTTAAAACAAATGAATTTTATTTAAAATTTTTAGAATAGAAAAAGCCAAATGTGCAATTTCCTCTAGTCCTTTTATCCCACATTGGTTGAGAAATGTGAAATTAATGAGGATATCTAGGGGTATGTGAGACACTTGGGGTGTGCCCCAAGGGGTACCCACATTTTGTGGAGGGGAGAGGAGTTACATCCCTACCGGTTTACCAAACATGCGCGCGCCGCCGACCGTGCCGAGCCGAGTCGCGTCGCGTCGCGCGTGTGATGAGGTGACACTTATTTATTTTTTAGAAAAATATTTTTTTTTAAAAACAGTTTATTTAAAAAAAAAAAAAAAACGTTTGAATAAATAAAAAAAAAAACGTTTTCATTTATTAAAAACGGTTTGATTTATAAATGTTTTAAAAAACTGTTAACGTTTTTTTAAATTAAACGTTTTTATTAATTTCGGTTATAATTTTTTATTTTTTTTAAACGGTTTATTTTTTTTCCTCCTATAAATACAAGTTTTTTTCCCTGAGTTTTAGCAACGAAAAATAGTGTTTTGCTTCTGTTTCTGAACTGTTTCTGTTTTTGTTCCGAACTGTTTCTGTTTCTGTTTCGCACTGTTCTGAAACAGTTTCGGTTTCCACTATTTTGTTCTTCCGGAATTGTTCCGATCTGTTCCGGTACTGTTTCTTCAGTTCGATTTTAGTTTCCGAGCAGTTTGTTCGCTTTGCGAACAGTGTGTGGGGGTGTTTGGTTTTCGGGACTTCTACAGTGCAAAGAACGTTCTAGACAAAGAATAATTCTGGGCTGTTTTATCCTGGGGACAACGAGGCTAATACACTGCTTGCACATTCTTGGGCAGAGCCGCGAAACGTCTTAAAGAAAGTTACCTAGTCCGCGACTCATCCCAAGAAATTTTGGTAAACTCGTACTTTATTTATTTTCTGCTACAACAGTTTTAAATTAAACCATCTAATCTCGTTAACTTGACTTTTTGAATTGTTTAGTCCCAAATTGAAAAATATTAAAATTTCCATGATTAAAATAGCCTCGCAAGATTTAAAAATTCCATTATTAAACAATTTTACCAAAAAAAAATAGAATTTTCACAAATAAAAACAAATGAGCTTTATAATTTTCAGTTGCATTCAAATTTAACAAAATCCCCACAAATAACAACAGATGATATTTTAATTTTAATTTTTAATATTTTCATATTCAGTTAATGTTCTATTCAATCCGGCAAAAAAAAAAAAGTTCTGATTGCGTGAAGCGCAGAACAGAGAAAACAAATGTTATATTCAACACACAAATATGTGAGATATGATTTGTTGTTTCGCAAAAGAGATATACCACATTTTTAACAAGCAGCCGTGTTACATGTAACACCAACACAAAAATATAACATTATATTTTCTCGTCTTTGTAACTCATACAAATTAAATATAACACAAACACAAAAACGAATTAAATATAACACAAACACAAAAACGAGAAGGATTTGATCGTGTGGCAGTAGAACATGTGCACCATCATAAAAAAATAATCTTATATTCAACATACAAATATAAGAAGATATGATTTGGAGCTTCGCAAAAAATATATACCCCAATTTAACAATCAGTTATGTCATATTTAACACCAACACACAATCGTAACACTTTTTTTATCTTTGCAACGCATATCGTGTTGAATATAACATGCATTTCAATCAAATGTTTTAAAAAAATAATTCAAAAACACCAGTCGGACTGGAATAGAAGATATTGGCACCTTATTAGGGACAAATATATTAGGGACAAATAAGGTCACAATTGTGAATAGCATGTCACAGTTTATAGAAATACAATTGAATTCATTCAGTAGTTTCGATGCCCAAAGTATAATAATATAGCCACCCACCCCATATTAGGGGCCAAAAATATAATTTTTCCCTCAAAACTCATTTTCTTTTCCAATTCCTGTGCAACCAAACAGGGTTTAGCATACCAAAAGACAACCAAAACAAGATAAAAACCCAATTTTGCATTCTCAAAACCACAACCTATTACTAACAAGATAGAAAAATCAAGAAATTCCGGGAATTGATGATAGCTCAAACAACAGAAATAGATAAACATAGTGATCTAAAACAGCCAAACAGAAGCAAAACAGATCGGGAAAAAAAAAAAAAAAAAAAAAAGACGACTACTATTTTTTTTTCATTCCTCTTCCTCTGCTTCGTTCTCGGCAATGTTAAAGTAGCGAAGCTCGTAAACGTTCCTATCCTTGTTGGAAGCAATCACTCGAAGCCAATCTCGCACGTTGTTCTTCTTCAAGTACTTCTTCGTCAGGTATTTAAGATACCTAAAGACAACAAGTTCGAAGTATGTGAAAACTAGGGTTAATTTGAATATAGAGGTAAAGTCGTGTTTGGTCTCAAAGGAATTGGAGAGAATCAAAATTGAAATTGAAAATGAACCCATATAGATTTTTAAAAATTTGAAAAGAACCCATATAAATTTTTTAGATTTTTACAGTCACTCTATCATTATCAAACTGACTGCAAGTTAGAGCATCACATTTGTAAGGTGATGGTCATCAGTTTCAAAACAATTGGATTTTTTTGGAAATTGGATCCTAACGAAAGAAAATGACAAGGGTTCAGACAATTTTGTTCCCTCCTGTCTCTACCCAAGATCCGAGCATCACAATTCCATTTTATCACTAATTCCAATTCCAGGGCTCAAATTTCCCATAAAGTCTCTTAAAAAAAGTTGGGTGCATCGCTGTGACTATTATGCTTCAAAACTTGTAATGCAGATAATAACTTGGACCATGATTAAGAAACTTAATAGTGCTATATGTTCAAATTGAAACCATGAGGACCAAAGTGAGATTTTGGTCAAAAGTGTCAAACCCCTAAATAGTATCACAATCGGCCTCATCACAAAAGATAGAGTTTTGGCAACAGTTAGGATGCAAAACATGAACATATCTAGTATCAAAACGAAGATGCTACTGTGGATTTGGGGTATCAACACACACAAACATGTAGTGAAATGCACTCTGAGAAATTTTAAGACAAATATGTAATCCCCGGTTCGTCTGTTCATCCGTAAGAGGTGGACATGAAAACAATTTAGATAATAATAAAACAAGTGCGGATATTTGAATAACGGCATCATGAAGCAGCTGAAACGATGAGGAAATGGCTGAAAACAAAAGTGACTACTGAAATATCAAATGTTCAACCCATTTATGGTTCTATTTAGCCATTAATTTGGGGCATAACTCCTTGTTCTATAAATCAGCTGTCTATGAATAGAGTTCTTGACAACTACGGAGAATTATACACTTTCTATTCGGCAAGGACAGCATGAAACAACTGAAATAGTACTACCAATGTCGCAATTAAGGCAACATAAATTCATGTTTAGTTTATCATGAAAATGATTTTGCAGGAATTAATATGCCAAAATCATTAGAATTTGGCAAAAATTGTTGCTTGCACCAACAAAAGAAATGAAATAATAGGGAAAATGTTAATTTGAATCACACTAACACTTCAGCTGAACATTGATAGTCTACAGGAACAAGTGACCTAACAAATCCTCTTCAAAATGGAGAAGGGGGAGAGAGTTATTGTCTAATCCAAAAGCAATCCACTGCTTTCTCTCATGCTGCCATTCAAACTTAGAATCAAATCTAAGGTCTCAACCACGTAACAGTGCGTTCATCGAGGTTCAACGAATTAAGCAACGAATATATAAATCCACGGTGAAATTCCTAATTACCTACAGAACGGCGATACAGAGTTAAATGTCACCGGCAGAGAGGATAATCTAAATGCACTATTGCTTAAACTAGATGAAATGAGTACCTCTTTGAGAAGTTGCTGTCGGAGGTGACGGAGATCTTTGTTTTCTCGCGGGTGACGGTGACGGAATCACCGAGATTGCCGGCCTTCCCGCCGACCTTGATCCTCTCCTGGAGGAACTTCTCGAGCGAGGCGATGTCCATAATCTTGTCCTCCACCGGCTTCGCACAGTCGATGACGAAGGTCGCTCCCTTCTTCTTGCCCTTGGCTCCCGCTCCTCCTGCCGCACGACTCATCTTTCTCCTCTTCTCTCTCTCTCTCTCTACGAGCTCTGCAGCGACTGCGGCGACGAGGGAATTGAGTGGCGGCTCTTATACTAGGGCAAAGTTTGCCCTAGGGTGTGGCTATATGTACCGCACATTTTACTAAATACACACCAATAGTCTTTCCTATATATATATATATATATATATATATATTTTTCAGCATATCCACGAATATCCTTACACTCACATAGGATGTGGTAAGACTAATCTCGTTCAAAATTTCATGACGATTCTTCTCAACAAATATTTTTTCACAGTCTCGAACTTTTGACCTTAAAAAAGTCCCTCAACTGTTTTTTTATATGAAGATCGTGGGTAGATTAATAAATTGTTATTTAAATTTCTTAATTATAATTTTTTATACTCATTTTTTGGGATTAATTTGTCCTTTAAATTGATTAATTATTATTTTTATTATCAATTTTTTACTTTATTTTTTAGTTATTAAATTAGTTTTTAATTTATCAACTAACATTAATTAGGTTGAATTTATTAAATTAATGCTAACAAAAATATGATTTTTTTTTATTTTTTTTTCGTGTTATGGTCCCAAAATTTTTGGGTTCCAGTTCAACGAATTACAAAGTTCGCCCAGCGATCTCATTATTTATATGCCAAAATAAATGTCTTCCTCGACCCTCAAATTCGTTGTTCAAAATATATTTCAATTGATGATAAGTTATTGGCTCGATATCTACTAGAAAAACTTAACAAAAGAACTGATCGCCAATTCCTTAATGACACTAGTCGAAATCAAAATGGATGAAGACTCTCGAAATACCAAAAGCAATGGTGATCTTTTATGAAATCTCAAAAGCCAATCTCGACAGTGTCATTGAGACTTAGGCTGAAATGGTCATCCTTAGTATATAATGTAATTTACCAGAAAATAAAAATTGCACATAGTGTCGGATTTACCTTAGGTCTAGTGGGACTTAAGCCCCCTTCGACTTTTGAAAATTTTCATTTCCACTTTTAAAGTTTTATATATAAAAAAAAAAAAAAAAATCAAAATCTTTAAAAATTTATATAAAACCTCTTAATTTAAGAACAATGTGAGTTTTAAGTTGCTATAATCAATATAAAAATAGGGACTAATTAGACACTCATTCAAAATTTTAAGGGTAAAAAGTGCCATTTCCCTAAACTTCACACATTTTTTTTACATTGAACGACGTCGTATCAATTTAAACGACGTCGGCACATAGTTACCGACATCCCCCTATAAAAGCCTAGCTTTTAAAGGCTTGAGAAAAAACCAATGGAGGAACTCATCGGCGACGACATTCCCTGCTCTTCCATCGCCGTCGATTCCATTCTTCGCATCGGAACCGTAAGTTTCGAATCGACCTCTAAATTTTCCGTTTGTTTAACCAATTTATTATCCGATTTATGATTTATTCCAATTTTTAATCATTAATTAGAGTACGAAGTTCTTCATTTTCGAGGCTGAATTCGACCGTGATTTTTCATTGCAGGCCGGTATGATCTGGGGTTTATGTGCTAGTCCTTATGATGCTAACAAATTAGGTACGAAAATTGATTTCAGAACAGTATTGTTTTTTGATTCGCCGTTGATTTGCTTACAATAATTGAGAGAGAGCATATTGAGAGAACATGAGAGAATTATATCGAGATATGAGAAAGGTATAATTATAGAGATATACAAAGGATCTATATATAGGAGACTAGGAAAACCATGTTATGGTTAGGGTTTGGTTTTCTTAGTGATACTAGTATTTAACCTAACGAGTCAAGTCTATATATATATATATTAACATCTCTCTTGAAACTCAAGGCGGTAAATTAAACGTGAACTTGAGTTTGGAAATCAGAAATCGTCCGGATGGATGAGTGTTGGTGAGAATATCTGTTGTGTGATCGGCTGAACTGACGAATTATAGACGAACAATATTCCGAAGAATGTAGTGATAGATGGAATGATAATTGGTTTTGATGTGTTTTGTATGCCCGTGGAAAACGTCATTATGGGTGATCTGAATAGCACTCTTATTGTCACAATGTAAAACAGAAGCAGTAGAGGAGGAGACTAGGGAAACCCTGTTAGGGGTTAGAGTTTGGTTTTTCTAGTGATACTAGGATTTAACCTAATGGATCAAGATCATATACAAGTTTGAGCTAATTAGCATATATTGATCGCGTTTTTGATTTTTGATTTGTGAATATGATTAGGTCTTACTGCTACTGCTCGGGCTTCTTTCGTGGTTAGTACTTATGAATTTCCTCTGTGGATTGATTATTTCGGATGATCTTTGCATTGTATTCGTGCAATTTTGCGTTGAATTCTTTGGAAATTGCTGGTGCAGGCGAAATCCGCTGGGAAAACTGCTTTTCATTGTGGTAATCTTTTATGCATTTTCCTTGGAATTTATCATGGATTTGGTTTTTACTGTGTTTATGTCATGATTTTCTGGATTAATTCTTTTGTATTTGCTCACTAGCTAATATACATTTTTGATTAACAAAAAAGTGGGAACAAAATCTAGGGGGAAAAAACCAAACGAAGAATTCGTAATGATTTGATTTTGATAAGGGATTTCTGAAATTCATAATTTTAAAATTCCCGGTTTGGCTGCTTCATGTCGAAATTTATAAAATTAAGTGGTTCTCGGTGAACAATCGACAAACTTAAATTTTTTGCCTAATCAATTCACGCGCTATAGTAATTTTTTCAGAAGTCTAATGTTATTGCACTACATAAAAGTACTATGATTTTACTATGTAAAACATTGCTGTGACTTTCATGTTTTTTATGTGATTTTGGACTTTTAATAGAATTACTAAACTTCTTAAGAAACTACTGTATTGAGTGGGTTGGATGAATCCCACTTTAGTACATATCCTTTCAATTTGAACACATTAACCCCTGAAGTATGCAAATCGTGTCAAGTTAGTCCCGTTAAAATTTGGATTACCTTTCCATCTCGAGGTGAAATTACATGCACAACAATTCCACGAATTTATCAAATGCTTTATCCAAACGTATTCCTATACGTTTTCTTGTGCCCGTCTCCTCTTTGCTTACGAAAGTCTTCTCAACATTAGTAATTCAAAAATGGTGTTAAATTTATTTATTTATTTTATCTTACCTCATTTTTATTTGTTCTATTTAAGGACTATTCGCTGGGATTTTTTCTTTCACTCGTTGTGGAATTCAAAGGTATCGTGGGCAAAATGATTGGGTTAGTTCAAATCTCTTTTTTCTATTTTTTGTATAATAGCCCGTTTGGTTGCCGTTCAATTCACAAATTGTTATAGTTCAGTGTTTGATTGCAAGAATTAAAAACATTTAAATTAACTAGCTATCCATTTTAGTTTTAAAGTTAAAAATTTAAGTAAACTAAAACAATTGTATGTTTATTTGCTCAAACAAACAATATCTAAATTAAATTAAATCGTAGGTAAATAGGGAAATATACACATCAATTCGTAAAAAATAGGCTAAATCACACATTGCACCCCCCTAAAGTTTCGGTTCAGACTCATTTTAGATGTTTTACTTGTTGCAATGTGCCCCATAAAGTTTGCTTTTGGTATCAATTTGATCCAGTTATCTGATTTCAGTCAATTTTTTGCCTGAATAAGGTGTAAAGTATAATGACATTCAAACAGGGTGCATATCAACGTAACATTTTTCAATTGCGTTAATTTTATCTCATACTCAAGTCACGTGACTAATTCTGGCAATAAAATTGATCCGAATTAGGCAGTTGGATCAAATTGATACTAAAAAGTAAACTTTGTAGGGCAAATTGCAACAATAAAACAGTAGGTTACAAAGTGCGACTTCACCTAAACTTTAGGGGTGCAAAGTGCGATTTAGCCAAAAAAATAATAATTCATAAAATACGATAATTTAGACAACCAAAGGGCCCTAAAGAAATGCAACCTCGGTTTTTTGGGTAAGATTTAATTTTAATTTAATTTTTTTTTTTTTTAAGGTGAATGCTTTGGTTGCTGGTGCTGTAGCTGGAGCATCTGTAGGTGCAGGGACTGGAAACTGGAAACAAGTTGCTGCAATGGCTGGTCTTGTTTCCATATTTTGTGCCGTTGCTGACAATTCCAAAACATTTTAAGCCATAGTGGTGATTAGGGTTTAATGTTTTTGTTCCCAGATTTTTGTTTCTGTTCTCATAAGTCTGGGAACACCGTTTTTAGGTCTCCCAAACAGGTACTTGTATGTACTGTTCGTTTGTCTTGGGTAGAGTTTGGTAGCGTAGAATTGAAGCATTGGAATTTGTTCGCTTTTTATTCCAATTCCGAGCTGCCAATTCCATGCAACCAAACACTACCTAACTGGAATTTAAAGGTTTTTGAATTTGTGATTTTTTTTTAAATTATTAATATTTACTAAAATTGAATTTAGTTTAGTTTAGTAGGCGATAATTTTCAAGGGGAGAAAATATAAAATAAAAAGTTCATATGTAATTAATTTGGAGGGTAGAATAGAATAAAGTCCCCTGGAAAAATCTAATTCCGTTAAATTGGACTAATATTGTTTTCAATTTAATAGTTTAGAGATCAAATAAGTCCAGTGCTAAAAATGAGGGCCACGTTAGCACTTACCACAAATTTAAGGGATCAAAAATGTCATTTTTTTAGAAGGGTAACTTGCAATGTGTCCCAAATTTTGTAACATACTATCAGGCAAAGAAAACTGAACTGATGGGTAATCAAGAGAAACCGAATCGAATGGTTCGGGTTAAAACCGACTAAATGGTTTTGATTTTGGTTTTAAATTTAACAACCGGGACGGTTTTGGTGTCGGTCGAAGAACTTCTGATGTGAGAATAAGTAAATTTATTTATGATGAAAGCTCAAACACTTGGATCAATCGTAAAAATAATATGTTGATATCTTCCCTTTTATATAGACTTTCTCAGTTTGTGCCGTTTTATTGGTGAGGTCGCCCTTTCCGTAATCCTTTTCTATTAGCATGGGATATGACCACGATATTCTCCCATTAATCGTGGTATATGGCAGTAATCTCGTAACTGACGTACGGTTAGTCAGTTGTAACGTTCTTCATGCATGGGGGACGTGGAGGTTCTTGGGTGACCTATTCTTAGCCTTATTACTATGGGTTCTGATTACCCATTATTGGGTGTGCTTGCGAGGCCTGCTTTGTTTATGTATCGGGCCATTAAAGCCTCTTCCCCGGTGGACTGGTGTATTCAGCCTAGAATGATTATCAGGTTATATCATTTACGTTGGATCATCGACCTGATCCGATTCACCATGGCTCTCAAACCTTTAATAATCGTGGGCGGGAGTTTCTCTCATATCACATTTTGTTAAGTTAAAATGGAAAATGTTATTTTTCAATTAAGTAAAAGTAAAATGGACTAAAACACATAAAATAAAAATACAAGGGCTAAAAGACAATTAATTTCCCCCCCCCCCTCTCTTTATCCCCTGCTATTATTATATAGAGTCAGTGAAGTGAAGCAGCAGAGATTTTCCTCACCGGCGACGGCGAGTTTTCAGTATCGCGTTTTACTAATCGGATCTTCAGGTTATCTTCAACTTCTCTCTATTCATTCTCCTGGTGTTCGATTGATTTTTTCTGTAGCTTCTTCTTGTAATCACTCGTTTTCTTCTCTCTTAATCTGCAGTTTCTCTCTCTATCAAGCATTTCTGCGCGATTAAAGATGAGGTACGCACTTTTCTTTGTTATGAACTTGAATTAGATTAGTTTTTGTTGATAAATCATGGCCATAATCAGAACTCGATTCCGTAATTTCATGTTTTAGTAGTTTACGCGGTTTAGGGCTATCATGTATTGCTCGGGATTTCAAATTCCTTCGTAGAACGTAGTTGATAGCTTGATATTATAACTAGAGCTATGTTGAGAGTTTATGACTTCAATTGAAGCGTTTATGAGTCTGACTGGATCACTTTTCTTTGTTACATACTTGAATTAGATTAGGTTTTTTTGATAAATCATGGCCATAATCGGAACTCGATTCCGTAATTTCATGTTTCAGTTGTTTATGCGGTTTAGGACTATCATGTATTGCTCAGGATTTCAAATTCCTTCATAGAACTTAGTTGATTACTTGATATCATAACTAGAGCTAAGTTAAAGAGTGTATGACTTCAATTGAAGCGTCTATAAGTCTGACTGGATCACTTTCCTTTGTTACATTCTTGAATTAGATTATGTTTTTTTGACAAATCATGGCCATAATCGGAACTCGATTCCGTAATTTCATGTTTCAGCAGTTTATGCGGTTTAGGGCTATCATGTATTGCTGAGGATTTCAAATTCCTTCGTAGAACTTAGTTGATAGCTTGATATCATAACTAGAGCTAAGTTGAGAGTGTATGACTTCAATTGAAGTGTTTGTGAGGCTGACTGGATCACTTTTCTTTGTTACATACTTGAATTAGATTAGGTTTTGTTGATAAATCATGGCCATAATCAGAACTCGATTCCGTAATTTCATGTTTCAGTAGTTTACGCGGTTTAGGGCTATCATGATTGCTGAGAATTTCAAATTCCTTCGTAGAACTTAGTTGATAGCTTGATATCATAACTAGAGCTAAGTTGAGAGTGTGTGACTTCAATTGAAGCGTTTGTGAGTCTGACTGGATCACTTTTCTTTGTAACATACTTGAATTAGATTAGGTTTTGTTGATAAATCATGACCATAATCAGAACTCGATTCCTTAATTTCATGTTTCAGCAGTTTGCGTGGTTTAGGGCCATCATTTATTGCTAAGGATTTCAAATTCCTTCGTAGAACTTATTTGATAGCTTGATATCAAAACTAGAGCCAATTTAAAAGAGTGTATGATTTCGATTGAAGCGTTTATGAGTCTGACTGGAGGCTATTACTGCGGTTCAAAATTTGATCTATGTTGTTTTTGTGTTACTGATATCATGATTGGTATCAAATTTGGGATGTCACTGATTCATCTGTTTTTTCTTTCATTTGATTTTTGTTTTTGCAGTCGGCCAATGGAGGAAGACACCCCTGTAAGCGCTCTTAACTTATCGATCATTGCATTTTTAGGTTTCTTTACTGCAAATTAAGAAATTTAACAGTTCAAATTTGATGTCATGCGTGTTTAAGCTCTCTGGTTGAAACAATTGCTATTAGTATTAGTATATGGTGAGAAATAAGGTTTGTGATAGACAGTGAACATTAGTATTAGTATTTGGAGAGAAATAAGGTTTGTGATAGACGGTGAACATGATGAAGTTACTTGCAGTTTCCTGTTCCTTTTGTCCGCTCGATGAAGGTTAATGGCAGTTTGAAAATTCAAAAAATGGTGAAGAGCTAAGAAATATTGATTCCTTTTTGTTCATGAAATAAGATTACATCATATTACACTATTTTTTGCCCTTTTTGATAGACCTGTTGCCTTTAGGTAATTTTTTGGTTGCACCAAACTCGAATCTTGAAATTCGAATTGGAAATTAAAACATATCATTTTTTAGATTTTTATATGCGTTAATTTCTCAATTCCGAAGCTCTAATTCCATGAAACCACATATTACTTTAATTCCTTAAGATAGTGTTTGGGAGCACGGTATTGAAGCCTTGGAATTGGAATTCGAAATGAACACATATAAATTTTTTAGATTTTTACATGTGTTCATTTGTAGTTCCAATTCCAAGGCTCCAATTCCATGTAACCAAACACTACCTAAAAGTAATTTAAACTTATTGTAGCGTTTGGAAGCGTGGAATTGGAGCCCTAGAATTGGAATCCGAAATGAAATCATGCAAAAATATAGAAATATACATGTGTTCATTTCTAATTCTAATTCCAATGTCCCAATTCCGTTCAACCAACCGCTACCTTATCGTGTTATGTGTATCATTGGTTGTTCCTTGTGCAATATGTGTTGCGGCAGGCCAAGAATGAGGAAGAGGAGTTCAACACCGGGCCACTATCTGTTCTGATGATGAGCGTAAAAAATAACACACAGGTATTTGATTTGATTAACATCTTCATGGCTTGTGATACCCGTTTTCTATTTAGCTGATACGGTATTGAGAAAATGCCATAAAATTAATACCGAGTCTGAATGTGTTGATGCTTGAAATTCTTTTCTGCACTACTTTTATAAACAGGTTTAGTGTTTTTTCCCCTTTTAAATCAGTTAAAATTACATTTATTGCCCACCAGGTCCTTATCAATTGCAGGAATAACAAAAAACTTCTTGGTCGTGTGAGAGCCTTTGATCGGCACTGCAACATGGTGCTTGAAAATGTCCGAGAGATGTGGACGGAGGTTGGTTCTTATTTTGTTTATCGCCGCCTACATTATTTTTTTTTCCAGAAATATACTTAAATTAAAAACCAGAATAAAACCACTTATGAGCTATAAGGGACATAACCCAGAAACCGAAAAGGCAAAAAACATTTACACAATCTCAAAACGATATACAGAATTAAGATAATTTATATGTCAGTGTGATTTATAAGCAATTGAATCGAGTGTTTTCTCAGATACCCAAGACTGGTAAAGGCAAGAAAAAAGCTCTGCCAGTAAACAAAGACCGGTTTATTAGCAAGATGTTTCTTCGAGGCGATTCTGTGATTATTGTCCTTAGAAACCCTAATTGAGAGGTATTGATTCTAGTTTATATATATGTATATGTATGTATGTATGTATCCACTTATATATATCTATATTTTTAATTTTGCAGGGATTTATAGGTTCTTCCTCTCCAGTTTGTTGCCGGTAATTTCAGTCTCGGCCCGTTAGAAGAGTTTTTACTGCAAGTAACGAAACTATCTTTAGCTCATTTTCAGCTTGTTTTGGCTTGAACTTCTCTGCTTGATTCAATTTTTTTTCCCCCTAAATGATGATTTCATTGACTTAGCTTTTTGATATACTATTTACCTACTGTGGTTTTTGGTTACCTTATTTTGTAGTAAAGTTTGTTAGCTCCGTTTGATCCTTCTAACTATGATCATGTTTCTATGTGGTCTAATAAGTTTGTACGCTTCACTTTGAACCATATATCTTTAATCACGATTTTAATTAGTCTTTGCATCTAATTTAGTTGTTATATTAGACGGAAGTGGGGGCAAAATTATATATCAGATCACTTAGTTTTAATATATATTTTTTCTCTCTATATTTTTATTTTATAAATATTTAATTATATATTTTTTTTCTCTATATCGTTATTTTTTTGTTTGTACAATTTTTTTCTACCACACATTCATTAAACAAATATTTAATATTTGTTATCTCCCTTTTTCATTATCACATTTCGATCAATCAAATCATTTCTTTTTTAATTTTTAAAACTATATATATATATATATTCAAAATTAAACCATTTTTTTCACGCTTTTCAATGACTGTTTTCAGATATTCAAAAATTATTTTCGAAAACAAAACCAAACAGTCTCTTCCTTACTGCCACAATACCTTCGGTAATTTGTCTGTCCGGTTTCAGCATATATACTCTTAAACGTAAACTCGCTTTAACTAGTTCTTGCACTACTATTGGATTAACCCACACTACCGTGAAACGTTCTATTCCGTTCCTTCTTGCTTGATTCTTGGATTTCAGTGGGCTGGGCTGGGAGAGCAGCGCCTCTTCACTCTCCTTCAGCTGATTTAGATATCGAATTGTAGTCTCTCAAGAAACAACCTCCCCTCCCAACCCCCCACCCCACCCACCCTACCCAAAAAAAAAACGAAAAAAGAAAAAGAAAAAAATGTTCCAAAACTTAACTTTTATAACTCTTGCAACAGTAAGAATTTATACCCATAAATTGTAATGTCTATGGTGGAAACCCAAAAAAAATAAAAATAAAATCCTTTAAAATTCTAAAATTTTAAGATCCATATCATATGCCTCCTCTTCAACCCTCCCTATATTTGTAGACAAACATATTTATGCCTCTTCTAGTCCTTCTTCCCTTAAGATGTATTATTAGAAGCATCTCCCTTCGGAGTTTGATCGCCGAAAATGCGTAGTCTGAAGTCAGAGACCATCATGGGGAGACCCTTGCGGAGCGGCACCTTGGGCTCCCAACCAAGCATCTCTTTCGCCCTTGTGATATCCGGCTTCCTCTTGTGTGGGTCGTCCTCCGTGTTTGGCCTGAACTCTATCTTTGCGTTTCGGTCTATTGTCTCCTGCACCACCTGAAACCACCCCACAACCACCACACACATATGTATGTATATCAGCAAGGGTTGAAAGTGGGGTTTGCGTTTTTGGAATCAGGAAACAAAATGTGTTTTTTTTAGAGCAAAATTTTGAGGAACAGAACAAATTAGATGAACTCGGATTTTTGTTTGGGGTTTTTTGAACCATCCACAAATTTAAAACTTTTTGTCAATGCAGTACATAGTCCATACAATACAATAATTTTTTAAGAGGTTCTAAGTCACTGTAGTATAATAATTTTCATGTACTGCAGTGCAGTAATTTTGAACTTGTGATAGAATTATTGAACTTTACAAAAAATTAGTGTGGCGACTAAGACCTCATTTGATGACGTAATTAAGCATATAAAATTGCATGCATTATATACTTATCAAATTAAGTGGGTTTGATAACAAAATTAAATAATAACTTATATTTTAGGCATCACTTAATATTTGTTTAAAATTTTAAGTGAAGTGTGATTCACTTAATTTTTTAGCACTTATCATTTAAGACCATATAATATCTAATTATCATAATCAGTATCTTACATTAATACTGTAAAATTTCACGAAAAAATTATAAACAAAATATTATAGATGGAGAAAATACTAAATTGAAAAAAAAAATAGATAGAGAAAATTGTGGAGAGAAAATATTTGAGAAAATAAAATTGTAAAAATTATTTTAGGAGCAAAAATTTGTGCAAAGATAATATTTTTCAAATTAAAAGTATTAAAAATTGAATACTTAATATAATCGCACTTAATAAAATCATCACTTACAATTTCAGTTAGTTATCAAACTTGTAAATAGTAGGCTTCGAAATTTGGAATTCATGGTCAAAAATTTGGAATTTACCCTTAAGCCAAAAAAGTACCCTTTTTTTAATCTCTGTTTTGAAGTTTTCTGGGAACAAAAATCCTAAAAGGTCGATTTTGGAAGCACAAAACTGGAGATTGCAAGGCTCCAATTTTGTTCATCCAAACAGTGCCTAAAGAAAAGAGGAGGATTGAGACATGGGGTTATGGGCAGTACCTGAGCAAGTTCGAGCATGGTGAATTCACCAGGGTTTCCAAGATTGAATGGTCCCACGTGTTCCCCTTCCATCAGTCGCATTAATCCCTCCACCTTCAAAAAAATCCAAAAAGAAAAACCGCACAATTACTTTTTCGATCTGAGATTCTAATCCTATCCTCACGTGCAATACGTGATGCGATCAAACAACAGAAGAGATGAGACAAACATTTAAATAAACGGGGGCAAACAAACAAGAACTTCTTTCTTATATAGACTATTTTGGGAATAACTTCTGAAACCATGTTAAAAGGTTCCAACTTAAAATCATATGATGTTAAGTGAAATAACTTTTTATATAGACTACTTTGATAAGCCTTACAAATTCAATGTGGGCTTCTCTCTGTTTTTTTTTTTCTTCACTTTTTTTAGTTTTACGGCAAAGTTTGTCCTGACAAGTTTATGTGTACCTTAACTAATCACCTCACTGAGTAATTTTAAGGGTGCACTCTTCCACATTGACCTAATGTATTTAGGATAATTCAAGATTTTATTTTCAAAAGCTTCCAAGAGCGCCAAATCCTAGTTTGACAAAAAAAGAGGGATACCTCTCTCTCTTTATCATCCGAATTAACACTTCTTTATCATCCGGATTAACACTTCTTGAGTAGATGTGGAACTCATATTGTTATTGATTATTTGAGGGGGCGGCCGCCCTCCTAGTCCCCCTAGGTCCGCCATTGATGTATGAAATTTCTTCAAGAAAGGACAAGTAAAGATGCCAATTTTTTTATTTTTTTTGGGGGGGTGGGTGAGGGGGTGGGGTTGCACATTCTCTACTTGATTAAAATTAGGGGAATATTGACTTACCAAATCAGAAACATACTGAAAGCTCCTTGTTTGCTTCCCATCACCATAGACAGTCAATGGCTCCTTCCTCAGGGCCTGCATATAAATTATTCGTAACTAACACCCACTTGTCATCCTCTAAATTCATACTTTTCACCTACTTCTTTTTATTTTTTAATTATTAAATTATTATTATGCAATTTGGTACTCCTAATAATGTCAAAACATTAATAGGAATATGCTTGAGGTTTTTGCAGTTTGCAGGACTTAAATTTTGGAGAAATTTCACTTTAGTCCTCATACTTTCAATTTGAATATATTAAATTATGAAGTACTTAAATTATGTCAAGTCAGTCTAAATTGATAATTCTATTATTTTTTATAATGAAAATTAGTCATGTACCAAACACAGAATCACCATGTGGGTAAATTTCGTCATAAAAAATAACAAAATGACTGACTTAATACAATTTAGATATTTCAGGATTTAATGTGTTCAAATTAGAAGAACCGGTGCTAAAGTGAAATTGCTCTAAACTTCAGGGGTACAAAGTGCAAAAAGCTCAATACTTTTTAAAAAGGCTCAATTAATATTAATTAGGAGGAGAAGAGTGAAATATAGTTAAAGAGAGTTGACCTGAGCAACAAAGTTGCTTACAACACGACCATCATCAATGCACATCCGAGGCCCATATGTGTTGAATATCCTAGCTATTCTCACCTGTATAAATCAACCCATTTCACCATTTAGGCACTTAATACTGGGTATTTTTTTGCAAATACAATATATATATATATATATATATATATATATATAATGTTTTACCTCAACGCCAGCTCCTCTGTGGTAATCCATGGTTAAAGTTTCGGCCGTACGCTTTCCCTCGTCGTAGCAACTCCGCACACCTTTTCATTGCAAATAACGTTTTTTAAGTGAGAGCCGGTCCTTGCCCAAAGTCACCAAAGTAGCCTCCCAAATTATAAGGGCCGTTTCTAATTGATTCTTATATTTTTTTATTTCAAAATATTTTTTTAATTTATTATGTTAAATAAAAAAAAAAATCAATTTTGGTTCAATCATTATATTAAATCTTATTTTTGAAATTTTGAAATTTCAAAATATAGGGATTTGAAACTTTGAAAGTGGGTGCTAGTAACATTAGCCAAGATGATTATAAAATTATTGAAGTAGCTTAAAAAAATAAAAGTACATAAATAAAGATGGGTCATAGAATTTAATCTTTTTTAATAAAATATATACTTAAAAAAACTTAATTCTAAATATGAACGTTTTTATTTTTTGGGTTTTATCCCTAATTGTTAATATCAACTACGGGATTTGTATCCTTACATTTTGTTAACGTTAACAGAATACGAAAGTGAATAGAGTAAAATAATTATTCACCACTTTTTAATTTTTTGTTAATATTTATTGTTGTTAGTAAAACATAAAATGGATTTAAATTATGTGTTATTTTGTGTTGATTTTCTATGCCATTAAGGATATAATTTGTCTCATTCATTTTAATTACAAAGTCAATGAGACCATTTATTGAGAAAAATCTTTTTAATTAAATGAATATTAAAGGAAAAAATTAATAGAGATATAATTACCTTTTACCCTCTGTCATTTGATTTTATTTAATTTTGCTATCTATTTTAAAAATTTATACTTTACTCCCTTCTTAGTTCTTATTGTAATAAATTAGAAATTATTATTTTTGCTTAACTAAATATGTTAAAAAATTAGTGAAATTAAATGTCTTCTATAAATTTTACATAAAATTAGTAAAATTATCTTTAATTTTAAAATGTTTATGTGACAAATTCCTTATTTTATCCTTAATTTAAAAAAAAAAATTGTGTTTTAGTTTTGCGCATTAAAAAAATACGAAAAACCCAATACATTCTCACAGTTACATATGTGTGTAAAATATTTATTAGATATAACAAATATTACACAAGTACATGTAATATTGTTACACGTAATTTGTAAAATGTAACTAATATTAAATAGGCGTAAGCACATGCGGGACTAATCCACAAACAAAACCAATTAAAGGGACTAAATCAAAATTTATATTTTATATGTAACTAATAATAGATTACACCCGTTATTTGGGACTCTATTTTAATTTTAACTTTATTTTGTCCGATGGAAAACATTATTTTCTTTTCATTTTATTATCATTAAATATTGAATTTAAATTAAAAATTAAAAGATAAATAAATTATTTTTTAAAATAAAATGTGACTTTCTCCTTTTTGTCCATGGTAAAAGGGGGGTAATGTGTATTTTAAATTTTTTTTTGTTAATTTTATAAAAATTAAAGACGTGAGTGGGGGGTAAAATCGTCAGAAAATCACGGAATCGGGTCCCGCAAATCACGGAGTAAATAGATGAATCATGATAATTCAGTCCGGGTTAAACCAGATCACATCAGGCGCCTGTTAGCACGCACCTTTCGTGTGAGTGGTGAGGTTAACGTGGGCTCCACCGGCCGGACGGCCGGCCGGCCCGCCGGTGACTCCTACATGTGCTCCGGTAAGCATCTAAACAGAGAAAAGAGAGAGGGAGAGAGTTACAGACCGATTGGATTGACGTTGCCCCAGTAGGTCTCGACTTGTGGATGTTGCAGAGGATCACCGTACACCTCACTGGTGCTCGTTAGCAAAAACCGCGCACCGATCCTTTTCGCCAGCCCTAGCATGTTCAGTGTCCCCACCACGTTCGTCTTGTGCAATCAATCAAGAATCAGAATAAAGGAATCCAAAAATCGAACAGGAAAAGAAACAAATTCTAATTAAACATTCAAAAATGGTGAAGATCAGAGAGAAATCGAAGCAGATTCATAGAGAAATTTGAATTTGAAATCGATTCAAAGGATATAATCGTCTTCACGGGGTTGTGCTTGTAGTGAACGGGAGAGGCGGGGCAAGCGAGATGGTAGATCTGATCGACCTCCACTAACAGAGGCTCGACGACATCGTGCCGGATTAGCTCGAACCTAGGGTTTCCGAAATGATGCATGACGTTCTCTTTCCTGCCGGTGAAGAAGTTGTCCACGACGATCACACTGTCGCCTCTTTTAATCAGACGATCCACGAGGTGGCTCCCGACGAATCCGGCCCCTCCGGTGACCAAAATCCGGAGACTCTTCCTCTTCAGCCCCAGCGGTATCTTTCCGCCGACGTTGAACGATTTCAACGCGGCTTCGTTCTGGTAGATGAATCGGTGGGGAATATAAGCTGGCTCGGCGAGCACGTCCGAGTTCCGTATCGCGATGGCCGGCGATCGCGAAGAGGGGATACCGGCGATCGCGAAGAATAGAGTGGCGATTGCAATGCCGGCGAGCACGAACAGAAGACGCTGCTCACGGAGCATGTACTGAATCGGCCGAAACTCGGTGAGCCATGGCTTTTGGGGCTTCGGCGAGTACGTTTCGCTCATCGGCTTCGTCTCGTGACCCCTGTAGATCAACTCCGACGCCATCTCTTCCTCCAAACTAACTCTCTTCAACTCGAGTTGAAGAGTTGATGGCAAAATAGAGAGAGTATATGCCAGGTGCTATCGTTCCCGGCGGTGGAATGGAAGAATCGCGAGGAATTCTCGCCGGAGAGTTATACAGAATCTCCGGCGCGTGGAAGCAGATGGTAGAGTTTAAGCCTTGTGGTGGGTTTAAATAGTTCCTTCTTTGTGCATATTCACTTCAATATATAGTATTAAATATAAAATTTAAAATATTTACTATAAAAGCTTAATTTAAGGAATTAATATCAACAGCTAATAAAATTTATGAAAATTCTCCCAAAAATCCCACCTCATAGAAATATTACTTTATGGAGTCATGTAATAGTAATTTTTTTACACATAAAATGGTCTTTAGAAAGTTATTTTTGGAATCTTTGGACCTCTCAAAAAGTTTCCCTAAAATTTAAGAGGTCCCAAGATTCTAAAAATAATTTTCTAAGGACCATCTCATATGTAAAAAAATTATTGTTATAAGACTCCATAAAGTAGTATTTTTATGGGATGAGACTATTGGGAGAATTTCTCTAAAATCAAATACTGTGTCAAATACCAAGAACACTCTCTATCATTTTCATAATATTTGAGATATTCCTTATTTTTTCTGTTTGATTTTTTTTTTTTTTTTGGGAAACCTTGACGATGCAAGGAGAATTTTATTAATTAAATCAAATAATACAAAATTCAAAGACGGGCAAAACCTGACCTTTGATAATAATTATAAAAAAAAAAAAAAAAACTAATCTAATGAATAATAAAATCATAACAAAAAACATAAAAAAAATAAAATTTAATAAATTTCTTTAATCTTTTGAATATCAGGGAACCGAAGTCTATTCAGGTTTAAGTATCTGCGAACAGGTGCCGGACTTTCAAATTCGGACCAAAAGACATCATTCATGATATTTTGTTGACAATAATACCCTCGCAACATAATATTTTTTATTGTTCATTTTTTTATTTTTTTTACTCTTTGTATCTCTATTTTGTTTTTTGGTTTCTTTTTTCATTTTTATTCTATTTTTTATTTCTTTTGTTTTAATTTTTTCATGTGGTATTTACGAAGAAAAAAATATCGAAAGTAAAAATGTAAAAAATGATATTCAAAAATTAATAAAAATTTGAGAAATAAGATTTGAGGAATAAAAGATGAAAATAACTAAAATTTAAAAAAGAAGAAATAGAAAATAGAAAATAACATAAAAGCGATAAAGAGTAAAAAATAGAAAATAATAAAAAGTTAAAATTAAAAAATAAAAGAATAAAAAGAATACATGTAAATAATATTTTTGTCAACAAAATGTGATAGGATATGTTTAAAATATACCAGCATAGTGTGGCTTAAGCGGCAAAACACGCTTGAGTTAAAGTAGTTGAGAAGTCTCTATAAGATCAAGGATTCGAACTTGTGGAAAAACACTTATTTGGAGGGACAATCATAACAATCCAAACGAGATTAGTCTCACCCCCTGTGTAGGTGTGAGGACACTCGTATGTATACCATAAAAAAATATGTCTAAAATATTATAAAAACTATAGAAATGACTTGGTATTTGTTGAAAGGAGAGGTTGTGTCGCCAATATAAACTCTTTATAAAAAATAATTTTATTAAAAAAATATTTTTATTCAATACGTTAAAAATTAGATTATCGAAGTCATTTTTTTTAAATACCTAATTAAATAATAGACAAATATAAATATGTAGAATAAATAAAATAAAAATTAGGAAAAAAATATTTAAACAAGGATTACAAATTTTAAATTAATAAAAAAAAATCTAAATTTTTTATTATTTAGTAGTTAATCTAGTAAAAATGAATTAAATATTATTTTAAATATATTGATAATTAATATTAATACTAATAGTATTAAAAGAATCATATATATAAGATATGATAATCGAGTGGTTAATTGTAGGTAATGCCATAGATACCTTAGAAAAAGATATATATATATATATATATATATATATGCACTTGGCGCCCTTGAAGTTTTGTAGAAAACTCAATTTAGTCCGTCTTTTTAATTTAAATATTTTAAATCTTGAAATATTCAAATCGTGTCAAATAAGTCCAAATCATTAATTTTGTCATTATTTTTTACGAAAATCAACCTATGTTCAGTACATAAATCATCCACACAGGTGATTTTCCGTGAAAAAAGATAGGTTTAATAATTTGAATTCACCTGACACGATTGAGATATTTTTAGAGTTTAAAGTGTTTAAATTCAAAATATAGTGATTAAAGTGAGCTTTCTCTAAAATGTGCAATTTGAGGATTCTCGAGATTTTATCATTTTGTTTCAATCTCGTAAAATTAAAAGTATTGTTATTAATTTTGGACAGGAAAAATGAGTTAGGTTCATCACACGAGCTTCTAAATAGGATATTTTATTTATTTCATAATTTTACTAAATTTAAGACTTTTTTTCCTACCAATTATTCACAATTTTCTCCCTCATTATTCATAATTCAAACAAATCATTTTTTAAGAAAATGTTTCAAATTTAATAGAATAATAAAATGACAAAAATATGCTCATTAGAAAACCACGTATTGAGAACAATCTATTTTTCATCTAAAATCACTAATAATGTTGTTAATTTCGCAAATATAATTTTTTCTACCAACATAGTGTAAATCAAGTGATAAGGTCCGCTTGAGTTAAAACAGTTGAGAGATCTTTGCAAAGTCAGAGATTTAAACTTGCGAAAAAGTATTTGTTGAGAGCGCAATCACGCACGTCGAACGAAATTAGTCTCGGTGTGGGGATACTCATAGTTTAAAAAAAAAAAAAAAAAATTTAGAAGGACAGACATGCACTTCGAACGAGATTAGTCTCACACCCTATGTGTGTTGGGATACACGCGGTCTATACAAAAATAATAATAATAATAATAAAATAAAATAAATAAAATTATATATATAATATTTTCCGTTAGTTACATAAAACCTACTACAGAAATATTATTGTGAGGTCACAATCCAGTGTATAATTGTCCACTAGTTAGGGAGCGACAGCGACCGTCGGATGTGACAGTGGAAAGTCAGATCTTTTCGGTGGGCCCAATCATTTGTTTTCACGTCGCGGGTGGATACTTCCCGTAAGCGACGTTGATTGAAGGCCAACACGTGGCGTTAAACCATTCCCCACGTTTCTTCACGGTCTGTGCCACCCTAAGGCGGCCAACCACCGCTCCTTTGACTTTTTGAAGAGGGAAATATTTCCATGCAACCGTGATAATTTTGATTTGATACAATTGGACTTGGCCCAAGCCCAATCAAGACCCATGGGCTTATGTAGTTGGAAACTATTGGGACTAACTTGGGCCCATTTTTTACCGTCCACCGTTCACTCAACCAACTCATTAGAGAAATTTTATCGGTTTTAAAATAGTAACAATTTTCATGTATTACAGTGATTTTGAATTTCTCACTGAATTATTGGCTTTTTTTTTATGAATTCACTGTTAACAAATAGATAGTATGAACCAAAATTTTAAGTTTGACGAGGGTATTTTTTGGCACTTCTGAGTCAACACTTGGGACCCAGACATGTGTCTATCCTCGTAGTGATAGGTATACATTCTGAAATCTACAACGGCACGTTGGAGCATACGCCGACCATGGCTCATCTCTGGAATCTCATTTGTACTTAAGACGGAGTGAGGACCCCCGCAAGAACGTGCCGCTCTGAGTTCTGCGCCGTGCCCTAGGCGCTAAATTTTAGGGACTCAGCTGTTCACTTCGATCGGTTTCTCCTTCCAGTTCGTTTCTTCTTCAAGACTCCATGGATCTCCACTCTCCTCCACCAGCTCACCAACATAAGTCTGACAAAGGCCCGTGGGCTTCGCCAAATGGGCCCAAAAGACCAAGCCCAATGGTTATCTCTTAAATGCCCCAGATTATCGGCTGAATACAGGATTTCGACTAATTAACCGTGTTTGGGCTCGACTAATCATCTTCAATTCCTATATATATCGGGAGTTATGCAAGCCCGAGGTACGCTTTATATTACGCGCGAGTTCATTTATTTACTTGCTGCATTCTGTACCTTTTCTCTTTGAGTATTGATTACCACGTCGGAGTCGCTTCGCTCGGACAAATCCCGATCTGAGCCTTCTGCAGGTACACTCCTTGAGGAGTAGGACTCTGAGCGTAGCAAGTCAGTCCTCTCAGGACTCAACACAGCTCCCGTGGAGAATTTTCAACCGACGACTCCACCTCAGTAAGAGGACCCACCTGTCATCCGACTGGATCATATTCGAAGTGTGTACCATTTTTATACACTAACAGTTTGGTGTCGTCTGTGGGAAACGTGCAAAAAGTCTTCCCTTGATCATTATTCTCTGCTCAATTGAGCTAGGATGATCACAAGGTTCGGTCAGATAAATCAGGCAGCGAAATCAACTTCTTGAGGTGGATAGCAACCTGAGAAGTCAACTCTCCAGAATTGTGTCTAAAACTCTGAGGAAACACCCCCCCCCAGCTCCTACCAACAAGGATAACTACCCCCTCCCAAGACCAACCATGACCATCCACTCTGCCACCGGGGCCACGGGACAGATCTTGGGAGTTGCGGAGGCATCTCAGATTGATCCCCTTGAGCACCAGATGGGCGAGTTCAAGTCGTATGTACAGCTCATCCTCGTACGCATGTCGTTGTTCCCCGTTCAGAGGGGACCAACTCTCTAGACCATATGACTCAATGAGCGACCTCAAGGCCACGACGCTCGCATGGCATCTACAAAATGATACACGCCCAGGGACCGCTATTCGTCTTGTGACCACAAGTCGGCAGGACTGGAGATGGTCCCCCAGTTGGATTAGATCCCTTTCTCCACGAGGACATGGTGCCAGGAATCGACCAGGATTATCCTTGGGCTTAGCACCCAGTTACGCAGTAAGAACCGACCCGAAGGTCTGTTGTGGGCAGGGGCAGACACCTATTCGCCGCTCTTGCTCTACTGCAGTGTCCAGGCAGCGGCCAACCGTGCACATGCAACTCAAAGACGAAGACAAGCAGTCCACCGCCCTACCAGAAACGGAGACGAGCGCCCTCTAGCCTAACTCCAAGCGAGGCTCAAAGGCGGAGACGAGTCGTCCTTCGCCCAACTTGGTGGAGATGAGCGCCCTCCAGCTTATCTCCAACAATGGAATTTCGACCCCCTGAGTCGCATCTTGGCTCCGACGTAGCGAATGATTTTCCCCGACTACATTTCGACCCCCTAAATCGCATTCCGGCTCCAGCGTTGCGAGTGACTATCCACGGTTGCATTCCAACCCCTTGAGTCGCGAATGATTCTCTAGATCAGTATCCCGACTCTTGGCATTGTTAATGATTTTTTCCAACGGTATTCCGACTCCCTAAGTCGTGGATGATTCTTCACCCAACATCCCGACTCTCAACGTCGTGAGTAACTCTCCACAAGTCTCATTCCGGTGCTCAACGTTGAGGTGACAACCAGACCCTCTCCGGAAGTCAATAGTCCGTACTCAGGGAAAAACCAAGGTCATTCACTAAGGGCGGGACATTAATCGGGTTTGAGGGCCTGCAGCCAAGTACTTCTCCCCACCAGTCGACTTCAAGTCTGGAATTCTAAAAAGGAAAGTTCTCATGCATAGACTAAATGGAGATAACCTTAAAGGATTCTTGAATGAGCCTGACTACGGAGAACTCCCTGATGACCGACCACGGGGGTCCAACTATCGCATTACGCCCTTGCGGACTAAGAGGACAAGGCACCCTGGGAAACCCTCCTCCTGAGTCCACGACACGATTTCCCTGCAATCAGCTCGTGTTTCGGACTGGGAGGCTAGTGGTCTATGGATAGCCGTCATGGTAGTCCTCCCCAAAGGCACCATCCAGGGGTTCAGCCTCAGTGCCCCGTGTTCGAAACCACCAAGTTTGACTGGCACCGCCTTGTCGCGCTCCTCTTAGCTGAAGGGTCCAGGTGGCGACCTTTTCTCGAAAAGGGCCAACTAGGAGCATCGTCCAAAAGTTTCTCCTCATTTCTGTTGGGCGGTATCATCTTATCCTACGCCCACTGCCCTACCGTGCTACCTCTAGCTGGCGGGGTACAGATGGGGGTCTTCTCTAGATGTGCCGACCAGAGTTCCAAACAATCAACGCCCTAACGTGCTCAATGCGCTCTCCCCTCAGACCTCACCCGTCACAGAAGTAACCGCTGAAAATGCCTTATGTCAAAGTAATGCTCAAAGCCTCGTGGGTGCAAAAGTGCCAAATTAATGATCACATTTAAGGGGGAGCAAAGCATCAAAATTTATTATCTAAACTTCAGCGGGTGCAAGTGTGAAATCTTGTCAAAATGTGTGAAGTGCAAAAAAAAAAAATGCTTGGGGTCTTCTTTGGTAAAAATACAGAGTCAAGCTTCACAGTTGGGCTCCCAAAGCATCAAGGAGTATGCAAAGTATGAAATCTTGAAAAGTGTGCAAAGTGAAAGTGAGAGAATGGGCAAGCTTGAGGGGGGGGGGGGGGGGGGGTGAATCAACTCTTGAAATAATCTCAAGACTTCACTAGTTCAAACTCCAAGGGTGACAAGTAGAGATGGTCATGGGCTTAGGGCCGCCCGGCCCATCAAGTCCACCCACTCTTTTTTAGGGCTTGTATTTGTGTTTTGAGCCCGTAGGCCGGGCTTGAACTTGAAAATGAAAGCCCGATAAATCTCAGGGTCGGGATTGGGCTTAGTTATTTTCTTTTAGGGTTGGCCCAGTCATTAAAAAATTATATATATATATATATATATATATATTAATTTACATGTGAAAATATTATGATTTACATGTTAGATTCTTGATTTATTTAATATTATTATACTATATGTTAATTAATTATAAAAAAAAATAGTTTGGATTGTAGTGTTTAGCTATAAGGTTTTACCAGAACTTTAAATCTGTGTTTAATAAGTGTGTTCTATTCTAAATTGGATTGACATTTTTTTTTTTGGGTTAATTATAAAAAATTATATTTTTCAATTCTATTGTATTTTTCGTATTTTTTTTTTAAATTAAAAAAAAATTATAAGGCCGGAGGTCCTAGGGCCGGATTGTGGGTTTAGATTATTTTTATAGGGCCAGGCTTGGGTATGGAATTAAGGCCCGAACCATAGGGCCGAGCTGGGCTTGGGCCTAACATTTTTTCGTAATACCCTAGTCTAAGCTCGGTCCAAACTCGGCCCGGCCCGGTCCATGACCATCCCTAGTGACAAGTGATCAGGATCTTCAGGCGTGCAAAGGACCAAGACTCGGAGGTGCAAAGTGATCAAACTTCAAGGGTGCCAAGCGTCAAATTAAAGGGCAAATTGCAGGGGTGCAAAGAGATGAAATAATGGTCAAAGGTGCAAAAGCTCCATGCATGACTACAAAGCCCATTGCCCCAAAGGCCTAGCTCTGCCCGATGTGGCTCCCAATTTTAGGTGAACTAATGTGAAATTACGGCCCAAACTAGGGGTGCAGAGTGCAAAATCCTTTAAGAGATTTCCTTCGGCTGAGAGTGAGAAACAGCTCCAAGGCGGTGACCGTCCGTTGGGGCCTCCTGAGCGCAGCAATCAGCACCTCAGGGCGGCACGCTGACCGGCTCGGCTGCGCTCTGCCACGCGCACCAACTGCGCCCCGCAGCTCGAAAACGGCTGCCCTCGATTGTTTTGCCCATCCGAGTCCCCTGATTGTCCGCGGCGCGCACCCCCTTGCGATTCACTATTATTTTCTCCGTGGTGAAGGTCAGTCTTTGCTCGAGATCTATTTATGGTTCAAACTGGTGACGCCCTAAAAATCGAACAAATTTGGGATCCCTGTCGTGCTACCTGACCCGAACCTCGACCATATGGAGGCCTCTTTCAAATTAGCTCCTCGAGAAAAGTTAACTCTTGAAAAAGTGTCGGCCAGAAAATCGAAAAAATTTGGGGCTGCCCTGTCGTGCTACCTGACCCCAAACTCCAGACATATGGGATCCTATTTCAAATTAGCTAATTAGAAAAAATTAGAAAAAAAAAAAAAAAAAAAAAAAAAAAAAAAAAAAAAAAAAAAAACGTGGGAAAAACTACGCTCTAAAAATCGGAGAAATTCGAGATCGTCCTACCGTGCTACCTAACCCTGGTCCTCGACCGTATGGGGGCTTATTTCAAATTTGCTCTCCAAAAAAAGTTAACTCTTGAAAAATTGTCATCCTGAAAATCGAAGAAATTCGGGGTCGTCCTGACATGCTACCTGACTCGGCTTCTGACTGTATGGAGATTTATTTGGAATAGGCTCCTCAGAAAAAAATTAACTCTTGAAAAAATGTAGATCGGAGGTGTTTCTCATGCTTCGAAGTCTCCAGGACGCCCGTTCCAACCAGGAATTGATATCCCTGACCGCCTCGCTTCCCTCGCCGCACAGGGCTAGGGGCAATTGATGAAGTTATTTTTTGGCACCTCTGAGTCAGCACTTGGGACCCAATCACGTGTCCGTCCTTGTAGTAACATGGACACATTCCAAAATCCACAACGCCATGGTGGAGTATATGCCGACTATGGCTCCTCCCTGGAATCTTATGTGCACTTAGGGAGGAGCGAGGAGCCCCGCAGGGACATGCTGTTCTAAGCTCTGCGCCGTGCCCTGGGCGATCAATTTCAGGGACTCAGCCGTTCACCTCGACCGACTCTTTCTTCCAGCTCGTTTCTTCTTCAGGACTCCACGGATCTCCGCTCTCCTCCACTAGCACACCGCCATAGGCCTAACAAAGGCTTGTAGGCTTCGCCAAATGGGCCCAAAAGCCCAAGCCCAACTGTTATCTCTTAAATGCTTAGGATTATCAGTTGAACACAAAGTTTTGACTAATTAACCGTGTTTAAGTCTGACTAATCATCTCTAACTCTTATATATATCGGGGGCTATACAAGCCCGATGTACGTTTTACATTACATGCGAGTTCATTTGTTTACTTGCTGCATTCTGTACCTTTTTTCTCTGAGCATTGATTACCATGCTGTAGGGGTTTCACCGGGACAAATCCCGATCTGAGTCTTCTACAGGTACATTCCCTGAGGAATAGGACTCTGAGCGCAACAGATCAGTCTTCTTAGGACCCAGCACAGCTCCTATAGAGAATTTTCAACCGACGACTCCACCTCAGCAAGAGGACCCACTTATCATCCGATTGGACTATACTCGAGGTGTGTGTCATTTTTATAAATCAATAAAGTTTGTAACTATTCACCAAAAATCTCTTTATATTTTCAATTTGTGCTTGTACATTTTACATACTTATATGTAATATTAACTAAAACAAATTTTAACTTTATACAGTTCATGCACTTCAATATTTTTTCTAGAAGTCTAAAATTATTATAATACGTGAAAGTTACTGTAATTTTTTCATGTCAAACATTGTACTGACATTTATGGTGATTGGTAACTTTTTAACTTTTGATAGTAATTTTGTACTTTTGAAAAAAAGTTATTGTGATGCGTGGACCGTATAGATTAAAATTTTGATTTCGATATGTTTAAAGATCAAGGGTGAAAAGTGTAAATAAACTAAAGGGTTTAAAATGTCAATATGATAAAACTTTGAATGATTTGTTCTAACATTACCTCTACGCGCCCCTCCGCCCCCACCCAAAGCCCTAAAACCCTAAATTTTAGAAGCGTAGAGGAAAAACTCCACCTCCGATCGACGTTTACGTGAGGTTGGCGACGGAAACGGCGACTCAACGACGAGCGTATCCGACATCCTGTCTCTTCTCAGCCCGTTGATTCACCGGAGCAAAGCTATCTCAGCTTCCATCGGTGGTACTCTCTCTCTCTCTCTCTCCTTCTTTAACACACGGTTGCCTCCGCCGCCACTGAATTGCCACCGCACCACGTCGTAGACACGAATACCAGCTTACCGCCCCCGAACAGCCACCAATGACCAAACCACTGACTTCTGACTAGGGCTATTCAATTTGTGCAATTTCTATAAATTAATTCTTGTTATTGCTACTATATATTCAATTAGTTGAATTGCAGTGATTCCTTATACGGTCAATGGTGTTCTATTTGCAGATTGATCACTGTAAAAAGTGATTAGCGTGTTTTCAAGTACTTTGGAGAGATGGCTCGTTTTCGAAATGTAAGCAATTGTTCATACATCTCTTGTCCTCTTAGCCCCCCTTTTGGTTGATGAATAATCATGCAGAAATAGAATAAGCGTTAGATTTTTGATTTTGAAGTGTTCGTAATATCTGGATTACCGGTTTGATTTTATTCCGTAGAAGAAGAAGGCGTTTGTTAAACCGGTTGTGAAGAATAAACTGCCAACTGTGGATCATATAACCGGTGACAAGATCCCGAAGAGCTTTATCTTTTCAAGGGGAAAATTGCCTGCATCACTCAGGCAGTTGCAGATGGACCTGAGAAAGTTGATGCTGCCCTACACTGCCCTTAAGCTTAAGGTCAGTTTTTCTGTTTTCAGCTAGATGTATATATAGCTACATTTATGTGTTCAGATTTTGACTTCTGTTGAATAGAGATGGATTAAAATATCCCGAATCCCTATCCTTCGTTTTTTGAAGGAAAAAATGTGACAACATATAATTCAGTATAATTTGATACTGAGTATTTGAAGTCATTATAATTAAGGGGATATTAAGGATTAAACTCTATTTTGTTAATTGAGACACTGTTTGGTTACACTTTCTAAAAGTACTTTTTATGTAAAAGGTTAGTTGTACGAAAATCAAAAGTGTGTTTGATAGTGTAAAGATGATATCTTAGTGTTATCCATATAAACGATCTCTTAATCCTAAAGAATTTCGTAGAGGGTTGAGAAAAATTCGGTAGAGAGCTTATAGTCTATCGTTCTATTATAATATGAAATCGTAGAAATTAAAAAATAAACTAATATTTGCTTTTAAAAATCTGTTTTCACTTTCTTGATTTATAAAAGTACCCGATTTTGATTTTTAAATACTTTGTTTGCTTTTAAAAAAGAGTTATCGAATGGTGACTTATTAAGTGACGTTTTCTTAAGTAATATTGCTGTTTTGCTCTGTATTCATTCAAAACAAATAGGTGGGTATGGTGGCATTTGGTTAGTGTTTTTGTTTTTCTGTTTCTACTTCCAATAAACTGGGATGGGATGGGAATTCTGTTTCCGTTCTGGAGTATTCTGGAAATAGAAACATGTTTGGTAACAACTGGTGTCCTGAAATTGTCTCTCTTAATTTATGAGAACAAAAATAAGAAACACGTTTGACTGCAACATTTGTTATTTTTTTTCATTAAATGTATGGTGGCTCGCGGGATGGTAGTACGAATAATTTTGTGGGAGTGAATAAGAATCAATATTTTTTTTTCTCAGATTCGTAAGGATTTCAGGAAATAGTCCTAAATTACTCTTAAAATTTTGGAAACAGAAATGCGTTTAACAAACTTGTTTTTGTACATCAATCCCAAAATTTTGGGAGCGGGAACAGGAATCAGAGAACAAAAACAGTAACCAAACTGAACAAAAACAGCAACCATACTGGGCCTAATTTTTTCTTACTTCTAATGAGACGAATTTGCTCTCAAAATGTGGGTTTTGTGTTGGTTGAACTTGTTCTTATTTCATTTTTTGTAGGAAAAAAAGCGAAACAATCTCAAAGACTTCCTGAATGTTGCTGGGCCAATGGGCGTGACACACTTCCTCATATTATCAAAAACAGCAACAGCACCGTATTTGAGAGTCTCAAGAACCCCACAAGGCCCAACCCTGACATTCAAAATCCACGAATATTCGCTGGCTGTTGATATTGCTCGATCTCAGTTGAAACCAAGATGTCCTCAAGATCTCTTCAAGAATTCACCCTTGGTAATTTTTGATCTCTACATATATGTGTGTGTGTATCTATCTATCTATCTATATATATATAACTGGTAGGAAGGTTGTGTCAGATTTTCGGTGATTAACACATGTATTGCAAAATGCTTTTCGGTGACAGATTGTGCTTTCTGGTTTTGGGACTGGGGAGCAACACTTGAAGCTCACAACTATAATGTTCCAAAACATTTTCCCTGCCATTGATATTAACACTGTGAGTTAACATAGTAAACTTCTTCAGTCAAAAGCTTATTCAAGCTTGAGGGATTATAACCTCTCTCTTATCGATGTTGCTCGTGGTGCAGGTTAAACTTTCTTCATGCCAGAGAATCGTGTTGCTAAATTACAACAAGGACACAAAACGTATTGATTTTCGTCACTATTCTATCAAATTACAGCCAGTCGATGTTTCACGCAGGATTAGAAAATTTGTGCAGAACCATCAAGTCCCGGATTTAAGAAGTCTGCAGGACATTAGTGACTTTGTTACAAAGTATGCAAAATCATCTCTCTCTCTCTAGACATGTCACATGATTTAATTCTCATAACTGGCTAGGGATTCTCCGCGCTTAAAGGCACTGTATTGATTTTTTAATTGATAAGTGGAAAAAGATAGTAAATAATAAAACAATTGGCCAATTAAGTACAAATGTAGAACTTACAGGGTGCAAAATAACCGTCTTAGAAATTGAGAAAATTGAAAGATATTTGAAAAAAAGGTCCTAATTTATTGGGAAAAATACATTTTTGTCCCTTAAGGTTGGGGTGGGTGTTTATATGGGCCTTGAGGGTTAACAAATTACAGTTTTGATCCCTCAGCTATCGCATTTGTTTCAATCTCGCAAAATTAAAAACGTTGTTAATGATTTTGAATGGATAAATGGGTTGTTCTCAACACGTTGCCTTCTAACGGGGATATTTTGTCATTTCATTACTCCACTAAATTTAAGATGTTCTCCCCTAACTTTTTCTTGAAAACGATTTGTTTGAAGAAGCTTGAATCACATTTTGTCGATGAAATATTAATTTTTTTTGTTCCTTTTATACTTGAAGGGCTGGTTATGGATCAGAAAGTGAAGTAGATGATGAAGCAGCAACCGTGAGTCTAACAAATGATCTTGGTAGAGTTAACCGAGCCTCTACGAAAAGTGCGATCAAGCTTCAAGAGCTTGGACCAAGGATGACTCTTCAACTCATAAAAATCGAGGAGGGCTTATGTTCTGGTGGAATCATATTCAGTGAATATGGTATGTTGAGATCTTTTTTCCCCTTCTTCTCGATTTATGATCAATTCGTGATTTCCTTCCATAACAAATTCAAGGATTCAATATCTTGTCTGGTCGTCCTGCTGTTAATTGTTCATCATCTAATGAATTGAACTGATGATTAGCATGCACACGAACTGCAGTTACATAACCCTTTTTTTGTTTGGTAGTTTTGTTCCCATATTTCCGTTTTATGTTTCTTGGGGAACAGAAACAGAAATAGAAGCCAGGAAAATGTTGAATCCTACATTGCTTTTGTTACCTCATGCACAGTTATATATAAGCTTAGGTTAGGGGTAATCCTCAGTAACTGCGTGGTATCAGAGTTAGGCCTCTTGTTTGATATTGTGCCCTCCCATATTTGATCGCAGTGGTTTGACAAAGTTCACCCTGCTCATGAGGGGGCGTGTTGAATCCCACCCCAATTATCTGTTCGCGGTGTTTTTGGTGCAGTCGCATGAGGGGACATGTTGAATTCCATATTGTTTGTGTTATCCCATCCTAAGCTATATATAAGCCTAGGGGTAATCCTCCTCTCTCGAGGCGTCTTTTGAGAGTGAGGTAGGCCCATTGAGTTTCGTAGGCCCTGTTTGGTAACTATTTCCATTCCAGAAATTTTCATTCCATTCCCAGATTTTTGGGAATTCTGTTTAGGAATAGCGTTTGGTAATTTTTGTTTCCGTTTCCATTTCATTCTCATTTGAGAATTGTGCCCACTTTTTTCTTAAGAAACGAGAAACAAAAAAAAGTTTCTCATTATTCCCATTCCATTTCCAAAATACACAGTCACTGTTCACCCGCCGGCGACCACCGTCCGCCGTTGGCCACCGGCTTTCTCCGGCGACTGTCGCTGGTCACTGTCCGGCCGGAAACTTTTCGGCCACTTTCGGCCGCCGGCCATTGTCACCCGCCAGCTACCGCTTTCCGGCCGTCGCTGGCGCTGGAGCCACCGCCGTTCGGCCAAAACAGAAAAAAAAAAAAAAAAAAAAAAAAAAAAAAAATGATTTTAGGATAAAATCATTACGAAGCACAATTCTCTTCCCAAAACAAAAAAAAAATTATCGTTACCAAGCGCGATTCTACTCTCAAGAAGAAAACAAAATTTCCATCCCACTGCTGGAATAACGGTTACCAAACGCCACCTACATAAACATTAAATGGTATATTTGTTTTCAATATTCAACTGTTTAGGACAACTTTCATGGAACAAAACCAACTTGTTCCCCAATTTATGTTCCTGGCTCCTCTCTCTCCCTCTCTTTTTTCCGAAGAAAAGTTAAAAACATAATTGAACAGAATATAATAGCTCCCCGATCTCTGTTTCTGTACCAAGTTTTTTGGGAGCAAGAACACTAGACAAACTCCACCGTAGGCACTTGGTTTTTTGAGCTCTTTCCTTATTTGGTCTTTACGTTACCCTCAAATTTTCATGGTTTGTTCCTTGCAGGAAACAGCGGAGAGAGAAAAGAGCAAGATCGAAAAGAAGACGAAGATGAAGATGAAGAAGAAGATGAGGAAGAAGAAGATATGGAAGAAGAGTAGCTCTTAAATAATAACCATAAATTATATGATCATCATTTTCAATTTTGGTTGTGTAGTTTTATACGTTTGTCGAAAATCGAATTAACTTTCTGGGAGGTTATTGTAATTCAGGAAGAAGTGAATTATCAAGAAATTTTTCTCTGTTGTGAATTGAGGATAGCCTTTTGCTTCTTATTGACATGATTGGAATACTATGAAACTAGGGTTTTGTAAATTTCTGTTCTTGTTCCGAGAAAAATTAAAACAAAAATAGAAATAGAAGGGGTAAAATGTGTTTTTGTTCTGTTACCAAATGAAACAGAGCAAAAATTTAAGGGACACGAACAAAAAATAAAATTCTTGCACTCTATACCGTGTGTTAGGTTTGTCATAACGTACAACTTTGATTCAAACGTAAACGTAATGGTTAAATAATTAATAAAATTTTATAAAATGACAAAGTTATCTTTATACCCAACCTCAGAGAATAAAGGAAAGATAAAAAGGAAAAAAGACAGAGGAATATTATTCGACCTGATCCAATGGTATAAATGTCAATTAATATTAAATAATTTAATAATTTTGATTTTTTCAAGGTTGATTGTACTCTAACAAAAAATATAATCGTTACACTTTACTCCGAACCATAGGGATAAGTATTTACAAAAATATCTCAAGATATAAAGTGCAATTCGATCAAACCATTGGATGACAAAATGCCATTATTTTTTATTTTTTTCATTTTTGTTAAATTTACATGGAAGATGAACAAAAATATGAGATTTTCCTTCTCGTTCCTTCAAAAAAACTAACAAAAGACAACAATCACATTCAATTTCCTATGATAATTGTAAACATTTTCATTCATTAAAATTTGAAATTTAAAAAAAATATTTTTATATGGTACATATTCTTCTGGCAAAAAAATAGACAAATGATGATCGTAATCGTACCATATTAATGGATTTAATTATCAAACCAACGAGAAAATCCATGACTTTTTCCTCATCTAAGCGAAGAAAAAAAAAAGGATAAAAAATCCTGATAAAATTTGTTTTCTTTTTAATTCCTCATACAGATTTCCTGATGATCTCTTCAGAAGGAACTTCAAGAGTTGCTCCTGCATGCTCTTTTTCTGGCTTCACTTCTACAGCAATAACCGATAATTATCAGCATTTTAAAATGGGAGTATAAAACCAAAGCTCATTATAAGAAACAAATGGAGTGTACAAATGTTTAAATTTAAAATCATATGGTGGAGTAATTCATTTGTATAATGATTTGGGAATTCTTAGGTGGTCTATATGAGATAGAAATCTAACACTCGCCCTTATGTATAACCCACGGTTTACACAGATGATTTGACTATGAGGGTGATAAGAAATTTGTAACTCCGGCTTGCATGAATGATTTGACTACGAAGAAATGATGACAAATGTGGGTTCCCCCCGTCTTGTACGAATGATTTGACTATAAGTGAATGATGAGAAATGTGGATTCTCCCAACTAGAATGGATGATTTGATTACGAAAGAAGGGAGGCGAATTCTCATAACTTTGGCTCTGATATCATTTTAGTAGGTTCTAACTCAAAACCATATGGTATTGTTGTGCGGAAGTGTGTTGGGTGGACCCAAAACACAGAACAAATGTTATGGAGATGAAATGAAAACACAAACACACACTCACAAACAATAACACAAGATTTAACGAGGTTCGACAATTTCGCCTACTCTTCGGGAGCAATTATGGAACTTCTTTATTTGACAATGAAATACAAATCAAGGTCTTAAAACAATTTAAAACACTTGAGCAAAAATTCACTCAATTGTGACTATTGAGGAATTTAATCTCTCACTCTCTTCTTGTTCTACAATTGTGAGATATATAATTGTGAGATCTCAATCTTCAAAGCTCATGATCTCTATTTATAGAGGAGGTTTGAGCTTTATTTTCAATCTGAACCAAAAACCATGAACCTTCAACAATTTCTGCAGTCTATAATTGCAGCTCTTTCTTTCAACAAAAATGGCCACTTTTACATGCTGATTTTCTTCCATCTTCAAACTTTACTGCCACCAACCATATTTTTGTTATCAAGAATGGCAATCATGTGAGCTATACACAATTGTCAAAATAAACAATTACCACCCAAGCTGAAAATGTCCACTAAAGTTGAAAAATAAATGAGCCAACAACCAACAATCTCCACATTAGCGAGATTTTCAAATGCCATCATCAACATAACGTTAATATGAATTCCCATACTATACATCCAATAGGACCAATAGTTGCTCCTCCAAAAATCATACTTATGTATGAACAATATTAGCCAAGTTTAAACAGTGCTGAAACTTGGCGCTTCCAACGACTTTCGTCAACATATCTGCAGGGTTATCGGCTGTCCCAATCTTCGTAAGAAGAATAACACCTGCATCTACAATATCTCGAACAAAGTGGAATCGAACATCAATATGTTTGGTTCGAGCATGATGGACTTGGTTCTCCGCTAGATGTATTGCGCTTTGACTATCGCAATATATCTCCACCTGTTTCTGATGAAGACCTAAGTCTGAAATCAGTCCATGTATCCAAATGGCTTCCTTCATGGCTTCTCTAATAGCCATGTATTCAGCCTCCGTGGTAAATAATGTTACATTGGACTGCAAAGTAGACCTCCAACTGACTGGACCACTAACCATGGTAAATAAATACCCAGTAGTAGATCGTCGCTTATCCAAATCACCAGCGTAGTCCGAATCCACAAATCCAATAATTTTTTTTTTGACTTCCATTTGATTTCTTACAAATTTCAAACCCACATCCTCAGTACCTTTGATATATTTCAAAACTCATTTTGCAGCTTCTCAATGCTTCTTTCCTGGATCATGCATATATTTGCTAACCATACTAACAACTTGAGAAATATCAGGTCTCGTGCATGCCATTGCGTACATGAGGCTTCCAATCAAACTTGCATATGGCACTTGAGTCATATACATCCTTTCTTCATTTGTACTCGGTGACAGTTCCGCACTTAATTTAAAGTGAGGAGCCAAAGGTGTACTAACCGGTTTGGTATTTTCATCTATACCAAATCGATTTAGTACATTTTTCAAATTCTGTTTCTGTGTCAGCCACACAGTCTCAGCCGTTCTGTCATGAGTAATTTCCATGCTCAAAATTTTCTTGGCTTCGCCAAGATCTTTCATTTCGAATTCCTTCCGAAGTTGGCCTTTCAACTTCTCAATCTCCACCGAACTCTTAGATGCGATCAACATATCATCAACATATAAGAGCAAATAAATGAATGTACCATTTTTCAATTTACGGAAGTACACACAATGATCGTATTGATTTCGCGTAAAGTTATGTACCTTCATAAATTTGTCGAATCTCAAATACCACTGTCGTGGAGATTGCTTCAAACCATACAGGGACTTCTGCAACTTACACACCATTCTTGACAATTGTTTATGGCTCACATGGTTGCCATTCTTGACAACAAAAATATGGTTGGTGGCAGCAAAGTTTGAAGATGGAAGAAAATCAGCATGTGAAAGTGGTCATTTTTGTTGAAAGAAAGAGCTGCAATTTTAGACTGCAGAAATTGTTGAAGGTTCATGGTTTTTGGTTCAGATTGAAAACAAAGCTCAAATCTCCTCTATAAATAGAGATCATGAGCGTTGAAGATTGAGATCTCACAATTATATATCTCACAATTGTAGAACAAGAAGAGAGTGAGAGATTAAATTCCTCAATAACCACAATTGAGTGAATTTTTTCTCAAGTGTCTTAAGTTGTTTTAAGGCCTTGATTTGTATTCTTTATTTGTATTTCATTGTCAAATAAAGAAATTCCATAGTTGCTCCAGAGGAATAGGCGAAATTGCCGAACCTCGTTAAATCTTGTGTTATTGTTTGTAAGTGTGTGTGTATGTGTTTTCATTTCATCTCCATAACATTTGTTCTGTGTTTTGGGTCCACCCGACACGCTTCCGCACAACAAGTGATATCAGAGCTCCGGTTGAGAGCTTGGGATTATGGCGGAGATTAAATCGAAAACGGAGGAGATTGAATCGCCATCAACCTCTTCCAGTTTACAAACAAAATTGTCAATATCAAATGGCAAATTTGATATTGAAAAATTTGATGGAACAAATAGTTTTGGCATGTGGCAATGTGAGATGATGGATATACTGGTCCAACAGGGTTTGGATATAACCCTGGAGGAAAAACCAGATTTTATGGAGAAAGTAGAGTGGTTGAAGATCAACAAAATGGCGTGCGGTTCTATTCGTCTCTGTCTTGCAAAGAACGTCAAATACTTTGTAATGAGAGAGACGATAGCGAAGGACTTATGGAGGGTACTTGAAGAAAAGTACTTGAGGAAGAGTATTGAGAATCGGTTGTATTTGAAGCGAAAGTTTTTCCGATTTCAATACCAAGAAGGTACATCTATGATGAACCATTTGAATGACTTCAACAAGTTGATTGCCGATCTATTGAACCTGGGTGAAGAGATCAAAGATGAGGACAAAACCCTTGTGTTGTTGAATTCATTATCAGATTCATACGAACACTTGGCAGCCACTTTGATCTACGGAAAAGACTCGATGAAATTCAAGGATGTATTAGACGCGTTGATGAATAATGAAGTTCGTAGACGTGACAAGGTGTCCCAAACTGATACATCTACTGCTTTGATGACGAGGGGCAGATCGGAGACCAAAAAGCACAATAAAGGTAGAAACAACTCTCGTTCCAAGTTGAGAGGAGTTTCATCAAATGGCAACCATGTGATCCATACACAATTGTCAAAATAAACAATTGCCACCCAAGCTGAAAATGCCCACCAAAGTTGAAAAATAAATGAGCCAACAACCAACAAGTATCACGTAGAGTAACTCTTGACTTATATAGTGATTTGGAAACTTTCAAGTGACCAATGTGGGACAAAAATATAACAGAGAGTAAAAACGAACAATAACAATGAACAAATACAAAGCTCGAAACAAGAGAAATCGTGAGACCGATTTTTTACCTTTTTCAACCTCAATTGGAAAAAACTAACGCTCTTTTAGTTGTCTAAATTATCACATTATATGAACTATATTATTTTTTATGATTTTTGTTTTTTATATTTCTCTGTTTATCCATGATTCGATTAGTTTTACATATTGTCTATTTGAACAAAGAAAGACAAGTTTATTGCTTTATTATACTCCAATTACACGAAGAAAAAAATATAGCACATCAACTACAATAAAAAAAAATAGCTCGCTAATTTAAGGGCTTCTAAAAAAATTTACAAACAACCGCTAAATTATAACAATTCTTAAATTGACTAATTGAAAACCGGTACAATTTGTGAATTGAAGACAACCAAACGGACCCTAAAGCAATTATCCTAACCTCGAAAGATGCAAACAATATCACTTTTCCAGAAAACCACGCGTGGAGACAAAAGAAAAAAAAATAAAATCCAAAAATTAGGAAGCCTAATGAAAAAATTTAACAATTACAATAAACCACATAAATACAACAGGAAGTTTCTAATAAGTTATAAATCGGAAAGAAAAAAGAAAAAACTGGTAGGAAAGTTGTACCAGTTCTTTTCTATAAGCATGTCATTCGGATTTTGTTAAGTGAAAGTAGTTTTTCTTTTTCCTCTAATGATTGTGAATTTGGGATGCATTTTGCAATCCATTGTGAATTTGGGATGCATTTTGCAATCCACTTGTCGATTCGTGAATAAAATACTTTAAAAAAAATCTAGTACAACCTTGGTGCTAGAGTCAATATAGCTAAAGGAGAGCCAATCAAGTCTACCCGTAGTGTATTATTTTTGAGTTCTAATGCAGAAACTCAAGCTTATGAAAGTTATATTATAGATTAAAGGTGTTGGGTTTATCCCACATATCGGATGTGAAAGGAGCTGGTGGTCAAATTAGAAGTGTAGAGAAAACCTCATCTCATGAATTAACTTTTGGGATTGAAAGAGACCCAAGACCATTCTACACTGAAATGAAAGTCCAAATTACAACAATTCTATCACAATAACCACAAAGAGAGAGATTGGTTAAGGATTAGTCAACCAAAGGCCCGAGTGTGAAGGAGAAATTGTTGGGTTTATTGCACATCGAAAGAAGAAAGAGTTGACAGTCATAAGTGTGCGAGGGAAAATGTCACATCGTGACTTAATTCTTGGGATTGAGAGAGACTCAAAACCCCTACGCCCCATATCTAACGATCTAAATTAAGGCATCATCACCTAATATTAGCAAAAAGATCCAATTTTATGCAATGCCAATGCACATCATATTGGCCAAAAGGTCCCTGATTTTTGAGTGGATTTTCATTTGAAAATCTTGAAATTTAGTGAATAAATACCCAAATAATATCAAAGAACAATTGTTTCCATGTGTAATTTTCAAACATGGCAAGCACAATTAAACGACGGAATGAAGTTATATGCGTGGACATTTTAACAAACACCTGGTGGGCGTACCATTTAAGCAGACAGGCTAGAAATACCGAGATGCGGAAGGAAGATAAAAAACATGGGAGGTTGTTCAACAGATAGTTACCATAGCCGCCGCGGGAGTTGAGCTTGGCCTGGACAATCATGTTGGAGATGAAGTGAGATGCCTCCTTCGCCTCCTCGAGGAGTCGCTGAATCTCGGCGTCGGAGGTCACGCCACGGTGTTCCTCGAATTTCTTCCTCACCTCGGCGGCCGATTCCTTCAGCATCAAGGCATCGCCGGCAAATGTTTTCCGAGTTGCTCTCAGCACCTCTCTGTAAGCACTCAGCGCTCCCCTGCTCGCCATCTCTCTCCTCTCTCTCTCTCTCTCTCTCACCGGAGGCAGAAACAAATTGGACAGACTCTTCAGAAGACGACGTCGTATAGTCAACCTTTTATCACGGATGCTAATAAAAATCGAATCGACGGGTAACTGAGCGAAGTCTTACTGAATCGTCTGGTTTGAAACCAACTAAATAGTTTAGTTGTGATTTTGGTTTTGAAATTAACAATCGAAGCGATTTTGATTTTGGTTTTAATTTTGGGATAATAACTGCGAAATCGATATTTTAGATATATTTGTATGATACACATACTTTCATTTTTTTTATATGTTTATAGTTAACCCTTAATATATATATTCTTTTAGTTATTTACACTTTAATTTATATATATGTGTGTGTTACGGTTCTTTTTGTGGTTTGGTATTATTTTTTGAAATTTATGTTATATATTTTAGTTATACTTTTGTTTATATGTAAAAAATAACGGCTCCAGTTTTGCAATTTTGGTTTTGGTTTTATTTTTTGATAAAATTGAAAAATGTTAAATAGTTTAACGGTTTTGGTTTTATATAAAGTTTAATGGTTCGATTTTAAAACTGTTAAAAAAAAAATGGTTTAGTATATGTCTAAAGGTTTTGGTTTTATATGAAACTGTACCGAAACCGAAGTATTGACATTCCTACCTTTTATATAATTGAATGGTAATAATTTCTTGGGTTAATGATACTTTTTCCCTCTTGTTTGACCTGACCGTATAGTTTACATCAGTACTTTCTCCTTATGTTTCAAATTTAAGTACAATGATTCTATTTTTTTATTAAAAAATTAATGGTCAAACTACAAAAATCAACATTAATGAATACTTCAATATTAATTGATATTTTATCTGGTTCAAGTGAGGTAATAAAATACTGATTTAATTCCTTTTTTAGGTCGGGAATAAGGGTGAATTTGTAATTTCAAAAAAATTATTAATTATTTAACTGTTGCATTTAAACATGAACTATGTAAAAATCAATATGCCTAACTCACTCTCAAAAAGCGCATACATGTAAGATAAGAATTGTTGTACGTTTCATATATAGTTCAAGATCAGATAACACAGACGATGTGAGATTCAACAAAGTACACAATGTGAAACATAACATAGGAATGTAAAGTACAATTCGATCAAATTACAGAAGAAAAAATATAGTTCAAACAAAACTCATATTTTCTTTTCTATTATTCTACCAAATCCAATCCATTTATTAAAATAAAGATAAATGTGTATAATTTAATGAACCGTTTATAAGGCAAAATTAATAATTTGGTTGATTAAAAAATCAAATATGATTCAATATAATATTCATTATTATAATTTAATTTATATTTTTTTTTTAGTACATATATTAAAGAAGGTGTTGAACTCTACACCTTTCACAAATAAGACTAAAAATATATTCACTAGCCCATGATTATTCTAATTATATAATATGCATCAATTAAATAATATTTTTTTTAGAAAAAATATAATTAAATTACAATTTCAATCCCTTACTCAGACTTGATTTATCAAATAAATTATAATTTACTCTATAATCAACACATATTAGACATTTTAAAACGTTAAATCAAATTTAAATTCAACAGCCAGAACAATATTTTAATTATTATAAGTTTATATCATATAATATTTTTGAAAAAATAACAACCAATCTTCGAATATTTCACACAAAATTTCACACTTATACTTCTACAACAGTTAAATAAAATTATATTATGTACACTGTACACTTTAAATTTTACATTTATATTTAATTGATTTTTTTTTTTTTTTTAAAAAAAGCATTTTTGGGGGGCACATTCTCCACTTAAAAAAATACATATTTTAATATTGTTGATAACATTCTTACAAGTTTCTTTTTTAGGGTGAAACTTAGTTGAAAGATAAGGTTACTCCATTTTGATCTGGACGACCAACTCCCCAACTCCCTGTATAGAGGGATAAGGTTGCATACATTTGATCCCCCAAACCCTACAATGACGGGAGGTCGTGTTTATCTCATTGGATCCACCATTCTGAGGTCGTGTTTTTTGCGCCTGCACCGGTGATGTGCTTTCTGCAATGTGTTTTCGCCAACCATCTCCATATCTAAACCATTAAAAAAGAAAAAAATCTTAATAATAGGCAAAACTAAAAATGGAAGCAGGATTTAGAAAGCTCATAGGAGCTTATATGAACTCTCCTTAATCTTACTAATATTAATAATACCGATATTCGGTTAATATTTGAAAAGAGCAATCTATTGGATTAGCAAATCGATACATTCAATGATTGTGAAACCTTTTATCTTTACTAAAAATCTTAATTTTTTCATCGAAAGTGAGAGTATGAACTATGAATTGAAAAATAATATATGATTTTTTTAAAAAAAATTGCATGTATTCGTTTATAATTCTAATTTTATTTTGAAATTCAAGTTATTAGTGCCAAAATAATCAAACAGTATCCGTTAGTGTTTATGTTTTTCTATTTCTATTTTCAATAAACTGAGATAGAATGGGATGAAAATTCTATTTTCATTTTGAAGTATGCTGAATATAGAAACATGTTCGGTGTCGGAATTGCCTAGAATTTTTTTTTTTTTTTTTTAATTTATGAGAACAAAAACAAGAAATAGTTTGTTTGCAACATTTGTTCTTATTTTTTTCTTTAAATGTATGGTGGTTGGCGAGGTGGTGATGGGCGGGTGATGGTAGCAATCGGCAGGGTGGTGGTGGCCAATGTTGGCAGACGGCAGGATGGTGGTAGCCAATGGCTGGTTGGGGGGTGGCCGGCTGGATGCTGGTGGGAATAGTTTTGGGAGTATCAGACATTATCTTGAATTTTTTAATTTTTTTTAATGAGAACAGAAACAAGAAATATGTTTGTTTGCAATATTTTTCTTTTTTTCTTTAAATGTGTGATGGGTGGCGGGATGGTGAAGAATGGGGGTGGTGGTGATAGCCAGTAGGATGGTGGTAGCGATGGGGGTGGCGGCGGCCAGCAAATAGAAATCAACATTTTTTTCCTTTTCAAATTCTTAATAAATTCAGAAAGTCCCGAATTACTCTCAAAATTTTGAGAATAGAAATGTGTTTAAGCAAGAACAGTATCAGGAACCAGTTCCAAAAAAAAATTTGAAAATAATTGGAAAAAATGTACCTCCAGATTTTTCTCCCCAGAACAAGAGCCGTTGATCATCTTCTTCCTCATCAATTTCATCTCCGTATCCGAATTCTGCATCGCCGCGGTATCCCGGTTCACTCCCGTAGCCGGATTCATTCCCCTGATTATCGAAATTCCCCGATTGGCCGAACGCAGTAATCGAATTCTCTCTCTCCCCACTACCGCCTTCTTTCTCTCTCCTCGAATTCCTTGCCGCCTCGCTCACGTCCGACGCCCAATTTCCGTCCCCGTTCACGAACAACTCCCCGCTCGAATCGGTCGCCACCGCCGCCGGAAAATCGGAACACGTTCCACAAGCCGCCGACGCTCCGACCGAGCAGTACCGCCGTCTGGTCCCACTCCGATCGCTGCTCCGTCCGGATACAGATCGAGATCCGCGGCGCCTTCGTTTTCTCGCAATCAAATGGAGGTTGTCCCGCTTTTGCGCCGACATCGGGCGATCGTCGTCAAACAGACTCAGCTTAGACATGTCCAGTGCATCGATCGGGAAAGAGGTGGCGCGATCGGAGAGGCAGGGTCTCTTGCTGTGGAATCCGGCGGAGTAGGGTTTAGAGGAGTCGGAATCTAGGGTTTTCGGCGTCGTCGGGAGCTGAAACGGCTTCCAGCTGTGTAACTGAAACGTGCAGGACTCTATGTGCCGTGAATCAAAAGCTCTGTGCGACATTCCACCGCCGGCGATGTATAGATTCGACAAATCAAACTCAAGAACGAAGAATCTTTGAATTTCTACTGCAATTACAGATCATAAATCGTTCCAGAACGTGGAATTGCGCATGTTTCCGACGACAAAAGAAGCCAATCCAAGTTGAGCTGGGATTGGGTTGGACTGAGCTACTACGAGAGCTTTCAACCGCATACTTCCATATGTGACCTAAGCAAAGCTTTAATAGAGGAAAATTTATTCACTAGTCCTCAATGTTATGGACTATTTACAAATTGGTCCCCTAAAGCAATGGCCTATTTAGCTCGGGCCGACACGCAAATGAACCACCTCGGAATAACTCTAAGCTTGGACAATGACACCTACTCAGGAACGGTTACCAAATCTTACTAAATAAAGAAAGAGGATCGACCGAGATTTTAGAGAAGTCTTCCCACGCTTATAAATAATTAGGGAGAATGTCAGTGTAAGATATGCACAATTTTCTAAGCCAAAACTCTGCTAAATTCCTACTGGAAAACGATATTTTTTCTCGCGACGAAGATGTAATGTTGGTAGGACTATACTTGGTGTGTTGTTTTACAATAACCAACGTGTTGGAAGATCACATTCCGATACTTGAAAAGATCACATATGACAATCCAGATCTGGACGTCATCAACTTACAACTGGCGCGTCACGTGCAGATATGATAAAATCATGTTTTAAAAAAAAAAAATCTCTTAATACGATTATAAGGTGAATCACACCTCCTCTTAAAGAAACACCTAAGAAAATCCGAATATATCAAAGTGTCATTTTTACTCGTCTTGTTAAAATTCGTGAACAACTGGAATAGTATAAAGATTAAATACTATTCTATATTTTCAATATGGAAATAATACACTAAACTCTTGAATTTCTCAAATAGTACAATCTCAAAAGTCTTAATTTAACTAAAAATTAATGTTACAAATAATCATTCAACATAATATATTGATTATTTAAAAATACCAAAGATTCTCCGTGCTTAAAGATACTGTATTGATTTTTAAATTTATAATTATAGAAAAGAATAAAAAAAAATAATTAATAAAATATATATATAAAAGTTAAAAAATATAATTAAACTCGATCATAAGTAAATGATTGAAATTTTGAGGGTATATTTTTACCCTCCAAAATTATTGTTACCCTCTCAAACTAATCCAAACTATTAATAAAAACCATGTTTGTTTGTTTTTTAGAAAAAAGAAAAGCATGATTTACTATTAGATAGTTTGGATTGCACTCATAAAGTTTGACGTAAGTCCCATTTGGTCCTTGTAGTTTCAATTTCAATAAATAACAGCCCTAAAATATGTTAATCGTTTCAATTGAGGATAAATCATTAACAATGTAATGCTCCAAAAATTTATATTTTGAAAATATTATTTTATATAAATTTAATATTTTTGAGATTATTGTACAAATTTACTGTATAAATAATATTTAATAATTTTGAGGGGTTAAATATTAATTTTGAATTTGACTATTCTAATATTATGAAAATTTGTATTTTTGAAAATATTATTTTATATAAATTTAATATTTTTGGGTTTGTTTTGTATATTTTTGGGTTTGTTTAATATGAATGATTTTATAATTACGGGTGTTAAGTGTAATTTTTTAAAATCTTAATATGTAAGGAATGAGTTTGTGGCCATGAATTAAATAAAAAGAAAAAAATGATGACCACAAATCTTATATATATGTGTGTGTATATATATATATATAGTTGGTAAGATGACACGTGTATGCATTTCATATTTATATTAGTAAAAGTGATCATATGAAGGATTCGTGAACATAATCATATATCAACACCTAAGAATTATATGGTTAGAATATAAGGAAATTACAGGATATATATTTCGAACGCTTGTGAGCAACAAAAATATCCTGGTTCGGATTTTAGTTTCGGATTTCAGGTAAATTTTTTAATTTTTTTAATATATGTATTTAATTTCTCTATTAGGTGATTTATGTTATTATTCTCAGTGAATTTTAATTGTTAGTTTGCGTGAAATAATTAGAATTATGTGAAAATTTTGTGTGAAATATGCCTATGTGTTTAATTGTTTTGTGAATGAGATACACTTTTATGTGTTTATTTGGAATTTGATTAGTTACACGTATTAGATGGGTTGAAATTCTATTGAGTATTGACTTACATTCCCACAATTTTGATTGTAGGACCTGTGAGAATGAAATTGCGTCGTGAATTTTATTAGGATTCCTATTAAAATTATAATATTTGTATTTATTATTGACTGATGTAAAATTGACTCGGATAATTCGATAATTAAAGTTTTCGCCATAGTTTGTAAAATTGTCCGTCAATTATTATACAGTGAATAATTTGTGGGCACAATATATTAATACCACTATAATAATAATTCAAATATCATCATAAAGAAAATACACAAATGTGTTTCATTGTTGGCCACACAAATACACATATATAGTTGATTTCGATGGTGATAGTACGTGAATAATTAATCATGGTTGGATTATCCAGTCTCACATTATTTTATTATCGTCATTGTATTGTAAAAATTTCTTGATATTTATGTAATAAAATATTGATCGTTCTGATTTTCTCTAAGGAGAGAAATCGCGTGGCGGCCCTGGAAAACTAAGTCGTTATAGAGTGGTATCAGAGCGAGGTTTATGACTACCCTTAGGCTTGGTTTATGGTACCCATTACCTATAATAAGTGAAGTAATATTTAAAAATAATAACTTTGAATAACTCATTAATTCCAAAAAATAAAAAATAAAACGATATCGAAGTGGTATGAGAGATGCTGAAAGTAAGACATTGCAAAGTTTTTTTGTAGCAAGTTTGACCCTCGGAGTCAAAATGTAAATTGATTATGGGCATTAGGAATTGTATAGTCAAAATCTTGTTAGATTTTAGTCGTATTTCCTTTCACGTACTTCGATGAAAAGAAATAACGGCTTAAGATAAATCAAATGAACTAAGCATGCATCAAACTATGACAATTTTTATCACTAATAAGTGACATGCATAGAGTTGACGATTTGAAAGGAGACAATTAATTACTATTTTCTAAACTAAATAATTTCATGAAATTATTTACTAATTGTATCTACTTTGTGTTATAAAAATAATACTTGTGTAAATTAACTAAGTTAAGAAAATCCTAATAAATCAAAGTGTCCTTTGTACTTGTCTTGTTAAAATTCGTGAACAACTGAAATGGTATAAAAATTAAATACTATTCTATATTTTCAATATGAAAATAATACACTGAACTCTTGAATTTCTTAAATAGTACAATCTCAAAAGTCCTAATTCAACTAAAAATTAATGTTATAATAATCATTCAACATAATATATTGATTATTTAAAAATACCAAGGATTCTCCGTGTCTAGAAACACTGTATCGATTTTTAAATTTATAATTGTAGAAGATAGTCAAAAAAATAATAATTAATAAAGTATATATATAAAACTTAAAATGCACAAAATATAATTAAACTCAATCAGAAGTGAACGATTGAAATTAATATATGGTCCCTGTAGTTTCAATTTCAATATATAACACTCCTAAAATATGTTAATCGTTTCAATTGAGGATAAATCATTAACAATGTTAGAAAATGGACAGAAATCGGTTATGTGCCAGCCACATGACCTTTTCAATAAAGGTAATATTATATTTTTTCTTTAAAATTAAAGATAATCTCGCAATTTTCCTTCAACTAATTTAGGGCCCGTTTGGTAACCATTTTTATTCTCATTCCATGCAGTAGGATGAGATGGGATAAGAATTTTGTTTCCTTTTTGGGAGTAGAATCGCATTTGGAAATGATAATTTTTTTTTATGAACAGAATCGCGTTTAGTAACGATTTTATCCTCAAATCAAGATTTTTTTATTTGTTTTGAAAACATTTTTTTTTGTTTGGCCGGCGGGCAGTTGATGGTGGTTGGCTGGCGGTGCCGGAAGTTGCAGGACAGTGGCCGACAGGTGGCTGACGGTGGGCAGCTGGCGATGGTTGCCGAAGATGGCGGCCGGCGGCGGTGGCCCTCTTTAATTTTTGGGAATGGGATGAGAATTTTTAGAAATATTTTTTTTTTGTTTCTCAAATTTTAAGAAAAAATGGGCACAATTCTCATTTTAAAATGTGATGGGAATGAAAACAAAAAAATGGGAACGGTTACCAAACACTTTACCCAATAAAACTCTGGGAATAGGATGAGAATTTTTGGGATGAAAGTGGTTACCAAACATGGCCTAAAGCTCTCAAATGCCATCCCACGTGAAGAAATTGAGGATTCCTTACACACAAAAGGAGTGGGCCCCGCACAAAGAAAAAGAAACCAAATTATAATAAAAAGACAAAAAAAAAACGTAAAGGAAAGAAAAGCAAATCAAAATGACATCTCGGAGGAAAAATGAAAAAGACAGTAGAAGTATTCTCACAGCTTACCAGAAGAAGCAGCCAGCTAGAAGAAGCAAAGGTAGGAAAAAAAAATTAAGAAAGAAGGAGTTGGAAGGACTGAGAAAGAATTGGAAAGAAAATTTAAGAGAGAAGAATTGAGAAGAATCTAGATGAAGATGTGAAATGAAGAAGGAAGAAAGTAGAAGCAAGAAAAATGTACACAATATATATCTCTTCTCAAGCCTATAAATAGGACAGAAGAGGCTAAGGAAAAGAGAGAATTGAACCAGAAGAAGAACAAGGACCGAACAAGAGGAGAAAAGAGAAAGGAGAAGAAGAAGCAACAACGTTATTTGTCAATTCAATGACTTCTTTTACTCATTTTCTATTTATTATGTCTTTCTTTATGATTTCTATTAAATTTATATCAGTTATGTGTAACTAAATTATTTAGGTTGGAGCTAAGTGTAACGACTCGATTTCCCAAGACCGTCACGCGATTTCTTCCTTCGGATAACGAAAACTAACACTGAACAACCAATTTTTTTTTTCTATTTTATAAAAGTCTGAAAATTTTTACAATGTGACGGCGATAATTATAACTATTGAATTCATCGATTCATTTTTATGACAATTAATAATAAATACAATTTTTACAAATTAAACTCTAAATAAACATATAAACGTGTATCTCACATAATTTTCACATAATACGTATTTATAAATATTTCATGAAAAACTACAGTTATAACAGTAGTAGCATAAATCACATAGTACATGCGAAGATTAAATACATATATTAAAAGTGTTAAAAATTCTAACTGAAATCCAAAGTCGAAATCTGAACCGAAATACTTTGAACTATAATATTATATTTTTGCTCAAAAATATTCAAAATATCTCGTATTGTTACCGAACTCCACATATATATATATGCATCATATAAGTAGAATTTCTATGATGATCCTCCTTCTTACACATATATGTAGGATTATTATTATTATTATAATAATAATAATAATAATAATAGGTATAACACTTATCACTTCTTATACACACATGATATATATATGGCTTTGGAATGTCGCCTTCCTTGGATGGCAACCATTCCTAGCCATGTTTTTATTTTATTTTGTTTATTTATTTAATTATTTATTTACATAATATCCCTTTAAAATAAAAAAAAAATTAATTATACCTCAAAACTTTTAAAAATATATTTTAAATAACATAATAGTCCCAAAACTTTTAAAAATCAAATTAAAATTAACATTTAATCTAAAAAATTATAAAATATTATTTATACTATAAATTTATAAAACAATCCCAAAAATATTAAATTTATACAAAATAATATTTTCAAAATATAAATTTTCGGGATATTACACTAAGTCTTGAAGCCCTAAACATAATTTAATTATTGTTATGATTATTCAGATTATATATTTTGGATTGTGTATTATGAATTTTAATTCATTGTTTTAATTAAAATTGTTAATATGTGTTTCAGTCTGATCACCTATTATGCATGTTAGGATTATTTTTGTTGGGAAGATATATGGACCATCATATCATCATATGTTCCAAAGTAACAAATGAATATTTATTTTCATGTGAATCAATTTCTTGGATACCTACGATATACATCATATTTTAGGGTCTTTGTGATGCTCAAATTCTCTTCGTGCTTTAAATGATTTTTAATATGTTGACCATTGCACTTTAGGTCCTTATTAGAAAACACATGTTTTATATATATGTCATGCATATCACATACTTCTGAGAGAATATTATACAACATATTGATGGTACACCACGGCTATGTTGTGAGCATCTTCATTAATACATACAAAAACACAAACCTGATTATAACTTTGTTAAATTATTGTTTAGTGGTGAATAACTTAGTCCCCGCCCTACTTTTCATTATTTGTATTCTAAAAAATGAATTCCAAAAAATACATTATTATTAGATTTATTTTAATTCTCAGAAATTTGTGATTTGGTTCAATTCGTGTGGAGATGACACTTGTTTGAACCACTATATTATAAACGATTAGTGAATTTGCAAGGTTAAAATTATTGAGAATTTTTATACATTATTTTAGTTACTAGAAAACAACCAACATCAAACTCACAATCATTTGCCTCTTCACCCTAAACCCAAAAAAAAGGGGGGGAAATCAGACTCACAAAAAGATCCCGCCGTTATCGCTGCCATTGTTGCTGCCCAGATCTGAAACATGCTGCCCAGAACTGAAGTACGCTGCCAAGGTCAGTGAGCCTACCAACATTATCGTCCACGATTTTCGTCACCCACCATTTGCCAAAGTCTGGCCACTTATCTGCTCGCCGCTCGGATCTCGACGGGTTAGATTCGAGAAGGGGAGACAGTTGTCCAGAGGAGAGTCGACACAGAAGGATTTTGACATCGTTCTTGTTAGCGAAATCACTAACTTTGTCCACGACGACGTCCACATTCACGTTCACAATCAAGAGGATTAAAGAGTGGATTCAAAACTCTAAACCAGGAGAGTCAATTACGGTGAGAACCTAATGCTCACGGCAGAGCCTTTTTTGGTGAGTCAACAATCTCTCTCTTTCTATCAAGCATGTGTTACAAGCTGATCTGACCATCCTTACTACAAATACTCAAGTAAGTACAAAGAATCAAGTAAAGTTTAGCCATAATAAAATTCAGTCAAGCCCGACTTTCAAGGTGATATTTCAGTTAAGTCCACCATACATTTTTTTTTTCTTTTACAAAAAAATAAAAAATAAAAAAATGACTGAAAAAATATCCTTTTCAGTCGTGGTTCAGTCAGAAGGCATTTTTAACGTCAGAATCACCCTCACCGAATCTAATTACGATATATGGTCTCAACTAATGGAAATGGAAATTGTTGAAAGAGACAAGATTTCATATACTCGTGGCAAAATTATGCCATCTGCAGAATCTAATGAAGACTATGAAAAATGGTATGTTGAAAATTAGAAGGTCAAACAGTGGCTATTGATGTCTATGTCTTCAGATATTATTAGGCGTATTTACGCTTGCCCACTGCCTATGACACCTGGATTGCCTTGTCCACAACATTTTATGATGGAAGCGATGAGTTGCAGATCTTTACTTTGAATCAAAAAGCTTTTTTTTACAAGACAAACTGGGCGAATACTCTAAATATTATGGAGAATTAACTGAAATCTTTCGAGAGTTGGACAATCGTGATAAGGTGGTCATGAAATATCCAGATGATGTCAAAACTCACCGCCAGTCTATTGAATGATTAAGAGTTCATATATTTCTCGCTGGATTGGGTGAGGCCTTGGATTCAATCCGACGTGAGATTTTGCGAAGAGACCCAGTACCAAACCTAGAGGAATATTACTCATTAGTTCGACGGGAGGCAGTACATAATATCACATTGAAGGGTGATTCTGGAGCATCTAAACCTAGTGCTATGGTGGCTCGAAATCGATCTAATCAAGGTCAACAACCTCAAGCACAACCCAACACTGGTAGATGGACCAAGAATGTTAACATGTCTTTATATAAGTGTACTCATTTTCATAAAACTGGTCATACCAAAAATGGTTGTTTTGAACTGGTGGGCTATCCAAAAAGGTGGGATCCTAGTCACATGAAGAAAAATCACCAAAAGCCTTTCACTGCAGCAGTTACTCAAACAAAAATAGAAGATGAAATCACTGACAAAGCCTCGGCATTGGTAATAGCTTCAGATAATGGTGGTAAGGTTTTAAATATTTCAACATCTATTTTGAATAATGCATGGATAATTGATTCTGGTACAATTGATTACATGACATATGATTCTAGACATGTCTCACCACTCAATCACTCTAACCAAAAGTTTGTCTTTATTGCAAATGGAACCTCAACCCAAGTTATTGGGGAATGATCTTTGACTCTTACCAATGCATTAAATTTAGATTCAATTTAGTTGTTCAATCTTTAGATTATAATCTTTTGTCAGTTTCTCAAATAACTACTGTTTTATCTTGTGTTGTAATTTTTGGCCTGGTTTTTGTGTGTTTAAGGACATCAAAACCAGGACGACGATTGGTTGTAGTATTAGACATGAGAAGTTGTATTACTTGGACTTGAAATCAAAGAGTACTGAAAGCTTACAACAAGCTCTGGCAGTGGGAGGTTCTGAAGACAAAAAAAGAAAAGAAATATGGTTGAGACATTAACGATATGGGCATGCTTCTTTCGGATATCGCAAACAATTATTTTTTAGTTTATTTACCGATGTTGATGTTTCTAGTTTTCATTGTGATACTTATGAACTTACAAAAAGTCATCCTGCTTCGTTTCCACTAAGATTAAATAAAAGTCCACCTCCATTTATTATTATTCATTTTGATGTCTGAGGTCTATCGAAAGTCACTACTTTGGATAGGTCATGTTGGTTTGTAACATTTATTGATGATTATATTAGGATGACATGACTTTACTTGATGAAATCCAAAAGTGAAGTGAACTCGATATTTCAAAAGTTTCATAAAATGATTGAAATTCAGTACAATAGAAAGCTCCAAATTATTCGCAGCGACAATGGTAGAGAATATCAAAGTACTTAATTTCAATATTATTTAGAAATACAAGGAATGATCAATTATACCATTTGTTCCACCACACCTCAATAGAATAGGGTGGTCGAGCGAAAAAATTGACACTTGTTAGCGGTTGTTTGAGCTTTATTAATCGAAGCCCATGTGCCTTTATCTTATTGGGGAGAAACTTTAACGTCTGCAACTTATTTAATCAATCGGGTACCTTCCAACACCCTCAATTTCAAAACACCATTCCAAACCCTTAATGATACGATTGTTGCTCTAATTGTCTCAAGTTTAACTCCTTATGTCTTTGGATGTGTGGTGTTTGTACATCTACACAAGTATCAACACACCAAGTTAACTCCTCAAACATTGAGATGTGTTTTTGTTGGGTATGCGACGCATCAAAATGGATATCGGTGTTAGCATCCTCAAACACGTTGATTATTTATCACGATGGATGTTATTTTCTATGAAGATACAATGTACTTCTCCAAACTTGAATTTCAAGGGTAGTACTAAAAGGAAATTCAAAGTCTAGATTACGATAACCAAGATGTGGAAGACATAGAGATAACTAATATAACATTGGATTCTAGTGACAATGACTCACAGACTAGAGTAAATTAGAAAATGGGTGAATTGAATATAAGTGGTATGATATTAGATTAAAGTCGTGATGAGAACCAAATAACTGAAGAGGTGGATCATTCTCCAACTCAGTCAGAAATTGAGATTCATGAAAATATAGCTCCATTCTCGGTCAATTTATCACACCAATCGTTTACTGAAAATATTCTTGAGCCACACAGAAGACAGTTACCACAACGCCATACGAGAGGTATTCTTAAATCCACATATGAACCTGAATTCTCTAGCAAAGTAAAATATCCCATGAGTCATTATGTATCCAACCATCGTTTGTCAGAATCAAATATATCATTTGTGAACCAATTATCTACTGTATCTATTTCTAACAGTGTGCAAGAAGCCTTATCTGATCCTAGGTGGAATGCTGCTATGAACGAGAAAATGAAATCTCTAAAAAAAATGAAACATGAGAACTAGTTGATCCCTCAGTAGGAAAGAAACCAGTTGGATGTCGGTGGATTTACACCGTGAAGTACAAGGCTGATGGAAAAATTGAAAGTTTTAAAGCGAGATTGGTAGCAAAGTTATACACTCAAACCTACGGAATTTATTACACAAAAACATTTGCACCTGTAGCTAAAATCAACATAGTTTATGTTCTGATGTCTTTAGCTGCAAACTTTGATTAGCCCTTACAATAATTTGATGTGAAAAATGTCTTTTTACAGGGTGAATTATCTAAAGAATCTTTCACTGGGATGCATGATACCCAAAAGACACAGCCAAAAGGTTTGCAGACTGAAAAAATCATTGTATGGGTTGAAGCGGTCTCCTAGAGCACGGTTTGGAAGGTTCACAAAATCTATGATAGTCTTTGATTACCTGATCGCTCAAATTACTTACCCTAATCAAGCGCAAAATATTGTAGTATACTATGCTTAAGTATGGGTGTTGAATCACAAAGATCGATTTTATAATTATCAATTTTCAATTATTATTTTCTTTCCTTTTCTTTGAAGTGGTGATTTGAAAATTTTGATTGCAAAGAACTAAAGTTTTGATAAAATACAAGTAAGACACCGGGTTAGGAATTATAAATTCGTATTTTGAGATTTATGTTGTTTTCGTATTTTCTTCTTTAATTTGAATTTGTAAAAACGAGTGTTCCAAACTACAAGCCGGAATAACTTATAAAGATTGAATTATTATTCTCTAACATGGTTTATCTTCGGTATTTAATTCCTACTCTACACTAATTTAAAATGAATTAAAATCTAGGCATAAACCATTCAGACCAACAATCAATACCCAAGAAAATGATTGCATAACCATTAGAGTTAGACCACAGGTATAATTTCTAATGTTCAAGTAGTAATTAAATTTAAATCAAAATTTCTACAGGAGTATTTTGATAATAAATTCAATTACAATAAAATCATTTTTTAAAGAACGAGTTTCATGTTATGCAATAATTTATACAATATCCAACAATTAAATAGAAAATACAATATTACATAAATTCAACATACCTCATTACATCCTAACCCGGTGTAAGAAAAATTAGTCGCTCATGGGTGCGTACAAGAAAATGCTAATATTCTTTCTAGAATTGAGTAAAGGAATTGGTGATTTGAACTCAAACCCCTCTATCCTATTTATAGAATTTTTAAAGGGGTAAAAAAGGAATTAAACAAAAAGAAAGGGGGGCCCAACTTGACCAAGTGGGGTTACTGTTCATAGGCGGTACTGTTCACGCGCGGCTTTGACGGTTTTCTTTCGGATCGCCGTGGTTTGCTCGTTTCTTATCTGATTCGCTCAAACTCAATGCCATTTTGTTCGTTTTTCAAAAACCTATAAAAGCATATAAAATAAATAAATTTTTGATATTATTAAGGGATCGAACAATTCATTCCGGTATCTTTGATTTTTGTTCGACTTGCAGTGGTTTATTCGTTTTTAATCCAATTTGTCTCATCTTAACGCTATTTTGATCAATTTTCATAAACATACAAAAATAACTAAAATAACTATATTTAGAATAATTTACACTATTCGAACGATTAATAAACTTAAATTTAGGGATATAAAATTGCACAAATGCAGTGCGATCACACCCCCAAACTTAAATTTTGCTAGTTCTTGAGCAAATCTAAATATAATAATTAAATAAAAAGCCATTTTCGCAGGGAACACAATTGCATTTAGTGTATGCAATAAGTCTTTAAATCCCTACGTTTCCCCAAGTAGATGAGTATAATCTCGTGAGGGTTTACAGTGATGCTACCCACAAATATCTCAAATCCCTTTTTATGCATATTATTTCTCACAAAATTTCTATAAGTCCTATCCAATGCTAACATATCAAATCAAGGGCAAATAAGAGTTACTGAAATTGTCATTAATCTCATAGCACGTGATTTCTAACAATATTCATTTTTGCACCCACGACATACATACAACTCTCATTTATAATGAATTTAGCACATAATAGCTAGTCAACTAAATTTAAACAGTCCAACAACGTTTTCCCTAATATATATAAAAATTTATAACACAATTATAAACAACGTTTTTTTTTTGTTTTTTTTTTTTTAATTTTTTTTAAATAAATATTTTTTTCTTTAAATAAATGACCGTGTAATGTTAACCCCACGAGACTTTCTAAGGTGTTCGTGTAATGAGTGTTAGGCCAATGATCTCAATCTAGTTGGCTCGGGGCATTAGGTGTTAAGGCACCCCTCAGGCTTAATAACTCGAACAAATTAGGCTTCGAAATTAACGAGCCACTTATCATCTTAACAAATCACTTTTCTCTTTTGACGCGAATCTCGAAATTTACTGAGGCAAGAGACCCGATTACTCAGCAAAAGCTCATCATTAAGACACACACACACACACACACACATATATATATATATATATTTAAATTTCAGGGATAGATCATTTTCATGTCAAATTCAGTAAACCAACTTATGTACTAAATTCAAAATAAAAGAAAGTTGGCATGAATGTAAAGGTCGAAAAGTAAAATATTTTTTTTAAAAATCAGTCATATGTTCCAATGATTATTTTAGCAAACTCAAGTTTGTATTTGACAAATGTGTCAACATATGATAGATTGAATACACGCATTTACCCCCCAAACCTAAATCTAGTATTGTCCTCAATGTGAAAATTTACGAAAATAATTAAGTGAGGAAATATACAACCTGGTGTAACTGAACTGATTGGCCTGACTTGAATGCTTGTCAACCTGTTTGTCAAAACACTAAAAGAAACTCATCAAATAAAAATAAAAATTAATATAAGAACACTAAAACAACAGTGGGTTGCCTCCCACTCAACGCTAAGTTTAACGTCTTCAGCCGGACGTGATGGGGGCATCATGAATAAATTGGGTTAACCAATTTTACTGCTTCGATGATGCCCCGCTCTTCGTAGCCTACCATATGTTTCAATCGCTGGCCGTTAGCCTTAAGTTTCTGGCCTTCTCTCAAGTCAATGATTTCCACTACCCCATTGGGATATGCTCTTTCAACTTCAAAAGGGCCATCCCATCTAGATCGAAGTTTGCATGAAAAAAGTCTCAATTTTGAATTGAACAATCAAACATTTTGATTAGGATGAAAGGATTTTCTGTTAATGATTTTGTCATGAAAAGCTCTCGTCCTCTCCTTATAAATTTTTGAATTCTCAAAGGCCTCATTTCGCAATTCGTCCAACTCTGAAAGTCAAAGCTTACGTTCATCCCCTGCCCGTTTCATCTCAAAATTTAATGCTCTCATAGCCCAATAAGCATGATGTTCTAGCTCGACATGTAAATGACACGTTTTTCCATACACCAACCGATAAGGCGACATACCAATAGGAGTTTTGTAGGCTATACGATACGCCCATGAAGCATCAATCAAGCGCTTCGACCAATTCTTACGGTCGGGACGTACTGTTTTCTCTGATATTTGTTTCACTTCTCGATTAGAAACCTCCGCTTGACCATTAGTTTGAGGATGATAAGGTGTGACCACCTTGTGAGTCACGGAGTACTTTCGTACCAATGCCTCAAATGGCCTATTGCAAAAATGTGTTCCTTCATCGCTAATGATCGCCCAGGGTGTCCCAAACTTATTGAAAATATTATCCCTCAAAAAGCGAAGCACCACCCTATGGTCATTTGTTCTAGTAGCTATTGCCTCAACCCACTTTGAAACATAGTCTACTGCTAACAAGATATATTCGTGACCAAAGAATGTTGGAAACGGTCCCATGAAATCAATGCCCTAGACATAAAAAATCTTCATTATCAAAATAGGTTGGAGGGGCATCATATCTCGATGGGATATTGATCCTGTGCGCTGACATCGGTTACAAGACTAACAAAATCGGTGTGCATCTTTAAACAAGGACGACCAATAGAATCCACTTTGAAGTACTTTTGTTGTCGTCCTTTTCCCCCCAAAATATCCCCCGCATGCCTGGGAGTGACAAAAATTTAGAATACTATCAAACTCATTTTCAGGCACACATCTCCTTATTACCTGGTCTGAGCAATGCTTAAATAGGTGAGGGTCCTCCCAGTAAAAATGTTTGACCTGTAAGCAAAATTGGTCTTTATCCTGCTTGGTCCATTGAGAAGGAATTTCACCTGTAACGAGGTAATTTGCAATGTTCGCAAACCAAGGCGGGGACATTTGAGTCATAGAGAAAAATTGCTTATCAGGGAATGAATCCCTAATTGCTTCTTGTCCCTTACTCTCCTCAATAAAAACTCGAGATAGGTGGTTAGCCACAACATTTTCTACTCCCTTTTTGTCTCTAATCTCAATATCAAATTCTTGCAGTAAGAGAATCCATCTAATCAATTGAGGTTTTTTTTTTTTTTTTTTCGACAAGAGATACCTTAGAGCTGAATGATCAGAGAAAATGATAATTTTCGACCCTAGAATATAAGATTGAAATTTATCTAAAGCAAAGACAACGGCCAACAACTCTTTTTCAATGGTAGTATAGTTCACTTGTGCTTCCACAAGTGTTTTGCTGGCATAATATACCACATGTGGTACCTTACGCACTCTTTGCCCTAAAACAACACAGATTGCATAATCGGATGCATCACACATAATCTCAAAAGGGTGAGAGTAATCAGAAGGTTGAATTATAGGGGTGGAGATCAATTTTTTCTTGAGTGTCTCAAATGTCTCTCGGCATGATTCATTGAAAACGAAAGGCGCATCCAAGGCAAGTAGGTTGTAGAGGGGTCGTGCAATTTTGCTAAACTCCTTGATAAAACATCAATAGAATCCTGCATGACCCAAAAAGGATCAATTTTGTTTAACCGTTGTAGGCGGTGACAAATTTACAATAATATCAACTTTCTCTTAGTCCACCTCGATCCCTTTTCTGGAGACAACATGTCCCAATACAATGCATTATTGTACCATGAAATGGCTTTTCTCCCAGTTCAGCACCAAATTTATTTCCTCACACCTTGATAGAACCTTCTCAAGGTTGTCAAGACATCTTTCAAATGATGTTCCAAAAATCGAGAAGTCATCCATGAAGACTTCAAGGAAGTTATCAATCATGTCTGAGAAAATTGCAATCATGCACCTTTGAAAAGTCGCTGGTGCATTGCACAACCCGGATGGCATCCTTCTGTATACAAAGGTGCCGAACGGGCATGTGAATGTCGTTTTCTTTTGGTCTTCTGGAAATATTGGAATTTGGTTATATCCAGAGTATTTGTTAAGGAAACAATAGTAAGGAAAACTCGCCAATTTCTAAATAATCTGATCAATGTATGGTAGCGGGAAGTGATCCTTCCTTGTCATGGTGTTAAGCTTTCGATAATCGATACAAACTCGCCACCCGGTGGTCTCTCTAGTGGTAACTAATTTCCCCCCGAAATCTTTTACTCTTTTGATCCCTGATTTCTTTGGGACCACTTGAATTGGGCTTACAAATTTGCTATCAGAGATGGGATAAATAATACCCGCGTTTAATAACTTCATGACCTCCTTTTTTACCACATCTCTCATATTAGGATTCAGCTTTCTCTGAAACTCCCTTGTTGGCTTTGCATTATCCTCGAGGTGGATTTTATGCATACACACCGAAGGGTCAATTCCCTTCAAGTCTGCCACATTCCATCTTATGGCCTTTTTAAAACGTTGAAGAACATTCATCAATTTCTCTTCTTGCTCTCTAGTGAGGTCGGCCAAGATAATCACAGGTAGGGTATCATTGTGACCAAGGAATGCATACTTGAGTGAATCCGGGAGTGGTTTCAACTCTAGTGATGGTGGTGATTCGAGGGATGACTTTAAAGGGACATATGCCAATGGTGGTAAAGGTTCAATCTTTCTAAACCACGGGATATCAGTATTAGATATTGCTAGTAATTCATGGATTTTGTCTCTCAGTTCATTGGATCCCCTCCTTCATCTTTACTAAGATTTTCTCAGGATAACATTGAAGGTAGAGACTCTTCTACTAACTCATCGATTTGATCAGCCCAAAAACAATCAAAGGTATTTTTATCAGGGGGTTGATTAATCGCTTTGAAAATATTGAGTCCTACCTTCATGTTTCCAAAAGAAATAGCCATAACACCTGATCGACAGTCAATGCAAGCATTGGCGGTGGCGAGGAAAGGTCGTCCTAAAATAATGGGAATTTGGCGAGGAAAGGTTGGGGATTGGTTCCATGTCCAGAACTATGAAATCCACGGGATAGAAAAAAATTTCTACCCCTACTAGCATGTATTCACCAATCTCTTTTGGTCTTCGGATTGATCTATCGGCTAACTGAAGTGTCACCGAAGTAGGTTTTAAATCCCCCAAACCTAGACGCTCGTAAACAGAAAACGACAACAAATTTACACTTGCGCCTAAGTCTAGAAGAGCCTTTGTAATAGGTTGGGCTCCTATTACACATGCAATGGTCGGGACGCCCGGGTCTTTATATTTTGGTGGAGTTTCACATCTTAAGATGGAACTCACTTGCTGTGTTAACAAGACATTTTTCGACACATGTGTTTTAGACATTCTTTTCTGTGTACAAAGGTCTTTCAAAAACTTTGCATACACAGGGATTTGTTGGAGAGCATCCAAGAACGGAAGATTAATTTTGACATGTTTAAAGGTCTCAATGATATCTTCCATTCTAGCGCTATTTCGATTAAACGGTGAAGGCTGGTTCAAGCATTGAGGAAACGGTGCCTGAGATGCTGAATGTATTTTTTTAGATGCATCTAGCTCAGGATTCAATCGTTTGGGTACCTCAACTTTCTTGCTTGGGGGAAACCCTTCACCCGCCTCTTTACTTTTATTCTCATTTTTCGGACTCATCTCATCAATTCCCACCCGATTATCAACTGTTCACCCACTCCTAAGGGTTGTAACAGATTGAACGTGCTTGTGAGGCTCGCTCATCTCTCCAATAAAGTGTTGACCCCTAGGATTATTCAGTGGTTGGATAGGAAGTTTTCCCTCGTCTCTTTTTTGTGTAGTATCGACGAGCTGTCCGATTTAGCTTTCTAGTCGAGTTATGGATTAGGAATTTGAGTTTACCCTTTGGTCTTGCCGTTCTAAGATTTGGCTTTGTCTGTCTAAAATTTTTAGGATTTGGTATATCTCAGAGGGTTGATCATTTCAGGCTGGTTGGGAGGATGTCCCTTGACCTTGGGATTGGTTAAATCCCGGGGGTTGATTTTGATACTGAGGCTTATAGGATGAGGTGAGAGGTTGTCCTTGATTTGAAGTTTTTCATGAGAAATTTGGGTGATTTCTCTACCCCGAATTGTAGGTATTGGAGTATGGATTATTATCCTGCCTGGGAAACGTCTGAGTAGCATTGGTATACTCTTGAACATATTCAGGGAATTGTGTTCCCACAAGACATTCAAGGACAATGTGGGATGGGTTCAGGCAAATCAAACAAGCAGTAGTGGAGGAGGATGTGATTGATTGATTTTGTAACTTCAATTGTCCCATTATTTGTTTCATCATATCAATGCACTGTGTATTGGGGTCCGATTGCTTGACCTCGTACACTCCTCCTCGCGCTTGTCCGATATTGTCTCGCCTAACAGTGGATGCATTTTGCAAAGAATTTTCACTTAGATTTTCAAACATGCTCCATGCCTCATCCTCGCTTTTTGCAAGGAAAGTTCATCCACATGATGCATCCACCATAAGGTGATTGCGTTCGATTAACCCCTCATAGAAGTTTTGCACTATTTTCCATTTGGGTGTCCCGTGGTGTGGACATTCTCTCAATAGGTCTTTCATTCGATCCCAACTTTTATGGAACCCTTCAGAGGATTTTTGGGCGAATGAAGTTATAGATTTCCTAAGTTGATTGGTTTTGCTAATTGGGAAATATTTTTGCGGGAAAGCCCTTCGAAGCCCTTCCCAGGTAGTGATTGATCCCGGGGGCAGAGAATGGAGCCACTCTTTAGCCCGATATTTTAAAGAGAACGGGAAAAGTCTGAGGAAAACTGCATCCTCAGATAAGTGGGGCAGTTTAAAAGTGGTGTAAACCTTTAGAAAATTGTTGAGGTGCTGATAGGGGTGTTCGCTATTAAGCCTATAGTAAGATAGAAGCATCAGTTCTAGGTCTCCTAGGCACATTTTCAAAAAAATTCTCAAGGTTGTCATGAAACTTGGATTTTTCCCCAGGCATATAACGAGCACACCCCACAACCTTTTTGCACAGTTTTATATGTTTTTTTTTTTTTAAAAAAAATAATAATTAATTATATCAACAATGAGTGTGGTGGTCTTAGCCAATTGACCTTTACAATAATAATGAGCAGGAAAGAAACATGAGTGTGGTGGTCTTAACCAGCCAACCTCTACAATAATAATAAGCAGGAAAGAAAAATGAGTATGGTGGTTTTAGCCAGCTGACCTTTACAATAATAATAAGCAAGAAAGAAAAATGAGTATGGTGGTCTTAGTCAGCTGACCTCTACAATAATAATAAGCAGGAAAAAAAAATGAGTATGGTGGTCTTAGCCAGCTGACCTCTACAATAACAATAAACAGGAAAGAAAAATGAGTGTGGTGATCTAAGCTAGCCGTCCTCTACAATAATAATAAGCAGGAAAGAAAAATGAGTATGGTGATCTTAGCCAGCTAACTTCTACAATAATAATAAGCAAAAAAAAAATTAGTGAAATTGATTTTTTTTTAATTAAATAGATTAAACTGAATCCTTACTTGAAGATTTGGAATGAAAGATTGGATTTTAGTTAACCTGCAAAAAAAAAAAAAAAAAAAAAAAAAAAAAAAATCCTCAAGAAAGAAAACATATGAATTTATACAAGCGGAGAAAAAAAAATAATAACAAAAATTAATAATTAGCGATGCCGATACCCGGCAACGGCGCCAAAATTTGATCGCTCAAATTACTTACCCTAATTGAGCGCAAAATATTGTAGTATAGTATATTTAAATACGGGTGTCGAACTACAGAGATCGGTTTTATAATTATCAATTTTCAATTATTATTTTCTTTCCTTTTCTTTGAAGTGATGATTTGAAAATTTTAATTGCAAAGAACTAAAGTTTTGATAAAATACAAGTAAGACACCGGGTTAGGAATTATAAATTCATATTTTGAGATTTATATTGTTTTCGTATTTTCTTCTTTAATTTGGATTTGTAAAAACGAGTGTTCCAAACTACAAGTCGGAACAACTCATAAAGATTGGATTATTATTCTCTGGCATGGTTTATTTTCGGTATTTAATTCCTACTCTACACTAATTTAAAATAAATCAAAATCTAGACATAAACCATCCAGACCAATAATCAATCCCCAAGAAAATGATTGCATAATCATTAGAGCTAGACCACAGGTACAAATTCTAATGTTCAAGTAGTAATTAAATTTAAATCAAAATATCTACAATAGTATTTTAATAATAAATTCAATTACAATAAAATCATTTTTTAAAGGACGAGTTTCATGTTATGCAATAATTTATACAATATTCAACAATTAAATAGAAAATACAATGTTACATAAATTCAACATACCTCATTACATCCTAACCCGATGTAAGAAAAATTAGCCGCTCATGAGTGCGTACAAGAAAATGCTAGTATTCTCTCTAGAATTGAGTAAAGGAATTGGTGATTTGAACTCAAACTCCTCTATCCTATTTACAGAATTTTTAAAGGGGTACAAAAGGAATTAAACAAAAAGAAAGGGGGGCCAACTTGACCAAGTGGGGTTACTGTTCATAGGTGGTTACTGTTCATAGGCGATATTGTTCAAGCGCGGTTATTGTTCACGCTCGTCTTTGATGATTTTCTTTCGGATCGCCGTGGTTTGCTCGTTTCTTATCTGATTCGCTCAAACTCAATGCCATTTTGTTCGTTTTTCAAAAACCTACAAAAACATATAAAATAAATCAATTTTTTATATTATTAAGGGATCGAACGATTCATTCTAGTATCTTTGATTTTTGTTCGATTTGCAGTGGTTTATTCATTTTTAATTCAATTTGTCTCATCTTAACGCCGTTTTGATCCATTTTCATAAACATACAAAAATAACTATATTTATAATATAATTTACACTATTCGAACGATTAATAAACCTAAATTTAGGGATATAAAATTGCACAAATGTGGTGCGATCACTACCATTAAAGCAACTCATATCATACTATTTTCCTCAAAAGGGAGCAAGGTAAGATAACTGTGCATATTGTATACGTGGACGATAAGGTGGTTACAGGAAATGATTCTAATGAAAGATAAGGCCTTGCAAAATTACTTGTCCAAAGAATTTGAAATAAAAGATCTAGGCTGTTTGAAATATTTTCTTGGGATTAATTGAAGTATCCCGATCTAGCAAAGGGATAGTTCTATCTCAAAGAAAATACGTTTTAGATTTATTACGAGAGACTGGTATGTCAGCATGTCAACCAGTTGATACACCAGTAGAAGAAGACCTAAAACTATGTGTTGAGCCCAACCAGGTACCAGTTGACACAGAAAGTTACCAAAGACTGGTAGAGAGATTGTTGTACTTATCTCATATCAGATCAGATCTAACTTATGCCCTGAGTATTGTCAACCAGTTTATGCATAACCCTGGAGAACAATATACGATTGCAGTTTTTTGCATTCTGAGGTACCTAAAGTCTACTCCAGGAAAAGTAGTATTATTCTCTAAAAACATAGACCATCAAAGTATAGAAGCCTATACTAATGTTGATTGGGTTGATGATGTGGGAGACAAACGGCCTACTTCTGGATACTTTACCTTTCTAGGAGGTAATCTTGTGATATAGAAAAACAATAAACAAAATATTGTAGCTCGCTCAAGTGTAGAAGCTGAATTTAGAGGTTTGGCAAATGTACTTTGTAAGACATTATGGCTGAGACTCATTTTACAAGATTTGGGTTAGCTATCTGAGCAACCTATCCGACTATTTTGTGATAATAAAGTAGCATGTGACATCACGCATAATTCTGTTCAACATGACCGTACAAAGTACGTCGAGGTCAACAGATTTTTCATTAAGAAAAAGTTGAATGGAAAGATTGTGGAATTGCCTAAGATTTGATCAGATGATTAGTTGGTTGACATCTTCACCAAAGTAGTCTTAAATCGGGTATTCTTAAAATTTCTAAACAAGTTGGGCATGTGGGACATCCATATTCCAACTTGAGAGAGAGAGTTAAATAAGGCAGAAAATATATTTTCCTAGATTATGTAATAGCTTTCCTATTTTAAATTATGTAATAGCTTGATTCTAGGGAAACCCTATAATCAAATTCTATATATACTCATGTAATTTAAGAGAAGAAATATATGAAAATTTGAGATACAATTTCAAGATATAGTCCTATGTTCTCTCTATTATTTCTCTTTCTTTATTTTTCTCTTGTTCTTCCTTCTTTCTTCATCCCCACATTATTTCTCTTGTGGGCTAAACGCCATCGGCGTTTTGCAGGTGGCGGTGGCAAGAGGTGGGTGGACGGCTGAACAATGATGTTAAGAGATGAGAGATAGGGGGAGAGACATTGGCAGGGCCATCACTTGCGCCAACAATGATTTTTGCAAGAGGAAGAAAGTGTAAAATAAAAAGTTCATAAGGAAATATGTGTACGTAAATGAAATGTCCAAAATAAAATAAAAAAGTCTCGTTCCCGGCACATGACCAATTTTTTTCAAATTTTTAACATTGTTAATGATTTGTCCTTAATTGAACTGATTGATATATTTTAGGGTGTTATGCGTTTAAATTGAAACCATAGAGACTAATGTGTAATTTTGGTCAAACTTCATGGTTGCAAAGTGCAAAAAGCTCTTAAATTTTTATTTTTATTTTTTTATGTAGATTTTGAAAAATGCTTTATTTTAGTGAAAATGTTTTGAAACTGACATTTGTATTTGTATTGTTGTCTCATAGGGGATCTCAAGGGTGGTGGTGAAAACGGACTCAAGGAAGACGATAGCGCTTATCACAAAGAACTATCCCGAAACTGACCAACTCAAGTTTTGGGTGGAGGATGTTAAAAGATTTCTTTAGAACAATAACTATATTATTAAATTCGTGCTTAGAGAAGAAAACAAATGTGCCGATTTCTCGGCAAAAAAAGGGACCAATAGTACCATGGAAATGAAAATGATGGAGATAACACCGGAAGAAATGGAAGATTTGCTTTTGACTGAAATGAACGAAGAGGCTTTCTATGGAGGGCTGTAGTTTTTTTTGTCTTCCGTCTTGTATAAAAAAAAAATGAAGAGTTTGTATTATTTATATATTTTTTTAGCATTAAATTTTATTTAATAAATACTTTTAAATCAAATTAGCTTAGGAATAGTTTAATTATTTAAACAAGAGGTTTTTATCATGTAGTCCTCTTCCCATAGACCATGTAGAGAAAGATCTTTTAAACAATTCACTTAATCTTCAGACCTTATAGTGCAGACCTTTCTTTTTATCTTTGATCTACAATCTTCACTCTCTCTCTCTAAACCCTACCCACAACGTGTGGTTCTCTCTCTCTCTCTAACTTCTCTTTATCTCTCTCTTTCTCTTATCTCTCTCAATTAGAACGGCGTCGGTGGAGGCGATACTGGTGAAAAATCGGAGAAACCAGAAAGTGGCAAAGAAAAGAAGTCGTCGTCCTTGTCCATCGATCAAAGTGAACTAGGATTTTGCTATCGACGAGAAGTTCGATTTCGACAATTTCGCCGGTGACGAGAGGTCCGATTTCAATGGCGACGGGAAGTCCGATTTCGACAGTGACAAGAGGTTCAAGATGGTTTTGTTCATTGTAGAGATTTGGGTTTCTCTCTCTATCTCCTTCTTGCTTGGGGTTTGGGTTCTCTCATGGTTCGACTTCTAATTGACCTGCTCACTCACATTTTTGCTCTAATTACTTGCTTCAAAGATTTGGCTCATTAAGTTTTTCTTGATCAACCGAAACGAATTCTTGGTCTAATTTGGAGTTTATTACAAATTCAATGGAATTTTACTTGTGTACTTCAGGGCGAGCGGGGTATGCTGAAAATGGAGACAAGCAGTGAAGGAATCTTTGGTGAGGAGAGAGACACTCAGCTTTGCTGGTTGGAAAATGAACGATAAGTCCACCACTCGTCTCGTTCTTGTCGCTTACAGCCTCAAGGAGCTCGGTCTGGAAACCCAGATTTGGGTTTTCGCAATTTTCAATTTTTTGTTGTTCTTGTTTGGGTGTTTGAATTGGTGTTGAAAACTCTAACCTCTAATTTTTTGATTTTTTAAGTCAATCTGTTTGTTCAAATGGCAAAAATCACGGTTGTTCATCGTTATTTCGGATTCGTGGTTAATGAAGTGTTGTTGATTTAGTCTGTCGTTCTTTCATGGAGCAAACCACCAGATCTCTACGTTGTTGATTTTTTCATAGAGTCTGTTTGGTTGTTCTTGATTTTTTCTTAGGAAATTTTGAGATTTGAATTGGATTTTGTTGTGGCATTCAGATCTAGTTCATTTCGTGCCGCTTATTTTAGGTTTTGTTTAATGTTTTTTTGACTTTGTTGAAATATAAATTGATTTTACTCGATGGTGGTGGAGGTGGATGTAGTGTTCAATTTTACGTTAAAGTTGGTGTTTGTGTGATTTTTCACACATATATTTTTCTAGACAACATGAATGTGTTAACGTTAACACAGATGATACCCCACAAAATGTGCATTAACATTAATGTTAGTGTTTGCTTTAATTTTCTCACATATGTGTTTATAGACAACATGAATGCATTAACGTTAACACACAGAGACAAAAAAAAATGTGTATTAACGTTAACGCAAACCAAAATCAAACACACAAACAACATATACGGTATGATCACGTTAACGTTAATACACAAAATAACAAAAAAATAAAGATATGTTAACGCTAATACATACACACCAAAAAAAAAAGAACACGAAAATGCTTTGACATTTAACATAGAGAAGCCCAAAAAATATACATTAACGTTAACGCAAATACGACCCAAACAAACATTCAACATAAAAAAAGACAAAATAATACATAACAGGACGTTAATACACAAAATTCCAAAAAATAAAGATACGTTAACGTTAAAAGAATATGAAAATACGTTGAAGTTAACACACAAAAGTCAAAAAATGTACATTAACATTAATACACACCTAGCTTAAAAAAAAAAAAAAAAAAATCACATACGATGATGAAATGCATTAACGTTAACGTACAAACCCTTAAAGATACGTTAACGCTAAAACATATCGATGGTTAAAATGCGTTAATGTATATGGTACGATCATTGATGAGTAGTTTATTTACCTACAAATCAAGTACTTTTAAATTCAAATATTTGTGTGTTTTTAAGTATTTTTGTTAGTTTAATGTGTGTTTGTATTGTTTTATAGGTTTTTGAATAAATGGGTGAAAAGATGCAAATTTGGTTCAGGTGCAATAACTTCAAGGCCTTTTTTGACAATGATGCAATCCGATTTTGGAAAATCTCAAAATATAAAAGTTGTATATTTATGTCTTAGATTTTCATAGATTTTTGAATCACCTCAATCGGAGTTCGGACGAGAACGTTATGGCCAAACGACTACCGCTGCAGCGGTGAAGGGTCAGTGGACCTACTGACTTCCCATCGCTACAGCGCTCCGACTTCACCTAGATAAGATATTTTGGGATATTTTTGAAATATTTTGGATCCCTATGATATCCCTTCTTCCCCCAACACCTAAGACACGTTTTTTGGAGTGTCTTGAGAGCTCCAAGACATACCAACCAAGGAGGATCATCTATTTGAAGAGGAGAAAACGAGATTGGAGCGGACTTAGCGCACGTGGAATCACTCGTTCTTCAGATTTAGCTATTCTCCTTTGTTTGCCTCTTTTATTTTTAGCTTTAGTTGGTAGTTTTTATCATGTTTAGCTTATTTGTTGTTGAATATTTGGTTATGGCCATGTATAGCTAAACATATATTGTCTAGGGTTTAATGTACTTCATGAAAACGTGGTTTGAATAAATCGATATTTTGTTAATGATTGTTGATTTTTATCCGATTATATTTACCATTTTATTACTTTCATTATATGCTTGTTAAGATATATTAGTTGGTTTGAGAATACGGGGTTTGACACTTGGGAGAGGTAATCCCGAATTTGGACCAAGGTTTAAACACAACGCGAAGATCTAATGACTTAGGAGAGTATTAAAAAGTATACAATCCGTGAGGTTGGGGCAAAACTCATGTGATCAGTGTCGTTTAGACTCTAGATGGGGACATCGGCATTGACGTGAAGTCGCATATTCATTCACTTTACACTCGGGAGAGGTAGTGAGTGAGTTTTCGATATCTAGATTGTCGGATAGATTTGAATACCGTTAATGTAAACTAAACTAAAACGAACATGTTTAAGTGAACGAAGTTAACACCTAGATAATATATTCCCATAAACGTCATATTAGTATTATAGTTTAATTAGTTAATTAGTTTAGTTTTATTATTTCTATAAAAAACTAAAAATTGGATCAAATAGATAAAATTAAATTATGACAATCGCGGTACTTAACGACAATTTAATCCAATCCCTGTGGATACAACAACCCTACTCATTACTATTCTATTAAAACTTGACCCGTACACTTGCAGTAAAAGTAGCAACGTAATATTCCGCTACCAATTATGTTAATGTTAACTCACAAAAATCCTAAAAATAAGATATGTTAACGTAACACATACAAATAGATGGGGAAAGTGCATTAACGTGCAAAAAGAAAAAAACATGAATGCAATAACGTTAATGTGAAATTCAAAATATAATTTTATAATATAGTCAATGTGTATTATTTGAACAATTTTACGTTAACGTTAATACACTGTTGTCCAATTTTGTCTTATTACATATGACAAAATGGCAGATTCGTAAATATGAGTGAACAGAGTAGCCAAAATGCAGAGATATTTTTCCTAAAGATTCTTGGGGATTGAAAACTTAATTATGGCAAATAGAGGTTTTATTTTTCAATATGGTCTCTATAGAGGACCAAATAATAAAATCCCCTTTAAACAAACAAATTTCAACGTTTGAACCTTATTCGACTTGAACATAGATTTTTTTTTAAAAAAAATTACACTTGAAACTTAATATTCGACTATTTTAATTTACAACCCTATCAATAGAAAAAATATTTTATTTTTTGTGTTAAGAATTTCGAAATAAATTTTTGAAAATATAAGCATGAATATGAAATTTGTTATACTAAACATAGGGTACATGCTACTTGCCCCTCCAGTCATTTTTCCTAAAACCATAAATTTTCCTTATCGTTTGCAAAATATCAGTCTCCATTTATATTTTTTGGTCAAACACTATGATATGGGTGGTTTTACCTAGATGGGTCGAATCATATAAAACCCACCGATATCTAGTAGGCTATGCTTAAGTGGACCTGGACCATGAGTCCAGTACGATTAAGGCATAAGTTAATATGGGCTTAACATCAGTTATGCAAGGAAAGCTGAGTTAACCCCCTTTGCAGGGAAGAGTTGAACTGATGAGTTGATCTCAATCGCGAAGGAGAGGTACATCAAGCTCAGCACGTGAGACTAAGCTTAGCTTAGCTAACCAAATCATGGAGAGATACATTTTCAAGCCTATTAATACCTAGAATTAAACCCAACGGATAGATGGATGTGTATTAGTTACAATCAGGTGACAATTATGATCTTCCATATGAATGCTTGAACAATTACAATAATCCATATGAATACTGGAACAATTATGATCATTGCAAAATAAATAAACAACTTATGTACTCTTATTCAATATATATATCATGTTATTCTGGTTAAATAGGGGCAAACAAGCTTTCGACTCTTTAAGACATATTTAACTTATTCTTACACTAGATGATATTTGACTAATACCTCACCGGTATTCTAAGTATTAACCCCAAGTATTGCACGTACATGTTGAGAGGGAATTTACTGCCGACGAAATTGTGCAACATCACACTAAATATACCCTCATTTTGACTTTTTGCATTTTCACTCAAAACTATTTCAGATATTTATTATTTATTTTCTCTAAAAACACAAACCTCCCCAAAGTATTGATCATCCCACCTTTTTTTTTTTTTTTTTACGAAAAACATAATATTTTTTTTTCTTATTTTTAAAAAATTCACTAACTTCCCTATTTTTCAAAAAAAAAAAATTTTTTACTCCCATTTTTTTTTACCTAACAATTACATTTATCCTCGTTATATCCATCCCACCTCGCCACCCCTTTCTCACCCTTCCTCTAGTTTTTATTCTTCTCAATCCTCTCCATCTTATGTCTTTTTCTCTCTCTCTCCAAATCTGTATCTGGAGAGAGAGAAAGAGAAGAAAGAAGTTGATAAAAGTAGATGGTTGTTCCCGCAAGATAGGCGATGGGGGTGGAAGGTTGTTCCGGCAAAGTGCAGGGTGGGGGATGAGGTGGAGTTCTTTTTTTTTTTTTTTTGTAAAAAAGAGAATGCATGTATTTTATTTTTAAATTATTTTTAATATATTAAAAATAAAATTGCTATTACAATATAAAATTTAATAATTTTTAACTATTTGACAAAAAAAATAAATAAGACGGCATGATTTTTCACATAGGGGAGATTTATAATTTTATGTAAAATAACTCATTTCCTCACCTCGTAAACCCTAGTAACCAAATATTCTTCGAAATTGTCTCCGTCTCTGCGATTTGGCTCTCCAATCTTTCGCAGGTAACTACGCGGTTTTAACGAAATCTTCAATCTGGACGATCTATGATTCGTGTTATTATAGGCGATTGAAGTGTCTTCGTTTATCATCGAATTTTTCAGCTAGGTTAGAGTTTTACATGCGACGGAGTTCTTCAGTAGTGAGTCGATTGATGATGATTTTGCTTAGAGTTTTACATACCGGCCTGTGTTTCTTGTTGTAATTCAGACAATTCTTGTTGTAATTTATCTGAATTACTTGGGTAAGTCGTTTGATCGACTTTCTTACGGTATCGCTCTGTTGGTCTCAGGGAAAATGAGTCGCTCGAGTAGGACCATTTATGTTGGCAATCTTCCAGGTGATATACGCGAGAGGGAAGTTGAGGATCTGTTTTACAAGGTGATTTAATCTTTTAACCTCTTCTTTATGTTTTTTTTTTTTTTTTTTTTGTGATCCATTTGACGGTGCTCTTGGTCTATAACGTGATTTTTTTTTTTTTTGTTATGTTGAGGTTATCTATCTTAAGGTGTTAACCATATTCGTTGACTGTTGTTGTGATTGCAGTATGGAAGAATAGTACAAATTGATTTGAAAATCCCACCAAGGCCCCCGGGTTATGCATTTGTTGAGGTGAGTTAGTGCTGTCGAGTATGCACATTATTCATTTTGATCTTTTATCCTCAAATGGCCTGAAATATATTTCAGTTTGAGGAAGCTCGGGATGCTGAAGATGCTATCCGTGGTCGTGATGGCTATGATTTTGATGGATTCCGATTACGGGTTTGTTGCACATGCGAGCCACTATGTATTACGCTTTTAGTTTTTCGTAATTCTGGTATTTTACTTCTTTTCCTCCATTGTATCTGTAGGTGGAGCTTGCACATGGAGGACGCGGCCCCTCATCGTCAATAGATCGCCATAGCAGTTATAGCAGCGGTCGTGGTCGCCGTGGTGGAGGTGGTGGTGGTGGTGGAGGAGGAGGAGGAGGAATGTCAAGACGCTCTGAGTATCGTGGTATGTATTTAAGTTGCAAATTTGCAATGCATGCCTTCCCATGCATTAAGCATCATCTGATTTATTAAGAAGTACCTATCTAATTCTCATGCAGTATTGGTCACTAATTTGCCTACATCTGCTTCATGGCAAGACCTTAAGGTGAGTAGAGTTTTAACAATGATTGCTGCTTACATATAAGAAACATATAAAAATATCATCTACCCCTTTCCACTCCAACTAGATTACTTTTTAACATCCATATTTTTTATTTCCAGGATCATATGCGTAGAGCCGGGGATGTCTGTTTCTCCCAAGTGTTTCGTGAGGGTGGTGGTAAGTTGATATGCAGATGCAATATTAAGTTTTGATTTCTTCTACTGCGAAGGCACAATACTTGATTTGTAGGTTTTTCTGTCTCTCACACCCACACAAACACATACACGTGTCTGGACATGTTCTATGATTGGCATTCTTGCAGTCGTCGAAACTGTTATTCTAAAAAGAAGATGACCCACTTGAATATCTGCTACCATACGGTATTAGGTGACATCACATATATCACTGCTGCAGGCAGAATCCAGTGGTTTTCCTCAAATATGATTTTCAGTTTCTTATTGTTTGTTATTTAAGATTATATGTGCTTTTCTATCTATTGCTCAAAAAGGTTTTTTGTAGTGATGCATTTGGTTCAACAATTAGAAACTTCAAAATTGAGATTGCAGTTAGTATTTTTTTTCATGCGTCAGCCATAAGGTTGTGGGCTTTAGTATGTAGGCGACACCCCCCCCCCTCCACCCACCCACTCACGCACAAAGATATTTGGATATTTTCCTGCATACTGCATTGATAATCCCATCGCTTCTGTCCAATTGGAGATTGGTCAATCCGTTTGAAAAGAGACTTTAATTTGTTATGTTCTTAACTTCTTATCGAGTTCTCTTCATTATTTTATTGGTATCATTTTTTTGGACTCGATTTTTTTATTTTTATGTATGTGTTCTTTTAATTTTTTGATTCTCCAGACATAATTTTCACCCTTATATGAAGTGTCTATATCAGATTAGTGTTTCATGCTGTATTGGGTTTTGTTGTTTCCTAATTTATAAGATTTCAATTAAGGCCAATTATTGTTGTTGAATGTAATCAAGTTTTGCGCGTAAATTGAAACTTATTGACAGACTCTATGAATAACTTTTTCTTGGAAAGAATTTTTGAATTGCATGTTCATCGTTTCTCCCTCCATGTCTTGATTTAGTTTAGAACCTGCTCATGTGTTGCAATTCTGCTGTTTGCTTGGAAGTCTCCTTATTTATTTCCTGAGTTCTGAAATTTTGGCAAGCCAGTTATTCAAGTTTCGCTGGTGATGGGATAACCAGTTGGGTCCATTATGGGTGGCATGTTTGTGGATTTTCCAACCATGGTCTGGATCAGAAAGTAAACATATTATAATGTAACATAGTTTTGCCATGAGGTTATTTGGGATATTCTTGACTTTAGAGGCTTCTTGCTCTGTCTTTCCGATTTATTTTCAGCATTACATTTTTGCTTGCACTCTGAATCATTTGCCGGAGAAGGTCATTCTGAATGCCACATTGCGTCATTTTTTATCTTTTTCTTCTGGTTTATGTGAGGTTAAGACATGATCTTGAAAGTGTCTGATTTCCTACTCTTTTGATCTACAGGCACAACAGGGATTGTCGATTATACGAACTACGATGATATGAAATATGCTGTACGCTGTCTTATTCTATTCAGATTTACTTGTACCAACTTTTAGATTGATATGTACAAGTGATAATGTTGGATTATTTTGCTTGTTTGCAGATCAGGAAGCTTAATGACTCCGAGTTTCGTAATGCTTTTTCTCGTTCTGTTGTTCGTGTATGACTCAAAAATCTGTTCATCTTTTATGCATGTTTAGTGTTACTGTGTGTTTATTGGCATCTGATTTTCCAATCTATCTGTTTCCTTAGGTCAAGGAATATGATTCGAGTCACTCTAGGAGCCGCAGTAGAAGTCGTTCCCACTCGAGAGATCGGAGCCGCAGTAGGAGCTGGAGCAGGAGCCGCAGCAGGAGTTATAGTCGTAGCAGGAGTAGGAGGTTGGGAAGTGGGATCATATTATATGGGTTAATGAAGTGTTCCTCTGAATTTGCAGTCGTACTATTAATTTTCACGTTTTCTAAGAACTAAATGAATTAAAATGCAGTAAATCTCCAAAAGAGAAATCTTCCCGGCGCTCAAAATCTCGTTCAAGGTCTGCCTCTTCCCGTTCTCGCTCTGGATCAAAGCCACGCGCTATATCAAGGTATAGTTATATTCTTAGTTAGTTAGTTGCCTGTTTTATTATTGTCATGTGTGTGTTGCTTCATGTATCATTTGTGATTCCCCTCTAAATCAGATTTATTTGCTTATGAACATAGTAAAACTTGCCATTTTAGGTATGCTAGTGGCATACTATATTTGTTTCATATCGTCTTCCCTTCCTCTGGATTGGCTCTGTATTGTTCTCCACTTACTGGGATGCTGTTAGCTTGTTTCTTGGTGTTTAGTGGAGACTTACCATTTGTTTTCTTCCTTGATAGCCCATCAAAAATTTTCCTTGTATTGACCTATGGTGCATGTATTGTGGGTGACAAATGACATACGGAAGTATATCTCCTGCTGGTTTCGTATGGATCTGCTAATGGAGTAACTTTTTCTGTTATAGAGTGATTTCTACTATATTTCCCCCCTTTTAGAGTTGCTTTGATGTAATGTTGCATTAGCATTTTTCCTGGATACTAATATGCATACTACATCTGTGGCCAAGTGAAGTCACTTGGTTAGGGTAGCCTAGGAACCTACATCAAGTTCGTGGATGGTATTCTTATTTTCGTTCTGTTATATTGACCTACTACACAATTGTCTTGGTCAATTATTGTATGCATGTTTTTCCATCTCAAGGGGGCTAGTACATCTGCTTGGCTTCTTTAACAAGTGACACTCATTGTCCACAATTTTGATTTTCAATGAAGCACTTAAAAAATCTATAAAATACAATTGACCAAAGTAGCACAACACGTGTTTTCCTTGACCCATAGCCTTATTTTATTGTCTACAATTTCTATTTTCAGTCAAGTACTTCAATAAATATATAAAATACAATTATTGCATAAAATTAGCAAATACTGTATTTCAGATTAGGTACTACAGTAGCAAACTTGTTAGAGTTCATGATTTCGGATTTCAATCAAGTACTACAGTCTACAGTAAATCTTTAAAATACAGTTGTCAGATAAAAGTAGCGAAAAACTCATTTTTGGTGATCTAGCCTTGTTATTGCCAACAATTTTGCTTTTTGATCGAGTACTTCATTAAATCCATGAAATATAAGTATAGGATTAAAGAAGCGAAAACTGTATTTGTGTTGGTCTATTGCCTTATTGCTTGCCCACAATTTTGATTTTCGATTAAGTACTTTATTATCTATGAAGTACAATTATCGGAACGTATTTTTTGTGACGTGTAGCTTTGTTATTGTCCATTCTTTTGATTTTTCAAGTACTTTATTAAATTTATAAAATATAAGTATCGAATGAAAGTACCAAAAATCATATTTTTGTGACCTGTGGCCTTGTTCTTGACCACAATTTCTATTTTTTTTAATCAAATGTTCAGTTAAATCTAAAATACAATTATCAGATCAAAGTCACCAAAAACATACTTCTTGCGACCAATAACTTATTTCCCACGATTTCAATTTTTAATCAACTACTTTGTTTCTGTAAAATACAACTATAGTATGGAGGTAGTGAGAAACGTATTTTTGGTTACCTATAGTCTGGTTGTCTTCCAAGATTTTGGTTTTCGATCGTGTACTTGTTTAAATCTATGAAATACAGTTATTGCATCTTTTTATAGCCTTGTTGTCCACAATTTTCGATTTTCAATTTAAAACTTAGATTTTCAATCAAATACTAGAAAATTCCAAGGAAAGATGCGAGTTGCAAAAATGATGTTTTTAATGAGTTATAACCTTGTTGGTATTCATGATTCATATTTATAGTCAAGTACTTTTAACTTGGATACTACTATGTAGATTGCATTTGTGGCCGATTGAAGTCACTGGATTATTGTACTCTTGTTTCGGTTCTTTTATGTTAACGTGCATCACAATTATCTTACTCATTGTCTGTATGGTTGCATGCCCAACTCAAGGGGTCTTTAGCACTTACTGGTTTTTTTTCTTAAGCAAGCAACACTCTCCTCCTTTCTTCCATTGAATTCCCCAAAGATGAGCTAAAACAAGAAGCACATCCTGTTCATGGTTGTCTCTGTCTCCCTTTTTTTCCAGCCTATAAGCATGTCCTATGCATGACTTCTTCCCCACTTCTAGTTTTTCTGGTCCCTTTAGAATCAATTTTTTTTGGGTTTTGAGGGAGAACACAATGGAATGTCAGGGTATCATCATCTGATTTATGTCCTTTTGAATGTGAAATTATCTTGTTTGTTTTTTAGATATGGATATTTGCAGCGATCTGGGGATTACGTGTTTAGGATCTTGATGGGATATATTGTCCAAATGGTAACAACTCTTTTGGTTGTGGAGGTATGGTGTTTTCTAGATGGTAGCTTTGGAAATCATATCTGGTCTCTGTTCTAATAAGCATCAAAATGTCCGTGGATGCTAGATTGGGCACAGAGAAGATTATGGATTGCGAATATAAAGCTGGACGGTGAACTAACATGGAGTTTGATTTGGGATCACCATGGATTTGTGGCACAAAGATTTTAACTAAATGGTTTATTCTTTAGTTCTGCCAAGCAAAACGAAGCATGAAATCAAATTTATTTGCTGATTTCGACGTGCTATATCCACTGGTGCTTTGAAAAAGGCATTCTAACCTTGTCATTGAGGTTTTCATCTCAACTTTTTTAGGTCATTTTTCCAGGGAGGAATTACAAATAGTTTTTTTTTTCTCCTTTTTATATTTGTTGTTCATATGAGCTGCTAAATTGTGTTGGATTTTTGTCCTTCTATCGATTTTGGTTAACTCTGACGTGGAAGAGGCATCAACGCTCTTGGATCAAAGTTGTTAAACGGGGGAACGTGTGGATATTAAATTGGGTTATTTCTGGAACTTTTGCAGATCTCCGTCAAGATCCAGATCTCCGGTGCCAGCTGTAAGTTATAACCCTTTGGTAGTGTTTGGAGCACGGAATTAAAACCATGGAATTGGAATTCAAAATGATCGCATGATTTTATTTTAATTTGAGGTTTTGACACTTTGTACCCCTGAAGTTTGACCAAATTTCACTTTGTTGATCCCCATGGTTTCAATTTGAACATATAACACCTTAAAGTTTCCTAATCATCACACTACAATCCAAGCCATTATCCCCATTACAATTTTGGACAGGAAATAGGCACTACACGTGACTATTTTTAAGAGGCTTTATGGGTATTTATACGCGCGCACACAAACTCATATAAACATATTTACAATTGTTTTTAGAAAAATTGCAAGGGGAGAAGGAAAAAGATGGAAGTGACCTTAATGCGCTCTTAAAAGTAGTTGGGTGCATGATAGGTGACAGTTTGCCATCCAAGATTGTTATGGTGCTATCGATCTGGACTAACGTGGGAGTGTTATTAAATTTCAAGGTGTCATGTTCAAATTGAAACTACAAGGACCAAAATCAAATAATGATCAAAACTTTATGGTTACAAAGTGTCAAAAGCCCTTTTGATTTATTAATTTTTGAGTGCATTTATTTGTAATACCAATTCAAAGGCGCCAATTCTATGAAACCATACACTACCTTACATTTTCTTGATATTCTCTTGGATAATATAGTATTGCTCGTATTAATTGGTTAGGGTTTGTTTGGTTATCTTTCATCTGTGCGGATTAGTTTGCCTGAACCCTTCATTTTGTTTGCGTTACGTTATATTTTTATCTTCGTATATTGGATTTGGTAAATCTTCAGAAACAGAAACGTGTGAGTAAAAGCCCTAAAAAGCGCAGTCCTAAGAAGAGCCCTAGCAAGAGCCCGAGTCGTAGTCGGAGCAGGAGCAAGAGCTTATCCCGGTAACACCATCTATCCTGAAATCTCTCTTTTTCATGGGCATTATATTCTTGTTTCATCGATTATGTTTTAGGTCCGAATTGCATTTTTGATTCTCATAGTTTTAGTAAGTATTCTATATGGTCCTGACGATGTTACCCCTTAACTTAGCAAGTCAAGTCTATGGGGGTAATCCACTTATGAAAAATTGTCGAAATAAAGTCAATTGTAATTCGATTTTCACGTGTCACTGTTACCGCCTCACAATTAGCATTAACTATCTATATGATAAATTAGAACAATTTTTTAGAAATGGTTTTTTGTTAATGGTTGAGATTAATTTGAGGGGAATTAGATGGATGAGGTTGAGTTATAGAAATTTTTTGGGGGAAAATACTTACCCAAATTTTTTTACAATCCCACCTCTAAAACGGTTAAATTAGATTATATTTTGTACTTTTAGTTTTTACATTTGTATTTTAATTGGTCCTTTTTTTGGGTTATTTATTATCTTTTTACACTTAAAAATTAGACAATCAATACACGTCTAGGAAGCGCTGACACTCAGATGGAGGCTGACACTCAGATGGAGACTGAGTGTCGGTGTCCGACACGCGAGGTAAACGTGTCAGACACTTTGAAAGCTCGTTTTGTGATTTTTTTTGGGGGGTTAGTTTTGTAATTTTTTTATTATCTTACTGTAATTGTATCATTATTTAAAGGGTATATTTTGCAATTTAATATTTGATAATTACACATGGAATCGCTCGAAATGAACCGTTGTAGAAGTGGGATTGTGGTTTATTTTTTTTTACAATCTTTGAATTTGTTCTTTTCAGTTCTCTCGAAAAGTATTGTTATAATGTTCGTCTCAATGACGACGGTTTCTAACAATTTTTTTTTTAGTAGTAGGAGCAAATAGACTTCATTTATAATGGTGAGGGATAATATTGTTTCATTCTAAAGTTGAAGGACTAAGTAGAACGCTTACTAGAAGTAAGAGGATCGAAAATATAATTCGCCCTATGCTTTATTTTTGCAATAGAACAACTATTTATATTCTTTTTTTTTTTTTCTTTTTTCTTTTAACAAATGTGTTTTACAGGTGAAGTTTGATCTGCTGTTTTGTATGAAACAATTTTAAGAATTTCTCGGTTGTGGGAACTTGTTAATCAAATGATTAAAATTGTTTCTTGGATGATTGAATGACATTTTTATTCCCAGTTTCACGTCGAAAACTTCTTTGTTGAATTTTGAGTCTTATTAATGAGCTTGTGTTTTTTTTTTTTTTTATTGTATGTTTGTTGTAATCCAATGGAAGTCTTCATGTGCCCCATCTCTCGTTCTCCTTTTTTTTTGGGGGTATACCCACGATTGTCCTCACATCCATAGAGGGTGTAAGATTAATCTCGTTTGGGATGCGTAGTTATCTTTCTCAATAAATGTTTTTCTGCAGACTCGAACCTTTTGACCTTACAGAGGTCCGCTTAACTGTTTTAACTCAAGTGAGTATTACCACTTGAGTCACACCTTATTGATATGTGCCCCTTAAGTTGTGTTTGAGTATGGGATTTGTGGGAGAGATTTCAAAATCATTTTTTAACAAGTACCTTGTTTGGGTATTGGGTAGGAAGAATTTGTGAAATCCCTCAAATGCCAAATAGTACGGAAATGAAGGATTTAGAAATTCTTTTGAAACAAGTGGAATTTGACAAATCCCTTTCTTCCTTGTTCTTTGTTCTTTCGTCATTGAAGCCAAATCGCAATCGATTCCTATTCTTTCGTTGTCTGCGTCTTCTTTGTGGTTGCTTTCGTATTTTTTTTCATCTGCGTCGTCTGTTTCTTCGTTCTTCTTCGATCTTTTGTTGTCTCGTCGTCGTTTCTTCGTCATCCATCGTTCTTGGGCAATTTGAATCGCAATCGAAGAACACTCTCACCTCCCAAAACCCACTCGCAATCGCAATCGTTCTTCCGATTCTTGTTTCCGTTTTTGCAATTGTTCTTCCGCTTTCGTAATCGCAATCGTTTGGGTTGAGTACTGCAACAAATTGCAATTGATTCCTGTTTTTGATTTCGTTTTAGGGTTCGTTTGATTTCCGTTCTTTATCTTGTCGCGTCTTCTTCGTCTAGATTTGGATTTCGTTTTAGGGTTCCTTTGATTTCGTTCTTTTTGCGTTGCGTCTTCTTCGTCCAAAACAAAATGTAGAAATGGATAGCCATAGAAATGAGGAGAAATGACGGAGTAGATTTGGACGGGGTAGATTTGGACGACGGCGAAAGGCAAAGAACGGAGAAGAGTGATGGTTTTGTTCTCAGTTTTGTTTCTCAAGTTTTGTTCTCAGTTTTGCAATGATTTTTTGTTCTGAGATGGATAATGTTGTATAATTATTCAAATAAAGAGATTTGTAAATGACGGAATTTTAAAATCCTAAATTTCGAAATCTTATCATTTTACAATTCTGTTGAATTTGTCAAATCTCTTATCTAAACGCAACCTTATCTTTGCTGAGAACCTCTAATGGTGTTTGAAAATTGCTTTTTTGGTTTCTTAGTGGAGTACGGGGTAGGTGTTTATATGGAGGCTAAGGTTTTATCAAATTGTACCTTTAGGTGACGTTTAGTAAGTGTTTCTGTTTTTACTTCTAATAAATTGGTATGAGAATTATATTTCTGTTCTAGAGTATTTTGGCAATAGAAACATATTTGAAAATGACCATTGTTATGAAATTGAGTCTTTTAATTTATGAGAATAGAAATAAGGAACACGTTTGGTTGCAAAATTTCTCTTTTTTTTTTTTATTTTTTTTTTTACATTTAAATGTGTGGTGGCCGGCATGGTGGTAGTGGAAATAATTTTGTGGGAGTCAATAAGAATTAATATATTTTTTATTCTTGAATTCTTAGAGAGTTCAAGAAATATTTCTAAATTACTCACAATTTTGGGAACGTAAACGTGTTTACCAAACACGTTTCTATACGGTTATCTCAAATTTTTTTGTGCGAAAATAGAAATCAAGGAACATAAATAGTAACCGAATGGGACCTTAATTACTCAAGTTTAACATTTGTTTCAATCCTGGAAATTTAAAACATAATTAATGATTTTGAATGTAAATGAATTGTGTTCAGCACATAGCCTTTTAATTGGGATGTTTTATCATTTTATTGTTCCACTAAGGGCATGTTTGATAAAAATAAATAAACACTTAAAATTGATTAGATTAAGTATTTAATTAATTAAGCGTATTTGATAAATGTAATTAAAATTAATTAATTAAGTTAACTTAAAAATTAAGTGAAGTATTAAGTTAAAAATTCAGTAAAGCCCCCCTAACTAAATTTTTTTGGCAGAAAGTGCTCAACAATTTCGAATTAAAGAAAAAAAACGAAAGTGACCATTTTGCCCTTCATCCTAGGTTGGATTTTCTTACTTTCAGCCATTCTTTCATTTCATTCAGAGAAGAGAGAGCAGAGGAGAGAAGCGTGGCGATCGATCGATCTTCGTTGAGCAGATAAGAGGCGGCGATCGATTCGTTTAAATTTCTGCAAATTTGATTCGTTTAAATTTCTGCAAATTTGATTCGTCCTAATCATTTCTCAAATCAAAGCCATAGAGAGAAGCGGAGATGAATAGAGGCGGCGAAGAGAGAAGCGCCAGCGAAGAGAGAAGCAGCGGCGAGTTCATTTCAATTGGATAGTTTTTCGTTTCTTCAACAAGATATGTCCTTCAAATCTAGAGTTGTTGTTTCTTCAACTCGAAATTTCTGTTATTCGTTCGTCAAATCTAGGGTTTCTTCTGTTCATTTCACTGCTATTGCATTCATACACCACATGTTTGACAAATTGCCACAATCAAAACCTATTAGTTTAAAGCAGTTTTCTACTAATTTTTGCATTCAAGTAGTTCAAATTTGATCATAAATGGTGTGAATCACGCAGCTCAAAGTGAATATTCCAGAGTGTTTTGAGCTGAATCATTACTGTTTAACCAAAATTTAAGGCCATGGATTTGGTTTGTGTTTATGTTTTACGTAGTGTAAAATATGGAAAAGAAATAAATAAAAAATGTTTATGTTCAATTCCAATTTCTACATTTTTTGAATAAATTTGTGGGATCATAATATATTTTTTCTATGTTTATATTCCAAGCTTTCTGGGAACGAAAAGGGAGACGTCGGAAATATACACCAAGCATTTTTCTATGTTTATGTTCCAAGCTTTTTGTTATCAAATTTTTACAGCATATTACTAGGAATAGGACAAAATTGTTCCCAGATTTCTGTTTCTTTTCTGTTATTTACTATCTTATTTGTTTAAATTTCCTACTGTTCGGCTATCAAGAATTGGAGTTTTGAAATTTGAATTGAAAACGAGCACACGTAAAAATTCAAATTTGTTTATTTTTACATGTGTGCATTTCCAATTTTGATTCCAAAGCGCCAATTCTTTGCTACCAAAAGCTACCTGGCGAAATATTCACTTTGAGAAGAAACAACCACATACTCTATTTTTCATCTACTCGTTCAATATATCTTATTTTTAGTTATTGAAATTGTCGGTCACTACCAAGCAATTAGAGTTATTTGAATTGTTTGAGTTCTTGGATTGTTATTGCTAATTTGCTGAATCTAAATTTATTGAATGTGTATAGTTGTTGTTAATGGATGAATATTAGAATTGTTGGCGACTATCCATGGAATGTCAATGGACACTTGATAGTTCTAACGAATCCGATTCAAGAGATTTTTTTTTTGTTGAATTTTATGTTATTCTTGACTTGTGATAACTTATATATTTGAACTTTTTATTGTAATATTGGTGTTTTTATTTTATTGTTTTTGTTCTCTATTTTTTTTTTTTTTTTGTATCATCTTATCAAACAAAAAAAAAAAAATTTAACACTTAAATTTTCAGAACAATTTTATCAAATAACCTTCTTAAATTTTCAGCACTTAAATTTCAAGCACAAATTAAGTCATTATCAAATAAATCCTAAATCTAAGATGATTTGGAGAAAAACATATTAAATTTAATAAAATAATGAAATGATAAAAATATATTAAGTCATAAATCGAATACAATTTATTTTCCAAATGAAATAATTAACAATATTTTTAAATTTGGGGGATAATTATATTTTTGCCCCCAAAGTATAGGTGCATATCTATGTTGACCATGAGATTTGTCAAATCACATATTTAGTTTTTTAAGTTTCATAATTTAAACCGTTTGTAATGATTTTTAGATTAAAATTAGTTCTACTCTCAATACGTGACATTCTAATGATGATATTTTTATTATTATATCAATCCATAAAACTTGAGTTTTTTTCCTTTAACATTTTTAATAATGATTATTCAGGAGGATGAGAGAAAGAATTCTAATTCATTGTTAGAAGAAAATATTTTAAATTTAGTGAAGTGATGAAATAATAAAAATATACTCGTTAAAAGGCCACATGCTAAACACAATCCGTTTTTTGTCCAAAATCTTCAACAACATTTTCTAATTTTACATAATTAAATAAATGTAAAACTTAAGAAATCAAATGTATAATTTGGTAAACTTCTTAGTCCACATACATACTCACCCTGTTCAAAAATATAATTTTCCTTAAATATGCAATCAAATATACAATTTGATAAATCTTAAAAGCCACAAAGATATCTCCCAGTACTGTAGAAAACTACATGAGCTAAAATTTTAATTTCGTAAATTGTTCAATAAAAATAATATTTTCCTTATTTACTTATAATTTGATTAAATTTACATGTTGTAAATTTAAATAGATTACATACAATTATTTTAATTTAGTCAAAGTTTTAAGTTATATTTTACTTCAATTACAAAAAAAAAAAAAAAAAAAGGGGACATATGAACTAAAACTAAAATGAATAGCTAGGTAATAAAGCGATTTTTAATTCTTAAAACAAACACTAAACTATAACAATTCATAAATTAGCTAATTGGAAAATAATACAATTAAGCAAATTGAAGGGCAACCAAACAGGCCCTAAGACTTCCAAAACATAGTGAGGTCAAAATCAGTTTCTCATCTGCTCAAAATCAAAGGGTTTTTGTTCTTAAACATGTTATACCTTTTGCATAGCTTCTCCAGAGTTGCTACTGAATGCTGCATCTTGTTAAGCTTTATATCCATGAACATTCCCTACAACAAAAAATTAAAAAAATAATAAATAAAAAAAGCATTTCATGAAGGAAAACAAGAAGCTTAGGTGGCGTTTGGTTAGTGTTTTTTTTTTTTGTTTCTACTTCCAATAAATTGGGATAGAATGGGATGCAATGGGAATTCTATTTCCGTCCCGGAGTATTCCGGAAATAAAAAACATGTTTAATTATTACTTCAATAGAAACAAGAAACACGTTTAATTACAACATGTTGGGTTGGGGGGGGGGGGCGGGGCGGGGGATAGGTAGTTGGAATAGTTTTGTGCAAGTGAATAGGAATTAACATTTTTTTTTTGTTTATCAGATTCTTAAAAACTTTAGGAAATAGCCCCAAATTATTTTAAAAATTTTGGAAACAGAAACGAGTTTAATAAACGCGTTTCTATACATTAATCCTAAACTTTTGGGAGCGGAAACAAGAATCGGGGAACAAAAACAGTAAACAAACGGAGCCCTAACTAATCATGTATTCATATATACATAAAAAATATATATCCTTCTTACTTGGTAATCATCTCCATATTTGTCTACAAGTCGACCAATGTGAACCCTTTGCATGGCTGTCAATGGCTGTGGCGGCGCACTTTTCCCATCTTTCCTTTTTTTCCCCAACGATGATTTTAAATCTGGAGAATAAAATGACATGACATTTATGCCGAAACTTGGCATGGCTATGCATATGATATTCCAGTGAAAAGTAAGAAACGCAATATCTATATAATAAAACAACCCAATGAGATATTTTACAATGTTAGATCAGATTTTAGAACCAACGGTTGAGATCAACAAGAACCCTTTTGGCTTTGTTCAGGAGATGTGCAAACAAGCAAGTAGTTAGATAGATATCTAAAGCGTTCTAAAGGTAGACAATGAAGTAGATATACAAGTAACAACAAGTTATGCGTACATTATTTGGACATTAGGGTTAAGCCGTTATCGTCATCTCTCTTCAGTCTCTCATATGCATCTATTTCTCTCTCTCTCACACCCACACACACTCCTCGCCATCCTATCACCGCCTGTGCTTGTTCTCGACTCTACTCTCTCTCTCTCTCTCTCTCTCTCTCTCTCTCCTCACAATATTTTAACATTAGGGTTAGCGCTGCCTAATCTCTCTTCATTCCCTCTCTCTCTCTCTCACACACACACACACATACACACACACACTCCTCGCCATCCCCCATCGCTGCCCGTGCTCGTTACCGTCTCTCTCTTTGCCCCCCATTGCCTCATCAAACACCATATACAATATGATTCTACATAACAAATCTTCATCACCTAATCCCCTAGTGGAGAAGAACTAGATCATGTTCAGCCATTTCAAAAAAATGATGAAAGTTAAGGTAGTGTTTGGTAGCACCAACTTGAATTGGAATTGAAAATCAAGGCATGTAAATTTTCAGATTTTTAGATGCATTCGTTTTCTGATTCCAATTCCAATGCTCCAATTTGGTGCAACCAAATACAGGGTAAATGTAGATGAGCCTATTCACTCTACCGAAGAGATTGATTACTGAATTCGAAATTACTAAAAAGTGGAAAAGGCTACTTCCAATTGTTGCTACTACGGAAAAGGGGAAAATTGAAGCATAAATGCGAAACGAAAAAATTGAATCTACAAATTCATGAAGATATAATTCTTACCACATAATCTATAAGGAATGATTCTAGTCTACTCTTTGGAGAATATGGAGGATAGGAGCACCTATGCATCTTGTTGAATCAACTAAACATATTGCGGTTTCATATAAATAGAAGTACTTCCTAGAGTTACCAATTAATCATACGAATAAACAAATAAATTAAGATCATCTAAGAATGTTTTTCAAAATCTAACTCACCGTCTTCCTCAAGATCGCTGCCAGAATCGACTGGATCAAACTCCGAGGCCGGGGCATCCTCTGACGGCGGCGGAACTTGAAGAGAATCACTCTCGATTATGTGAGAACTCCGAGACCGGACGCCGAGCAAGTTAGGGTTTGAAACAAAGCCGAATGACTTGTAGTTATCGATTACACTCCCTTTGTCGTCCCATTTGGTTTCCGGAGACTCCACCAGTGACCGGAGCTTCCGCGGGAGACTGAAAGCTGGCTTGAATATGTGAGGATTCTTCTTCGGAAGCCCCACTCGCACCTTCGGCCTCGATCTCTTGTACTTCCTTCTCGACCTTCCCATCTCTCTCTCTCTCTCTAGAATACAGACTCCGCGGTGAAGAAGATGAAAATAAGGAAAGAGCAATTCAGGGTTTCAGGCATATTATGGGAATAATTACATTTTTTACCCCAATCTATGGGGTGACTATCTATGTAAGCCTTATAGTTTATAAAATTGTATATTTAGTCCCTCCCATTTTATATTTGTTTCAATCCAACAAAATTATAAATGTTGTTGATGAGGATAAAAAATGGTTCACCCGCCACGTCACTTTAAGATTCGAGAGATTGAAATATCTCCTAGCTCGATGCATTCTCCATTAACTGAGGTTCGTGAAGAATAATACACCTTGGGTGAACCTATCGATGTTGCACTTCCGATGTGAGAATTAGTCGAGGGGTTTTCAGTAGAATTTGGCACAACTATAGAAAGAAAAAAATATACGTACCTAGAAGGTTTTGGGCCGAAGCAATGAGAACTGCAACCTTTATGATCAACTGACTTCCTCAACCAAGGTTAGAGTTTGTTTCACCATTTGAGAAACTGTGGAACATGAAACATTCAATTAGTTACTTCCGTGTATTTGGCTGTGTATGCTATGTATTTGTTCCTGATTATTTATGGGGCAAGTTTGACAAGAAAACTGTTAGATGTATCTTTGTGGGATACGATAGCCAGAGAAAATGGTTGAAATGTTGCGATCCTACGAGTGGAAAATGTTACACTTCATGAGATATGGTGTTCGATGAAACATCTTCTTGGTGGTCTCCAGAAAAGGATGTGTTGCCAGACTCCAGAGAATTTGGAGAGAAGCTACAACAAAATATGGGGGAGCATACTGTTCAACTCCAGCCAAGTTTAGATGAACAAGGAGATCTAAGCAACGATGTTCAGAATCCTTGGAAAATTGGCATATATCAACAACCAAAAGAAGAAGATGGTCTACGTGAAGTGGAAGAATCGACTCCACTCCGAAGGTCAACAAGAATATGAAGACCAAATCCCAAATAAGCCAATGCAGCCATTGTTGAAGAAGCAAGTTTAACAGAACCTGAGACGTTTGAAGAAGCATCACAGAGTTTTGAGTGGATTATAGCTATGAAAGAAGAGATCTGTTGGCCTAGTGATTTACCTAATAGGGGGGTGAATTGGGTAGATATAAAAAATTAAAACAAATTATCAACTTATAACACTTAAAAAATTAAATAATTAATTTTATCATAAATTAATTATTAGCTTTTATAGTAGTAGATATGTGTTATTTAAAATAGGTGCACACGCAAACAACTGAAAATAAATAAAGTAACAAAGCAGAACACCACGATATATCTTGATTTACCAAGTTACTCTTAGCAATCCAGTCCTCCGAGCTCCACGGAGATTCGCACCCACTAAACCACTATGATTCCTTTAATTAGATATGAACCAAACCCTTACAAAATGATTCTTTTCACAGGCTTAGAATCAACTTTTACAATTTCTTTTTTTCAGGCTCAGGAATAACCTTATCTTTTTTTCCAAGCTCAAGACTAACTTAATTCTATTCAGGAGGAATCACCACCTAATCCTTTTCCCAGGCACAAGAATAACCTTATCTTTTTTTTTTTTAGGCTCAAGACTAATTTAACTTTTTTACAGGCTAAGGATCAAACCTAATTTTTTTATACCTTAGGTTAAGAATCAAACCACACAAAAACCACTCCAAGTATCATTTTTACCGGTAAGGATGGAACCGTTACAATTCACACAAATTTAATTCTAATCAGGAAGAATTATGCCTATCTTGCCTATCTCTTTTCACGGGAGAAGAGTAACCTAATCTTTTTATACTTTAGGAAAAGATCAATCCTCAATCTCTTTACCGGAAGAGATTGAAACTCAACTACTCTTGATTAGATATTCCCAATAATATCTAATCTACACACAATTCACCAATTACAAAAATTGATAAGTTTTTCTCACTCGGAGCTTCTACCACCTCAAATTAATTTAAACTCGATTAATGCCCCGATAAATACTAGCGATAGAATTTTACGTGACAAATTTAAAATCTGATTATAAAATAAATGAGTAGCACACAATTGAGCACGTAATCAGATTATTACTAAAATCGTTTTAAAATAATTTTTATACATTTTAAAGTTCAAAAACAATTTCGCGATATCTAAAAATCCAAGCAAGCAAAATAATATTTAATCACAACATAGAATTAAAACTTGGAAAATCTCACCAGGATATCACTAAAAGAATGAAAATTGAATCACAACAAAGTTTAAATCAGTAATGCCAAAATTCACAACACTTAATTTCTCAAGAAAAATCTCACGATGTTCGCTTAATATAATCTCAGAAAGCTTATGAACTCAAGATTCTTGATAAAATGATAACTCTCAGAAAGCTCACAAACACTTAGTTCAGAAACAACACCATCGATTAACCAATCAAAATTCACCAGTCGATCGATCGATTCAGGTTGTAGCCCAAGCCAAAATTATTCGTCAGTCGATCGACCGATACTCCATGAGTCTGTTGACCAATCGATTTAGGATGTTCCCCAGGCCAGTTTTTAGCCATGGTCAGTCGACCGATTATCTATGGTCTGTTGACTGAACGATTCAGAGAGTTCAAGTATTGGCCATAGGTCGACTGATCTCTCTTGGTCAGTTGTCCGATCGATCCAGAGACTTTTTCAATTCCCAGCCACTTCTCGTCCGTTGGAACACTTCATCCTTAATTAATTTTAACTCCAACCTTCAACGTTTTTGCTCCTTTAATCGATTTCATTTCTCGGTTTGCTTAACTGATACTTTTAATTAATTTTAAACATTAATCTTTCTTAGGTTAATATTTCTTCTTCAATTTCACATTGGAACAAATATGTTAACTAATTAGGATCCTAATAAAAACACACATAAATATAAATTTATTTTTGTGTTGTGTGTAATCCTAATCGGGATACATTAAGAGTAAAAATTAACCTAAGTTGTTTTCACCTAGATTTTTCAAAATCTTCAGTCTCTTAATGTCCAACTCTTTGATAGTCTCTTAGCATCTTTAACAATTTCTTCATGATAATATCATCAATAAAACTTTTACACTAAAACACTCAATGAACTCGTTAGTTCTACCAAAAATATCAATATTTAATTGTTCATCAAAATCTTAGGATCAACAAGATCGTTGCATTTGAGCAAAATCAGACTTGGGATTTGGTGCCAAAGCTAAGAAATGTGAAACCCATATCTTGCAAATGGGTTTACAAGATAAAGCGTCGTCTAAATGGGTCTATCGAGAGATACAAGGCTTGGTTGGTAACTCGTGGTTTCTCTCAATAATACAGACTAGACTATGATGAAACGTTTAGTCCAGTGGCAAAACTTACAACCGTACGAGTCTTACTAGCACTTGCAGCCAACAAAAACAAGAACTTGTAGCAGATGGATGTTAAGAACGCCTTCCTTCATGGAGAGCTGGATTGGGAGATCTACATGACTAAACCAATAAGTTTTCAGAACCAAGATCATCTTGAGCATGTGTGTAAGCTGCGGAAGGCACTCTATGAATTAAAAAAGCACCCAGGGCTCGGTATGGTAAGATTACTGAATTTCTAACTCAAAATGGTTATTCAGTAACACCTGTAAATTCCAACTTATTTGTCAAAGCCAATGGAGAAAAGTTAGCTGTTGTGCTAATATACGTTGATGACCTAGTCATCACTGGAGATAATGTTGAAGAAATTCACCAGACGAAAGAGAACTTGTTAGTTCATTTCCAGACGAAAGAACTTGGACGACTAAATGAAACTGAATGCTAAGATGTGTGCACATGAAGGCAAAGACTTGCAGGATACAACGATGTATTGACAATTGGTAGGTAGTCTGATCTACTTAACCTTGAATCGACCTAACATTTCTTATGTAGTAGGTGTGATGAGGCAATACATGCAAAATCCAAAGAAGCCTCATTTGGAAGAAGTTCGACAAATACTGAAATATGTGAAGAGTACAATAGACGATGGTATTTTGTATATGAAAGGTGAAGATTGCAAGTTAGTTGGCTATTGTGATGCTGACTATGCAGGAGATCATGACACTAGGGGATCAACAACTGGGTACGTGTTTAAGCTTGGATCAGGAGCGATATCTTGGTGCAGTAAGAGACAACCGACGGTATTGTTGTCAACCATAGAAGCTGAGTACCAAGTAGCAGTGGTAGGGGCAATTTTGTGCACGCCTACGTACGCTCGCAAGTATACGAGGTCTAAAGTTTTAATATAGTGGATCTTTGAAGATCGGATATCGTTCCCACAGAGAAAAGTGTGAATAATTGAATTGAATACCGCAATTGACGTAGTCTCGTGTTATCCTGACGACGGAAGACGTGAATTGAAATTAAACTAAGTTAAATTATAATTAGTGGGTTAATCCTAACTAAGTTGATTAACTAGGGATTGATTTCGTTCACTTAATACACGTTTGATTTCGTTCGGTTAACAATAACGGAGTTTAGGTATCCGACAATCTCGGTTCGAAAACTCCTCCGCCACCTCTTCCGAATGTAAGACGGGGGAATATGCGACTTCGTGTCGACAAAGAGGTCCCCCTAAATGTCTTAACGACTTTAGGTCGCGTGAGTCTTGACCCAACGTCATCGACTGCACACTAACTAACGCCCTCCCGGGTCGTTAGGTTGTAACGATATGTTTACCCTAGTCCGAATTCAGGGTTACCTCTCCCGAGTGTCAAACCCTAGATTCTCAAGTTCAATCCTAATACCGTTACAAGCATATTCAGATCGTCATCAAATCATAAACACAATCGGACTTAAAACAACAACAGTTAAAGAAACGTATATTAAACCAAACGAGTATTTACACAACTACACCTTTCCCTAACTATTCTCTAAATTACACTAACATGTTCTTAGCCAATACAACATAAATCAAGAGGAGATCATCATTATCAACTATAAATATTAAATACAAAGATGGAAACAAGGGAAGAAAAGCCAAATTTCAAAGTGGAGTAGTCCACTTTCGCCAAAGAACGATCCTCCCGAACTTCCTCTTTTCCGTTGATGAACTTCCTCTTTTGGCTCTTCAAGGATTGGCCAAGAACACTTCCTAAACTAATCTAATCTACTTTCTAAATTACCTAATCCTAACTAAGGTGGAAGGAGAACTCTCAAGATGTTAACCGGAGCCTCCTTTCACGTCTAAGGGGTTCTAACCTTTTGAGCAATTGGGAGAGAAAGGGGTTTTATAGGCAAGAATTGGAAATATCTTTAAAATATCTTAAAACAGATATTTTTGTGCAGAGTGTCACCGCTTGGGCGGTGGCTTTAAGTCGGTTAAAGTCTGTCGGTGATTTTGCCTAAGCGGTGGTTTTTTTCGCTTAGGCGGTAGCTGCTGGCATATCATTCTGATCTTTTCTCGCTTAAGCGGTGATTTTCTCGCCTAAGCGGTGGTTCAGCCCTTCAGCACTCCAACATTCTGCCTCTTTTCCGCCTAAGCGGTGGAACTTCCGCTTAGGCGGTGGTCTTCATTCAACGAAACCCTGTTTTGCATATTTTGTTCACCGTTTCTCCACCGTTTTCACTTGTTTCTCGCCCTTTGATGTCATTTCCCTGTTCTACACTAAAACACACTAAAACACAATTAAATATAACTAAAATACTTTAGAACTAACAAATCCGATTTAGAAATAGATAGGTTTTTCACACCTATCAATACCCCCAAACTTAGAATTTTGCTAGTTCTCGAGCAAAACACTATCACTAAACTAAACTAACTAACGAACTAATTAACTAAAAATGAAAAATTAAACTAACACAAAAGAAGTATATGCATGTAAATATAAAGTTCAATCGAAATGACCAATTTGTTCCTTTCTCAACATCCTGAAATCGGATCAAGTTCGGGAAGCATCCCACACTAAGTGGTGTTCTAGAATTTCAACTATCAATATCAATAAAAACCATTCTAGATCCATTTGAAGTGTGTGTGTGAGAACTCAAATGTATAACTAGTCAAATACTGAATTCGATTATTCAATTGTTAAGCTAATAATTTTAAACCGTTAAAGGATTTAGGAAAACCATACGCTTGATTGGAGTCTACTATCCACTAATGTAGGCTCGGATATTCATAGAAATCAATAGGACTTGGTTTGGCTTTGGAGAACGACCACGGGTATCACTGGAATAAAAATAGCAATTTGGTTTAATCGATCGATACCCGAGGTAAAATCGTTTGTCGCTATCCTCTCTCATGACCCCACCACATTTAAAGTACAATTTTGAATAAGAAACGAAAATTCTTGTATTCACTTGTCGAAAGAGAAGAAAATGAAAATAATATTCACTTTTTATTTTTTAACATACTCCTAAATTAATTCGAATTATTACAGTTTTAGGAGAGTGCAAAAAGAAGGTAGAGAAACACACCCCCAAACTTATTCGAATTTGTAAAATTTTAGGAATATGTAAAAAGAAATGATAGAAACATACCCCCAAACTTATTTTAAGAGCGTGCAAAAAGAAATACAAAAGTGACAAGTGAATATACTAATACCGAATCAATAAAAATTCGTCCGAAACCCTACCGCTCACTTGATTTCACTCAGTTTTGAAAATTAGGCTTAGCGACTTTGGTTTAGGAAAAATCTAAATGAAAAGAGTATTTGAAACGTTTTCAGAATTGATTATTTTATCAGCTTCGACAGGGGAAATAAGAAATAAAAATTTTCAGGTTAGCTACAATGGTTCAAGCGAAAAATTGACGGCCTAAATCATATCCCCGGAATTACCTTACCTAGGATTCCGTCTCAAGTTTTCCCCAAATCAAGTTCTAGTTTCCTCATTTTCTATCATGAACTTAATATCGAATAATCAACGTCTAATCGTTTAGATAATTATTCATTGAGTTCAAATGTCGTGCAATTTTTGGATCGAGATAATTTTTACCCAATCAACATGTTAAGCACACAAAACACACTAGGAAGGTGTTACCCCCGACCTCAATATGCAATTAGGGGATAATTCTCATCATCAAGTCTTGGCCCAAATAAACTCACATCTAAACATGCAAACACAACTTTATACATACACAATACTAAACTAATTCTAATACTAACATACATAAATTAATCTAATCACTAAACATTCAAAAACAGAAATTAAACTAACTAAATTAAAAATTTAAAAATTAAAACATTCATAATAAAGTACATAAATAAATAAAGGTCTGTACAACAAAAATTTTCATTTTGTTCAAAAAATAATAATAATAATTGTTCATCCTTTTCTACAAAAAGTCAAAATGGATGAACATCCACTAAACTATCATCCAATCCATACTACTCAGGCCTGAACACGGCAGTGTTCCAATATCAGCGAACCCAATAAACATATAGCATGCTTGCACACAAAATGGGTTGAACACATACCTAGGGAATAAGGCTTATTCCCTACTGTTCACCTGAAGACGAATCATCACCATCATCACTTTGGGAAGGAGAGTGTGGTATCTGGAATAGATGTGGTGCAACAGGTGGCATCGGTGGGTAATCGTCCATCTCAAGGCCAAGGCCCTCCCAAATCTTCCGTTGGACTCGATCTTGTTGCCTCGAAAATTGATCCAGGAAAGAGGTAATCTCGTGTTGATTCTGGAGGACCATCTGAAGCTTTTTATTTATCCTCTCTTGGGAGTTTTCAGCTCGGGCTCCAAAAGGTCCAGCCGTATCGTCTGGTTGCTCTTCTCCTTCCTCAGGCTCAGGCTCGGGTGTCTCTTGCGTCCCATTCTTCCACAACCGATTTATCGCTGACAGCGTAAGTGGAGCGATAGGGTCACACTGGCTTCCCCCGGATACAGTCACATTAGCTAATCTGAATATATGGGTCAATAGTGACGGAAACAGGAGCCTACCCTTTACCGTTTTCATAGCATGAAGAATTGATGAATAGATCAGAAATCCAACGTTTATTGGTTGTCCGGTCTGGATTTTATAGATCAAATAGGCCCTGTCCTTTCAGACGTCTGACAAGTGTGATGTCGGCAGGAGGCTTCCACAGATGAAGTTGTGCCAGATTTTTGAGACTGGCTTGAGGCATGTCACTAAAAATGTAGCGACATTCGGCCCCTGGTGTTTCTACTTTACCGGGCCAGATGTGATCTTTTGGATGACTCTTTGTAATGTAGGTTCCTGGCTTTCAAGTGACTCCGGTGCCGAAAGACCAAAGAGATGGTTTATGAAGTCGGGGCTGAAGATAATGGGTTGGTTCCGAACCCTTGCAAGATCGTCGATGGCCTCTGTAGCATTTGCATAGAACTCTTTGACCAAAGCGATTTCGCCTGGGGGTGGTGATTTGCAAAATTGCTCCCAGTGGCGGCTTTGGATTTCATTCCGAAATTCCTCCGGGAGCTCCTAGATCGGACCGAATCCCCGTTAACGTATGTAAGCACGATGTTTTTTGTGTTCTTTGAAGTGTTCCGCCGCTTATTTTGACACAAAGCGGGTAGCATCAAAGTCAACGTCGGTCGGCACCCTTGGGTTTGAACCCGACCCTTCTTCTCTGGCCCTCTTCTTAGCTGCTCTTTTCGCCATTTCCTACAATTATAATCACAAAAACCCAATACAACCTCATCATATATGAACATTTGAAAAACTTAAACCTCCCTAATCACTTTGTCATGAACACATGCATCCCAAAACGAATACCCATTTGAATTTTTCAAACAAATTTAACAAATGTGACATCCTATATTAGTTCACACACTCAACCAATCCAATTAAACATGTGTATCATCAAGAATCAAACCAAAAACCCATGGAACTACGAAATCGCGAAACTAGGGTTAAAGGTTTTTGGGAAAAATTTCAAAATCCATTGATTTCTTTGATATAATCATGCAAACCAACCAATAATTTCAACAACTAGACTAAATGTAATGTAAAAGAAACTTACTTGTTGAGAAATAATGGTCCAATCAAAAGAGAAAGAAGAAATCGCACCTTTCACGCAAAACCCTAAATTTTCGGAAATAGGGGTTGAAATCCGATTCTTGGAGGTTGAATCGTGATAGAAATTATCTCTTTTGGTAATGGACGGATGATTTTCGAAATTTGGAACGGTTTGGGAGTGAAGTTTTAGAGAGAATGTGGAGGATTTGGGGAGGGAACCTTGCGTTTTTTTATTTTTGAACGAACGGGCTATTTTAACAGCAGAAGGTCCATCGCTTAGGCGGTGGATTCACCGCTTGAGCGGTGGAACTCTATTCTTTAAAATCAAACATTCTGACGAAATTTCGCTTAGGCAGTGGTTTTTACGCTTAAGCGAAGTTACACCAGTGTGCAAACATTTTGTTCTACTGTTAATCCGCCTAGGCGGTGGTTTTTCCGCCTAAGTGGTAGAGCATATTTTGAAAATTTGGTGCATCCTGTATTTTTACCGCCTAAGCGGTGGTTCACTGCTTGGGCGGTGGGCCTTTTTACCTGAAAAACACCTTCTCTGTATTTTTACCGCCTGAGCGGTGGTTCACCGCTTGGGCGGTGGGACTTTTTACCTGAAAAACACCTTCTCTGTATTTTTACCGCCTGAGCGGTGGTTCACTGTTTGGGCGGTGGGCCTTTTGCTCCCACTTTAATGTTTTTCTCAAATTTTCAAAAGACGGCTCCACTCTTTACATTTTCACTTCGCTTGTTCAACGTGTTTAAATTTAGAATACTTCCCCAAGCGTCCACACTCCTAAATTCACTGCCGAACACATTCCGAAGCCATGCCGGCTTCCAAAAAGAATAAATAATCAAATAAATAGTAACAAAAATCGGGTAATTTGATACCCTAAGTTTCATTTCAAAAGAATAGCGCTTGAGTTACCGTCCCCAGCTGGACTTTTGTGTTACTAAGTATTTTTCACAAAAATTCCCCATAGACAAAGAATTTGGGCTCAAATGCTTAGTCGGATCAAGATCATGGCTTTGAAGTCGGCTTCTTCTCTCAGTCCTTATTATTTTCAACAAGCTCCATCTCGGGATTGAGATTTAAGAGTTCCAATCTTCATCATTTCTCGCACCGCTTGATCTCATTAACACAATGAAATAAAAATAAAAATTAAAAATAAAACAAAAATAAATGTCAGGATTAACAATCGACCACTTAGTCGCAATATCAACTTAGAATTCATACTGATCTCACGTCTACAACGCCAAAAACTTAGTGTGTTGACGGAATTAGGATACGATACATTTGATTTTCCTATTTAAAACTTAAGTTCTGAGCCGATACCGCGTTTCTTTTGCAATATTCAATTAAATTCAAACTAATCCCACGTCAACAACTCCAAAAACTTGGTATGTGTTGACGGAACTAAATTTGACAATAATCAAATAAAATTCACACTAATCCCCGGCAACGGCTCCAAAAAATTGGTAGGGGCAATTTTGTGCATGCCTACGTACGCTCGCAAGTATATGAGGTCTAAAGTTTTAATATAGTGAATCTTTGAAGATCGGATATCGTTCCCACAGAGAAAAGTGTAAATAATTGAATTGAATACCGCAATTGACGTAGTCTCGTGTTATCCTGACGACGGAAGACGTGAATTGAAATTAAACTAAGCTAAATTACAATTAGTTGGTTAATCCTAACTAAGTTGATTAATTGGGGATTGATTTCGTTCACTTAATACACGTTTGATTTCGTTCGGTTAACAATAACGGAGTTTAAGTATCCGATAATCTCGGTTTGAAAACTCCTCCGCCACCTCTTCCGAGTGTAAGACAGGGGAATACGCGACTTCGTGTCGACAAAGAGGTCCTCCTAAATGTCTTAACGACTCTAGGCCGCGTGAGTCTTGACCCAACGTCATCGACTGCACACTAACTAATGCCCTCCCGGGTCGTTAGGTCGTAACGATGTGTTTACCCTAATCCGAATCCAGGGTTACCTCTCCCGAGTGTCAAACCCTAAATTCTCAAGTCCAATCCTAATATCGTTACAAGCATATTAAGATCGTCATCAAATCATAAACACAATCGGACTTAAAACAACAACCGTTAAATAAACGTATATTAAACCAAACAAGTATTTACACAACTACACATTTCCCTAACTAATCTCTAAATTACACTAACATGTTCTTAACCAATACAACATAAATCAAGAGGAGATCATCATTATCAACTATAAATATTAAATACAAAGATGGAAACAAGGGAAGAAAAGCCAAATTTCAAAGTGGAGTAGTCCACTTTCGCCAAAGAACGATCCTCCCGAGCTTCCTCTTTTCCGTTGATGAACTTCCTCTTTTAGCTCTTCAAGGATTGGCCAAGAACACTTCCTAAACTAATCTAATCTACTTCCTAAATTACCTAATCCTAACTAAGGTAGAAGGAGAACTCTCAAGATGTCAACCGGAGCCTCCTCTTACATCTAAGGGGTTCTAACCTTTTGAGCAATTAGGGAAAAAATGAGTTTTATAGGCAAAAATTGGAAATATCTTTAAAATATCTGAAAACAGATATTTCTGTGCAGAGTGTCACCGCTTATGCTGTGATTCACCGCTCGGGCAGTGGCTTTAAGTCAGTTAAAGTCTGTCGGTGATTTCGCCTAAGCGGTGGTTTTTCCGCTTAGGCGGTAGCTGCTGGCATATCATTCTGATCTTTTTTCGCCTAAGCGGTGATTTTCTCGCCTAGGCGGTGGTTCAGCCCTTCAGCACTCCAACATTCTGCCTCTTTTCCGCCTAAGCGGTGGAACTTCCGCTTAGGCAGTGGTCTTCATTCACCGAAACCCTGTTTTGCACATTTTGTTCACCGTTTCTCCACCGTTTTCACTTGTTTCTCGCCCTTTGATGTCATTTCCCTGTTCTACACTAAAACACACTAAAACACAATTAAATATAACTAAAATGCTTGAGAACTAACAAATCCGATTTAGAAATAGATAGGTTTTTTACACCTATCAAGCAGTAATGGCAGCTCAAGAGAATACATGGTTGATACAGGTGATGACTGATATACATCAACCAATAGATTATGTAGTTCTGTTTCACTATGACAATCAGTTCAGCAATTCGTTTAGTGAAAAATCCAGTCTTTCATACAAGAACTAAACATGTTGAAGTGCACTATCACTTTATCGGAGAAAAGGTTTTACAAGAAGAGATTGAGATGAAACAGATCAACACAGATGATCAAATTGTAGACCTATTCACAAAGGGCTTGAGTATTAGTAAGTTTGAAAAAAATTGTCGTCAACTCAGTGAGGTGCAAAGAGCGGGAGCTAATGTTGAGGGGGAGTGTTAGAATATAGACATCAACCCCAAACTAATCCTAGAGCAAATAAACAACCCAAAATTATTCCAAATCAAATGACGTCTAAAATCCAATCTCAAAGCCCATTGTGATTATTGAAATCTTGCTTCAAGAAGTTTCTAATGTTAGGTAATGGGTTAATTATTGAAGACGTGTGTGGTTAAGAAAATTTCGTGATTATTTATTTGTGTGGTTTGTGTTAAAAGTGAACTCCAATAATTAAGCCACAATATGTGGTTCTCCTTGAACCTAATATAGTATAAATAGGTAGCTTCTCATTTGGTTTAGGCATTAAGAAGTGAAGAAAACTAGTAGTCATATAATCTTGTGAGTGTTGAGTGTTTGTGAGAGTTGAGAACTTCCTTTGTAATATTTTTTAATTCAACAAAGTCTTTTATTGTGTCTCTAATATTGAGTGAATTTATTCTTTGAGTGGTAAAATTAGAGTTGTGTGCTCTAAATTTTCTCAACAATGAGACAGTGTCATTGACTGGTAGAATTGTTGGTGGTGGTCAGTTGAGACAATTCTTAAATTTATAACAATTAATTTTTTGTCATTTTTAATTTGTTTTTATTTTATTATTTGTTAAATTAAGGAACTCCCTACTTTAAGACTCTTAAATTATTTGTCAATTAATTAAATGTTAGTTTTCAGTTTCTAACATTTATTGTCTTTATTGTTTAGCGAAATGAGTAATTCTGAGAGTTACAATGTAAATTAATATGATGAATTGATGATCATGCCCCTTTGTGGTGGTGTTAGGATAATTGAAAAACTTGGAGGAGGTGGAATAGGCCAAAGAATTCGATGTAATTTGTGTGATGCCATTTGGGGAGGCTCATAAGAGCAATGATATAATATTGTCGTATACCAACCGCACCCATATCCTGGATTTTCGAAATTTTCCATATTCTCGTATTATACACAACACATGTCTGTATTCTTGCTTCCTAGACCCTAACTCAAATCTAGCAAACTGACGAGATCTTTACATTTCAATTAAGATGCACATAGATATCAACGTCAATCATCAAAATCCACAAATATAACGATAGATGATTCGATTTCAAACAATCAACGAAAAGCACACGAAATTAAGACGGGAGGTAGTGAATTACAATTTTCAATAATACTTGAAGAATTCGTGTTCCTCACGCATTGTCCTTAATAGTTTGATCTGTGTAAATCACTTAAAATATCAAAGTGACAATAAAGTTATACAAAACTATAACTTATTATGGGGAATTCATGAGTTGCGGGAAATGAAGGGTTGAAGAAATGAAGAAAAAGCGGTGATTATAATATTACACAAGTATATGTAATTACGTGTAACTAATATTACACAAGTACATGTAACTAATATTATACAAGTACAACTAACTAATATTACACATATATATGTAATATACATGTGATTTGTAACTATTAACTTGTAACTAATTTTAATTATTTGTAATTAATATTTACTATAATAGAAATTTACTCACCAAACTTTCTCTACCCTCCAGACGCAATGTGTGAGCACATGCGGGACTAATACGGAACCAAAAACTAGTTTAACGGACTGAATCTAAACTTGTGCTTTAAATCAGACAAATAACAAATTACACCCGCTATTTGAGAGTAATCGTCATATTCAGTTGTTGTAGTAGTCAAGGACGGTGTAAGCAGTCTGAGTTATGGTTAAAGCAAAGAGGAAAAGTGCCGCCAATACAGAGATAAGAGTCCATGGTTGGGTGAAGTATGTGTCTAATCTGTGGACGAGACTTGCCCGCAACTTGTGCCTCTTATGGTTGCAGTACTCGTTGATCGCCTTTTGGACTTCAAGTAGTCTGCCCTCGTTGAAATCTGTTCCCACTTCCTTCGCCATTGTGTTAATCAGATTCGCAGCTTCTTCGTCCCTTCCTATCAAATTCTGAATGATTTTTTCCCTTCGCAGGAGGTTGATGTCCACAGCATTGTCGATTAGGTTATCCATGAAGTAAATGTACGAGGACACCTGCAGTGGCATAACCAAGAGTGTTTATTCTAAATTTCTTGGAATAGGAACAGAAAAAACTAAACAAACGTCTCCTAGACAAACAATAGCTTCTATAAAAGGCTCACCTGATTGCCAGCACCCACATGGCAACGCTCAAATGCTATCATGTTCAAAAACATGGATTCGGTGTAGTCATCTATAATAAATGTGGGTAGCGTTAAAACTCCCTTTTCGAATGATACGTCGATGAGGCATCGGTTTTTGGTTTGCTTGAATCTCTTGAATCTTATGCCGGCCTCGTTCATCTCTCTCACCGAAGGTATTAAGATATGGTCAGATTCGTCATCGTTTGGTTCTGATTCGTCATCTTTTGGTTCTGATTTCTTGATTGAGAACAAGCCTTTTTTAAACACATCCAGAACGTGCAAGCATTTTTTAAACACATCCATTGGTTCTGATTCGTCATCTTTTGGTTCTGATTCCTTAATTGAGAACAAGCCTTTTTCAAACACATCCAGAACGTGCAAGCATTTGCCCATGTTTGGGGACGGAGGGTCGTCCATGCAAAATTCGAGGACTCTATTGATGACATCCTCGTTTTTCTGCATCAATGGAGTGATGTTGAATTTTGTAATTTGAAGCTAAATAAATGCGATGAAAACTTGTCATTTGAATGTTAAATAATACTCTGTAGTGAAGGTTGGAAGTATTTTGACCATATATTAAGTCTATAATTAGCATTTCCATATATGGATATACTGAGTTAACCCGGCCCCATATATTTGAGGAAAATATCAGCTTTATAAATATGCTTGGTATGCAATCTAAACTTTTTTTTTGTCATCTAAAAATGAGTATGTAACCAATACTTCTGAAAAATATTTAGTAAGGAATGAATTTTACCTCGTTTGCTTCTCCACAAATCTCATTGAGCTTATAAAGAACCGTCATCGGTAGCTGATTCTCGATCAACAACATATCACGCAAAATAAACGGAATTATTTGAATCCGCCCGTGATTCCCAAAAATCTGATCGTTCTCATCATAATCATCAGGAATATGTCCCGACCTGTGAATCTCCAGCATGAAACAACCGTCCATTATCATCAGCTTCAAGAATTTTTCGCTGTCCTTCCTCCAATCTTCATCAAGCGAATCGTAAGTATCTTTCAAATCCTCAACATCTTCCGAGAATGAGTCTACTATATATTTCAAATCCTTCGGCGATCTCCTCAAGAAATGGATTAGGGCCCTTTCTTTGTGCTCCTCCATGGGTTTTAGGTGTTCTTTGCCGTGGTGATAAGGGCCGAAGGAGACAACCTGGGGAGTGTAGACTTTCGGGTTGCGCTCAGAAACGAAAGCAGGTACTTTGTATATGCAGGGCTTTGGTTTTGGTTCTGTGGTTATGGGGTTGAGTTGGTTGGTTATGGAAATAACCCAGTCCTCCATTTTTTCCTCTGGTCTTTGTTTTGTTGTGTTTTTGGGGCAGTGAAGGGAAGAGGAGAGGGAGGTTTATAAAGATAGGATCGAAAGAGTGAGTACAAAAAAAAGGTGGTTGCAAGGGAAATAAAAAAAAAATGGTTGTTGCTAACCATCTTGGGGGCCCCTACTATATGTTGTTAGGAATTTCCTCAGACTTTGGTTGTAATAAATAGTTTCACTTGTTTGGTCCTTCCTTCAATAGTTGGGAGATCTTTATTCGGCAAAGATACTGCGAAATTTTAAAATTCCAGATGAATCTTTGTTATTTTTTAATTACATCTATACCATAGGAATATGAGTATTTGTAAACGTAAAAAATTATTGAAATTTTTATTATATTAACAATTTTATCTTTAACTATTTAAAAATAATTAAATAATTAAAAATTAAAATACATAAATAAATTGGGAAGTGCTAGATCTGAGAATAGATTTATTGTCGCCTTAGATGGATTGAAAGTGGCAACATTTTTCTTTTTTCTTCGGCATCTTCAAGATTTGAAGAACTTTTCCTCTCTATTGCTCCATTCTCTATGCAAGCTTCAAGAGTTGAAAAACCATTCAAGGATCGAATGTTTTTTTCCTTTCATTATTTTTAGGGCAAATTCCTCTCTCTCTCTATGCTCCGGTGTACAAATCGACGTCGACCTTCCTTTGCACCGGAACACAGATCTAGCCTGGATCTGTGCTTTGGTACATGCATGTATCCGGCACCGATCTGTGCGGAAGAGCACAGATCTTTGCTCTGCCGCACATATCAACTCCAGATTGGAGAGAAAGTAAGAGAGAGACCCATTTTTACATATTGTGGTTGGTATCACTTGCAATTTTCTGATTAATCAAAGTTTATATTCAACTAACCAAATCTTGTTTTGATCAATCTCTGTTGGAGTTGTTCTAAATACTCATATTGTTTGGTAATAAATTTCTTCCTATCATAAATTTTGTTGAGTTGGATGATTCCCGGGTGAGGGGGGTTGGATGGGATGGGAATTGCTTATTTTTATATGATTTAAAATATTGATTTTTTTGATTTTTTTTTTATAATATGCAAGGGTAATATAGTAAATTAATTAAGTGTATACTTTTTTCTTTCTTTACTAGAGATAAAACATTATATATTTTTTTTTTCTTTTATATCCCTCCAACTAAATGAGTGGATGGAAAAGGAAAAAAAAAATGAGATTGTGAAAGAAAAAATATTTTTCCCAGTGTTGTTTAGTCAGGAAAGAAAATGAAAGGAAGGAAAATAATTTACGTTAATGTAATTTACTATTTTACCTTTTTATATTATCAAAAAAATTAAAAATTCTATTATTAAGAGTATAATTGTAATTTTACTCATTCTCCCTCATTTTCCTTTATTATCTTCCTAAATTTGTGCGAAGAAAATTTGTTTGGAAAATTGTACATTTTCCTTCCTATTTTGTTTTTCCTCTAATTTCCATACAGAACAAACATTTTTTTTAAACATTTTCCATCCTACTTTCCTTTTCATTCTTTTCTATCCTTTTCTAAACAACCAAACGCACCCTAAAAAAAATTATTTTTCTTTCACAAACATAATTTTTTTTCTTTTCATATTTATTTTTTTATTTTTTCTTTTCCTTTCTTTTGGTTGGGTAGAAAAAAGGATGGATGAGAAAATAAAAAGAAAAAGAGGTGAAAAATAAAAAATAAAAAATTGTGTTTGGTAAGGAAGAAAAATGGAATGTAAAAGAAAAAGGAATGGAAAAAAATGTAATTTTTCCTTCTCTTTTTTTCCTTCTCAAATTTGGGATGAAAATGAAAGAAAAATGGTCGATTTGAAGTGTGGGAAAAAAATATCAAAATTACAATTATATTTTTATCCTTTATATGTTATCTACCCATCCATTTATATATTTTTTGGATATTTTTTTAGATTTTATTTATTAGTAATTTACATATATTGTATTCAACTTAAATAATTATTAATATATTTATAATCCTATTTCCGTTAATTACTTTCTTATCAATTAGTGAATTTTTTATTTTTACATGCTTTGAAATAGTGATGGTAAATTTTTTATTTTGTTTTGTAATATGTGAGGGTAAAGAGTAAATTAATTAAGTGTACAATTTTTATTTTTTATTTTTACTAAAGATAAAATATTATATTTTATTTTATAATAGGTAAGGATCAAATAATAAATAATAAATTAAACGAGTATCTATTTTTTTTAAGGATTTTTTTTTTGCAGTCAACTAAAAAAAAGTGAATTTGCAGGATGATTATTATTTTATTTTTTTAAATTTATCCGAGCACTGTATGACTTATGATGAATGACGCTTTTATCTATATGATTGACGTAGATAAATATTAAAACCCTAGAAAGATAATATGGTTGTCGGATACCACAAAAAAAATTAATAAACAAAATTGTGAAAACAATATATGACAGATGGTAATGATCCAACACTCACCCATCACTAACAAAATAAATTGATGTCGATAAATATTAAAACCCTAGAAAGATAATATGGTTTTCGGATACCAAAAAAAAATTAATAAACAAAATTGTGAAAACAATAAATGATAGACGATAATGATCCAACACTCACCCATCACTAACAAAATAAATGAATAAAGTGACATGAAAAATGACAATCCTTGTTGTGTTACACGAGAGCCAAGTCAAAACAATTTAATGACTAATTATTTAATGTATTGAAAAATAGAAATTTCACTGACCCTTAATTTGTCCCTTAGCTATAATTTTTGAAAAGGAGTTGTATAAATGGAACTATTAATCAAAAAGAGTTACCAAATATTTGATAAATTTATTAAAAATAGATATTGACAGGAAAAGCACGCAATGAGCGTTCGACAATTATTTGTGTAAAAATATTAAAAGACTATTAAATTAGTAAAATAGATATATTATTCTATATTAACAAGTATTAAAAATTACTTGTATAAACTTAAAGTTATGATTAACAAAAAAATTTAGAATTGAAAATATCTTAATTATATATTAGAAACAAAAAAGTTTATAAAATTATAGTATAAAAAAAATTAAGTATATAAATGTTTCAAATATAAATATAATTTCATAAAATAAAAATAAGTGTAACGTTGTCATACGAAATTTCATCAATTAATATATTTTGTTTTTTATCTTTTAAAAACACTCTTCTCTTGATTTTTAAAAGCATCCCCAAAAAAAGAAGATCCGGTGTGACTTTAAAAAAAAAAGGGGAACCAAACTAAGTTGGTATGGTTTTAATTGCCTATACGATGAGTAGTTAAAAAAATTCTAACTTCAATGAAGAACATGTAAATAATGAAGCTACCAATTCAAAATTCCAAAACTTGATTATAAAGCTACTAATAATGAAGCCGAGTACGAGGCATTGGTTGCTGGTCTCCGATTGGAAAGAACTTGGGGCAATTGACCTCTCTGTATTCAATGATTCTCAATTGGTGGTCAACCAATTCAAGGGAGAAGATCAAGCCAAAGACAACACCATGATGAGGTATCTTGACAAACTAAGAGATCTCTGGGAAGAATGACCTACAATTGACATCGCCTAGATCCCAAGAGACAAAAATTGTCATGCCGATTTCCCGACAAACTTAGCATCTATTGTGCCTTTGAACGACTCTCAATGAGTCCCGACAGAGGTCTTAGATATACCCATCATTCACGAATTTTAGTAATTTTAGTATAAATATTTATTAAAAAAAATTATTAATAGATTCATGTATAGTTTGGAAACCATTGCTCTTTCTAAGAATCTAAATTTTGCCTCACTCTTTTTTTCTCTATTTTGTTTTAGTTATTTTTTCCCCCTAATTAATGGATAAATATAATATGATTAATTGTCCCGGGTGCACAATTTAAATTGCTTAAAAGATAACTAATGTAATTCAAAAAATATTTCTATTAAGAAAGAAAATAGATACAATACAAATTAATTGAATAATAATTTGTTGACTTGCAAAAATTAATCATAATTTACGATTATTTATTATTTATAGATATTAATAAAAGTTAATTTGTAGCAATATAATTTTACTTTTATGATTAGGTATGCAATTTTTAATAACATATTTGTTTTTGGTATTTATAAAATGCTATTACTCACTAAAATTTATGTTTTAGTGAGTAACAAAATGATACATAAGTCATTCATGTTTCAATATTGAAAATTTATTATAATTTTTTTTCCTAAGCTCGCCTAATCGTGTGTTTAAAATTAGTGTTAATTAATATTGAATAAATTATTAATTTAATTTTTTCAGTTCGACAATTAATTTTGATGAAAAACTTAACTGTGAAATACTAGAGAGGATTGATGCAATCGTTTGCATGTATGACTGCTTTTTTAATCCTCTATTTCGTTTATTGTTAACTTTCATGAAAATTGTTTTAGTCATTTCCAATTTTGTAAGGATCAATTATCTGGTTCTAAAAGGATTATCCATATCTCTTATTGTTTTCATCTGTTGTTTTTCCGGTAGCTCCCTCTGTTGAATCCCACAGCATTTGTGTTACTTGAACCTGACCTTTATATAAAGCCTAGGGCAATCCTCATCTTACAATGTGCCTTTCAAGAGGGAGTTAGACCCGTTAGATTTCTACATGGTTTTAGAGTTAGCACTCGTGTTCTATGCTAGGTGTATTGAATACCATATCGATGTTGGGCTCACTATCTCTTTCTTCTTTAATCAAAACTTCTCGCTATCTCGATGAGCTATTGCCTTACGTTTACAAATTGTGTTCTGACTCACTCCATCTCTCTCTTTGGTTTAATGGGAAAGAGAAAGCAAAAAATATTATTCTTGTTCCTTGCATGTAACTATACCAATATCAATGGCGGTGGACACTAGGAGGCATTTCAAATGTTTGTTGAAGGGGGTGATTGACATTGATTAAGCTACATGCATGAGACAACTCCTCTGAAGTAGAAAAACTCAATGGAGACAATGAGAATTTGTATTTGCTCAAAACACGATCCGGTCCTTACCTTTTGGTATTGAAATTAGATCTACGTGAACACAACGGAATGAATTATTTTATATAAACACACCATAGAGATGAATTTAAGGTGAAATGTATGATTTACTTAACACAATTTTTCATTTCAACAACTCAAGGATATTGAACTCAGAATTTTATAGGTTGGGCGCACACATACCAAAAGTGCATGAAATTATTATATATTGATCTTGAAGGTTTAATATGTTTGTATATCACAATACGTGTCATTCGTTTGATCATATCATACCTATGTTGCGATTTCTCGTTTTGATCACAAAAATGTTCAAATGCTCAAAGTTGAATTATATGTGATCGTATGGTACATTGCATGTTTTGATCATGAAAACACTTCCAAAATCATGTATACATATTATAAAAGTGTTTAGCATGATAAACGATCACGAACCAAGGCCAAAAACCAAAAACAGATGAAAACGGCACTTGCGCTGAAATCTCAGTACAAGTAGTCGACTACGTTTAGCCTATGTGATTGACTACTTGTTGGAAGTAGGTTTTCTCTCTCCTGCTATGTTTTCGGGGTCTCGTTTTGTCGATATTAGCTTGTTCCAAATGTAATTTTAATGTTCCGATACTTTATTTAAGGTGTTTAACATCATAACAATCATTCAATTTGATCAAATCAACCTTGGATTGAACTAATTTGATCAAAATCATTTCAAGTGTTCAAGAATTCATTTAACAGATTTTTGGCATGAACTCAAAAATGATTTTACCTATCAATTCTTGTTCTTATTGACTAATTCATGTCATAACATGTTTATATGACGTGCCTACATAATATATATGTGATTGATTGATATGTATAACATTGTATCTATGTTTAATTGACATTTTGGCAAAATGTTTATGAAAATTCTATTTTTCACATGATAAAATTGTTGAAGTGTTGGAACTACTTGACAAACATGCTAAATGATCTAATAACTTGTAATGATATATTAGAATCATTATACATCATTATTATGATTGTATAAATTCATTATATCTTTCAAATGCATCTATTTGTCAAGATATATAGGTGGGAATACAAAGATATTATATTAAAAGTATTATTTTGACTATATGGTAGGGTTGCTCATTTAATACAAACCCACACTTTATCTCTCATTGAATGCACACCAACCCTGATCCTCATTATCGCGATTATATTCAAATAATACAGAGCCTCTCTTGTACATTTATCATGATAGAAATTTTTCTGAGTTGTCCACCATCTTGTCTTCTACTTGGTTCACGGAATCATAACATACAACCACTCTCTTGATCAAATACAATGTGAGTACATTGTTTGAACACTGAAACATTATTGTATCTATATTAATTAATGAATCATGGGTTGTCACACCCTACCCTGGACACCCGTCACCTTGGGGCAGGCATGACGTCACCATAACATCCCCTGAACAACCAACCAACCAACCAGAAAATTCCACATATATACACCAACACATATACTGAAATACAACTATACAACGTTATCCCAACTATGACACATCCGCCCCAGAATATATATATAACCAAAAATAGTAACAACAAAATAAAAATGATAAACCTCCCACGGGTTCGCCTTAGATAGCCCACTTCCAAACAACACTACCACTGGACTCTACCTAGTGCCAGTAAGGGACCGACTCATAGCAGTTGCACCTGAAATCAAAATTTTTATCGGTGTATTGTCTTCATAATAAAAACATTTGTATGGATCAAGTATAATAATAATTTAAATACCATATTTCAATTAATAATACAACCATCACATTTTTCAAATAATAATACTGTATTCACATACTACACTGAAAAAAACTCCGTTTCCTGTTACCACAGAAATAAACTCATATATGTATAATACTCCAAGTAAGCAGTGAAAATCCAACAGAATACTATATCTAACCAAATAGTATAACGCAATCAAAATAATAGATACACCAATCCATTCAATCCAGTATAAAGTAATATATATATATATATATATATATATAAAGTAATATATATATATATATATATATATATATGCAAGTTTATTCAACCGGTTCACCGTATCCGACAAAACACTACACCACCCTCCGATTAGCCGTAGAATCGTTTTAACCTCACGATCGGGAGTTGCAACGGTACCGTACGACCCGTAGGATTTGCCTTCCTAGCAGGTCATAACAACGCTCTGTCGGACTTTTCCTAGCAGATAATCAACACTCTGTAGGACTATGCCTAGTAGATAAACAACGCTCTGCAAGACTATGCCTAGCAGATAATCAATGCTCTGCCGGACTATGCCTAACAGATAATCCACATCCCTTTCGGGAAGAAATACTATGGCGTAATCGGATCCAACATCAATTTCCACCTCAACAATAAACGACTCGGTCTACAATCATTTTTTTACCTTTTTTAGAAACCAACTAGATTCAACAAATCATTTTTCCCAAACACCCAAAACAGTTTGATCCATATAAGTTGCAAATTCGTCCATTTTAAACAAACACAATTTTCCATAATATATACGAAAATACAATTTGTAATTTACATAGAAGACAATACACTTACCTGGTTATCCGCTTTGCAAAATTTTCACTGACTACACTCTATCGAGACCCCGGTGCCTGCGAACCTAATAGTGATAAAACCTAAATTAATAATCTATTTAAAATAATCTAATCATGCAATGCAGGCCCTAAGTTTCACAACTTTCCCGTCCCCACATTTTATTATGAAAAATTATCATTCGACTAAGTTTCGCTTCGTTAAAATTTACTGTATAAACTTTAGTAATACGAGCTGTCCCAAAATTTATTATTCCGATTACGAAATTTTGATACTAGTAGTTAAATTTAACAAACATAAAATTTAACAAGAAACGTTACCCGCTCCGAAACGGTTATCGATTTCTTTTTTTCTTAAAAAATTTAGTTTGTGTTCCAGTACTCACTGCCTCGGCGAAGGATCCACCGCCGCGGCGAACACACTTCTTCTTTTCTCTGATTTGCTTACTGACGCGTCACCACCTAGGCGAACACACTCTAGTTTCTTTCTACTTTGCGTTGATGCTCCATCGCCTAGGCGAACAACCGTCTTCTTCGTTCAGCTCTTGCTTTGATAAGAACAACCCCCTTCTCTCTCTCTTCTTCACTAACTCCGGCGGCTATTTCACCGCCCCTCACCAACGACCAAAACGCACCTACACAACAGCCCGTTCTACCAACAACACCCCACACAAGTATGATCAAACCACCCCACAACACAACACCTACACACCCACGAAACACAAAACACGACGATCACTTCTACCGGCAAACTTCCCTCTATCTTTACCCACTCTGGTAACTGAACACACACCACACACAGTAGCACACACCCACACACACTGTCAATAAAACTCCCACACACTTACACACAACAAATTATCAGAGAACACACACACACACATACACCTGCACGTCGGTTCAAAACAGAGGAACACAACCACCGTCAATCACCCACACCCATACATCGATGACGCGCAAAATGGTGACGAACTGAACAGAGCACACACGACCAACCGCACCCACGCACATGGAATTGTCCAAACAACCAGAAGAACACACCCACCACCACCGGTGATCACCACAGCTCCGAGACCATCTCTCTCTCTAGATTTCTGATTTTTCTCCTCCGTTTTCTCCTTATTTTTCGGCTTTGAGATCACGATTTTTATGGATCATTTAATTGCATGGGTTTTTGTGAATTAGTTTTTGGATTCCTTCACGCCACGTCACCCCTCTCCTATCCTCTCCTGTCTCCGGGTGAGCTCATGGCACACGCACGCACAGACATGCATATATATATATATATATATATATATATAAATATTTTGTTATAATTACTTTTTTCCCCCCCCTAATTTCTTTAACTCTTCATTTTAGTCCAATTCAACCTTTAAAATTTTCTTAAATTGCAATTTCACCCCTAAAAACTTAAGTTTTATAACTTAAATGACAATTTGAATCCCAAGTTTAAAATAAATGTTTCTAAATTTGCAATTTAACCCATAAACTTTTTAATTTGGATATGAATTAACACAATTTTTCCAATTGCTCTAAAATGCAACTAAAATGACGTACGTGCTGAAATCTGGGTCTTACATGGGTCTATTTCATTAATAGAAAATATTCTAGCATTTATCATGATAGAAAAGTGTTCTGGATTTTTTGAAAGTGTGTAGAAAAATTAGTGCTACAGAGCCAAAATGTCACGATCTTTCAAAGAAACAAAGTGCAATGGTCATATGAGCTCCTTGCTTCATTCTTGAGTCCTCCCAACACATTTCTAGCAATATAAAAGGAGGCCAATTTGCTGGAAGCAAAGATCGCCAATTGCTAATCTCACACAAGTGCTTCAAAGAGTTATATTACAAGCTTCCAAGCAAAAATTATGATGACCTTCATTTTTGTTTATTCATATTCATTTGAGTGATTATTGTATTTAGCTTCGTACACATTTAGAGATTTTTAAGTTCTTTATCTTGAGAGTGTTAAAGCTCCATTTTGTAAGAAACGGTGAGATTATTTATTCTAATATTGAGTAAGGGTTTTGCTCAAGAGAAGAGTTTTGTGAGTAGAACATATTCACTCTAGATTGAAAAGTCTTAATAATATAGTGTATTGAGTGATTTTTTTTATTTAATGAATATTTTCATGGGTACATTTCAGTCACATCCCATTTCATTTGAAAAAACCTAAAAAAAATACCTCCTTTCATTTAGAAAAATATTTTTACTTCTCCTGTCATTTTAAAAAACCAATAATATAGTATCTAATCATATAAGAAAATCTAAAAGTGGAAGATCAAGCCTTCAAATGAATGAGTTCTCCAATACTATTTTCTTTTTTGCTCAAGATTTTGAGTATATTTAAATTATTAAGAGTATTTTAATTAGTTTTGTTATCATAATTCCACTAATTAATTTATTTTCATAATTCTACTAATTAAATTTAGTTTTTAAAATTGAATTTTATTGTTCATTGTCTCTTCTTCTTCCTTTTATAACATCCCAACTCATTCTTTGCATTCCATCAACTTGCATGTTCATTTGAAGTTGAAATTCCAACACAACTTAGAATTTGGAAAGACTTCATAACACTTTAGAACTTGAAAAAACTTCACAACAGCTGCTAAAATTTCCTCCGTTAATCTGTGGGATTTGTAATATTTCATGGTCATCAGACATTCTTCTCCTCCTCATTCACATGTTTTCTCTCTCCCTCTCTCTCCTCCTAAGTTTTGTCAACATAGTTGTGATTTCCATTTTTTCTCCATCTAGTAAGGATTGAAAGAAAGAAAAAACTAAGGACATGATGGCAATGAAAGTTTTATTAGACACAATGGTAGTGATGAAGATGGACGGGACGAATATGTAAAAGGGGATTAGCGTGATATGCAAAGGTATTCATGGATTTTCTTCCAAATGATAAACCTCCAAAGCTCACTTCTATTTTTAATGCTAAATGTAAAGTTGATTTGGGGATCAAGATCTAGAAATGAATTTTCTTATTTTCTACGATACACATTTGAATTTTTCTTTTTCTCTTTTTGGTTTGTGTTTAGAAAGAATTACAATGGATTGATAATGACAAGTTTTGAGTAAAAAGTAGAAGAAAAACGAGATTTAGAACTATGATGTTTTATTATTTTTATATTTGTTTGGTATAAAGTAATTGAGATTTTGAATTTGATTTGCGCCAAAATTTTAATGATATATTTGAAATAGACAAATGTTTTGATCAAAAAGGAGCCATATTTAATGATCATTTACGATTTTGATGAATGTTTGAACTGATTTGTTTTCTTGTAAATCTTAGAGTTTTTTTTTTTTTTTAAATGTTTTTGATTTGTACCAAAGAAAATTTTCAGATTTGGAAAGTTTCAGATTGGGAACATAGTTTATGAATGGAAGAATTCATAAATCGAATCAATGTGAAACAAGTCTTTACACGGTGCACATTTTAAATTGCTTAAAAAATAACTTTGATTAAAAAAATATCCCACCCCAAAAGAAAGTAAATATAATATAAATTAATTAAATTAGAATTTGTTGACTTGCAAAAATTGATAAAATGAATCCTAATTTATAAAAGAAAGTAGATACGATATAAATTAATTAAATTAGAATTCGTTGACTTGTAAAAATTGATAATATTGATGCTAAAGTTTGTTATTTTATAGTATATTAATAAAAATTAATTTATAAAAATATTATTTCACTTTTGTGATTATTTATATAATTTTTAATAGTATAATTATTTTTTTTATTTATAAGATGACGTAATTACTTATTAAAATTTAATCATCGGCTCCCAGATATTGTTACTAAAGTAACCAAATGATACTTATGTGTTTCATACTTTAATATTAAAAATTTACTATAATTTTTTGAAAAAATTACTAAGTGAACCTAAATTAAGAATGTAATTACCAATTGATTCTAAGTGTTTAAGTTTGAACCAAACAATCGTGTTGTCCAAAAAAGTTCGAACTATCTAGTCCCAATTTTTTAATACGCGAAAATTGGAATGCCTAATTTGCCCATGCATGATTGAAATTTTCATATATAAGTTTCACACAAAAATATTTTATTAAAATCAAAATAACTGTTATTGCACACATTTTTTTCACGATCTAATTATATATTTAGATTCGTCCGAATAAGATCTTCAAAAAGATATTATATTCACTATTTTTTTCATCAGTTTCAGATTCATACATTCATGTTACATTCAACATGGTACTTCTAGAATTTTTCAGTTTTCACATCCGTATTACAATTAACACAGTCTTATATATTATCAAAATACAGTTGAGTGTTACATTCAATATCCAAACCACTTTTATCATTTAGTCATATTACATTCAAGACATTAATATAATTTGTGCTATTATCAACATTATTTGATGTTATTTATATTACCTTGGATGTTATAATCATCACTCACAAGGCACACAAATTATAGTAATGTTATACATAATATTCATATTACAGTTAATGTTATGTATAATATTTGCGTGTATCCTAATCTAGAACTCAAAAAAAATTAATATCTCATTTTGAAGATTATGATTTATAGATTATTGTAGTGTAAAAAAATCATTGAACAACAATAACAATTGGGAGAAATTATATGTTTTGTTTTCAATTTCATTGGTAATTTGTTACCATATTTTGTTCAACGTTGTTAGGGGTGACAACAAGTATGGAAGATGCAAATTCATTAATAAAGTTAAATCGCAAGATATGAGATGTAACTGCTCATTTAATAGGGGCAAATTTGTCCTCAAATTATCAGGAGGACTGATTAGTGCAAACTAAACTTCTTGGGTTCATTCAGTAATTTCTACCGCAAAACAAAATTGCTCAGTAACTACTTCTAATTTTTTTTACCGCACAATGTGCGGGTCAAAAACTAGTTTTAATATATAGTGAAATCGACCCAAAATTAACCCCTTGTTGTCTCTCCTTCCACGAATTTTATGCGTGAAAAATGATGGCAACCCCTTTTTTTATTTTTGACGTCGCGCTACATCTCAAGTTTTCTCTTTTTACTAGTTTTAGACTTGTACATTGTGCAGGCGTAAAAAAAAAAAAAAATTCTTAATATTGAAATATGAAACATAAATATATTATTTGGTTATTTTGCTAGCAATGTTCGAGAGCGGATGTATAATTTTAGTGACAATTTATAAATACCAAATATAAATATGGTATTTTATAATAGACTCCAAGACCCATTACTTATTCATTCTTATTCTCATGTGACCATTTAAGTTTAGAAAAATGCCTAATTGGTATATGAAAATTGTTTGTTTGTACAATAAAATTTACATCTCTCATTCATTATATTATTGTTGTTGACATTGTTGTTGTAAATCAACATTTGCATCTCTTTATTCATTATGTTGTTATTAACATTATTGTTGGATAACAACATTTATATTCCCCCTATTTATTATGTTGTTGTTGATGTAGTGAGAGAATATGTATTTGAATTTATCATAAATAATAAATATATAAGCAGCGTTTTTTCAATATAAGCTTGCAAGTAGTGACCTATTTTAATAATAAAAATGAGAGTTTCTCTATTTTTTTTCATATAAATTTACTATAAAAAATTAGATAAAACAATATTTTTATAAATTAACTTTTACTAATATATTATGAAATAACAAACAAATAACCATAAATTAGGATTAATTTTATCAATTTTTGTAAGACAACAAATTCTAATTTAATTAATTTATATCGTATCTATTTATTTTTAAGTGGTGCCATTCATTATTTTTATTTGATATATGAAAAAAATTTAAAAAATATGTAAAAATTCACTAAAATGTCTTGAAAAATGCACTCTCTCTCTCTTTCCACTTTTCAATATTTTTTTTTTTCCCAAAAGAGATGTAAACATATACAAAAATAGGGTTAATAGCACTTTGCCCCTTTCCGTGGTTTGACCAATTTATATTTTTCTCCTATGTAGTTTGAAAATCACCACTTACCCCTCATGCGGTTAGGTTTTCAAACCACTTATTTTCTTGATATGGAGGGTAAATACACCTGAATCAAGATTACAGGGAGGTAAGTACTAATACAGGGGTAAGTGCAATCAGCTAAACCACGGGTAAAGTGCTATTAACCCAACAAAAATATAACAGAAAAAATAATAAAAATAAAAATAAAAATCTGAATTGCTTCGAGAGAAGTCCAGAGAAGATTGTTTGAGTCTAATTATTTCCTGGCCAGTTGATCTGAAAGATTGGAGGAACTATGTGTTGCATCATCACAAATTTATCGGTTTCATAAATAATTTCTACCTTTTTTAAATCAAGGTTCTCTATCTATGCGGATTTTCTAAAGCATTCATTCTTCGCTACGGGATCATCATCGCTTGCGATTGAAGACAAATTAGGTAGTTGCAGAACAAACAGGTAAGATTTGTTGCTAAATGAATCGCCATTGTTGTATTCTCTGTTTGCGTTTTTTAGGTAGCACAGAATTGAAGAGTTGAAATTAGGGTTAGGGTTTCCAACATATTAGCTAGACGGTTTTCCATTTCTGAATCTGACTTTAGATGGAAGCGATTCATTGTGCATTCCAATATGGAGAGCGAAAAATCTGAAAGCAGTCATCACTGATTTTGGTGAAAAACATACATTTAAAAAAATAATAATAGAAAGGACTCATGAAGATTCCTGAGTTACAGCTTCAAATAGGATTTTATGATCTATTTCCCTTTGTAGAGTTTAAATATGAACAGATGTGAATCATAATTCTACATAGCTAGTTTATTTCTACGTAGCTTTCTGTTGAACACTAGCTCTCCTGTTTAGTGTCATGCTTAAGAATCTGTTGAACACTAGCTCTGTTGGAAAACAGAAAACGCTAGGTATGGTAACATCAATTTTCATCCTGATCCATTGGGATTTCTGCTGATTAGTGGAATATGAAATAATCATTGAAACTTTGCCTAATAAATATAATATTACTGCAATTGGATCCCTGGATTTACAGTTCCCAAACGTTGTCATTTCAGAACTCAAAACAAAATTTCTGAAAGTGCAATATGGCAAAATAGAAAATCCATCAGCCAAACAAGAACCTTAATTAGCAAGCACGGATACTTTCTTGAAGATCGCCGTACGCATATACACAGAGGGTATGACGGGATATGTATCAGGGTGTCTCATAGAATAAAAATAAATAAATTTTAAATTGGACATGTCATGGATACGCTTGGACACGTTAAGGGGATATGACGGAATCATGCTTAATATTTCAAAAAGTTAAAAAGTAACAAATTTAAATTAATTAAAGGGTACGCAATGTGAATTTTAAGAACATATTTCCTCAGCAGCTTTCGATTCATTCAATTCAAGCCAACATTCAAAGCCCTAATTTGGGACTTAACTGTTCTCTTCATTCTTCCCTCCATCGTCACCTTCATTGCAGCAACACAACATCATTCAGCCTTCATCCTTCGTCACAATCGTTGCTTCCTTCTTTGCTTCATGGACTCTTTTGCTGCCCTGCTACTTTGCAACTTTGTTCACTAGTGGCTCTCCTCACTCAGCATCAGGTATTTATGATGTGGTTGGTAGGATGATTGTTTTTGCATGTATAGAGGATTGGAGCTTGTTTTATCTTTCACATCAAGACCTTCACTATTGAAATTAGTGCGTCGTTATTTAGGTATACAAAGGGGAATATACCCAAAGAAATTAAGAAAATCAGTTAAACAAGGCTTATATAGTATTTCAAAATAGTTTTGCTTTGAATTATTTCATTGGTGCTTGAAAATTTGAATCACTTGAGCATTACAGCTATGAGATAGTGTTGTTGACTGATAGAATTGTTGGTGGTGGTCAGTTGAGGCAATTCTTAAATTTATAACAGTTAATTTTTTGTCATTTTTAATTTGTTTTCATTTTATTATTTGTTAAATTAAGGAACTCCCTAATTTAAGACTCTTAAATTATTTGTCAATTAATTAAATGTTAGTTTTTAGTTTCTAACATTTATTGTCTGTATTTGTTGGCCCAGTGATACTCAAGAGGTGGGGTGAATTGGGTAGTTATAAAAATTTAAGCAAAATTCTTATCTTTCAACACTTGAATTATCAAATAATTAATTTAATCCTAAATCAATTATTATTTTTATAATGCATCGGATAAGTGTTATTAATTCTAAGTGCACACCCAAACAACAGGAACATAAATAAAGTAATAATGCAGCACACAAGAATATATCCTGGTTTACCAAGCTATTCTTGACTAATCCAATCTTCCGAGCCCAACGGAGATTCGCACCCACTAAACCACTTGATTCCTTCAACAGGTAGGAATAAAACCTTTACACAATGATTCTTTTACAGACTCATAATCAACTTTTACAATTCCCTTTTTACAGGTTAAAGAAGAATCTTATCTTTTTTCAGGCTAACGACTAACCTAATTCTTTTCCCAGGCTAAGAATCAAACCTCACAAAAAACACTCCAAGTATCATTTTCACCGGCAAGGATGAAACCGTTACAAATCACACCAATTTAATTATAATCAAGAAGAATCAAGCCTAACTCTTTTCAAGAGAAAAGAGTAACCTAACATTTCTATACAATAGGTAAAGATTAAACATCAATCTCTTTACCGGAAGAGATCGAAACTCAAGCTACCTCTGATTAGATACTCCCAATAGTATCTAATCCGCACAAACTCACCAATTACAATAATTAATGAATTTCTTCCCACTCGGAGCTTTTACCACCTCAAATCAATTTAACTCGATTAATGTCTTGAATTTACTAATGATAGAATATTACGAGAGGAATACAAAATCTGATTATAATAAATATGGGTAGCAAAAAAATAAGCACGTAATCAGATTATTGCAAAAATCGTTTTAAAATAATTTTTATACTCTTTAAAGTTCAAAAACGATTTCACAAAGATTTTATATCCAAGTAAGCAATAATAATATAAAATCACAATTAAAAACAAAAGCTTGGAATATAACACTGAAATATTGATTATGAATCGCAAGATAACTTATATCAGTGACGCCAAAACACTTACGGCATGTTTGGTTGGACGGAATCGGAGGCGGAATGGAATCGCATTCCGCCCTTGATTGCTATTTCGTTGTTTGGTTCTCCAATTGAATCACTTTTGTGATTCCATTGGAATGAAAACCAAGAAAATGGGATTTCATTTTAAATGGGCTGGAATCAAGTCCAGCCCAATTGAATCAAAACTAAAATTACAAAAAAAAAAAATCATCGTTGATCCCAGCCCAATCCAAAAATTAGAGAACAGAAACAGAAATTTGAGAACAGTAACAAAAATTAGAAAATAGAAATAGAACATTAAAGAACAAAAAATTGAGAACAGAAACTGAAAATTAAAGAACAAAAAATTTGAGAACAAAAATTGAGAATATAAAATTAAGAATAGAAATTGAAAATGGGACTTGGAGGTGAGTGAGCTCAAAGAGGCGTCTAACTTTACGGCCGGATCCAAGGAGTTTTCCTGTCTTAGGGTCCTGCACACGACAACCAGTAGAAGAAAAGTACAAGTCAAGTCCAAGATCACATAGTTGTCTAACAGATATAAGATTAAGCGTAAGATTATGAACCAAATATGTGTCAGGGAGAGACAAATGAGAGCTATCAACATGTTCAGTGTGGCTAACCAACATATTTGATCCATTGGCAGTGTGAATAGTAAGTGCATGCTCATCACGGGTTTTAGAGGAAAAGATAGAGGTATCAGAAGTCATGTGATTCCAATAGGCAGAATCAAAATACCATCGAGATGTATCTGGTGTAGCTGACATGGCTATATTGTTACCAATTTTATTTAGAGTCTCAGTAAGCACGGTACAGATACTACTCCAATCAGGTGAAGAGCTGGATGAAGTTGGTGTAGCATCAGTGGCTACAGTAGCAGCATTCCTTGGCTTAGAATAGAACCGATTACGAGAACCTCGAGAGCGATATGGATTCCCATTTGATTGATTCTCATATGGAAGTTTAGGACAGTCTTCAAGGTAGTAACCTGGTTCTCTGCAGACTTTACACAGACGAGAAGGGCATTTGAGCAATTCATGCCCTTGTGAATGACAATACCTGCAGTATAAGGGCTTTTGGGATGACTTGGCCTTTGCACTTGGTGTGGCAAGAGCAACTGGTGATGCAGGAGCGACTGGTGCTGCAAGGGCAATATCTGTATGAGATCATTGTAATGTGGCAAGACAAGTTTCCTCACTGAATAGATCAGAAAGGACGTTGTTTAGGGAAGGTATCGTGCCCCGGTGTAGGATTGAAGCTCGTACAGGCTCAAATTCCTCTCTTAAGCCTATCAGGAATTGCATAATGTATGTCTCAGTGCGGTACTTTCCATGAACATCAGCGTCGTTTGTGCATTCCCAGGTTGGCTCAATGAGAGCTAACTGATTCTACACGGCAGTCATTTGAGATAGAAAACTGTTGACAGATTACCCAGATTCTTGGCGCATGTTATGAAGAGTAGAAAGAAGACGATACCGATTTGAAAGATCTGCCCTGGTGTAGTGTTGTTAGAAAAGATCCCAAGCTTCTTTTGCTGTATGAAGAGTACCAAATTGAAGTTTGATCTCCGGGATAATGGTGGCATGGAACCATGTGAGAATCTGGTGATTTTTGTTATCCCAATCCTCTAGACGGTCAATATATTTGTTGGCATCTTCGTCATCTTTCTTCTTGGGTTCAGTAATATCTCCAGTCACGTAACGCCACAATTTTTGTCCACGGAGGAAACCAGACATTTCTTGAGCCCACACAACATAAGTAGATTCATCCACAAGAGTAGTGATAACTCAGGGTAAATCCAATTCAGCCATAGACGGAAAGAGGTAGGTGAACCGGTGTAGAAACCACATAAATATAAAAGGAAGTATATATTGTGATCCTCAAATCACAAAACGGAGCCTAGAAACAGAATTAGAACATCGAAAAACCCCAGAAACCGGTCCAACTTTACAAAAAACCGGTCCAACTTTACAAAAAACCGATCTAAAAACGCCTGAACCCGTCAAAGAGAAGTACCTTAGAAGAACCGGTGATGTGGCGCTGACGTGGTGGTCAACGGATGATGTGGCAGTCAACGTGGCGCTGACGTGGTGATAATTGGGTTGCTGACTGGATTAGGGCTGACGTGGCATAGCTGGGCTGAACAAGGCGCATGGATCTAACGCGAATAGGGAGCCGACACTTTGAGCGGCACATGAGAGCGCGTGCAATGGCAGAATTGAAATATTTTTGGGTAGTTCGAATCGTCTCGTCGAGATGGTTCTGATAGTATATTGTGAGATTGATTTGGAGTCCTGGTTGAGGCTGTAGATCCCAAAATCAGAGACAGCGAAAGGTGGTGGTACTACAGGCTGTTGACGGCGCGTGAGAGCGCGTGTGATCTCAGGTGGCGGTGATTTTGGTGGCGTTATGTTCGTCTCTGCAAGACGAAGATGGTGGTGTGATGGTTGTTGATACCGGAAAAAGAATTAAGCCTACAGTAGCGACGAAAGTCTCAGGAGAATAAGGGCAGTGGCGGCGGCGGAAGCTTTAAGGTTGCAGAAATTTTAGGGAGAATAGGTCCAAAAACGACTTGCTCTTGATACCATGTTAAGATAATTGAGAAGTGAGAGAAGATTCATGAATTGATATTATGAAAGGTGATACAACTATAATACAACGATATACACATATTTATAGAGGAAGAGAGGGCTAGGGTTTTGCCCTAATGAGCCACGTGGACTAAGCCCATATAATACATAAATACATTAACATAAATCAGACAAATAACAAATTACACCCGCTATTTGGGAGTAATTGCCATATTCAGTTGTTGTAATAGTCAAGGATGCTGTAAACAGTCTGAGTTATGGTTAAAGCAAAGAGGAAAATTGCCGCCAATACAGAGATAAGAGTCCATGGATTGGTGAAGTATGTGTCTAATCTGTGGATGAGATTTGCCCGCCACCTGTGCCTCCTATGGTTGCAGTACTCGTTGATCTTCGTTTGGACCTCAAGTAGTCTGCCCCCGTGGAAATCTGTTCCCACTTGCTTTGACATTGTGTTAATCATATTCGCAGCTTCTTCGTCGCTTCCTATGAAATTCTGAATGATTTTTTTCGTTCGCAGGAGGTTGATGTCCACAGCATCATCGATTAGGTTATCCATGAAGTAAATGTACGAGGACACCTGCGGTGGCATAACCAAGAGTGTTTATTCTAAATTTCTTGGAATAGGAACAGAAAAAACTAAACAAACGTCTCCAAGACAAACAATAGCTTCTATAAAAGGCTCACCTGATTGCCAGCACCCACATGGCAACGCTCAAATGCTATCATGTTCAAATACATGGATTCGGTGTCGTCATCTATACTAAATGTGGGTAGCGTTAAAACTCCCTTTTCGAATGATACGTCGATGAGGCATCGGTTTTTGGTTTGCTTGAATCTCTCGAATCTTATGCCGGCCTCGTTCATCTCTCTCACCGAAGGTATTAAGATATGGTCAGATTCGTCATCGTTTGGTACTGATTCGTCGTCGTTTGGTTCTGATTCGTCATCATTTGGTACTGATTCGTCATCTTTTGGTTCTGATTCCTTGATTGAGAACGAGCCTTTTTTAAACACATCCATTGGTTCTGATTCGTCATCTTTTGGTTCTGATTCCTTAATTGAGAACAAGCCTTTTTCAAACACATCCAGAACGTGCAAGCATTTGCCCATGTTTGGGGACGGAGGGTCGTCCATGCAAAATTCGAGGACTCTATTGATGACATCCTCGTTTTTCTGCATCAATGGAGTGATGTTGAATTTTGTAATTTGAAGCTAAATAAATGCGATGAAAACTTGTCATTTGAATGTTAAATAATACTCTGTAGTGAAGGTTGGAAGTATTTTGACCATATATTAAGTCTATAATTAGCATTTCCATATATGGATATACTGAGTTAACCCGGCCCCATATATTTGAGGAAAATATCAGCTTTATAAATATGCTTGGTATGCAATCTAAACTTGTTTTTTGTCGATCTAAAAATGAGTACGTAACCAATACTTCTAAAAAATATTTAATACGGAATGAATTTTACCTCGTTTTCTTCTCCACGGATCTCATTGAGCTTATAAAGAACCTTCATCGGTAGCTGATTCTCGATCAACAACATATCACGCCTAATTGACGGAATTTTGTGAATCCGCCCGTGATACCCAAAAATCGGATCGTTCTTATCATAATCATTCAGAATATGTGCGAACCTGTGAATCTCCAGCATGAAACAACCGTCCATTATCATCAGCTTCAAGAATTTTTTGTTGTCCTTCCTCCAATCTTCATCAAGCGAATCGTAAGTATCTTTCAAATCTTCAACATCTTCCGAGAATGAGTCTACTATATATTTCAAATCCTTCGGCGATCTCCTCAAGAAATGCATTAGGGCCCTTTCTTTGTGCTCCTCCATGGGTTTTAGGTGTTCTTTGCCGTGGTGATAAGGGCCAAAGGAGACAACCTGGGGAGTGTAGACTTTCGGGTTGCGCTCAGAAACGAAAGCAGGTACTTTGTATATGCAGGGTTTTGGTTTTGGTTCTGTGGTTATGGGGTTGAGTTGTTTGGTTATGGAAATAACCCAGTCCTCCATTTTTTCCCTTGGTCTTTGTTTTGTTGTGTTTTTGGGGCAGTGAAGGGAAGAGGAGAGGGAGGTTTATAAAGATAGGATCGAAAGAGTGAGTACAAAAAAAAGGTAGTTGCAAGGGAAATAAAAAAAAAAAAAGGTTGTTGCTAACCATCTTGGGGGGCCCTACTATATGTTGTTAGGAATTTCCTCAGACTTCGGTTGTAATAAATAGTTTCACCTGTTTGGTCCTTCCTTCAATAGTTGGGAGATCTTTATTCGGCAAAGATACTCATTGTTTGGTAATAAATTTCTTCCTATCATAAATTTTGTTGAGTTGGATGATTCCCGGGTGAGGGGGGTTGGATGGGATGGGAATTGCTTATTTTTATATGATTTAAAATATTGATTTTTTTGATTTTTTTTTTTATAATATGCAAGGGTAATATAGTAAATTAATTAAGTGTATACTTTTTTCTTTCTTTACTAGAGATAAAACATTATATTTTTTTTTTCTTTTATATCCCTCCAACTAAATGAGTGGATGGAAAAGGAAAAAAAAAAATGAGATTGTGAAAGAAAAAATATTTTTCCCAGTGTTGTTTAGTCAGGAAAGAAAATGAAAGGAAGGAAAATAATTTACGTTAATGTAATTTACTATTTTACCTTTTTATATTATCAAAAAAATTAAAAATTCTATTATTAAGAATATAATTGTAATTTTACTCATTCTCCCTCATTTTCCTTTATTATCTTCCTAAATTTGTGCGAAGAAAATTTGTTTGGAAAATTGTGCATTTTCCTTCCTATTTTGTTTTTCCTCTAATTTCCATACAGAACAAACATTTTTTTTAAACATTTTCCATCCTACTTTCCTTTTCATTCTTTTCTATCCTTTTCTAAACAACCAAACGCACCCTAAAAAAAATTATTTTTCTTTCACAAACATAATTTTTTTTCTTTTCATATTTATTTTTTTATTTTTTCTTTTCCTTTCTTTTGGTTGGGTAGAAAAAAGGATGGATGAGAAAATAAAAAGAAAAAGAGGTGAAAAATAAAAATAAAAATTGTGTTTGGTAAGGAAGAAAAATGGAATGTAAAGAAAAAGGAATGGAAAAAAATGTAATTTTTCCTTCTCTTTTTTTCCTTCTCAAATTTGGGATGAAAATGAAAGAAAAATGGTTGATTTGAAGTGTGGGAAAAAAATATCAAAATTACAATTATATTTTTATCCTTTATATGTTATCTACCCATCCATTTATATATTTTTTGGATATTTTTTTAGATTTTATTTATTAGTAATTTATATATATTGTATTCAACTTAATAATTATTAATATATTTATAATCCTAATTCCGTTAATTACTTTCTTATCAATTAGTGAATTTTTTTATTTTTACATGCTTTGAAATAGTGATGTTAAATTTTTTATTTTGTTTTGTAATATGTGAGGGTAAAGAGTAAATTAATTAAGTGTACAATTTTTATTTTTTATTTTTACTAAAGATAAAATATTATATTTTATTTTATAATAGGTAAGGATCAAATAAAAAATAATAAATTAAACGAGTATCTATTTTTTTTAAGGATTTTTTTTTGCAGTCGACTAAAAAAAAGTGAATTTGCAGGATGATTATTATTTTATTTTTTTAAATTTATCCTAGCACTGTATGACTTATGATGAATGACGCTTTTATCTATATGATTGACGTAGATAAATATTAAAACCCTAGAAAGATAATATGGTTGTCGGATATCGCAAAAAAAAATTAAAATTGTGAAAACAATATATGACAGATGATAATGATCCAACACTCACCCATCACTAACAAAATAAATTGACGTCGATAAATATTAAAACCCTAGAAAGATAATATGGTTTTCGGATACCAAAAAAAATTAATAAACAAAATTGTGAAAACAATATATGATAGATGATAATGATCCAACACTCACCCATCACTAACAAAATAAATGAATAAAGTGACTTGAAAAATGACAATCCTTGTTGTGTTACACGAGAGCCAAGTCAAAACAATTTAATGACTAATTCTTTACTGTATTGAAAAATAGAAATTTCACTGACCCTTAATTTGTCCCTTAGCTATAATTTTTGATAAGGAGTTGTATAAATGGAACTATTAATCAAAAAGAGTTACCAAATGTTGATAAATTTATCAAAAGTAGATCTTGACAGGAAAAGCAAGCGTTCGACAATTATTTGTGTAAAAATATTAAAAGACTATTAAGTTAGTAAAATAGATATATTATTCTATATTAACAAGTATTAAAAATTACTTGTATAAACTTAAAGTTATGATTAACAAAAAAAATTAGAATTGAAAATATCTTAATTATATATTAGAAACAAAAAGTTTATAAAATTATAGTATAAAAAAATTAAGTATATAAATGTTTCAAATATAATATAATTTCATAAAATAAAAATAAGTGTAACGTTGTCATACGAAATTTCATCAATTAATATATTTTATTTTTATCTTTTAAAAACACTCTTCTCTTGATTTTTAAAAGCATCCCCAAAAAAAGAAGATCCGGTGTGACTTTAAAAAAAAAAGGGGAACCAAACTAAGTTGGTATGGTTTTAATTGCCTATACGATGAGTAGTTAAAAAAATTCTAACTTCAATGAAGAACATGTAAATAATGAAGCTACCAATTCAAAATTCCAAAACTTGATTATAAAGCTACTAATAATGAAGCCGAGTACGAGGCATTGGTTGCTGGTCTCCGATTGGAAAGAACTTGGGGCAACTGACCTCTCTGTATTCAATGGTTCTCAATTGGTGGTCAACCAATTCAGGGAGAAGATCAAGCCAAAGACAACACCATGATGAGGTATCTTGACAAACTAAGAGATCTCTGGGAAGAATGACCTACAATTGACATCGCCTAGATCCCAAGAGACAAAAATTGTCATGCCGATTCCCCGGCAAACTTAGCATCTATTGTGCCTTTGAACGACTCTCAATGAGTCCCGACAGAGGTCTTAGATATACCCATCATTCACGAATTTTAGTAATTTTAGTATAAATATTTATTAAAAAAAATTATTAATAGATTCATGTATAGTTTGGAAACCATTGCTCTTTCTAAGAATCTAAATTTTGCCTCACTCTTTTTTTCTCTTTTTTGTTTTAGTTATTTTCCCCCCCTAATTAATGGATAAATATAATATGATTAATTGTCCCGGGTGCACAATTTAAATTGCTTAAAAGATAACTAATGTAATTCAAAAAATATATCTATTAAGAAAGAAAATAGATACAATACAAATTAATTGAACAATAATTTGTTGGCTTGTAAATTGACAAAATTAATCATAATTTACGATTATTTATTATTTATAGATATTAATAAAAGTTAATTTGTAGCAATATAATTTTACTTTTATGATTAGTTATGCAATTTTTAATAACATATTTGTTTTTGGTATTTATAAAATGCTATTACTCACTAAAATTTATGTTTTAGTGAGTAACAAAATGATACATAAGTCATTCATGTTTCAATATTGAAAATTTATTATAATTTTTTTCCTAAGCTCGCCTAATCGTGTGTTTAAAATTAGTGTTAGTTAATATTGAATAAATTATTAATTTAATTTTTTAAGTTTGACAATTAATTTTGATGAAAAACTTAACTGTGGAATACTAGAGAGGATTGATGCAATCGTTTGCATGTATGACTGCTTTTTAATCCTCTATTTCGTTTATTGTTAACTTTCATGAAAATTGTTTTAGTCATTTCCAATTTGTAAGGATCAATTATCTGGTTCTAAAAGGATTATCCATATCTCTTATTGTTTTCATCTGTTGTTTTTCCGGTAGCTCCCTCTGTTGAATCCCACAGCATTTGTGTTACTTGAACCTGACCTTTATATAAAGCCTAGGGCAATCCTCATCTTACAATGTGCCTTTCAAGAGGGAGTTAGACCCGTTAGATTTCTACATGGTTTTAGAGTTAGCACTCGTGTTCTATGCTAGGTGTATTGAATACCATATCGATGTTGGGCTCACTATCTCTTTCTTCTTTAATCAAAACTTCTCGCTATCTCGATGAGCTATTGCCTTACGTTTACAAATTGTGTTCTGACTCACTCCATCTCTCTCTTTGGTTTAATGGGAGAGAGAAAGCAAAAAATATTATTCTTGTTCCTTGCATGTAACTATACCAATATCAATGGCGGTGGACACTAGGAGGCATTTCAAATGTTTGTTGAAGGGGGTGATTGACATTGAAAGCTACATGCATGAGACAACTCCTCTGAAGTGGAAAAACTCAATGGAGACAATGAGAATTTGTATTTGCTCAAAACACGATCCGGTCCTTACCTTTTAGTATTGAAATTAGATCTACGTGAACACAACGGAATGAATTATTTTATATAAACACACCATAGAGATGAATTTAAGGCGAAATGTATGATTTACTTAACACAATTTTTCATTTCGACAACTCAAGGATATTGAACTTAGAATTTTATAGGTTGGGCGCACACATACCAAAAGTGCATGAAATTATTATATATTGATCTTGAAGGTTTAATATGTTTGTATATCACAATACGTGTCATTCGTTTGATCATATCATACCTATGTTGCGATTTCTCGTTTTGATCACAAAAATGTTCAAATGCTCAAAGTTGAATTATATGTGATCGTATGGTACATTGTATGTTTTGATCATGAAAACACTTCCAAAATCATGTATACATATTATAAAAGTGTTTAGCATGATAAACGATCACGAACCAAGGCCAAAAAACCAAAAACAGATGAAAACGGCACTTGCGCTGAAATCTCAGTACAAGTAGTCGACTACGTTTAGCCTATGTGATTGACTACTTGTTGGAAGTAGGTTTTCTCTCTCCTGCTATGTTTTCGGAGTCTCGTTTTGTCGATATTAGCTTGTTCCAAATGTAATTTTAATGTTCCGATACTTTATTTAAGGTGTTTAACATCATAACAATCATTCAATTTGATCAAATCAACCTTGGATTGAACTAATTTGATCAAAATCATTTCAAGTGTTCAAGAATTCATTTAACAGATTTTTGGCATGAACTCAAAAATGATTTTACCTATCAATTCTTGTTCTTATTGACTAATTCATGTCATAACATGTTTATATGACGTGCCTACATAATATATATGTGATTGATTGATATGTATAACATTGTATCTATGTTTAATTGACATTTTGGCAAAATGTTTATGAAAATTCTATTTTCACATGATAAAATTGTTGAAGTGTTGGAACTACTTGACAAACATGCTAAATGATCTAATAACTTGTAATGATATATTAGAATCATTATACATCATTATTATGATTGTATAAATTCATTATATCTTTCAAATGCATCTATTTGTCAAGATATATAGGTGGGAATACAAAGATATTATATTAAAAGTATTATTTGACTATATGGTAGGGTTGCTCATTTAATACAAACCCACACTTTATCTCTCATTGAATGCACACCAACCCTGATCCTCATTATCGCGATTATATTCAAATAATACAGAGCCTCTCTTGTACATTTATCATGATAGAAATTTTTCTGAGTTGTCCACCATCTTGTCTTCTACTTGGTTCACGGAATCATAACATACAACCACTCTCTTGATCAAATACAATGTGAGTACATTGTTTGAACACTGAAACATTATTGTATCTATATTACTTAATGAATCATGGGTTGTCACACCCTACCCTGGACACCCGTCACCTTGGGGCAGGCATGACGTCACCATAACATCCCCTGAACAACCAACCAACCAACCAGAAAATTCCACATATATACACCAACACATATACTGAAATACAACTATACAACGTTATCCCAACTATGACACATCCGCCCCAGAATATATATATAACCAAAAATAGTAACAACAAAATAAAAATGATAAACCTCCCACGGGTTCGCCTTAGATAGCCCACTTCCAAACAACACTACCACTGGACTCTACCTAGTGCCAGTAAGGGACCGACTCATAGCAGTTGCACCTGAAATCAAAATTTTTATCGGTGTATTGTCTTCATAATAAAAACATTTGTATGGATCAAGTATAATAATAATTTAAATACCATATTTCAATTAATAATACAACCATCACATTTTTCAAATAATAATACTGTATTCACATACTACACTGAAAAAAACTCCGTTTCCTGTTACCACAGAAATAAACTCATATATGTATAATACTCCAAGTAAGCAGTGAAAATCCAACAGAATACTATATCTAACCAAATAGTATAACGCAATCAAAATAATAGATACACCAATCCATTCAATCCAGTATAAAGTAATATATATATATATATATATATATAAAGTAATATATATATATATATATATATGCAAGTTTATTCACCGGTTCACCGTATCCGACAAAACACTACACCACCCTCCGATTAGCCAGTAGAATCGTTTTAACCTCACGATCGGGAGTTGCAACGGTACCGTACGACCCGTAGGATTTGCCTTCCTAGCAGGTCATAACAACGCTCTGTCGGACTTTTCCTAGCAGATAATCAACACTCTGTAGGACTATGCCTAGTAGATAAACAACGCTCTGCAAGACTATGCCTAGCAGATAATCAATGCTCTGCCGGACTATGCCTAACAGATAATCCACATCCCTTTCGGGAAGAAATACTATGGCGTAATCGGATCCAACATCAATTTCCACCTCAACAATAAACGACTCGGTCTACAATCATTTTTTTACCTTTGTTAGAAACCAACTAGATTCAACAAATCATTTTTCCCAAACACCCAAAACAGTTTGATCCATATAAGTTGCAAATTCGTCCATTTTAAACAAACACAATTTTCCATAATATATACGAAAATACAATTTGTAATTTACATAGAAGACAATACACTTACCTGGTTATCCGCTTTGCAAAATTTTCACTGACTACACTCTATCGAGACCCCGGTGCCTGCGAACCTAATAGTGATAAAACCTAAATTAATAATCTATTTAAAATAATCTAATCATGCAATGCAGGCCCTAAGTTTCACAACTTTCCCGTCCCCACATTTTATTATGAAAAATTATCATTCGACTAAGTTTCGCTTCGTTAAAATTTACTGTATAAACTTAGTAATACGAGCTGTCCCAAAATTTATTATTCCGATTACGAAATTTGATACTAGTAGTTAAATTTAACAAACATAAAATTTAACAAGAAACGTTACCCGCTCCGAAACGGTTATCGATTTCTTTTTTTCTTAAAAAATTTAGTTTGTGTTCCAGTACTCACTGCCTCGGCGAAGGATCCACCGCCGCGGCGAACACACTTCTTCTTTTCTCTGATTTGCTTACTGACGCGTCACCACCTAGGCGAACACACTCTAGTTTCTTTCTACTTTGCGTTGATGCTCCATCGCCTAGGCGAACAACCGTCTTCTTCGTTCAGCTCTTGCTTTGATAAGAACAACCCCCTTCTCTCTCTCTTCTTCACTAACTCCGGCGGCTATTTCACCGCCCCTCACCAACGACCAAAACGCACCTACACAACAGCCCGTTCTACCAACAACACCCCACACAAGTATGATCAAACCACCCCACAACACAACACCTACACACCCACGAAACACAAAACACGACGATCACTTCTACCGGCAAACTTCCCTCTATCTTTACCCACTCTGGTAACTGAACACACACCACACACAGTAGCACACACCCACACACACTGTCAATAAAACTCCCACACACTTACACACAACAAATTATCAGAGAACACACACACACACATACACCTGCACGTCGGTTCAAAACAGAGGAACACAACCACCGTCAATCACCCACACCCATACATCGATGACGCGCAAAATGGTGACGAACTGAACAGAGCACACACGACCAACCGCAACCACGCACATGGAATTGTCCAAACAACCAGAAGAACACACCCACCACCACCGGTGATCACCACAGCTCCGAGACCATCTCTCTCTCTAGATTTCTGATTTTTCTCCTCCGTTTTCTCCTTATTTTTCGGCTTTGAGATCACGATTTTTATGGATCATTTAATTGCATGGGTTTTTGTGAATTAGTTTTTGGATTCCTTCACGCCACGTCACCCCTCTCCTATCCTCTCCTGTCTCCGGGTGAGCTCATGGCACACGCACGCACAGACATGCATATATATATATATATATATATATATAAATATTTTGTTATAATTACTTTTTTCCCCCCCCTAATTTCTTTAACTCTTCATTTTAGTCCAATTCAACCTTTAAAATTTTCTTAAATTGCAATTTCACCCCTAAAAACTTAAGTTTTATAACTTAAATGACAATTTGAATCCCAAGTTTAAAATAAATGTTTCTAAATTTGCAATTTAACCCATAAACTTTTTAATTTGGATATGAATTAACACAATTTTTCCAATTGCTCTAAAATGCAACTAAAATGACGTACGTGCTGAAATCTGGGTCTTACATGGGTCTATTTCATTAATAGAAAATATTCTAGCATTTATCATGATAGAAAAGTGTTCTGGATTTTTTGAAAGTGTGTAGAAAAATTAGTGCTACAGAGCCAAAATGTCACGATCTTTCAAAGAAACAAAGTGCAATGGTCATATGAGCTCCTTGCTTCATTCTTGAGTCCTCCCAACACATTTCTAGCAATATAAAAGGAGGCCAATTTGCTGGAAGCAAAGATCGCCAATTGCTAATCTCACACAAGTGCTTCAAAGAGTTATATTACAAGCTTCCAAGCAAAAATTATGATGACCTTCATTTTTGTTTATTCATATTCATTTGAGTGATTATTGTATTTAGCTTCGTACACATTTAGAGATTTTTAAGTTCTTTATCTTGAGAGTGTTAAAGCTCCATTTTGTAAGAAACGGTGAGATTATTTATTCTAATATTGAGTAAGGGTTTTGCTCAAGAGAAGAGTTTTGTGAGTAGAACATATTCACTCTAGATTGAAAAGTCTTAATAATATAGTGTATTGAGTGATTTTTTTTATTTAATGAATATTTTCATGGGTACATTTCAGTCACATCCCATTTCATTTGAAAAAACCTAAAAAAAATACCTCCTTTCATTTAGAAAAATATTTTTACTTCTCCTGTCATTTTAAAAAACCAATAATATAGTATCTAATCATATAAGAAAATCTAAAAGTGGAAGATCAAGCCTTCAAATGAATGAGTTCTCCAATACTATTTTCTTTTTTGCTCAAGATTTTGAGTATATTTAAATTATTAAGAGTATTTTAATTAGTTTTGTTATCATAATTCCACTAATTAATTTATTTTCATAATTCTACTAATTAAATTTAGTTTTTAAAATTGAATTTTATTGTTCATTGTCTCTTCTTCTTCCTTTTATAACATCCCAACTCATTCTTTGCATTCCATCAACTTGCATGTTCATTTGAAGTTGAAATTCCAACACAACTTAGAATTTGGAAAGACTTCATAACACTTTAGAACTTGAAAAAACTTCACAACAGCTGCTAAAATTTCCTCCGTTAATCTGTGGGATTTGTAATATTTCATGGTCATCAGACATTCTTCTCCTCCTCATTCACATGTTTTCTCTCTCCCTCTCTCTCCTCCTAAGTTTTGTCAACATAGTTGTGATTTCCATTTTTTCTCCATCTAGTAAGGATTGAAAGAAAGAAAAAACTAAGGACATGATGGCAATGAAAGTTTTATTAGACACAATGGTAGTGATGAAGATGGACGGGACGAATATGTAAAAGGGGATTAGCGTGATATGCAAAGGTATTCATGGATTTTCTTCCAAATGATAAACCTCCAAAGCTCACTTCTATTTTTAATGCTAAATGTAAAGTTGATTTGGGGATCAAGATCTAGAAATGAATTTTCTTATTTTCTACGATACACATTGAATTTTTCTTTTTCTCTTTTTGGTTTGTGTTTAGAAAGAATTACAATGGATTGATAATGACAAGTTTTGAGTAAAAAGTAGAAGAAAAACGAGATTTAGAACTATGATGTTTTATTATTTTTATATTTGTTTGGTATAAAGTAATTGAGATTTTGAATTTGATTTGCGCCAAAATTTTAATGATATATTTGAAATAGACAAATGTTTTGATCAAAAAAGGAGCCATATTTAATGATCATTTACGATTTGATGAATGTTTGAACTGATTTGTTTTCTTGTAAATCTTAGAGTTTTTTTTTTTTTTTAAATGTTTTTGATTTGTACCAAAGAAAATTTTCAGATTTGGAAAGTTTCAGATTGGGAACATAGTTTATGAATGGAAGAATTCATAAATCGAATCAATGTGAAACAAGTCTTTACACGGTGCACATTTTAAATTGCTTAAAAATAACTTTGATTAAAAAAATATCCCACCCCAAAAGAAAGTAAATATAATATAAATTAATTAAATTAGAATTTGTTGACTTGCAAAAATTGATAAAATGAATCCTAATTTATAAAAGAAAGTAGATACGATATAAATTAATTAAATTAGAATTCGTTGACTTGTAAAAATTGATAATATTGATGCTAAAGTTTGTTATTTTATAGTATATTAATAAAAATTAATTTATAAAAATATTATTTCACTTTTGTGATTATTTATATAATTTTTAATAGTATAATTATTTTTTTTATTTATAAGATGACGTAATTACTTATTAAAATTTAATCATCGGCTCCCAGATATTGTTACTAAAGTAACCAAATGATACTTATGTGTTTCATACTTTAATATTAAAAATTTACTATAATTTTTTGAAAAAATTACTAAGTGAACCTAAATTAAGAATGTAATTACCAATTGATTCTAAGTGTTTAAGTTTGAACCAAACAATCGTGTTGTCCAAAAAAGTTCGAACTATCTAGTCCCAATTTTTAATACGCGAAAATTGGAATGCCTAATTTGCCCATGCATGATTGAAATTTTCATATATAAGTTTCACACAAAAATATTTTATTAAAATCAAAATAACTGTTATTGCACACATTTTTTCACGATCTAATTATATATTTAGATTCGTCCGAATAAGATCTTCAAAAAGATATTATATTCACTATTTTTTCATCAGTTTCAGATTCATACATTCATGTTACATTCAACATGGTACTTCTAGAATTTTTCAGTTTTCACATCCGTATTACAATTAACACAGTCTTATATATTATCAAAATACAGTTGAGTGTTACATTCAATATCCAAACCACTTTTATCATTTAGTCATATTACATTCAAGACATTAATATAATTTGTGCTATTATCAACATTATTGATGTTATTTATATTACCTTGGATGTTATAATCATCACTCACAAGGCACACAAATTATAGTAATGTTATACATAATATTCATATTACAGTTAATGTTATGTATAATATTTGCGTGTATCCTAATCTAGAACTCAAAAAAAATTAATATCTCATTTTGAAGATTATGATTTATAGATTATTGTAGTGTAAAAAAAATCATTGAACAACAATAACAATTGGGAGAAATTATATGTTTTGTTTTCAATTTCATTGGTAATTTGTTACCATATTTTGTTCAACGTTGTTAGGGGTGACAACAAGTATGGAAGATGCAAATTCATTAATAAAGTTAAATCGCAAGATATGAGATGTAACTGCTCATTTAATAGGGGCAAATTTGTCCTCAAATTATCAGGAGGACTGATTAGTGCAAACTAAACTTCTTGGGTTCATTCAGTAATTTCTACCGCAAAACAAAATTGCTCAGTAACTACTTCTAATTTTTTTTACCGCACAATGTGCGGGTCAAAAACTAGTTTTAATATATAGTGAAATCGACCCAAAATTAACCCCTTGTTGTCTCTCCTTCCACGAATTTTATGCGTGAAAAATGATGGCAACCCCTTTTTTTATTTTTGACGTCGCGCTACATCTCAAGTTTCTCTTTTTACTAGTTTTAGACTTGTACATTGTGCAGGCGTAAAAAAAAAAAAAAATTCTTAATATTGAAATATGAAACATAAATATTATTTGGTTATTTTGCTAGCAATGTTCGAGAGCGGATGTATAATTTTAGTGACAATTATAAATACCAAATATAAATATGGTATTTTATAATAGACTCCAAGACCCATTACTTATTCATTCTTATTCTCATGTGACCATTTAAGTTTAGAAAAATGCCTAATTGGTATATGAAAATTGTTTGTTTGTACAATAAAATTTACATCTCTCATTCATTATATTATTGTTGTTGACATTGTTGTTGTAAATCAACATTTGCATCTCTTTATTCATTATGTTGTTATTAACATTATTGTTGGATAACAACATTTATATTCCCCCTATTTATTATGTTGTTGTTGATGTAGTGAGAGAATATGTATTTGAATTTATCATAAATAATAAATATATAAGCAGCGTTTTTTCAATATAAGCTTGCAAGTAGTGACCTATTTTAATAATAAAAATGAGAGTTTCTCTATTTTTTTTCATATAAATTTACTATAAAAAATTAGATAAAACAATATTTTTTATAAATTAACTTTTACTAATATATTATGAAATAACAAACAAATAACCATAAATTAGGATTAATTTTATCAATTTTTGTAAGACAACAAATTCTAATTTAATTAATTTATATCGTATCTATTATTTTTAAGTGGTGCCATTCATTATTTTTATTTGATATATGAAAAAAATTTAAAAAATATGTAAAAATTCACTAAAATGTCTTGAAAAATGCACTCTCTCTCTCTTTCCACTTTTCAATATTTTTTTTTTTCCCAAAAGAGATGTAAACATATACAAAAATAGGGTTAATAGCACTTTGCCCTTTCCGTGGTTTGACCAATTTATATTTTTCTCCTATGTAGTTTGAAAATCACCACTTACCCCTCATGCGGTTAGGTTTTCAAACCACTTATTTTCTTGATATGGAGGGTAAATACACCTGAATCAAGATTACAGGGAGGTAAGTACTAATACAGGGGTAAGTGCAATCAGCTAAACCACGGGTAAAGTGCTATTAACCCAACAAAAATATAACAGAAAAAATAATAAAAATAAAAATAAAAATCTGAATTGCTTCGAGAGAAGTCCAGAGAAGATTGTTTGAGTCTAATTATTTCCTGGCCAGTTGATCTGAAAGATTGGAGGAACTATGTGTTGCATCATCACAAATTTATCGGTTTCATAAATAATTTCTACCTTTTTTAAATCAAGGTTCTCTATCTATGCGGATTTTCTAAAGCATTCATTCTTCGCTACGGGATCATCATCGCTTGCGATTGAAGACAAATTAGGTAGTTGCAGAACAAACAGGTAAGATTTGTTGCTAAATGAATCGCCATTGTTGTATTCTCTGTTTGCGTTTTTTAGGTAGCACAGAATTGAAGAGTTGAAATTAGGGTTAGGGTTTCCAACATATTAGCTAGACGGTTTTCCATTTCTGAATCTGACTTTAGATGGAAGCGATTCATTGTGCATTCCAATATGGAGAGCGAAAAATCTGAAAGCAGTCATCACTGATTTTGGTGAAAAACATACATTTAAAAAAATAATAATAGAAAGGACTCATGAAGATTCCTGAGTTACAGCTTCAAATAGGATTTTATGATCTATTTCCCTTTGTAGAGTTTAAATATGAACAGATGTGAATCATAATTCTACATAGCTAGTTTATTTCTACGTAGCTTTCTGTTGAACACTAGCTCTCCTGTTTAGTGTCATGCTTAAGAATCTGTTGAACACTAGCTCTGTTGGAAAACAGAAAACGCTAGGTATGGTAACATCAATTTTCATCCTGATCCATTGGGATTTCTGCTGATTAGTGGAATATGAAATAATCATTGAAACTTTGCCTAATAAATATAATATTACTGCAATTGGATCCCTGGATTTACAGTTCCCAAACGTTTGTCATTTCAGAACTCAAACAAAATTTCTGAAAGTGCAATATGGCAAAATAGAAAATCCATCAGCCAAACAAGAACCTTAATTAGCAAGCACGGATACTTTCTTGAAGATCGCCGTACGCATATACACAGAGGGTATGACGGGATATGTATCAGGGTGTCTCATAGAATAAAAATAAATAAATTTTAAATTGGACATGTCATGGATACGCTTGGACACGTTAAGGGGATATGACGGAATCATGCTTAATATTTCAAAAAGTTAAAAAGTAACAAATTTAAATTAATTAAAGGGTACGCAATGTGAATTTTAAGAACATATTTCCTCAGCAGCTTTCGATTCATTCAATTCAAGCCAACATTCAAAGCCCTAATTTGGGACTTAACTGTTCTCTTCATTCTTCCCTCCATCGTCACCTTCATTGCAGCACACAACATCATTCAGCCTTCATCCTTCGTCACAATCGTTGCTTCCTTCTTTGCTTCATGGACTCTTTTGCTGCCCTGCTACTTTGCAACTTTGTTCACTAGTGGCTCTCCTCACTCAGCATCAGGTATTTATGATGTGGTTGGTAGGATGATTGTTTTTGCATGTATAGAGGATTGGAGCTTGTTTTATCTTTCACATCAAGACCTTCACTATTGAAATTAGTGCGTCGTTATTTAGGTATACAAAGGGGAATATACCAAAGAAATTAAGAAAATCAGTTAAACAAGGCTTATATAGTATTTCAAAATAGTTTTGCTTTGAATTATTTCATTGGTGCTTGAAAATTTGAATCACTTGAGCATTACAGCTATGAGATAGTGTTGTTGACTGATAGAATTGTTGGTGGTGGTCAGTTGAGGCAATTCTTAAATTTATAACAGTTAATTTTTTGTCATTTTTAATTTGTTTTCATTTTATTATTTGTTAAATTAAGGAACTCCCTAATTTAAGACTCTTAAATTATTTGTCAATTAATTAAATGTTAGTTTTAGTTTCTAACATTTATTGTCTGTATTTGTTGGCCCAGTGATACTCAAGAGGTGGGGTGAATTGGGTAGTTATAAAAATTTAAGCAAAATTCTTATCTTTCAACACTTGAATTATCAAATAATTAATTTAATCCTAAATCAATTATATTTTTATAATGCATCGGATAAGTGTTATTAATTCTAAGTGCACACACCCAAACAACAGGAACATAATAAAGTAATAATGCAGCACACAAGAATATATCCTGGTTTACCAAGCTATTCTTGACTAATCCAATCTTCCGAGCCCAACGGAGATTCGCACCCACTAAACCACTTGATTCCTTCAACAGGTAGGAATAAAACCTTTACACAATGATTCTTTTACAGACTCATAATCAACTTTTACAATTCCCTTTTTACAGGTTAAAGAAGAATCTATCTTTTTTCAGGCTAACGACTAACCTAATTCTTTTCCCAGGCTAAGAATCAAACCTCACAAAAAACACTCCAAGTATCATTTTCACCGGCAAGGATGAAACCGTTACAAATCACACCAATTTAATTATAATCAAGAAGAATCAAGCCTAACTCTTTTCAAGAGAAAAGAGTAACCTAACATTTCTATACAATAGGTAAAGATTAAACATCAATCTCTTTACCGGAAGAGATCGAAACTCAAGCTACCTCTGATTAGATACTCCAATAGTATCTAATCCGCACAAACTCACCAATTACAATAATTAATGAATTTCTTCCCACTCGGAGCTTTTACCACCTCAAATCAATTTAACTCGATTAATGTCTTGAATTTACTAATGATAGAATATTACGAGAGGAATACAAAATCTGATTATAATAAATATGGGTAGCAAAAAAATAAGCACGTAATCAGATTATTGCAAAAATCGTTTAAAATAATTTTTATACTCTTTAAAGTTCAAAAACGATTTCACAAAGATTTTATATCCAAGTAAGCAATAATAATATAAAATCACAATTAAAAACAAAGCTTGGAATATAACACTGAAATATTGATTATGAATCGCAAGATAACTTATATCAGTGACGCCAAAACACTTACGGCATGTTTGGTTGGACGAATCGGAGGCGGAATGGAATCGCATTCCGCCCTTGATTGCTATTTCGTTGTTTGGTTCTCCATTGAATCACTTTTGTGATTCCATTGGAATGAAAACCACGAAAATGGGATTTCATTTTAAATGGGCTGAATCAAGTCCAGCCCAATTGAATCAAAACTAAAATTACAAAAAAAAAAAAATCATCGTTGATCCCAGCCCAATCCAAAAATTAGAGAACAGAAACAGAAATTTGAGAACAGTAACAAAAATTAGAAAATAGAAATAGAACATTAAAGAACAAAAAATTGAGAACAGAAACTGAAAATTAAAGAACAAAAATTGAGAACAAAAATTGAGAATATAAAATTAAGAATAGAAATTGAAAATGGGACTTGGAGGTGAGTGAGCTCAAAGAGGCGTCTAACTTTACGGCCGGATCCAAGGAGTTTTCCTGTCTTAGGGTCCTGCACACGACAAACCAGTAGAAGAAAAGTACAAGTCAAGTCCAAGATCACATAGTTGTCTAACAGATATAAGATTAAGCGTAAGATTATGAACCAAATATGTGTCAGGGAGAGACAATGAGAGCTATCACATGTTCAGTGTGGCTAACCAACATATTTGATCCATTGGCAGTGTGAATAGTAAGTGCATGCTCATCACGGGTTTTAGAGGAAAAGATAGAGGTATCAGAAGTCATGTGATTCCAATAGGCAGAATCAAAATACCATCGAGATGTATCTGGTGTAGCTGACATGGCTATATTGTTACCAATTTTATTTAGAGTCTCAGTAAGCACGGTACAGATACTACTCCAATCAGGTGAAGAGCTGGATGAAGTTGGTGTAGCATCAGTGGCTACAGTAGCAGCATTCCTTGGCTTAGAATAGAACCGATTACGAGAACCTCGAGAGCGATATGGATTCCCATTTGATTGATTCTCATATGGAAGTTTAGGACAGTCTTCAAGGTAGTAACCTGGTTCTCTGCAGACTTTACACAGACGAGAAGGGCATTTGAGCAATTCATGCCCTTGTGAATGACAATACCTGCAGTATAAGGGCTTTTGGGATGACTTGGCCTTTGCACTTGGTGTGGCAAAGAGCAACTGGTGATGCAGGGAGCGACTGGTGCTGCAAGGGCAATATCTGTATGAGATCATTGTAATGTGGCAAGACAAGTTTCCTCACTGAATAGATCAGAAAGGACGTTGTTTAGGGAAGGTATCGTGCCCCGGTGTAGGATTGAAGCTCGTACAGGCTCAAATTCCTCTCTTAAGCCTATCAGGAATTGCATAATGTATGTCTCAGTGCGGTACTTTCCATGAACATCAGCGTCGTTTGTGCATTCCCAGGTTGGCTCAATGAGAGCTAACTGATTCTACACGGCAGTCATTTGAGATAGAAAACTGTTGACAGATTACCCAGATTCTTGGCGCATGTTATGAAGAGTAGAAAGAAGACGATACCGATTTGAAAGATCTGCCCTGGTGTAGTGTTGTTAGAAAAGATCCCAAGCTTCTTTTGCTGTATGAAGAGTACCAAATTGAAGTTTGATCTCCGGGATAATGGTGGCATGGAACCATGTGAGAATCTGGTGATTTTTGTTATCCCAATCCTCTAGACGGTCAATATATTTGTTGGCATCTTCGTCATCTTTCTTCTTGGGTTCAGTAATATCTCCAGTCACGTAACGCCACAATTTTTGTCCACGGAGGAAACCAGACATTTCTTGAGCCCACACAACATAAGTAGATTCATCCACAAGAGTAGTGATAACTCAGGGTAAATCCAATTCAGCCATAGACGGAAAGAGGTAGGTGAACCGGTGTAGAAACCACATAAATATAAAAGGAAGTATATATTGTGATCCTCAAATCACAAAACGGAGCCTAGAAACAGAATTAGAACATCGAAAAACCCCAGAAACCGGTCCAACTTTACAAAAAACCGGTCCAACTTTACAAAAAAACCGATCTACAAAACGCCTGAAACCCGTCAAAGAGAAGTACCTTAGAAGAACCGGTGATGTGGCGCTGACGTGGTGGTCAACGGATGATGTGGCAGTCAACGTGGCGCTGACGTGGTGATAATTGGGTTGCTGACTGGATTAGGGCTGACGTGGCATAGCTGGGCTGAACAAGGCGCATGATCTAACGCGAATAGGGAGCCGACACTTTGAGCGGCACATGAGAGCGCGTGCAATGGCAGAATTGAAATATTTTTGGGTAGTTCGAATCGTCTCGTCGAGATGGTTCTGATAGTATATTGTGAGATTGATTTGGAGTCCTGGTTGAGGCTGTAGATCCCAAATCAGAGACAGCGAAAGGTGGTGGTACTACAGGCTGTTGACGGCGCGTGAGAGCGCGTGTGATCTCAGGTGGCGGTGATTTTGGTGGCGTTATGTTCGTCTCTGCAAGACGAAGATGGTGGTGTGATGGTTGTTGATACCGGAAAAAGAATTAAGCCTACAGTAGCGACGAAAGTCTCAGGAGAATAAGGGCAGTGGCGGCGGCGGAAGCTTAAGGTTGCAGAAATTTTAGGGAGAATAGGTCCAAAAACGACTTGCTCTTGATACCATGTTAAGATAATTGAGAAGTGAGAGAAGATTCATGAATTGATATTATGAAAGGTGATACAACTATAATACAACGATATACACATATTTATAGAGGAAGAGAGGGCTAGGGTTTTGCCCTAATGAGCCACGTGGACTAAGCCCATATAATACATAAATACATTAACATAAATCAGACAAATAACAAATTACACCCGCTATTTGGGAGTAATTGCCATATTCAGTTGTTGTAATAGTCAAGGATGCTGTAAACAGTCTGAGTTATGGTTAAAGCAAAGAGGAAAATTGCCGCCAATACAGAGATAAGAGTCCATGGATTGGTGAAGTATGTGTCTAATCTGTGGATGAGATTTGCCCGCCACCTGTGCCTCCTATGGTTGCAGTACTCGTTGATCTTCGTTTGGACCTCAAGTAGTCTGCCCCCGTGGAAATCTGTTCCCACTTGCTTTGACATTGTGTTAATCATATTCGCAGCTTCTTCGTCGCTTCCTATGAAATTCTGAATGATTTTTTTCGTTCGCAGGAGGTTGATGTCCACAGCATCATCGATTAGGTTATCCATGAAGTAAATGTACGAGGACACCTGCGGTGGCATAACCAAGAGTGTTTATTCTAAATTTCTTGGAATAGGAACAGAAAAAACTAAACAAACGTCTCCAAGACAAACAATAGCTTCTATAAAAGGCTCACCTGATTGCCAGCACCCACATGGCAACGCTCAAATGCTATCATGTTCAAATACATGGATTCGGTGTCGTCATCTATACTAAATGTGGGTAGCGTTAAAACTCCCTTTTCGAATGATACGTCGATGAGGCATCGGTTTTTGGTTTGCTTGAATCTCTCGAATCTTATGCCGGCCTCGTTCATCTCTCTCACCGAAGGTATTAAGATATGGTCAGATTCGTCATCGTTTGGTACTGATTCGTCGTCGTTTGGTTCTGATTCGTCATCATTTGGTACTGATTCGTCATCTTTTGGTTCTGATTCCTTGATTGAGAACGAGCCTTTTTTAAACACATCCATTGGTTCTGATTCGTCATCTTTTGGTTCTGATTCCTTAATTGAGAACAAGCCTTTTTCAAACACATCCAGAACGTGCAAGCATTTGCCCATGTTTGGGGACGGAGGGTCGTCCATGCAAAATTCGAGGACTCTATTGATGACATCCTCGTTTTTCTGCATCAATGGAGTGATGTTGAATTTGTAATTTGAAGCTAAATAATGCGATGAAAACTTGTCATTTGAATGTTAAATAATACTCTGTAGTGAAGGTTGGAAGTATTTTGACCATATATTAAGTCTATAATTAGCATTTCCATATATGGATATACTGAGTTAACCCGGCCCCATATATTTGAGGAAAATATCAGCTTTATAAATATGCTTGGTATGCAATCTAAACTTGTTTTTTGTCGATCTAAAATGAGTACGTAACCAATACTTCTAAAAAATATTTAATACGGAATGAATTTTACCTCGTTTTCTTCTCCACGGATCTCATTGAGCTTATAAAGAACCTTCATCGGTAGCTGATTCTCGATCAACAACATATCACGCCTAATTGACGGAATTTTGTGAATCCGCCCGTGATACCCAAAAATCGGATCGTTCTTATCATAATCATTCAGAATATGTGCGAACCTGTGAATCTCCAGCATGAAACAACCGTCCATTATCATCAGCTTCAAGAATTTTTTGTTGTCCTTCCTCCAATCTTCATCAAGCGAATCGTAAGTATCTTTCAAATCTTCAACATCTTCCGAGAATGAGTCTACTATATATTTCAAATCCTTCGGCGATCTCCTCAAGAAATGCATTAGGGCCCTTTCTTTGTGCTCCTCCATGGGTTTTAGGTGTTCTTTGCCGTGGTGATAAGGGCCAAAGGAGACAACCTGGGGAGTGTAGACTTTCGGGTTGCGCTCAGAAACGAAAGCAGGTACTTTGTATATGCAGGGTTTTGGTTTTGGTTCTGTGGTTATGGGGTTGAGTTGTTTGGTTATGGAAATAACCCAGTCCTCCATTTTTTCCCTTGGTCTTTGTTTTGTTGTGTTTTTGGGGCAGTGAAGGGAAGAGGAGAGGGAGGTTTATAAAGATAGGATCGAAAGAGTGAGTACAAAAAAAAGGTAGTTGCAAGGGAAATAAAAAAAAAAAAAGGTTGTTGCTAACCATCTTGGGGGGCCCTACTATATGTTGTTAGGAATTTCCTCAGACTTCGGTTGTAATAAATAGTTTCACCTGTTTGGTCCTTCCTTCAATAGTTGGGAGATCTTTATTCGGCAAAGATACTCATTGTTTGGTAATAAATTTCTTCCTATCATAAATTTTGTTGAGTTGGATGATTCCCGGGTGAGGGGGGTTGGATGGGATGGGAATTGCTTATTTTTATATGATTTAAAATATTGATTTTTTTGATTTTTTTTTTTAATATGCAAGGGTAATATAGTAAATTAATTAAGTGTATACTTTTTTCTTTCTTTACTAGAGATAAAACATTATATTTTTTTTTTCTTTTATATCCCTCCAACTAAATGAGTGGATGGAAAAGGAAAAAAAAAATGAGATTGTGAAAGAAAAAATATTTTTCCCAGTGTTGTTTAGTCAGGAAAGAAAATGAAAGGAAGGAAAATAATTTACGTTAATGTAATTTACTATTTTACCTTTTTATATTATCAAAAAAATTAAAAATTCTATTATTAAGAATATAATTGTAATTTTACTCATTCTCCCTCATTTTCCTTTATTATCTTCCTAAATTTGTGCGAAGAAAATTTGTTTGGAAAATTGTGCATTTTCCTTCCTATTTTGTTTTTCCTCTAATTTCCATACAGAACAAACATTTTTTTTAAACATTTTCCATCCTACTTTCCTTTTCATTCTTTTCTATCCTTTTCTAAACAACCAAACGCACCCTAAAAAAAATTATTTTTCTTTCACAAACATAATTTTTTTTCTTTTCATATTTATTTTTTTATTTTTTCTTTTCCTTTCTTTTGGTTGGGTAGAAAAAAGGATGGATGAGAAAATAAAAAAGAAAAAGAGGTGAAAAATAAAAATAAAAAATTGTGTTTGGTAAGGAAGAAAAATGGAATGTAAAAGAAAAAGGAATGGAAAAAAATGTAATTTTTCCTTCTCTTTTTTTCCTTCTCAAATTTGGGATGAAAATGAAAGAAAAATGGTTGATTTGAAGTGTGGGAAAAAAATATCAAAATTACAATTATATTTTTATCCTTTATATGTTATCTACCCATCCATTTATATATTTTTTGGATATTTTTTTAGATTTTATTTATTAGTAATTTATATATATTGTATTCAACTTAAATAATTATTAATATATTTATAATCCTAATTCCGTTAATTACTTTCTTATCAATTAGTGAATTTTTTTATTTTTACATGCTTTGAAATAGTGATGTTAAATTTTTTATTTTGTTTTGTAATATGTGAGGGTAAAGAGTAAATTAATTAAGTGTACAATTTTTATTTTTTATTTTTACTAAAGATAAAATATTATATTTTATTTTATAATAGGTAAGGATCAAATAAAAAATAATAAATTAAACGAGTATCTATTTTTTTTAAGGATTTTTTTTTGCAGTCGACTAAAAAAAAGTGAATTTGCAGGATGATTATTATTTTATTTTTTTAAATTTATCCTAGCACTGTATGACTTATGATGAATGACGCTTTTATCTATATGATTGACGTAGATAAATATTAAAACCCTAGAAAGATAATATGGTTGTCGGATATCGCAAAAAAAAATTAAAATTGTGAAAACAATATATGACAGATGATAATGATCCAACACTCACCCATCACTAACAAAATAAATTGACGTCGATAAATATTAAAACCCTAGAAAGATAATATGGTTTTCGGATACCAAAAAAAAATTAATAAACAAAATTGTGAAAACAATATATGATAGATGATAATGATCCAACACTCACCCATCACTAACAAAATAAATGAATAAAGTGACTTGAAAAATGACAATCCTTGTTGTGTTACACGAGAGCCAAGTCAAAACAATTTAATGACTAATTCTTTACTGTATTGAAAAATAGAAATTTCACTGACCCTTAATTTGTCCCTTAGCTATAATTTTTGATAAGGAGTTGTATAAATGGAACTATTAATCAAAAAGAGTTACCAAATGTTTGATAAATTTATCAAAAGTAGATCTTGACAGGAAAAGCAAGCGTTCGACAATTATTTGTGTAAAAATATTAAAAGACTATTAAGTTAGTAAAATAGATATATTATTCTATATTAACAAGTATTAAAATTACTTGTATAAACTTAAAGTTATGATTAACAAAAAAATTAGAATTGAAAATATCTTAATTATATATTAGAAACAAAAAAGTTTATAAAATTATAGTATAAAAAAAATTAAGTATATAAATGTTTCAAATATAAATATAATTTCATAAAATAAAATAAGTGTAACGTTGTCATACGAAATTTCATCAATTAATATATTTTATTTTTTATCTTTTAAAAACACTCTTCTCTTGATTTTTAAAAGCATCCCCAAAAAAAGAAGATCCGGTGTGACTTTAAAAAAAAAAGGGGAACCAAACTAAGTTGGTATGGTTTTAATTGCCTATACGATGAGTAGTTAAAAAATTCTAACTTCAATGAAGAACATGTAAATAATGAAGCTACCAATTCAAAATTCCAAAACTTGATTATAAAGCTACTAATAATGAAGCCGAGTACGAGGCATTGGTTGCTGGTCTCCGATTGGAAAGAACTTGGGGCAACTGACCTCTCTGTATTCAATGGTTCTCAATTGGTGGTCAACCAATTCAAGGGAGAAGATCAAGCCAAAGACAACACCATGATGAGGTATCTTGACAAACTAAGAGATCTCTGGGAAGAATGACCTACAATTGACATCGCCTAGATCCCAAGAGACAAAAATTGTCATGCCGATTCCCCGGCAAACTTAGCATCTATTGTGCCTTTGAACGACTCTCAATGAGTCCCGACAGAGGTCTTAGATATACCCATCATTCACGAATTTTAGTAATTTTAGTATAAATATTTATTAAAAAAAATTATTAATAGATTCATGTATAGTTTGGAAACCATTGCTCTTTCTAAGAATCTAAATTTTGCCTCACTCTTTTTTTCTCTTTTTTGTTTTAGTTATTTTCCCCCCCTAATTAATGGATAAATATAATATGATTAATTGTCCCGGGTGCACAATTTAAATTGCTTAAAAGATAACTAATGTAATTCAAAAAATATATCTATTAAGAAAGAAAATAGATACAATACAAATTAATTGAACAATAATTTGTTGGCTTGTAAAATTGACAAAATTAATCATAATTTACGATTATTTATTATTTATAGATATTAATAAAAGTTAATTTGTAGCAATATAATTTTACTTTTATGATTAGTTATGCAATTTTTAATAACATATTTGTTTTTGGTATTTATAAAATGCTATTACTCACTAAAATTTATGTTTTAGTGAGTAACAAAATGATACATAAGTCATTCATGTTTCAATATTGAAAATTTATTATAATTTTTTTTCCTAAGCTCGCCTAATCGTGTGTTTAAAATTAGTGTTAGTTAATATTGAATAAATTATTAATTTAATTTTTTAAGTTTGACAATTAATTTTGATGAAAAACTTAACTGTGGAATACTAGAGAGGATTGATGCAATCGTTTGCATGTATGACTGCTTTTTTAATCCTCTATTTCGTTTATTGTTAACTTTCATGAAAATTGTTTTAGTCATTTCCAATTTTGTAAGGATCAATTATCTGGTTCTAAAAGGATTATCCATATCTCTTATTGTTTTCATCTGTTGTTTTTCCGGTAGCTCCCTCTGTTGAATCCCACAGCATTTGTGTTACTTGAACCTGACCTTTATATAAAGCCTAGGGCAATCCTCATCTTACAATGTGCCTTTCAAGAGGGAGTTAGACCCGTTAGATTTCTACATGGTTTTAGAGTTAGCACTCGTGTTCTATGCTAGGTGTATTGAATACCATATCGATGTTGGGCTCACTATCTCTTTCTTCTTTAATCAAAACTTCTCGCTATCTCGATGAGCTATTGCCTTACGTTTACAAATTGTGTTCTGACTCACTCCATCTCTCTCTTTGGTTTAATGGGAGAGAGAAAGCAAAAAATATTATTCTTGTTCCTTGCATGTAACTATACCAATATCAATGGCGGTGGACACTAGGAGGCATTTCAAATGTTTGTTGAAGGGGGTGATTGACATTGAAAGCTACATGCATGAGACAACTCCTCTGAAGTGGAAAAACTCAATGGAGACAATGAGAATTTGTATTTGCTCAAAACACGATCCGGTCCTTACCTTTTAGTATTGAAATTAGATCTACGTGAACACAACGGAATGAATTATTTTATATAAACACACCATAGAGATGAATTTAAGGCGAAATGTATGATTTACTTAACACAATTTTTCATTTCGACAACTCAAGGATATTGAACTTAGAATTTTATAGGTTGGGCGCACACATACCAAAAGTGCATGAAATTATTATATATTGATCTTGAAGGTTTAATATGTTTGTATATCACAATACGTGTCATTCGTTTGATCATATCATACCTATGTTGCGATTTCTCGTTTTGATCACAAAAATGTTCAAATGCTCAAAGTTGAATTATATGTGATCGTATGGTACATTGTATGTTTTGATCATGAAAACACTTCCAAAATCATGTATACATATTATAAAAGTGTTTAGCATGATAAACGATCACGAACCAAGGCCAAAAACCAAAAACAGATGAAAACGGCACTTGCGCTGAAATCTCAGTACAAGTAGTCGACTACGTTTAGCCTATGTGATTGACTACTTGTTGGAAGTAGGTTTTCTCTCTCCTGCTATGTTTTCGGAGTCTCGTTTTGTCGATATTAGCTTGTTCCAAATGTAATTTTAATGTTCCGATACTTTATTTAAGGTGTTTAACATCATAACAATCATTCAATTTGATCAAATCAACCTTGGATTGAACTAATTTGATCAAAATCATTTCAAGTGTTCAAGAATTCATTTAACAGATTTTTGGCATGAACTCAAAAATGATTTTACCTATCAATTCTTGTTCTTATTGACTAATTCATGTCATAACATGTTTATATGACGTGCCTACATAATATATATGTGATTGATTGATATGTATAACATTGTATCTATGTTTAATTGACATTTTGGCAAAATGTTTATGAAAATTCTATTTTTCACATGATAAAATTGTTGAAGTGTTGGAACTACTTGACAAACATGCTAAATGATCTAATAACTTGTAATGATATATTAGAATCATTATACATCATTATTATGATTGTATAAATTCATTATATCTTTCAAATGCATCTATTTGTCAAGATATATAGGTGGGAATACAAAGATATTATATTAAAAGTATTATTTTGACTATATGGTAGGGTTGCTCATTTAATACAAACCCACACTTTATCTCTCATTGAATGCACACCAACCCTGATCCTCATTATCGCGATTATATTCAAATAATACAGAGCCTCTCTTGTACATTTATCATGATAGAAATTTTTCTGAGTTGTCCACCATCTTGTCTTCTACTTGGTTCACGGAATCATAACATACAACCACTCTCTTGATCAAATACAATGTGAGTACATTGTTTGAACACTGAAACATTATTGTATCTATATTAATTAATGAATCATGGGTTGTCACACCCTACCCTGGACACCCGTCACCTTGGGGCAGGCATGACGTCACCATAACATCCCCTGAACAACCAACCAACCAACCAGAAAATTCCACATATATACACCAACACATATACTGAAATACAACTATACAACGTTATCCCAACTATGACACATCCGCCCCAGAATATATATATAACCAAAAATAGTAACAACAAAATAAAAATGATAAACCTCCCACGGGTTCGCCTTAGATAGCCCACTTCCAAACAACACTACCACTGGACTCTACCTAGTGCCAGTAAGGGACCGACTCATAGCAGTTGCACCTGAAATCAAAATTTTTATCGGTGTATTGTCTTCATAATAAAAACATTTGTATGGATCAAGTATAATAATAATTTAAATACCATATTTCAATTAATAATACAACCATCACATTTTTCAAATAATAATACTGTATTCACATACTACACTGAAAAAACTCCGTTTCCTGTTTTCACAGAAATAAACTCATATATGTATAATACTCCAAGTAAGCAGTGAAAATCCAACAGAATACTATATCTAACCAAATAGTATAACGCAATCAAAATAATAGATACACCAATCCATTCAATCCAGTATAAAGTAATATATATATATATATATATATATATATATATATATATATATATGCAAGTTTATTCAACCGGTTCACCGTATCCGACAAAACACTACACCACCCTCCGATTAGCCATAGAATCGTTTTAACCTCACGATCGGGAGTTGCAACGGTACCGTACGACCCGTAGGATTTGCCTTCCTAGCAGGTCATAACAACGCTCTGTCGAACTTTTCCTAGCAGATAATCAACAATCTGTAGGACTATGCCTAGTAGATAAACAACGCTCTGCAAGACTATGCCTAGCAGATAATCAATGCTCTGCCGGACTATGCCTAACAGATAATCCACATCCCTTTCGGGAAGAAATACTATGGCGTAATCGGATCCAACATCAATTTCCACCTCAACAATAAACGACTCGGTCTACAATCATTTTTTACCTTTTTTAGAAACCAACTAGATTCAACAAATCATTTTTCCCAAACACCCAAAACAGTTTGATCCATATAAGTTGCAAATTCGTCCATTTTAAACAAACACAATTTTCCATAATATATACGAAAATACAATTTGTAATTTACATAGAAGACAATACACTTACCTGGTTATCCGCTTTGCAAAATTTTCACTGACTACACTCTATCGAGACCCCGGTGCCTGCGAACCTAATAGTGATAAAACCTAAATTAATAATCTATTTAAAATAATCTAATCATGCAATGCAGGCCCTAAGTTTCACAACTTTCCCGTCCCCACATTTTATTATGAAAAATTATCATTCGACTAAGTTTCGCTTCGTTAAAATTTACTGTATAAACTTTAGTAATACGAGCTGTCCCAAAATTTATTATTCCGATTACGAAATTTTGATACTAGTAGTTAAATTTAACAAACATAAAATTTAACAAGAAACGTTACCCGCTCCGAAACGGTTATCGATTTCTTTTTTTCTTAAAAAATTTAGTTTGTGTTCCAGTACTCACTGCCTCGGCGAAGGATCCACCGCCGCGGCGAACACACTTCTTCTTTTCTCTGATTTGCTTACTGACGCGTCACCACCTAGGCGAACACACTCTAGTTTCTTTCTACTTTGCGTTGATGCTCCATCGCCTAGGCGAACAACCGTCTTCTTCGTTCAGCTCTTGCTTTGATAAGAACAACCCCCTTTTCTCTCTCTTCTTCACTAACTCCGGCGGCTATTTCACCGCCCCTCACCAACGACCAAAACGCACCTACACAACAGCCCGTTCTACCAACAACACCCCACACAAGTATGATCAAACCACCCCACAACACAACACCTACACACCCACGAAACACAAAACACGACGATCACTTCTACCGGCAAACTTCCCTCTATCTTTACCCACTCTGGTAACTGAACACACACCACACACAGTAGCACACACCCACACACACTGTCAATAAAACTCCCACACACTTACACACAACAAATTATCAGAGAACACACACACACACATACACCTGCACGTCGGTTCAAAACAGAGGAACACAACCACCGTCAATCACCCACACCCATACATCGATGACGCGCAAAATGGTGACGAACTGAACAGAGCACACACGACCAACCGCACCCACGCACATGGAATTGTCCAAACAACCAGAAGAACACACCCACCACCACCGGTGATCACCACAGCTCCGAGACCATCTCTCTCTCTAGATTTTTGATTTTTCTCCTCCGTTTTCTCCTTATTTTTCGGCTTTGAGATCACGATTTTTATGGATCATTTAATTGCATGGGTTTTTGTGAATTAGTTTTTGGATTCCTTCACGCCACGTCACCCCTCTCCTATCCTCTCCTGTCTCCGGGTGAGCTCATGGCACACGCACGCACAGACATGCATATATATATATATATATAAATATTTTGTTATAATTACTTTTTTCCCCCCCCTAATTTCTTTAACTCTTCATTTTAGTCCAATTCAACCTTTAAAATTTTCTTAAATTGCAATTTCACCCCTAAAAACTTAAGTTTTATAACTTAAATGACAATTTGAATCCCAAGTTTAAAATAAATGTTTCTAAATTTGCAATTTAACCCATAAACTTTTTAATTTGGATATGAATTAACACAATTTTTCCAATTGCTCTAAAATGCAACTAAAATGACGTACGTGCTGAAATCTGAGTCTTACATGGGTCTATTTCATTAATAGAAAATATTCTAGCATTTATCATGATAGAAAAGTGTTCTGGATTTTTTGAAAGTGTGTAGAAAAATTAGTGCTACAGAGCCAAAATGTCACGATCTTTCAAAGAAACAAAGTGCAATGGTCATATGAGCTCCTTGCTTCATTCTTGAGTCCTCCCAACACATTTCTAGCAATATAAAAGGAGGCCAATTTGCTGGAAGCAAAGATCGCCAATTGCTAATCTCACACAAGTGCTTCAAAGAGTTATATTACAAGCTTCCAAGCAAAAATTATGATGACCTTCATTTTTGTTTATTCATATTCATTTGAGTGATTATTGTATTTAGCTTCATACACATTTAGAGATTTTTAAGTTCTTTATCTTGAGAGTGTTAAAGCTCCATTTTGTAAGAAACGGTGAGATTATTTATTCTAATCTTGAGTAAGGGTTTTGCTCAAGAGAAGAGTTTTGTGAGTAGAACATATTCACTCTAGATTGAAAAGTCTTAATAATATAGTGTATTGAGTGATTTTTTTTATTTAATGAATATTTTCATGGGTACATTTCAGTCACATCCCATTTCATTTGAAAAAACCTAAAAAAATACCTCCTTTCATTTAGAAAAATATTTTTACTTCTCCTGTCATTTTAAAAAACCAATAATATAGTATCTAATCATATAAGAAAATCTAAAAGTGGAAGATCAAGCCTTCAAATGAATGAGTTCTCCAATACTATTTTCTTTTTTGCTCAAGATTTTGAGTATATTTAAATTATTAAGAGTATTTTAATTAGTTTTGTTATCATAATTCCACTAATTAATTTATTTTCATAATTCTACTAATTAAATTTAGTTTTTAAAATTGAATTTTATTGTTCATTGTCTCTTCTTCTTCCTTTTATAACATCCCAACTCATTCTTTGCATTCCATCAACTTGCATGTTCATTTGAAGTTGAAATTCCAACACAACTTAGAATTTGGAAAGACTTCATAACACTTTAGAACTTGAAAAAACTTCACAACAGCTGCTAAAATTTCCTCCGTTAATCTGTGGGATTTGTAATATTTCATGGTCATCAGACATTCTTCTCCTCCTCATTCACATGTTTTCTCTCTCCCTCTCTCTCCTCCTAAGTTTTGTCAACATAGTTGTGATTTCCATTTTTTCTCCATCTAGTAAGGATTGAAAGAAAGAAAAAACTAAGGACATGATGGCAATGAAAGTTTTATTAGACACAATGGTAGTGATGAAGATGGACGGGACGAATATGTAAAAGGGGATTAGCGTGATATGCAAAGGTATTCATGGATTTTCTTCCAAATGATAAACCTCCAAAGCTCACTTCTATTTTTAATGCTAAATGTAAAGTTGATTTGGGGATCAAGATCTAGAAATGAATTTTCTTATTTTCTACGATACACATTTGAATTTTTCTTTTTCTTTTTTTGGTTTGTGTTTAGAAAGAATTACAATGGATTGATAATGACAAGTTTTGAGTAAAAAGTAGAAGAAAAACGAGATTTAGAACTATGATGTTTTATTATTTTTATATTTGTTTGGTATAAAGTAATTGAGATTTTGAATTTGATTTGCGCCAAAATTTTAATGATATATTTGAAATAGACAAATGTTTTGATCAAAAAAGGAGCCATATTTAATGATCATTTACGATTTTGATGAATGTTTGAACTGATTTGTTTTCTTGTAAATCTTAGAGTTTTTTTTTTTTTTTAAATGTTTTTGATTTGTACCAAAGAAAATTTTCAGATTGGGAACATAGTTTATGAATGGAAGAATTCATAAATCGAATCAATGTGAAACAAGTCTTTACACGGTGCACATTTTAAATTGCTTAAAAAATAACTTTGATTAAAAAAATATCCCACCCCAAAAGAAAGTAAATATAATATAAATTAATTAAATTAGAATTTGTTGACTTGCAAAAATTGATAAAATGAATCCTAATTTATAAAAGAAAGTAGATACGATATAAATTAATTAAATTAGAATTCGTTGACTTGTAAAAATTGATAATATTGATGCTAAAGTTTGTTATTTTATAGTATATTAATAAAAATTAATTTATAAAAATATTATTTCACTTTTGTGATTATTTATATAATTTTTAATAGTATAATTATTTTTTTTATTTATAAGATGACGTAATTACTTATTAAAATTTAATCATCGGCTCCCAGATATTGTTACTAAAGTAACCAAATGATACTTATGTGTTTCATACTTTAATATTAAAAATTTACTATAATTTTTTGAAAAAATTACTAAGTGAACCTAAATTAAGAATGTAATTACCAATTGATTCTAAGTGTTTAAGTTTGAACCAAACAATCGTGTTGTCCAAAAAAGTTCGAACTATCTAGTCCCAATTTTTTAATACGCGAAAATTGGAATGCCTAATTTGCCCATGCATGATTGAAATTTTCATATATAAGTTTCACACAAAAATATTTTATTAAAATCAAAATAACTGTTATTGCACACATTTTTTTCACGATCTAATTATATATTTAGATTCGTCCGAATAAGATCTTCAAAAAGATATTATATTCACTATTTTTTTCATCAGTTTCAGATTCATACATTCATGTTACATTCAACATGGTACTTCTAGAATTTTTCAGTTTTCACATCCGTATTACAATTAACACAGTCTTATATATTATCAAAATACAGTTGAGTGTTACATTCAATATCCAAACCACTTTTATCATTTAGTCATATTACATTCAAGACATTAATATAATTTGTGCTATTATCAACATTATTTGATGTTATTTATATTACCTTGGATGTTATAATCATCACTCACAAGGCACACAAATTATAGTAATGTTATACATAATATTCATATTACAGTTAATGTTATGTATAATATTTGCGTGTATCCTAATCTAGAACTCAAAAAAAATTAATATCTCATTTTGAAGATTATGATTTATAGATTATTGTAGTGTAAAAAAATCATTGAACAACAATAACAATTGGGAGAAATTATATGTTTTGTTTTCAATTTCATTGGTAATTTGTTACCATATTTTGTTCAACGTTGTTAGGGGTGACAACAAGTATGGAAGATGCAAATTCATTAATAAAGTTAAATCGCAAGATATGAGATGTAACTGCTCATTTAATAGGGGCAAATTTGTCCTCAAATTATCAGGAGGACTGATTAGTGCAAACTAAACTTCTTGGGTTCATTCGGTAATTTCTACCGCAAAACAAAATTGCTCAGTAACTACTTCTAATTTTTTTTACCGCACAATGTGCGGGTCAAAAACTAGTTTTAATATATAGTGAAATCGACCCAAAATTAACCCCTTGTTGTCTCTCCTTCCACGAATTTTATGCGTGAAAAATGATGGCAACCCCTTTTTTTATTTTTGACGTCGCGCTACATCTCAAGTTTTCTCTTTTTACTAGTTTTAGACTTGTACATTGTGCAGGCGTAAAAAAAAAAAAAAAATTCTTAATATTGAAATATGAAACATAAATATATTATTTGGTTATTTTGCTAGCAATGTTCGAGAGCGGATGTATAATTTTAGTGACAATTTATAAATACCAAATATAAATATGGTATTTTATAATAGACTCCAAGACCCATTACTTATCATTCTTATTCTCATGTGACCATTTAAGTTTAGAAAAATGCCTAATTGGTATATGAAAATTGTTTGTTTGTACAATAACATTTACATCTCTCATTCATTATATTATTGTTGTTGACATTGTTGTTGTACATCAACATTTGCATCTCTTTATTCATTATGTTGCTATTAACATTATTGTTGGATAACAATATTTATATTCCCCCTATTTATTATGTTGTTGTTGATGTAGTGAGAGAATATGTATTTGAATTTATCATAAATAATAAATATATAAGCAGCGTTTTTTTCAATATAAGCTTGCAAGTAGTGACCTATTTTAATAATAAAAATGAGAGTTTCTCTATTTTTTTCATATAAATTTACTATAAAAAATTAGATAAAACAATATTTTTATAAATTAACTTTTACTAATATATTATGAAATAACAAACAAATAACCATAAATTAGGATTAATTTTATCAATTTTTGTAAGACAACAAATTTTAATTTAATTAATTTATATCGTATCTATTTATTTTTAAGTGGTGCCATTCATTATTTTTATTTGATATATGAAAAAATTTAAAAAATATGTAAAAATTCACTAAAATGTCTTGAAAATTGCACTCTCTCTCTCTTTCCACTTTTCAATATTTTTTTTTTTCCCAAAAGAGATGTAAACATATACAAAAATAGGGTTAATAGCACTTTGCCCCTTTCCGTGGTTTGACCAATTTATATTTTTCTCCTATGTAGTTTGAAAATCACCACTTACCCCTCATGCGGTTAGGTTTTCAAACCACTTATTTTCTTGATATGGAGGGTAAATACACCTGAATCAAGACTACAGGGAGGTAAGTACTAATACAGGGGTAAGTGCAAATCAGCTAAACCACGGGTAAAGTGCTATTAACCCAACAAAAATATAACAGAAAAAATAATAAAAATAAAAATAAAAATCTGAATTGCTTCGAGAGAAGTCCAGAGAAGATTGTTTGAGTCTAATTATTTCCTGGCCAGTTGATCTGAAAGATTGGAGGAACTATGTGTTGCATCATCACAAATTTATCGGTTTCATAAATAATTTCTACCTTTTTTAAATCAAGGTTCTCTATCTATGCGGATTTTCTAAAGCATTCATTCTTCGCTACGGGATCATCATCGCTTGCGATTGAAGACAAATTAGGTAGTTGCAGAACAAACAGGTAAGATTTGTTGCTAAATGAATCGCCATTGTTGTATTCTCTGTTTGCGTTTTTTAGGTAGCACAGAATTGAAGAGTTGAAATTAGGGTTAGGGTTTCCAACATATTAGCTAGACGGTTTTCCATTTCTGAATCTGACTTTAGATGGAAGCGATTCATTGTGCATTCCAATATGGAGAGCGAAAAATCTGAAAGCAGTCATCACTGATTTTGGTGAAAAAACATACATTTAAAAAAATAATAATAGAAAGGACTCATGAAGATTCCTGAGTTACAGCTTCAAATAGGATTTTATGATCTATTTCCCTTTGTAGAGTTTAAATATGAACAGATGTGAATCATAATTTTACATAGCTAGTTTATTTCTACGTAGCTTTCTGTTGAACACTAGCTCTCCTGTTTAGTGTCATGCTTAAGAATCTGTTGAACACTAGCTCTGTTGGAAAACAGAAACGCTAGGTATGGTAACATCAATTTTCATCCTGATCCATTGGGATTTCTGCTGATTAGTGGAATATGAAATAATCATTGAAACTTTGCCTAATAAATATAATATTACTGCAATTGGATCCCTGGATTTACAGTTCCCAAACGTTGTCATTTCAGAACTCAAAACAAAATTTCTGAAAGTGCAATATGGCAAAATAGAAAATCCATCAGCCAAACAAGAACCTTAATTAGCAAGCACGGATACTTTCTTGAAGATCGCCGTACGCATATACACAGAGGGTATGACGGATATGTATCAGGGTGTCTCATAGAATAAAAATAAATAAATTTTAAATTGGACATGTCATGGATACGCTTGGACACGTTAAGGGGATATGACGGAATCATGCTTAATATTTCAAAAGTTAAAAAGTAACAAATTTAAATTAATTAAAGGGTACGCAATGTGAATTTTAAGAACATATTTCCTCAGCAGCTTTCGATTCATTCAATTCAAGCCAACATTCAAAGCCCTAATTTGGGACTTAACTGTTCTCTTCATTCTTCCCTCCATCGTCACCTTCATTGCAGCAACACAACATCATTCAGCCTTCATCCTTCGTCACAATCGTTGCTTCCTTCTTTGCTTCATGGACTCTTTTGCTGCCCTGCTACTTTGCAACTTTGTTCACTAGTGGCTCTCCTCACTCAGCATCAGGTATTTATGATGTGGTTGGTAGGATGATTGTTTTTGCATGTATAGAGGATTGGAGCTTGTTTTATCTTTCACATCAAGACCTTCACTATTGAAATTAGTGCGTCGTTATTTAGGTATACAAAGGGGAATATACCCAAAGACATTAAGAAAATCAGTTAAACAAGGCTTATATAGTATTTCAAAATAGTTTTGCTTTGAATTATTTCATTGGTGCTTGAAAATTTGAATCACTTGAGCATTACAGCTATGAGATAGTGTTGTTGACTGATAGAATTGTTGGTGGTGGTCAGTTGAGGCAATTCTTAAATTTATAACAGTTAATTTTTTGTCATTTTCATTTGTTTTCATTTTATTATTTGTTAAATTAAGGAACTCCCTAATTTAAGACTCTTAAATTATTTGTCAATTAATTAAATGTTAGTTTTAGTTTCTAACATTTATTGTCTGTATTTGTTGGCCCAGTGATACTCAAGAGACAGGGTGAATTGGGTAGTTATAAAAATTTAAGCAAAATTCTTATCTTTCAATACTTAAATTATCAAATAATTAATTTAATCTTAAATCAATTATTATTTTTATAATACAGCGGATAAGTGTTATTAATTCTAGGTGCACACCCAAATAACAGGAATATAAATAAAGTAATAATGCAGCACACAAGGATATATCATGGTTTACCAAGCTATTCTTGACTAATCCAATCCTCCGAGCCCAACGGAGATTCACACCCACTAAACTACTTGATTCCTTTAACAGGTAGGAACAAAATATTTACACAATGATTCTTTTACAGACTCATAATCAACCTTTACAATTCCCTTTTCACAGGTTAAAGAAGAACCTTATCTTTTTTCAGGCTAACGACTAACCTAATTCTTTTACCAAGCTAAGAATCAAACTTCACAAAAAACACTCCAAGTATCATTTTCACCGGCAAGGATGAAACCGTTACAAATCACACCAATTTAATTCTAATCAAGAAGAATCAAACCTAACTCTTTTCACGGGAAAAGAGTAACCTAACATGTCTATACAATAGGTAAAGATTAAACATCAATCTCTTACCGGAAAAGATCGAAACTCAAGTTACCCCTGACTAGATATTCCCAATAGTATCTAATCCGCACAAACTTACCAATTACAATAATTAATGAATTTCTTCCCACTCGGAGCTTCTACCACCTCAAATCAATTAACTCAATTAATGTCTTGAATTTACTAATGATAGAATTACGAGAGGAATACAAAATCTGATTATAATAAATATGGTGGCAAAAAATCAGCACGTAATCAGATTATTGCAAAAATCGTTTTAAAATAATTTTTTATGCTCTTTAAAGTTCAAAAAACGATTTCACAAAGATGTTATATCCAAGCAAGCAATAATAATATAAAATCACAATTAAAACAAAAGCTTGACAAATAACACTGAAATATTGATTATGAATCGCAAGATAGTCATATGGGTGACGTAAAACACTTACGGCATGTTTGTAGACGGAATCGGAGGCGGAATGGAATCGCATTCTACCCTCGATTCTATTTCGTTTTTTTGCTTCTCCAATGGAATCATTTTTGTGATTTCATGGAATGAAAACCAAGAGAATGGGATTCCATTGAAATGGGTTGGAATCAAGTTCAGCCCAATTGTTGACTTGCAAAAATTGATAAAATGAATCCTAATTATAAAAAAAAAAGTAGATACAATATAAATAATTAAATTAGAATTTGTTGACTTACAAAAATTGATAATATTGATACTAAAGTTGTTATTTTATAGTATATTAATAAAAATTAATTGTAAAAATATATTTCATTTTGTGATTATTTATGTATTTTAAATAGTATACTTATTTTTTTTATTTATAAGATGCCATAATTACTTATTAAAATTATGCATCGGTTCCCAGATATTGTTACAAAGTAACCAATGATACTTATGTGTTCTACTTTAATATTCAAAATTTTACTATAATTTTTTGAAAAAAATTACCAAGTGAACCTAAATTAAGAATGTAATTACAATGATTCTAAGTGTTAATTTGGAACCAAACAATCGTGTGGTCCAAAAAAGTTCGAACCATCTAGTCCCAATTTTTAATACGTGAAATGGTATGCCTAATTTGCCCATGCGTGATTGAAATTTTCATATATAAGTTTCACACAAAAATATTTTATTAAAATCAAAATAACTGTTATTGCACACATTTTTTTCACGATCTAATTATATATTTAGATTCGTCCGAATAAAATCTTCAAAATGATATTATATTCACTATTTTTTTCATCAGTTTCAGATTCATACATTCATGTTACATTCATATACTAATTACTTCTAATTTTCAATTTTCACATTCGTATTATAATTAACACGGTCTTATATATTATTAAAATGTAGTTGAGTATTACATTCAATATCCAAATCACCTTTATCATTTAGTCATATTACATTCAACACAATATAATTTGTGTTATTATCAACATTATTTGATATTATTTCTATTACCTTGGATGTTATAATCATCACTCACGAGACACACAAATTATAGTAATGTTATACATAATATTGACATTACAGTTAATGTTATGTATAATATTTGCATGTATCCTAATTCAGAACTCAAAAAAAATTAATATCTCATTTTGAAGATCATGATTATAGATTATTGTAGTGTAACAAAATCATTGAACAACAATAACAATTAGAAGAAATTATATGTTTTGTTTTCAATTTCATTAATAGTTTATTATCATATTTTGTTCAACGTTTTTAGGAGTGACAACAAGTATAGAAGATGCAAATTCATTAATAAAGTTAAATCGAAAGATATGAAATATAACTGTTCATTTAATAGGGGCAAATTTGTCCTCAAATTATCAGAAGGACTGATTAGTGCAAACTAAACTTATTGGGTTCATCTGGTAATTTTTACCGCAAAACATAATTGTTCAGTAACTACTTTTAATTTTTTTTACCACACAATGTGTGGGTCAAAAACTAGTTTTAATATATAGTGAAATCGACCCAAAAATTAACCCCTTTTTGTGTGATGCCATTTGGGGAGGCTCATAAGAGCAATGATATAATTTGTGCATGTATAAATTTTATTTAGTAATAACAATTTATAAATATCGAAAATAAATATATCATTAAATGAATTTATCTTACAATATTGAAGAGAATTAATATTAAAATAGAACTAGTAGAGTGAGTTAATGGTGATCATTGATTTTGATAAGTTAATGAAGAGATAAATCGTGAGAGTTAATCGTAATTATATTTTAATAGGAGAATATGATTAAGAATATGATAAATATTTTGTTCTTATTCATTAAGAAGAGAGTGTTTTCACTTTTTATATATATAGTGTTACATTGAATATTTTTAAAACATTACTCATTTATGTCGTTATTAACACTCTTTCTATGTTTTATTTTATTTTATTTTTGAAAACATAAAGTTGTTAAAGAAAGCAAGAAAAGGGTGGGCGAAAAAACAAGGACAAGAACTAAATGGTTAGGTCTATGAAAAGGAGAGACCTTTCTGTGGGGGGGAACTTATGACTCCCACTTTAATAATCTCTGTGCATTATAAATTGACCACTTGAACACCTTTCTTATTCAGCAGGTGGAATTAATATTCTTATTTATGGTGTCGGTGAGTAAAACCGTACATCCATTTTTTTTTTTAATTTTATCGTATAAATGTAAGATTTTTTCTTAATTTTTTTTTTTTTTTTATCTTCTCAAGATACGTATACGATTAATACTAAATATAAATTAACTAAGGTGGCGTTTGGTTAGTGTTTCCACTTTTCTGAACTCAACTGGAATGGGTTGGGTTGGGTTGAATTGGGTTATGTTGAGAATTCTGGGAACAGAATTACGTTTGGTAAGGACAATTTTTTTTTGTGCTGAGAACAGAATGGTTTGGTAACGATTTTATCCTTTAACTTTTTTTTTTTTTTGATTTTTTTTTTGTTTGGTGGCGGCCAGCCGACGGTGGCGGTGGCCGGACGGCCGCCGGCGGCGGGGGAGGTGGCCGGCGACGGTCGCCGGTGGCGCGGACGGTCGCCGGAGACGGCGGTCGGTCCGCGGGCGGCGACGGCCGGCGATGGTCGCCGGACGGTGGCCGGCGGCAGTAGACGGTCGCCGGCGGCGGCAGATGGCGGCGGGTGGTGGTGGTCGGCCAGCAGATGAAGTCGGAAGTTGAGAACTTTAGGTTGAATTTTTTGGGCACAAAAAGAAACAACTTTTTTTTGTTTCTGATTTCTTTAGGATTTTGAGAATCAATTCCTATTTTTTGGGTTGGGTTGGGTTGAGTTTTATGTTTGCCAAACGCGTTCCCAAAAATCAAACCCAAAATTTTTGGGTTGGGTTGGGTTGGGAACACTAACCAAACGGGGCCTAAATCGCTTCGAAGATTGGGGTGTGAAAATTTTAAGGGATAATTTTTCTTTTCAAATATTTTATTCACTAATCTCAATCATTCATTCTTCCAAATTAATTTAAGTATTTAATAAAAATATATTGAAAAAAAATAATTTTGATTTATTAATAGAGCTATAACAGTAGTTGTGCCTAAAAATTACTATTTTAAATCTACAAAAATTGTGGAAACATAATAAAATCATTATAAATTATAGGGAAATTTTTTTGAGAGATCCCAAAATTTCAAAAATTATTTCTAGGTCCTATCTCATATGTAAAAAAATCATTGTTACAGAACTCCATAAAGTAGTGTTTTTATGGGATGGGACATTTGGGAGAATTTTCCTCTAAATTATAAAATCAAGTTGAAATTTGTATTATATAGCAAAAACTCTTATCGTTTTATAGTACATAGAGAATTTTCAGTCGAAGTTCTGAATACAATAATTTGAGATAATCATAATAATACTTCCGGATAAATAATATCTGGTGTCGACGGAGAAATCAAACTGACAAAATCAAATTGAAAGAAAAAAAAAAAGATATTTCGGTGGCAGGTCCCTTATTTACTCTTAATTTAAAAAATAAAATAAAATAAAAAATACAAAAAAAATCCTCTATCTAATTGCAACTTGTGTTTTAGTTCCGCGCATTAAAAAAGACGGAAGGTTCAATTCAAGCGTTTGCACTTTCGCAGTTATATGTATCTAACTTGTATGTAAAATATTTGTTTGATATAACAAATATTACAGAAGTACATGTAATTTAAAATTACGTGTAATTAATATTATAAAAGTACATGTAACTAATGTTATACAGATATATTAAACAAACACATCTAACTAATATTATACAGATATATGTAATATACATGTGATTTGTAACTATTTTTTGAAAATTACCGGTTATTCCCAAAATGCAAAACTATTTACCGGTTACTCTCATTGCCTTTTCTTACACCAATTACTCTCGTCGACTCCTTTTTCTTGCATCGATTACTCCCATCACCGGTAAATCTTGCAACTAAAACTCCCGTTTCAAAAAACAGCGAGGGACAAGTTTACCGAAATGCCCTTCCGTGATTCGCGTCTTCCTTCCGAAGCGTTGATCAATTTGCATACACATCTTCGTCTTTGATTGATTTCCATATCCAAGTTGGACCCCTCCCCAACCCACAAGATCGATCAAAGACTGCAAATCGATTGGCTACACAATTAACGATGGAAATCGATCGAAGCAAAATATGGATGCCTTCAAGGTGCCCGATCGATTTCCATATCCAAGCTGGACCTCTCCCACCGCAAGATCTTTGTTCAGACACCAACACCGATAGGTACTTATGGATGCCTTCAAGCAGTATGGCGAGATGGTATCAAAGCTTGGATATGATATTTAACCGTGGATACATTAAACAAAAGAATAATTGATATTACATTCAACATTCACAAATGTTGAATGTAACATCCACGCATATACGATCCATTAAAAATATAAGAATAATTGATATTACATTCAACATTCACAGGTATTAAATGTAATATCGTAAAAAAATGATATTACATTCAAATATCTACAGGTGTTGAATGTTATATTAAATACACATGAGGGGTGTTTTTGGTCCGAAAAAAGATAAAATCATAAAAATAAAAAATAAAAATAAAAAAGAACAATTGATGTTACCATTCAACACCCTACAGGTGTTGAATGTTACATTCGACATCCACATGAGAGTTGTTTTGGTCAGAAAAAGACAAAAGGATTTATTGGTACAAAGAAAAGGTCATAGGCTAATCGGTAATTTGGGAGTAAATTGTGCATGCCCCTTTAATTATTGTAACTAATATTCACTATAATAGAATTTACTCACCACAACTTTTCTCTACCCCTCCAGATGCAATGCGCGAGCACATGCAGGACTAATACGGACTAAAACTTGTTTAACGGACTAAATCTAAACTCGTGTTTTAAATCAGAAAATAACAAATTACACCCGCTATTCGTAATAGCCATAAAGTTGTTGGTAATAGAAAAGGATGCCGTAAGCAGTCCTCAGTTATGGTTAAAGCAAAGTAGAAATGCCGCCAATACAGAGATAAGAGTCCATGGATTGGCGAAGTATGTGTCTAATCTGTGGATGAGATTTGCCCGCACCTGTGCCTCCTATGGTTGCAGTACTCGTTGATCTTCGTTGGACCTCAAGTAGTCTGCACCCCGTGGACATCTGTTTCCAATTCGTTTGGACTAAGTAGTCTGCCCCCGTTGAAATCTGTTTCCAATTCGTTCCCCATTGTGTTTAATCAGATTCGCAGCTTCTTCGTCGCTTCCTTTAAAATTCCGAATGATTTTTTTTCGTTCGCAGGAGGTTGATGTCCACAGCCTCGTCGATTAGGTTATCCATGAAGTAAATGTACGAGGACACGTACAGTGGCATAACCAAAAAGTTGTTATTCTAAATTTCTTGGAATAGTAACATAAATATGGGAACAGAAAAAACTAAACAAACGTCTCCTAGACACAACAATAGCTTCTATAAAAGGCTCACCTGATTAGCCAGCACCCCACATGGCAACGCTCAAATGCTATAATGTTCAAAAACATGGATTCGGTGTAGTCATCTATAATAAATGTGGGTAGCGTTAAAACTCCCTTTTCGAATGATACGTCGATGAGGCATCGGTTTTTGGTTTGCTTGAATCTCTTGAATCTTATGCCGGCCTCGTTCATCTCTCTCACCGAAGGTATTAAGATATGGTCAGATTCGTCATCGTTTGGTACTGATTCGTCGTCGTTTGGTTCTGATTCGTCATCATTTGGTACTGATTCGTCATCTTTTGGTTCTGATTCCTTGATTGAGAACGAGCCTTTTTTTAACACATCCATTGGTTCTGATTCGTCATCTTTTGGTTCTGATTCCTTAATTGAGAACAAGCCTTTTTTAAACACATCCAGAACGTGCAAGCATTTGCCCATGTTTGGGGACGGAGGGTCGTCCATGCAAAATTCGAGGACTCTATTGATGACATCCTCGTTTTTCTGCATCAATGGAGTGATGTTGAATTCTGTAATTTGAAGCTAAATAAATGCGATGAAAACTTGTCATTTGAATGTTAAATAATACTCTGTAGTGAAGGTTGGAAGTATTTTGACCATATATTACGCCTATAATTAGCATTTCCATCTATGGATATACTGCGTTCACCCCGGCTCCATATATCTGTAGTAAAAAATCAGCTTTATAATATGCTTGGTAGCAATCTAAACTTGTTTTTTGTCGATCTAAAATGATACGTAACCCAATACTTCTAAAAATATTTAATACGGAATGAATTTTACCTCGTTTTTCTTCTCCACGGATCTCATTGAGCTTATAAAGAACCTTCATCGGTAGCTGATTCTCGATCAACAACATATCACGCCATAATTGACGGAATTTTGTGAATCCGCCCGTGATACCCAAAAATCGGATCGTTCTTATCATAATCATTCAGAATATGTGCGAACCTGTGAATCTCCAGCATGAAACAACCGTCCATTATCATCAGCTTCAAGAATTTTTTGTTGTCCTTCCTCCAATCTTCATCAAGCGAATCGTAAGTATCTTTCAAATCTTCAACATCTTCCGAGAATGAGTCTACTATATATTTCAAATCCTTCGGCGATCTCCTCAAGAAATGCATTAGGGCCCTTTCTTTGTGCTCCTCCATGGGTTTTAGGTGTTCTTTGCCGTGGTGATAAGGGCCGAAGGAGACAACATGGGGAGTGTAGACTTTCGGGTTGTGCTCAGAAACGAAAGCAGGTACTTTGTATATGCAGGGTTTTGGTTTTGGTTCTGTGGTTATGGGGTTGAGTTGTTTGGTTATGGAAATAACCCAGTCCTCCATTTTTTCCCTTGGTCTTTGTTTTGTTGTGTTTTTGGGGCAGTGAAGGGAAGAGGAGAGGGAGGTTTATAAAGATAGGATCGAAAGAGTGAGTACAAAAAAAAGGTAGTTGCAAGGGAAATAAAAAAAAAAAAAGGTTGTTGCTAACCATCTTGGGGGGCCCTACTATATGTTGTTAGGAATTTCCTCAGACTTCGGTTGTAATAAATAGTTTCACCTGTTTGGTCCTTCCTTCAATAGTTGGGAGATCTTTATTCGGCAAAGATACTCATTGTTTGGTAATAAATTTCTTCCTATCATAAATTTTGTGAGTTGGATGATTCCCGGGTGAGGGGGGTTGGATGGGCTATGGGAATTGCTTATTTTTATATGATTTAAAATATTGATTTTTTTTGATTTTTTTTTTATAATATGCAAGGGTAATATAGTAAATTAATTAAGTGTATACTTTTTCTTTCTTTTACTAGAGATAAAACATTATATTTTTTTTTTTTCTTTTATATCCCTCCAACTAAATGATGGGATGGAAAAGGAAAAAAAAAATGAGATTGTGAAAGAAAAAATATTTTTTCCCAGTGTTGTTTAGTCAGGAAAGAAAATGAAAGGAAGGAAAATAATTTACGTTAATGTAATTTACTATTTTACCTTTCTTATATTATCAAAAAAATTAAAATTCTATTATTAAGAGTATAATTGTAATTTTACTCATTCTCCCTCATTTTCCTTATTATCTTCCTAAATTTGTGCGAAGAAAATTTGTTTGGAAAATTGTACATTTTCCTTCCTATTTTGGTTTTTCCTCTAATTTCCATACAGAACAAACATTTTTTTTAAACATTTTCCATCCTACTTTCCTTTTCATTCTTTCTATCCTTTTCTAAACAACCAAACGCACCCCTAAAAAATTATTTTTCTTTCACAAACATAATTTTTTTTCTTTTCATATTATTTTTTTATTTTTTCTTTTTCCTTTCTTTTGGTTGGGTAGAAAAAAGGATGGATGAGACAATAAAAAGAAAAAGAGGGTGAAAAATAAAATAAAAAATTGGTTTGGTAAGGAAGAAAAATGGAATGTAAAAGAAAAAGGAATGGAAAAAAATGTAATTTTTCCTTCTCTTTTTTTCCTTCTCAAATTTGGGATGAAAATGAAAGAAAATGGTTGATTTGAAGTGTGGGAAAAAAAATATCAAAATTACAATTATATTTTTATCCTTTATATGTTATCTACCCATCCATTTATATATTTTTTGGATATTTTTTTAGATTTTATTTATTAGTAATTTATATATATTGTATTCAACTTAAATAATTATTAATATATTTATAATCCTAATTCCGTTAATTACTTTCTTATCAATTAGTGAATTTTTTATTTTTACATGCTTTGAAATAGTGATGTTAAATTTTTTATTTTGTTTTGTAATATGTGAGGGTAAAGAGTAAATTAATTAAGTGTACAATTTTTATTTTTTATTTTTACTAAAGATAAAATATTATATTTTATTTTATAATAGGTAAGGATCAAATAAAAAATAATAAATTAAACGAGTATCTATTTTTTTTAAGGATTTTTTTTTTGCAGTCGACTAAAAAAAGTGAATTTGCAGGATGATTATTATTTATTTTTTTAAATTTATCCTAGCACTGTATGACTTATGATGAATGACGCTTTTATCTATATGATTGACGTAGATAAATATTAAAACCCTAGAAAGATAATATGGTTGTCGGATATCGCAAAAAAAATTAAAATTGTGAAAACAATATATGACAGATGATAATGATCCAACACTCACCCATCACTAACAAAATAAATTGACGTCGATAAATATTAAAACCCTAGAAAGATAATATGGTTTTCGGATACCAAAAAAAAATTAATAAACAAAATTGTGAAAACAATATATGATAGATGATAATGATCCAACACTCACCCATCACTAACAAATAAATGAATAAAGTGACTTGAAAAATGACAATCCTTGTTGTGTTACACGAGAGCCAAGTCAAAACAATTTAATGACTAATTCTTTACTGTATTGAAAAATAGAAATTTCACTGACCCTTAATTTGTCCCTTAGCTATAATTTTTGATAAGGAGTTGTATAAATGGAACTATTAATCAAAAAGAGTTACCAAATGTTTGATAATTTATCAAAAGTAGATCTTGACAGGAAAAGCAAGCGTTCGACAATTATTTGTGTAAAAAATATTAAAAGACTATTAAGTTAGTAAAATAGATATATTATTCTATATTAACAAGTATTAAAAATTACTTGTATAAACTTAAAGTTATGATTAACAAAAAAAATTAGAATTGAAAATATCTTAATTATATATTAGAAACAAAAAGTTTATAAAATTATAGTATAAAAAAATTAAGTATATAAATGTTTCAAATATAAATATAATTTCATAAAATAAAAATAAGTGTAACGTTGTCATACGAAATTTCATCAATTAATATATTTTATTTTTTATCTTTTAAAAACACTCTTCTCTTGATTTTTAAAAGCATCCCCAAAAAAAGAAGATCCGGTGTGACTTTAAAAAAAAAAGGGGAACCAAACTAAGTTGGTATGGTTTTAATTGCCTATACGATGAGTAGTTAAAAAAATTCTAACTTCAATGAAGAACATGTAAATAATGAAGCTACCAATTCAAAATTCCAAAACTTGATTATAAAGCTACTAATAATGAAGCCGAGTACGAGGCATTGGTTGCTGGTCTCCGATTGGAAAGAACTTGGGGCAACTGACCTCTCTGTATTCAATGGTTCTCAATTGGTGGTCAACCAATTCAAGGGAGAAGATCAAGCCAAAGACAACACCATGATGAGGTATCTTGACAACTAAGAGATCTCTGGGAAGAATGACCTACAATTGACATCGCCTAGATCCCAAGAGACAAAAATTGTCATGCCGATTCCCCGGCAAACTTAGCATCTATTGTGCCTTTGAACGACTCTCAATGAGTCCCGACAGAGGTCTTAGATATACCCATCATTCACGAATTTTAGTAATTTTAGTATAAATATTTATTAAAAAAAATTATTAATAGATTCATGTATAGTTTGGAAACCATTGCTCTTTCTAAGAATCTAAATTTTGCCTCACTCTTTTTTTCTCTTTTTGTTTTAGTTATTTTCCCCCCCTAATTAATGGATAAATATAATATGATTAATTGTCCCGGGTGCACAATTTAAATTGCTTAAAAGATAACTAATGTAATTCAAAAATATATCTATTAAGAAAGAAAATAGATACAATACAAATTAATTGAACAATAATTTGTTGGCTTGTAAAATTGACAAAATTAATCATAATTTACGATTATTTATTATTTATAGATATTAATAAAAGTTAATTTGTAGCAATATAATTTTACTTTTATGATTAGTTATGCAATTTTTAATAACATATTTGTTTTTGGTATTTATAAAATGCTATTACTCACTAAAATTTATGTTTTAGTGAGTAACAAATGATACATAAGTCATTCATGTTTCAATATTGAAAATTTATTATAATTTTTTTTCCTAAGCTCGCCTAATCGTGTGTTTAAAATTAGTGTTAGTTAATATTGAATAAATTATTAATTTAATTTTTTAAGTTTGACAATTAATTTTGATGAAAAACTTAACTGTGGAATACTAGAGAGGATTGATGCAATCGTTTGCATGTATGACTGCTTTTTTAATCCTCTATTTCGTTTATTGTTAACTTTCATGAAAATTGTTTTTAGTCATTTCCAATTTTGTAAGGATCAATTATCTGGTTCTAAAAGGATTATCCATATCTCTTATTGTTTTCATCTGTTGTTTTTCCGGTAGCTCCCTCTGTTGAATCCCACAGCATTTGTGTTACTTGAACCTGACCTTTATATAAAGCCTAGGGCAATCCTCATCTTACAATGTGCCTTTCAAGAGGGAGTTAGACCCGTTAGATTTCTACATGGTTTTAGAGTTAGCACTCGTGTTCTATGCTAGGTGTATTGAATACCATATCGATGTTGGGCTCACTATCTCTTTCTTCTTTAATCAAAACTTCTCGCTATCTCGATGAGCTATTGCCTTACGTTTACAAATTGTGTTCTGACTCACTCCATCTCTCTCTTTGGTTTAATGGGAGAGAGAAAGCAAAAATATTATTCTTGTTCCTTGCATGTAACTATACCAATATCAATGGCGGTGGACACTAGGAGGCATTTCAAATGTTTGTTGAAGGGGGTGATTGACATTGAAAGCTACATGCATGAGACAACTCCTCTGAAGTGGAAAAACTCAATGGAGACAATGAGAATTTGTATTTGCTCAAAACACGATCCGGTCCTTACCTTTTAGTATTGAAATTAGATCTACGTGAACACAACGGAATGAATTATTTTATATAAACACACCATAGAGATGAATTTAAGGCGAAATGTATGATTTACTTAACACAATTTTTCATTTCGACAACTCAAGGATATTGAACTTAGAATTTTATAGGTTGGGCGCACACATACCAAAAGTGCATGAAATTATTATATATTGATCTTGAAGGTTTAATATGTTTGTATATCACAATACGTGTCATTCGTTTGATCATATCATACCTATGTTGCGATTTCTCGTTTTGATCACAAAAATGTTCAAATGCTCAAAGTTGAATTATATGTGATCGTATGGTACATTGTATGTTTTGATCATGAAAACACTTCCAAAATCATGTATACATATTATAAAAGTGTTTAGCATGATAAACGATCACGAACCAAGGCCAAAAACCAAAAACAGATGAAAACGGCACTTGCGCTGAAATCTCAGTACAAGTAGTCGACTACGTTTAGCCTATGTGATTGACTACTTGTTGGAAGTAGGTTTTCTCTCTCCTGCTATGTTTTCGGAGTCTCGTTTTGTCGATATTAGCTTGTTCCAAATGTAATTTTAATGTTCCGATACTTTATTTAAGGTGTTTAACATCATAACAATCATTCAATTTGATCAAATCAACCTTGGATTGAACTAATTTGATCAAAATCATTTCAAGTGTTCAAGAATTCATTTAACAGATTTTTGGCATGAACTCAAAAATGATTTTACCTATCAATTCTTGTTCTTATTGACTAATTCATGTCATAACATGTTTATATGACGTGCCTACATAATATATATGTGATTGATTGATATGTATAACATTGTATCTATGTTTAATTGACATTTTGGCAAAATGTTTATGAAAATTCTATTTTTCACATGATAAAATTGTTGAAGTGTTGGAACTACTTGACAAACATGCTAAATGATCTAATAACTTGTAATGATATATTAGAATCATTATACATCATTATTATGATTGTATAAATTCATTATATCTTTCAAATGCATCTATTTGTCAAGATATATAGGTGGGAATACAAAGATATTATATTAAAAGTATTATTTTGACTATATGGTAGGGTTGCTCATTTAATACAAACCCACACTTTATCTCTCATTGAATGCACACCAACCCTGATCCTCATTATCGCGATTATATTCAAATAATACAGAGCCTCTCTTGTACATTTATCATGATAGAAATTTTTCTGAGTTGTCCACCATCTTGTCTTCTACTTGGTTCACGGAATCATAACATACAACCACTCTCTTGATCAAATACAATGTGAGTACATTGTTTGAACACTGAAACATTATTGTATCTATATTAATTAATGAATCATGGGTTGTCACACCCTACCCTGGACACCCGTCACCTTGGGGCAGGCATGACGTCACCATAACATCCCCTGAACAACCAACCAACCAACCAGAAAATTCCACATATATACACCAACACATATACTGAAATACAACTATACAACGTTATCCCAACTATGACACATCCGCCCCAGAATATATATATAACCAAAAATAGTAACAACAAAATAAAAATGATAAACCTCCCACGGGTTCGCCTTAGATAGCCCACTTCCAAACAACACTACCACTGGACTCTACCTAGTGCCAGTAAGGGACCGACTCATAGCAGTTGCACCTGAAATCAAAATTTTTATCGGTGTATTGTCTTCATAATAAAAACATTTGTATGGATCAAGTATAATAATAATTTAAATACCATATTTCAATTAATAATACAACCATCACATTTTTCAAATAATAATACTGTATTCACATACTACACTGAAAAAAACTCCGTTTCCTGTTTTCACAGAAATAAACTCATATATGTATAATACTCCAAGTAAGCAGTGAAAATCCAACAGAATACTATATCTAACCAAATAGTATAACGCAATCAAAATAATAGATACACCAATCCATTCAATCCAGTATAAAGTAATATATATATATATATATATATATATATATATATATATATATATATGCAAGTTTATTCAACCGGTTCACCGTATCCGACAAAACACTACACCACCCTCCGATTAGCCATAGAATCGTTTTAACCTCACGATCGGGAGTTGCAACGGTACCGTACGACCCGTAGGATTTGCCTTCCTAGCAGGTCATAACAACGCTCTGTCGAACTTTTCCTAGCAGATAATCAACAATCTGTAGGACTATGCCTAGTAGATAAACAACGCTCTGCAAGACTATGCCTAGCAGATAATCAATGCTCTGCCGGACTATGCCTAACAGATAATCCACATCCCTTTCGGGAAGAAATACTATGGCGTAATCGGATCCAACATCAATTTCCACCTCAACAATAAACGACTCGGTCTACAATCATTTTTTTACCTTTTTAGAAACCAACTAGATTCAACAAATCATTTTTCCCAAACACCCAAAACAGTTTGATCCATATAAGTTGCAAATTCGTCCATTTTAAACAAACACAATTTTCCATAATATATACGAAAATACAATTTGTAATTTACATAGAAGACAATACACTTACCTGGTTATCCGCTTTGCAAAATTTTCACTGACTACACTCTATCGAGACCCCGGTGCCTGCGAACCTAATAGTGATAAAACCTAAATTAATAATCTATTTAAAATAATCTAATCATGCAATGCAGGCCCTAAGTTTCACAACTTTCCCGTCCCCACATTTTATTATGAAAATTATCATTCGACTAAGTTTCGCTTCGTTAAAATTTACTGTATAAACTTTAGTAATACGAGCTGTCCCAAAATTTATTATTCCGATTACGAAATTTTGATACTAGTAGTTAAATTTAACAAACATAAAATTTAACAAGAAACGTTACCCGCTCCGAAACGGTTATCGATTTCTTTTTTTCTTAAAAAATTTAGTTTGTGTTCCAGTACTCACTGCCTCGGCGAAGGATCCACCGCCGCGGCGAACACACTTCTTCTTTTCTCTGATTTGCTTACTGACGCGTCACCACCTAGGCGAACACACTCTAGTTTCTTTCTACTTTGCGTTGATGCTCCATCGCCTAGGCGAACAACCGTCTTCTTCGTTCAGCTCTTGCTTTGATAAGAACAACCCCCTTTTCTCTCTCTTCTTCACTAACTCCGGCGGCTATTTCACCGCCCCTCACCAACGACCAAAACGCACCTACACAACAGCCCGTTCTACCAACAACACCCCACACAAGTATGATCAAACCACCCCACAACACAACACCTACACACCCACGAAACACAAAACACGACGATCACTTCTACCGGCAAACTTCCCTCTATCTTTACCCACTCTGGTAACTGAACACACACCACACACAGTAGCACACACCCACACACACTGTCAATAAAACTCCCACACACTTACACACAACAAATTATCAGAGAACACACACACACACATACACCTGCACGTCGGTTCAAAACAGAGGAACACAACCACCGTCAATCACCCACACCCATACATCGATGACGCGCAAAATGGTGACGAACTGAACAGAGCACACACGACCAACCGCACCCACGCACATGGAATTGTCCAAACAACCAGAAGAACACACCCACCACCACCGGTGATCACCACAGCTCCGAGACCATCTCTCTCTCTAGATTTTTGATTTTTCTCCTCCGTTTTCTCCTTATTTTTCGGCTTTGAGATCACGATTTTTATGGATCATTTAATTGCATGGGTTTTTGTGAATTAGTTTTTGGATTCCTTCACGCCACGTCACCCCTCTCCTATCCTCTCCTGTCTCCGGGTGAGCTCATGGCACACGCACGCACAGACATGCATATATATATATATATATATAAATATTTTGTTATAATTACTTTTTTCCCCCCCCTAATTTCTTTAACTCTTCATTTTAGTCCAATTCAACCTTTAAAATTTTCTTAAATTGCAATTTCACCCCTAAAAACTTAAGTTTTATAACTTAAATGACAATTTGAATCCCAAGTTTAAAATAAATGTTTCTAAATTTGCAATTTAACCCATAAACTTTTTAATTTGGATATGAATTAACACAATTTTTCCAATTGCTCTAAAATGCAACTAAAATGACGTACGTGCTGAAATCTGAGTCTTACATGGGTCTATTTCATTAATAGAAAATATTCTAGCATTTATCATGATAGAAAAGTGTTCTGGATTTTTTGAAAGTGTGTAGAAAAATTAGTGCTACAGAGCCAAAATGTCACGATCTTTCAAAGAAACAAAGTGCAATGGTCATATGAGCTCCTTGCTTCATTCTTGAGTCCTCCCAACACATTTCTAGCAATATAAAAGGAGGCCAATTTGCTGGAAGCAAAGATCGCCAATTGCTAATCTCACACAAGTGCTTCAAAGAGTTATATTACAAGCTTCCAAGCAAAAATTATGATGACCTTCATTTTTGTTTATTCATATTCATTTGAGTGATTATTGTATTTAGCTTCATACACATTTAGAGATTTTTAAGTTCTTTATCTTGAGAGTGTTAAAGCTCCATTTTGTAAGAAACGGTGAGATTATTTATTCTAATCTTGAGTAAGGGTTTTGCTCAAGAGAAGAGTTTTGTGAGTAGAACATATTCACTCTAGATTGAAAAGTCTTAATAATATAGTGTATTGAGTGATTTTTTTTATTTAATGAATATTTTCATGGGTACATTTCAGTCACATCCCATTTCATTTGAAAAAACCTAAAAAAATACCTCCTTTCATTTAGAAAAATATTTTTACTTCTCCTGTCATTTTAAAAAACCAATAATATAGTATCTAATCATATAAGAAAATCTAAAAGTGGAAGATCAAGCCTTCAAATGAATGAGTTCTCCAATACTATTTTCTTTTTTGCTCAAGATTTTGAGTATATTTAAATTATTAAGAGTATTTTAATTAGTTTTGTTATCATAATTCCACTAATTAATTTATTTTCATAATTCTACTAATTAAATTTAGTTTTTAAAATTGAATTTTATTGTTCATTGTCTCTTCTTCTTCCTTTTATAACATCCCAACTCATTCTTTGCATTCCATCAACTTGCATGTTCATTTGAAGTTGAAATTCCAACACAACTTAGAATTTGGAAAGACTTCATAACACTTTAGAACTTGAAAAAACTTCACAACAGCTGCTAAAATTTCCTCCGTTAATCTGTGGGATTTGTAATATTTCATGGTCATCAGACATTCTTCTCCTCCTCATTCACATGTTTTCTCTCTCCCTCTCTCTCCTCCTAAGTTTTGTCAACATAGTTGTGATTTCCATTTTTTCTCCATCTAGTAAGGATTGAAAGAAAGAAAAAACTAAGGACATGATGGCAATGAAAGTTTTATTAGACACAATGGTAGTGATGAAGATGGACGGGACGAATATGTAAAAGGGGATTAGCGTGATATGCAAAGGTATTCATGGATTTTCTTCCAAATGATAAACCTCCAAAGCTCACTTCTATTTTTAATGCTAAATGTAAAGTTGATTTGGGGATCAAGATCTAGAAATGAATTTTCTTATTTTCTACGATACACATTTGAATTTTTCTTTTTCTTTTTTTGGTTTGTGTTTAGAAAGAATTACAATGGATTGATAATGACAAGTTTTGAGTAAAAAGTAGAAGAAAAACGAGATTTAGAACTATGATGTTTTATTATTTTTATATTTGTTTGGTATAAAGTAATTGAGATTTTGAATTTGATTTGCGCCAAAATTTTAATGATATATTTGAAATAGACAAATGTTTTGATCAAAAAAGGAGCCATATTTAATGATCATTTACGATTTTGATGAATGTTTGAACTGATTTGTTTTCTTGTAAATCTTAGAGTTTTTTTTTTTTTTTAAATGTTTTTGATTTGTACCAAAGAAAATTTTCAGATTGGGAACATAGTTTATGAATGGAAGAATTCATAAATCGAATCAATGTGAAACAAGTCTTTACACGGTGCACATTTTAAATTGCTTAAAAAATAACTTTGATTAAAAAAATATCCCACCCCAAAAGAAAGTAAATATAATATAAATTAATTAAATTAGAATTTGTTGACTTGCAAAAATTGATAAAATGAATCCTAATTTATAAAAGAAAGTAGATACGATATAAATTAATTAAATTAGAATTCGTTGACTTGTAAAAATTGATAATATTGATGCTAAAGTTTGTTATTTTATAGTATATTAATAAAAATTAATTTATAAAAATATTATTTCACTTTTGTGATTATTTATATAATTTTTAATAGTATAATTATTTTTTTTATTTATAAGATGACGTAATTACTTATTAAAATTTAATCATCGGCTCCCAGATATTGTTACTAAAGTAACCAAATGATACTTATGTGTTTCATACTTTAATATTAAAAATTTACTATAATTTTTTGAAAAAATTACTAAGTGAACCTAAATTAAGAATGTAATTACCAATTGATTCTAAGTGTTTAAGTTTGAACCAAACAATCGTGTTGTCCAAAAAAGTTCGAACTATCTAGTCCCAATTTTTTAATACGCGAAAATTGGAATGCCTAATTTGCCCATGCATGATTGAAATTTTCATATATAAGTTTCACACAAAAATATTTTATTAAAATCAAAATAACTGTTATTGCACACATTTTTTTCACGATCTAATTATATATTTAGATTCGTCCGAATAAGATCTTCAAAAAGATATTATATTCACTATTTTTTCATCAGTTTCAGATTCATACATTCATGTTACATTCAACATGGTACTTCTAGAATTTTTCAGTTTTCACATCCGTATTACAATTAACACAGTCTTATATATTATCAAAATACAGTTGAGTGTTACATTCAATATCCAAACCACTTTTATCATTTAGTCATATTACATTCAAGACATTAATATAATTTGTGCTATTATCAACATTATTTGATGTTATTTATATTACCTTGGATGTTATAATCATCACTCACAAGGCACACAAATTATAGTAATGTTATACATAATATTCATATTACAGTTAATGTTATGTATAATATTTGCGTGTATCCTAATCTAGAACTCAAAAAAAATTAATATCTCATTTTGAAGATTATGATTTATAGATTATTGTAGTGTAAAAAAATCATTGAACAACAATAACAATTGGGAGAAATTATATGTTTTGTTTTCAATTTCATTGGTAATTTGTTACCATATTTTGTTCAACGTTGTTAGGGGTGACAACAAGTATGGAAGATGCAAATTCATTAATAAAGTTAAATCGCAAGATATGAGATGTAACTGCTCATTTAATAGGGGCAAATTTGTCCTCAAATTATCAGGAGGACTGATTAGTGCAAACTAAACTTCTTGGGTTCATTCGGTAATTTCTACCGCAAAACAAAATTGCTCAGTAACTACTTCTAATTTTTTTTACCGCACAATGTGCGGGTCAAAAACTAGTTTTAATATATAGTGAAATCGACCCAAAATTAACCCCTTGTTGTCTCTCCTTCCACGAATTTTATGCGTGAAAAATGATGGCAACCCCTTTTTTTATTTTTGACGTCGCGCTACATCTCAAGTTTTCTCTTTTTACTAGTTTTAGACTTGTACATTGTGCAGGCGTAAAAAAAAAAAAAAAAATTCTTAATATTGAAATATGAAACATAAATATATTATTTGGTTATTTTGCTAGCAATGTTCGAGAGCGGATGTATAATTTTAGTGACAATTTATAAATACCAAATATAAATATGGTATTTTATAATAGACTCCAAGACCCATTACTTATTCATTCTTATTCTCATGTGACCATTTAAGTTTAGAAAAATGCCTAATTGGTATATGAAAATTGTTTGTTTGTACAATAACATTTACATCTCTCATTCATTATATTATTGTTGTTGACATTGTTGTTGTACATCAACATTTGCATCTCTTTATTCATTATGTTGCTATTAACATTATTGTTGGATAACAATATTTATATTCCCCCTATTTATTATGTTGTTGTTGATGTAGTGAGAGAATATGTATTTGAATTTATCATAAATAATAAATATATAAGCAGCGTTTTTTCAATATAAGCTTGCAAGTAGTGACCTATTTTAATAATAAAAATGAGAGTTTCTCTATTTTTTTCATATAAATTTACTATAAAAAATTAGATAAAACAATATTTTTATAAATTAACTTTTACTAATATATTATGAAATAACAAACAAATAACCATAAATTAGGATTAATTTTATCAATTTTTGTAAGACAACAAATTTTAATTTAATTAATTTATATCGTATCTATTTATTTTTAAGTGGTGCCATTCATTATTTTTATTTGATATATGAAAAAAATTTAAAAAATATGTAAAAATTCACTAAAATGTCTTGAAAATTGCACTCTCTCTCTCTTTCCACTTTTCAATATTTTTTTTTTTCCCAAAAGAGATGTAAACATATACAAAAATAGGGTTAATAGCACTTTGCCCCTTTCCGTGGTTTGACCAATTTATATTTTTCTCCTATGTAGTTTGAAAATCACCACTTACCCCTCATGCGGTTAGGTTTTCAAACCACTTATTTTCTTGATATGGAGGGTAAATACACCTGAATCAAGACTACAGGGAGGTAAGTACTAATACAGGGGTAAGTGCAAATCAGCTAAACCACGGGTAAAGTGCTATTAACCCAACAAAAATATAACAGAAAAAATAATAAAAATAAAAATAAAAATCTGAATTGCTTCGAGAGAAGTCCAGAGAAGATTGTTTGAGTCTAATTATTTCCTGGCCAGTTGATCTGAAAGATTGGAGGAACTATGTGTTGCATCATCACAAATTTATCGGTTTCATAAATAATTTCTACCTTTTTTAAATCAAGGTTCTCTATCTATGCGGATTTTCTAAAGCATTCATTCTTCGCTACGGGATCATCATCGCTTGCGATTGAAGACAAATTAGGTAGTTGCAGAACAAACAGGTAAGATTTGTTGCTAAATGAATCGCCATTGTTGTATTCTCTGTTTGCGTTTTTTAGGTAGCACAGAATTGAAGAGTTGAAATTAGGGTTAGGGTTTCCAACATATTAGCTAGACGGTTTTCCATTTCTGAATCTGACTTTAGATGGAAGCGATTCATTGTGCATTCCAATATGGAGAGCGAAAAATCTGAAAGCAGTCATCACTGATTTTGGTGAAAAACATACATTTAAAAAAATAATAATAGAAAGGACTCATGAAGATTCCTGAGTTACAGCTTCAAATAGGATTTTATGATCTATTTCCCTTTGTAGAGTTTAAATATGAACAGATGTGAATCATAATTTTACATAGCTAGTTTATTTCTACGTAGCTTTCTGTTGAACACTAGCTCTCCTGTTTAGTGTCATGCTTAAGAATCTGTTGAACACTAGCTCTGTTGGAAAACAGAAAACGCTAGGTATGGTAACATCAATTTTCATCCTGATCCATTGGGATTTCTGCTGATTAGTGGAATATGAAATAATCATTGAAACTTTGCCTAATAAATATAATATTACTGCAATTGGATCCCTGGATTTACAGTTCCCAAACGTTGTCATTTCAGAACTCAAAACAAAATTTCTGAAAGTGCAATATGGCAAAATAGAAAATCCATCAGCCAAACAAGAACCTTAATTAGCAAGCACGGATACTTTCTTGAAGATCGCCGTACGCATATACACAGAGGGTATGACGGGATATGTATCAGGGTGTCTCATAGAATAAAAATAAATAAATTTTAAATTGGACATGTCATGGATACGCTTGGACACGTTAAGGGGATATGACGGAATCATGCTTAATATTTCAAAAAGTTAAAAAGTAACAAATTTAAATTAATTAAAGGGTACGCAATGTGAATTTTAAGAACATATTTCCTCAGCAGCTTTCGATTCATTCAATTCAAGCCAACATTCAAAGCCCTAATTTGGGACTTAACTGTTCTCTTCATTCTTCCCTCCATCGTCACCTTCATTGCAGCAACACAACATCATTCAGCCTTCATCCTTCGTCACAATCGTTGCTTCCTTCTTTGCTTCATGGACTCTTTTGCTGCCCTGCTACTTTGCAACTTTGTTCACTAGTGGCTCTCCTCACTCAGCATCAGGTATTTATGATGTGGTTGGTAGGATGATTGTTTTTGCATGTATAGAGGATTGGAGCTTGTTTTATCTTTCACATCAAGACCTTCACTATTGAAATTAGTGCGTCGTTATTTAGGTATACAAAGGGGAATATACCCAAAGACATTAAGAAAATCAGTTAAACAAGGCTTATATAGTATTTCAAAATAGTTTTGCTTTGAATTATTTCATTGGTGCTTGAAAATTTGAATCACTTGAGCATTACAGCTATGAGATAGTGTTGTTGACTGATAGAATTGTTGGTGGTGGTCAGTTGAGGCAATTCTTAAATTTATAACAGTTAATTTTTTGTCATTTTCAATTTGTTTTCATTTTATTATTTGTTAAATTAAGGAACTCCCTAATTTAAGACTCTTAAATTATTTGTCAATTAATTAAATGTTAGTTTTTAGTTTCTAACATTTATTGTCTGTATTTGTTGGCCCAGTGATACTCAAGAGACAGGGTGAATTGGGTAGTTATAAAAATTTAAGCAAAATTCTTATCTTTCAATACTTAAATTATCAAATAATTAATTTAATCTTAAATCAATTATTATTTTTATAATACAGCGGATAAGTGTTATTAATTCTAGGTGCACACCCAAATAACAGGAATATAAATAAAGTAATAATGCAGCACACAAGGATATATCATGGTTTACCAAGCTATTCTTGACTAATCCAATCCTCCGAGCCCAACGGAGATTCACACCCACTAAACTACTTGATTCCTTTAACAGGTAGGAACAAAATATTTACACAATGATTCTTTTACAGACTCATAATCAACCTTTACAATTCCCTTTTCACAGGTTAAAGAAGAACCTTATCTTTTTTCAGGCTAACGACTAACCTAATTCTTTTACCAAGCTAAGAATCAAACTTCACAAAAAACACTCCAAGTATCATTTTCACCGGCAAGGATGAAACCGTTACAAATCACACCAATTTAATTCTAATCAAGAAGAATCAAACCTAACTCTTTTCACGGGAAAAGAGTAACCTAACATGTCTATACAATAGGTAAAGATTAAACATCAATCTCTTTACCGGAAAAGATCGAAACTCAAGTTACCCCTGACTAGATATTCCCAATAGTATCTAATCCGCACAAACTTACCAATTACAATAATTAATGAATTTCTTCCCACTCGGAGCTTCTACCACCTCAAATCAATTTAACTCAATTAATGTCTTGAATTTACTAATGATAGAATATTACGAGAGGAATACAAAATCTGATTATAATAAATATGGGTGGCAAAAAAATAAGCACGTAATCAGATTATTGCAAAAATCGTTTTAAAATAATTTTTATGCTCTTTAAAGTTCAAAAACGATTTCACAAAGATTTTATATCCAAGCAAGCAATAATAATATAAAATCACAATTAAAAACAAAAGCTTGAAATATAACACTGAAATATTGATTATGAATCGCAAGATAGCTCATATGGGTGACGTCAAAACACTTACGGCATGTTTGGTTAGACGGAATCGGAGGCGGAATGGAATCGCATTCTACCCTCGATTCCTATTTCGTTTTTTGCTTCTCCAATGGAATCATTTTTGTGATTTCATTGGAATGAAAACCAAGAGAATGGGATTCCATTTGAAATGGGTTGGAATCAAGTTCAGCCCAATTTGTTGACTTGCAAAAATTGATAAAATGAATCCTAATTTATAAAAAAAAAAAGTAGATACAATATAAATTAATTAAATTAGAATTTGTTGACTTACAAAAATTGATAATATTGATACTAAAGTTTGTTATTTTATAGTATATTAATAAAAATTAATTTGTAAAAATATTATTTCACTTTTGTGATTATTTATGTAATTTTAAATAGTATACTTATTTTTTGTATTTATAAGATGCCATAATTACTTATTAAAATTTATGCATCGGTTCCCAGATATTGTTACTAAAGTAACCAAATGATACTTATGTGTTTCATACTTTAATATTAAAAATTTACTATAATTTTTTGAAAAAATTACCAAGTGAACCTAAATTAAGAATGTAATTACCAATTGATTCTAAGTGTTTAAGTTTGAACCAAACAATCGTGTTGTCCAAAAAAGTTCGAACCATCTAGTCCCAATTTTTTAATACGTGAAAATTGGTATGCCTAATTTGCCCATGCGTGATTGAAATTTTCATATATAAGTTTCACACAAAAATATTTTATTAAAATCAAAATAACTGTTATTGCACACATTTTTTTCACGATCTAATTATATATTTAGATTCGTCCGAATAAAATCTTCAAAATGATATTATATTCACTATTTTTTTCATCAGTTTCAGATTCATACATTCATGTTACATTCAATATGGTACTTCTAGAATTTTTCAATTTTCACATTCGTATTATAATTAACACGGTCTTATATATTATTAAAATGTAGTTGAGTATTACATTCAATATCCAAATCACCTTTATCATTTAGTCATATTACATTCAACACATTTATATAATTTGTGTTATTATCAACATTATTTGATATTATTTCTATTACCTTGGATGTTATAATCATCACTCACGAGACACACAAATTATAGTAATGTTATACATAATATTGACATTACAGTTAATGTTATGTATAATATTTGCATGTATCCTAATTCAGAACTCAAAAAAAATTAATATCTCATTTTGAAGATCATGATTATAGATTATTGTAGTGTAACAAAATCATTGAACAACAATAACAATTAGAAGAAATTATATGTTTTGTTTTCAATTTCATTAATAGTTTATTATCATATTTTGTTCAACGTTTTTAGGAGTGACAACAAGTATAGAAGATGCAAATTCATTAATAAAGTTAAATCGAAAGATATGAAATATAACTGTTCATTTAATAGGGGCAAATTTGTCCTCAAATTATCAGAAGGACTGATTAGTGCAAACTAAACTTATTGGGTTCATCTGGTAATTTTTACCGCAAAACATAATTGTTCAGTAACTACTTTTAATTTTTTTTACCACACAATGTGTGGGTCAAAAACTAGTTTTAATATATAGTGAAATCGACCCAAAAATTAACCCCTTTTTGTGTGATGCCATTTGGGGAGGCTCATAAGAGCAATGATATAATTTGTGCATGTATAAATTTTATTTAGTAATAACAATTTATAAATATCGAAAATAAATATATCATTAAATGAATTTATCTTACAATATTGAAGAGAATTAATATTAAAATAGAACTAGTAGAGTGAGTTAATGGTGATCATTGATTTTGATAAGTTAAATGAAGAGATAAATCGTGAGAGTTAATCGTAATTATATATTTTAATAGGAGAATATGATTAAGAATATGATAAATATTTTGTTCTTATTCATTAAGAAGAGAGTGTTTTCACTTTTTATATATATAGTGTTACATTGAATATTTTTAAAACATTACTCATTTATGTCGTTATTAACACTCTTTCTATGTTTTATTTTATTTTATTTTTGAAAACATAAAGTTGTTAAAGAAAGCAAGAAAAGGGTGGGCGAAAAACAAGGACAAGAACTAAATGGTTAGGTCCTATGAAAATGAGAGACCTTTCTTGGGGGGGAAATTATGACTCCCACTTTAATAATCTCTGTGCATTATAAATTGACCACTTGAACACCTTTCTTATTCAGCAGGTGGAATTAATATTCTTATTTATGGTGTCGGTGAGTAAAACCGTACATCCATTTTTTTTTTTAATTTTATCGTATAAATGTAAGATTTTTTCTTAATTTTTTTTTTTTTTTTTATCTTCTCAAGATACGTATACGATTAATACTAAATATAAATTAACTAAGGTGGCGTTTGGTTAGTGTTTCCACTTTTCTGAACTCAACTGGAATGGGTTGGGTTGGGTTGAATTGGGTTATGTTGAGAATTCTGGGAACAGAATTACGTTTGGTAAGGACAATTTTTTTTTGTGCTGAGAACAGAATGGTTTGGTAACGATTTTATCCTTTAACTTTTTTTTTTTTTGATTTTTTTTTTTGTTTGGTGGCGGCCAGCCGACGGTGGCGGTGGCCGGACGGCCGCCGGCGGCGGGGGAGGTGGCCGGCGACGGTCGCCGGTGGCGCGGACGGTCGCCGGAGACGGCGGTCGGTCGCGCGGGCGGCGACGGCCGGCGATGGTCGCCGGACGGTGGCCGGCGGCAGTAGACGGTCGCCGGCGGCGGCAGATGGCGGCGGGTGGTGGTGGTCGGCCAGCAGATGAAGTCGGAAGTTGAGAACTTTAGGTTGAATTTTTTGGGCACAAAAAGAAACAACTTTTTTTTGTTTCTGATTTCTTTAGGATTTTGAGAATCAATTCCTATTTTTTGGGTTGGGTTGGGTTGAGTTTTATGTTTGCCAAACGCGTTCCCAAAAATCAAACCCAAAATTTTTGGGTTGGGTTGGGTTGGGAACACTAACCAAACGGGGCCTAAATCGCTTCGAAGATTGGGGTGTGAAAATTTTAAGGGATAATTTTTCTTTTCAAATATTTTATTCACTAATCTCAATCATTCATTCTTCCAAATTAATTTAAGTATTTAATAAAAATATATTGAAAAAAAATAATTTTGATTTATTAATAGAGCTAACAGTAGTGTGCCTAAAAATACTATTTTAAATCTACAAAATTGTGAAAACATAATAAAATCATTATAAATTATAGGGAAATTTTTTGAGAGATCCCAAAATTTCAAAAATTATTTTCTAGGTCCTATCTCATATGTAAAAAAATCATTGTTACAGAACTCCATAAAGTAGTGTTTTTATGGGATGGGACATTTGGGAGAATTTTCCTAAATTATAAAATCAAGTTGAAATTTGTATTATATAGCAAAAACTCTTATCGTTTTATAGTACATAGAGAATTTTCAGTCGAAGTCTGAATACAATAATTTGAGATAATCATAATAATACTTCCGGATAAATAATATCTGGTGTCGACGGAGAAATCAAACTGACAAAATCAAAATTGAAAGAAAAAAAAAAAGATATTTCGGTGGCAGGTCCCTTATTTTACTCTTAATTTAAAAAAATAAAATAAAATAAAAAAATAAAAAAAAAATCCTCTATCTAATTGCAACTTGTGTTTTAGTTCCGCGCATTAAAAAAGACGGAAGGTTCAATTCAAGCGTTTGCACTTTCGCAGTTATATGTATCTAACTTGTATGTAAAATATTTGTTTGATATAACAAATATTACAGAAGTACATGTAATTTAAAATTACGTGTAATTAATATTATAAAAGTACATGTAACTAATGTTATACAGATATATTAAACAAACACATCTAACTAATATTATACAGATATATGTAATATACATGTGATTTGTAACTATTTTTTGAAAATTACCGGTTATTCCCAAAATGCAAAACTATTTACCGGTTACTCTCATTGCCTTTTTCTTACACCAATTACTCTCGTCGACTCCTTTTTCTTGCATCGATTACTCCCATCACCGGTAAATCTTGCAACTAAAACTCCCGTTTCAAAAAACAGCGAGGGACAAGTTTACCGAAATGCCCTTCCGTGATTCGCGTCTTCCTTCCGAAGCGTTGATCAATTTGCATACACATCTTCGTCTTTGATTGATTTCCATATCCAAGTTGGACCCCTCCCACCACAAGATCGATCAAAGACTGCAAATCGATTGGCTAAATTAACGATGGAAATCGATCGAAGCAAAATGGATGCCTTCAAGTGCCGATCGATTTCCATATCCAAGCTGGACCTCTCCCACCGCAAGATCTTTGTTCAGACACCAACACCGAGGTACTTATGGATGCCTTCAAGCAGTATGGCGAGATGGTATCAAAGCTTGGATATGATATTTAACCGTGGATACATTAAACAAAAGAATAATTGATATTACATTCAACATTCACAAATGTTGAATGTAACATCCACGCATAATACGATCCATAAAAATATAAGAATAATTGATATTACATTCAACATTCACAGGTATTAAATGTAATATCGTAAAAAAATGATATTACATTCAATATCTACAGGTGTTGAATGTTATATTTAACATACACATGAGGGGTGTTTTGGTCAGAAAAAGATAAAATCATAAAAATAAAAAATAAAAAATAAAAAAAGAACAATTGATGTTACATTCAACACCTACAGGTGTTGAATGTTACATTCGACATCCACATGAGAGTTGTTTTGGTCAGAAAAAGACAAAAGGATTTATTGGTACAAAGAAAAGGTCATAGGCTTAATCGGTAATTTGGGAGTAAATTGTGCATGCCCCTTTAATTATTTGTAACTAATATTCACTATAATAGAAATTTACTCACCAAACTTTCTCTACCCTCCAGATGCAATGCGCGAGCACATGCAGGACTAATACGGAACTAAAAACTTGTTTAACGGACTAAATCTAAACTCGTGTTTAAATCAGACAAATAACAAATTACACCCGCTATTCGTAATAGCCATAAAGTTGTTGGTAATAGAAAAGGATGCCGTAAGCAGTCTCAGTTATGGTTAAAGCAAAGTAGAAAATTGCCGCCAATACAGAGATAAGAGTCCATGGATTGGCGAAGTATGTGTCTAATCTGTGGATGAGATTTGCCCGCCACCTGTGCCTCCTATGGTTGCAGTACTCGTTGATCTTCGTTTGGACCTCAAGTAGTCTGCCCCCGTGGAAATCTGTTTCCAATTCGTTTGGACCTCAAGTAGTCTGCCCCCGTTGAAATCTGTTTCCAATTCGTTCCCCATTGTGTTAATCAGATTCGCAGCTTCTTCGTCGCTTCCTTTAAAATTCCGAATGATTTTTTTCGTTCGCAGGAGGTTGATGTCCACAGCCTCGTCGATTAGGTTATCCATGAAGTAAATGTACGAGGACACGTACAGTGGCATAACCAAAAGTGTTTATTCTAAATTTCTTGGAATAGTAACATAAATATGGGAACAGAAAAAACTAAACAAACGTCTCCTAGACAAACAATAGCTTCTATAAAAGGCTCACCTGATTGCCAGCACCCACATGGCAACGCTCAAATGCTATCATGTTCAAAAACATGGATTCGGTGTAGTCATCTATAATAAATGTGGGTAGCGTTAAAACTCCCTTTTCGAATGATACGTCGATGAGGCATCGGTTTTTGGTTTGCTTGAATCTCTTGAATCTTATGCCGGCCTCGTTCATCTCTCTCACCGAAGGTATTAAGATATGGTCAGATTCGTCATCGTTTGGTACTGATTCGTCGTCGTTTGGTTCTGATTCGTCATCATTTGGTACTGATTCGTCATCTTTTGGTTCTGATTCCTTGATTGAGAACGAGCCTTTTTTAAACACATCCATTGGTTCTGATTCGTCATCTTTTGGTTCTGATTCCTTAATTGAGAACAAGCCTTTTTTAAACACATCCAGAACGTGCAAGCATTTGCCCATGTTTGGGGACGGAGGGTCGTCCATGCAAAATTCGAGGACTCTATTGATGACATCCTCGTTTTTCTGCATCAATGGAGTGATGTTGAATTCTGTAATTTGAAGCTAAATAAATGCGATGAAAACTTGTCATTTGAATGTTAAATAATACTCTGTAGTGAAGGTTGGAAGTATTTTGACCATATATTAAGCCTATAATTAGCATTTCCATATATGGATATACTGAGTTCACCCGGCTCCATATATCTGAGGAAAAAATCAGCTTTATAAATATGCTTGGTATGCAATCTAAACTTGTTTTTTGTCGATCTAAAAATGAGTACGTAACCAATACTTCTAAAAAATATTTAATACGGAATGAATTTTACCTCGTTTTCTTCTCCACGGATCTCATTGAGCTTATAAAGAACCTTCATCGGTAGCTGATTCTCGATCAACAACATATCACGCCTAATTGACGGAATTTTGTGAATCCGCCCGTGATACCCAAAAATCGGATCGTTCTTATCATAATCATTCAGAATATGTGCGAACCTGTGAATCTCCAGCATGAAACAACCGTCCATTATCATCAGCTTCAAGAATTTTTTGTTGTCCTTCCTCCAATCTTCATCAAGCGAATCGTAAGTATCTTTCAAATCTTCAACATCTTCCGAGAATGAGTCTACTATATATTTCAAATCCTTCGGCGATCTCCTCAAGAAATGCATTAGGGCCCTTTCTTTGTGCTCCTCCATGGGTTTTAGGTGTTCTTTGCCGTGGTGATAAGGGCCGAAGGAGACAACATGGGGAGTGTAGACTTTCGGGTTGTGCTCAGAAACGAAAGCAGGTACTTTGTATATGCAGGGTTTTGGTTTTGGTTCTGTGGTTATGGGGTTGAGTTGTTTGGTTATGGAAATAACCCAGTCCTCCATTTTTTCCCTTGGTCTTTGTTTTGTTGTGTTTTTGGGGCAGTGAAGGGAAGAGGAGAGGGAGGTTTATAAAGATAGGATCGAAAGAGTGAGTACAAAAAAAAGGTAGTTGCAAGGGAAATAAAAAAAAAAAAAAGGTTGTTGCTAACCATCTTGGGGGGCCCTACTATATGTTGTTAGGAATTTCCTCAGACTTCGGTTGTAATAAATAGTTTCACCTGTTTGGTCCTTCCTTCAATAGTTGGGAGATCTTTATTCGGCAAAGATACTCATTGTTTGGTAATAAATTTCTTCCTATCATAAATTTTGTTGAGTTGGATGATTCCCGGGTGAGGGGGGTTGGATGGGATGGGAATTGCTTATTTTTATATGATTTAAAATATTGATTTTTTTGAATTTTTTTTTTATAATATGCAAGGGTAATATAGTAAATTAATTAAGTGTATACTTTTTTCTTTCTTTACTAGAGATAAAACATTATATTTTTTTTTTTCTTTTATATCCCTCCAACTAAATGAGTGGATGGAAAAGGAAAAAAAAAATGAGATTGTGAAAGAAAAAATATTTTTTCCAGTGTTGTTTAGTCAGGAAAGAAAATGAAAGGAAGGAAAATAATTTACGTTAATGTAATTTACTATTTTACCTTTTTATATTATCAAAAAAATTAAAAATTCTATTATTAAGAGTATAATTGTAATTTTACTCATTCTCCCTCATTTTCCTTTATTATCTTCCTAAATTTGTGCGAAGAAAATTTGTTTGGAAAATTGTACATTTTCCTTCCTATTTTGTTTTTCCTCTAATTTCCATACAGAACAAACATTTTTTTTAAACATTTTCCATCCTACTTTCCTTTTCATTCTTTTCTATCCTTTTCTAAACAACCAAACGCACCCTAAAAAAAATTATTTTTCTTTCACAAACATAATTTTTTTTCTTTTCATATTTTTTTTTTTATTTTTTCTTTTCCTTTCTTTTGGTTGGGTAGAAAAAAGGATGGATGAGAAAATAAAAAGAAAAAGAGGTGAAAAATAAAAAATAAAAAATTGTGTTTGGTAAGGAAGAAAAATGGAATGTAAAAGAAAAAGGAATGGAAAAAAATGTAATTTTTCCTTCTCTTTTTTTCCTTCTCAAATTTAGGATGAAAATGAAAGAAAAATGGTCGATTTGAAGTGTGGGAAAAAAATATCAAAATTACAATTATATTTTTATCCTTTATATGTTATCTACCCATCCATTTATATATTTTTTGGATATTTTTTTAGATTTTATTTATTAGTAATTTACATATATTGTATTCAACTTAAATAATTATTAATATATTTATAATCCTATTTCCGTTAATTACTTTCTTATCAATTAGTGAATTTTTTATTTTTACATGCTTTGAAATAGTGATGGTAAATTTTTTATTTTGTTTTGTAATATGTGAGGGTAAAGAGTAAATTAATTAAGTGTACAATTTTTATTTTTTATTTTTACTAAAGATAAAATATTATATTTTATTTTATAATAGGTAAGGATCAAATAATAAATTAAACCAGTATCTATTTTTTTTAAGGATTTTTTTTTTTGCAGTCGACTAAAAAAAAGTGAATTTGCAGGATGATTATTATTTTATTTTTTAAAATTTATCCTAGCACTGTATGACTTATGATGAATGACGCTTTTATCTATATAATTGACGTAGATAAATATTAAAACCCTAGAAAGATAATATGGTTGTCGGATACCACAAAAAAAGTTAATAAACAAAATTGTGAAAACAATATATGACAGATGTTAATGATCCAACACTCACCCATCACTAACAAAATAAATTGACGTCGATAAATATTAAAACCCTAGAAAGATAATATGGTTTTCGGATACCAAAAAAAAATTAATAAACAAAATTGTGAAAACAATATATGATAGATGATAATGATCCAACACTAACAAAATAAATGAATAAAGTGACATGAAAAATGACAATCCTTGTTGTGTTACACGAGAGCCAAGTCAAAACAATTTAATGACTAATTCTTTACTGTATTGAAAAATAGAAATTTCACTGACCCTTAATTTGTCCCTTAGCTATAATTTTTGAAAAGGAGTTGTATAAATGGAACTATTAATCAAAAAGAGTTACCAAATGTTTGATAAATTTAGCAAAAGTAGATCTTGACAGGAAAAGTACGCAATGAGCGTTCGACAATTATTTGTGTAAAAATATTAAAAGACTATTAAATTAGTAAAATCGATATATTATTCTATATTAACAAGTATTAAAACTTAGTTGTATAAACTTAAAGTTATGATTAACAAAAAAAATTAGAATTGAAAATATCTTAATTATATATTAGAAACAAAAAAGTTTATAAAATTATAGTATAAAAAAAATTAAGTATATAAATGTTTCAAATATAAATATAATTTCATAAAATAAAAATAAGTGTAACGTTGTCATACGAAAGTTCATCAATTAATATATTTTGTTTTTTATCTTTTAAAAACACTCTTCTCTTGATTTTTAAAAGCATCCCCAAAAAAAGAAGAACCGGTGTGACTTTAAAAAAAAAAAGGGAACCAAACTAAGTTGGTATGGTTTTAATTGCCTATACGATGAGTAGTTAAAAAAATTCTAACTTCAATGAAGAACATGTAAATAATGAAGCTACCAATTCAAAATTCCAAAACTTGATTATAAAGCTACTAATAATGAAGCCGAGTACGAGGCATTGGTTACTGGTCTCCGATTGGAAAGAACTTGGGGCAACTGACCTCTCTGTATTCAATGATTCTCAATTGGTGGTCAACCAATTCAAGGGAGAAGATCAAGCCAAAGACAACACCATGATGAGGTATCTTGACAAACTAAGAGATCTCTGGGAAGAATGACCTACAATTGACATCGCCTAGATCCCAAGAGACAAAAATTGTCATGCCGATTCCGCGGCAAACTTAGCATCTATTGTGCCTTTGAACGACTCTCAATGAGTCCCGACAGAGGTCTTAGATATACCCATCATTCACGAATTTTAGTAATTTTAGTATAAATATTTATTAAAAAAAATTATTAATAGATTCATGTATAGTTTGGAAACCATTGCTCTTTCTAAGAATCTAAATTTTGCCTCACTCTTTTTTTCTCTTTTTTGTTTTAGTTATTTTTTCCCCCTAATTAATGGATAAATATAATATGATTAATTGTCCCGGGTGCACAATTTAAATTGCTTAAAAGATAACTAATGTAATTCAAAAAATATTTCTATTAAGAAAGAAAATAGATACAATACAAATTAATTGAACAATAATTTGTTGACTTGCAAAAATTGAAAAAATTAATCATAATTTACGATTATTTATTATTTATAGATATTAATAAAAGTTAATTTGTAGCAATATAATTTTACTTTTATGATTAGGTATGCAATTTTTAATAACATATTTGTTTTTGGTATTTATAAAATGCTATTACTCACTAAAATTTATGTTTTAGTGAGTAACAAAATGATACATAAGTCATTCATGTTTCAATATTGAAAATTTATTATAATTTTTTTTCCTAAGCTCGCCTAATCGTGTGTTTAAAATTAGTGTTAATTAATATTGAATAAATTATTAATTTAATTTTTTCAGTTTGACAATTAATTTTGATGAAAAACTTAACTGTGGTATACCAGTGAGGATTGATGCAATCGTTTGGATGTATGACTGCTTTTTTAATCCTCTATTTCGTTTATTGTTAACTTTCATGAAAATTGTTTTAGTCATTTCCAATTTTGTAAGGATCAATTATCTGGTTCTAAAAGGATTATCCATATCTCTTGTTGTTTTCATCTGTTGTTTTTCCGGTAGCTCCCTCTGTTGAATCCCACAGCATTTGTGTTACTTGAACCTGACCTTTATATAAAGCCTAGGGCAATCCTCATCTTACAAGGTGCCTTTCAAGAGGGAGTTAGACCCGCTAGATTTCTACATGGTTTCAGAGTTAGCACTCGCGTTCAATGCTAGGTGTATTGAATCCCATATCGATGTTGGGCTCACTATCTCTTTCTTCTTTAATCAAAACTTCTCGCTATCTCGATGAGCTATTGCCTTACGTTTACAAATTGTGTTCTGACTCACTCCATCTCTCTCCTTGGTTTAATTGGAGAGAGAAAGCAAAAAATATTATTCTTGTTCCTTGCATGTAACTATCAATGGCGGTGGACACTAGGAGGCATTTCAAATGTTTGTTGAAGGGGGTGATTGACATTGAAAGCTACATGCATGAGACAACTCCTCTGAAGTAGAAAAACTCAATGGAGACAATGAGAATTTGTATTTGCTCAAAACACGATCCGGTCCTTACCTTTTAGTATTGAAATTAGATCTACGTGAACACAACGGAATGAATTATTTTATATAAACACACCATAGAGATGAATTTAAGGCGAAATGTATGATTTACTTAACACAATTTTCCATTTCGACAACTCAAGGATATTGAACTCAGAATTTTATAGGTTGGGCGCACACATACCAAAAGTGCATGAAATTATTATATATTGATCTTGAAGGTTTAATATGTTTGTATATCACAATACGTGTCATTCGTTTGATCATATCATACCTATGTTGCGATTTCTCGTTTTGATCACAAAAATGTTCAAATGCTCAAAGTTGAATTATATGTGATCGTATGGTACATTGCATGTTTTGATCATGAAAACACTTCCAAAATCATGTATACATATTATAAAAGTGTTTAGCATGATAAACGATCACGAACCAAGGCCAAAAACCAAAAACAGATGAAAACGGCACTTGCGCTGAAATCTCAGTACAAGTAGTCGACTACGTTTAGCCTATGTGATTGACTACTTGTTGGAAGTAGGTTTTCTCTCTCCTGCTATGTTTTCGGGGTCTCGTTTTGTCGATATTAGCTTGTTCAAAATGTAATTTTAATGTTCCGATACTTTATTTAAGGTGTTTAACATCATAACAATCATTCAATTTGATCAAATCAACCTTGGATTGAACTAACTTGATCAAAATCATTTCAAGTGTTCAAGAATTCATTTAACAGATTTTTGGCATGAACTCAAAAATGATTTTACCCATCAATTCTTGTTCTTATTGACTAATTCATGTCATAACATGTTTATATGACGTGTCTACATAATATATATGTGATTGATTGATATGTATAACATTGTATCTATGTTTAATTGACATTTTGGCAAAATGTTTATGAAAATTCTATTTTTCACATGATAAAATTGTTGAAGTGTTGGAACTACTTGACAAATATGCTAAATGATCTAATAACTTGTAATGATATATTAGAATCATTATACATCATTATTATGATTGTATAAATTCATTATATCTTTCAAATGCATCTATTTGTCAAGATATATAGGTGGGAATACAAAGATATTGTATTAAAAGTATTATTTTGACTATATGGTAGGGTTGCTCATTTAATACAAACCCACACTTTATCTCTCATTGAATGCACACCAACCCTGATCCTCATTATCGCGATTATATTCAAATAATACAGAGCCTCTCTTGTACATTTATCATGATAGAAATTTTTCTGAGTTGTCCACCATCTTGTCTTCTACTTGGTTCACGGAATCATAACATACAACCACTCTCTTGATCAAATACAATGTGAGTACATTGTTTGAACACTGAAACATTATTGTATCTATATTAATTAATGAATCATGGGTTGTCACACCCTACCCTGGACACCCGTCACCTTGGGGCAGGCATGACGTCACCATAACATCCCCTGAACAACCAACCAACCAACCAGAAAATTCCACATATATACACCAACACATATACTGAAATACAACTATACAACGTTATCCCAACTATGACACATCCGCCCCAGAATATATATATAACCAAAAATAGTAACAACAAAATAAAAATGATAAACCTCCCATGGGTTCGCCTTAGATAGCCCACTTCCAAACAACACTACCACTGGACTCTACCTAGTGCCAGTAAGGGACCGACTCATAGCAGTTGCACCTGAAATCAAAATTTTTATCGGTGTATTGTCTTCATAATAAAAACATTTGTATGGATCAAGTATAATAATAATTTAAATACCATATTTCAATTAATAATACAACCATCACATTTTTCAAATAATAATACTGTATTCACATACTACACTGAAAAAAACTCCGTTTCCTGTTACCACAGAAATAAACTCATATATGTATAATACTCCAAGTAAGCAGTGAAAATCCAACAGAATACTATATCTAACCAAATAGTATAACGCAATCAAAATAATAGATACACCAATCCATTCAATCCAGTATAAAGTAATATATATATATATATATATATATATATATGCAAGTTTATTCAACCGGTTCACCGTATCCGACAAAACACTACACCACCCTCCGATTAGCCATAGAATCGTTTTAACCTCACGATCGGGAGTTGCAACGGTACCGTACGACCCGTAGGATTTGCCTTCCTAGCAGGTCATAACAACGCTCTGTCGGACTTTTCCTAGCAGATAATCAACACTCTGTAGGACTATGCCTAGTAGATAAACAACGCTCTGCAAGACTATGCCTAGCAGATAATCAATGCTCTGCCGGACTATGCCTAACAGATAATCCACATCCCTTTCGGGAAGAAATACTATGGCGTAATCGGATCCAACATCAATTTCCACCTCAACAATAAACGACTCGGTCTACAATCATTTTTTTACCTTTTTTAGAAACCAACTAGATTCAACAAATCATTTTTCCCAAACACCCAAAACAGTTTGATCCATATAAGTTGCAAATTCGTCCATTTTAAACAAACACAATTTTCCATAATATATACGAAAATACAATTTGTAATTTACATAGAAGACAATACACTTACCTGGTTATCCGCTTTGCAAAATTTTCACTGACTACACTCTATCGAGACCCCGGTGCCTGCGAACCTAATAGTGATAAAACCTAAATTAATAATCTATTTAAAATAATCTAATCATGCAATGCAGGCCCTAAGTTTCACAACTTTCCCGTCCCCACATTTTATTATGAAAAATTATCATTCGACTAAGTTTCGCTTCGTTAAAATTTACTGTATAAACTTTAGTAATACGAGCTGTCCCAAAATTTATTATTCCGATTACGAAATTTTGATACTAGTAGTTAAATTTAACAAACATAAAATTTAACAAGAAACGTTACCCGCTCCGAAACGGTTATCGATTTCTTTTTTTCTTAAAAAATTTAGTTTGTGTTCCAGTACTCACTGCCTCGGCGAAGGATCCACCGCCGCGGCGAACACACTTCTTCTTTTCTCTGATTTGCTTACTGACGCGTCACCACCTAGGCGAACACACTCTAGTTTCTTTCTACTTTGCGTTGATGCTCCATCGCCTAGGCGAACAACCGTCTTCTTCGTTCAGCTCTTGCTTTGATAAGAACAACCCCCTTCTCTCTCTCTTCTTCACTAACTCCGGCGGCTATTTCACCGCCCCTCACCAACGACCAAAACGCACCTACACAACAGCCCGTTCTACCAACAACACCCCACACAAGTATGATCAAACCACCCCACAACACAACACCTACACACCCACGAAACACAAAACACGACGATCACTTCTACCGGCAAACTTCCCTCTATCTTTACCCACTCTGGTAACTGAACACACACCACACACAGTAGCACACACCCACACACACTGTCAATAAAACTCCCACACACTTACACACAATAAATTATCAGAGAACACACACACACACATACACCTGCACGTCGGTTCAAAACAGAGGAACACAACCACCGTCAATCACCCACACCCATACATCGATGACGCGCAAAATGGTGACGAACTGAACAGAGCACACACGACCAACCGCACCCACGCACATGGAATTGTCCAAACAACCAGAAGAACACACCCACCACCACCGGTGATCACCACAGCTCCGAGACCATCTCTCTCTCTAGATTTCTGATTTTTCTCCTCCGTTTTCTCCTTATTTTTCGGCTTTGAGATCACGATTTTTATGGATCATTTAATTGCATGGGTTTTTGTGAATTAGTTTTTTGATTCCTTCACGCCACGTCACCCCTCTCCTATCCTCTCCTGTCTCCGGGTGAGCTCATGGCACACGCACGCACAGACATGCATATATATATATATATATATATAAATATTTTGTTATAATTACTTTTTTCCCCCCTAGTTTCTTTAACTCTTCATTTTAGTCCAATTCAACCTTTAAAATTTTCTTAAATTGCAATTTCACCCCTAAAAACTTAAGTTTTATAACTTAAATGACAATTTGAATCCCAAGTTTAAAATAAATGTTTCTAAATTTGCAATTTAACCCATAAACTTTTTAATTTGGATATGAATTAACACAATTTTTCCAATTGCTCTAAAATGCAACTAAAATGACGTACGTGCTGAAATCTGGGTCTTACATGGGTCTATTTCATTAATAGAAAATATTCTAGCATTTATCATGATAGAAAAGTGTTCTGGATTTTTTGAAAGTGTGTAGAAAAATTAGTGCTACAGAGCCAAAATGTCACGATCTTTCAAAGAAACAAAGTGCAATGGTCATATGAGCTCCTTGCTTCATTCTTGAGTCCTCCCAACACATTTCTAGCAATATAAAAGGAGGCCAATTTGCTGGAAGCAAAGATCGCCAATTGCTAATCTCACACAAGTGCTTCAAAGAGTTATATTACAAGCTTCCAAGCAAAAATTATGATGACCTTCATTTTTGTTTATTCATATTCATTTGAGTGATTATTGTATTTAGCTTCATACACATTTAGAGATTTTTAAGTTCTTTATCTTGAAAGTGTTAAAGCTCCATTTTGTAAGAAACGGTGAGATTATTTATTCTAATCTTGAGTAAGGGTTTTGCTCAAGAGAAGAGTTTTGTGAGTAGAACATATTCACTCTAGATTGAAAAGTCTTAATAATATAGTGTATTGAGTGATTTTTTTTATTTAATGAATATTTTCATGGGTACATTTCAGTCACATCCCATTTCATTTGAAAAAACCTAAAAAAATACCTCCTTTCATTTAGAAAAATATTTTTACTTCTCCTGTCATTTTAAAAAACCAATAATATAGTATCTAATCATATAAGAAAATCTAAAAGTGGAAGATCAAGCCTTCAAATGAATGAGTTCTCCAATACTATTTTCTTTTTTGCTCAAGATTTTGAGTATATTTAAATTATTAAGAGTATGTTAATTAGTTTTGTTATCATAATTCCACTAATTAATTTATTTTCATAATTCTACTAATTAAATTTAGTTTTTAAAATTGAATTTTATTGTTCATTGTCTCTTCTTCTTCCTTTTATAACATCCCAACTCATTCTTTGCATTCCATCAACTTGCATGTTCATTTGAAGTTGAAATTCCAACACAACTTAGAATTTGGAAAGACTTCATAACACTTTAGAACTTGAAAAAACTTCACAACAGCTCCTAAAATTTCCTCCGTTAATCTGTGGGATTTGTAATATTTCATGGTCATCAGACATTCTTCTCCTCCTCATTCACATGTTTTCTCTCTCCCTCTCTCTCCTCCTAAGTTTTGTCAACATAGTTGTGATTTCCATTTTTTATCCATCTAGTAAGGATTGAAAGAAAGAAAAAACTAAGGACATGATGGCAATGAAAGTTTTATTAGACACAATGGTAGTGATGAAGATGGACGGGACGAATATGTAAAAGGGGATTAGCGTGATATGCAAAGGTATTCATGGATTTTCTTCCAAATGATAAACCTCCAAAGCTCACTTCTATTTTTAATGCTAAATGTAAAGTTGATTTGGGGATCAAGATCTAGAAATGAATTTTCTTATTTTCTACGATACACATTTGAATTTTTCTTTCTCTCTTTTTGGTTTGTGTTTAGAAAGAATTACAATGGATTGATAATGACAAGTTTTGAGTAAAAAGTAGAAGAAAAACGAGATTTAGAACTATGATGTTTTATTATTTTTATATTTGTTTGGTATAAAGTAATTGAGATTTTGAATTTGATTTGCGCCAAAATTTTAATGATATATTTGAAATAGACAAATGTTTTGATCAAAAAAGAAGGAGCCATATTTAATGATCATTTACGATTTTGATGAATGTTTGAACTGATTTGTTTTCTTGTAAATCTTAGAGTTTTTTTTTTTTTAAATGTTTTTGATTTGTACCAAAAAAAAATTTCAGATTTGGAAAGTTTCAGATTGGGAACATAGTTTATGAATGGAAGAATTCATAAATCGAATCAATGTGAAACAAGTCTTTACACGGTGCACATTTTAAATTGCTTAAAAAATAACTTTGATTAAAAAAAATATCCCACCCCAAAAGAAAGTAAATATAATATAAATTAATTAAATTAGAATTTGTTGACTTGCAAAAATTAATAAAATGAATCCTAATTTATAAAAGAAAGTAGATACGATATAAATTAATTAAATTAGAATTCGTTGACTTGTAAAAATTGATAATATTGATGCTAAAGTTTGTTATTTTATAGTATATTAATAAAAATTAATTTGTAAAAATATTATTTCACTTTTGTGATTATTTATATAATTTTTAATAGTATAATTATTTTTTTTATTTATAAGATGACGGAATTACTTATTAAAATTTATGCATCGGCTCCCAGATATTGTTACTAAAGTAACCAAATGATACTTATGTGTTTCATACTTTAATATTAAAAATTTACTATAATTTTTTGAAAAAATTACTAAGTGAACCTAAATTAAGAATGTAATTACCAATTGATTCTAAGTGTTTAAGTTTGAACCAAACAATCGTGTTGTCCAAAAAAGTTCGAACTATCTAGTCCCAATTTTTTAATACGCGAAAATTGGTATGCCTAATTTGCCCATGCATGATTGAAATTTTCATATATAAGTTTCACACAAAATTTTTTTATTAAAATCAAAATAACTGTTATTGCACACATTTTTTTCACGATCTAATTATATATTTAGATTCGTCCGAATAAGATCTTCAAAAAGATATTATATTCACTATTTTTTTCATCAGTTTCAGATTCATACATTCATGTTACATTCAACATGGTACTTCTAGAATTTTTCAGTTTTCACATCCGTATTACAATTAACACAGTCTTATATATTATCAAAATACAGTTGAGTGTTACATTCAATATCCAAACCACTTTTATCATTTAGTCATATTACATTCAAGACATTAATATAATTTGTGCTATTATCAACATTATTTGATGTTATTTATATTACCTTGGATGTTATAATCATCACTCACAAGGCACACAAATTATAGTAATGTTATACATAATATTCATATTACAGTTAATGTTATGTATAATATTTGCGTGTATCTTAATCTAGAACTCAAAAAAAATTAATATCTCATTTTGAAGATTATGATTTATAGATTATTGTAGTGTAAAAAAATCATTGAACAACAATAACAATTGGGAGAAATTATATGTTTTGTTTTCAATTTCATTGGTAATTTGTTACCATATTTTGTTCAACATTGTTAGGGGTGACAACAAGTATGGAAGATGCAAATTCATTAATAAAGTTAAATCGCAAGATATGAAATGTAACTGCTCATTTAATAGGGGCAAATTTGTCCTCAAATTATCAGGAGGACTGATTAGTGCAAACTAAACTTCTTGGGTTCATTCGGTAATTTCTACCGCAAAACAAAATTGCTCAGTAACTACTTCTAATTTTTTTTACCACACAATGTGCGGGTCAAAAACTAGTTTTAATATATAGTGAAATCGACCCAAAATTAACCCCTTGTTGTCTCTCCTTCCACGAATTTTATGCGTGAAAAATGATGGCAACCCCTTTTTTTATTTTTGACGTCGCGCTACATCTCAAGTTTTCTCTTTTTACTAGTTTTAGACTTGTACATTGTGCAGGCGTAAAAAAAAAAAAAAATTCTTAATATTGAAATATGAAACATAAATATATTATTTGGTTATTTTGCTAGCAATGTTCGAGAGCGGATGTATAATTTTAGTGACAATTTATAAATACCAAATATAAATATGGTATTTTATAATAGACTCCAAGACCCATTACTTATTCATTCTTATTCTCATGTGACCATTTAAGTTTAGAAAAATGCCTAATTGGTATATGAAAATTGTTTGTTTGTACAATAACATTTACATCTCTCATTCATTATATTATTGTTGTTGACATTGTTGTTGTACAGCAACATTTGCATCTCTTTATTCATTATGTTACTATTAACATTATTGTTGGATAACAACATTTATATTCCCCCTATTTATTATGTTGTTGTTGATGTAGTGAGAGAATATGTATTTGAATTTATCATAAATAATAAATATATAAGCAGCGTTTTTTCAATATAAGCTTGCAAGTAGTGACCTATTTTAATAATAAAAATGAGAGTTTCTCTATTTTTTTTCATATAAATTTACTATAAAAAATTAGATAAAACAATATTTTTATAAATTAACTTTTACTAATATATTATGAAATAACAAACAAATAACCATAAATTAGGATTAATTTTATCAATTTTTGTAAGACAACAAATTCTAATTTAATTAATTTATATCGTATCTATTTATTTTTAAGTGGTGCCATTCATTATTTTTATTTGATATATGAAAAAAATTTAAAAAATATGTAAAAATTCACTAAAATGTCTTGAAAAATGCACTCTCTCTCTTTCCACTTTTCAATATTTTTTTTTTTCCCAAAAAAGATGTAAACATATACAAAAATAGGGTTAATAGCACTTTGCCCCTTTCCGTGGTTTGACCAATTTATATTTTTCTCCTATGTAGTTTGAAAATCACCACTTACCCCTCATGCGGTTAGGTTTTCAAACCACTTATTTTCTTGATATGGAGGGTAAATACACCTGAATCAAGACTACAGGGAGGTAAGTACTAATACAGGGGTAAGTGCAAATCAGCTAAACCACGGGTAAAGTGCTATTAACCCAACAAAAATATAACAGAAAAAATAATAAAAATAAAAATAAAAATCTGAATTGCTTCGAGAGAAGTCCAGAGAAGATTGTTTGAGTCTAATTATTTCCTGGCCAGTTGATCTGAAAGATTGGAGGAACTATGTGTTGCATCATCACAAATTTATCGGTTTCATAAATAATTTCTACCTTTTTTAAATCAAGGTTCTCTATCTATGCGGATTTTCTAAAGCATTCATTCTTCGCTACGGGATCATCATCGCTTGCGATTGAAGACAAATTAGGTAGTTGCAGAACAAACAGGTAAGATTTGTTGCTAAATGAATCGCCATTGTTGTATTCTCTGTTTGCGTTTTTTAGGTAGCACAGAATTGAAGAGTTGAAATTAGGGTTAGGGTTTCCAACATATTAGCTAGACGGTTTTCCATTTCTGAATCTGACTTTAGATGGAAGCGATTCATTGTGCATTCCAATATGGAGAGCGAAAAATCTGAAAGCAGTCATCACTGATTTTGGTGAAAAACATACATTTAAAAAAATAATAATAGAAAGGACTCATGAAGATTCCTGAGTTACAGCTTCAAATAGGATTTTATGATCTATTTCCCTTTGTAGAGTTTAAATATGAACAGATGTGAATCATAATTTTACATAGCTAGTTTATTTCTACGTAGCTTTCTGTTGAACACTAGCTCTCCTGTTTAGTGTCATGCTTAAGAATCTGTTGAACACTAGCTCTGTTGGAAAACAGAAAACGCTAGGTATGGTAACATCAATTTTCATCCTGATCCATTGGGATTTCTGCTGATTAGTGGAATATGAAATAATCATTGAAACTTTGCCTAATAAATATAATATTACTGCAATTGGATCCCTGGATTTACAGTTCCCAAACGTTGTCATTTCAGAACTCAAAACAAAATTTCTGAAAGTGCAATATGGCAAAATAGAAAATCCATCAGCCAAACAAGAACCTTAATTAGCAAGCACGGATACTTTCTTGAAGATCGCCGTACGCATATACACAGAGGGTATGACGGGATATGTATCAGGGTGTCTCATAGAATAAAAATAAATAAATTTTAAATTGGACATGTCATGGATACGCTTGGACACGTTAAGGGGATATGACGGAATCATGCTTAATATTTCAAAAAGTTAAAAAGTAACAAATTTAAATTAATTAAAGGGTACGCAATGTGAATTTTAAGAACATATTTCCTCAGCAGCTTTCGATTCATTCAATTCAAGCCAACATTCAAAGCCCTAATTTGGGACTTAACTGTTCTCTTCATTCTTCCCTCCATCGTCACCTTCATTGCAGCAACACAACATCATTCAGCCTTCATCCTTCGTCACAATCGTTGCTTCCTTCTTTGCTTCATGGACTCTTTTGCTGCCCTGCTACTTTGCAACTTTGTTCACTAGTGGCTCTCCTCACTCAGCATCAGGTATTTATGATGTGGTTGGTAGGATGATTGTTTTTGCATGTATAGAGGATTGGAGCTTGTTTTATCTTTCACATCAAGACCTTCACTATTGAAATTAGTGCGTCGTTATTTAGGTATACAAAGGGGAATATACCCAAAGAAATTAAGAAAATCAGTTAAACAAGGCTTATATAGTATTTCAAAATAGTTTTGCTTTGAATTATTTCATTGGTGCTTGAAAATTTGAATCACTTGAGCATTACAGCTATGAGATAGTGTTGTTGACTGATAGAATTGTTGGTGGTGGTCAGTTGAGGCAATTCTTAAATTTATAACAGTTAATTTTTTGTCATTTTTAATTTGTTTTCATTTTATTATTTGTTAAATTAAGGAACTCCCTAATTTAAGACTCTTAAATTATTTGTCAATTAATTAAATGTTAGTTTTTAGTTTCTAACATTTATTGTCTGTATTTGTTGGCCCAGTGATACTCAAGAGGTGGGGTGAATTGGGTAGTTATAAAAATTTAAGCAAAATTCTTATCTTTCAACACTTGAATTATCAAATAATTAATTTAATCCTAAATCAATTATTATTTTTATAATGCATCGGATAAGTGTTATTAATTCTAAGTGCACACCCAAACAACAGGAACATAAATAAAGTAATAATGCAGCACACAAGAATATATCCTGGTTTACCAAGCTATTCTTGACTAATCCAATCTTCCGAGCCCAACGGAGATTCGCACCCACTAAACCACTTGATTCCTTCAACAGGTAGGAATAAAACCTTTACACAATGATTCTTTTACAGACTCATAATCAACTTTTACAATTCCCTTTTTACAGGTTAAAGAAGAATCTTATCTTTTTTCAGGCTAACGACTAACCTAATTCTTTTCCCAGGCTAAGAATCAAACCTCACAAAAAACACTCCAAGTATCATTTTCACCGGCAAGGATGAAACCGTTACAAATCACACCAATTTAATTATAATCAAGAAGAATCAAGCCTAACTCTTTTCAAGAGAAAAGAGTAACCTAACATTTCTATACAATAGGTAAAGATTAAACATCAATCTCTTTACCGGAAGAGATCGAAACTCAAGCTACCTCTGATTAGATACTCCCAATAGTATCTAATCCGCACAAACTCACCAATTATAATAATTAATGAATTTCTTCCCACTCGGAGCTTTTACCACCTCAAATCAATTTAACTCGATTAATGTCTTGAATTTACTAATGATAGAATATTACGAGAGGAATACAAAATCTGATTATAATAAATATGGGTAGCAAAAAAATAAGCACGTAATCAGATTATTGCAAAAATCGTTTTAAAATAATTTTTATACTCTTTAAAGTTCAAAAACGATTTCACAAAGATTTTATATCCAAGTAAGCAATAATAATATAAAATCACAATTAAAAACAAAAGCTTGGAATATAACACTGAAATATTGATTATGAATCGCAAGATAACTTATATCAGTGACGCCAAAACACTTACGGCATGTTTGGTTGGACGGAATCGGAGGCGGAATGGAATCGCATTCCGCCCTTGATTGCTATTTCGTTGTTTGGTTCTCCAATTGAATCACTTTTGTGATTCCATTGGAATGAAAACCAAGAAAATGGGATTTCATTTTAAATGGGCTGGAATCAAGTCCAGCCCAATTGAATCAAAACTAAAATTACAAAAAAAAAAAAATCATCGTTGATCCCAGCCCAATCCAAAAATTTGAGAACAGAAACAGAAATTTGAGAACAGTAACAAAAATTAGAAAATAGAAATAGAACATTAAAGAACAAAAAATTGAGAACAGAAACTGAAAATTAAAGAACAAAAAATTTGAGAACAAAAATTGAGAATATAAAATTAAGAATAGAAATTGAAAATGGGACTTGGAGGTGAGTGAGCTCAAAGAGGCGTCTAACTTTACGGCCGGATCCAAGGAGTTTTCCTGTCTTAGGGTCCTGCACACGACAACCAGTAGAAGAAAAGTACAAGTCAAGTCCAAGATCACATAGTTGTCTAACAGATATAAGATTAAGCGTAAGATTATGAACCAAATATGTGTCAGGGAGAGACAAATGAGAGCTATCAACATGTTCAGTGTGGCTAACCAACATATTTGATCCATTGGCAGTGTGAATAGTAAGTGCATGCTCATCACGGGTTTTAGAGGAAAAGATAGAGGTATCAGAAGTCATGTGATTCCAATAGGCAGAATCAAAATACCATCGAGATGTATCTGGTGTAGCTGACATGGCTATATTGTTACCAATTTTATTTAGAGTCTCAGTAAGCACGGTACAGATACTACTCCAATCAGGTGAAGAGCTGGATGAAGTTGGTGTAGCATCAGTGGCTACAGTAGCAGCATTCCTTGGCTTAGAATAGAACCGATTACGAGAACCTCGAGAGCGATATGGATTCCCATTTGATTGATTCTCATATGGAAGTTTAGGACAGTCTTCAAGGTAGTAACCTGGTTCTCTGCAGACTTTACACAGACGAGAAGGGCATTTGAGCAATTCATGCCCTTGTGAATGACAATACCTGCAGTATAAGGGCTTTTGGGATGACTTGGCCTTTGCACTTGGTGTGGCAAGAGCAACTGGTGATGCAGGAGCGACTGGTGCTGCAAGGGCAATATCTGTATGAGATCATTGTAATGTGGCAAGACAAGTTTCCTCACTGAATAGATCAGAAAGGACGTTGTTTAGGGAAGGTATCGTGCCCCGGTGTAGGATTGAAGCTCGTACAGGCTCAAATTCCTCTCTTAAGCCTATCAGGAATTGCATAATGTATGTCTCAGTGCGGTACTTTCCATGAACATCAGCGTCGTTTGTGCATTCCCAGGTTGGCTCAATGAGAGCTAACTGATTCTACACGGCAGTCATTTGAGATAGAAAACTGTTGACAGATTACCCAGATTCTTGGCGCATGTTATGAAGAGTAGAAAGAAGACGATACCGATTTGAAAGATCTGCCCTGGTGTAGTGTTGTTGGAAAAGATCCCAAGCTTCTTTTGCTGTATGAAGAGTACCAAATTGAAGTTTGATCTCCGGGATAATGGTGGCATGGAACCATGTGAGAATCTGGTGATTTTTGTTATCCCAATCCTCTAGACGGTCAATATATTTGTTGGCATCTTCGTCATCTTTCTTCTTGGGTTCAGTAATATCTCCAGTCACGTAACGCCACAATTTTTGTCCACGGAGGAAACCAAACATTTCTTGAGCCCACACAACATAAGTAGATTCATCCACAAGAGTAGTGATAACTCAGGGTAAATCTAATTCAGCCATAGACGGAAAGAGGTAGGTGAACCGGTGTAGAAACCACATAAATATAAAAGGAAGTATATATTGTGATCCTCAAATCACAAAACGGAGCCTAGAAACAGAATCAGAACATCGAAAAACCCCAGAAACCGGTCCAACTTTACAAAAAACTGGTCCAACTTTACAAAAAACCGATCTAAAAACGCCTGAACCCGTCAAAGAGAAGTACCTTAGAAGAACCAGTGATGTGGCGCTGACGTGGTGGTCAACGGATGATGTGGCAGTCAACGTGGCGCTGACGTGGTGATAATTGGGTTGCTGACTGGATTAGGGCTGACGTGGCATAGCTGGGCTGAACAAGGCGCATGGATCTAACGCGAATAGGGAGCCGACACTTTGAGCGGCACATGAGAGCGCGTGCAATGGCAGAATTGAAATATTTTTGGGTAGTTCGAATCGTCTCGTCGAGATGGTTCTGATAGTATATTGTGAGATTGATTTGGAGTCCTGGTTGAGGCTGTAGATCCCAAAATCAGAGACAGCGAAAGGTGGTGGTACTACAGGCTGTTGACGGCGCGTGAGAGCGCGTGTGATCTCAGGTGGCGGTGATTTTGGTGGCGTTATGTTCGTCTCTGCAAGACGAAGATGGTGGTGTGATGGTTGTTGATACCGGAAAAAGAATTAAGCCTACAGTAGCGACGAAAGTCTCAGGAGAATAAGGGCAGTGGCGGCGGCGGAAGCTTTAAGGTTGCAGAAATTTTAGGGAGAATAGGTCCAAAAACGACTTGCTCTTGATACCATGTTAAGATAATTGAGAAGTGAGAGAAGATTCATGAATTGATATTATGAAAGGTGATACAACTATAATACAACGATATACACATATTTATAGAGGAAGAGAGGGCTAGGGTTTTGCCCTAATGAGCCACGTGGACTAAGCCCATATAATACATAAATACATTAACATAAATCAGACAAATAACAAATTACACCCGCTATTTGGGAGTAATTGCCATATTCAGTTGTTGTAATAGTCAAGGATGCTGTAAACAGTCTGAGTTATGGTTAAAGCAAAGAGGAAAATTGCCGCCAATACAGAGATAAGAGTCCATGGATTGGTGAAGTATGTGTCTAATCTGTGGATGAGATTTGCCCGCCACCTGTGCCTCCTATGGTTGCAGTACTCGTTGATCTTCGTTTGGACCTCAAGTAGTCTGCCCCCGTGGAAATCTGTTCCCACTTGCTTTGACATTGTGTTAATCATATTCGCAGCTTCTTCGTCGCTTCCTATGAAATTCTGAATGATTTTTTTCGTTCGCAGGAGGTTGATGTCCACAGCATCATCGATTAGGTTATCCATGAAGTAAATGTACGAGGACACCTGCGGTGGCATAACCAAGAGTGTTTATTCTAAATTTCTTGGAATAGGAACAGAAAAAACTAAACAAACGTCTCCAAGACAAACAATAGCTTCTATAAAAGGCTCACCTGATTGCCAGCACCCACATGGCAACGCTCAAATGCTATCATGTTCAAATACATGGATTCGGTGGTTTCATCTATAATAAATGTGGGTAGCGTTAAAACTCCCTTTTCGAATGATATGTCGATGAGGCATCGGTTTTTGGTTTGCTTGAATCTCTCGAATCTTATGCCGGCCTCGTTCATCTCTCTCACCGGAGGTATTACGCTATGGTCAGGTTCTGATTGTTGTTTTTGATCTGATTTCTTATTTTTCTCCTTGATTGAGAACAGCCTTTTCCTGAACGCATCCAGAACGTGCAAGCATTTGCCCATGTTTGAGAACAAGCTTCTCCTGAACGCTTCCAGAACGTTCAAGCATTTGCCCATGTTCAGCTCCTTCGTTGAAGGCTTTGTTAGTCTAGGGGGGCCAAATTCGTCATCTTTGATTGAAAACAGGCCTTTTTTAAACACATCCAGAACGTGCAAGCATTTGCCCATGTTGGAGAACGGAGGGTCTAAAATGCAAAATTTGAGGACTAGATTATTGATGAAATCCTCGTCTTTCTGCATCAATGGAGTGATGTAATTATTGTTTTCACCAAGTTGAATTTTGTAATTAATTTGAAGCTAAATAAATGCGATGAAAACATGTCATTTGAATTCTAAATAATGCTCCATATATCTGAGGAAAAATTCAGCTTTATAAATATGCAATCTAAACTTTTTTTTTTGTCATCTAAAAATGAGTATGTAACCAATACTTCTGAAAAATATTTAGTAAGGAATGAATTTTACCTCGTTTGCTTCTCCACAAATCTCATTGAGCTTATAAAGAACCGTCATCGGTAGCTGATTCTCGATCAACAACATATCACGCAAAATAAACGGAATTATTTGAATCCACCCGTGATTCCCAAAAATCTGATCGTTCTCATCATAATCATCAGGAATATGTCCCGACCTGTGAATCTCCAGCATGAAACAACCGTCCATTATCATCAGCTTCAAGAATTTTTCGTTGTCCTTCCTCCAATCTTCATCAAGCGAATCGTAAGCATCTTTCAAATCCTCAACATCTTCCGAGAATGAGTCTACTACATATTTCAAATCCTTTGGCGATCTCCTCAAGAAATGGATTAGGGCCCTTTCTTTGTGCTCCTCCATGGGTTTTAGGTGTTCTTTGCCGTGGTGATAAGGGCCCAAGGAGACAACCTGGGGAGTGTAGACTCTCGGGTTGTGCACAGAAACGAATGCAGGTACTTTGTATATGCAGGGTTTTGGTTTTGGTTTTGTGGTTATGGAGTTGAGTTGGTTGGTTATGGAATTAACCCACTTCTCCATTTTTTCCCCTGGTTTTTGTGGTCTTTGTTTTGTGGTGTTTTTGGGGCAGTGAAGGGAAGAGGGGAGGGAGGTTTATAAAGATAGGTGTTGAAATTGATGGGAAGAATAAATAAGAGAATAAATGTAATAAAGGATAATAGAGAAATATATTGAGAAGAAGCTAAATGGACTATCTTTATATATTGAAGGGAAGATCTTGACAATTGAGCTACCAACTTGGAAAGCATTAATGTTCTCTAACATCTCCCTTCAAACTCAAGCTGGCATATTGAATTTCACCTTGAGTTTAGAAAGTAGAATGTGAAAGAGTCCGGTGCCTTGGTGAAAAATAAAATGCAAATATGTCTTGTGAAAAGATACCACATTGGGACAGGAAGCGGCAAAGTGGCAAAGAATCTTGGACATTGATGTGGCACACAGAACCGCGAGTTTGAAAAAGTATGGGATAAAGATGCCGCGAACTTGGACAATCGCGTGACAAAAGGGTTGCTAACTGGAACAACCAACAGAGCTGCAAGTTTGAAAAAGTGTGGAATAAAGATGCCACGAACTTGGACAATAGCTAGACAAAAGGGTTGCTAACTTGGACAACCATGAGATAAATTGGCCACGACCTCGGACAAGTGCTGAACAAAGGGGCCGCAGTCTTGAAATACCGCCATGAGACAAAAGATGAAAGATCGCGAACTTGAAAAGCCGCGCAACAAAGAAATTACACTGACGGCATGGAAACCGAATAAAATGTGTAGATTGAAAAGGAACTACACACGGCATGGAGACCGAATAAAAGTGTAGATTTGATAGAAATTACACACGGCATGGAGACTGAATATAAGTGTAGATTGAAAAGTTGTGGGTTAGTGAACGAGTTTGAGAAACTATTGGGTAGTTTCTGTAATTTAGAAAATGAAAAGCCAGGAAAATTTTGAAAGGACGATCAAGAATCTCGCCAAAAACAAAACATGAAAGAGTAATTTCATACAAATGAGGGCCACAGAAGAAAAAGATTGGAAGAAATGGTCGGTGAACAAGCGTCAAAAAGGTTAGGAAGACTAATAGGAACCAGACAAACCACAATTATTGCGTGGATCTCAATGGAGGGCAAGGACAGAGAAGAGGAGAGAAGTTCCGATCACAGCTCCGGAGACCGGCACTGACGAACGACGGCCGATGGAGATCTCAATAGGGTTCTTGAAATGAGCAGCGGAAGTGAGAAAAAAAATGCAGACAGACAGAATTGGATCCAAATGTTTTTTAAGGGTTTGTTTGGGTCGAAGAGTTTTTCTTTGTTTATAGAGACATTGATGGCATTTGTTTAGGTGGCGTTTGGTAACCGTTTCTGTTTCCATTCCAACAGTGGAATGGGAATGAGAATGAGAATGGGAATAGGATGGGATGGGAATTTTGTTTTCTTCTTGGGAGTAGAATCGCGTTTGATAACGATAATTTTTTTTTTGTTTTGGGAAAAGAATTGTGTTTGATAATGATTTTATCCTAAAATCTTTTTTTTTTTTTTCCTGTTTTGGCCTGAAGGCGGTGGCACCGTCGCCGCCCGGCCGGCGGTGACTCCCGCTGGCGACTGCCAGACGGCGGTGACAGCTGGGCAGCGGTGGCGGGTGGGTGACAGTGGCCGGAAAATTTTCGGCCGGACAGTAGCCGACCGCGGCGAACGGCGGCGGACGGTGGTCGACCGGCGGATGAACAATGACCATGTGTTTTGGGAATGGAATGGAAATAATGAGAAACAATTTTTTTTTGTTTCTCATTTCTTAAGAAAAAAGTGGGCACAATTCTCAAATGGGAATGAAATGGAAATGGAAACAAAAATTACCAAACGCTATTCTCAAACAGAATTCCCAAAAATCTGGGAATAGGATGGGAATTTCTGGAATAGAAACGGTTACCAAACGGGGCCTTAATGTTTTTGTTGTGGGAGCACTGGGAACAGACACAGAATTATGTTCTTACTAAAAACTGAGAGCAGAACATAACTAATCTTTTTTGTTCTCTTATTTTTGTTTTTGTTTCTAGAAACTGGGAAAAGAATAGGTTGTGTTTGGATAAGGGATTTGACAAATTCAAGAGATTTGTGAAATGAAGGGATTTCAAAATCATGAATTTTAAAATCTCTTCATTTCACAAATCCCTTATTTAGATAATTGTTTGAATTGAAGTATTTGGATAATTTATTTATTTTTTGTTCTGTTTTTTATCCCACTTCTAAAGAGAAAAAAAACATGAAAACTAGAAACAAACGATGAAGAACAAATTCAAGAACAAATCCGTTCGTCGTCATCGTCATTCGCCGTTCGTCGTCGTTCGATTTCGAAAATGAAATCGAGATTTCGAAATCGATTTCGAACCCTATTTCGATTTCAATTTCGAAATCGATTTCGTTTTTGAATTCGAACCCTATTTTGATTTCGAGAATCACAGACGAAGATGGAGATGACGAACCTTAGATTGACGATGACGAAGGAGACGACCAAGAAGAAGACGACGGCGGCGGCGAGAGGCGAAGAAGACGACGGCGGCAGCGAGAGGTGAAGAAGACGACGACTAACAAAGGTGGGTTCAGCGATGGTCAGGAGTGAACACCCAAACAAGTGATTTGTTAAAAGAGAATTTTGAAATCCTCTAACCAAATGAAATCCTTGCTAACAGTCGATTTTAGAAAAAAAAAAAAAAAAAAAATTGATTTTGCCAAAAAAAAATGTTTCTAACCTTCTTGGGGGGCCCAATTGGAAAAAAATAAAATTCCAGATGAATCTTTGTTATTTTTTCATTACATTTATACAATAGGAATACGAGTATTTGTAAAGGTAAAAAATTATTGAAATTTTTATTATATTAACAATTTTATCTTTAACAATTTAAAAATAATTAAACAATTAAAAATTAAAATACATAAATTGTTGAAAAAAAATTTGTAAACTAACATTAATTGAATAAATTGTTTTACAAAAACAGATTAATAGATAATTTATTATATAACCAGTCCAAATTATCAGTGATCATATTTTGATCTGAATTGTGGCATCCTTTATGTAGAAGTCCAGTTAAGTGGCGAGTGTAAGTTTTGAATTTCATTACAGCCCGTTATGGGAGAGCCCAACGAGAAACCCTAATATAAATAACTAGGTCTCCTCCTAGATTGAGGGTTTCTTCCCATTGAGAGTCGCTACCGCGAAATCTAGATCATAAGAAGAAAAACCTAGGTGGTAATCTGCTGCGACAGAATCAATCTCCTGCGATGGCCTAAATAGGTATGTATTCGATTACCGTTCTTTATTGTTGTATCCTAATAATCATGTATGTTTTATATTATTATTCAATTCCGTTTTATTGTGATTATGAGATATAATCAACATAAATATCTCTTAAAAAAAAAAATTATATTTTACTCCCCTTTTTTACACCAACTTTCCTATTTTCCGTTTCTTTTTTTTTTTTTTTTTCCTTCTTTGTCGTCGCTCTCTCTTCTTCACCGATGATCATCACCGCCACGGCGAAATTCCTTCACCTTCAACCGCTCTACTTGCCCAACGTTGCTACTACTGTCGACAAATCTTGCCACCCTCCCACTCTCTCTTAGAAATCTGAATACAATGAAAAATCAAAAAATAGAAGAAGAAAAATGAGGAATTCACAGAATAATAAAGAAAAATTTCAACACGAACAAAAAATGCAAAAGCTTGGATGTGGTCACAAGAAAAAAAAAGAAAAGAAAAGAAGAAATCCCAGAACAAATTGGAAAGTGCTAGGTCTACGAATAGATTTATTGTCGCCTAGCTTAGATGGATTGGAAAGATATATGGGTTTTTGTTTGTATGTGATTAAAAATGATTTTTGTGGATTGATTAAGAGAGGTCGGTTTTACTTATACTTTCGGTGTTCAATATTTGTAAATTTTTCTAGGGTTAATAATACTACCTCACTGTAATTTGATTGATTTGCACTTTATTCTCCTGTGGTTTGAAAATCGTCACTTATTCTCCCTCTGATTAGATTTTCAAACCATTTACTACCTGATATAGAGGGATAAGTGCACTTAAATCAAGACCACAGAGAAAAGTGCTAACACAAGAGAGTAAGTACAAATCAGATAAACTACAGGGAATAAAATGCTATTAACCCATTTTTCTAATTGGGTCCCTCAAATTTTCAATTGGTCCTGGAAAAAAGAGTAACAAGCCGATGTAGTGGTCAAACCCAACTGTTAGTTAATTACATTATTGGCCTCTATTATATCACACATCACACTCATTACTTTTTTTTTTTTTTGTTTTGTTTGGTACATCAGAAAAACAACAAAAACAGCAAAACAAAGGCACCTCACATGAGGTGTGCCTCAAGGTCCATATCCTTAATTAACAAATCAATCATTCTCTCTGGGGGGCTTAAACATACTATTGAAGTCTATTTCCCTCTCCACTCTTATATTGGCCATATAATCTGCGCATTGGTTGTTATCTCTCGGAGTAACTTGGATGATATAATTCTTGTCCTTCATCAAATGTTTGCACTCATCAATCCAACGTTTGAATTGGTGATTTCCAGGGCAATCTTCCAAAAGGAGCTTGGCCATCTTTTTTGTATCAATTTCTATAATAACTTTTGGATAACCTCTATGAACAAGGGTCAATATTCCCTGATGCAGACATTTAGGGCTTATTTGATAACGACTTAATTTTTAAGTGCTGAAAATTTAAGTGCTAAAAATTAAGTGCTTAAATTTTAAGTGCTGAAAAATTAAGAAAGTTGTTTGATAAATTGTGCTGAAAATTTAAGTGCTGATTTTTTTTTTTTGTTTGTTTGATAAGTGCAAAATTTGAATTGCTGAAAATTGTTTAATTTACATAATTGCCCTTGAATCAAGATAATACAAAAAATAAAATAAAAATAAATAAATAAAAATAGAGAATAAAACAATAAAATAAAAACACCAATAATATACTAAGAAGTTCAAATAAATAAATTATCACAAGTCAACAATAACATAGAATTCAACAAAAACAAAAATTAAATTCGGGAATTAAACAATTCAATTGCAATTCTCTCTCTCAAGTTAATCATATATGCTTGATCTGCTTGCTTGCTTCCCCTTCTAGTATCAATTTCTGAAGTAATTATTTCATCATCAGATGATTCATTTACTTCATAACCTTCAGTAAATTGGTCAAAAAAATCATCAGTCACAATTGTTTTCCGAAGATAGTTATGAATAGCTACACAAGCAATAACAATATTTCTCTGCACTCCAAATGTATATGATGGCATCAACTTCAAGATTGGAAAACGCATTTTCAGAACCCCAAAAGCTCGTTCAATTACATTCCGTAATTTGGCATGAGCATGGTTGAAAAGTTCTTATTTCGTTCTAGGACCGTTACTCCTAAAGTCAGACAACCAATATCGTACATTACGATAGGGCGCCATAAATCCCCTTGTATGAGTATATGCAGCATCGCATAAATAATAGTTATCTGTATAATTAATATGTAGAAATATTATTCAATCGCATAACTCATAAATATACTAAATTGTATTATACAATTAAATTAATATGAAAAATAATGTAAAAAGAACTTACCTGGCAAAGGAAATGAAAAATTGTTCGCTGGATCATTCATAGTTTCTGACAACACTCTTGCGTCATGTGCAACACCTTCCCAACCAGCCCATAAAAATGTAAAAATCATATCGAAGTCACATATCGCAAGCACATTTTAATAACATTGTCCTCTCCCTCTTCCTCTAAATGGAACTTGCTTATCAGGAGAAATAACCGCATAAATAAGAGTTCTATCAAGTGCCCCTACAGCACCCTTTAAAAAGAATCGGTTAATTCAAACAAAACACCAAAATCAACTACTAAACAAACAATTTAGATATTTTACCTGAAATATTTGCCTAAGGCGTTGATGGTATTGATTTGAACTCTCATTGCTTGTTGTCGGGATGATCATTTCTTTAGAAAAATATATCATTGCATCCAATACTTCATGAAAAATTTTATGTATAGTTTGAGTTGAATGGTTGAATCTTCTCTTCACACAACGAATTCTTGAATTGTGACTTAAAATTAAGAGAAATATTACCATTTTCTCTTTAACGGAAATGTAACAACTATCTTTTAACCATCCTTTGTTTTCGAAGTAGGTACACAACCTTATGAATGGGTCAATCTTCATCCTCAACATTTCGAGACAATGAGAATCATTTCCGTTAACAATTTCTTCTACATATAATTTTCCACTAAGAGATGAATCGGTATCGGGTCTTCTTCTATTTCTCCTTATTTTTTTCATTAACAAAAGAATTGCAACTTTCTTTAAGACGATATTTGAATTCTTTACTTTCATTCTACAACAAAAATAAAATACTTTAATCACCGGCTAAAAATATTTCATTGAAATAAAAAGTCAAATATCACATATATATAAAATCTTAAAAAAAACAAATACATAATGAGTCACATATTAAAACCACTAAGCGAATACTCAAATACTTATAAATCCAAATACTACATTAACATAAAAATTCATAATTGAAGTTCATCAAAAGATAATTCAAAATCCGTTACACTCAAAGAAATCCTAATTTCTTCGCATTCATTTTTAGCCAATTGATTCTAACTTCTTCGAGTTTTCGAACTAATGTCATCTATTGCTCTCGATGTGATTGACTCTCACAAAAGATACTTAGCGCCGCAATATATAAAGGGTCATCCATTTGGAGCATTATCATACTATCCAAAACTCCATTACACTCCTCCATGGTAGGTCCATCCGATTTCTCTAAGCTTTGCAAAACAGCTTGTAGCTGTTTATCGATGTAATCACTTTTCATCTTCTTCTGACGCTTAGCTTTTGAAGATGAAGATACAGAATCACCCTCTAGGTCAATTTGTACGCGTCCGATAGATTGAGACGTTGATGAGTACTGGACATCATCGGAAGGTAATCCTATCCTAGAAGGACTCCATGATGCTTCCCCTGTCGCTGTTATACCATCAAACAACGCCTTCATTTCATCAGCATATTGCAGACCAACATATCGAAATTGTTTAGCTTCGGGATTGTCCTGTAAGGCATCATATTTTTCATTTATAAGTTATTATTTTATTATGTAATTTAAATATATATTTGATAAATAATATCGTACTTCGTGTTACCTTTAAGTATGCGTTCCATTGCTCGGCACTCCAATTCTTCGTGTTTGTCAATGGATCATCTCCATGACCGGTATTTTTCATTAATTTGGTCCATGTTTGATATTTTTTCTTCATATAGTCCCATTGATTTTTCATTTGCTTTTGGGTTAAGACAATATTTTTTTTCTCGGCAATCTTCTCTGCTATATTATTCCACGCTTCTTTCCTAAGAGTTCCACTAGATTTCTTGTTATGATTTGCCTCTTCAAGACATAAATCCAGAAAAAGTTTATATTGATCTGGATCTTTCCAATTAGCTCTAGCATCATTAGTCGACATACCTATATCGGTTTGATTGAAAAATTAAATACAAGTGTAAATTAAAAAACAGAGTAGCTTATTCGCACGCAATAATCAAATTATTATATGTTGATCGACTTGGAGGAATCTGTATTCAAATATATGTAAAATAATGGGCAGTTGAGAACAGAATCCTTAGTTAACATGATGACATACCCTACTTTTGTAATAAAGTATTGTTAAAGAAATCGACATTTTAATTAAGTTCTGTGTTAAGGTCAATATTGTCAATTATTCAATAGCTACCTGAAATTGAATTGAGAGTGAAAAACTACAATACAACAATGTATCTTGAAGGAAACAAATATGTTAACTCTTCATGACAACACGACACATAAGTATAGAGATACAAAAAATAGATAACAAAACATATATGAAAACACATGAAAAACACCTAATTTGGATAATTAAACAATCCCATTAAACTATTCATGATCAATATCCTCGTCTTTGTTGTTGGACAATGCAAGGTATTCTATGTATCACAGATCGGCTTTGTTATTTGCTTAGCTGTCTTTGGAGTTTTGTTTTTCTTTGAAGCATTTTTTTTTCACTTGATATGAATCTACTTATACACTCGGTAAACTTCATGTTTATAGGCATGGCAAACTTTGGATATGTTGTGTGTTTGGTTATTCAAAATTTATCTAAACCGTATTTCAGAATCATGAGGCTTAGCACATGGCCTCGTGTTTCATATAAATTTCTCTTTGCAAGAAACTCTGGCCCACATAAATTCTTTATCTCATCACCTTAATTGTCCTAGGGAGTGTAGTTGTACATCTTGTGATATCAACGATTGACCTATCAGGCATTGTAAAGAAAAAAGATTACCATGAATTTACAAGATATCAAATGAATGATCATTATTGTGTATTGGCTCATTAATTGAATGATCCAAAAGGAAAATGTTGCCCAACTTGTTCGAAAAAATTCCGAAAATAAAGAAAATAGCAAAATGTCCAATGCAATGTATGCAATAATTTGTTGTTTTGATTTTATTGTATTTTGGGTAGATTTTGTTTGTAATCAGTTTTGAGCAGCTATGTATCAATCTCACAAACGAGAAGCTACAACAGCACTGATTAAAATCAGGTAACCGAAAGAACACATTCTTAAAGGGAAACATTTTGTATTGTTTGGATGCTTACTTCAACTAATGGGAAGCACTTGTTAACAGCATGTGTTCACGATTGAGCAAGAAGAGTATACAAGAGAGAAAATCAACTGGAGCTACGTAGAATTCGTGGACAACCAGAGAACAGAGAGCCGACGAAACTTGATGAAGACTGTTTTTCAAAATCAATGTGTACTGGTTTGAAATCAAAATCAAAGAACAGAAATCTCATATATCAAGCAAAAATTTCAGATTTCGAAATAGAAAAACATATATATGAAGAAACCCTAAACCCTAAACTATAGATTTGAAGAACATACCTCGTCGCCGCCGCTGTCGCTCCTCTTCTAAGCTCGTCGCCGCTGCTGCCGCTCCTTTTCTAAGCTCTCCGCCGCCGCTCCTCTTCAAAGCTCGCCGGCGTCGCCTCTTTTCTCAGATCGCGCCGCTTCTCTGCACAGCGACAAAACGAAAACGATCGATCGAATGAAAGATGATCAGCAGAAGAGCCCTAGTTCCCTAAGGGCAAAACGGTCAATTCCACTTTTTTTTAATTTAAAAAATGCTGAGCGCATTCTGTAAAAAAAAATAAGCAAGGGGGGGTTTACTGAATTTTTAACTTAATATTTCACTTAATTTTTAAGCAACTTAATTAATTAAGTAATTTTTATTACATTTGTCAAACACACTTAATTCATTAAGCACTTAATTTAATCAATTTTAAGTACTTAATTTTTTTATCAAACAAGCCCTTAATCTCCGCTTCAAGGATATTACAATTTTGAAGGTGTCCATGAAACCCAAATTGCTATATTCCATGATCATCTCTGAGCAAACCTCCAAATCCACCTCTCCCGGAACTAGCTTTGGCACATCCGTCCGTATTTAGCTTGAAAAAACCTGTATGAGGGGGAATCCAATTAGAAATATAATCTTCATAATCATTATGGGAATATCTTTTAGGGCATAACGTTTTTAAAAGGTCTTTTTTCAATCTAATAATTTTTTGTAAAACACTGAAGTTGTCTCGGGAGGTTCCTTCAATAACTTCATTGTTTCTGTCCTTCCAGATTTCCCATGCGTTCACATTATCTTTTATCTACTCCTGCAAATTTTTTCTCCTAAAATCTTGAACCTGGTAGGAGTTTAAAAAAATTCTCCAAATTCTGTTAGCCTTATGACAAGTTCTCAGAGCATGATCCATAGACTCACTTGCTTCCTTACATCTTTGGCAAATATTTGTAATATCATTTGACCATTTGGCCACAAGCTCATTAGTTATCAGTCTGTTATGTCAGATCTGTCAAAGGAAAATTTTGAAGTTTTGGGGAATCTTAAGTTTTCAAATCCAACACCAAACTGGATTGGTACCCAAATCTTCTCCAATCTCAATCTCCTTATAAGCTTATTTAACTTTTAAACAAGAACAAACCAGAATTTTCAAATTGCCACATTACTGAATCTTCTTGAAAGAAAAGAGGATGGTCCATATTTAGAATTTTCATTTTCACCGAATCAGATATAAGGTGAAGAATGGGAAAGAGATACCAATTCCCAAAATCATCGATGATATCTGAAACTCTCAAATCGTCATAATTTGGGTTGTTGATCTTTCCTATCGGTCTTTTACCACACCACCAATTTATCCATAGGTTGATTTTAGCACAATTCCCAACTTTTCATTTCACCCTTTTAATTAAATGATCTTTGATATTAAGGATACCTTTCCACACATCATGCTCATTACTAACCTACACAAAAGTGTATACTTTTTTCTTTTACTTTTTCTGTCTTTACTTACTAAAGATAAAACATTATATATTTTTTCTTTTATATCCCTCCAACTAAATGAGAGGATGGAAAAGAAGAAAAAAAAAATGAGATTGTGAAGAAAAAAAAATTATTTTTCTCAATGTTGTTTAAGTTAGGAAAGAAAATGAAATGAGAAAAAATAATTCACGTTAATATAATTTATTATTTTACCCTCTTACATTACCAAAAAAATTAAAAATTATATTATTAAGAGTGTAATTGTAATTTTACTAATTCTCCCTCACTTTCTTTTATTTTCTTCCCAAATTTGTGTGAAAAAATTTGCTTCGAAAATTGTTCTTATTTTGTTTTTCCTTTCATTTCTATACATAACAAACATTTTTTTTAAACATTTTTCATCGTACTTTCCTTTTCATTTCTTTTCTATCCTTTTCTACACAACCAAACGCACCCTAAGGAAAATTATTTTTCTTTCACAATTTTTTTTATTATTTTTTTTTTTTTTTTTTGTTATCTTTTCCTTTCTTTTCGTTGGGTAGAAAAATGGATGGATGAGAAAATAAAAAAGAAAAATAGGTGAAAATTGAAAAAAAAAATTGTGTTTGGTAAGGAAGAAAAATAGAATGTAAAAGATAAAGGAATGGAAAAAAAATGTAATTTTTCCTTCTCTTTTTTTCTTTCTCAAATCTAATAGAAGAACTTAAAAGATGAAGTTTTGGCTTTAGAATTAACCTCATCAAAGGAAGAGACTTATTTTGTTCTCCTTCATCGTCCGTCATCATCCAGCAACATTAAATTAAAAGAAACAATACTAAATGTTTCATATATAATAGTCAAATGTTAAATATCTATTAATATAAATTTAATTTATTTTTTTAAACGGTCTAAAACTAGTAGACAAAAAAGTGAAGGACAAAAAAAGGACACAACACATATGATAATATAGAGAAGAGAGCAGGAAAGAGAGAGAGAGAGCGCAAAGAAGGAAGTACCCTATAACAAGCAAATCACATGGATAATTTGCTCTTAAGAAGATTTCTATACAATATTGAGTAGACCTTAGACCAAGGAATGCAAAAAAGAGATTTTTACTATATACATCTCAATCTTTATTTTATTTGTATTTTTTATAGTGTTTATAATAGTTAAAAAATAAAATTGAACACAAAAAATTAAAAATAAAACCGAAATACTAAATTAAAAAAAAAAAATTCACTTTTTTTTTCTTTTTTTTTTTTTTTTTGTTTTTATATGTATTTTCTGTTTTTCGTTTTTTAATTTTTTTTTCCTTTTACTTTTGTATATAGACACCATATCAAAAGAGGTGAATTAAAAAATTCAACCAAATTTAAATTTTTTTTCTTTCAAATTTGATGAATAAAAATAGATAAAAATGATAGAGATTAATAATTATCCTAACAATAATTCATTTATTTTTCAATATAAAATAAAAATTCAAAATAGATCCATCTCAAATAAATTATATTTTTATTTTAAAATTGTTATGAAATCTTACACAATACATTTTAGGACATAAAAATTAGATCAAATAAATGACCAAAACATGAAGGGAAAATTAGGCGCAGATCAATATCCATAAATTTCATTAATGAATATTCGGGTTAATAGCACTTTACCTTCTTGTGGTTTGGCCAATTTGCATTTTACTCCCTTGTAGTTTGAAAATCGTCACTTACTCCCATGTGATCAGATATTTGTTACACTTACCCCCTATATCAGGCGGGTAAGTAGCGATTTTTAAACCACATGGGAGTAAGTGCAAATCGATCAAACTATAGGGAGTAAAGTTTAATTAACCCTGAATATTATATAACTTTCAAAAGTATCAAAGAAAATCCAAAATCGATTAATTTAAAATATTTTTTGCATGTTTTCAAATTTAATGAATAAAATAGATAAAAACTGACAATTATTTTAAGAATAATTTATTTTTTTAAATATAAAATAAAAATTAGAAAGTGATTCTTAGGGGTTATATAGTTTTCAATTTTCAGTTTTTCTTTTTTTATTTATTGAAAACTGATGTCTAATTTTAAAAATAACTATTAATTTTTCCAACAAAAATAAATAGATTTATAATATAACAAACATTTTTTTTTTTTTTTCATTTTTTAAGTTTGGTTCATGTCATATAATTGAATTTAATTGTGATTAAAAATGAAGAAAAAATGATGCTATGAAATATATTTATAACCCAAACAAAAGCACCACATACACAAGCACAATACACAAATAAAAGTTTAAATTATCTCTTCAACTTTTAAAAATAAAAACGATATGTTGTTAATTATTCTAAGAATAATTGATTTATTTTTTAAAATATAAAATGAAAATTAAGAAGGGAATCTTAGTATATAGTTGTCAACTTTTTTTATTTTTTAACGTGGAACTTAAATTTGTCAAAATAAATAAGCATATATTTGAACACTAAATCAAAATAATTGAGGGATAGAAACACTTACTGGTATGGCATAAATTATTAAACTTTTTTATGTTTGTGTTCTGATTTCAATTTATTTTTTTGAATAAAATTTTATAGAAAATAAATAATTTCTCCAATACTAATTATTAAGAAAGATTTTACTATATATAAAAATCACAAGATAATTTGTTTTAATTTTTCAACAAAATCATGCAATACATACAAATACACAACATCAAAATTAACAACAACTTATTTCTTAAAAAAATGTTTAAAATAAGCAAAATTAAATATTAAATATCATTGGTTACAACATCATTTTCTAACACTTAACAATAATATTATTAAACCCAATAGTTGTAGATGTAGATGTATGAGTATTAATTTTTTAGGATTATTTTCTAATTTCATAATTATTTTAGAAAATAACATAATAGAGTATTAAAAAATAATTTATTTCTCTAATGCTAACTATTTAGAAAGAAGTACTATATATAAAAATCATAAGATAATTTGTTTCAAAAGATAATAAATTTTATTTTAACTAAATATGAATAAAATAATAAACAATTCAAAATTATACAAATTAAAATTTAGACAATTCAAAATTTTCGGATAAAGTTTGATTTCAAATAAATTATGTTTTGATTTTAAAATTGTAATAAAATCTAACAAAATACATTTTAGGTCATAAAAATAAGATCAAATAAATGACCAAAACATGAAGGAAAAAATTAGGCGCATACCAATATCCATAAATTTCATTAATTGAATATTATATAACATTCAAAAGCATAAAATCCAAAATCAATTAATTTAAATATTTATGTTTTGTTTGTTTTCAAATTTAATGAATAAAAATTGATAATTATTCTAAGAATATTTGATTTATTTTTTAAATATAAAATAAAAATTAGAAATTGATTCTTAGTATATAATTTTCAACTTTTTAGTTTTAGCATTTATTGAAAACGGAGGAATTAAAAATTATTCAACTAACTAAAGCAAAGATAGAAAAGACTAATTTTAAAAACAACCTATTAATTTTTTCAACAAAAAAAAAAATAATTGAAGTTTAATAGAAAAAAATTAAAGTTTGGTTCATGTCATATAATTGAATTCAATTGTGATTGAAAATGAAAAAAAAATTAATGCCATGAAATATATATCACTCATATAAAAGCACCACATCCAAAGGCACGAGTACACAAGTAAAAATTTAAATTATATCTTCATTCTTCAAAAATAAAAACAATATGTTGTTAATTATCCTAACAATAATTGTTTTATTTTTTAAATAATTATCTAATCATTTGCAGATTGCTCCAGAAGTATCAAGATCCCAACCCGAAAACGTTGATATCACCGACCATATCTCAAGATTACGAAAAAAAAGTTCAAACAAATCAATACCTGGTGGTGTCGAACAAACCGACAAAGGAAAATCAATTCAAAACTATTCCGACAATGAATATGAAGACCTTGACGACATCATCCAAGACTTCATCATCAATCCCAAAGCAAAAAAAAAAAATGTTTTATCTGATGACGATCTTCTCTGATGAACACACAATTTATTCACATCAACAACAAATCGAATAATATAATTTTTGTAACAATCTGGTTTCCCAAGTCCGCTATGCAATTTCTCCCATTAGAGAATTAACGCTAAAATCAAACGACCAATATTTTATTTAAAACATGAATCCGAGAAAATTTACAATTACGGCGATAATCATAATTATCGAATTTATAATTTATCGAATCGATTTTTACAACGGTGGATAATAAATTCGACTATTACAAATTAAAATCGAAGTTAAATTAAATAGAAATTCATATTTAATACTACTTAATTATTATGAATTCATATTAATTTAGTGCTTTTTTTTTTTTTTCATAATACTACTTAATTTGGATATTGGACTCACTTATTTAGCAAAGGGACCAAAACAAAATTCATGTCAAACTTTAGGAGTACAAAGCGTCAAAATGGACACTCAATTTTACTGCTCAACACTTCAATTCATATTTACAATTACTTCATTATCACCCATATTATTCCAGAGTTTCCAACGTACAGAGATTTGTCGCTAAATCTATGAATTATTTTCACCTCAAATTCCAATTCAGTGGGTCACCAAACGGCATCTACCATATATACACACACACATATAATACTTCATTTTATATAAATCTGACCAATTTGACAGCTACGGCGATAACTATAATTATTGGTTTATCGAATTAATTTTACAACGGTAAATACTAAATACAATTAATACAAATAGAAATACAAATAGAATTTTCGGCGCCGTTTCACTCTCACCGGCTCTGCAATCAAACTATGGGGTTGTGAGTCAACGCTCAGTAAAACTCCAACCCCTCTAATATATGCATTTAATTAATATAACAAATAAAACACTTTGGCATGATTCTCACATAATTTTCACATAATCAAAATTATTTTATGGAAATTAACAGCTATAATTTGACAACAAAAATAACATAAATTTCACTATAGAGAAATTAAATGCATATATTAAAAGAGTTAAAAATTCTACCTGAAATCCGAAACCAAAATCCAAAGTAGAATAATTTTCTCCCTTAAAAACTCTCGGCATCAGTTATAGTTTTTGTTATTATCATTATTCCCTTACCTGACACGTGTCAACTTCATAAAAACTTATATATACATTATGTATAATTGAGGTTAGTTTCCTGACACGTGTCAACTTCATAAAAACTTATATATACATTATGTATAATTGAGGTTAGTTTCCTTCCTTAGGAAGTAAACTAATCTCAGTTTTTAATTTATATATATATACTAGCGTATAACCCGTGTCTGAAAACACGGGCATAAAACATACATCATCTATTTGGACAATTATATCAATTTATTTTGTTATTCAACTTTAAATGTTGCATCAACTGAGACAATTACAGTTACAATAATACTTTAGGATAAACAATATTTATTGTGGATAGAGATCTATATTCGGGGAGAAGTACACTTAATCGATCAAATGATGTACACCTTGATAAGGCCACATATAGTTGACCGTGACTAAAAATCGGTATAGTCAAATCAACTCCAACAAATTTTATTAATTGTCCTTGTGATTTATTTATCGTCATAGCATACGCCAAACGAATTGGAAACTGACGTCTTGTCATTTGAAAAGGAAATTCAGAAGACGATGGCGTCAACGATATTCTCGGAATGAACGCCAAATTTCCTGCTTTATCCCCTGTCAATATTCGAACTTCTATTACACGTAAAGAACACCTGACAACCATTAATCGTGTGCCATTACAAAATCCATCACTTGGTGCGATATTTCTCAATAACATAATTGGACATCCAATTTTCAAATCTAACTTAAACGGAAGTAATCCTAGAGGATCTAAGGAATTCAAGTACTCATTAGGATAACGATTTGTAATTTGACGATCAACTCTATTATCTTCAGACATTTTATCTGCGGCCAGATATGTGATCGTTTCTCCGGGAAAAATATTTAAAGCAGCTGAATTAATAGCACTAACATCGTCATTTCTTGTAGAAAGGATGGAACGTTCAATTAGAAATGTAGGGGTAGCAACGCTGGGTGTACCTAAATGTGGATAAACTGAAGATATTAGTTCAACCACATTACAACACTTGTGTATGGTTGATGGCAGTTGTACGATTTCATGCGGATCACTGCCAACCTATTTAAAGAAAAAACAAATGTAAATGAATAATTTAGTATCAAAGCATATATAAGTAATCTATTGCAAATGAAAGAATGCTAAAATATGTTTAAATGAAATATTACCTGAAGTAAATATCTCGAAAACTCTACATTTTCAATGTTGCTACTATTTAGGCGCATGTTTAAATTCAAAGTTAAGACATGTATATCATTCCAAAGGTATGAACGTCTCAACGATGCTGCCACAATTTGTTAACGGACACCTTTAGGTATGACAGGTAGAATTCGCCGAAAGTCTCCTCCAAGAACGACCGTGATACCCCCGAATGGATTTGGATTACTGCAAATATCTCGTAGCGTGCGATCCACAGACTCAACACAGTACTTATGTTGCATCGGAACTTCATCCCAAATAATTAACTTTGTCTCTCTAAACAATTCGGCATGCAACGATTGTTTACTGAAATAACAAATTGAATTATCAAGAATATCTAGAGGGATGCAAAATGTGGAATGTGCAGTTCGACCTCCTTTAAGTAGTAGAGATGCAATACCGGACGATGCCACAGTAATGACAATATGTCCGAGGTTACGACATTTTGTTGCTATGGTATTATATAGAAACGTCTTTCCTGTACCAGCACCACCATTCAAAAAGAACATTTTTCCTAGATTTTCAAACACTAATGAAGTGATTGCTTCATATGCAACACGTTGGCCTTCATTGAGACGATCAATGTTACACTGCACATTCTCTTGTTGCGCTTCACTTTGCATTTGACGATGTTCCCATATCAATCTATTTTCAACTACCATATTCCAATTTTGGACATGTTGTGGAATCGGAGGAAAGTCTGTTAAGTTCTTGCCCGATTCTTGAAGTAGTTCATTCAAAAGATATAGACCATAGTCTTTAATCTGTGTCTCGCTTAAGATGGGTATCGAAAACAACATGCGAAATTTGTGCGGGAAATCATCATATATATGCATCCAAAATTGATCCCACAATTCACATGGATTTACAGGAGAACATTGTGTGAGAATGATACAAAATAATCTTCTCAGTTGATATCCAGTACTCATAATAGACGCCTCTTGAAGACATTGTATCCATTCACCATCATCTTCCAACAGCCCATTTGCTACACATGCAGCTTTGAATGTTGCATGTTCAACATTGTTAACAATGCGTAGACACCTAAATGATTGCGGCCCTTTGACTACGTCCAATAGTAGACACAAATAAAATCGTTCGCCCGAATTGGGAGGCGCAAAATACATCCTGCCGATGGCAAATCCCCTCTGTCGTGGCTTCCAACATTTTTCAGTTTTATTCCAAACAAAATGCTGGAGAAACTCTTGATAAGTATACACACGTGCAGAAACATGTGCATCACAATATGCAAAAAATTATGTCAGAGTCAACTTCTGTGATTGAGCTCGAGAAATGATAGACTCTATTGTTTCAGTAGGATTGAAGACAACCTGATGCATTCCTTGCAAATAAAGTGTCAATCGAACAACTGTTGGATTCTCATCGTGCAAAGGAAAACTCAACAATCGCCAGGCCGCCTCAGACGGTCTAATGTATCTTGCATCAAGATATTGCTTGATCTCATCCATCATTCCCAAAATTAATGTCGTCATATCACCTCCTTTATATATATATTTGTGGATATATTTGACACACCTAATTCCAGCGCATACTTCAACATTAATATGACAGTCGAACATCTTGAAAAGGTATGGATTGTATGGGACGACGTCTCTATTATCAACTTGTTACCCCTTTACTGTATAAACTTTACCATCATCATGACGACGGTAAATGGGATATCCGTCTTGATCCATCGTCGTATACTCCGTGAAATCTCATGGATATCTCTTAGTGCATTTGCCGTTCTCCATACACGGGGCTTGACAATTTCGAGCACCACATGGTCCGTGGACCATGCATTTTTTTACAGTCTCGAAAAGTTCTGGATCTTCATTTGGATCTGGAAATTCAGCACAAACTATTCTGTCTACTTGGTCGCACGTTCGAATTTTGTCTACATCATCAAGAAATATAAGTAAGTGCATGTGCGGCAGACCATGTTTCTAGTACTCAATTGTAAAAACATGGGCAACTTTTTTTCCAAATACTCAAGTGCTTTCAATCTCTTTCATTAGAGCATTTCTTTTTAACTCGAAAACACGGGCAATTAAGTCTGGACGGTCAGTTGGTGTCTGATGTGGCAATAAAGCTTCAGTGATTTCTGTCCAACTTGGATTCGCAGTCATGGTAAGAAACACGTCAGGGTGATGGTGGTATCGCGTTATAGCCATTGAATCTTGAAATATTTCAAACATATGTCTTGGATTACCAATAAAAGATGATGACAAAATCATTCGTTGACCTATTTGATTAGGTTTCATCCCATCTAATGCTACATCAGTAAGACTTTGATAAAGTTCACTACGAAGGTTTGGTTGATGTTGCCTAAAGTAATTCAACCTATTTTACTCAATCGCAGCCCAAGCATCTACCAAGAACTCTTGAACTAATTTTCCTCCCCTTAGAATTGTCGAATACTCTGTTGGCCTTTCAAACATACAGTAGCTGTAAAATTGCATTTGAGTTAGTCGAGCGCTTGTGTGTCGACCGTGAATCACATCCCATTGTCTAAATTCAGGCTCCCATCCAAGCTCACCAAAAGGGAACAACAAAACGTAATGCAATGGTAGATAAGCTGGATGACATTCATTGATTTGCATTAGTCCATTACTCCCTTTTAAATGTAGAACAACATCTCTCATCACACTGGTCTCAGTTCTATCCCCTGGTAATATGACGGCCACCCCATTCGTTGTCGGCATATTATATCTCCGACGATCGTTAGAGGCAGTATAGTGAAGAAAAGCAGGCAACGTTTGTTGTTCCAAATCCAATTGGTTTAAAATTGCAAAAGCTTGACGAAATTTATCTACAAATACATTATGTTGCAACAATGTATCTTGAATAGTTTGCAAAACATCTGATCTCAAATGAGGATTTCTACGACTTCTCAAGCTAAAAGCGAAATCAGGATCGTAGATGTACAATTGAGAATAAATGGGATCTTGTCTCGGTTCTAGGATTAATGTTCCTGTCCGATGACGCAACTCTCCATGTATAGTAAATGTTGTTGGGCCTCTTCCGGAAAGTAGTCTTGTATCCAATTTAGCACCAAGGCTTGTAAAAGCGTTACTTGCATTGTACTCTCTTGAATAACGTCGAAATGATTTCGATATGTCATCATTACCATCATATAGCGCTTTAATTTGGGGAGGAGGTGTGAGAAGTAGTGGAAGCCTAACCTTTCCTTGTAAACAACATGTACCAAAAAGAGGACGTCATTCGGATGATTTTGTTAATCTCTCATCCATCTAGTGTAACGCAGAACAATGAGGACACATGACATTTATTCTACCAAGAGAGTGTCGATTTGAACTTGCATAAACATCACGGTCGGCAGATGGATTGTTCACCTCGTCCATATCTTGATAATTGTAAAACTCCTCATTGGTTGTATTTGGCGGCCTACATTTAATGAATAACAAAGTTATTATATAGATCTTAATACCATATATGTGAATGACGTATTTAATTAAATGAATAAGATAAAAAATAAACTCACCATATACTCCTAGAAGATAGAATTGGATCTTCAACTGCTACGACCGGGCTTTCATTTAAGTTTGGGTAAACAAAAGGTTCCGGGTTACCGCATGGAGAAAGGCATGCATCGTCAATTATACTAAGAGAATGAAGAATCAAATTTGTATCCATCCCAGCGTTAATAGATAAATTTCCTACACGATCAGTATCGTGATTATCGGCAAAATGTTGACAGGTTGAAGTTGACCTATAGCTGGCAAGTATTAAATTTTATACATCTAGTGCTTTTAAACATTAATACTTAAAAACGTAAATAATGAATTAGTATAATACCTTATATCAGACAATACAACTAGTTCCTCAATTTCGAGCACTGAGTATTCATTCGAAGTCACGGCATCAAACGTTTCCGTAAGATTGCGTGGAGAAGGCAAATTTGGTTCAACAATAGAATTCATTTCATACTCCATGGATGATGGAGTAGTGCGATCCATAAGGAGATCCACAATTTCAGGAGTACATGGACTCGTAATCACTGATGGCCCACATGATTGTAAAATCATTCTTCGTTGTAGTGGAGGCTGAGATGATTCTTCCAGTAGTGAACGATCCCTTTCTAAATATTGAATATTTCGAAAATTTCGCTGATCGGATCTCTCTCGTTCTCTACATGCTCGCTGAGCTATAACACGTTTTGATATGACATTATTGTTAGGTACTATATATTCAGAAGGTAATGTCAGATTGGTCTCGAAAGTGGAATCCATTTCATATTCCATTACCGGCTCAGTAACTTGATCACTGAGAATTATAGGGGCATATCGACTTGGGCTTGTCGATGACATAGAGACTTGTGTAACCATTCTTCGTTTTAGCGTGGGCTCTAATAATTCTTCCAAAAACGGTTGACCTCCTTCCAAGCATTCGCGATTATCTTTATTAAAGCGATCACTCCTCTCTCGATCAACTCTTTCCCGTTCTCTTCGTTCTCATTGAGCCAGAGATCTTCTTGACATAATGCTTGGGCTAAATGTTCTTGAAATATCACTTGAGCGAGATGTTCCACCTTCTTGACATTCTAGAATCGGACGACTAAGCCTCTCTCATTCCCTTCGCATTCGTTGGGCTAGAGCAGCTTTTGATATGACATTATCATTGAATACCTAGTGGTAACATATGTTTGATTCTTCAATTTTGTAGATTGAAGAAATGAAAACGGAAAGTGGAGGAGTGTGTGACAAAGTATGAACTAAAATAGGTACTACATAAAACCATAAATAGAATATAATACGCTAGAGTATAAATAAGAATACGATCAACTCAATATCACGCAAAACGCAAGAGTATAAATACAAAATCAAATTAGATAAACAACTATACATTTAAAATGATAACTAATTATAATGATAAGTTATCTGATTGAATGTACTGTAATGTCAATGAAGTTTTGTCTCTCATTCTCGTTTTACTTATTTGATTCATGCTCTTTAGTGGCTCTCTTTTCAATTTGATCATATGGATGAAACGTTATTATTAATGATCATAGGAATAATCTATAAAATCAAATCATTTTTTGTTGTTGCTGATAGAGATCAAGTTAACATGTTAGCATTATCCATTATTTAAGTAAAACGAAATAGTCGTTTGAAGATAATTATTTGCTAATTTCATTTTTTATTATGGTTGTATTCTCCATTTGGTTTATGATTTATTTATAAACAATGTGTATATTTCTTAGATATATTTCTATTACAATAGATATTTTGATTCTTATTATATCATTGTTTCGTTTATTATTTGTGTTTTATAGTTTATCTCAGATCTCTAATGTATTGTAAGATTAATTTATATTTTATAGATTGAACATGTGATTATGTTTGGATGATAAAACAGTGATAATTAAAATTTAAAAATAATTGACTCGAATTAATCTTAGTAATTACATACATACCACGTTACCATTGACGTTCTCCTTCCCGACGTCCGCACTATTTGAAGTAAAACACACTTTCTCTTTTCCTCTACTATTTGAAGTTGAATTTTCTTTCAATTTGTCATCATTCCCCTTCTGTTTTTCCATAGCTAAATATTTTTCCTTGAAAAATATAAAACGAATATATTTCTTAGAAAACAATACATCACATTTGCATGGCAAAGATACAAAAGTAAAATATTCAATGCGAATTATAAAGATACTAAATTAAAATAAAAATATTTTAATTTAAAAATTAATTGAATAATTGGCATATTACTTAAAGATTGTACACAAGCAAAAGATCAACAAAGTATAAATATATAACATTAATTCCATTGCATTAAGATAATATAAATTTAAATACAACAAAATAAAGAAATCAACTCACATGTCTATAATTTAAAAATAACAACATAAATGACAACATAAAAAATAACAATCGTATTATTCTAGAAATCTTAATGACATAACGTAAAAATTAAAAATTATCTATTATTCAAATAAAACTAAACGAAAGTCGAAACATCTTCAACCACCGAAGAGAACAAACAACTTGACGTGGTAACCCTACAAAAAATAAAAAAACAAAAAAAAAACAAAAAAAAATATATATATATTAGATATAAAATTTAAAAAACATATATTTTGTATACAAAATAGGTTAAAAATTATTTATACCTTAAAACCGTCGGTTTAGGGTATAATTTCATTGCTCTGGCTGCCCATTTGTAGTTGAACCTCGTAATCTTCCAACGCCTTTTAAGCATATTTGATCATTTTTTATATTCTCTAACAACTCTCCTAATACTCTCAAATCTAGAAATTCTTTTTTTAAGGCTCTATAAACTCTAGTTCTAGGTCATGATGAAAGTAGGGTGCGCACTATTGCATACACCAAGACTGCAATGTTTGGTTGAAACCTTCTACGTCTTAGGTTGTCGTACTAACGCTCTTTTCTAAGTATATATGCTCTCTGACACTCTTGTTTTCATTCATTTTTCCTCTTTCGAATTCTCTCCACAATGGATGCACATCCCGCTCAGCCCCCTCTAAAAATTGCACAAATTCAAATGCAGTAAGAGGTTGATGATTCTCAAATATGTTCTCTTTCGCAACAGTCCAATTTGATGGCAAACCATCAGCAATTTGGTTCATTATATCTCTCTCACTAATTTTATACTTATAATTCTGCAAACGCCTAGCACTTAAAATCTTATTCATTCCATATTCTCGCACGGGACAATTTTGTAAATAAGGCTTGTAACAGTAGAAATGTTTTTCCTTACGCAACTCTAACCTAGCACTCGTTCTCAATACAATAGCGGACCGTATCATATTGCCTGAGATTTAAGGACAATAATCGTAACATAAGTAAATTATAATAAAAATATGAATTAAAATATATCAAATGTAGGTTTTGATATTGATATTATATACACATACATGTATACACAAAATATAAACATTTCTAATTTATCATTTTTAAAACACAAACCAAAAACATTTCTAATTTCCGTTGGCCCAAACATAAATATAAAAATAAACATAATGATAAGGAAAGATCTCAAGATGAATAGGAATAGGAATAGGAATAGAAACAGTAACAAAAAATTAAGAATTGTTAAACAGAAACAGGATATGGATGAGTCCCAATTACTAATCCAAGCCTAGAACTTTGAAACTTGCATAAACAAAGTCGAGTCAGGTCGGACACTATTTGGGAACAAAAAAATAGAAATAGAAACAGAAACACTTATTTTGGGAACAAAAAAACAGAAACAAAAACACTTACCAAACGCCACCTTTAGAAACTTTTATAAGATTGCATCTAATTAAACCTCTAATTTCAAAGGATAGCGTTCGGTAAACAGAAACGGGAACAAAAAAGAAACAGAGACTGGAACAGAACAGAAACGGGAACAGAACAGAAACAAAGATGGGAACAGAACATAAACCGGTAACAAAAACGCATTTAGCGCCAATGCCAATGCGTTTGTGTATTAACCATAGTTCACATTTGGCGTTCAACATAAACAGAAGCATAAACGTAAACAGAAACAGAAATCTGGGAACCAAATGCTAACTTGGAACAGAAACAATAAACAAAAATACAAAACAGCAACGCCAAATCTGAACATGATTTGAACTAACCTTGCGAGGAACGATCGTCTGAAGAAGTGTTTTTTCCCTAGCCTCTCTTATAATCTGAAACCATAAGATTAGAGAAACGATCTGAACCAAAATTCAAGCAAAAACGATTGAATTAGAAAATAAATTGCTAGATTCCACATACACGTAACAATCGCCAGTAATTCGAACTACATTTCAAACACAAATACACAAATCCACATAATATCCCATCAAATTAAAAGAATCAAAATGAGAACAGAAAATCAGTTAAATGAACAATGGGAACAGAAAATCAAGAACAAAACTAAACAGTAACAAAAAACAGAATCTAAAACACAAAATAATCCACATTTCAATAAGAATGCATCTAATTAAACCTCTAATTTCAAAGGGTGGCGTTTGGTAAACAGAAATGGGAATAGAACAGAAACAGATACGAGAACAGAACAGAAACAGAAACGGGAACAAAACACAAACAGAGACGGGAACAGGAACAAAACTGAAACAGGAACGTAAACAAAAACAGAGACGGGAACAGAACAAAAACAGGAACAGAACACGAACAGAACATAAACAAAATAGGAACAGAAACATGAGAACAAAACAGGAACAGAAACAGGAACAGGAAAGCAAACAGAACCGAAAACGAAAATAGGAAAATCAATGATTCATCCGCAAACATACAATCGGCAGAAGCAAACAACAACAACAACAAAAAAAAAAATCGGGAACAGAACATAAACAGGAATGGAAATAGAAATAGAAACGGAAATAGGTACATGTATATTTCTCTAAAAAATAATTCAGGAGATAGTTTTAGGAGATGGCGGGTGGAATGACAAACATTTATTTTTCTTCAAATTCTTAAGAAATTTAAAAAATAGTCTCAAATTACTTTTAAAAATTTTGGGAACAGAAACATATTTACCAATCGCGTGTCAGGACATTAATCTTAAAATTTAGGTAGCGGAAAAATGAATCAGGGAACAAAAACTAAACGGAGAAATTAAATGCATATATTAAAAGAGTTAAAAATTCTACCTGAAATCCGAAACCAAAATCCAAAGTAGAATAATTTTCTCCCTTAAAAACTCTCGGCATCAGTTATAGTTTTTGTTATTATCATTATTCCCCTACCTAACACGTGTCAACTTCATAAAAACTTATATATACATTATGTATAATTGAGGTTAGTTTCCTTCCTTAGGAAGTAAACTAATCTCAGTTTTTAATATATATATATATATATATATATATTTATTTATTTACACAATAATCTCTTTAAAATAAAAATATATATATATATTAATTATATCTCAAAACTTTTAAAAATATATTTTAAATAACATAATAATCCCAAACTTTTAAAAATCAACTTAAAATTAACATTCAATCTCCAAAAATTATTGAATATTATTTATACCAGAAATTTATAAAACAATCTAAAAAATATTAAACTCATATAAAATAATATATTTTTAAAATACAAATCTACCTTATCATATTAGGCGGTGGAATTGATCACAAAAAAAAAAAAAAAAAGGAAACTAATCTCAGTTTTTAATTTATACATATATTTATTTATTTACACAATAATCCCTTTAAAATAAAATAAAAAAATATTAATTATATTCCAAAATTTTTAAAAGTATATTTTAAATAACAAAATAGTCCCAAACTTTTAAAAATCAACTTAAAATTAACATTCAATCTCCAAAAATTAACAAATATTATTTATACCAGAAATTTACAAAACAGTCTCAAAAATATTAAACTCATATAAAATAATATTTTTAAAAATACAAATTCTCGGGGTATTACAATTTTTGTGTTTCCTCATAATCATATATATCTTCTTAGCTATATAATAAATTTTCTTCAAAACTGTTTTGAAATTTTATCATTTATAAATAAACTAGCGTATGACCCGTGCCTGAAGGCACGGGTGTAAAAAAAAATGAACTTAATTTAATATTATTTCTTTAATTAAATTTTTATAAATTTAATATTTCAAGTATTGTTACTTAAATTTATTATCAATATATTATTTCTATAATTCTCGATTTCAATAAATTTAATGTCCATATATTATAATTTCATTTATTTTTATTATGAGAAATTATAAAAATATTTTAATAGTAATCATTGTTACTGAACGCGATTTTATTCTCACAATACTCTTGAAGACAAAATTCTCATCCTATTTTATAACAAAATTTTCAAATAAAAGACTTGTCAAAAGGACAATTATACCACAACACAATTTGGGGAAAAATTAAAAACATTCAAGCTCATAACAAATACTTCTATATTTCTTGTTATAAATAAGCAAAATACAACCAAATCTTTCTAACTTTACAATTTTTTTTAGTTGTGTTTGTACAATCTTTGGTTCAAGTCTAATTCAGTCAGCAATGAGAGACATTATTCACTAATTCACCATTTAAAAAAAATATAAAAATTGCTTTAATTTAAGCTAATTTGTCTATTGGTTTTTTTTCAATTTCAATAATTTTCGCTAAGACAGTTTTAGTCTCATCAAAACAACGATGCACAACCTCAACTCGAAGAGAAATTCTGTCATTTACAACTCAAATACTCCAAAAAAAAAAACATGCAAGAAAAACAAGATAAACTACATATATGCAATGGAAATTCGAGTAGGGTTTGTAAAAGTCACATGTTTTACCAAATCTTGATGCCCAATCTGCAAAAATATTACAATATAATTCAAAATAAACACTTGGAATCGTGAAGGAACAAACAATTAAAAACAATTAATTCTCAGATTTTCGATTTTTTAGGTTTAATCGATAGGAACACAATATAAAAACTTACCTATTGTTCAGATATCTCAGTTTGTTTGTTCAAGATTTTTTCGCTCAATCGCGGCCCATGTCGGTGCTTCTTCATTGATTGATCTCCTGAAACTCCCGAATCCATTTCCTCTGCCACCATTTGGTATTTTCTATCACACACACACACACACAAATGAAATCAGAAATAATGTACCTCATACTCATAGATGGATGGATCTGAGAGACGGCGATGGAGATGGAGATGGAGATGGAGATGGAGACGGCAACGGAGCGGTTATCATCAGGCTGTAGTGAACAACAAAGAAGTGAAAAACAAAACAATTAGAAGTGAACAACGAAGAAGAGTATGAGAAGAATAAGGGAGACTTACCTTCGACAGATGCGATGGTAATGGCGAGGCATTGGATAGTGGCGCGATGACGTGTGAGGCATGGCAGCAATGGATGGGGAGGCGTCGAGAGCGATGTGGGGCGGGGAAAGGAGAGAGATTGAAGCGAGTGAGACAATAAAGAGAGAGAGAGAGAGAGAGTTTATCGATTACGACTGATGAGAGAGGAAGTGAGAATAATAAGGAAATAATTAGAGTGAGAAAGAAAGAAAAGAATGAAATAATTAAAGGTGGAGAAAATTTAGGAATTAGTTATAATATAATAAATTAAAAAGTGACTAAATTTTTTAATTAATTTTCGTGTCTCTATTTAGGGAATTAAGGCCATGAGATGGAGAATTAAGAGTTAGAGAGAGAAAAGAAATAATATACTTTTTTTTTTGTCATTATATATATCCTTATAAGTCAAAATGTCCATATATATATATATATATAACTTTATTTCTTTTTTGACAAAACTAATTTCCTTTTATGTCCTTAATTAATGTATTCTTACAAGCCAAAACATCCATATATATATGTATAACTTTTTTTTTTTTTTTGACAAACCTAATTTCCTTTTATGTCCTTAATTAATGTTGTCTAAATATCCTAGTCAGCATTTGTTTGTCCCAATCAACATTTTGTTTATCCTAGTCATATTTTATTTGTCCTCGTCATAAGTTTGTCCTAGTCAACCAAAAATCCGTCCTGTTTTATATAATAGATACTACATTCATTATTTCTTTTTTCTTCACATAATAATTTTATGACTTTTGTTATTTATTTTTACAGCAAAATCATGCAATAAATACAAATACACAACATCAAAATTAACGACAAATCATTTCTTAAAAAAAATTACAATAACAAGATATCAATATTAAACACCATCGGCTAAAATATCATTTTCTAAAACTCTTATAATATTAATTTTAAAAAAACTAAAGCTCTCATAATATTAATTTTAAAAAAATATAACGCCAAAAAATATTTTCAACACTCCAAATTAAACATACTTCACTCACAAAAATAAAAATAAAAAATCAAACCTACTACTAACCAGACTAACTAATACAAAAAAAAAAAAAAAAAACTGAAATATAACAAATACTAAATTGATTTAAAATATTTAAATAAAAAAAATCCATGAAATTATTTTTAAACCCGCGCTTAGCGAGGGCATAAACCTAGTTTGTGATGAAAATGGAAGAAAAATAGTTGATTTGAAGTGTGGGAAAAAATATCAAAATTACAATTATAACTTTATCCTTTATATGTTATCTACCCATCCATTTATATATTTTTTGAATATTTTTTTTATTTTATTTATTAGTAATTTACATATATTGTATTCAACTTGAATGATGATTACTATAACTATAATCTATCTAGGCTCGGTGTATGATTTTTTTAGATTAGTTTCTAAGTCCGTGTAGATCGCTTGCGGTCAATTGTAGTTAGACATCTCGTCAATGTCCTCGAAATAGCGCACTAACCACTTGGGTACCTGTTGACTGGTGGTTGCAAAGAAGCATGTCGAGAGCAGATGCAAGCAAAGGAGTTTTACCCGATCCTGCACATCTTCTTCACTTGTTTTTGTTATTTGTTTTTCGATCAACATTTTTAGGAATGTTACACGGAATTCTTGGGGTTGATATGTTAGCTTGCTGAGGAAAACAAAGTCGGCTCGTGTGTATCGATTTTGCACAACAGGCTCGTCCCCCCAAAACAACCCAAATATCATTTGGATATCAAGTGGTGTAAACATTTTTATCTCCAAATCTGAATAATCCTCGACACGGATTGTAGCTCAAAATTATCCTCTCAATTAAACTGTCATTCTTTTGCACGTTTTTCATAAAAAATTTATTGCCATAAAATGTCTCAAAGATTACAGCAATACGAAAATTGTATGCTGTGAGATTGAGACCTAACCTTAGTTTTTGGTTTAATGTTCCGCAAATATAAAAGATTACAACGGTGCTTTTTCCTTTGTGTGTGAAGGGCGTCTCAACCCCCCCTAATTGGCAGTCCCAAAAAAGTGGCCGAGGTCACGGCCCTAATTGGGGCACAGAGTCTATGTCCGAGCGGTCGGCCTTTCCCCGGTTAGGTTAGTATTGTAGCTAACTCATTGTGGCTAAAGAATTCCTCGTGCATAACACATGCTCGAGACACGTGACTAAAGATTAAGTCGCGTCTGATTTCCTCTCCATTAGTTGTTAATGATTTTAGCGAAAAATAGGTTACACTCAGCACTTATCCTTCCAAACACCAAACTTTCTAATGATAATATTATCATTGTTTCACCATTTTACTGAACTAAGATGTTTTTTCTAACATTTTTTTTTAAATGATTTATCTTTTAAATGAGATGAGAGTTTAAATCATTATTAAAAAAATAGTAGAGAAAAATATTTTAGGTTAAAAGAGATCCTCGATTCAAATTTGACCAATTGAAATATCTAAAAATGTTTTTTTTTATTTTTTTTAATTTTTATTTCTTCAATTGAATTCGAAGTGGAATTTATCCTCATTCGAAGACCACATGTTGAGAAAAAATCATTTTTCATCCAAAATTACTAACATTTTCAATTTTACAAGATTAAAATAAATGGGAAAAAGACTTTTTTGGTCCCTAAAAGATGGTCATAGTGTCCAATTGGCCCCTAAGATTTGAAACTCAACACATTTGATCTCAACATTTGAAAATCGTTTCAATTTGGCCCTTGAAGAGGAATCTGTGAAGTCAATCATTTTTCTTAATAATCCCGGTATTATTGCCGCTGATCTTGGACACATAGGAGGATCAACCCACCAGAAATAGCCACAACCTCTAACCTACAAAATGAAATTAAAATTTTGTTTTTTAAATATTTCATAAAAATTGGTATGAAAAAAAATAAAACGTACCTGGTTGTAATTTCCACAAGAATAAAATCTCCTTCCTGGATTATGTGTAGTCCAAGACGTTGCCATTTTCGCTTTTCTCCCACAATTACAAATGTGTTTACCCTCCATTTTTTTTTTTTTTGGACAGAATAAAAAAGAAAAAAAAAATTGGGTTTCACAAGATAGAACAAGAGAGATGGGTAGAGGGCTAATTTATAGGCACATGAAATGAAGAAAATCGGGGGAAAACTAAACAGGTATGGACATATATGAAGGGAATCAGTTGGGGGCACTTAAATGATCGAAATGCCCTTGAAGTAACGTTGACCGTTACTTTGACTTCACAGATTCCTCTTCAAGGGCCAAATTGAAACGATTTTTAAATGTTGAGATCAAATGTGTTGAGTTTCAAATCTTAGGGGCCAATTGGACACTATGACCATCTTTCAAGGACCAAAAAGGTCTTTTTCCCAAAATAAATATATAACTTAAGGGATCAAATATGTAAGTTATAAACTTCAAGGCCCACATAGACACCTACCCCATACTTTAGGGGTCCAATTGTAATTTTCTAGCAAAGGTTTTTTTTGTATCAGGCCCAATTCATCTTCATTTTGTAAATGGGCCGACCCAAAACATAGACCGGCTAGCCCAAATCATAAGTGGGCCTTATATATCGCAAGCCCTTCGGCCCAAAACATAGACGGGCCAGCCCAAATCTAAATGGGCCTTAAATATTGCAAGCCCGTTTGGATTGTATTAATCTGGACCGTCGATCTAGATGACTTTTTGAAATATCTACTTTGACTCTATAAATATCTGATATTAGGGTCCGAGCGAAAACAGCGTAAACTTACTCCAAAGGGTTTTTGTAAAAAGAAGAGTAAAGGGGCACATCTTAGTACTTGGAGAGACGATAAAATCATTTCTCCGATTTCTAGGGTTTTCCATTTCCTTTCTCCATCGCTCGCTCTCTCTCTCTCCTTGCAGCGACAAATCCAGCGTAAATCATGAGGTATGAACTTTCTCTCTCTGTTCTTCGTACCGTTTGATACGGAGTACTCAGTTGTTTGATTTATTGATTTGTTTGATAGCGAAGTCATGATTTGTTTTGTCTAATTTGTTGTTTTGTTGTTGAAAATCTGATGTTGTTTTGGATTCATATAGACCGAACGATTGATACGGAGTACTCAGTTGTTTGATTTAGTGATTTGTTTGATAGCGAAGTCATGATTTGTTTGTCTAATTTGTTGTTGAAAATCTGATATTGTTTTGGATTCATATAGACCGAATGATTTTGCTATTAGAATCTACACGAGAGGAGCGTGTAGATAGATATTTTGTGGCTATCTGATATTTGTGGAGCGCAATACATTGAAGATATGTTGTTTTAGCGGATCTGAGTATCGGTGTTCTTTATGGATTGCGATTTGAAGTTAGCTGTGTGTTGTTTGTTGTTCTCATGGCTGGATGAGTTTTTGCTTGAGAGGTTAGCATTGGGAAATATAGGCCGTCTTGTTTGGGGAGGTGTATTAATTAGCGTTTCCTTCTTTCTTTCTCTTCTTTTGGTAACTGGATTGCTGTAGGCAAGGTTGTAGGTTTTAGGGTTTATCGGTGAAGAGGTGGAAAAAACTACAGTATTAGTCTCTCAACTATAAAAATGTTTGGAGAGATCTAGTCATAGGGATCTGGAATTTATGAGACCAAGGATAACATCAGTGAAATTTGTTATGTACTTACAAACTTTTGATGAATCACAAACAAAATGACTGATGTAAAACCTTGAACCGAACTCTTGGTGACAGGAAGTGAGGATCAGTTTTCTATTTTGAATTTTCCATGGTATTTCATTGATCATCCCAATTGAAATTGTCAAATCTGATTTGTGCTTTAGCTAACAGAGTTTCTTAACTCAGTTGTTTTACATGCATCTTCCCCTTGTGCTTCTTTCCTTCCTTCCTTTCTGTTATTGAGGCTGTTCATAATATGTGTATTTGCCATTGTTTTGGAATTTTCTTTTTTGCATTGTTACAGGTTATTCTTTTCTCTGTGTAATTAAATGTTTCTTGAATTTCTTTCAACTCTGCAGCCGACATCCTGAAGTTAAGTGGGCTCAGAGGCCAGACAAGGTATATCTAACCGTGCTATTGGCAGATTCAAAAGATGCAAAGGTTAACCTTGATCCTGAAGGTATTTTTACATTTTCTGCTAATGCTGGATCGGGGGACAACTGCTACGAGTTAAAGATTGAACTCTTTGATAAGATCAATGTTGAGGTAATGTTTCTATGTCCTGTTATCTTTCTTAATTTTTTATTGTTTTTGCATCTAGCCATCTAACATGTTGTATAGTGTTATTCGTGTATTGATTTGTTTCTCTCTCGGTACAATCATTAAGTTTGTTCTCCCTGGATTTTGTTGTCTGTTTGGATTAAGAAACAGGAAGAAGAGCAGGGGGAATTTGTCAAGATAGAATTGAGAAACAGAGATGCAAATTGAAATTAATTTTATCCTACCCTTTGAATATGGGAAGAGAGTTTGTAAGAAGAAACAAGGAGACAGATAAATCTTTAAGTTAATTTATCCCCTTGTTATTTTTTGGAAGCACGCAAACAAAATCAGGGGTATTTTTTAGTTATCATGTCTCCCTGCTCCCTGTTAGTGATTTAACTGGGTCATTTTACCAGACTGAATAGGAAACATTGCTTTTATATAGTTTGCACAAAATAACATTGGTCATGCTTCCCATTTTGTGCAATCATTGCTTCTTTATAGTTACAAATTGGTGGCACGCGTTATTGGAGGAGGGGATAAACATTGATTGGGATTTGTGAAAATTGACCTAGACATACTACGGAATAAATGTGCAAAAAGATGGAGGAAAAAGATGTGGGAGTTCATTGTAGAAACTATCAGAAGAAATTAATTGGCTCTTTATTTTTCGATTTGTTTCATTTTTTACAGGAAAGCAAAATAAATGTAGGTGTGAGAAGTATTGTTTGTATTTTAGAGAAAGCAGAGGAGAAGTGGTGGAATAAACTAATCCGTGGAGATGGCAAGACTCCACATTATGTGAAAGTAGATTGGGACAAGTGGGTCGATGAAGATGAGGAAGCAGGTATTTGACCGTCAATAGTTCTCTTTGAATTTCGTTGCTTATTTTTTTAATTGAACTTAACTTCTTAAATTTGATTGCCGTTGCTCTGTGATCAGCTCCGGCGGACTTTGATAGTGGAGGAATGGATTTCTCGGTAAGTTTGTGTTAACCTATGGCCTACTTATTTATTTGGTTTCTTGGGAGCTTGTGAGATGATGCTTTTTTTTTTTTTATTGCAGAAATTTGGTGACATGGGAGGCATGGGGGGACTGGGCGGCATGGGAGGCATGGGAGGACTGGGCGGCATGGGAGGCATGGGGGGATTGGAAGGCTTGGGAGGCATGGGGGGACTGGGCGGCATGGGAGGTTTGGGAGGCATGGAAGGAATGGGTGATGATGGCGATGGATTTGATGACAGTGATGATGAAGGTAAGAAATCAGAAGTGTATGTTTCTCTTAGCCCAGGGCAAATATATTTATTAAGGCTGAAAATTTTAGGGTTTTAATCGAGGGGAAAATATATCTTGAATGGTTCCTCGAGGCGCAAAAGATTGGGAGTGCTCACATGAAACATGATAAGAGAAGATAACTCTACGTTTAAACCTTCCAATACCTGACCCAAGCGCACCCTAAAAGTGTCTGGAATATCTGATATATCCAATTAAAGATGATCTTACTCGAACAGGACTTGCTTGGATTCCTTGTTAGAAACTACTAATTTATCTAGGATTTTATTCGAAAACCTACTTAAACTAAAATATCAAGACTTAAACACGCTAATGGAGTCTTTCTACGACCTAGCACGTGTCTAGAGCCTGTGAAAAATTAACCCTTACTTCCCCCAACGCCCGAATGTGAAAAAATAAAACCTATGAAGTGCATAAATACCTTCCATTCTGCCGGCCACTACCACACCACCGGCCACCATGCATTTGAAGAACAAATGTTGCAACCAAACATGTTTCTTGTTTCTGTTTTCATAAATTGAAAGAAACAATTTCAGGACAATGGTCGTTACTAAACATGTTTCTATTTCCGAAATACTCCTGAACAAAAACAGAATTCCATCCCATCCCTTCCCAGTTTATTGGATACAGAGAAACTATCTAAACGCCACCTTGGTATACCTTCATAAAATTTCCACACCTGATTCTGTTACTTCCAATCAGTGGCGTACCTGGGGGGATCCTGAATCGCCCCCATTAAGTGTATTTTTATATATAGGTATGAACTAGACACATTTGCTCCTGTAATACCAAAATACTTCTTCAGCCACATGCTTAATTCCTTATAAACATGATCCATCAATTGTAGTCAAGTTATTGATTTCCAACTTTTCTGAGATATTGGTTTCCATAAGCTTCCGAGAACTTGTGGTACATGATTTGGTTGGTTGAAATTTATTTAGTAATTACCTTATAGCTTGCTTTATTTTCTAGTTAATATTCCCGGGCTGTTGAAATGATGTTTATTTAATTTAATTTTATTTTTTATTTTTTTGGGTTAAATAAAGAAATCACGAAGCCGGAAGAGGTGGATGAAAAGGGAGAAGAAGAGCATTCAAAAGCGGGAAAGGTAGCTGAGGCGGCCCCGAAGGACGAGGGTAAAGCATAAGTTAAAAGTCCGCAGCAGCAGCTGCTGTAGTGAGAGCCTGTACTGCAGACGTATATGCATGCATGTTATACCTGCAGTTTCGGTACGTCGTAGAGGAGACTCTTATTATCATATATTTGGCTTATTTTCTAACTAAGCGGGCGGGAAGCTTGTTTTCTCTCCCATATTTTACATTTCCATTTGTGATTTTTGTTACAAGTTCTGACGTGAATGGTGGGAAGTGGACGGTGTGGTGTTGTATTTTAGGAAAGGGGGCGATAAAAATACTTTGGATTTGAGTGATGATTTCGGATTTGCCTGTTTAGTTTGAGTTTCAGATATTGAACCTTCTAAACCAGTATCTCGAGAGGCCTTAGATCATTTTGGATGTGTTTGTTTACTTTCATTTTGATTCTTAATTATCGTGGAGATATATGTATTATCTGTTGCAGGATTAATAGCGTCCATGAGCTTATGCTTAAATTATGGGTGATGCTGACATTTTTGGCCCCCAAATTATGAGGTGGGTGTCTATATGAACGCTCAGGTTTTTTAAATTGCACGTTTGATCGCTTGAGTTTCACGTTTGTTTCAATCAAGCATAATTAAAAATGTTGGCAAGGATTTTGATTAAAAATGCATTGTACGGCCTTCTAAGGGATAATATTTTTCTCATTGTATCACTATTAAATCTAAAATGTGTTTACCTTGACAACGATTCAACTGAAAGGTAGGAGGGAAGATTGAATGTTATTGCGGGAAATCATTTAAAATTTAGTGTAGGATGAAATCTTGAAATATTTCTACTAGAAAGTTTTGTACGGGTTCTAATAAATTAGGATTTACTTTTGAGTCTTTTTTTTAAATTTTTTTTTGTTGTAACTAGAACGATTTCGATTATAAATAGAATGTTTTCAATAATCTATTTTTTTGTTTTTTTTAAACCCACTAGAAGTAATTTTGTTCTTCTTCTTTTTAAATCTCTTATAAATTGAAAAGATTTTTTTTTGAATTATTTTTTAAGTTTAGTTTTCCGTCTCCAAACTGTTGAAAAATAAGAATCCATTTTTGTTTTCATTAGATCTCTACGAGAGGATCGTCGTTTAGATCTGTGTCAAGGTTTCAGATATAAAGGAAATAGAATTTTGATCTAAATATCTTCTACTAACTAATTTCTCGAAAATTCTGTTTTTGATAATTGAACACAATCATAGGTACATTATTGTGTATTTCTCCCTTCCATTCTTGTAAATTCTTAGACGACTCAAGACGTCGAAATAATAACACACGACCAATATTTTTAATTATTATCAATGAAGTAAATATAATATATTTTCTAAGAACTGATTAAGTTATTAATAGGCAACCTCTTACTGTTTGCCCCAATGTAAGATCATCCTAGTTTTTTGATATCGTTCGGCGTGTGTCCTTTTTTTGCTCGTTCTCAGCTTCCTCCTCTCTTCTCTCTATTATCATATGTGTTGTATCTTTTTTTTTTTTGTCCTTCTCTTTTTTCTCTGTTTGTTCTTCTGTATAATCCACAATGTTGAATTTTTTCCCTTTTTCCATCCACTGTTTAAAAAAAAGTTTTATCATTTCGGAGATATCATCAATCAGATCAATTATATCCAAAATGAAGGGGAATCTGTTTATTCTGTCCAAAAAAAAGGGGGGGAATGCGCATTTGTTTGAAATATTTTTCAAACACCGATTTTATGCCTTTGAGTGCGCATAGACCTTTGATTAAGTTTCGACGAAAATCTGATATTGCCGAATAGCGCATCAAAGCCACTTCTTGAACCGGGACAGTAGGATCAGGATTGTATTGAGTAAAAATCACTACATGTTTGGCTCTTCTTAAGCGCATCTGATGATCCTTTGGCGTATAGTCTACTGCTAGTTGTTCCACCTTAGTGATTAATTTGTATGGCCATCGTAGGACTTTTTTACTGATCGAATTCAAACTCGATTTTGCTTCTCTAGTAAATTGATTTATTAAAGTGAAGAAATGACTCATTTCTGTAACCTAGAGATTTATATAGATACACTCACTCCCATTCTAAAATGTAATTCTCTCTAAATTGAGACATTAGAAGTAGGGATGCTATTGGTTCGGTTTCATATAACAACCAAAACCATTAGAATTATATCAAATCAAAACCGTTAGGTTTTTTTAAGACGGTTTTAAAACTAAAGCATTTAAATTTATACAAAACCAAAATTACATTTTTGGCCCCCAAATTATGAGGTGGGTGTCTATATGAACGCTCAGGTTTTTTAAATTGCACGTTTGATCCCTCGAGTTTCACATTTGTTTCAATCAAACATAATTGAAAACATCCGACAAGGATTTTGACCAAAAATGCATTGTATGGCCTTCTAAGGGATAATATTTTTCTCATTTTATCGCTATTAAATCTAAAATGTTTTTACCTTGACAACGATTCACCAGAAAGGTAAGAGAGAACGATTCACCTGAAAGGTAAGAGAAGATTGAATGTTATTACGGGAAATCATTTAAAATTTAGTGTAGGATGAAATTTTGAAATATTTCTATTAGAAGATTACGTGTTGAGCATAATTCGTGACTTGAGCAACCAACGTGCAATTTGAAATTTGATAGACCTTGAGATTTATATAGAAACACTCACTCCCATACTAAAATGTAGTTCTCTCTAAATTGAGACATTAGAAGTAGGGATGTCAATGGTTCGGTTTTATATAAAATCAAAACCATTAGAAATATATCAAATTAAAATCGTTGGTGTTCTTTAGACTGTTTTAAAATTAAATCATTTAAATTTATACAAAATGAAAATTAGAAAATCGCTTAAGATTTTGCAATTTTATATAAACCAAAAATAAAACCAAAACCACGAAACTGTAGACGATTGTTTTTTTATATATAAACAAAAACATAATTAAAATATAAAATATAAATTCTAAAAAACAAAAATCAAATCAAATCACAAAATAACAATGTAAATTTTAAAAAACAAAATCAAATCACAAATTAATTATAATTAAAAAATTAAACGGTTTAACCCGTAATTAGAATTAAAATTTCTAACCAGTAAGCATAATTAAAAGAATGGGGAACGACTGTGAGATCACTAATAAAAAATGAAACCATAAGTCTTTTACATATATATATAGGAGGGATGAAAGTGTAAATAAAAAAAAATATACATATATATTTGGGTTATATAAAATGAAATATGGGTATATATATAATAAAAATATATCTAAAATATCAGTTTCGCAGTTTTACGATTCGATTTTGCGGTTTCTCCCAAAATCAAAACTATTTCGATTGCTAATTTCAGAACCAAAATCGCAGCCAAACTATTTAGTCAGTTTTAAAATCAAACCATTCGGTTCGATTTTTCGCAGTTACCTATCGGTTCGGTTTTTTGTGAAAGGCCTAAGCAACAAGCATGCTCTTCTTCTCTAGGATTGGGTTTGGGCCCAAATCTAAGGCCCAACAATTTTATGCACCCGACACTTATTTTTTTTGAAGAGACTCAAGAAGTGTTAGTTCGGTTGGTAAGGTATTCTTTTTTTTTTGTCAACAAAAGTTCGACTTTCCTGAAGAACACTTTAAGAATTAAATCTTGAATTTTAATGCACCATGTTGATGTGGGAAATGGTTTAGTAAGGTGAGTAATAGAGGTGCACATATTTTATTCAAATTAAAATAAAAGAACAATTTCATCAATTTTATCTTAGAATTGAATGAAAAAGTTTGTTGTATTAATTTTCAAGCATATTCGGTTCAAACGAAAAAAAAAATATTACTTCGTTCAAAATTAGAAATAGGTAGGGATGGTCATGGGCCGGGCCGGATCGGGCTCGGACCGGATTTTGACTAGAGTATTACACAAAAATATTAGGCCCTAGCCCGGCCCGGCCCTATGATCGGGCCCTAATTTTATGCCCAAGCCCGACCTTACAAAAAAAAAAAAGCCTAGGCCCGGCCCTAGCCCGGCCCTATAATTTATTTATTTTTAAATTTAAAAACTAAATACTAAAATTATAAAATGACCCCTCAATTCTCTCTATGAGAGGAAAGAAACTAGGGTTTGCTAAATTATCTAACTAAGATTGAAAATTATAAATTGGTCCCTCAACTCTTTCTCTATGGATATATATATAAAATATATATTTTTTATATTTAAAAAAAGTTCGGGCCAGGCCGGGCCAGCCCTAAACAAAAATGATCAAGCCCTAGCCCAGTCCTAAAAATGAATGGGCCTTAGTCTTTAGGCCCTAGCCCGACCCATGGGCTCAAACACCAAGCCCAAACCCTAAAAAAATAGAGTCGGACTGGACGGGCCGATCGGGCCCATGACCATCCCTAAAAATAGGTAAAGTTTAATTTTTTAAAATGGATAGGATAAAATGATAACAATGTAGAAGGGGTAAAAAGACCCTGTAGAAAATAAGAAATAGTGTTCCTGTGACAAGTCCCTTATTTTACTCTTAATTTTAAAAAAAATCTCATACACAAATTGCACTTTGTGTTTTAGTTTCGCGCATTAAAAAAAAGACGAAATATCCAATACACAAGCTGCATTTTAGTAGTTACATGCATCTAATTTGTGTGTAAAATATTTGTTAGATGTAATAAATATTACACAAGTGCATGTACTTATGTAACATGTAACTAATATCACACACGTCTTAGCATATGCAGGACTAATACACAAGCAAAAACCAATTTAACGAACTAAATCAAAATTTATGTTTTAAATGGAATTAATAACTGGTTACGTCCACTATTTGGGACTAATCACCAATTGTCCCAATAAAAAATTGCATAGACCATTTTAACCAAAACTAAGAAATCTTTGATTGACTGCTACTGCACCTTAGGAAGAGTGTCCAAGGCAGCATAAAATATTGCCCACCCTCCCTACCTTCCTCTTTAAAACTAGGCACAATAAAAGGGTAGCCCAGTGCTACAAAGCTCCTGCCATGTGCGGAGTCCGCAAAAAGGTCGGACCACTTAAAAAACTAGGCACAACGAAAACATTAAAAAAAGGTCGTTTTACATGAACCCATGACCTGAGAGAGAGAGGTAGATGCAATTAAAAAAAGTAGCAAAAACCAGACCCTCTGTTGTCTCCCCATGTTGTCGTCTTCTTCATCGACCTCGTCCACCGCCTGTCATTGTAAAAGCATCATAATGAAGAAACAGTTTTCAGATGTTTTCAAAAGGACACAGGCAGAATGCAACATGCAGTAGTGAAATCAGAGCATGTGTTTTCATGTGTGTGATTAGCCGATGTGGATCCTGCATTAAAGCATCTCCGCTGGATTTGCTATAAGGTGTGCGAAAAATTTTAACCACCATTAAACCTCCGACAGATGTGTCATTTGCTGTGCCAAAATGGCACGTCCCCGCTGCCTAAGCCATATTTACTACAAGTGTAAGCCCAATGGGAAGTTTGGAAGGAAGACTGTTGGAATTAATTGTTCACAACACCCCCCCCCCCCCCCCCCCCCCCGCCAACACCAAAAATTTAAAAAAATAGTTTGTTAATTTTATATTAATTTGTTAATTTTTTATTTTTTTTTAAATTAAGTTAGGTTATAATTTAATTTGCGCTAATTTATATTAAAATTAGTCTAATTTATTTAATTTAATTTGATACATGAGGATTCAGAATTTAATTATTAATTTGATACACGCAGATACATCATAATAATTCAAATTCAAACTAAATAAAAAATAATTTAAATAAATTTAAAAATTAAAATTTGACAATTACTTTAAAAATATTATTCAAGTTCATTTCGATTCTTCATTTTAATACAAAATATATTTAAAGAAATGGTACGCCATTTTTGTCACATTTGTTGGCGTACCTATATATTCCTACTCTTGTTTACTATTAGAGAAGGTGACTTCAGAAAGGTATTGCTAGTGATTGTTAAACCCATTGTCACTAACATGATTTCACATAATCAAAAGCAAGCATTGATCCGCAGTCTTTAATGTAAGAAAAAGCAAATGAAAGGACTTACCCCTGTTTCCACCAGTCCTTCCACCAAGGCCGCCCCGGCCACGCCCTGCGCCTCTACCACCTCCATCATCAGCTCCACGACCAATGCCTTTTGGCTTTGGACCCTCATCCCTTCCTCTTCCCCTCCCACGGCCTACCCCGGGTGGCTTTCTGTCTGGAAATATAATGAACAACATTGAGGATATGAATTTCAGAAATGAAGTCACATAAAACAATAACAAATTAACAATATAACAATGAAGCCTTTATCCCACTTAAGTAAGGTCGACTACATGAATCCGTTTACGCCATAGTGATTCATCGAGGGCCATCCCCTCAAGTTTAATGCCATCAAATCAATTCTAATATTCTAGTCCCAAGTCTTCTTAGACCTACCTCTCCTTCTAGTAGCCCCGTACTTGAACTAAATCGCATTTTCTTACTCATACTTCTATGAGTCTTCGTTCAAACCATCGTAAACGATTTTCATTTTATCTTCTCGATGGATGCTATTCCTAACTTGTGTTTTTAACAGCCTATTGTGTGCACACAATTTTTGGTTTTGGGTGACCATTAGAACCTAGAAACTCTTACGTTGCGTTTGGTACGCAGAAATAGAATAAAAATGAATGGAATGACAATAGGATTAGAATTATTATAGTAATCGAATGGAATAGTCATTACCATTCCTATATTTGGTGACGAAACGGATTACATGTGGTATTGGAATGACATCAAAAGGTAAAATAGTAATTTAATTGAATTTTCAAACGGTATAATAATTAATTTAATTAAATTTCATTCGAATTCAAATATTTGTTTAGTATTTGGTCTCGTTTTTTCACCAATTATTGATTAAAACTTAATCCCATGTAATTGGGATTAACCAATACCAAATTTATCTTGGAATTGGTCAATTCCATGTTTCGTGGGATTAAGGATTCCTTGGTAATGGGAATGGGATTAAATCCCATGTACTAAACATATGAATGGAATGACTATTCCCATGAGTATTCCAATCTCATGTCGAATCCCGCGTACTAAACGCCACCTTACAAGTTGAAGATACTTAATCGTGTACAATTTCAACTTTTTTTTTGCTCGGCAGTATAATTTCATTTTTAATGAGAGAATCAAGAAATATAAGCACAGTGCATACCAGAACGGCTCTTAGTCTCTTCTTGAACCTTATCAATCACCTGGAAATAAAGAAATAGACCAAGTTGGAAGAATAAAACATTAAAGCCACTTCTTGAACAACAAACTTAAGGTGGTGTTTGGTCAGTGTTTCTTCTTTTTTCTTTCTTTTTTTTCTACTTCCAATATAAACTGGGATGGGAATTCATTTTCCGTTACGGAGTATTCCAATAATTGAAACATGTTTGATAACGACTATTATCCTATTTTTTTCTCTCTTTTAATTTATGAGAACAAAAACAAGAATTTATGAGAACAGAAATAAGAAACACGTTTGGTTGCAACATTTGTTCTATTTTTTTTTCTTTAAATGTATTGTGGCAGGCGTCGTGGTGGTGGCCGGCGGGGTGGTGGTGGGTATAGTTTTGTGGGAGCGGGAACAGAAATCATGGAACAAAAACATGTACCAAACGGGGCCTAACGTGGCGTTTGGTTAGTTTTTCTGTTTTTCTATTTCTACTTCCAATAAATTGGGATGGGATGGGATGAGATAAAAATTATATTTCAGTTCTGAAATATTCCAGAAATAGAAACATACTTGATAATGACCATTGTCATGAAATTGTTTCTTTTAATTTATGAAAACAAAAACAAGAACCATGTTAAGTTACAATATTAGTTCTTTTTTCCTTTAAATGTATGATGGTTGGCAAGGTGGTGGTGGCCGGCAGAATGGTAGTGAGGTATAGTTTTGTGAGAGTCAATAGGAATCAACATTTTTTTGTTTCTCAAATTCTTAAGCAATTCAGGAAATAGTCCCAGATTACTCCCAAAATTTTGAGAACAGAAACGTGTTTACGAAATGTGTTTCTCTACATTAATTCCAAAATTGTGGAATCTGGAACAGAAACAGTAACCAAAATAGAAAGATGAAGGATATTGTGCTACCTCATCTGGAACTCTAAGATACTTAATTGTATTCCCCCGGATGTAGCACTCGGGCATTCTCCAAAATCGATCTCCATCCTGGATTATGGAAAGACATACTTCGTCATGAATTAGAAGAAGCAAACTTTGAAAAGCAGACACATAAATTTCTAAAAAGTTAGAAAGTAGTATTCCCGCTCTCAAAATTTTGGGATTAATGTACAAAAGCGCGTTTAGTAAACACACTTATGTTCCCAAAATTTTAGGAATAATTTGGGAGTGATTATTGAATTCGTTAAGAATCTGAGAAACAAAAAATGTTGATTCTTATTCACTCCCACAAAATTATTCTCACTCCCACCCCGCCGTCCATCATATATTTAAAGAACAAAAAAACAAAGGTTGCAACCAAATTATGATTTTTGTTCTCATAAATTAAAAGAAACAATTTCACGACAATGGTCATTACCAAACATATTTCTATTCTTGAAATACTCCAGAACAAAAACAGAATTCACATCCCAGTTTATTGGAAGTATAAACAGAAAAGCAGAAACACTAACCAAACGCCAACTAAATAACCAAGATAGAAGCATATCAGACCTTAGAGGTACAGATGACTTCCCGGAGATGGATATTCATCCATGTATCGCAGTTAACCAAGTGTCCATTATAGGTTTCCCCATTTTTCAGTTCCACCAACTGTGAATACATCCAAACAGATCAAACAATCAGCAATCGCAACGAACTACGATTGATTCAAGAGAAGCAGTTTCATAGAATCCATTGCAGAAGCTAGATAGATTCATGTATCGATTGATTTATTCAATACCAAAGAGAAACAAACAAAATCACAGAGGATGAAGAAGAAAGCAAAGAAAATGGCAGATAATGATCGTAACGGCTCCTTTGGTTGGATGAAATAGAATTAGGGTGGAATGAATTAGGAGAAGGAATATAATGGATTTGTCAATGGAATCGCTATTTCCTTCTTTTGTTTGTTTGTTATTGTATATTTAAAGGAATGGAATGAAATAATACTCGATTAAACTCTTACATATCAATTTTGAGATCAAATTCATTCATAAATATACGTAATAATTATTTATTTAGAAAAAATGAGAATTATAGGCCAAAATAAGATTAGCTATTTTAGGTGTAACCCGAAAAAAAACCAACCATGAACTATGAAATCCGATTCCGCTCCATGAAGTATGGAATCCAATAATCCATTTTCGGTTTTGTTTCTATTGGATAACCAAACAAAGGAATCGGAATCGAAGGTGGAATTGCGATTCTATTCCACCTCTATTCCGTCCAACCAAACGCACCGTAAAGATGAAGAAGAAAGCGAAGAAGATCGCAGATAATGATCGTAAATGTCGTACCATGGGATGCCCTTGGGCAGTCTTCAGTAGAGAAAGCGGTAGCTGCAACAGAGAATAAACGAGATTCAAGTCCCAAACGAACTCATAACTCGAACAAAACCTCAATAGAAACCCTTAAACTCATCCATAACCATAAATCGCTTACCATTCTCGAGATCTATAAAAGCTATATCGATCCAAGTAAATAGAAACCTGCAATCAGGAAGAAGAAAACAACAGACGATATCAAATGAGATTTGAGAGATGTAAAACCCTAGATTCTCGCGAAATCGCAACCCTAGAACGAAGAATGAATCGCACTTACAGCGTGAAAACCCTAGATCGAGGAGGAGGAAGAAGCGCAACAGCGTCGGGCGAGAGAGGGGTTTCTCAAGTGAATTCGCTATGCTGCGCGGGGGGTGTCCAGCTAAGAAGATCTGGATAAACTGAAAGAGCACAAATGGTGTCGTGGTGTAGTTGGTTATCACGTCAGTCTAACACACTGAAGGTCTCCGGTTCGAACCCGGGCGACGCCATTTTCGCTTTTTAGTCCTGCTACTTTCGTATAGATATTTACATTTTTCACCCTCTAACTCTACTAAATTTCCACTACAATCTTTTTTTTCTTTATTGTTTCTTCATTTTTGTGGTGTAGTAAAAAAAAAAAAAAAATATTGTTGTCAATCGATCTAGTATAGCAGTAGACTATCGTGCTCTGATGAACTTCACTTTGCACATGCGTTCATCGGCGGCTGATCGTATAACGTAAAAGAAAAAGACCGAAACATAAGACGCCTATTCAAATTATCTAATAGTAGAACGAGGTACGAACTAGTGCTTGTTGATGGTACTCAAATATTGTTTTGACTCCGATTTTTTTTTTTAGGTTTCCCGCAACTGTCCCCACACCATTTTAGATGCAAGACTAATTTCGTTCGGGGTGCGGAGTGTTTTTCTGCAGGCTCGAACCTCTAACCTTACAGAGATTCCTCAACTGTTTTAACTCAAACAGGTCTTACCACTTCAGTTACACCTTGTTGGTACTCCGATGGTTACTTAATGACATAAAAGTACTTTCTCACAATACAAGCGCTACGTATTGTGACACATTTTTTCTCTCACAATAATGTTTTTCATAAACATAACAAACACATCGAAACTGATTGGTACTTCACCCAATATCATATTCTCTAGAATGTTGTTCGTCTCTACTCAAATAGTTTATGTTGATCAGATTGTAGATATTTTGTCAAAATCATAATATTTGCCTATACATGGGTCCCATTATACAGCCATGTATTCTCAATAGACTTAACACATATCAATACATTTTCTTATATGAACTCTGAAGATTGAACCTCTCAATAATTCTAACAATTGTAATAATAATGTATACCACATGTCATAAAATCTCAAAACTTGTAACCTAGTAGATATATCCTTGCCTCTTTTGTGGAAGGTCTAGAATTCAACCTCTTTCCCCAACACATATACAAAAGAAGAAGAAAAAATATGTCCTAAAGTTGCGGGGTTTAATTTAAACAATGATATTGAAAGAGAATAAAAAGATATTGTGACAGTCATCAATCGAATTAGTGATAGTGGTTGTTCAGTGAGGGATGAGGGAAGGGGGATTGATGGATGGATAAAGGCAAAAGAGACGTGAATGAATTAGCATGGAGCATGCGTGTGAGGAAGAGAGACTGAAAGATTGAAAAGAAATGAGGCGGCACTAACCCTGATGTTAAAATAAACTAAAACTTAATTAAATAAAATTTAATTTACCCCAAAAAAATAGTTTTAAATTGCAAATCAAACAAACCCTAAAATTTAAAAATAAAAATAAAAAATTGAAGATAAATTTAGGCCATGCATTAGAGATGAGGAATAAGAGGGTGGAAAGAGCAATGGTAGAAAAACGAGGGTATTATTAAAAGACAAAAAGTCATCAAATAAACCAATTCCTAAAGACAACCCAACAAAATGCAATGCTTCATTTGACAAGGACCATTCTATTTATTTATTTTTATTTTTATTTTTATGAAATATAAATTTTGTTTCGATTAATTTATTATTATTTATTAATTTTTTTCGTGTAAAGAGATTTTTTTTTATTATTATTATTGAAATTACAATTAAATAAATAAAGAGGGAAGATAAATAAATAACAGAATTAAGTCTGAGAGAAATAAGTAATACGATTGTTTTGATTTTTTTGAAATTTTTGGGATCGTTTTAATCAAAGAGTTTAAAATGGAATTTAATTAAAAAAAATGTTTTTTTTAAGTATTGTCTTGTTTTATAAGGAAAATTGGTTTTGACACTATGTACCCCTGAAGTTTGACCATGATTTCACTTTGGTCCGCATAGTTGCAATTTTAACACGTGAAAGTGACTTTGCAATCATTCCAGTACTTCAATTGAAATCAATAATTACATTACCATTTCGGACGATAAACAGTCAACATTCCGTGCATCCAACCTCTTATTTTCCCTTTATATATTTTTTATGACGTGCGTGTATGTTTTTGGGTATTTGAGCGAGAATGAGAATTAGAGAGAAGGAAGAGACTGAAATTGCTCAAAAAATTAGAAAAAATCTCACGAGTCACTATTTATAAGTCCATATTGAGAAAACACTACTTATATATATTTATTATTTATGATAAATTCAAATACATATCCTCTCATTATATCAACAGTAACATAATAATGAAGAAAAAGCAAATGTTACTGTTCAACAATTATATTAATAGCAATATAATGAATGAGGGATGCATACGTTGTTGTACAGCAATAATGTTAATAACAATATAATAAATGAGATATGTAAATATTATTGTACAACAAATAATTACTATATGACAGTTGGTTTTAACATTGGGTCACATTATAAAATATCAAAAAAAAAAAAAATCATTTTCGAAGGATATGGTCATATGAAAAAGATCCCCCACCCTTATTTTTCATGGTGTTTCACTTCACTCTCATGAAAAATATCAAAATAGATGCTTTAAATATCTTTGCCTTCAAGTTAAATCTAATGTCATTGTTCTCTTCTTCTTTTTTCTTTTTTCCCTTTTCTTTTTGTCATATTAATTTTTATTTTTGAAAAATATTATCTATACTCTCATCAATAATGTATAGTCATATTAAAAAAAATTCAAAAATAAAAAATATTAATAATTTCTAACCCAATAGGAAAAAGAACACTTTATTTGAATATTAGTGGGGTATTTTTGTGCCACGGTCGGTCTCCTCCCTCGATTGTAATCTTGCTGCCTAATTGATTTACTCCCCTTCATATGGACATCATCCTGGTTGTTTCTTGTATGTTCAGGTCTCTAATGGATAGAACCCTGCTCCTAGAACCCCAAGAATCCCTTATAGTTACTTGGGCCACGTTTATTGGGCTTCCTTGGGCCTTTGCTATTGGGCCATGTGGGCTAAATCGATTGGCCCGTTGGATTTGGGCCAAGCCCAGACCGATGTTTCCAACGCATTTCCTTCGGATTAGTTACTAATCATGCCAAATTGAGACCTAATTAGATTGGTTTAGGACTTAATCCTCTTGTCTCATTAGCTCTGGGATTTGCCTTACCCATTTGTTTTACTTTTATAAAAAATTGAAAATCGTAAAATTTTGAAAGATTATATATGACAAAAAATATATGCTACGAATTTTATGAAAAAATCGTGAAATTTTAAAAAGCTATACCTTACGAAAAGTCATATTTTCCTACTTTTATGAAAAATTAAGAATTGTGAAATTTTGAGGGGGTATAGTTCATCAAAAATACCTGATTTCGCCAATTTTATGAAAAATTCAAAATTGTTAAATTTTGAAAAGTACCCACCTATATGTAGCCAATTATAGTTAAGTTTCAAATATTACATTTATTATGTTCCCACTCATATTTTCTACTCACTCGAAGTCCCAGACAATTACTCTCACACTTAAGAAACTTCACTGAAAAACATCTCATTTGATCTTTCTGCATGTTCAAGAGAAACAAGTCAGAGGACCGACAATACTAGTCTCCTCTCTAGCAACCGGATCAATGAGTAGCAACCTAGTTCATTGTATTTTGGCAAGTTTTTAAACACAAATATTTACTAATTTATTTCCTTTTTAATTTCTTACCCAAAATTGAAAAATAATCAATTACAAAATAAAAATAAAAAAAGGGTAATTAATTTTTTAGTCCTCTATAGAGATCCAATAGAGAAAAAAGGCTCTCTGACATGAACAATTAAGTTTTCAAACCTCACCAAATTTTTAGAAAAAAAGTTATTCATTATGGTCCTCCCTGTTAATATTTATTTACAAGTCTGTCATTTTGTCATTATGCAATAAGACAAATTTGAACAACAAAAGATGTTAACGTTAACGTAATTTGTTCAAGTAAATACCACTTACCAATATTACAATATTACATTGGGATTGACGTTAACGTTATTGAATCCTTTTTTTTTTTGTTAACGCATCATCCCTCAATCTGTCTATTTGTGCATTACATTAACGTTAATTCATTTTATCACCAGATGTATTGTATATTTTTTCTCTTGAATATTTATCATTTTTTTTGTGTGTGTTAACGTTAATGCATTTTTTTGTGTGTGTTTCATATTACCGTCTCTTTCATTATTTGTTTTGTGTGCATTAACGTTAATGTTAATTGCATTAATGTTAATGCAAATACAACCCAACACATTAACTTAATTGCGTTAACGATAACGCGATTACAATATAATACATTTAATTTTATTGCGTTAACATTAACACAATTACAATTTAGCACACTTAACTTAATTGTGTTAACATTAACGCAATTACAAACCCAATACATTTAGTTGTGTTAACGCTCAACACATTTAGTTGTGTTAACTCTCAACTTTAGAGAGAGAGAGCTTAGAGTGAGAGAGAGAGAGAAGCGGTGAGTGATAGTTAATATAAATAAGAGAGAGGGTTTGTTCAGGAATACATGTATCTTTTTAGTGTTTTTTTTGTTTTTTTAGAGAACTAAAAATTTAATTGATTGTACTATTTGGTCTGAATCCTAACCAAACATATGAAGAAAAAAAAAATTCAATGATCTCTCTATGGGGACTATATAATAAAAAACTCAATAAGTGCATATTTTTATTTTTTAATTTCTCTTATTTATTTATTTTTAAATTGAAAATATAATTAGCCCTCTGCGGAAACCCCAAAGCCCGGAAAAGCCTCACCTGCGCCCTCCTCTTCCTCATATAACCTTATCATCCTCTCTCTCTCTCTCTCCCTCTCCTCATCCTACCTTATCATCTTCTCCAAAAACCCTTCTCTCAATCCAAGAATTACCCCCCCCCGAACGCCGTGTCGACTTTCAATTCGCCGGCGACCTTCCCGGAGGCACCGCTCAAATCGATGGAGTCGAAGCAGCAATCATCGACGTCTCCTGTATCGGACCCCTCTTCAGGTTCTTCTCTTCTCAATTCGCCTTATTCTTATGATGATTCCGATGTTCAAAACCTTTTGAACGACGGTATCAAATTTAGAAACAAAAATGGTAGTGGTAGTAGCAGCAGCAGCAGTAGTAGTTCGTCGAGCGATGGTTCCGACGATGTGGCGTTTGTGAGCGGCGATGAGGAGTTCGATACGGCGTTGGAGAGGCCGGTCGTTGGTGAGCCGGAGGAAGAATATATGGAAACAATCATCGAAGGGGAGGAAAACGGCGAACCGTCGGATTTCTCATCGCCTCAGGTGGTTGATAATCCTGTTATCAATGATGATGTCGAAAAAAAATCTGAAATTAGGGTTTTGGAGGGTGAAGAGGTTGAAGGAGGAAGTGAAGAGGTTGTGTTGGGGAAAGAGGCGGCTGCTGTCGTGGGAGATAATTCCACAGATTCAGCTCCGGTTTTAGCCACGGATAACCTTGTCGGAGCTGAGGTGTTGGAGGAGAAGCCTCCGGCAGACCAAAATTTGAACCCTAATTCAGAAGAAATGGCAAAAGAAGCCAATTCTGACGCGAATTCCGGCAAATCTGGGGGGAATTTCGAACACAGCAATGGAGATAATAAGGTGGAGGAGAATTCAAAATCATACGATGGTTTGAATTCCATGAATGAGGAGGAGGTTAACTTGAAGGTTGAGGATGAAGAAACAATGGAGGAAAGCAAGTTGGGGGAGAGTTCAATCCAAACGGGTGATTCTGCTGAACTCACTCATGAAATTACAGAACGAGCAAACTCAGGATTAATCAAAGAAGATGGAGATGATGAAAAATCTGTTCCGGACACTGAAGGGGTTGTAGATATCACTGTAAATGGGAGTCTTCCATTGGCAAATGGTTCTCATAAGAGTGAAGATGTTGAAGAAGAAGAAGAAGCTGTGGAGGCTGATTCTAAAGAAATTTCGATCCCCATTTCGGAGAATGATCCTACTGAACTGAAATCGAAATTAAGCGGTGATGAGAAATTCGAAAGTGAAGTACAGGATTTGGTGAAAATTGAAGAGAACCCAGAGATTGGAATCAACAAAGAAGCTGAATCTGAGATTGAGAATAATGAATCAGCGGTTGAGATCACAGCTGAATCCAAGATCGAAAAGAATGAACCAACGCTTGAGATTGCAGCTGAATCCAAGATCGAAAAGAATAAACCAAGGGTTGAGGTCGCACCTGAATCTGAGATCGAAAAGAATGAACCAAGGGTTGAGATCACACTTGAATCCGAGATAAAAAAGAATGAACCAAAAGTAGAGATCTCAGCTGGATCTGAGATTGAGAAGAATGAACCGACGGTTGAGTTTGAAGCTGAATCAGAGATTGAGAAGAATGAGCCGACGGTTGAGATTGAAGCTGAATCTGAGATTGAGAAGAATGAGCCGATGGTTGAGATTGAAGCCGAATCTAAGATCGAGCCGAAGGAATCAATGGCTGAGATTGCAGCTGAATCTACTGAAACGGGTTCAACTCCAGACCAACAAAAAGGAGCCGCTGAAGACGAATCGAAGGATCAGACCGACGAAGAAGGAGATATAGACGGGTCCGTTTCGGACGGAGATACAGATGGTATGATCTTTGGAAGCTCTGAAGCTGCAAAACAGTTTATGGAGGAGTTAGAACAAGGATCCCGTGGCGGAAATTCTCAGAGAATTGATGGTCAGATAGTCACCGATTCCGACGAAGATGCCGAAACTGATGACGATGACGAGGAAGCCGACGGCAAGGAGTTGTTCGATTCTGCTGCTTTGGCCGCCCTACTGAAAGCCGCCACCGGTGCTGATTCTGGCACCGGTGATGGTGGGGGCATCACCATCACCTCCCAAGACGGGTCCCGTCTGTTCTCGGTGGAGCGGCCTGCGGGTTTAGGATCCTCTCTCCGGGCCTTAAGACCCACCGCCCAGCAAAATAACAGACCCAACATTTTTGCCCCTTCGAATCTTACCGGTGCCGATGAATCCGATAGTAATTTAAGCGATGAGGAGAAGAAGAAGCTTGAGAAGTTACAGGCAATTCGGGTGAAGTTTCTTAGGCTTGTTCAAAGACTCGGCCTTTCGACGGATGAATCAGTTGCAGCTCAGGTTCTATATCGTTTAGCGCTTATCGCCGGGAGACAAACTGGTCAGTTTTTCAGCCTTGATTCCGCTAAAAGAATGGCTTATCAGCTCGAGGAAGAAGGAAAAGATGACGATTTGGACTTCTCTCTAAACATACTTGTTCTCGGAAAATCAGGAGTCGGCAAAAGCGCAACGATAAATTCGATCCTCGGCGAAGAAATGGCTCCGATCGCCCCGTTCGAGCCTGGCACGACTTCCGTCAATGAAATGAGAAAAACGGCGGGCGGAGTCGATATTCGGGTCTTCGACACCCCCGGTCTCCGGCCTTCTTTAATGGAACAGGGGTATAATCGGAAAGTATTATCAGCAGTGAATAAACTCACCAAGAAAAACCCGGTTGACATCGTTCTCTACGTTGATCGTCTTGACGCCCAAACCCGAGACCTCAACGACCTGCCATTGATGCGGACAATCACAGGCTCTCTCGGCCCATCGATCTGGCGGAGTGCGATCGTTTCCCTCACTCATGCTGCCTCTGCTCCGCCCGACGGGCCTTCGGGCTCTCCGTTGAGTTATGAGGTTTTCGTCACCCAACGGTCTCATGTTGTGCAGCAGTCTATCGGACAGGCCGTCGGTGATTTAAGGATGATGAGTCCAAGTTTGATGAACCCAGTTTCGCTTGTCGAGAACCACCCGTCTTGCCGGAGGAATCGGGAAGGAGAGAGAGTGCTCCCAAACGGGCAATGCTGGAGGCCACAGCTTCTCCTATTGTGTTACTCCATGAAGATCTTGGCAGAAGCCAGTTCTCTCTCTAAACCTCAAGACCCATTTGATCACCGGAAGCTATTCGGGCTTCGGGTTCGGGCCCCACCACTTCCGTATCTATTGTCGTCGATGTTACAGTCACGGGAACATCCGAAGCTTTCGCCGGAGCAGGGTGGCGACAATGTTGATTCCGATATCGATTTGGATGAGTTATCGGATTCTGATCGGGAAGAGGAGGAGGGAGAAGAAGATGAGTATGATCAGTTGCCGCCATTTAAGCCGCTGAAAAAGGCCCAGCTCAATAAGCTGAGCAGAGAGCAGAGGAAGGCTTATTTTGAGGAGTACGATTATCGGGTGAAGCTTCTTCAGAAGAAGCAATGGAGGGAGGAGATCAAAAGAATGAGGGAGATGAAGAAGAGAGGGATTAATAATAGTGACACTGGTGTGGCTGATTACGGTGAACCGGAGGAGGAGGATGCCGGAGCTGCAGCTCCTGTGGCGGTGCCACTGCCGGACATGGTGTTGCCACCATCTTTCGATGGGAGTTCTCCGGCATACCGATACCGTTTCCTGGAGCCGACCTCTCAGTTTCTGGCAAGACCAGTGCTCGACACCCACGGGTGGGATCATGACTGCGGCTACGACGGGGTGAACGTGGAGCAGTCACTGGCAGTCGCCGGCCGTTTTCCAGCGGCAATCTCCGTTCAGGTGACAAAAGACAAGAAGGACTTTAGCATCAATCTGGACTCGTCAGTTGCGGCAAAACTCGGCGAGAATGGGCCGTCGACGATGGCGGGATTTGACATTCAGAACATCGGGAAACAGCTTGCTTATATCGTCAGGGGGGAGACCAAATTCAAGAAACTGAAGAAACACAAGTCGGCAGCAGGGGTTTCCGTCACATTCTTGGGTGAAAATGTGGCGACAGGATTCAAAATCGAGGATCAGTTCATTATGGGGAAACAGTTTGTCCTGGTGGGTAGCGCTGGAACGGTTCGGTCTCGGCAGGACTCGGCGTACGGTGCAAATTTCGAGCTCCAGCGCCGGGAATCCGATTATCCGATCGGGCAGGTCCAATCCACGTTCGGGCTTTCAGTAATCAGATGGAGAGGGGATTTGGCTTTGGGTTTCAACAGCTTGGCCCAATTCTCAGTCGGGCGCGGGTCAAAAGTGGCGGTTCGGGCCGGGCTCAACAACAAAATGAGCGGGCAGATCACGGTGAAGACGAGCAGCTCAGAGCATCTCTCCCTTGCACTTGCGGCGGTGATTCCAGCGGCGCTTGCTGTCTACCGGAAGCTGTTTCCGGATGTCGGTGAGAAGTATTCCATTTATTAGAATTATTTTTCATGATAAATAAATGGTGTATGCTTTGTTTCATTCAATTTTGAACTTTGTTGCTGGTAGCCTGGTACTACTACTACTACTATTTGAGTATTGAGATATGGACCTCTAAATGGACCAAAACTTATTTCATTGGTTTATAGCTCTTTGTTGAGTTATGATTTTGATTATTTTGGCTGAAATTATAATTGGAATTGGAAGTAAACACATGCAAGTTGAAAATTTTGAGAATACGAGAAAATTATATTGATACGTGTGAAGGTTACAAGATATTGGGATGTGCAGGATTTGAAGTATTGAAATCTAACGGTTCAAGATCCACGTACATGTATATTAACATAGTAAAACCGCTGTCAATTTGAGTTTAGAAAATAAAGTATGCAAACGTTAGGGTGGATCAGTCTTGGTGAAGATCAATAGAGTCAACTAAATGGAGATGAACAATCTTTGGAGAATGTGATGCCGGATGAAGTAACAGTTATTCTTGATGTGTTTGGTGCGTTCATGGAAACGTCAGTGTGGACGATTTAGATAACACTCTAATTGTCTCAATAAATAGTGATCGCGTCATGCGAGGATATTTTCATGTCATCAAGTAACCATTAGAGCTAAAATAATTCTTGAATGTCATTAGTAAGAGCACGATATTCAATTTTTGTGCTACATCAAGAGACGGCGACTATTTTTTGTTGCGCCACGAAATGAGAGTCTCCCATGAAATGGGTGTTTCCAAGAAAAAAGCAACATCCTGTAGTAGAATGTTGCTAAAAAAAGAAGCAATATCCTGTAGTAGAATTGTAAGAGAAATGAAAGACAAGATGTATCACGAGATACAAAAAACTACTGAGAATATACTTGCAGTATACCAAATTATGAACTAATTGACGGTATAAAATAGCATAAAAAAAAAAATATGTCCCACTTGATGAGAATAGTAACAATTTTTGAAACATCTCACATTGAATATAGAGAAATTCTTCAGATATCTCAAATGCAATTTCTTTCAGATTTAAAGGAAGATGAATGATTCGTATAAATTATGTCCCGAATAAATCCAACGATTTTAGATATATGAAATGCAATTTCTTTGAGATTTAAAGGAAGATGAATGATTCGTACTCAACCTAACCCAAAAATTCTGAGTTTGATTTTTGAGAACGCGTTTAGCAAATACAAAACTCAACCCAACCCAACCCAAAAAATAAAAATTGATTCTCAAAATGTTAAGAAAATGAGAAACAAAAAAAACTTGTTTTTTTTTTGTGCTCAAAAAACTCAACCCAAAATTTTCAACTCCGGCTACTGTCCGACGACCACCCACCGCTGGTCACCGTCCACTGCCGCTGCCGCCGTCCGACGACCGTCGCTGGCCACTTCCGGCGACCATTGTCGGACACCGTGCATTGCCGTCCGCCGGCCACTGTCCGCCCACCACTGCCGGTGCCGGTGTTCGGCTGGCCGCCCACCGTCTGACACCACCACCGTCGCCGGCGTCCGCCCGTCTGACACCACCAATGCCGTCCCGCCGGCGCCGTCCGGCTACCGCCAACCGCCTCCAAACACAAAAAAAAAAATTCTTAAAAAAAAATTAGTTTTAGGATAAAATCATTACCAAACACGATTTTGTTCTCAGCACAAAATAAAAATTGTCGTTACCAAACGCAATTCTGTTCCCAAAATTTTTAACTCAATCCAACTCAACTCAACCCATTCCATTTGGGTTCAGAAAAGTGGGAACATTAACTCAACGCCACCTAAGTATCATTTACAAATCTCTCCAAGAAAGGATTTCAGATTCGACTGCCGATCACTACCGTCGGTTGCCGTCGTCCTCCGCCTGCCGACCACCACCGCCAGGCGCTGGCCACTATCGTCGACCACCACCACTTGCTACCGCCGCCGACCCTCACAGTTGTGGTGGTTATTCAAATAAGAAAATTATAAAATTAGACGATCAAATTCTTCGCTAAAAAAATTATCCATTTGATCTTCGCTAAAAAAATTATCCAAACAAGGGATTGATAAATGATGAGATTTCAAAGAAATCCCTTCATTTATAAATCTCTTGAATTTATCAAATCTCTTACCTAAACACAACCTAATAGATCAAGAGAGAACCAAACTGATATATCGCGGCACTGAAGTTGATAAATAAAAATTAAACTACAAATGATCATTTCATTAAAAGAAAACCCAAAAAACAAAAAACAAGTCTTTTTTCACAAGACAAAATAAACACACCCAAAATAAAAGAAAACATTTCTAGAGGTATAAAAGTGTAATATTTACAGCAGCAAGACATACAACCCATGCCAAACACGGCTTAAGCAGATCACCCGCTATTGGATTCACACTCCTCACGACCCGACCGCACCCGATTATCGCCCCGAACATCCCCACACAAAGCGCTAACCCGACCCGATTATCCCCCATCCGAAACACAACCGGGTCCCACGCCAAGCTCAGTCCCAGCTGCGTCGCGTAGAGCGCAAGCGCCGCCGCCCCCCTGTGGAATCCGCCGTCGGCCCAAACGAGCCACGCCGAGAGACCCATCAAGACGGAGGAGATAAGGCAGAAGGAGTGGAGGGCCCACAGAGAGGAGACCCAACGGAGCTTCCCTGGACTCCGGTGGCCGAAGAGAACGACGTCGGCGAGTGTGAGAGAGAAAGGAATGGCGACGGCGATCGCTAGTGATCGGAGGCCGCGTTTCGCCATGGCAGCTCGCTTCTTGGGTCTTCTCGGTATGTTGTCGTCGGTGGTTTTAGTGGCGCGGTCGTCGACGTTTCTTTGTCTTACCTCTTGGGTCGCCATGGAAATGGATTCTAGAGAGAGAGAGAGAGAGCTCTGTTAGAATTTAGAGAGAGAGACAGACGCAGTAGAGAGAGGCAGAGGGCGTATTTTTCTCCATTGGGTTGTGGAGATTGATTATGGGGTGACCGGAGAAGTAGAAGCAGTACACGTGGCCGAAGGAGGTGGCGAGGAGTGGATGATAGATTTACACGTGGGTGAACGGAGGAGAGTCAGACTCACCGTCGGTCGGTCGGTCGTCTTCTCCCTGAAGTTATGGCTGACGAGGATATTGATGAGGTGACGTGGCAGCTGGTGGAGTTACACCTGGATGTCAAGAAATATCTATATAATAAAATAAGACGGATATAAATTTTTTGGTCATTCTTCTGTCTTGTAATATCTCAAGAGACAAATAATGATTGAGATCCAATAAAAATATAAAATAAATATAAAATATTTATTTATATTTAATCTTATATATCTTATCTATAATAAAATAGAGATATTTTTATTTGATAATTAAGAAGAGATAATATATTTTTTAATATATATAAATCTATAGAAATAGTATATCGACATTAAATTTACTAATATTACAACATTAAATTTTAAAAAACTTAATTTAAAGAAATAATGTAAAAGAGAGAAATATAATATACAGAAATTATGAACATTAAATTTATGAAAATTATATAAATAATACATTGATACTAAATTTAGTAATAATATTAAAATATATAATTTATGTAAATTAAACTATAAAAATAATATATGGACATTAAATTTAGTAACAATACTGAAATATTAAATTTATAAAAATTAAATTAAAAAATAATATTAACTTCAATTTTTTTTTACACTTGTGCCTTCAAACAAGGGTCATACTAGTATGTGTAGGGGTCAACAACAAGTCGGGCCAACCCGACCCGAAAAACTTGAATCATGGCTGGGCTCGAGCTCAGGCCCAGTGGGCTTTGAGTATATAAAGCAATTTTAATGACACACTCTTTTACATAAATCTCATATATTTAAAATTAAATTTAAGATTTAATTATCGGAGTATTCCCGAGTATCACTTGTTTAGCCAAATTGATTATGTGAAAAATTGGATGACAATTAGTATGGGCAATTCAAATTTTTTTTTTTGAGGTTTTTGTAGTTTGCACCGTTGAAATTTTAATATTCAATTTAAGCGCAAAATATATCGTAGTATAATGTTTGAGTACGAGTGTCGAATCACAAGAATTAGATTATAATTATTAATTATTCTCTTATTTTTTTGGTTGAATTTAACAAAAAATAGTTTTTGGATTTTTTAATTATAAAATATAAAATAATAAATAAATTAAAATATGATAATGATAAATTACCGGGTTGGGGCATGTATTTGTTCTTCAATTATTCCAATGTGTTTTACTTCTTTAACAATTTTTATTATGTGTATATGAAGTAATTTAATTACAAGAAAAATTACAACGAAAATATGATTATTCAATTGGTATTAGGGGTGTGCGGCGGTCGGATTGGGGCGGTTTGGGCTAAAACCGCAGACCAAACCGTTACTATGCGGTTTGCATTACTTTAAACCGTTGACCGCCCACTAGTGTGCGGGTTGGGGCGGGTTGAAATGTGCGGTTTGACGACTTCAAACCGTAAACCGCCCAATAGTATGCGGTTTGAGATTAATTATGGTTTGGGTTAATAAATATTATTAAAAGACAAACAAATCATCACATTACTAAAACTTGCAAAAAAAAATAATCATAAAATTACAATAACAAAAAACATAGAAAAAAAAATTACAAACGTAAAAAATAACATCTAAAAATGTAAGCTTACTATTACAATCCAATTAATAATTAACTAAACAACTAAATATAGCTACCGAAACAAGAATTAAAAAAATGAAATACAAAGACAAACTTAACCACGTGGTCTGCATCATCAACAAATAGTAATAGTGCTTGATCGTCCACTTGTTGAACTTGAAGCCGATTGATCGAGAACTTGTCAAAAATTAAATCAAATAATTAGTAAATCCCATTTCAATATTATGAATAATAAAAAATTAAATTATATAAAATAAAAAACTTAAATAATACAAACCTGGTTCGATATCTTTTTCAAATTCCTCGACCTCATCCATTATATTGCGAAGAGATATTGGCACTGAAGATAACAACCAATTTTGTGCACAAACAAGACGCTCAACCATTTGAGGGGACAATGAACTACGAAATGGATCCAGTATTCGCCCCCCCGTACTAAATGCAGACTCTGACGCCACAGTTGACACAGGAACAACCAATACATCACGAGCAACCAAAGCCAACACTTTATATCTACTACAGTTAACCTTCCACCAATCCAAAATATCAAAGTTTTCATCCTTAGTCCTTTCAGGTAATTCGCTTAAATATTTTTCTACTTCAGACCCACCCCCCATATCTATTTTTCCTTCCATAAAACTCTCAAATTGGGAAGCAATCAACATATGTGGATTTTCATCCATAATATCTAAATCCATAATTGACGTAGAAGTCACATCCCCACTCCCACTCTCATTTGGGCCACTCCCACCCCTAGTTTCAACATGCGTACTCATTAACTCCATAGAAGAATAGCATTCATACAATCGATTTATAGCAAACTTCACATTGTCAATCAATAAATTTGCAATCTCAGTAGTATACATTTTCGAAAAACAAAATTGGAGATATGAAAGCTTCTTCCTTGGATCTAACAAAACAGCTACATACAAAATAACATTAATCTTGTCCCCATTTCCCCAGTACTTGTCAAATTTTGATTTCATATTCATCGCCATTTTAGCCACCCCATTATCTTGAACCAAGATCAAACGATCAATTGCGCTTCGAATTATAAAAATTTCATCGAAAAATGAGTTCGAAGTAACATACAAGGTACCAGAGAAACGTTTCGTCGCCTCATAAAACAGTTTCAAAAATTTAACAAACGCACGACATCTTACCCAATCTTCATCATTCGGAGGAGATCCAGTTATATCACTCATGTCTTTTTCAAGAAAATAAGCACGAAATCTAGGATCCTCAACGTCTAATCTTTCAAATGCTTTTTCAAACTTTCCAGCAGAATCTAACATTTTGTAGGTGGAATTCCACCTTGTTGGCACATCAAGGCACAAAAGACTCTTAGACTCAATTTTCAACATATTAACGCATTTCAAAAAAGATTGAAATCGACTAGGCGAAGATTTTACATATCTTACTGCTCCACGAACCCTTTGAATAGAATCATCTAAGTCTTTTAACCCTTCCACAACTATCAAATTTAAGATGTGAGCACAACATCTCATATGTAAAAGCTCGTGACCTAAAATTGTGCCTTTCCAATTTTTTGTCACCTTTTGTAAAAATTTAATGGTAAGATTATTTGAACTAGCATTATCCACCGTTAAAGTGAAAAACCCCTCAATTCCCCATTCAAGCAAACATTGTTCAATCTTCTTACCAATAGTCTCCCCTTTATGATCGTTAACAATGCAAAAATTCAATATTCTTTTTTCAAGTTTCCAATCATCATTTACGAAATGACATGTCAAACACATATAATTTAAATTCTGAATGGACGTCCATGTGTCTGTAGTCAAACATATCCTACGACCTTTCAAAAGTTTTCTCAAATTTTCTCTTTCTACATCAAAAATCTTCATTATATCACGAGCAATTGTGTATCGAGAAATATTTAACCATTTCGGTTGCAAAGCAATACAAAACCTACTAAACCCATAATTTTCCACAAATCTAAAAGGCAATTCATCAATTATGATTATCTCTGCAAGAGCCTTTCTAGCATCTTCTTGATTAAAACTTAATGTAACAAGTTGACCACCCTCTTCTCCAAATTTTTTAGGTTTAAAACCCAATGTTGCTTGCCCCTTAAGTTGTTCTTTATACGGATATTTAGGACAACTATGCAAATGATTTCTTAAAGTACTTGTACCGTGACGCTTTGAATTAGCACGATAAATTTTTTTACAATATAAACATGATGCTTTCGGTTCACCCTCTATTTGAAATTCTTCAAAATGCTCCCACACATCAGATTTTTTTCTTTTACATACCGTACTTTTAGGGGGAAGCTGTCCAGTCGAAGCAATATTCCCATTCAGATTGTTCACTTTCACTTCATTCGTTACCGCAGTATCCATCACTAAAAGAATATATAAACCATGATAAGTAAAATAACAAATAAAAATAGAAACACGAAACAGAAACATGAAACATGAAACAGAAACGCGAAACAGAAACATGAACATGAAACTGATAGGAATTGACTAAAACTTGTCTTTTAATCATTAAATTACCTTAGACACCTTAAAATTAAACACGAAACAGAAACAGAAACATGAAACAGAAACACGAAACAGAAACAGAAACATGAAACAGAAACACGAAACAGAAACAGAAACAGAAACAGAAACATGAACATGAAACTGATAGGAATTGACTAAAACTTGTCTTTTAATCATTAAATTACCTTAGACACCTTAAAATTAAACACGAAACAGAAACAGAAACATGAAACAGAAACACGAAACAGAAACAGAAACATGAAACAGAAACACCGAACAGAAACAGAAACAGAAACATGAACATGAAACTGATAGGAATTGACTAAAACTTGTCTTTTAATCATTAAATTACCTTAGACACCTTAAAATTAAACATGAAACAGAAACAGAAACATGAAACAGAAACACGAAACAGAAACAGAAACAGAAACATGAACATGAAACTGATAGAAATTGACTAAAACTTGTCTTTTAATCATTAAATTACCTTAGACACCTTAAAATTAAACATGAAACAGAAACAGAAACAGAAACATGAAACAGAAACACGAAACAGAAGCAGAAACATGAAACAGAAACACGAAACAGAAACATGAACATGAACATGAAACTGATAGGAATTGACTAAAACTTGTCTTTTAATCATTAAATTACCTTAGACACCTTAAAATTAAACATGAAACAGAAACAGAAACATGAAACAGAAACACGAAACAGAAACAGAAACACGAAATAGAAACACGAAACAGAAACAGAAACATAAAACAAAAATATGAAACTAATAGGTTCAGAAACATGAAAATCATAAGAGGGAAAATTATACATACCTATGCAAAATCGAGAGCGAAATCGCCAAATCGGAATCGGAATGGAAAACGCCAAATCGGAGTACAGTGTGTACACGATTCGAAGTCCAAATCGGAGTAAATCAGCCTCTCCGTCTTTGAAATCGAAATCGAGATTGGAAATCCAACTCAAAATCACTTTCGTCTTCGTCTTCACCATTGTATTATATAGATGGAGAAATTGAAAGTTTCAAAACATATTTTCCATAATCGAATTAGGAAATCGAAAACTTTTGGAAAGTATTACACAATCCGGTCTTCGATTTGGGGATGAAAAAGGAAAGGGGAGATTGGGAGCCCTAGTCGTCGACGGTGGAACGGGAAGAAACGATGAACGGATGAAGAGAAGTCTGAAAAAGGGGGGGTGTATAGATCCAGGCCTAAACGACGTCGTTTAGGCCTGTTTTCGGGCGGGCGGGTCAACCCGCCAAAGAAACCCCCAAACCCGCGAGCCGACCCGAACAGTAACGGGCTGGGTCAGTTCAGCCCGCGCAACTCGCGGGTCTGTTCGGGCTGGTCTAATTTCGGACGGTTTTTGAACGGTTTGGGTTGGTTTAACGGGTTAATCCGCCCGCTGCACACCCCTAATTGGTATGGACTATCTTCGGGATTTGATTTTTAATTTACGGTGAACCAATCACTAAGTATAGTGCATTCTATCAAATACATAGATTAGTCGACCATTTAATCAATATGAATTATCTTTGAGATTCGATTCCATTAAAGTTCTTTACCTAATAAATATAAAAAAAAAAAAAATCTGACAAAGGAGCTAATTAAACTTATTTACGCATGCCGTGTATTTCGGGGTTGGTAATCTCGGGATTACCAACCCCGGGATCTAAAGGGATAATATATATATATATATATATATTTTTTTTTTTAGATTGATGGTCCTGGAGTTGGTAACCCCGGGACCAGTTGCACAAGCAGCTGCTGCTCAAGCAGCAGCTGCACGAGGAGCTGCAGCTGCCAGCTGCTTGTGTAGCTGCTGCTGCACGAGGAGCTGCAGCTGTAGCTCCATTAAAAAAAAAATAATAATAATAATAAAATAAAAAATCGTTTTGGCCCACTAAATTTATAAAATTTTCGGCAACTTTGAGTTGATTAACGGTAATCTATCGATATTTTAAATAAATCTAATTTTTTTGTGCATAAATTAGATTCAAAACACTCTATAATGCTTTTTACAACACTAAAAACGGATATGTGGATGAATTTTAAAAAATCGCCAAAGTTGGCCAGATGAGCTATTTCGATAACGGCAGAATTTTTTTCGACAATTTAGAATTAATAAAATATTGCATTATTCATAACAGAAATGAACTAAATTTTTTGTATATAAATTATGTTCATAACACTACATAACAAAATTTAGAACACTAAAAACGAATTAGTGAATAATTTTTAAATAATCGTCAAAGTTGGTCAGATGAGTTGTTTCGATGACGATGCAGTTTTTTTTTAAAACTTAATTAACAAAAAATGGTCGTCTATCCGTAATAGAAATGAATCTGATTTTTTTGCATACAAACTACGTTCATAAGAACGATTATTTAAAAATTATTTACTAATTCGTTTTTGGTGTTCACAATTCAAAAATACTATATTGTACTTAAAAGTTTGGATAAACATAATTTTGCACTCGGAGGTCCGTTGAAAGCAATTTTTTTTTTTAAAGTTGGATCTGATATGAGTCATTACTCTGGATTTTGAAGATTTCAATTTTACCAATAGGACAAGATGCACGCTCTCAACGAAGATTACAAATTTAGTCACCTAACACTTAAAATTGAAAATTGAAGGTGAAAACAGACTTTATTTGAAAAAAAAAAATGGCCCCAAACGGACCACCGAGCGCAAAATTATGTCTATCCAAACTTTTTCTATTATTTTACGTAAATTTTATTTTCTCTCGATAATATATTATCCGTTTTTGGTGTTTTTTATTTTATTATTTAGCGTTATGAACGTAGTTTGTATGCAAAAAAATCAGATTCATTTCTGTTACGGATAGACGACCATTTTTGTTAATTAAGTTTTCAAAAAAAACTGCATCGTCATCGAAACAACTCATCTGACCAACTTTGACGATTATTTAAAAATTATTCACTAGTCCGTTTTTAGTGTTTTAAATTTTGTTATGTAGTGTTATGAACATAATTTATATACAAAAAATTTAGTTCATTTCTGTTATGAATAATGCAATCTTTTATTAATTCTAAATTGTCGAAAAAAATTCTGCCGTTATCGAAATAGCTCATCTGGCCAACTTTGGCGATTTTTTAAAATTCATCCACATATCTATTTTTAGTGTTGTAAAAAGTATTATGGAGTGTTTTGAATCTAATTTATGCACAAAAAAATTAAATTTATTTAAAATATCGATAGATTACCGTTAATCAACTCAAAGTTGCCAAAATTTTTATAAATTTAATGGGCCAAAACGATTTTTTGTTTTATTATTTTTTTTTTTTTATGGAGCTATAGCTGCCGCAGCAGCTGGTCCCGGGGTTACCAACCCCGGGACCATCAATCTAAAAATATATATATATATATATATTATCCCTTTAGATCCCGGGGTTGGTAATCCCGGGATCTTAGTTCCCAGGATTACCAACCCCGAAATACACGGCATGCGTAAATAAGTTTAATTAGCTCCTTTGTCAGAATTTTTTTTTTTTTTATATTTATTAGGTAAAGAACTCGATTCCATTACCCCTACCAAAGTTGATGTTCTCCAGACTTATCTGAATGTTAGGTCCTCAATGATCTAGAGGTCGTGTTTTCCCTAGTCTCGTGTGTGGCTAATGCGTTGTCACGTCATCAACTACCATGTGGGGCGCACAATCAAGATGTGTACGGTTAATTTCCATCTACGTCAAAACTAAATGCAAAATATTGTAGATATAAGAGGGTTTAAGAGAGGGAGGAATGGAATGGAAGCCATGATTTCTTCGATCAAGCTTTTGGGAAAAGGATTTTTGAAAATGGAGAAGATGAAGATAGATATGGCGAAAGAGATCGAGAAAATGAGAATGGAGATGAAGTGCAGCGAGTTGAAACTCGAATCTCAACAACAAATTGTTGATTCGTTCGTGAAGGCATTACTCAAGAGGAAGAAAACGGTGAAAACAACAGCGTTCAGATGAAAAGAATGGCGTTGAAGAACCAGAACCAAGCGGAGAAAAACCAAAACAATGAGGAAGAGAAAGAAGAAAAAAATAAAAATATATAAAATTACAAATTTATCCCTAATTCGGTCCAATTTGGACAAAAAATTTAACAGGACTTCTTAAAATTACATTCACACATTTAGAGAATTTAGACTGAAATGTAATAAAATTATTAGACCACATAAAAATATGTCAATATTTAGAGGGTCTAAAATATAATTTGCCTTTTAATTTATCACAAAAATTGGTTTTCTCAAATTCAGGCCACTCGACGGGGCAAAGCTGCAAAGCCGAGAGCCATTCCGATACCCTAGCAAATCACGGTGAGTTTACCCCTCTCCCTCTCCAATTTCCTTCTTGTAGTTCTTATCGTCGATCTGATAGGGTATCGCACTCTTCTGTCTTTCCATTCTCGTTTTGCAGAAGCTTTTCTCTCTCTAGAAGACGCCGGCCACCAGGTTCTCTCTCTCTCCTAACTATAGCAACAAAAGATCTCTGTTCGATTACTCTCGATCGATCCGAACGCATCGTTTCCGGTTTTCGCTCGTTCGATGGTCCGCAAACGATTTCAAGATGCCAAAACAGGTAACAATTTTTTGTTTCGAAATTTTGATCTCTTCGATTTCAAAATCGGACTTGAATTCTTATCGGAGATTTTTAGTTGATAGCGTATGATAGTCGATCAATTGGATTCGTTTTGATCAATCAAAAAGCTTTGCGATGAATCTAGTTAAAGCACACATAGTCTTCTTCCTTGTTTATGTGTAGTTCTACTTGATTTCTAGGTGTTCGATGAATGTTCTCAATTGGCACAAACAACAAACAAATTTTCTTTTATTCAATTTATTCAAAAAATTTGAATCCTCAATTGTGTAAATCGAAGTGTTTTTTGCATCAAATTCGTTTCACGAATCAATTTGAGTCCAGGGATATCAATGGTTCGGTTTTAGTGCGGTTCGTATAAAATTAAAATCAAAACCGTTAGACATATATCAAAGTAAAACCGCTAGACATATATCAAACTAAAACTGCAACTAAAGCTGTCGATTTTTTTTTAAACGGTTTTAGAATTGAACTATTTAAATTTATATAAAATCAAAACCCGAATTGTAAAACGGCGAAACTATTTAAGATTTTTTAATTTTATAAAAAATTAAAATCAAAACAAAAATTGCGAACTGTTGTTTTTATATATATATAAAAAAATATAAAATGTAAATTCCAAAAGATAAAATCAAACACAAAATTATTAATTGTTACAATAAATGTTCCTAATCCTAATTAAAATACGACATTAGCATATAAATAAAAAAGATTAAAGTGTAAATAAATAAAAACACACACATATATGGGGTTAGACTGTAAATGTATAAAAAATGAGAGTATATATGTTTTAAAATATATCTAAAATATCAGTTACATGGTTCGGTTATGTGGTTTGATTTCACGATTCGATTTTTACTATCTCAAAAGCAAAACCACTTCGTTTGCTAATTTCAAAATCAAAATCGCAGCCAAACTATTTAGTCGGTTTTAAAACCGAAACATTCGGTTAGGTTTTGCTCGGTTATTTGTCGGTTCGATTTTTATGGCCATCCCTAATGATCTGTATAAAATTCTTGTGTAGGTCTTGGATTGGCGAAATCTCTTACTCCCCAAAAGTTCCTGAGAAAAATAGGACTGGGAGAAGATGACCTCTACTTCTGGAAACAGGTGGGCAAGGCAATGCTCTGCACCTACACGATTTTCGGCGCCGCCTGGTTGTACAACGAGACGTCGCCGCTGGGGTGGTGGACGCTGAAACCGAAGCCCAAGGAGGAGAAGGAGTTGGCTCATCTATACGAGCGCCGGAAGTTTCCGTACCCCGGCGACGAGGAGGCGATGAAGGAGTTCATTGAGAAGGGAGGGATGATCGGGACGGCGATTGGGCCGAAGGGGACCGTGGAGACGGACAGGGATTCGTTGAACTACCAGAAGGAGCTGCAGGACAAGAAGCTTGAGCAGGAGTCTCTGAAGATGTGGCTGAGGATGAGGAATGAGGTGATTTCGGAGCTTCAAGAGAAAGGCTATGATGTTGAGTGACCTCCCAAAAATTTAATTTAAAAAAATAAAAAATAAAAAATATTATGTCTAGTATTAACTAAATTAAGATTTTAATATAGTACTTGTAGTTAGTATTTTTGAGATTTTGTGTATTCATTTGTGTTCTATTAGGGTGTAAATGGTTTGGTTTGGTTTGGTCGGTTTTGCTACCAACGGAAAATCGAACTTAACACTGATGAGGCAAACGGTTCAGTTCAGAACACATTTTTAAGAAAATTGAACCAAACTAATCGAAATCGGTTCGGTGTCGGTTTACAAGTTGGGAAGCTATGATGTGAAGGTTTGTAAAATATTTGTGGCGGTTAGGAAAATATGTTTGTGGAACGACAGAAGAATCAAGAATGAACGAGTAGGGTTTGGCTTGGATATTTAGACCGGTTTAGTTTAGAGAGGAAAAAAATTGAATCAATTTTGGTTCGAATCGAACTAAAATATTTCAAAATTGCAAAAATTGTTCTCCATTTAGAACTGAACTAAATGGTTTGAATATTTTATTTTTAAAATTGACGGTTCAAATCGGTTTAATCGATTTTTCCGATTTTACACCCTGGTCTCTATTTTGCAACAATCCATTAAAGGGATAAGCGAGATGGACAGTGTGTCAAAGAGACGGACGGAGGTTTTGGTTTTAGAAAGGTCTAAGTGTTGCTCATATTTTACAAGACATGCTTGTTTATAAATTTGATAATTTTAGAACTTGTGAGGAATTACTTATTAATGCGATAATTGGAGGAGAAGCACATTATCTCGAGGTTGTTTCAGAATCTTTTTCTGATTGTTATTCTTGCTCCTAAATTTTTGGGATGTATATATAGAATATGTTTACTAAAATATTCTCAATTTTTTTGCAGTAATCCCTGAATTCTTAAAAATTTGAAAAATTCCACTTTAGTATTGTTGGAAATATGGAACACATATTTTTTTTTCTTGTTTTTTTCTTTTAGATCTACGAATTTTGACCAATGTGAAAAATTTCACATAAATTTATTTAGATAAATTCTTAGTTTTAGACCGATGTTACTTACTCTTCTGATCCGAATTATAATTCAACATCACATATTACAATCTGTGTTATCTCACATTGTAATAATGTTATGTCAAAATGCAACTATACTAATGGTTAACACTTACTCGCCAAATTGCATCTTTCGAATTCCAATTTGTAACAATTATGATAAATTCCATATAAATTATTAACTAATTCCAAACAAAATATTTTTTTTTTATAGGATTTTAACCTTTTTAAATTAGGATACCTTGAAAAAATGTATTTTATTTATTTATTAAAATTGACAGTGAACCTTGTGTATAATGGTCATGTTACTCTATTGTGATCTGGAGTATAGAGATCTCAGGTACAAATATTGAAAATAGTCTTACTGTATAAAGGAATAAGACTGCGCACATCTGATCTTTCCCAGATCACACAAGGGGAGAACTTTCGTGCACTGAGCTGCTCTTTTTATTTATTAAAATTACCTACCTACCCTTCTTAAAAGTTTGTGGGGGCCTTTTTCAAACAATTCAAAATTTGAATACCATTTGGCGGTCCTGCCAAAAAAAATCTAGCCGGGGGTGAATCTGTAATTTCATTTGGGCGAAAATAGAGTGTGTGTGAGAGAGAGAGAGAGAGAGAGGGAGCGCGCTTCTTATTTCTCTCTCTTCATCTCTCACAAACAAATCGAACAGCAAATCGGTTTTTCCCCAAATTCAGGCCACTCGACGGAGCAAAGCTGCAAAGCCGAGAGGCAATCCGATAAAACCCTAGCAAATCATGGTGAGTTTTCCTCGTAGTTCTTATCGTCGATCTGTATTCGATTTCGTTTGTTTACTTCGAAATGCTTGATTTCTCTGTATACTCCGTGTTATCATCGTTACACTAGTTTTTTTGGGTTGAAATTTGATTTCATGTCTTCATTCGGATGTACGTATTTGGATCTGTAATGTTTTTCCTTATACATTGAATCGCTCTATGGATTTCGATTGTATATTAAGGAAATTCGGTTCGTTAATTGATTAGCTTGAGCTTCGTCCTTTTTGCTGTTTGTATTTTGCCTCAATAGTTTTGTTCTTGCTTGTTTTGTAATCTGCAAGTTTTTAAGTTTACCATGACTAGTGTTCGATTTCGTTTGTTTACTTCAAAATGCTTGATTTCTCTGTATACTCCGTGTTATCATCATCATACTAGTTATGTTTTTTTTTTTCTTTCCCCCCGATTAAATTTGATCTCATGTCTTCATTTGGATGTACGTATTCGGATCTGTAATTAATTTCCTCTTCCATCGAATCGTTCTATGGATTTCGATTGTATAATAAGGAAATTCGGTTCGTTAATTGATTAGCTTGAGCTTCGTTCTATTTGCTGTTTATATTTTGCCTCGATAGTTTTCGAATCGTTCTATGGATTTCAATTGTCTTCATTCAGATGTACGTATTCGGATCTGTAACTATTTTCCTCTTCCATCGAATCTCTCTATAGATTTCGATTGTATCATAAGAAAATTTGGTTCGTTAATTGATTAGCTTGAGCTTCGTTGTTTTTGCTGTTTGTATTTTGCCTCAATAGTTTTGTTCTTGCTTGTTTTGTAATCTACAAGGCTTTTAGTTTACCATGACTAGTGTATCGAGAATGAGTAGCATGTTTAACTGCATCTTTGTGCTCTAATATGAGTGGGGAAATGCCTCCATTTATTGATAAAGGTTGATGTAGATTCGAGAACTTGAAATGAACTGATAAAGAAATCACATAATTGGAAGAACAGATGCCCACCTGAATTTCAATATCTTGCATCGAATCCCTATTCAAAGTAGATGGGAAGCATCTTAATCTACACAACTGTGTTTAAACATAAAATTTCAATTGCGTTTGGGTAAGGTATTTGAAGAAGATATTTATTTCTAGAGGGATTTGTGTATTTTTCTTAGCAATTTTTCTTTAAAAAAAGTACAAATTCCTTTTTAAGCACATCATTCCTCTTCTATAAATTTATTCACAAAATTTTATGAATTCCTTCTCAAAATCAACTATCTTACCCAAAATCCACTGTTAGATTACCATTTGATTGAATTTGTTAGTGATTTTTGTGATTTACTTGGTTGAAATCACCATCCTGGTTTCCCTGGAGGAGCTTATAGTGACCATCTTATTGTGAAAGTTTTCTATATCTTCTCTGTTCTTAATCTGTTAGAACGAAAAGCCTGGGGTAATAGTATCGACATATACAGATTATTGCTTATACATATACAATTACATGTATAGATGTCTTTGTCTACAATACAAGTTATGGGCGTCGATAGATATCAAAGACACAGCTAATGTAGTTTCAATATATATATATACAGTTTCCATATGCGTGTTCATGCTATCATCGAAGAATTTAGTGTCGCCACTTCCTTTCTTGGCCTGTTTTTACATAATTAACTAACGGGTTTCTTCCCTTTTTGGCTGCCAGGATGGACATGATTCAGAAGATCCAAAGCAAAGCACAGCTGATATGACAAATTTTGTAAGCAAATAATCTTTGATTTTTATTTCAAATTACTGTTGTTTTAGTCATTCTTTTACCCATTCAGTTGCTTATTCGGAGACTAATCATCTATATTACCTGGTTTTACTTTTGATGAGCATCCGAAATGCTCATACTTTGATTCATATTCTAATGGGTCTTTAACACTTTCCACCCTTCATATTTGACTAGTATATCACTTTAGTCCATGTGGTTTTAATTCGAACACATAACACTGTGAAAATTCTAATCATCCCACTTTAGTCCAAATCGTTATCTGTTTTATAATTTTCGATGGTAAACAGCATGTCTATCACATTTGACTGTTTTCTAGGGGCTTTATGGGTATCTCTAGCCTTTTTCCCATTCTTCCCTCCCAAACAATCAGGACTAGACACATGTGCATGAACATTTGTGTGGTGGTGGTGGTGGTATTAATTTGCAGAATTTTTTTGGATGGGAGTAGGGAAAGGAAGGATGCTAAAAGTGCCTATTAAATATTGAAGCAAGTAATATAAAAGGATTTCATTTTCTTTTCATTATCTTCCAATTGATAATTTACATTTATATATAGATACAATCAAACCAAGTATTAAATTAAGGTGACTGGAGAGGAGACAGAGCTCATTAATGAGTTTTGAATATTTTGGTGACAATAAGATTCATTAATGAGCTTTGACATCTTTGAACTCACGCCAACACTCCCCTGCAAGTTGGTGCATATAGATCTCGGATGTCCAACTTGTCAAGTGAGTTGTAGAAGTTTTTGCTACATACAACTTTTGTAAGTATGTCTGCCAACTGGTCTTCGGATTTAACAAATGGGAATCGAATTATCATGGCCTTAAGATTTTGTTTGATGAAATGCCGGTCTACTTCCACGTGTTTGGTCCGATCATGCTGGATTGGATTATGACAAATGTCAATTGTAGCCTTGTTATCACAGAATAGGTTCATCTCGCAGCCAGGAGTAAAGCCAATCTCAATTAATAGTCTTTGAAGCCAGAGAAGTTCACAAAGGCCCTCAGCCATCCCACGAAACTCGGCTTCAGTACTTGATAATGCTACCATCTTTTGCGTCTTACTTCTCCATGTAACCAGGTTCCCTCCAACAAATGGGAAATAGCCTGAGGTGAATTTTTTATCGGAGATATTTTTTACCCAGTCAGCATTTCTGTAACCTTCCACCCGTAGGTGATTATTTCTTGTAAACATAAGTCCTTTTTTTGGGGGAGGACTTTAGGTATCGGAGAATCTGAATCACTGCATTCATATGATTATCAATTGGACAATGTATGAATTGGCTTACTACACTTACTGTATAGGCGATGACAGACCGTGTATGAGAAAGATAAATAAGTTTTCCAATTAATCTCTGGTACCTTCCTTTGTCTGTTGGCACTTGATCTGGGTATTCTCCAAGCTTATGATTTTGAATTATTGGTGTATCTGCAGGCTTACAATCCCGTAATTTAACTTCTGATAATAAATCTAGGATATATTTTCGTTGGAAAAGGAATATGCCTTACTTCGACCTAGCAACTTCAATTCCCAGAAAATATTTGAGTCCTAGAGTTCTCATCTCAAATTTTATGGCAATTGCTCTTTAAGTCTTGCTATTTCCTTTGGGTTGTCTAAAGACTATTAAAATTGTTATCTTACCCTAGTGATGCTTTAAGAAATGCCTATGGTTTGAGTTGCTTTGTTGAAAGACATATGTCCTCATTGGCAAGTTCACGCTCCCAAACCACGCTCTAGGAGATTGCTTTAAGTTGTACAAAGTTCGTTGTAGCTTGCACACAATCTTAGCTTTAGAGTTTGCAAAATATCCTGGAGAGACATCCATGTAAATTTCTTCTTCAAGATCTCCATGGAGGTAGGCGTTTTTAACGTCAAACTGGTGCAATGGCCAATCAAGATTCGCTGCAAGAGATAGCTCTTTGCCACCAGTCTTGCTTTGTACCTTTCAACTGATCCATCGGCTTTATACTTGATGGAGAATACCCATTTATACCCCACTGTTTTTTGACCTTCTGGTAGGGGAACAAGAGTCCACGTCTCATTTTTCAGTAATGCTTCCATTTCTTCCTTCATAGCTTGGATCCATGTAGGGTTTTCCAGAGCCTCTTCAACACTTATGGGAATACGATGTGAGGAGAGTTCATTCACAAAGTTCTTGAGGGGTTCAGACAGATTCTTTATAGAAACATAATTGGCAATTGGATATCTTGATCTTTGGTTCTCCAATTCCGGAGAATATCTATTTGGTGGTTTGCCCCGATTGTGCCTGAAAGGTAATTCATAGTCAACAGGAGTATCCGCGTCATTAGAAATGTGAGGTATGGTAGGGAATTTTCCTCAATGATATTCTCAAGAGATGGGACATTGGATACTGGAGAGTGGGGGGGTACTGTCAGCTCTGGAGCTTCTAGAGATGTAGGCTTTGGATTAGGTACCTCCATGATCGATTGAGGAGCATTCGGTGTCGTATCAGTGTCTTTGAATCAATCATATGTCAACCAATTCATCTCTTCTTCTCGTGTCTCCCTCTGAAGAGAAGAATTGGATGCGGCAAGAGAGTAGAAAGTGTCGGATTCAAGGAACGTGACATCCATAGTCACATAGGTGTGCCGAGTAGTTGGGTCGTAGCATCGATACTCTTTTTGGTGTCCACCGTATCCCAAAAAGAGACAACGAATGGCACAAGGATCAAGCTTCGTGCGTTGGTTCTTGTGCAGGTGAACAAACGCAACACAACCAAAGACACGAGGCGGAAGCTTAGTTCAAAGATGTTAAAGCTCATTAATGAAGCTTATTGTCAGCTTATTAATGAATGCTACTGTCACCAAAATATTCAAAACTCCTTAATGAGCTCTATCTCCTCTCCAACCACCTTCATTTAATGCTTGGTTTGATTATATTTATATATGAATATAAATGATCAATTGGAAGATAATGAAATGAGAAATGAAAATGAAATCCTTTTATATTACTTGTTTCAACATTAAACTCCTTAAAAACAATTGGGTGCATGCACATGATTGGTTGCGGTAAAAAAATTATTATAGAAACCTAATGGGCCTAACTCACTCTGAAACGACGCCTTGTAAGATGAGGATTGCCCTAGATTTTATATATAGCTCAGGATCAGGTAACACATGCGACGTAGGATTCAACACTCTCCTCACGCACAAGGTAAACTTTTTGACAAACCACTGTGAACGGATATAGGGCCCAACATCGATGTGAAATTCAACAATTATAACGGCTTTAATGATTTGGAATGAAGCAAGCTGATTAGGGGAAATTTTAAGGTGTGTTGTGTTCATATTAAAATTATAGGGACCAAAGTGAGATAATTCAGGGTGCAATGTGACAAAAATCCTATTTTTTTTTGTAGTACCAAAGGCCAATGCTAAACTCTGATTATTTGATCTTTTTTCTTTTCAGGTTCAAAACCTTATCCAGCAGATGGTAAGTTTATGCTAATTAATACCTTTATAATTTTTTTTCTTTTGTGGATATAAAATGTGTTACTACCGATTATCGTACGCTCGATCGATCATTAACACCTTTTTTTTTGACAGCAAGCGAGGTTTCAGACAATGTCCGAGAACATCGTGGGAAAGAATATCCTTTTTTCACTTCTCCTTTTCAACCTCAATGGATATAGTAAATATAAAATTATTTAAGGCACTGTTTGGTAACGCTTTAAGTAATTTTTATTTTTGTTTTGGTTTTCAAGCACAAAATTACTTAATTTTAAAAAGTATTTTGTTTTGCACTCAAAAAATGTACTTCTAAAAGTAGTCAAGTAAAAAACGTGATTTTTAAGTACTTTTACCTCAAGGAGTAAAAAATAGTTTTTTTTTTCTTTTCTTTTTTTCGGAGTTTTGTATCATAACAGATCGAGTGGTTAGGATCCCTACCCGTTTTTTTCATATCATTTATAATTTTTTTTTGGTTTAAGAGATTATTTATGGGAATAAAACTTACCACATGTTTGGTTGGACGTGGTAGAATTGCATTATGATAGAATGGAATCGAATTTTGAATGGAAGTGCATTCAGATTTTGTTTCCATACCATTTGAATTGTGATTCTATTACTTTCAACCAAACATGCCCTAATATATTATCTCTATATTATCAGACACAAGTTTATTTATTTAATTAAATTTTTTTTTTTTTGATAACTTTCTTGATTCTAAAACCTACTTAAAAAAAATATATATTACCAAGCGGTGCCGAAGGTAATAATTCATTATTCTTGTAATGACAATACAATGTTTCTTCTATTTTTTATTTTTTTTTTGGTAAATTGGCTTTTACTGCCTCTTCTTTGCCCAATTATTATTTTATCCTCCTTCACTTCAAAAAGTTACCCTTGCTTCTATTTTTTAGCAAAGTGAAAAACTATTTTTTTTTTTGTTTCAACCAATGTAATATGGTTAACAATGGATGGAATTTAACTTTCAATTTAACTTTTGGATGGAATAGATGAAATTGTCCATTTATTTTAATTTTGATTTAACTTTATTGTCATAAATATATATTTTTTAAATAAATTAAAATTAAAATAAAGGGGGCAATTTTGTATATTTCATCAAAAAATTAGATGAAAAATTTAATTTTTTCAATTTTTAAGTATATTCTATTAATTTAAACGGGAAAAAATAGTTTCTCACTTTGTTCAAGTAGATAAATTGTAACTTTTTGAAGTAGAAGGGTGTAAAGTGATAATTAGGCAAACTAAAGGGGGATAAAAGACAATTTACCCTTTTTTTCATAATTTTTAATCTCTGTTTGGAGGAGTTTAATTTGTTGGCTTAACTGAAAGTGTTACTCGATGAAATGGGAAATCGGATAAACGAATTGGAGGAGAGCATCAACAATCTCCGATCGGAAATGGGAGCGGAGGGCACTCCATCGCCCGTAGCCCCCTCCAAAAAGCCCGACGAGGGCAAGCCCGAAGAGGGTTCTTCTGCTTAAAAGGTCAAATTTAACTTCTAATTTTTCAGTACCTCAAAAAATGCTGTTTCTCCTTTAGTATATATACATCATATGCAAGCTCTTCAGTTTGTACTGATATTTCAACCTCTAAGGGCTCTTTTGGTTGTCAAAATTATCTTATATTTTTGAGAATTATTTTATCTTGGAGGACTTGAATCGTATGTCAATCTATTTAAGAAATCTATTTAAGAAATTAGTTTAAGCGCTGTTTGCCGCTTACTTAAGTGGGACAAAGACTTAGTTGTTGTCATGATCTCAAAAATTGTAATTCACTATTCATTCAAATCACTCCTACAACAATTTTTTGAGAAAATCAATATTTCTGTCAAAAGTTTGAAGTTATTGTACGTCATAAAAATTATTGTAATTTTTTACATGAAAAAATTACGGTGACTTTTATATGGTACAATAACTTAGGATTTCAAAAAAAATTACTGTAACGAATTGTAAAAATGATTTTTTATAATGGACTTCAAGGCCCGTTAGTATTTACTCACTATCCCCATATACCAATTTAATTTTAGAGAAAACCTTATTACTTATATATGTGTTATTCTCTCTCTTTTTTTTTTTTTGTGAAAAACATCTCAGGGTGATTGGAAAAATTGTTGTACAACAATTTTTGTGAAAAGTTACTTCATAGTAAAAAAATAGTGAAAGATGTTGCATACCATTTTTTTTTCTTTTTCTTTTTTGTTCTTCAGTTTTGTTCATCAAAATTGGTGGTTCATGGTTCTTTGTTTTTCTTTGTCAAATATCTCAATCTTGGTTTTGGTTTTTGCAAAGGTGATTCATTTTTTTTTGTTATTGAAAGTAATTTTTGGGTTCTTAATGCATTGTTGTGTTATTATCTTTCTTTGTCAAAAACATCTTATGGTGATTCAAAAAATTATTGCACAACAATTTTTGTAAAAAGTTACTTTATAGTGAAAATTGCTACACAACAAATTTTGTTAAAGTTATTTCATGGTATTTTCTTAAAATTTAAATAAATGTTTGGATTTTAGTTGGATTGGATTTTGTTCTTCGGTGGCCCATTTTCATTTGTTTGACAAAAACGGGTGTTAACCTAAAAAAATCCTTGCAAAAAGTTATATGTTGTCACAATGGACAAAACAATCAAGATATTTAAAACTGGAATCAAAATGGTTGGATTGCTAGTTTTAAACATTTTACAACTAGAGACTGAAGCATAAAATTTCAAAATTGGAAAATAAGAATTTAATTTGGAAAATGAAAGATGACCAAACAGGTCCTAAGTGTTTGTAGGTCTAGGCTAGGCATGATGATAATTATTTGTTAAGAGTTGTTATATGGAGGACCCAATTTTGATGTTGGCCTGACACAAAGATATGAGTTTGTTTGGCAAATCATTGGTGATTTCAGCTGCTTTTATTTATCCATTATTCCTTTAATTAAGGTGGTGTTTGGCAATTTTTTGTTTAGGTGAGTTATAATTTTAACTCTGAACGTGCTATAGTAAGTTTTTCAAAAATTTAAAATTATTGTAGTACAGAAAGGTCATTTTAATTTTTTCATGTAAAAAATTACACTAATTTTCATAGTGTACAGTGATTTTGAATTTTTGACAGAATTATTAGATTTAAAAAAAATATATTTTATTGAGTGGATTGGATGAATAATGTGCTGTAAATTTTGGGATTATGACAAAAAAAAAGGGATAAAGATTTTTTTGATCCCTGACAAATGCCTTGGGTGTCTAATTGACCCAACTTTTGTAACTCGACAATTTGACCTTTGACATTTCATAATCGTTCCAAATTGGTCACTGAGGTAGATTCTGATAAGTCAACTAACAGTCAATATTTTATTAAGGGTATTTTAATCTTTTTATTCAATGGGGTTAATTTTGAAAAATCATCTAAATTTAAGGGGTCAAAATATTTTTTTTGATCTTTCTTTCTCAATTGACAGAATATATATATATATATATTTTTTTTAATTTGGTCTTTTTTTCTCAAGTAAATTAAGAGAGAGAGAGAAAATCTTTATTGAAAGTTGAAACACAAATCTGGGAACAAATCCGGGAACAAATTCGGAACACAAATAGAACCCTCCTATATTGAAACAAAAATCTGGGAACAAATTTTGGAGCCAACGAATAGAACCCTCTCATATTCAAATTATGGGAACAAAATAATATTTTTTTTTGAAAATATTATTTGATTTTTTTTTCATTAAAATGGGAATTAAAATTCTCAAGGAATACAAAAAGAATGACATATTCAACCAAACCAAGTACAAACCTCTATGAAAGAGGAAATAAGAGCAAAAGTAAAGGATAATTCTATTATATTATAAGAATTTTGTGCTAAAAATAAAGGGAGCAGAACATAATCATATTTTTTTTTTTCCGTTCCCATATTAAAACACAACATCAATACCAAAACGAACATCAACATTAAAACGAACACCATCATCAAAACGAACATCAACATCAAATTGAACTACACTACCGACGAACACCGAAATCGAAAATGAAGAACACTGCCGAAATCGAACCTTGGGGTTTCGATTTCGAAATCGAAACAAGAAATCGAAATCGATTTTGAAATTGAAATCGACCGGCTGAGGACAGTGGTGGACGACCGACACTAGACAAGTAGATCTGGGCGAACGGAGGTAGGTAATCGGTGGTAGACGATCAGATCTGGATGAACGGCGGTGGTTGACGCTGGACGAGATCTGGTAGAAGGTCGTAGATAGAGAGGAAGTGGTGGAGAAGACGACGACGAAGACGACGTAGGTGATGGTGAAGAAGACGAAGACGATGCAGGTGAACGAAGGATCGGAGCTCAGCAGAAGGCTGCAGTGGAAGAAGACGACCTAAAGAAGAATTAAAGGAAAAAAATATTTTTGACCCCTTAAGTTTAACAAAATATGTAAATAGATCATATTCTATTAATAAGAATGAAATAACGCTTGTATCCTTGGCCAAGCATTACGTGCTTGTCACGTGACTTTTTCCATTCAATTTTTTTCAACGGAATCAGACCCAAGGGCCAATTTAGAACGATTTTGAAATGTCAAGGGCCAAATTGTCGAGTTGCAGAAGTTAGGGACCAATTAAACACTTAAGTCATTTGTTAAGGACCAAAAAAGTCTTTATCCCAAAAAAAAAAATCTTTTTTTTTTTTTTGGGAAATAGCCAATCAGACCTAATTTTTTTTGGATACAAATTACCAATCAATACCTATTAATTAGGAATGAACCAAATAATTCTATTTTTACATTTTTCGCATTTTACAAGACAAAAATGTCCACCAATAATTTTTTGGATTGACATGCGATTAAGATTTCTATATTAAGTTGAATTCAAATAAAATAGTTATCATAAATCAAAGTAATGTAGATATTTCAGATATATCTATTTTGAAAGAAAAAACATTTACCATAATTAATTACGCTAAAACTCTTATAAGTAATCACACAATAAATTAATTGTATTTTGTTTTTTATATGACTAAATTATACAACTATGATTTTCTGTTTTAAAACTTCAAAATGTCATCTCAATCATATTTTTTGAATGAAAAAAAATATAATTCATATTTAATTCAACGCATTAAATTATTTGTGAAATTTAAAATTAGTCATACATGATTGTGTTGAATTTAATAATTTGTGTGAAATTCAACATATGGTCAGTTAATTAGAAAAATTTGATTATTGAGATTTGAAGTTAGTATTGAATTCAACATGCGTAAATCGTCGTATTTTGTTAAATACAAAACCATTGATGGATGGGGCGATATGATATTATATTCAACATGATAACATTATGTTGCATCTTACATGTTCATTGTGTTTTAGTGTTATTTTCACCATAAGCGTATCTAGAAATCTAGTTGGGTTCCAAACAAATATAAACTTTATTTAAATGTGAGCTGCATGTTGAATTCAAGACAATTTTAACATGAACATATTTTTTTCTTCTATCCGTTTTAAAGATAAAAAATAAACGATTATTTCAGTATAATTTAATTGTGAAAAGGAAAATTATAAAATGATTAATTGAGTGATTTTATAATAAATGTTTTAACTTGGTTGATTATGGTAATTGTTCTCAAATTTCGCAATATGTATTTGTGAAAAATATTGGAGTTGTAAATATGAAATGTAATTGATGTTCAGATGGACATATTTATTCATATATTCCAAGTGGGTTGCTGAATTCATGAAAAAAAATTGGGGATCATTTAATAGTTTTAATTTCAAAAGAGGAAAAGTGTGCTTTGATGTGAGAACATTAAACAAATTTTAAGAATGAAAATTATGCTTCTTTCTCCCAAAAATTAAAATAAAAAATTCTCAGCGAACAATCTATAAACTTAAAATTTTCGTCATATGTAGTTCACGTGCTACGGTAATTTATAAAAATCTAAAATAATTGCAATAAAAAGAAAATGTTTTAAAATTACATTTGGATAAGGGATTTGACAAATCTAAGAGGTTTGTAAATGATGGAATTTCAAAATTTTAAAATCTCATTATTTACAAATTCCTTATTTAGATAACAATTTTAGGCGAAAAATTTGATCGTATAATTTTATAATTCCCTTGTTTGGATAAGTAAAATATTTATAAATGTAATTTAAAAATTATTAAATTTTGAGAGACTATTGTATATTTTCTTTTCATTTTCTTCCTAAGATAACCACCATCACTGTCGTGGTCAACGGCGGAGGCGGTGGTCAGGGACTACGGCGGTAGGCAAAAGAAATGAGTTAGAAATCTCTATTTGGATGGATTTATAAATGACACCTAAAATAAAAAGATTTAGAAATCTTCATTTTACGCTATTTTTCAGATCCAAGAGATTTTACAAATTTTTCCTAATAAATGCTAAATAAGAGATTTGTCAAAAAAAAAAAAAAATGAAAATATTTTTTTCCATCTAAATTTTACATAAAATTAACAAAATTATCCTTGATTTTATTTTTTATTTTATTTTGTCCTTACTAAATAAATAAAAGTATAAAGAGAAACAAAGTTGAAGAGGGAAAACCTTATTTTTCTTGTTTGTTATTTTTAAATATTAATTTTTCTTGTAAAAAATAATAATAATTTTACTTCCATTTAGTAAAAGAAAAAATTTGATGCGTTGGTTTCTAAAATATAGGTTAAAATAAAATATGACAAAAATATGATGGATCAAAAACACAATTAACCCAAAATTAAATATAAGAACATTGACTAAACCCCATGGTTCATACCAACTACCAACAAACACCAAGATGAAGATTGAGAATCTCTCTCTCCCTCTCTCTCACACACACACATATATACATATACATATATATATATAGAGAGAGAGAGAGTTGTATACATTACATATATATATATATATATATAAAGAAATCTCATTTTAGTTTTTGTACTTTCAATTTGGATACATTAAATCCAGAACTATCCAGATTGTGTCTAGTCAATTCAATTTGATAACTCTATTATTTTTTATAACCGAAATCAGTTACGTGTCAAATTTTGAATAAATCACATGGGTGAATTCTGTTATAAAAAAATAATGAAATGACTGACTTGACATGATTTGAATATTTCAGGATTTAATATATTCAAATTGAAAGTACATTGAATAAAGTGAGATTTTTGTAGAACTTCAGGGTTGCTAGGTGCAAAAAGCTCTTGGCCAGCTGTTCATATAGTTTAAGAATTTTACATCAATTTCATATTCATTACATAGAGTTTGCAAGTTTGATATGAAAATTTTGGATTCTAGTTCATCAAATTGAGACAATGACCAAAACATCATAAATCCTAAAATTTATGATGAGACAAATCATACAAGAAATTTAGGCCTAATTTATTCATACACGAAAAAGATTTTGTGTTTGATAGCGCCATGTCGATTTGATTTTTAAATTTATAACCGTAAAAAAATAATAAATAATAAAAAATTAGCTATATATATATATAAAAATAAGGATGATCATGGGCTTGGGGGCCCGTTCAGCCCAATTCAAATTTTTTAAGGCTTGGGCCTAAAATTTTGAGCCCATGGTTAGAGCTTGGGCTGCAAAGTTTAGACCCAAGTAAAATTAGTGCCGGACTTGGACAAACCTAATATTTTCTAGGCCCAGCCTGAAGATTAAATTAAATTAAAATATATATATATATATCTATATATTATATATAAAAGTAGAAGATATGTCCTCATATTCAAATATTGCTCAACTCTCAATTTCTATTCATTTGGATGAATGAATGGTCAAAATTTGTTTAACTCTCATGATATTAACTCCCCACAATAATATTATGACTTTTCATATTTTTTATTTTTAAAGACAATGTAATTTTAATAACATTTCAAGGTAAATTAATTGAATCCTTTATATTTTTTTTATTTATTTTAATTAATTACCCAAATAGTTCAATGATTTTCTTCCAATTCAAAATAAATGTCTATATTTTTTTAAACATGACATATTAAATTGGCTAAAATAATTATATTTTTTTTTTCTCTTTTGTTGTGATTTTTTATTGATAATCACTATTAAAATTTCTAATAATAATAATAACTATTAAACAACACAAAATGAAAGCTATTATTTTGTTTAAAAATTAGCCTCAAAAATAAAAATTAAAAGAACTATGAATAAATAAATAAATAAAATTTCTATTCAAACACACATTAACAATTTAAAAATTATATATCTCCTCTTATAATTTAATACTTAAATTTATGTTACTCTTTTACTTATTATTTGAAGTGCAGAAATAAATTTGAGTGATCGGAAATGATATCTTTAAATATATTAAATTTTTATTTAAAAAAAATATATTATTCAATGTTAAATTAAAAGAAATAATGTTAAATGTTTGATATATAATAGTGAAATGTTAAATATTTATTAATATAAATTTAATTTATTTTTTTTAAACCCGCACAGCGGGTCTAAAACTAAAACTAGTGTGTATATATATATATATATGCGCCGCTCGCCTCCTTCCAGTTCCTGCGATTGCCGTCGCCGATGATACTCTCTCAACTCTAAATCATTCACACCTTGCGCCTCTCCTGCCTCCTACTCGCAAGTCGCAACCTCCCTCTCTCCCTCCCGTTTCATCTGCAACCTCCCTCCTTCCCTCCCTACCTCCCTCTCTGCTTGTCTTTCGTCGCCGCTGCTGTCCATCGTTGCCGTCGATCGCTTCTGTACGCCGTCACTTCTGTTCATCGTCGATCGCTTCTGTTCGCTTCTGTTCATCTGCAACCTCGCTTCTGTTCGCCGTCGATCGCTTTGTGGAGTTGTGGTTGATCTTCGATTTCGAGTCTCGCCTGTCAATCGATCACCGCTGGTTTGGTTTGAATGTAAATGTGGGAACTTGAAGAGGAAGAAACAGTCGATAAACGATGGTGAAAAAGAGGAGAATGGGGGATGAGAGGGTAGACAAAGAGGAGAATTTGAAGAAGAAGAAGAAGAAGAAACAGTCGATGAGTGATGGTGGAAAAGAGGACAATGAGAGTGAGAGGGAAGAAAAGGAGGTGGAAGAAGAAGAGAATAATTTGAAAGAGAAGTTGAAGAAGTCGAAGAACGGGTCTGGAATTATGAGTATGGAGTCGTTCGAATCTTTGCCAATTTCGGAGCCAACCATGAAGGCTATTAAAGACATGGCGTTCCAGTACATGACGCAGGTAAGCTGAATACTCATAAAATTTCAAATCTATCTTTGATTTGTGCTATGATTTTACTAAAATTGGTAGCTTGCTAGGCTAGTATATGCTAAAATTATTTCTTTTTTCTTTTGTTTTCATAATCGATTCTTTTCAATTTATTTGATTATTTGCTGCAAATAATGGACACACCAATTAGGCTTAGTTTAGTGTTGCTGGACCAGATTTCTGCTTCTGTTTCCAACTGGGAACAAAAGCAGAAATTTGTGAAAAGAATATGCTTCTGTTCTGCTTCCAGATGTTTAGAACAAATTTTTTGAAACGGAGAAGTAATGTAGGTGGCGTTTGATTAATGTTTTTGCCTTTTTGTTTCTCCTCCCAATAAAATGGGATGACTGATGAGAAAACATAATCACTTTTGGTAATGATAATTATTCCTAAAATATTTTTAAAATTTCTCAAAAAACAAAAACAATGCATTTTGTTGCAACAAAGCTTGGATCACATATATATATATATGTATATGTGAGAGAGAAGATGTGCAGTGGTGGTTGTTGATTGGCGTGGTGGTGGCAGGCGTGGTCGTGGTCGTGGTCGTGGTTCTTACCCTTATGAAATAGATTGGGAATAATTTTGTGGGAGTGCATAAGAATCAAGATTTTTTTATTTCTCAAATACTTAAGGAATTCCGGAATTACTTCCAAAATTTTGGGAAATATATAGAACAGAAACATGTTTACCAAACACTTTTCTGTACATTAATCCCAAAATTCTGGAAGGAAGAACAAAAATCAGTGAGCGGAAGCACTAAGCAAACGCTACTGCTAACTAAGTTCTGTATGCATGTTTTTCTGTGTTTTCTCAATGTTAAATTGTTAATAGCTAGTAAAGAGTTTAAATTTGCTTATATTTGTATTATTAACAGATCCAAGCCAGAGCAATTCCACCACTTCTGGAGGCCAGAGATGTCCTTGGTGCTGCACGGACAGGTTCTGGAAAGACACTTGCTTTTTTGATACCAGCTGTGGAGTTGTTATATCATGCTCGGTTTGCTCCCCGCAATGGGACTGGTGTTGTTGTCATTTGCCCTACCAGGGAGCTTGCCTTACAGGTATATTACCTTTACACTCATGCCAGTTTTTGTTTTAGCTAATCTTAAACTAAGACAAAAACCGACCTTGCCCATGTTTCACCCTTACGGAGGCCAATGCTGCTAGCGTTAGGCAAAAACATTGAAAACTAGTGTATATATATATATATATACTAGTTTTATATTCTTTTTGGACCATAAATTTATTTCTTCAAGCTCTGTTTATCTAATTAAAAATGCAACTCATCTGGTTTGCGTAAAAAACTCTACTTCGGATTCTAATATTGAACTTCAAGGATGCAGACACATGAGGTGGCAACAGAACTTCTCAAGTATCACTTGCAAACTATCGGGTTGGTTATGGGTGGTGCATCACGAAGGGCAGAAGCTGAACGTCTTGCAAAAGGGGCAAACTTGTTAGTGGCAACCCCTGGCAGACTTCTTGACCATCTTCAGAATACAAAGGGTTTCATATATAAAAATTTGAAGGTACCATTCAACGAGAGCATCATATATTTGTATAGTTATCATATTTTTTTGGGTTGAGATATTTTTTGCTGTTGCAATTTCTTGCATTCGAAGCTTTTCGATCAGAGACATTATTCTTGTCTTAGTTGCAACCACTTCTTGGAACTTTCTTTAAATCAAATGATTTGTACTGAAGTTTTACCTTTCAAGTCATCTGAATGTTGCTCGTTTTCCTTTGAAAAATTGAATCGGCAGTTCCATTCGTTCCATATCTGATTGCACCTTTCGATTTCAGTTTTTTATTCTTCTTTCTGGTCTTGCAGTGTTTGACGATTGATGAAGCTGACAGGATACTGGAAGCAAATTTTGAAGAAGAAATGAAGCAAATCATAAAACTTTTACCCAAGGTATAACTTATTTACATGTTTCTAAGAGCCAATATGTAAAAAGGAGCATGAAGTAATTTACTACATGTTTCCAAGAGCCAATATGTAAAAATCAAATCTTAAACATTCTAATGAAGTGACTACTGTTTTTCAGTTTTTACTTTACCTTTCATTATTTTAAACTGACTGAGTTTCTTGCTATGATGTGCAGACAAGGCAAACTGCTCTTTTCTCTGCTACCCAGACCAAGAAGGTATTTATCTACTCCATAGTTTGTCTTACCTTTTGAACATCTACTGCCATTGGGATTATTTGGTCAAATAATTATAATTCCGTCTGCTCCTTGCCTTTTTCAGGTTGAGGATCTTGCACGTCTATCGTTTCAGACAACTCCGGTCTATATTGATGTGGATGATGGGAGAAGGAAGGTAGACATCTGTTTTCAGTTCCTTCTTAGATGGAGTTAGCCATTCCCCCGTTGTATCTCAACTTCTGAAAATTATATCTTGAATGAATATTGTTTAGGTTAAGGGCGTGAGATTAGAAGCATGGACACTTCTAAAGACTAGATCCCTGATATTCTTCTATGTGTTCTGATATTCTTGCATTACTGATTCGATTGTAGGTAACAAATGAGGGGCTGCAGCAGGGCTATTGTGTTGTGCCAAGTGCCAAGAGATTCGTTGTTCTGTATTCCTTCTTGAAGAAAAATCTGTCAAAGAAAGTGATGGTTTTCTTCTCTTCATGCAATTCCGTTAAATTCCATTCGGAACTTCTCAGATATATTAGTTTGGATTGCTTTGATATCCATGGAAAGCAAAAACAGCAGAAAAGGACGTCTACCTTTTTTGACTTCTGCAAAGCAGAAAAGGGCATCTTGTTATGTACTGATGTTGCTGCTCGCGGTCTTGATATCCCTGCCGTGGTATAATGCTCTTTCTTCATAAGGAATAACTGAATAATTATTAACTTGAGAAATTATGGTCTTGTTTGGTTACTGTTTTCATTTCCTCATTCCTGTTCCCGCTCCCAAAATTTTGGGATTAATGCATATAAACGCATTTGGTAAACACATTCCCCCTCCCCCGGCCACTACCACCCCTGGGCCACTGTCACCCTGCCGGCCACCGTACGGTTAAAGAAAAAAGGAACAAATGTTGCAACCAAATGTGTTTCTTGTTTTTATTCTCATAAATTAAAAGAAACAATTTCAGGATAATGGTTGTTACTAAACATGTTTCTATTTCTGGAATGCTCCATAACGAAAACAAAATTTTCATCCCATCCTATCCTAGTTTGTTGAAAATAGAAACAAGAAAACAGAAACATTATGTTGATCAGTTTCTTTCTCTCGTCATGTAGGATTGGATTGTGCAATATGATCCTCCAGATGAACCCAAGGTGCTTATCCTTCTTAATTGACTGTGATTGTTTGTATTAATTGTTTGTGTTACCTTGTTGAAGCATCTGTATTTTGATTATTGCTTTTAGGAATATATTCATAGAGTTGGTCGAACAGCCCGTGGTGAAGGTGGAAAAGGGAATGCCCTGCTTTTCCTGATTCCTGAAGAGCTGCAATTCCTTCGTTATCTCAAGGTATTGAAGATTTTCTGTTAAAGAATTGGCCGAATAAGTAAAGCACTGTTCAATAATGCCTTTTTTAAGTACTTTTGAAAATTGAAAAAGTTACTTGACGAAAAAGTGCTTTTTGGTTGAAAGCAAAAGCAATAGCTATGAAGTGTTTCATGATATAGAGATAGTATCATGGTATTATCCTATCTCTTGATTCAAATATAATTTGTAGATGATTGAAAAAAAAAGTGGAAGGAGAGATCTTATAATATAAAATCAAAGAAACAAGAAGCAACTATTTTTTGATTTTTGACAAAAGTACTTAAAATCATGTTTTTACTTTTTTGATTTTTATAAATAAGTTTTTTAGTGCAAAACAAATGCTACTTTTAAAATTATACTTTTTTGCTTAAAACCAAAAAAGTACTTGGAGAAAGCAGTAAGACACCGTGCCTAAATAATTAGGTGATTATTAGAATGAGAGAAATATAAGAATACTATATGACATTTGTTTAGAGACGACTTCGTTAAGGTTTATTTTATTTTTTATTTTATTCATTCAGGATGCAAAAGTGCCCCTTAAAGAGTACGAATTCGATGAAAAGATGGTGAAAAATGTGCAATCTCACCTGGTACTTCTTGCTCTACAGTACTTATTTTACCAATGAATATAGTAGCTAATTGCTCAAAACACTTGAGAAATTAATTACCTTCTGGATTTTGATGCAGGAAAAGTTGGTTGCCAGTAATTATTATCTGAACAAGTCTGCTAAAGATGCATACAGGTCCTATATATTGGCATATAATTCACATTCTATGAAGGACATTTTTAATGTTCACCGCCTTGATATGCAGGTACTTACCTCTCCGCTCACTTCTCAAAAACAATATTATGTCCATATATTCATTTTGAATGTTGCATAGTTGTTAAAGGGCTGTCTGGGCAGGCACGGGGCTCAGGTCCTGTTCCTCGCCTGGCTTTAGGTGCGTACCTTGTCAAAGGCACGCTCCTGAGGCCTTCAGGCACTGGTGCATTTTTTTTTCTTCTGTTTCCTGCTTTGCTTCCTTTTCTTCTTCTCTTCCAACTCTCTGCTTTGTGCTCTTTTTCTTTCTTTTTCTTTTTTACTGCTGCAGCAAGGTCTTCAGGGCTGGCTGCTTTCCTTGCCCTTGCCTCTTTTTTTGGTGGTTTTTTCTTTTTATGCTAAATTATCTATATCTTGGGATTCAAATTAAATCTCTCCTTTTTATTTTTAATAATTGAAATTCTGTTCAAAAGTTTCACATTTTCACTTCTTGAGTCTAGATTTGCAATATAACGATATTATAAATTACTCTCTGTCTCTCTCTAATTATGTTGTGCGCTTGATTTCTCTTAGGCTAGCGCCTTGCCTTGAGCCTTTTTCCTGTGCCCCAGGGGACCCTGTGCGCCTAGGTGTGCCTAGAGCCTTTAATAACTATGGACTGTTGAAGGGGAGGCTTGGCATATTTGTAAGGTTGTTGTCATGTGACTGGAGGTCACAGGTTTGAGTTGTGGAAACAACCTCTTGCAATGCAGGGTAAGGCTGCCTAATAGACCCAAATGGTCCGACCTTTCCCTGGACCCCATGCATTGCTGGAGCCTTGTAGCACCAAGTTGCGCTTGTTTTATATTCATTTTGACTGTAGTCAAAGGAAAAATGTATTTTTATTTCGATGGAGGTTTATGACATTTTAGAAGATAAATGATACTAATCCTGGCCCTAGGTGAACTAGGCATAGTACTCTAGTGGAACCAAATATCGATATATTAGGCGGCTTTGGGTTAGTGTTTTTGTTTCCGTTCCTAAAAAATAGAGAACATAAAAAAAAAAAGTGCTGAAAGTATAAGTAAAGAGCGAAAACTTTTTTATTTGGTCCTTTTGTTTAGTGTCTCTATTCCCCCTAGGAACAAAAGAAAATCCGTTTTTGTTCTGCTCCCAGATTTTAATTACAAATTTCTGTGAACGCAGCTGAGTTGTTCCCATATTTTTGTTTTTTGCGAACGGAAACACAAAATACTAAACAGACATTATTATATTACTTTCTATTTTCTGTTTTTGTACGAGAAGACTGGAAACACAAAACTGGCATAACACCACCTAAACAATCTCTGCGGATTTTGTTTCTGACGGGGAAATATTCTGAATTTATTTTATTCATTACGATTTTCTATTGTATAAAGTAAAAATGTGTGTCAATTTATGGATAATTGTTTTGAGTAATGTTGTAGGCGGTGGCTACATCGTTCTGCTTCTCTTGTCCTCCGAAGATAAATCTGAACATAGACAGCAACGCTTCCAAGTTCAGGAAGAAGTCAAAAAAAGTAGAAGGAAGCCGTAATGGATTCAGCGAGAACAACCCTTACGGGCAAAAAGGCAAAGACGACACAAGACAATTCGTGAGGTATTAGATGCTTGAATGAACTAGGGTTAATCTTCTGCAGTCCAATTTTGTAAGAGTTTTCTTTGGGTAGTTTTCAAAGAATATTAGTTATTTGAGCAAATGGTTTTGGAAATTTTGGCATCTCGAGTGGCAAATTTTATGATATGGTTCTGCTGGTGTAATATTAAGAATGATGTTCCCCTCGCCTGCAGGACATAATTGGAAAACTATAGATCGTAAGTTATGTCCATTTTTTTACCAATGGCTACAAGATGGGCATCATACTTAAATTTTTTAGTAATAATTATTATTTATTGTTTTAAATTTTTGTTACTTTTTTTAATGCACCTTATTAAATTATTGGCTTGTATTTGTGTCTAAATATATTATTTTTAAATACAACCGAAATTAACAAACAATATGTTTTTATCTATAAAAGATAATAATAAATAGGAATTGGCCACAATCCAATTTTAGTTTTTGACAAAATACTATTTGTAATTAAAATATAGATAAAAAAATATTTTAACTTAAATGTCAAAATTATCCTTCCAAAAAAAATTAAAATTTCCTAATTAATTTACATCTATCTATTATAAATATATATATATATATATATATATATATATATATATATTTATAGGATATAATCCGTGTCTAAATCACTAATATAATATGTCTTTAATTACTAATAAAATAGTCATTACACCTTAGTAAATTATGTAAAGAAAACCTAAATAACTTGAAAATAATAGTTATCACAACTCTAATAAAAAAAAATCAGTATTATCAAATTTAGTTATATCTCAGTTTTTAATTTAAATTCCTCTTATACTTCAAGTAATTCTCTTTAAATCACATCTATAATGACGCTAGAGTCAGATAAATACAGTATTAGAACTGACCTGTTGTGCTCAGAGTTCTGCTCTTCAGGGAGTGTACTTGCAGAAAACTTAGACCGAGATTTATCTTTGTGAAGTCTTTTCGACGTGGTAATCAGTGCTCAGAGAGAAAAAATACAGAATGCGACAAGTAAACAAATGAACTCGCGCATAATGTAAAGCGTACATCGGTGTCACGGGCCGAGCCTTTTGAGGCTAGAAAATGGACTGTGCGGCGCTAACTAGGGGATCTCCTAGTAGTAAGCCTAAAGATCAGAGGATCTTGAATAGTGGAAGCGATTTCAATAGTTACGAGTTTCCCTACAACAACACATGCCGACTATGTAGAGAAGAATAAAATTACAATAACAACACCAATTGTATTAATATCAAATGCTACAAGGTGTGAAAGACTTGAATGACTTCAAGAGCATGTCCTCCCACATAATACTTTAAGCAAAAAAATACAAGTGACCACAATATATATCATTATGCTCGAGGAGTTATAATGATGTCTTTCTACAAGAAATGAAAGAAATAAACTAAACTAAGCTAATATAAACTAAGCTAGTTTAGAAAACAAATGAAAAGGGTCACGGACAAGCGGTCATGTGCGAGAACAAGCCCTGGACAAGCTAAAACCGTGACATTCTCCCCCACTTGAACTGTCGACGTCCTCGTAGACTTCTTCTGATGATGCTTCTGATTTGGTCTGCAGTTGTTGCATCTTCTGCTGTTTTCCAAATATGTTGGCTTTGTAAAGCTTATCCATTGAATGAAGATACAATGGTTGGTCTGCGACAATCTCACTAGATCCCAAGTTGACATTAAAGTACTTGTGTAGATTGAAGCACGAATCAATACTCCTCGGAACATTCCACAACTGAGTATCATGCTTGAGAAGCTGTGCGGCGGTGTCTCTGGAATATTGGAATTGAAGTGCTGGATATAAGGTTGTAGAACTCAATGCTTTATCCACCACTACAATTGTTGTACCTTTGTTCCCCGAATTTTCGACCCTCGGCACACAAAGTCCGTACTTCCTTCTTTCTAGATGTAGTCCCACCGAAAGAAAGTGGGTCTTTGCACTATTGGCTAACATGAAAGTGGATTGACCCAATGGAAATTGATATCTGTAGATTTTTCCCCGTCCGGATGAAGGAGGAAACTCCTCTGCAAGTTCTCTTGGAGAAACAATTCGAACATAGTCAAACAACCATTTTGCTGCAATCAAATGTAGCACTTGTGGGTCAATTTCTCCCCCACTAAGCACTAGAAGGTCGTCTTGATATTCCTCCATCTCAAGTTACAGAGCCGAAACGGATCTGTCTTCAATCGAATAATGCGTTATAGGAATGACACACGATCGATCTCCCATCATACAAAGCGAGTCTGCAAAAGGCCTTAGTGTCCATAAAGAATTCCATCCCCAATATCACTTGAAAATCATCCATGGGAGCAATGGTGAAGTTGAGGAACCTATCCCACGGAGCAATCTTCGTGTGTACCGTGTTGGCAACTCCAATCACGGGACGCGCTTCAGAATTCATGGCCTTCAATCTCCCTGAGTACTTTTTGACACGTAAGCCCAACCGATTAACTTCCTTATCGGATATAAAATTGTGTGTAGCACTAGTGTCAACTAAAGCACGAGAATTCTGCCCATTAATTTGAAGGCCACAAACATGAGATTTTTCTTCATGACTTTCTTCTTTGCGACCGACTGTCGCTTCATGGCATTCAACAAACGAATTGTACCCATTTGATGAGCATCAACTTGTCTGAAGTTTTCTCCTCCTGCTCTACAATATATTTTTCCCGATGTTCCATTTCTTCTTGAATCGATGCTTGCAGCATGGATAAAACATGTTTATGTGGACAATCGGATACATCATGATTCTTATTGCACAAAATGCAAGGAGTTGGATTTTTATAGGCATGTCTGCCCTAATGAGGCTTTTGGTTTGCCAAATCTAATAATGCCCCTGAGTTGTTGAACGATTGGCCAGATTTTGAGTGCTGGCCTCGGCATGGACTCCTTGGAGGATTCCTTGAATTAGAATTGGAGTTGGGGTTGCTCCAACGTCTTGGTGGGCTTCCCCGAGATGATTGACCTCTACTTCCATCATAATAGGAGACATTCTTGTCTTTCCTCTTGTCATGGTTAGTGGTAGGTTCAGGAGAGTAATCAATTACTCTTTCTGCAGCAACAACGACAACAAATAAATCAGTAGAACGTCGTCTTTGTATTTCCTAACATACTCAATCCTTCAAGCCATCTAGGAACCAAAACAACTTATCCTCTTGGGACATTATACGAATGTCCAGCATGAGAGTCATAAACTTCTTGATATAGTATCGGACGTATCCGGTCTGTTTCAGCTCTCTCAGTCGTCGTCAAGCTGTGTACTCGACATTTTCCGGAAGGAATTGTACCTTAAATTCACCTTTAAGGTCTTCCCAGGTATTGATGGTGCAGCGTCCCTCTAGGATGTCTGCATATTTGGTTCGCCACCATAATTTAGCATCACCACAAAGATACATAGAAGCTGTTGTTATATTTTCTTCCCCGGAGGTTTCTCCGATGCCCCGAAAGTATTGCTCCACATCAAAGAGGAAGTTTTTAAGCTCCTTGGCGTCTCTTGAACCGCCATAGGATTGAGGTTCGGGAATGCGAACCCTCTAAGTAGGTTATCTGGAGTCTCTAGCAAGAGCTCGGTACAGAATGTTCTTCAAGCCGTCCAACTCGCTTTGGAGATCAAGGACTGACTGTTCTATCTAAGCATGATAGCTAGCGGATGTCGCGGCAACTAGGCCCATCTGTTCGATCAGGTGATTGATTTGGGGGTTTTGAGATGTCCCTTCCTCATTAGCATCGGGGCTTCGCAAAAGAGCTAGAGCTGCGTCAATGCGGGAAACGCTTTGTTCAAGTGCGTCGAGACGATCTTTTGTCGACATGGTATTTCACCAACGTGGTTAGGCAACGGATCTATCCGTTGCTCTGATACCAACTGTCACGGGCTGAGCCTTTTAAGGCTAGAAAGTGGACTGTGCGACGCTAACTAGGGGATCGCCTAGTAGCAAGCCTGAAGATTAGAGGATCTTGAATAGCGGAAACGGTTTCAATAGCAACGAGTTTCCCTATAACAACACGCGCCGACAATGTAGAGAAGAATACAATTACAATAATAACAACAATTTTATTAATATCAAAGGCTACAAGGTATGAAAGACTTGAATGACTTCAAGAGCATGTCCTCCCATATAATACTTTAAGCAAAAAAATATAAGTGACCACAATAGACATCATTATGCTCGAGGAGTCATAATGGTGTCTTTCTACAAAAAATGAAAAAAATAAACTAAACTAAATTAATCTAAGCTAAACTAGTTTAGAAAATAAATGAAAAGGGTCACGGACAAGCGGACATGTGTGAAAACAAGTATTGGACAAGTTAAGACTGTGACACTTGGGCTTGCATAGCCCCCGATATATATAGGAGTTGGAGATGATTAATTAGGCCTAAACATGGTTAATTAGTCGAAACCCTATGTCTAGCCGATAATCCGAGGCGTTTAGGAGATAATCGCTGGGCTTGGGTTTTTGGGCCCATTTGGTGAAGCCCACGGGCCTTTGTCAGGCCTGTGATGGTAAGTTGGTGGAGGAGAGCGGAGATCCGTGAAGTCCTCAAGAAGAAACAAGCTCGAATATGGAGCTAGTCGTGGTGAACGGATGAGTCCCTGAAGTTGATCGTCCAGGGCACGGTGCAGAGCTCTGAGTGGCACGTCCTTACGGGGTTCCTCACTCCTCCTTGGGTGCAAATAAGATTCCAAGGAAGAGTTGTGGTCGGCTTATGCTCCAGTATGGCGTTGTGGATTTCGGAATGCATCCCTATCACTACGAGGATGGATACGTGGCTGGGTCCCAAGTGCTGACTTAGAGGTGCTAAAAAATACCCTTATCAGTTGCCCACAACCCTGTGCGGCGAGGGAAGAGAGGCAGTCAGAGATATCAATTCTTGGCTGGAACAGACATCCTGAAGACTTCGAAGTGTGAGAAACACCTCTGATCGACATATTTCCAAGAGTTAGTTTTTTTCCTGAGGAGCTCATTTGAAATAAGCCTCCATACGATTGGGGTCTAGGGTCAGGTAGCATGACAGGGCGACCTCGAATTCTTTCGATTTTTAGGAGGCTAATTTTTCAAGAGTTGACTTTTTCTAGGAAGCGAATTTGAAATAAGCCCCTATACGGTCGGGGTCTAGGGTGAGGTAGCAAGGTAGGGAGACCCCGAATTTCACCGACTTTCAGGATGATGCTTTTTCCACGATTGAACATTTTTAGAGGAGCTAATTTGAGATAGGCTTCCATACGGACGGAGTCTAGTAGCATGGTAGGGCGACCCCAAATTTTTTCGATTTTTAGGGTGACACATGTTCACCATGAATAAGCCCTGAGCACAGACTGAACTTCACTTGGAAGAAAGTAGAGGTATACCCCAAGGGGAGGGGGCATGCGACGGTTGGCCGGGAGCTCGTCGGCCACAGCCGTGCAGAGGGCGATGGCCCAGTTGGGCCTAGTGCCCTTCTTGGGCACTGGCCAAGGGGCTTAGCGCCCACGTTGGTTCCCAGGGGGTGCTGGTAAAAATCCAGCACCCAAAAATGGGTGTTGGTCAAACCTACGCCCAGGGCACGACGTGCGCCCCTAGGGGCTAGCTGCACCCCCAAGGGGCAAGCCCCTTGGCTTGCCCTTGCCCCTTTGTGCTGCGGGGTTATAATTTTTTTATTATTTTTTAATGGCATGGGGTGCGACGCCCCTCTCCATTCTCTTTTCTTTAGGGGGCAAAGTTTCTCCCTTAATTTTTAATCTTAATTTTTCTCTGACACCTTGCACCTTAGAGGACTCTCTACTCTGACGGCTTTTTCTGTCGTGACCTCCTCAACGGGAAAGGCCTGAGGGGGGAGTGCTTTGAGCACGCTAGGGCGCTGTTCTTCTGGACTTGGTCGATTCTCATGGGGAAGACCCCCATCTGCGTCTTACCGGCTAGGAGTAGTGCGGTAGGGCGATGCCCGTCGCCATCTACGTCTTGCCAAGTATGAGTAATGCGGCAGGACGGTGGGCGAAAGATAAGATGATGCAGGCCAGGGAAGAAGATGAGAAATTTTTGGACGGAACTCTTGGACGACCCTTTTTGGAGAAGTTCATCACTTGGACCCTACTGGCTAGGAGTAGCACGGTAGGACAATGTCAGTCGCCCCCTGGGCCCTGCCGGCTAGGAGTAGCACGACAGGATGGTGCCTATCAAACTTGATGGTTCTAGTTACGGGGCATTGAGACTGATTCCCTGGACGGTGCCACGCACAAGGGCGCCGAGAAAAAGGGTGTCGAGGAGGAAAGTGCTTGATCGCTCAAATTTAATACCCAATTTAAGCGTAAAATATTATAGTGTAGCATGCTTAAATAAGGGTGTCGAACCACAGAGATTGGATTGTAATTATTAATTCTTTCTTATTTTTCGGTTGGATTTAATAAAAATTGGTTTTGGGATTTTAATAATAAAAATAGAAAAGTAATTAAATTAAAATATAAAATGATAAACGACCGGGTTGAGGTCATGCATTCATCTTTCGATTATCCTAATGTGTTCTAATTCTTTATTTATTTTTATTCTGTGTATAGTGAAGTAATTCAACTATAAGAAAAATTACAACGAAAGCTTGACTATTTAATCGGCATAAATTATCTTCGGGATTCGGTTCCTAATCTACAATGAATTAATCCCTAAGTATAATTAATCTTATCAAATACATCGATTAATCGACCGTTTAATCGATATGGATTATCTTCAGGGTTTGATTCCTAATCTACGATGAATCAATCTCTAAGCATAACTCATCCAATTAAACCGTATCGATTCCAATAAAACTAATTATATAACGGTTAGATCGAAACCACATGTATTAAATCTAACCCCAAAGTATCAATAAGTTATTTATCACATTCATAAAATGATAAAAATAATAATTGATTTCATAAATAGTGTAAGAACATTAAATCTTTATCATACAATCTTATACACAGGTAAAATAGAACAAAAAAATAAAACTACATTAAGATGATTTAAAAACGAATACAGCCTAATTCGATTTTGTGCTTTAGTCGTTCATGGTGGCCGTTTTTCTACCAAAATATTCAACAAATGTCAATAGAAAACGGTCCACCCAACCCACTCTTTCTGTCGAACCGAAAAAAGAGAAAAGAATAAAAACTAACACTAAAAAATGAACCCAAGCCAAAAAAGTCCCCCAAATCTCTTTAATCAATAGCAATAGAAAAGGAATATTGCACAGTTGTCATTGCCTCAAGCCACTTTTCCTCTTTTGCCTTCATGCCTAATCAATGGAATTAAATTGGTCATTATTACCATCCCTTAATTTTCTTTTCTGTCAAATTCAACCTTTTTTTAATTTCCATACATAACCAATTAAAATGCCCATGAAATGGCCAATTAAAATGGTTATAATTAGCTATTTTATAACTCTCAGACGTTACAGATCCAGGGAAGGGACCAGGTCTGCTGATTAGTGACATACACTTTGTGCGAAGACAGGTTAGTCGTGGGTATGGGTCACGGGTCGGACCCATTTCTCCTGTAGTTTTGCTCTTTTTTTCAATATTTATTTATTTCGAGTTTATTTCTACAAAAACAAAAATTGTATTATTATTAATTAAAAATTGATAAAAGGACTATCAACAGTATAAATTAAGAGAGTGAATTTGGTATAAAATAGAGTGTGATCAGTGCTGACAAGGGGGCACCTGAGGAGGTCGAGATCGACGTCACCTCTTCTAGCACAGACGCCCCTCACAACAAGGGCGGAGATGACTGAGCTCGGACCATCGTTTTTTCAAAACTTAGGATTTTGTAGACTCCTTTTCACTTATTCCAGTTTTTCTGCGTGTGAGTGCGTAAGCTTCTGAGTAGCATGGCTAGGGTACTTCAGAGTTTACTCTTTCTTCTCGACGTTTTTGCCAAGTCGCTTTTTGCTTGGTCGCGTTTTCAGAGTTGTAAAATTTTAAAAAATTTCTCGTCTCTGCCCAAGACTATGGACTACTAGCCCTCAGTCTGGGATACGAGTTGATCGTGAGAAAATCATGTCGTGGATTTAGGATGAGGGTTTCCTAAGGTGCCTGGTCCTCTCGGTCCACAAGGGCGCAACCCAACGGTTGGACCCCCGTGGCCTGTCATTGGGGAGTTCTCCATAGTTAGACTCATTCAAGAACCCTTTTAGGTTATTTCCATTTAGTCTGTGTAGGAGCATCTTTCCTTTTAGAACGCCGGATGTGTGGTCGACTGTTAGGGAGAGGTACTTAACTGCAGGCCCTCAAACTCAATCAATGCCCCTCCCTTAATGGATAACCTTGGTCTTTCTTTAGGTATGGACTATTAACTTTCTAAGAGGGTCTGGTTGTCACCATTGATGTTGAGCGTTGGAATGAGGCTATTGGAGAGTCACTTGTGATGCCAAGAGTCGGGATGTTGGGTAGAGAATTATCCACAACTTAGGGGGTTAGAATGCAATTGTGGAGAATCACTCGCAAAGCCGAGGGCCAGGATACGGCTCAGGGGGTTGGAATACAATTGTGGAGAATCACTCATGACGTCGAGAGCCCGAATCCGACTCAAGGGTTCGGAATACAATCATGGAGAATCACTCGCGACGCCGGGAGTTGGGATACGGCTCAGGGGGTCAGATTGCGGCCGTGGAGAATCACTCGCGACACCAAGAGCTGAGATACAGCTGAGGGGGTAGAAATATGACTGTGGAGAATCACTCGCGATGTCGAGAGCCGAAATATTGATCTGGAGAATCATCCATGACTTAGGGGGTTAGAGTACCGTTAACCAGAGAAAACACAAGGCACGTTGCACAAAACACATTCTTTATTTTTATAAGCAAAACTATAATTCTTTGGCGAAACTGGAAGTTGTTCAAAAAACTGGATCATCCTTACAGAAGTTGCACTTCAGCTAGTCAGCGCTCCGCGGGTGCCTGAGCGGTACACTCTCTTCTGTTTCAAGATCGTATGTGCCCGAATGTGTGACCTGGTGATTCTGTACATCTTCAGAGCTCAATCCTCCATGGATGATGTTGATTTTACCATTCACGCGCTGGTGATCATCCCCGGCCTCAGCCCCCTGGGGCGGTGGATGGTTGCGATTTTCCTTTCTTCTCTAGGCCCGAGACTCTCCCTGTGGTTCATCCACGTGAGGCTGCTCCTGATTTCATCTCCGGACATAGTTCCCGAGATAGCCTCTCCAGATGAGAGCTTCAATTTCTTGCCAGAGTTGGAAGTAGTCCTCTGTGGAGTGGCATCGGTCTTAGTGAAACTTACAGTACTTTGTTATCGACCTTCCGACCGGTCTTTCTCTCAGGGACGACAGATGAGGGAAGAAGTCTTGCCTTGAGTTTTCTGTGAAGATGGAAACTACTAAGGCTGTGAGCAAAGTGAACTCTGGTTGGTGACACCATGGAAGAAGAAGTGGCCTCTTGTCTCCGGGCAGGGGTTTGAACCTCTCTTCAGTTTGTAATCTTCTCGAGCCTTGGGCTTGATTCGAACCTCCATTCCTTGGTTCCATCAACTTGTTTAATCATTCCCTCATTATCTTGATTGCAGTACGAAGGTCAGCTCCATGGAATTTAGCCCCACAGTCCACAGCTTGATCAAGAGTGGGAGTAGGGTTGGAGTAGAGGTCATAGGACAACCTTTGATGCCAGAGCCCATCAACAAAGGCATTCAGTACTACACTCTCGGGGAGGTCTTCGCACGCATTTGCTTCTCGGTTGAAGCGCTCAATATAGTATCCTAAAGATTCAGAAGGCTTCTGCTGAAAAGTGAGGATGTGAGCCATAGTCTTCAGTCTTCGCCGAGAACAACTGATACGAGCAAGGAACAACTGCTCGAGCTCCCTGAAGGTAGAGATGGATGCTGGCCTCCAGCCCTGAAACTAGGATCTCGCTGCAGTTGTGAGAGTGATAAGAAAGGCTCTGCACCGCAGAGCTATAGAGGTCACTTGCATGTCTATATGACACTTGAACATGGACACGTGGTCAACGGGATCTGATGAACCATCATACGGATTCATCTAGGGGTGAGTGAAGTGTCGCGACGCTACTTACTCCATAATTTCTTCCACAGATGAGGACCTCACCTCTACGACAACACCTGGTCCTATTCGTCCTCCTTATACCTCTTGGAGATAGACTTCTATATCAGCCATGCGGTACTCTACGACCTCATTTGCTCGGGGCTTTCCCTTACATGATTTCCCACAGCTTAGGCAATAGTATGATGGGAGAGATGTAAGTAGGAACCAACCTCACGGTAACGCCGGCCTCTGGGATCGAACTTAGCTGGCTGATGAAAAACTCGACGATTAGGGGACACTGATAGGTCCCTTAGCACAAATTCGCACGACGGAGGAAGTGGAGATCTCAGCATCAGCGGGAGGAGAGGAGGGGATCTCATATCCCGCAATCTCAGGGTTGCGAGGCAGAGGGCAGCTCTCGGGCACATGTCCACTTGAGGTTGTTATGAGAACATCGCGGTCTTGAGGTGGCTCTTCGGGTGCTGCGATCTGGAGAGCTGGTCCCTCTAAAGCAGGGGCAGCTGCAAGTGCGCAAGGAGGAGCTGAACACACGACTTGAACTCGCCCATTTGGCATTCAAGAAGATCAAATCAAGATGTCTCCACAGTCCCTAAGGTCTGTCTCGTAGCCCCAGGTGGCAGAGTTGATGGTCCTGCCTGGTCCTAAAGGAGGTAGTTATTCTCGTTGGTAGGAGCTAGGGGGAGCGCCCTTGGAGTTCTCGACATGTCTTCACCTTTTCTGTTCCGGGTCCATCTGTTTGACCAAATCTTATGATCATTTAGGCTCAGCTCGGTAGAGAGCAATGATTAGATGAAGGATTTTTGCACGGTTCCCAAAGACGGCGCCAAACTATTGGTGTAAGACCTTAGTTTTGTATATGCATAATTTTTAGTTGCATTTTAGAATATTTAGAAAGTACCGGGGTGCATGGTGTCATTTAATACTTATTTTAAAAAAAAAAAGTGGCGGTTTGATTAGTGTCACTATATATATATATATATATTTGTTAGAATAAAATATATATCACACGTTCAATTTAGGACTAATGATTCGGACAGATATACATGTATATTTATGTCAAAAATATATATAGTGAGTTCGAGAAATATAGTCGGTATAGAAATATCTAATTTGCGAAAAATACAATTTAAAATGAAAATTGTAAATTTTACTAAAATGATAATTTATAGTGTTTCGACAACTAATTAAATTTTTAACAGTCGATTAATATTTTTTCTACAAATTAAATTATTAATACGAAATTTTTATAATTGTTACTATAATAATTTTCGTACAGTTAATATCAATATAGAAAATGGGGTATATAGTAATTTTGCATAATCAAAATTTGGAGAATGGAAAATGATGCATTTTAGGGTCACGCATTGTATATTAATTTTATTTTAAATAAATTATTAATTTAGGCCTTATCGCTGTTAGGTTCACAGGCGCCACCGGCCGGGTAGTATTTCAGCGATAATATTTTTGGTAGCGCGAAAATCGAGGTGAATGTACTGTCTTCTAGGTAAATTTATAAATTATATTTTCGTATAAATTGTGAAAAAAAATATCTATTAAAATGGATGATTTTATAACTTATGTGGATCAAGTGGATTTTTAAATATGGAAAATAGTTTTATTATCCGACTATGCCATATGTGATCCCGTCAGGCGGGCATGTCCTGCGGAATGTTGTTGGTCCTAATAGGAGGGCATGTCTTGTAGGACGATATATTATGACCTGTCAGGAGGGTAAGTCCTGCAAGTGGTTGATTATGTTGTTGATATATTATGACCTGTCAGGAGGGCAAATCCTGCAGGTGGTTGATTATGTTGTGATATATTATGACCTATTAGGAGGACTAGTCCTGTAGGTGATTGATTGTGTTGTTGATATATGTGGACCCGTCAGGAGTGCAAATCCTGCGGGTGGCTGCGCCTACCATTGAGGATATTAAATGACCCTAACACTGATAGTCATTTTAGATGGTACAGTTATATAGGTTACGGTACCGTCGTAACTCCTAATCGTGAGATGAAACGATCCTATGGTTAGTAGAAAAATATGAGTGCAGTATTTTATTATATGTCGAAATGTTTGGATCGGTTGGTTTAAATATATTATCTTATTGCACTGATGACAGTGGAAACTTATTCTAGTTTGTTATGCGGTTATATTATATTATATTTGAAAAAATGGTATTTGATAATTATACTTGATCCATAAAATATTTTTATATTATGAAGACAGTACACAGATAAAATATTTGGTTTCAGGTGCCGCAGTTAGGAGTGGATCCACTACTGGCACGAGGTAGGGTCTGGAGGTAGTGTCATTATGGAGGTGGGCCGGTCCGATGTGAGCCAGGGAAGGTTCAGTTTTTGTGGTTCTGTTGTGAATATTTGGGACGCGTGTATTCCTATGTTTTGGAATGATAAATATTTTTTTTGGGAAAAAAATGTATAGTTGTACATGTACATATATATATGTACATTGGTTGATCCGGTCAGGTTGTGTCGAGTTAACGTCACGCCCGGCCCCGGGTGATGGGGGTCCTGGGGAGGGGTGTGACAATTGGTGTATAAAAATGATACACACTTCGAGTATGGTCTAGTCGGATGACAAATGTGTCCTCTTGCGGAGGTGGAGTCGTCGGTTGAAAATTCTTCACGGGAGCTGTGCTGGGTCTTGGGAAGACTAACCTGCTGTGCTCAGAGTCCTGTTCCTTAGGGAGTGTACTACAGAAGGCTCAGACTAGGATTTCTCTCGGTGAAACCTTTCTGACGTGGTAATTAGTGTTCAGAGCGAAAAGATACATAATGCAGCAAGTAAACAAATGAACTCACGCGTAGTGTAAACTGTACCTCGGGCTTACATAGCTCCTGATATATATAGGAGTTGGAGATAATTAGTCGGGCCTAAACACGGTTACTCAGTTGAAACTCTGTGTTTGGCCGATAATCCAGGGCATTTAGGAGATAACCGTTGGGCTTGGGCTTTTAGGCCCATTTGGCAAAGCCCACGAGCCTTTGTCAGGCATGTGATGGTAAGTTGGTGGAGAAAAGCGGAGATACGTGGAGTTCTAGAGAAAAAATGAGCTGGAAAAGGAAGCCGGTCGAGGTGAATGACTAAGTCCCTGAAATTGATCGTCTAGGTCACGACGCAGAGCTCAGAGCGGTACGTCCCTGCGGGGTTCCTCGCTTCTCCCTTGGTGCAAATGAGATTCCAAGGAGGAGCCGTGGTCGATGTATGCTAAAACATGACATTGTGGATTCCGGAATGAGTCCCTGTCACTACGAGGACGGACACGTGGCTGGATCGCAAGTGCTAACTCAGAGGTGCCTAAAAATACCCTTATCAGATTCTTTTATACACACACACACACACACACACACATACACACACACACATATCATGTGATCTTTATTTAATACATCTACTATACGTGATTACTTGTGCATGTACGTTATTTGATATATCATTGTATAAGCCCTTCTACAAGCACCTAGCAGAGTCAAAGTATTGAAATTGTAGGGGATTGATAAAAGCTTTGAGGGCTAGACTCTTATAAAGCTAACAAAAGATAACTTTTGTGCTGTGAGGGTGTGAATTGTAACTTAGAGTAGGGTGTTGGTCCTGGCGAGATATTGTAGCTAGGCATAAAAGATAGCTTTTCTAGTGAGAGTGTAGTAAGAGATAAATAAACTTGTCTTGTGAGGGTTGTAGCAAGGCAGACATAAACGAGATTTGACTTGTGAGAGTTGTAGCAAGGTATAAACGAGCTTGACTTGTGAGAGTGTAGTTAGGCATAAATGACCTTATCTAGTGAAAGATTGTAGGAGAACATAAACGAACTTGTTTTGTGAGAGTGTAACAATTTGGTCTTCACTAGGGAATAAGATCCGAATTTTAGTAGGAGTTTATTGGGAGTAGACATAAGTAAGAAGTGACCTTAACAAACTACTATAAATCGATATATCTCTATTATCTCTTTCTCTATCTCTCGTTTGTGTGCATATTTATGCTATGTTTATATTCCGCTGCACTTCTTAAACACTTGGATAATATTGAATACTTGTTAAATGTTGTTTAAAAAATAAAAAAAAATAAAAAAAATAAAATAAAAAATAAATAAAGACTAAAATCAGTTAAGTTATTTGCAGTACCGAATTCATCCTCCTCTTCAGTCTACTTGGACCAACAATTCTTTCTTGGAATAATGAAATTCGTTGGTTTGTTTGAGGTTGTTTTTATCATGGCTCCAATTCATGGATATTGGCTAATCGATCTTTTCAAATTCCTTAGTAGTCTTTGAAAAAAAAAACATGACCAAATGATAAAATGCTGATCTTTTAATTACCAAATGAACCAAATATCATTTTTAATTTCCTTAAACTTTAAAATATAAACAAATCGAAATGGAATCAACTTTTGAAATGAAAAACAACATTAGATAGTTATGATTCATCATCACACATTAAGAATCCAAAACCAAATCCATCAATAAAACCAACATTTTTGTTAAAAGTAGCAACCTAACAAGAAACCCTAGCACTTGAAACTAATTAAGCAGCATTAAACACCACAAATCATGCCAAACAATGCGAAAGCAAGCACTGCAGCAGTGTCGGAACTCACAGCACCACCCATCCCCGCTGCACTGCCGCCAGCTGGAGGAGATGGAACGGTGGTCTCGTTGGCAGGCTGGGACGGGCTTTTGGGCTCCAGAATCTTGATGATCATCTTCAGTCCTCTCTCGCAGTGGCCTGCCACACCGCTATTGAAGTAGAACAAGCCCGGCCTGTCGAGTTGGAAGATGGTGTCCCCGTTGTTGGAGAAGAAGACCGGGTGGGAGGACCTGCATTTCTCGTACTCCTCTTTCGAACCCTTCTTATACTCGAACCCTGGAACATGAAATTACATTTTTTAACCCCCTAAATGCCCAGTAATTGTACTTTCAACAGATTTCTTCTCAATCAATTTAAGAAGAAATGTGTATATATGTATGTGTATATATATACATACATATATGTGTGTGTATATATAGAGAGAGATAGAGAGAGAGAGGCTTACAGAGAGTGTCATTGATCTTGAACCTATTCTTCGAGGCCCAGTCATTGTAAAGTTGACCATCTTTTGAAGGAGGAATGACCCACCCTTTGCCAGCACCAACTTCAAACTCGTTTATGCCTCTTGCACTTGAGAAAATTAATGAGAATAAAATTTTGATTCAATCTTTTTCTCCATTTTTACCTTCTAATATGGTATCAGATGACATTTTTAAAGAATAGTAGTAGCACCTACTGCTGCAGAACAGCAAAATTGTTGCTGATCCAGTCCACGCCACTAACATCATGACTCATGGCGGTGGCAATCAACAACCTCCCGCCACTAACAACCGATTTCAGCTTACTGTCACCAAAATATTCAAAACTCATTAATGATCTCCTCCTCAATCACTTTCATTTAATGCTTGGTTTGATTGTATTTATATATGAATGTAAATGATCAATTGAAAGATAATGGAATGAGAAATGAAAATGAAATCCTTTTATATTACTTGTTTCAACATTCAATTCTTTAAAAACAATTGGGTGCATGCACAAGATTGGTTGCGGGCAAAAATTATTGTCGAAACCTAATGGCCTAACTCACTCTCAAACAATGCCTTGTAAGCTGAAGATTGCCTTAAAAATTTAGGGAAATTTGGTGAAATGTCCTATTCCATAAAACTATTACTTTGCGGGGTCCTTTAACAGTGATTTTTTAACACATGACATGATCCTTGGAAAATGATTTTTTGAATCTTGGGACCTCTCAACAAGATTCCCTAAATTTTATTTATATTTAAGGATTAGATAACACAAGCGATGTGGGATTCAACACGCTCCTCACGCACATGGTGAACTTTTTGACAATGGCCCAACATCGTTGTGGGATTCAACAATTATAACGGGTTTAATGATTTGGACCGAAGCAAGCTCATTATGGGAAATTTTAAGGCATGTTGTGTTCATATTAAAATTATAGGGACCAAAGCGAGATAATTCAGGGTGCAAAGTGACAAAAACCCTGAACTATTTGATGTTTTTTTTTTTCAGGTTCAAAACCTTATCCAGCAGATGGTAAGTTTATGCTAATTAATTCCTTTAACTTTTTTTTTTTGCTTTTGTGGATATAAAATGTGTTACTACTGATTATCGTATTAATACTTTTTTTTTTTTTTTTTAACAGCAAGTGAGGTTTCAGACAATGTCCGAGAACATCGTGGGAAAGAATATCCTTTTTTTACTTCTCGTTTTCAAGCTCAATGGATATGGTTAATATAAAATTATTTAAAGCACTGTTTGGTAACGCTTTAATTAATTTTTTTTTTTTGGTTTTCAAGCACAAAATTACTTAAAATTAAATAGTATTTTGTTTTGCACTCAAAAAATGTACTTTTGAAAGTAGAAAAGCAAAATGTGTTTTTTAAGTACTTTTACTTCAAGAAGTGAAAATTTGATTTTTTTTTTCCTTGTATTTTTGTATCATAAGAGATCGAATGGTTAGAATCCCCATTCAATTTTTTTTTCAAATCATTTATGATTTTTTTTAAGAGATCGTATATAGGAATAACACTTACAGTGGAGGTGGTAGAATTGCATTATGACAGAACAGAATCGAATTCTGAATAGAAGTACATTCAAATTTTGTTTTCATACCTTCAGGATGCGATTCCATTACTTCCAATCAAACAATTCCAATAGATATTGTTTTTACATTATCAAACACAAGTTTGACTATTTAATTAAAAATATATATTTTTTGTGAAATTATTATTTTTATTCGAAAACAAACTTAAAAGAAATATTATCAAATGGTGCCGAAGATAATAATTCATTATTCTTGTGATGACAATACAATATTTTTTCTAATTTTTTTTTTTTTTTTTGGTAAATTGCCTTTCAGTCTTCTTTATATTGCATAATTATCACTTTACATCCACTTCAAAACGCCACATTTTACTTCTACTTTTGAGCAAAGCGAGAAATCAACTTTTTTCATTTAAACCAATGGAATATGCTTAAAAATTGATGGAATTAAATTTTCAATCTAATTTTTGGATGAAATAGACGAAATTTCCATTTATTTTAATTTCTATTTAATTTTTATTATGATAAATATTTTAAAAAATAAATTAAAACTAAAATAAATGGGGGAATTTCGTCTATTTCATCAAAAAATTAGATGAAAATTTTAATTTCATCTATTTTTGAGCATATCTTATTAGTTTAAACAGAAAAAAGTTAGTTTTTCACTTTGTTCAAAAATATAAATAGATAAACAGTAGCTTTTTGAGGTAGAGGTATGTAAGTGATAATTAGGTAAAGTAGTAGTGATAATTAGGACTAGCCCGATTTAGAAGTGTGTTTGATAGTGTATGATTATAATATATCTTGCTATTATCTATTTAATTAATCTCTTAATTCAAAAAAATAAAATAAAATTGTAGAATGTAGGTGAAGAGGTCATAGTTTTTTTTTATCTCCATCAATTTATTACGATATAAAAATTAAAATAAAAAACTAAAAAATATTTAAAATTATGGTTTTTATTTTTTATATTTTTGAAAGTACGTTTTTGAAGTGCAAAACAGTGACTCCAAAATTTGTAATTTACTATTCATCTAAATCACGTAGCGTAATAATTTTTTTAGAAATCCAAAGTTATTTCACGCTATAAAAATTATTGTAATTTTTCGCATGAAAAAGTTATATTGACTTTTATTTGTTACAATAAATTTGGATTTGAGAAAAATTTATTGTAATGCGTGGATTGTATTGGTAAAAATTTTAGTTTCGTGAACTGTTAAACCAGAAATTCCGAAAATTTGTTGTTATATTTTGTCACAATAGACAAAACAAGCAAGACATTTAAAACTGGAATCAAAATGATTGGTTTGCTAGTTTTAAACATTTTACAACTAGAGACTGAAAGCATAAAATTTCAAAATTGGAAAATAAGAATTTAATTTGGAAAATGAAAGATGACCAAACAGGTCCTAAGTGTTTCTAGGTCTAGACTAGGCATGATAATTATTTGTGAGTTGTTATATGGAGGACCCAATTTTGATGTTGGCCTGACACAAAGATATGAGTTTGTTTGGTAAATCTTTGGTGATTTCAGCTGCTTTTATTTATCCATTATTCCTTTAATTAAGGTGGTGTTTGGCAATTTTTTGTTAGGCGAGTTATAATTTTAACTCTGAACGCGCTGTAATAATTTTTCCAGAAATTCAAAATTATTATAGTACATAAAAATTACTTTAATTTTTTCATATAAAAAACTGCAGTAATTTTCATGGTGTACAGTGATTTTGGACTTTTGACAGAATTATTAGATTTTTAAAAATTTTATTGTACTGAGTGGATTAATATGTTGCAAATTTTGGGGTTATGACAAAAAAATAAAATAAAAAAAATAGCCAATTGAACCTATTTTTGGATACAAATTACCAATTAATACCTATTAATTAGGAATGGACCAAATAGTCCTATTTTCACATTTTTCGCATTTTACATGACAAAAATAACCACCAATGATTTTTGGGATTGACATGCGATTAAGATTTTCTTATTAAGTTGAATTCAAATAAAATAATTATCATAAATAAAAGTAGTGGAGATATTTCCGATATATCTATTTCGAAAAAAGAGCATTTATCATAATTAATTAGACTAAAATTTTTGTAAGTAATCACGCAATAAATCAATTTTGTTCAGTTCTTATATGATTAAATTACACAACCATGATCTTCTGTTTTAAAACTTTAAAATGTCATCTCAATCATATTTTTTGCATGATAAAAGTATAATTCATGTTGAATTTAACACGTTAAGTTATTTGTGAAATTTGAATTTAGTCATGCACAATTGTGTTGGATTCAATAATCTGTGTGAAATTCAACATATGACCAGTTAATTAAGAAAATTTGATTATTGGGATTTGAAGCTTGTTTTGAATTCAACACGTGTAAATCGTCGTATTTTGTTGGATACAAAACTAAGGATGGATGGGGGGGATCTGATGTTATATTCAACATGATAATATTATGTTGCGTCTTACATGTTCATTGTGTTTTAGTGTTATTTTCACCATAATTGTGTCTAGAAATCTAGTCGGGTTCCAAACAAATATAAACTTTATTTAAATGTGAGTTAATGTGTAGAATTCAAGACAATTCAACAAGAACATTTTTTTTTTCTTCGATTCGAAACCCATGGTCAGGATATCATTTTAAAGATAAAAAACAAACGATTATTTAAGTATAATTTGCATGTGAAAAGGAAAATTATAAAATGATTAATTCGGTGATTTTATAATAAATGTTTTAAATTGGACGATTATGGTAACTACTCTCAAATTTCGCAATATATATTTGTGAAAAATATTGGGGTTGTAAATATAAAATGTAATTGATGTTGGGACACATTTATCCATATATTCCAAGAGGGGTTATTGTATATTTTCTTTTCATCTTCCTCCTAAGATAACCACCATCACCGCCGTGGTCGACCGCGGTAGCAGTGGTCGGGGACGGCTGTGGTCATCGGCAGTGGTGACCGAATCTGGAAGGCAAAAAAAATGAGCTCAAAATCTCTCTTTGGATGAATTTGTAAATGACACCTAAAACAAAATGATTTAGAAATCCTCATTTATCCAATTTTTTAAATTCAAGAGATTTTACAAATTCTTACTAATAAATACCTAAACAAAGAATTTGTCAAAAAAAAAAAATTTAAATTCTTTGAACAAATCAAATTCTTCCCCCTAAATCTAGGCAACCTAAAGTTTTAATAAAATTTAGAGTCCGTGACAAAAATTCCAAGAATAAAAGGGTTAGTTGCCTTTTACTCCCTTTACCTTAGATTTTGTTCTCCTACTTTAAAATTTTGCACTTTATTCTCTTTTATTTATAATAAATTGAAAAATGCCTGAATTTTTTTTTTCATCTAAATTTTACATAAAATTGACAAAATTATCCTTGATTTTATTTTGTCTTTACTAAAAAAAAATAGAAGTAGAAAGAGAAACAAAGTTAAGGAGAGAAAACGTTAATAATAATTTTATTCTAAAAAATAAAAAATAATAATAATTTTACTTCCATTTAGTCAAAAAAAAGATGCGTCGGTTTCTAAAATATAGGTTAAAATAAAATATGACCAAAATACAAGGGATAAAAAAACAACTAACCCAAAAATAAATATAAGAACATTGACTAAACCCCATGGTTCGTACCAACAACCAACAACCAACAAACACCAAGATGAAGATTGAGAATCTCTCTCTCCCTCTCTGTCTCACTCACACATATACACATATACATATATATATATAGATATAGATATAGATATATATATAGAGAGAGAGAGTTGTTATCCTAATGTTGTGTTCTAACATGCTAACAACCACTTTTCTTTTATTAGGGGGGATGAGCATTATCCAGCTATGTTTTTGCACTTTGCACCGCTAAAGTTTCGGTGAAAGCCTTTGTACTTCAATTTGAACAAATTAAACTCTGAAGTATCCAGAATTATATCGTGTTAAGTCAATCCAAATAGGTAATTCCGTCATTTTTTATAACAGATACGAAATCAGTCACATGAGTGAATTCTGTCATAAAAAATAACGTAAGAACTGACTTGACACGATTTGTGAATACTTTAGGGTTTAATGTATTCAAATTGAAAGTACAGGGAATAAAGTGAGATTTTTCTAGAACTTCAGGGGTGCAAAGTGCAAAAAGCTCTTAGCCAGCTTGTTCATATAGTTTAAGAATTTTACATCAATTTCGTTTTCATTACATAGACTTGCAAGTTTGATATGAAAATTTTGGATTCTAGTTCATCAATTGAGACAATGACTAAAACATTAAATTCTAAAATTTATGATGAGACAAATTATACAACAAATTTAGGCCTAATTTATTCATACACGAAAAATATTTTACCCGTCTGATAGCGCCATATCGATTATTAAACTAGCTATATATATATAAAGTATAAAATATAATTAAATTCAACCGCTTCGTAAATCGGAGTGTGAAATTTTTAAACGAGAATTTTTCCTCCTAAAATTTGAAAGACTCATCTCATTCATTTATTCCACTCAAATTAATCCAAACAGTTAATAAAAAGACATTTTAAAAAAAAATCGTGATTTATTAATAGATGTTTGGATGGGATGTAACGAAAATTGAATTTTGATGGAATGGAATTAAAATTTGAATGGATCGTGATTTTATTACCTCCAACCAACTAGATATGCTCTTATTTTTGTTCTATAGCTTGTTTTTATGTTCCCAAAATGAAACAAAAAATAAAAATTATTTATCTTCTTCACGGATTTGTACAACAATTTTTGGAAAACAAGATGGAATCATTTCCTTATTTCCCTTTTTGTTCTTAGTTGTGTGTGTTGATTTTTATTTTTAATTCCAAATTCCAATTCCTTGTTTCCAAGCACTACCTCAAAATCATTTTACTGATTTTTTTCATAATCATCTCTATGAATCTGCCGACGGCAAAAAGAAGAAAATAAATCTACTGATCTAATTAATTTTCGTTTTGAAATTTCAAACATTAATTGGATCATCAATCCACAATTCGCAAAAAAGCAGAACACCAGATCAAGCGCCAAATTAAAATTTGAAACGAAATTGAATTTCAAAAACCAAACACGAAAAGAAAAACGAGTATTGAATCAGATCTTCAACAGAACCTTCAATTATTATCACAGAAAATACATAGTTATCAACAAGTAAAAATCAAGAAACAAAAAAAAAAAACCCGAAGAACTTAGCTCCGGCAACGAGTAATCGCACTGCATCCGCGAGTGTACGGATTCGCCTGACCGCTCTGCCTGCAGTTGTAGTAGGAGGCTCCTCTCCGAGAGCAAGGGACATTGTTCCTCTGCAGCGCACCGTAGCTGATGTAGTTCGACGTCGCCAGTATGCGACGGTTGATCTCCGAGTCCATTTCGAATTCGCCGTCGGCGATGCACTCCGCGATGGAGCCACTGCAGGACGGTTTCGCCGGAATCAGGCCGAGCTCCTGGAGGTCTACGGTGGATCCGGCGACGAGTGAGGCGAGCAAGAGGGAGGAGATTAGGATGCGGAAGAGAGAAGAAGGAGAGATCGCCATTGTTTTCGAGATGGAGACTTTGAAAATTGGGTTTTTGGTTTTTAACGAGACAAAGGAGAGCGGGTTGGCGGAACGTTTTATTTTTTTAAGCTGTTTTAGTAATGGCCCCTCGTGTTGCTTATATTAACGGAATTGCCACTCCACTTGAAATTATTTTTGGAGGTTTTGACACTTTGTACCCCTGAAAGTTTGACAAGATTTTCATTTTGGTCCCTATAATTCCAATTGCAAAATAAAGAAAGATATATTTTTTGGTCTATGCGGATCCTGAGGTTTACTAAATTGCACATTTGTTCTCTCAATTTATATTTGTTCCAATTCCACCAATTGAAAACACTGTTCATGATTTTGAAAAGAAAATAGGTTATGCTCAGTATGTCGCCTTCTAATAGAGATATTTTTGTCATTTTCATTATTTTGTTATACCTAACATGTTTTTTTTAATTTTCTAAACAGTGAAGCATATGACTTTCATTCCCCTATCCTGGTGGTTGAGCAGTTTCCCCTGAAAAGACGAATACAAGAGTGATGAACAATTATTTCCGAAGAACCATCCAAGTTAGAAAAGAAAACCGAGGTACATGGCTACTAAACCAAACAAATCCAGCACATTCAACCTTCAGCTAATACTAATAATAATTCGTCTAAATAATGAGACAGAGAGCGGAATTGTTGTTAGAGAAAGGTTAAGGTTAATGGAATAACGATAATATTACCATTAGAAGGTATCGTGCTGAACACAATCTATTTTTCGTCCAAAATCTTTAATAGCAATTTTAGTTTTATTGGATAGAAACAAACTTGAAATCTAGGGGTATCAAATGTGCAAATTAAAATTTCTGGGTCCACATAGACACCCACACCATATTTTAGTGATCAATTTCTTTTTTAGCATATCACACCTTAAAATTTCTTAACCGTATTAATTTTGGACAAATAAGAGTCAATTACCATGCATCTAACTGTTTTTAAGGGACTTTATAGACAGTTTCTGTCTTCTCTTTCCTGCTCAAGTACTCAAAATATATATATATATATATATATATATATAGCGTGACTTTTTGTTAAAAATTTATAAGGAGAAAAGGAAGAGATTGAAAATACACACAACATTTTTTTAAATAAAATTGGGTGCATTATGAAAATGGACAATGGGTGGGAGGTCGTACATTTAAACTCTAATTGGTCAAAAGTCCTAGAGACGGTAAATTTTTTAATTTAATTTCATCTGTTTTAAAAAGACGGAAACATTGCACACGTGATAGCCACGTGCTAGTTACATGTAACTACTTTGTATGTAATATTACTGTATTAGTTGCAAGTAACTACTTTTTTTTTTTTTTTTTTACATGTAACAACTTTGTGTGTAAAAAAATTGTTATATGTCACAAAATCACACAAAATACATATAATTAGTTACAGATAACTAATTATATATAACTTTTTAGTTACAATATGTAATTTAAAAGTTCAATATTTTTCAGTAAAAATTTGTTAGATGTCACAAAATCACATAAAATACATATAATTAAAAAGTTTAATATTTTTAAGTTACATGTTCCAATAATATGTAATTTTTTCGTTACATGTCTCTAATATGTAACTAAAAAAATTGATATTTTTTAAGTTACGTCATAAAATATTACACATATATATATAACTATAACATGTAACTGAAGTACATGTAACAAAAAATACTTAAATATGTGTGAAAAGTAACAATTATGAAATTGTAGTTAACATTAGTTACATGTAACGAAATTTACTATAAAAACCAAATGTGGCTTCCTACAATCCCTGTAATATTCCTACAATTCCTACAATGCGGGACTAAAAAACAAGTGAAATCTAACTTAAATGACTAAATCAAAACCTAATAACACAAAATGACTTTTCACCAATTAGATTTCAAATATAAGATTTTTCACCGATTTTTTCTTATGAAAATTGACTATTTGTCATCTAAAATTATAATGGAGTCATTAATTTGTACTGAGTGGGATATTCAAATTATAACCGTGGGGACCAAAGTAAAACAAATATAAAATTTGAGTATAAAAAATATAATTTTATTCAATAGTTTTGAGTGAAAATTTTCTCCCCCTCCCAAAAAAAAATAAAAATAAATTATTTTTATTAAAAATAAATTCAATCATTAAAAAAAAAAAAAAACTATTTTTTGTAAATAGATTGTTAAAAGAGGGTATATTGGTAAGTTTGGCCAAGTTGACAAGAAGTAGAAGAAGCATCTTATGGAGTTGGCCACAAGCACTTACCTTAAAAATGTGAACAGAAAAACATTCAACGGTTTAGTTGTCCTAATCTTTAACCCAATTATTATTAATATTTACCCAAAAAAATTAAACCTAACCCCCAAAAATTAAGAGGAAAATATTGGCTATTAAGGGCAACAAAGTCGGCTACTTTTTATTTATTTCATTTATAGAGTTTAAACCTAAGACACCTCTATAATTTCGACAAATATCAAGAACATCCTATTTCATTTATACCATCCATCACATTTCATTGATAAAAATATTCTTATAATATATATATATATTATTATTTTTTATTTTGTACTTTTTAATTTTTATTTTCTATTTCCTAATCTCTCTCTCTTATTTTATATTTTTTTATTGTGTATTTTTATTTTATTTTTCTTATTTTTTGTCCGGTATTCGTAGAATATTAAAAAAGATCGAAAGTATTAATCTAGAAAATAAAATGTAAAAATAAAAAACAAAAAAAAATGAAAAAGTAATAGGATTTGGAAAATAAAAATAAATCTTAAAAAATAAAAACAAAAAAAAAATCCTCTTTTTGAATTTAATTGTTTTGTTTTATTTATATTTTTTGTTTTTAAGCATTTTTATTTTTTCCTATAAACACCATATATATATATATATATATATATATATATATATATATATATATATATATAACAATAAAAAAGAGAGAAAGAGAGAAAGAGAGTGAGTAGAAAATAAAAAATGAAAAAAATACGAAAATATATTACAAGGGTATTTTTATCAATAAAATATAATAAGAGGTGTTTGAGGTATTATGAAAATGATAGGGAGTTACCTCCGTATTAGTTGGCATTAGTCGAAATGAGAGGGGTGCCCAAGACTCTCAAATACTCTTTATTTATTTTATTTATTATTATTATTATTATTATTATTATTTAAATAATTGTCCTTCTAGTTCAAGCGCGTTCCAATGGCCGTCCTTACGATGGATCCAAGAATTTGTGACCAATTCCAAACCTACCAAACAAATAAAAAAATAAATTATAATCATTACTATATACTAATATAATTGTTTTTATAAAAAATAATGTATGTATTTTTTAAACTTTGCACCCTAAAGTTCAACAATTATTTCACTTGGGTCCGTTAGTTTTGATTTGCACACATTATACACTGAAATTTCGTAATTGACCCACTTTCAGTTCAAATCAATAGGCCTATTACAATTTTGGATAGCACATCGTCACCCATTGTGCACTTCATTATTTTAAGAGGACCGTGAGGGCATTTTCATTTCCCTTCTTTAGCCCTTTCAAATTTTCTATACATACATACATACATTTATATATATATTATGTTAACTCCATATTTATGACTTATAGGTATTTGAGTAGCAAGGAGAATGGGAGGACAAAAAGGAGAAGGGTTGAAATGCCTGTAGTGTCCCTTAAAAATAGTCACATACACGGTAACTGACTATTTTTTGTCCAAAATTTTAACGGGAATAAGACTTGGATTGTAGTGTTGGGTTGATTAGGAATTCTTAAGGTGTTATACATTTAAAATTAAAAATATAGGGACCACTTTGAAGTTATGGTCAAACTTTAGGGGTACAAATATTCAAAACCCCTATTTTTTAATATAAGAATATCCAAGTTGATATTAAAAAATAAAATGTGTCCGTTGGGCACAATTTTTAATAAATGTCAAATTATAGTCTAAAGAAGGATAAAGTGCCTTTTATCCCCCTCTATTTTGTTTAATTATCATTTTATCCCCCACTTCAAAAAACTATGTTTACTTTGAACAAAGTGAGAAACTAATTTTTTCTTTCCTTTCAAATTAACAGAATATGCTTCAAAATGGATGAAATTTAAAATTTTCATCCAATTTTTAGATGAAATAGACTAAAATTTTCCTTTATTTTAATTTAAAAATAAAAAATTCAAAATCAAAATAAAGTGACAATTTTATCTATCTCTTTGAAAAATTGAATAAAAAACTTAATTCCATCAATTTTCAAGTATATTTCGTTAATTGAAATAGAAAAAAAAAATTATTATTTTTTCATTTTGTTTAAAATAGAAGTATATAAAATGTAGAATTTTAAAATGAAAGGAAATAAAATGATAATTAATTCAAGATTTTTGCCTGGAGACAGCTTTCACACTGATTTTAAAAACTAATAAAAAATTGTGATTGTTCTAAATGTTTAAGGTCTTTGGAAGATTGCTTCGCATATTCTGCAAAACTTTAGGTGGCGTTTGGTAATTGTTTCTGTTTGCATTCCAGTATTGGTATGAGAATTTTATTTTCTTTTTGGGAGTAGAATCGCGTTTGGTAACGATATTTTTTTTTTTTTTTTGTGTTTTGGGAAGAGAATTGTGTTTGGTAACGATTTAATCCTAAAATCTTTTTTTTTTTTTTTTTTTTCTGTTTTGGCCGGATGGTAGTGGTGCCGTCGCCGGCCGGACGGCAGTGGCTCCAGCGTCGACGCCGGCGACGTTCGGACAGCGGTGGCGGGTGGGTGACAGTGGCCGGCGGCCGGAAGTTGCCGGGAAGTTTTCCGTCCGGACGGTCGCCAGAGATGGCCGGCGGCGGTGGCAACGGCGGCGGACGGTGGTCGGCTGGCAGGTGAGCAGTGACGGTGTATTTTGGGAATGGAATGAGAATAATGAGAAACAATTTTTTTTTATTTCTCATTTCTTAAGAAAAAAATGGGCACAATTCTCAAATGGGAATGAAATGAAAACGGAAACAAAAATTATTAAACGCTATTCCCAAATAGAATTTTTAAAAATGTTAGAATAGAAACGGTTACCAACTATAGGCTTAGAATCTTTTCAAAATATTAAATAATTAATGCTTAGCGAAGAAATCTAAATGAGATTTCTTAAAACGTGTGAATTCCATGCCGAAAACCTTCTGTTTGTGAATTGACAAAAAGTAAAAAGTGAATTTGTTTTCTTATTTTCATTTTGATTTGACATTTTTGTCCATTTGTTTTATTTTCACATAAATTATATTATAAAATATATTTTTTAATAAAATTAAAAATTTCGTAAACCTAAAAGTACTATATTGATTTTTAAATTTAATTTAACTGTATTAGAAATAAAAATACAATTTTTAGCACTTTATATTCATGAAGTTTTAGAGAATTTTCACTTCTGTCTATGTTCTTTCAATTTAAACACATTGAATCCGAAAATATCCAAATCATATCGAGTTAGTCCTTCTGTCATTTTTCATCACAAAATTCACCCACGTGGATGATTTTATTTTTAACACGTGATTAATTCCTTCTAAAAAATGACAAAAGAATTGAAATTAAATATTTTAAAATTGAATGTGTTCAAATTGAAATTACAAAGGCTAAAGTGAAATTTTTCCAAATCTTTCAGAGGTATAAAGTGCAAAAACCACTTTATTATATAGATTGGTGCCAATAGCATTTCTCTAATTTTATCCCAAAACAAAATGATAATTAATTCAAAAATTTTGCAATTTTATATAAGCTGGAGACAGCTTTCACACTGATCTTAAAAACTATTAAAAAACTATGATTATTCTAAATGTTTAAGCTCTTTGGAAGGTTGCTTCTCATATTCTGCAAAATTTTATAATTTTTTTAAAATATTAAATAATTAATGATTAGTTGTGAAGAAATCTAAATGAGATTTCTTAAAACATGTGAATTCCATGCAGAAAACCTTCTGTTTGTGAATTGACAAAAAGTAAAAAGTGAATTTGTTTTCTTATTTCCTTTTTGATTTGACATTTTTGTCCATTTGTTTTATTTTCACATAAATTATATTATAAAATATATTTTTTAATAAAATTAAAGATTTATTAAACCTAAAATTACTATATTGATTTTTAAATTTAATTTAACCGTTTTAAAAATAAAAGTACAATTTTTTTGCACTTTATAATACTCTTGAAGTTTTAGAGAATTTTCACTTTAGTCTCTATTCTTTCTATTTAAACACATTGAATCCGAAAATATCTAAATCATATCGAGTTAGCCCTTCTGTCATATTTTATCACAAAATTCACCCACGTGGATGGCTTTATTTTTGACACGTGATTAATTTCTACACAAAAATGACAGAAGGACTGAAATTAGATACTTCAAAGTTTATTATGTTCAAATTGAAATTATAAGGGCTAAAATGAAATTTTTCCAAAACTTTCAGAGGTCTAAAGTGCAAAAACCGCTTTATTATATAGATTGGTGCCAGTCGCATTTCTCTAATTTTATCCCGAAACAAAAACATACAACATTTTGAAATCATGGTACAAAAAACCATAATAAAACTACACAAGGAACTTCCTTAATTAAATTTGAAAAAAAAAAAGGTTACGAGAAGGTTTAGCACCTGATCGTTCGCTTGGCGCCTTCCAAGGTGTTCTGGAGAAGCATGGCAACGGTCATGGGTCCCACGCCACCGGGAACCGGAGTTATACATCCAGCAGTCTTACACGCTTGGTGAAATTCAACATCTCCCACAAGTCTATATCCCGATTTTCTACTCGGGTCGTCTATGGCATTTGTTCCCACGTCAATAACCGCTGCCCCCGGTTTGATCCAATTGCCTTTAATCTATAATATTTTGTATATAGAAGAAGAAAAAAAAGAGAATATATACATAAAATATATTCAACCCCATTCGTGAATAGTGTTTTGACTAATAAAAAATAAGAAATATACTCCAAAGTCCAAACACAATAGGAAATTAGAATAGGTACCATTTCGTAAGGTTCTTTCAAACAAAAATGTACTTAATTTTAATTTTAGAAGTAACGTTTGTTGGCACTTTAGAAAAGTAGTTTTATAATAATAAAGAATAACAAGTCAAAAAAAATATGATTTAAAAATAAACATATAATTTTAAGTACTTTGCATGGTGGGTTGGAGTAGGTGTTTCCGAGGTTGAATAGGTAAATTGATGGTTACTTTTTACCTAACCTTCACAGACATTATTGGTAGGAACTATACAAATAAACAAAATGAATCTTTTGATGGCTCTTAGAGCTGACAAAACGGGTATTTATACGATGACACGAAACCAACACGAAATTATTAAGTATAGGTTTTACTTATCAGGTAACGGGTCATTATCGTATCTGACCCGGTAACACGATAAGGAATAATGCAGGTTGTCGGGCTGACCTGATAAGTCGATAGGGTACTTGATAAGACACAATAAGAATTTCGTATATTCAGATTACACGATAATCTGAGACCTAATGGGTTACACGATAATGTATTGAATATTTTTACACCTTATAATTTATCTAGTCTTATAATTCGTTTATCGTCTTCTACTTTTGTGCTTCTTCTTCGTTCATGTCTTTTGCTTCGTTTATCGTCTTCTTCTGCTTCGATCTTTTGCTTCTTCTTCGTTCTTCTTCTTCGTCGATTTCGTCATCGTCTTCTTCGTTGATTTCGTTCTTCTGCTTCGTTTTTCGTCGTCTTCTTCTTCGTTCTTCGCCGATCTTCGAGTGATTTCGATTTTGATTTCATTTTAAAAATCGAAATCGAACAACACGTTCATCGCTTCGTTCGTTGTTGCCGAAATAGGGTTGGATTTCAAAAACGAAATCGATTTCGAATATGTTCTTGGATTTGTTCTTCGATTTCAAAAATGCCGATTTAGGGTTCAATTTCGAATATGTTCTTTGATTTCAAAAACGAGTTTGTTTGAAGATTTGTTCACCATCTTCTCGTCGTCTCTTCTTCATCTTCTATTCGTCGCTTCTGTTTTTGTTGAAGTAGGTTTTTTATTTTTTTTAAATAGGTTTTATTAACAGGTTGTCAACTTAGGGCCTGTTTGGTAACCAATTCTGTTCTCATCCCATGGAATGGGATGATATGAGAATTTTGTTTCCTTCTTAAGAACAGAATGACGTTTGGTAACGACAATTTTTTTTTAGATCTGGGAACAAAATCACGTTTGGTAACGATTTTATCCTAGAAATTAAGAACGAATAAACTACAAATTCAAAAACAAATCCTAGAACAAATTCAAGAACAAATCTAAGAATATTCAAGAACACGAAGAACAAATTCAAGAACAACAATTACAAATCCAAGAATAAACACTCGGATTCCGATTTCGATTTCAAAATTGAAATCGAAATAGATATTGAAAATCTGTTTCTGTTTCTGTTTCGATTTCGATTTCGAAATAGGAAACCGAAATCGATTTCAAGCCCCGATTTTGAAATTGAAATCGAATCGATTTCGAAACCCTATCCGAAATCGATCGATTTCGGAATCGAAATCGATTTCGAGTTTCGATTTCGAAATTGAAAAGCAGACAACGAACACGGTCGACGAAATCGAAAACCAGACGAACACGGTCGACGAACGTGGAGAAGATGACAAACCAAACGATGAACGAAATCGCACTCGAAACCCTGTTTTGAAATCGAAATCCTATAAGCAGACAAAATCGAAACCCTAACCAAACCACAAAGTAGAAGAAGACGATGGCACGAAGCAGACGAAGAGGAAGTCAGACGAGGAGAAGGAGGAGGACGGATGACGGGGAAAGAGGGGCGACGACGTCCCACGAGTAGAAGATGAAGAAGAAAAACGAAGAAAAAAAAGGGGGAGAGAATGTTGCTTACAAAGCTTGAAGAGTGATCTCACTTAACAAATTGAAAAATGCCCAGCGTGTCCTATTGGGAGTGGGATGAGAATTGTGTTAAATGTTTTTTTTTTGTTTATCAACCCTTAAGAAAAAATGAGCACAATTTCTATTTTAAAATGAGATGGGAACGAAAACAAAAAAATGGAAATGGTTACTAAACACTATGCCCAATAAAAAACTGGGAATGAAATGAGAATTTTTGGGATAAGAGTGATTACCAAACGGGGCCTTAACAGGTCGTTAACATGTAATGGGTAGGTTAACATGTAATGAAAATCTATCAGATAATCTTATCTTGTTGTGTTTACCTAACATGTTTCGTGTTTTCGTGTAACACGAAAAATTATCGTGTCATGTCGTGTTCGTATTTGGATAGTCTGACACGATATACTTATTGTGTCGTGTTCGTATTTGCCCTTATTGTGTTATCATGTGATGACCTGTTACACGAATTGCCAGCCCTAGCTCTTCCAATAGGGCACCCTATTTCCACCCAAGCCAAAATGACGTTTTTTTTTTTTTTTTTTTTTTTTTTTCTCATTGGAGTTATTCTTACTATCAGTGATTTAATTATCGGCCATTACGTAGCATAACGACTAATACATAATAAGAATTTGGCTCTCTGTTACTGTTAAGGGCCGATAAATCGATTCCAGGCTGATTCACGTGCAAAGCAACCTGTAACAGTATATTATCGATCCGTAACGGGTATATTATTGGTCTGTAACCGTATATTATTGGACTAATAAATCAGTTCCAGGTCGATTCACATGTAACGGTATATTATCGGTCCGTAACGAGTTTAATGGTCGTTCCATGTTAGTGCAACGGCCGTTACGTTTGATACTTCATCATTTGACGCTGACAGTTAATTCTCTTCAGTTTTATCCTTGCACCCAGCCCTTCTCCATTCCTCCTCTAGCCCAACCAACCAACTTTGGACTATGAAGAGCCTTCAAGCAATTTGGTTTGATATTGATCATTGAATTTGAGTGTAATGTTTGTAATATGATGTGCAATTTATTCTTTTATGATGTTTGTATAACATATTTTTCATTAAATGTTGTGCAACCTCTTATTCTTTTAAGACTGTTCAATACGACAACTCCTAATTTCTATTTTTAGTCTATTTTATATTTTTAATGTGTTGTATATATAGTTAAATATCATAATATCTATTAGAATGTGTTTATTAAGGGTTAAATGAGTAGAACAATTATAATTATTCAGTATTTTAGGATTTTCTGGTGATTTTAAAAAAATCACGACTGTTACGGATAGGTGTTACGGATAGGCTGATACTCTCAATACCATTTCATCGTGACCGTTACGGTTACCGTTACGTTACCTGATAACGCAATTTAAAACCTTGCTTACTACAGTAAGCGGCTACTAAGGATAGTATCATAATTTCAATAGTAATATAAAATCGATCAAATAAATAAATAAAAAGTTTTGGTTTTCAATTACCATCATTGCTTGTCCGGCTGCAGCAATAACGATATCTGCTTCGCGAATGATACTCTCAGGATCAGGAGTATGCGAGTGAACAACGGTGACAGTGGCATCCGCCTTCAGAAGTAGCAGAGAGACAGGTAATCCGACGATATTACTTCGACCCACCACCACAGCCCTCTTCCCCCTTATGCTAATCCCACTGCGTGTTAGAAGTTCAATACATCCCTGAATCAACAAGTTATGAATATGTCATTGAAGATGAGGAACAAAGGTTTCTTTCTTTAGCTATTCTTCACAAAAGATCGGGGAAATGTGACCTGAGGTAGTGTTTGATTCTATTATAGAGAAAGAAAAAACGAGCTTCTATTCTAAATTTGAATAACTCCTCAATCTAATTAGACGTTAAAAATAGATTAGTGCCGATGCGGGAAGGACTTCTCCCCATTAGTGGATTCTCAATTTTTTGACCCCTCCCCCTACCCTACTCTACCCTATCCCCCCCCCCCTCCTAACCTAAAACAACATCCCCCCACCCCCCCAACCCCCCACCCAAAGGTTTCTTTCTTTGGCCATTCTTCACAAAAGATTGGGGAAATATGACCTACGGTAGTGTTTGGTCGAATGGAATTGGAATTACAATGATTTGGCATTAGAATTTCATTGTTTGGTAGTATGTTGGAAATCAATTGTAACTCCACTTAAATTATCAAAATTATTGATTTCTAATTCCAATGAAGCTGACGGTATTATTTTAGTTATGAAATGTAACAAAATTTAATAGGGAAAAGACGCAATTTCCCGCATTTTTTTATTACTTTCTATACCAAAGTAATGACATTTTTCTGATACGTATAGAATTGGAATTGGGTCTCCCAATTCTATGACACCAAACAGAGCCGGAATTTGATATATTCATAGAATTAATAGACAATGTGTTTTTAAAATTTTAAATTTTAAATTCCCATCATTCGCAAATTCGTTGTTTTGGTCCATTTTTTATAAGTTGAAATTTTAATTCTTAAAATCATGTCCAGATGGAGACGTGTATACATCCCCCTGAAACCCCATTTTGAAATTCCAAGGAATTTTACTAGTTCCTTTTGGAATATGCCAAACAAGTAATTTTAACTTGTGCAACTTAAAACAATTTGGTGCCAAGTAAAGTAGCTTTTTGATTTATATAGTAGTTTCGGAACTTTCAAGTGATCGATGTGGGAAAAGAATGTAATAACTGTCCTTTAAATGAACCCCTACTTTGTACGGATGATTTCACTACGAGAGAATAATAAAAAAGTTGTAAAACCCGATTTGTACGGATGATTTAACTACGAGTGAATGATAAAAAATGTGCAACCCCCGGCTTCCATGGATGATTTGACTATGAGAAAATGAGAGATGGATTCTCATAACCTTGGCTCTAATACCATGTTAGGAGGTTCCAACTTAAAACCATATTATGCTAAGTGAAGTAGCTCTTTTGATTTATATAGTGATTTAGGGACTCTCAATTGATCGATGTGGGACAAGAATGTAACAAATTATCAGAATCAACTCACCCAAACACACCCTTAGAGTTAGTTATCTTTATAGACATATTATTACCTTGGGGGTGCAAGGAAGGAACAATGGATCTCTCCCTTTCATTGCAAGCTTGCCAATGTTGAGAGGATGAAATCCATCTACATCCTTCTCGAGGCTAATTTCTCCCAAGACTCTTTCTTCATTGATATGTTTTGGCAAAGGGAGCTGGACAAGAATACCTGCAACAATTACAATTATCCCTTCCTTTTAAGAACATGAAAGTCACAATCAGATTACAGAAAATTGTGAAGTTGGTCGTGTGTTTTCAAATTAAAAATAAAAAACTGACCAACAAAATAGTGAACTTGAGGATTTATCTGACAAACCGTGAACGTCAGGATGTGCGTTTAGCTCGTGAACTTTGCTGATCAACTCAGCCTCGGGTACTTGCTCAGGAAGGTCTATGTCGAAGGACTTGATCCCAACCTCAGCACATGCCTTTCTCTTCATACTCACGTAGCTTTGAGAATCCTTCCTATGTCCAACAATCACTACAGCAAGTCCGGCAACCTAAAAAACATGAAGTTATCAGGGTTAATTCAATCAATATGTTGTAGATACACCATAACCATGTATGTGAAAAGAAAAAAAAAAATGTGCGAGCGCGCGCGTGTGCGTGTATTAATTTGTCAAAATGTGTAGGAACTCAATAGGGCCTAACTCACCCTCACAAGACGCCTTGTAAGAGGAGGATTGCCCTCGACTTTATATATAACTCAGGATTAGATAACACGAGCGATGTGGGATTCAACAACATACAACTTGGAAAGTAACTCTAGATGAACACTATATAAGACTCTTTGCAATAAATGCAAAATATCAAGTTCTAAAATTACTATTTAGCAGAAATAAATGATAGAGCTTCAAATCCATGAAAACTATAGAAATCCAATGGGCCTAACTCACTCTCATTAGACGCCTTGAAAGAGAAGGATTGTCTCAACACTTATATATGGCTCGGGATCAGCTAACACAAGCAGGGACTGGGATTCAACAAGAACAAATGCAACAACTATTCTGAACTCAACAAATGGGAAGTATGAAGTAAATTTCAAGTCCAGACAGAAAATCACTTTAAAGATTCGCTTGGCCAGTGTAGAACATCAGAATCTAAACAATAAAAATAACATTTAAGTATTCATTTGTTGATTAAATCATCATATGAAGTGATTTACTACAACTAAGGAAGCAAAGCAATAAGCTACTTGAAGATTGGAAGTCGAGAAATAAGCTTAACTTAGGCTCAACCCTCTGTTTTTAGTAAATTTAGACTACTCGAGCTAAGCTAAGAAATCCTATTTCTATGAATTCCATCAGAAATTCAGAAATTCTATAGCCAGAATCAGATAAAAAAGCTATTCAATATAATAATTCGACTTAGATTGCACATCTACACATACATGGAAAGATAAGGATCCAGAAAGAACTGTGGACCTTGCCGTATTTCTCAGAGAGAAGACGAACTTCGGCGGCGATCTCAGATCGGATGGTCTGCGCAATTGCTTTGCCGTCGATAATTGTAGCCTTGGAATCGGAGGGCGTCGGCGTCGCCATTGCTGTAAAAGGAGGACGGATGGAACTCAAAATTTGCTCACCGTTCGTTCAGATGTTGAGATTCCACTTCGGCAACGAGCACCTGCTGGGCCTGGGCCTAAGCCCAACAAGTGAGGCCCAACGCCGACGTGGGATTCAATACATTTTTTGACGCTCAAGGTGAACTTTGATAAACCACTACGAACGAATATAGGGGACACAATATTGATGTGGAATTCAACATGCCCAACATTAGACAAAAAGTCTGCCTCTAATATCATATAGAACGTCTTATACGAGTAGAATTGTCCTAAACTTTATATGTAACTCAGGATCATGTAACACAAGTGATGTGGGATTTAACATGCCACTCCCGCACATGATGGATTTCGCAAAACTATCGAGAACAGAGATCGGAGGGCTCAACATCAAACAAAACACCTAGTTTTAATACAATATATACACCTAATGGAACTCACTCATTCTCAAGAGATGCCTTGAAAAATGAGGATTACTCTATGCTTCATATATAACTCAGGAGCAGGTAACACAAGTGGTGTGGGATTCAACACGTCCTTTTATGCTCATGATCAACTTTGCCAAACTACTGCGAAGAGATATCGGAGGAACTAACATCGATGTGGGATTTGACAAAATGAATAAATGAAGGGTATCATCTTATTTAGTTAAGGGTAAAAAACTAAATTTTAAAATAATTTTTATTATTTTAAAAAATAAGTGTCTATATAGAATCACCCAAATGTATCATAAAGTTAATTTTAAAAGATAATCTAATCAATAAATACTCGCAGATACACACAATCATATAACAAAATAATATTTACAGGTTAATTCACAATTTTATTCTTTGTAGATAGAGAACATAATTGATAAAATGATGTTGTATAATACATATTTCAACATTAACTATCTTCCAAATAACACCACACAAATTTAGTATATTGTTCACCAATATTTTACTCCACTGATCAATCTAATATAAAGGTTCAAATCTTGAAAACAATCGATCTGTGCATAGCGGAAAGACTGCGTACTGATCTTCTCCGAATCCCGCGATGTCGGGAACCTTTGTATACTGGACTGTCCTTTAATCTGTTATCAGATCAAATTCTCTATGTGTGACTCCACGACCCCAAAAATATCATTTTTCTGATGGGATCCTCCACACCTGTTCCTCTCCCTCTTCGTCTCTCGATTTCTCTCCATATCGAAAAATCCTTCTGTTTCGAACCCAAATCACCATTTCTACCCATGGCCACCATGGCTTCCTCAAAACCTCGCTTGAATTTCTCTCCAAATGTCCTCTTTGATTCATCAACCAAAGAGCTATTATCCCCATTGAGGCCTTGAGATTTCATCTCTTTAAGAAAAGTATGGCTAAAGAGATATTGAGAGTGGAAAAGGGGGATTAGGGTTCATGATTTTATAGAAGGCTTGTACATTGTTGAGAATAAAGCTTTGTGGTGAAGGTGACACATGTCTCATCAAGGGTGGGGTCCACGCGTCGTGTTGTGATTGGGTAGATTCTTTTGGGTAGTGGAGAACACATAGGAAAAGCATTTGCTACAATGAGCCAAATAGTTTAAAGAGCATCTCCGATATTATGATAGCCACTAAAATTGTCTTTTTTGAAAAACATGTTTTTTTTTTTTTTAGCTTTAGGAACCTAAAAGAATAGATTCTTTAATTATATTTGCTATATTTATAATTTTTGTTTTTTTAACGGTCTACGAAATTAAAATTATTTTAAGCAATTCAGTCCACAATATTTTTTCAGAAGTTCAAAATTACTGTCAAAAATTCAAAAGGTATTACAACTTTTTACATATAATTTTATGTATTACAGTAATTTTGAATTTCTAAAACAATTATTGTAACGCGTGAACCGTAACGAGACGAAATTCTAATTTTGTGAACTGTTCATAAAAAAATTCGAAAGTTTAATATTTATAAAGCTCAAATAATAAAATAAAGATAAAATTTTATATAGTTGTGTTATTTGAAGGTAAACATTCATAAATTAATCTACGTTTTAAATAGTTATTCAAATATAAAATAGGGATTTTTATTATATAGACATATACAACTTATAAAATGAACCTCTCAATTAGGATAATAAATTTTTTAGTTCTTATAAAATAGTCTATAACATTTGCCTCCCGATTGATGTTGTATTTACAAACCACTGCCATTTAGGGGTATCCGACGACCAATATTTATAATAAGTTATTGTTGATGCCAAAAAGTGGTGCTGGCCAACAGTATAGTCCGGGAAGAATACCTGAGGCGAGGGTGACCGATAAGACAACAGCAAACTGAGTTCAGGGGTGGTGACGGGCTCCGAGCAGGGTTCCAATCTTCTACACACAGTACCTACACAAATACCTACTGGGGTGGTTCCCAGTAAGTCCCTCCGGCGTGAGGATAAGTATTCCGAAGTGGAGGGCTAAAAGTGTAGATTGAATTCAGTAGTAGTCACGTACCTTTGGGCAGTGAATGCCCCAGTGTATTTATAGGCGCCAGCACTTGATTAGTGTCGCGAATTTAGGGGAGAGGAGCTCAGGTTAATTAGCCTAATCTGTTGGACAACCAATGAGCAGACAGGTCAACCCTCTAATCCTTTGGGCTGGCTTTTGAGCCCATCACTGGAGGCCCATGGGCCATGGCCTCACACCGGCCTGACGAACTCCCGAGTGCTATGGTGGCGAGCAAAGGGTGCCACAGATTGTCAGTTCGGGAGGTCGGACCTCAGCTCTTCAGTCCTGATCTTTTCACTGCGACGACCCTCAGTTCGGCTGGGGGACACCTCAGCTCAGTACTGAGGGGTTCTTTAGCCCCCGTTTCGGTCGTTTTTCTATAATTGGGTGAACTTTTGACCCCGTGATGCTCCTTACCAGATTTACCTATATCAGTTATAATTTTCAAAAACATCAAAACCCATCACAAAAAAAGGTTGTTGTGATCAAATTGCTGCTCAATAAGTGGAAAAAAAAATAAAATTAATATTCACAAAATCCTCTTTCTAATGAGATAATTTTTTATTTTTTCGGACAAAAAATGAAAAATAGTGAATATTCATATGAATGTTAAACGATCAATGCAAATTCGTTCAGTGTTTATGGACATTCATCAAATCTAATAAAAAAATTATGGAAAGACACACTTCGTCTGAATATTCACCAAAACGAAAACCTAATGAAAAGATCAAATGAAAAAACACTTCGTATGAACATTTACCAAACTCGAACCCAAATAAGATCAGTGTTTATGGACATTCACCAAACTTAATAAAAAAAATCTATGAAAAACACAATTTATATGAACATTCACCAAAACTAAACCTAATAAAAAAGATCAATGAAAAAATGCTTTATATGAACATTCACCAAACCCAAGACTAAATAAGATCAATGAAAAACAATCGGTGTAGACATTTTTTACTAAAAACATTCATAAAACACAAAAAAAAAAAAAAAACACACAAATCAATAAAACAGAAAATCAAACAAAAACATGTAAACATTCATAAGAATATAAATCACCGAAATTCACCCCAACCCCCAAACTCTCCCAGAGATCAGAAAAATTGTATGAACATCACACCTGGGAAAGTTCCACTTCTATCTTAGAATCGTCTGGGCGTTCGTAGAAATCGTCGTCATCGGATGAACACATGGCGGCGTGGACGAGAAAGGGAGAAAAAGATGAAGGCAACGACGGTGGTTAGGGAAAGATGAATACACGACAGGGTCGATGAGCACGGGAGAGAGAGATGAAGGCGACAATCCCAACAGTGGTGATTGCGTCGTCGGACATACGAGAGACAGGCAGCGGCGGTTCGGGAGATCGAGCAAAAGAGGATGGGCAGAGAACATGGTTGGCATTTGCTCAAACGTGAATGAAGAATTAGGGTTTCTATTTACCCCTATATATAAGGGGTAAATGTGTCCATTGACGTTTATGAAAGAATTGAAAAATAACTATGTTTTATTAAAAGATTAAATAATAACCTCATTTCCACGATGGTTTGAATTTTTTATTATTTTTATAGAGCAATTTATGTTTTTTTAGCTATTCGATTTATTTTCAGTCATTAGTGAATATTAACTAGAATATCGAATTAGAGCTTCATATCTAATTAACATTAACTCGATAAATTTAATTTAATTAATATTAATAAAAAGAATAAAAAATTATTCAAAGCACTAAAAAAAAATCAAAATTAACTATTTTTAAGCACAATCTACTAATTTCTTATATAAATATTTTCATGCGGCTCCTAAAATTTTTAAGTTTTTTATTTTTTTTATTTTTGTCCCTTATCTATCTTTTTCCAAATTATTTAAATGTAGAGAATTAAAACATTAAAATTAGTATTGAAAAATGAAATAATTTGAATGGGCATGGAAATTGAATGTGGCCCCCATAAAATGCTTATTCTCACTTTATCATCAATGATTTATTTATTTATTTATTTTAAATAAAGAACCTGCGACAAGAATATAATAACAAATATTTACTATTTTTTTTTATTTTTTTTTACAGTTCAACATAACAATTTTATATATTTTTTGCGGACTCGAAACCTTATCTTAGAAATTAAGGTCCCGTTTGGTAACCGTTTCTATCCTAGAAATTTCTATCATATTCTCAGATTTTTGGGATTTCTGTTTGGGAATAGCGTTTGGTAATTTTTGTTTCCGTTCCCATTCCATTCCCATTTGAGAATTGTGCCAACTTTTTTCTTAAGAAATGAGAAACAAAAAAAAAAATTGTTTCTCATTATTCCCATCCTATTCCCAAAAAACACCGCACTGTTCATCCGCCGCCCATCGCCGCCAGTCACCTCCGGCATCGCCGACCGCCCACCGTCCGGCAACTTCCGACGCCGCCAGCCGGTCACTGTCCGGCCACCGCCGCCATCCGGCCAAAACAAAAAAAATGTTCTCAAAATAAAATAAAATATATATATATTTTATTTTTTATTTTAGGATAAAATCATTATCAAACGTGATTCTGTTCTAAAAAAAAGAAAAATATTATTATTACTAAACACGATTTTACTTCCAAGAATGAAACATTATTCTCATTCTATCCCATCCCATTCTCATTCCCATCTCACTACTGGATGGGAACCGAAATGATTACCAAACGCCACCTAATCAAATAGGTACGGAGTCAAATATTTCAGTTTGGAGAGCAAAACTAAAATTATTTGTACGACAAATTATTTTTAAATATTTTTTTTCTAAATAAAAATATAAGGGTACAAAATGACAATATTACAACTTGAATGCAATACAAAATAAAATTATTTATATATATATAAATGTGTAATTTTTCTAAAAAGAAATATACTATAAAAAGAATATGCTGAAATATATATACTATTCCTCACAAGGCACAACAAGCGCATCTAGTGTAGTGGTATCATAGTACCCTCCCACGGTACTGACCGGGGTTCGATTCCCCGGATGCGCAATTGGTTTAAATTACCTTTTGTCCCCTGGTACTTTGATCTTATTTCATTTTAATCCCTACACTTTAGAAACCTACTACATCACCCCTCTTCTACTTTTTTTTTTTTTAGGGTATACCCACGAGTGTAAGACTAGCTCATTCGGGGTGCGTGGTTGTCCTTTCCAACAAGTATTTTTCTACAGGCTCGAACCTTAATCTTGTAGAGTCTCTCAACTGCTTTACTTCAAGTGTACCTTACCACCCATCTTCTACTCTCACTCTCTTAATAAAAGGGATTCACACGCTCATGTATACTTATTTCTAAATTTAATATTTGAAAGAAAAAATATATAAGAGACAAATTAATAGTTTCTCTATATCTATTTCTCTCTTTAATTTTTATTTTTCTTTTGATAAAAAAAATAATGAAAAATTAAAATAAAGCTTAATTTTGTCCCTTTAATATAAAATTTAGATTTTAAAAAATATTTTTACCTATTTTTAGCATATTCGACTAAATTATTAATAATAATAATACTAATTTAATTTGATATAATTTTTTTTTAGGTAGATGAGAAGCAGAACAAAAAAAATAATCAAACAAGACTAATTGGGCGCACTCATATCAAAGGCCCGTTCGGCCATCTCTTCCATAATTAAATCTTTAATTTCTGGAATTGGAGTATAAAAGGTATAAAGTGTTGATTTTTAAAAGGGATATTAGGTCAATAGTCACAATCAAATAGTTTGATCTATAATTTATCATGTTTTAATTTTAAATTAATTATAAATTTTGTTATTATATTTTATCTTATGTTTTGTATCATAGTCAATAGGACACCTAAGTTCAACCACCAACTACTGCCATCTTGTTGTCGAACCTCAAGATTTCAATCATCAAAATCCGACCACCAACTATCAAATTTTTTCCAGTTACACGTAACAATTTTTCAATTATATTTTTCAGTTAGCTATAATAAATTTTTTTGCGTGCTTACTTTCTAATTATATTCTTTAAATGTATTTTTTAATTATATTTTAATATATTTTTAATTTTTTTAGTATGTTGTTTTAGGTTAGTCATGGGATTTTCCAACAACCGACACCTAAAAACAACCAAAAAAATAGTTAAATATAATTAAAAAAAATTACTAAAAAATATATAATATAACTAAAAATAATTCCGACCAACGAGGCTTCGCCAGCCAGCACTAATCGGAATACGACGGTTGGAGTCTTATAGTTGATAACGGTAGAACGACAGTTGGCAACCCAGCTCTAATTTAAACATTAATTTGCATAATTTCTAATAGATGAAACCAAAATACAATACACTAGATCGAAATCTTAAACATGGTCATAGCTAGATTTTGCTTTATTTTTCAGACACAAGAAATAAAAAACACAGTAGATCATAAACATGAAACCTGTTTTTTCAGATAATTTGATGAAGAAATTTCCTCAATCATGCTGCTTACTCAACTCCTGAACCTTCAACCAAGCCGGCCTCGCCAAGATATCAGCACACCAAGCGCTCACATGGGGGCGAGAATCAAACAGTCGTTTGGCTTTCGAACCACTCAGGTACTGTATGGGGGGGAGGTGATGAAGATCGGCCAAGGTGAAGCTATCCCCACCCAAGTACTTGGACTGAGCCAATCTAGATTCATAGATGTCTAGAACTTTGTTTAGCTTCGCTTCGTTTTCTTCCACCACCGCCTCGTCTATCACCAAGCCGAAGATCGGTTTTGCACAGAGCTCCCATACCAGCTTCGACGCTGCGGGGTCGAACTGGTGAGCCTCCACCTCCATCCAGACCAATTGAATCCCCAACTTCTTTGGATCTTGGAAGATCAGCGGGGTTCCCTTGTCGGCAAAGGTGCGGGCGATGTACTGCGTTATCGCCCTTGATTCTGCACATTGAATACAATAAAGAATCATGTATACGCAATCTAATCACGGTGATATTGTGAATGTTTAGTGAAATTTACCGAAGAGCGTGAGATCTCCATCTTGGAAGGCCGGAAGTTGACCAAATGGCTGCACCAGAAGCAGGATAAATTTGATAGGATCGAACACAATGACAGTAACTTAGCATGAAAATGAGGATCTAAGGTTTTATATTCGTAATTAAAGCTTCAATCACAGTAAAATGAGGATTTAGAGTTTCATATTCGTAATTCAAGCTTCAATCACAGCAAATTAGCATGAAAATGAGGATCCACAGTTTCATATTTGTAATTCAAGCTTCAATCACCATAAATTAGCATGAAAATGAGGATCTAGAGTTTCATATTTGTGATTCAAGCTTCAATCACAATAAATTAGCATGAAAATGAAGATCTAGAGTTTCATATTCGTAATTCAAGCCTCAATCACAGTAAATTAGCATGAGAATTAGGATCTACAGTTTCATATTCGTAATTCAAGCTCCAATCACAGTAAATTAGCATCAAAATGAGGATCTCAAGTTTCATATTCGTAATTCAAGCTTCAATCTCAGCAAATTAGCATGAAAATGAAGATCTAGAGTTTCATATTCGTAATTCAAGCCTCAATCACAGTAAATTAGCATGAGAATTAGGAACCACGGTTTCATATTCGTAATTCAAGCTTCAATCACCATAAATTAGCATGAAAATGACTATCTAGAGTTTCATATTCATAATTCAAACTTCAATCACAGTAAATTAGCATGAAAATGAAGATCTAGAGTTTCATATTCGCAATTCAAGCCTCAATCACAGTAAATTAGCATGAGAATTAGGATCCACGGTTTCATATTCGTAATTCAAGCTTCAATCGCAATAAATTAGCATGAAAATGTGGATCTCAAGTTTCATATTCGTAATTCAAGCTTCAATCACAGTAAATTAGCATGAAAATGAGGATCTCAAGTTTTGTATTCGTAATTCAAACTCAATTCACAGTAAATTAGCATGAAAATGAAGATCTAGAGTTTCATATTCGTAATTCAAGCTTCAATCACAATAAATTAGCATGAAAATGAGGATCTACGGTTTCATATTCGTAATTCAAACTTCAATCACAGTAAATTAGCATGAAAATGAAGATCTAGAGTTTCATATTCGTAATTCAAGCCTCAATCACAGTAAATTAGCATGAGAATTAGGATCCAGGGTTTCATATTCGTAATTCAAGCTTCAATCGCAATAAATTAGCATGAAAATGTGGATCTCAAGTTTCATATTCGTAATTCAAGCTTCAATCACAGTAAATTAGCATGAAAATGAGGATCTCAAGTTTTGTATTCGTAATTCAAACTCAATTCACAGTAAATTAGCATGAAAATGAAGATCTAGAGTTTCATATTCGTAATTCAAGCTTCAATCACAATAAATTAGCATGAAAATGATGATCTACGGTTTCATATTCGTAATTCAAACTTCAATCACAGTAAATTAGCATGAAAATGAAGATCTAGAGTTTCATATTCGTAATTCAAGCCTCAATCACAGTAAATTAGCATGAGAATTAGGATCTACGGTTTCATATTCGTAATTCAAGTTTCAATCGCAATAAATTAGCATGAAAATGTGGATCTCAAGTTTCATATTCGTAATTCAAGCTTCAATCACAGTAAATTAGCATGAAAATGAGGATCTCAAGTTTCGTATTCGTAATTCAAACTTCATTCACAGTAAATTAGCATGAAAATGAAGATCTAGAGTTTCATATTCGTAATTGAAGCATCAATCACGGTAAATTAGCATGAAAATTAGGATTTCAAGTTTCATATTCGTAATTCAAGCTTCAATCACAATAAATTAGCATGAAAATGAGGATCTAGAGTTTCGTATTCGTAATACATGCTTACGTTGAGGGAAATGAACGGCTCTTTTTTATGCTCTCCGGCCGAAAAATCCACCGGAACGAGCTCGTACTCGACATCTTTTTCATACAGACAAGCGAAAGCTCTCCATGCCGCCGGTGAAATCACGCTTCCGTGGAGCTTAATCGCCATAACCGCAGAAAATTTGAGCGCTCACGAAGAAGGGATAGAGAGCGAGGGATAGAGAGCGAACAAGGGACGAGTATGAATAACGAAAGATTAGTGATAAGAGAGATTTTATAAGGTTAAATTCCTGACTTCACTCTCTATCATTTAATTTCTGGTAAATCAATATTAATTTAGTTTCCCTAGGCTACATCACAGCTAAGCAAGTCTTGCTCTAAGCTTGACTTTTTAATAATTTAATAAGAATTATTTGGACAGATTTGCTCTCATTAATTATTATTAATTATACTTCATATTGACCGATCAATTTTTTCTTAAAATATCTATCGAAAATTAAAAATATGAAGCAATTACCGCATTTAATTGAAATAAAAATTCTTGTGAATAATCAAAACGATTAATAAAGTTTATTTTGTTATTTAGTTAATTAAATTTGAAAGATAGTATGTTTTAGAGTTTCAAAATGACACCTTGATAGTACAAGAGAGAGTCTTGCGAAGGAGGAGTCGACGCCAATGGCATGGATGAAAAAGAACGGTTGAAGAAGACGGCGCTGTCGAGATGTGAAGCTGGAAGACGGCAACAGGAAAAAGAAAGAAGAAAAAATACTTTTCTACCGCTGAAAGACTGCATGTGCAAGTCACATAACCGAAGTCCAGACTGCGTAAGATATGAATAATGATAGATTAGTAGAGGAGAGATTTTATTAGGTTAAATTTGTGACTTTTTTTGGGGGAGGGGAGGGGGGGTCATAATACCTTTGTACTCACGCACCCGACTCACACACACATCCTCGACCCATTTTTTTTTTGGTAAAGTACATTCTCGACTCACGCACCCTTCGAACGGATGAGATTGAAATCCCTTACTTAAATATGTGTGGAAGGGACCTCGATCCCCAGTCAAGAGTGTGGGAGACTGTTTGGCATTTCCACAGGAGCAACAACGAATCCCATACACACGCACCCAACTCACGCACCTGGTGGAATTAGACCCCCACACTAACTATGGAGGGAGATGGTAAGCCTACCACTAGGCCACCACCTCAATCCCAATTTCCTGACTTCACTCTTTATCATTTAATTTCTGGTTAATCAATATTAATTTAGTTTCCCTAGGTTACATCTCAACTAAGAAAGTCTTGCTCTAAGTTTGACTTTTTAATAATTTAATAAAAATTATTCGGACATATTTGCTCTCATTAATTATTATTATATTTCATATTGACGGCTCAATTTTTTTCCAAAATATCTATTAAAAAATAAAAATTATGAAACAATTACCACAATTAATTAAAATAAAAATTGTTATAAATAATCAAACGATTAATAAAGTTTATTTTGTAATTTTGTTGATTAAAGTACATAGTCGTGGTCGTATATTTTAGAGTTTCAAAATAACACGTAGATCGTACACAAGAGAGAGTCTCGCGAAGAGGAAGACGGCGCCAATAAAAGGAATGAAAAAGAAGAACAGGTGAAAAAGACGGTGCCGGTGGGATGTGAAGCTGGAAGAAGGCAACAAAAAGAAGAAAAATAAAATAAAATTCTACCACTGAAAGACTGCAGGTGAAAGTTACATGACGAAAATCTGTTAAAGTTAACCTCTATTTTTTACAGGAAGACTAAAAAAAATCGTATACAAATAGAAGTGACATATTAAAAAACAAAATAAAGAGTCACATAGAAAATACGCTGCAAATAGGAAGATCAAATTTGTAATTTACCGTAATATTTATTCTTACACGGAGGTATAACATCGCCAATCCCCCTCCCCTCACTGTCCATTACTTTACAAGAATCAACACTTAGGAAAATCACATTCTGTATTAAGAGTGGACAATATCTAATTATCCAAATTCATTCTTCATCAAATATAATAGTAAAAGTTAACCCAGTATTATGTAAAAATTAAATTTCTAACTTTTTCATTAATATATATATATATATATATACTACTTTTAGACCCGCATCATATGGGGGTCTAAAAATAAAATATTAATATATATATTTTTAATTTGAATACTTTGATATTATAATTATAATTCTTAATCAATGTATAACAGAAAATATAAAACATTTTTTACAGGATAAATTTTTGGGAATCTTGTTGAAAGGTTCCAAGACTCAAAAAATACTTTATAAGGACCATGTTATGTGTTAAAAAATCATTATTATAGGACCCCGCAGAGTGATGATTTTATGGAATGAGACATTTCATCAAATTTTTCTAAATTTTTTAGGGATTCACTTGAAGTTTATATATAAATTAGAGGAATATATAAAATTTTAAAGATGCAATTACCTTTTCCTACAAATAAAAGGGTGAAAATGTATATTTAAAAAAAAATTAAGGTCACAATATTAATAGTGATAAAGAAGATTTTGACCATTAATTTGATAGGAATAAAGAGATTGAAGAGATGTCTTGCTTTGAATCGTAATTCATTCTTAGTTTTGACTTCCACTTTTAATATATATAGTATATTATATAAGTTGTAAAATATATTAGATAAAATGTGATCAGATTAAGTTGTATTCAACTAGAATAATTATTTTTTCAGACGATCTTACGAGTACGTTCACCCTGACACGGTGACAAAGGTATCTTTAGGGCATATCCGAAGACACAAACTAAGGCCCCGTTTGGTTAGTGTTAGTGTTTCCAACTAAACCCAACTCAAAAATTATGAGTTTGATTTTTGGGAACACGTTTGGCAAATATAAAACTCAACCCAACCCAATCCAATCCAAAAAATAGGAATTGATTCTTAAAATGTTAAGGAAATGAGAAACAATTTTTTTATTTTTTTTTTTGTGCCCAAAAAACTCAACCCAAAGTTTTCAACTCCGGCCACCATTCAACGACCACCTGCCGCCGTCCACCGCCGTCGCCGTCTGGCGACCGTCTCCGGACATCGTGAATCGCCGTCCGTCCGCCGCCGCCGGCCACCGTCCGGCCACCACCGCTGCCGCCACCGGCACAGTCCAACCACCACTTCCGTCGCCGGCGTCCCGCTGTCCGGCCACCGTCTGACACCACTGCCGCCGCCGCCAAACACAAAAGAAAAATTAAAAAAATAAAAATTAGTTTTAGGATAAAATCGTTACCAAATACGATTCTATTTTCAACACAAAATAAAAATTATCGTTACCAAACGTAATTCTGTTCTCAAAATTCTCAACCCAATCTAACTCAAACTAATCCATTTTAGTTGGGTTCAGAAAAGTGGGAACACTGACCAAACGCCACCTAATTACATTGATTCACGTGATGGAACACGTTGGACACGTTTGATAGGAACAGGATCCACCACATCCACATGTTTGGGCAATTATTGCAGTGGACTTTCTGTGTACCATATCTCTCGTGAAGGATAATCCTCATGTTGGATTCGAAAAAAAGAAAAAATAAAAAAATATATATATATATTTGGTATGAATAAAAAATAAGAAAAATCAGCTATTAGTCTCATTTTTAAGATGTAATCTCCCATTAGTCATTTCTTAATATTAAATTTTAATTTAATCTCTTAAATTTTTTAGTCCTGTATTTCAATCATTTCTTAATATTAAATTTTAATTTAATCTCTTAAATTTTTTAGTCCTGTATTTCAAGAATTATAGGTGCATTGCAAGAGTTTCATAATGAATATTAGTTATGTGTAACGAATATTAATTATAATTTCATAATTGTTATTTTTTTTTATATATATATATTTGTATTTTTTATTACATGTATTTATATAATATTAATTACATATTACAATTACATTTATTATTTCGTAACATTTAACAAATATTGGACACAAAAATTATTTGAATATTAGTTACATGTATTTGTGTACTTCTAACTACCTATAATTAATTACATGTATTTTATATATTTTTTATTACATCTAACAAAATTTTACACACAAAATTGTTACATGCTAAAAAAAAATTGTTACATGTTACAAAATATATTAATTTTACACATAAGGTTGTTACATGCAGGTGCGTGTGCGAGACTTCTACCTTTTTAAAGTAAACAGAATTAAAACTAAACTTTCTTTCGCCTCTTGGACTTTTCACCAATTAAAGGTGAAATATGGAATCTCCTATCGATTGTCCCTAAAAAATAAGAAAAAAAATATAAATTTTAAAAATAATTTTTTTTTTTCACACAAATTAAAAAAAAAGAAAAAAGAAAAAAATTGAAAAAGAACGAGTAAAATTACACTTATATCCTTGATAATGGAATTTTAATTTATTTTTATAATATAAAATAAATTTCATTTCTCTAATGAATAAAAATATTTTTATTCATTAAATAACATTATAAAAAATAAATAATTCTATATGAATCATTTTTTTTTTAACTAAATAACACTATAAAAAATATATTTTATTTTTTTAATAAATAAAAATAATATTTTTTTTTTTGCCTTTTCGAACCAAACAATAAACATAGCCTTAGAAATAGTTAGATATTTTATGTCCGGATAGGATAATTCATATGTGAATTGTGATAGGTGCAATTCAGTTGATTGAACACGTTGTTTTATTTCTGATGTGATCGTAGTCTAGGGTAGGCTCCACCACATCCACTTGTTTCATTTTTGGCATGCAAAACAGTGCGCGGCAGGGATAATCATGGGCCGGACTTTAACTAGAGTATTATAAAAAAAATGTTAGGCTCTAATTCGATCCAGTTTTATGGTCAGGTCTTACTTTCATGCCCAAATCTGATCTTATAAAAAAAAATCAGCCCAAAGTTCGGTCCTATAATTTTTTTTAATTTAAAAAGTAAATACTAGAATAAATATTCAAACTAATATTCAACATAAATACCCAAAGCAATATTCTAAATGAGAGTACAAATGAGCAGAACATCTTCGGATAAAGGATATCTCCACCCTATGAAAATGGATTTGGTGAATATATATATATATATATTTTAATTAGTCTTCGGGGCCTAAAATATTTTGGCCTTGCCAAAGTCCAGGCCTAAAATTGATCGGACCCTAAAATTTGGGTCCAGACCCTAAAATTGATCGGGCCCTAAAACCTGGGCCTAGGCCCTGCCCATGGGCTTAAAGTCAAAGTCCAAGCCCTAAAAAAATAGGTTGGGCTCGGCTGGCCCTCGGGCCCATGACCACTCCTACTGCGCGGCAGATATCAATTATTGTACTCGCAATGACACCACCGAGCATGTAGATCAACTGGTGAGGAGTTGTTCTAATTTAACCATGGTTCTTGGTTCGAGAATTAGGAATGCAACTACGTTAAATCTCGATAGGAAGAGCTTTGCCGCCCTTGTGGTCCAACCTGACTCGATCTGGATTAGTCGAAACTTAATGTAGTTATCAAATATCGGAGGTTTATACAGAAAATAAAAATAAAAAATCATATCTATATTCAAAAATTAATTAAGATATAACATAAGGGTGTGTTTGGTTGATGGAAAATGGATAGAAAAGAAAATAAAAAGAAAAATAAGATGAAAAATAAAAATAAAAAATTGTTCGGTAAGAATGAAAAATAGAAAGGAAAAAAAAAAAACATGAAAAATACACAATTTTGGAAGTAATTTTTTTTCTTGGGAGGAAAATGGCTGGAAGTAATGAAAAAATGAATAAAATTACAATTATACTCTTGATAATAGAATTTTTAATTTATTTTTGTAATATATGAGGGTAAAATTGTAAATTATATTAAAATAAATTATTTTTCCCATATTTTTCTTTTATAACCAAACAATATTAGAAAAAATAATTTTTCTTTCTCGTTCTCAGATCTTATTTGAATGTTCTCGGATTTAGTTTCTCTCTCACCATTTTTTCAGTTCTGGAATTAGTTTGGATATTCATGTTGATTTGTTCTCGTTCTTAGATCTGAATGTTCTTAGATTTGGTTTGAATTTCTATCAATTATGAATTTGTTCAAACAAATTTGATCTCCATTTTCAAAAAAACATGAACATTCACAACAAACTAACGAAAAGTTACCCAAAAAAATCGAAATTCATATCATTGGAAAGATGATTTTTTGTAGATTAATTTGGTGAATTTTTTTTTTTATTTTTTTTATTTCTATCAACTGTGAATCGCGTGGATGATTTTGGTAATTTGCTAGTTTTTAAAAAATGAACTCTCACATTTTGAACAGAATAACATAAATTGTAAATACAACACAAATAAGGGATAATGACGATAGACTAAACTCTAAAAAGACTACGGAGACCAAAAAGTTAATGTAGACATTTGGAGAATGATTTTTTCAATACAATATCTTATAAGAACCAAATAATAATTCTCTTTATTCAAGGTGGGATAAACCCAACAATTTTTCACTCACACATTGAATCTCTAGTCGGTTAACTTTCGACCTGTTTCTTCATCTGTGGCTATTGAGTTAGAATTGTTGTAATCTAAACTCTAATACTAATATAGAGTAGGTTTGACCCTCTCTCAACTCAAAAAAAATAACCTATGAGATAAAACAATTTCTCAAACTTATAATTTGACTATTATTTGGTTATGTGAAATTTCAACCCAACAAAATGTTAAATATTAATTTTTAAATTAGAAGTATCAAAACCATAAAAAAAAAATAATTAATAAAATATTCATATAAAACTTTAAAAATATAAACTATAATTAAACTTACTCACTTTAAAAATAAAATTTGTAGGTTAATCTTTTTTTTTCCAAAAATTTTCTAATCCAACCTTATTTGTTTATCTCAAATCAATCTCAACACGTTACAGAAAAAATATTTAACAAAAAACATTCTACGTAATTATGTTAGAATATTTTATAAGCTAACATTAATTGAATTAATTGTTTTATAAAAACATGTTAATGGATAATTTATTATTTAAGCAGTCTCAATAATCAGTGATCATATTTTAATTTGGGCTATAGCGTCTTTTATGTAGAAGTCCAGTTAAGTGGTAAATGTAGATTTAGGGTTTCGTTGAAACCCGTTATGGGAGGGCACAACAAGAAACTCTAGTATATATAATTAGGTCCCTTTCCTAATCTAAATTAATGATTTCTTCCCATTGAGAGCTGTCGCCACAATAATCTAGATCATAGGAAAGAAGACCTAGTTAGTAATCCGCTGCGATAGATTCAATCTCATGCGATGGTCCAAACAGGTACGTATTCGATTATCGTTTTTTATTGTTATATCCTAATATTCATGTATGTTTACGATTATTATTCAATTCCGTTATGAGAAATAATCAACACATTATTTATAGATTATCGTCTTCATAACCATTTTCATTACATAGATATGATGGTTGCCACGCACCCCCATATTTTCATTACATAGGAAAACACACACTCACACACTTCTGCTACACAAAAATTAGAAGGCAAACACACACACTAACACACTTTGGTCACGCAAAAATTGAAAATTCAATTTGAAATCGATTAAGAAAAATAACCCAAATCTTCAATTTTGCGTCACCAAACCAAACGCCGCCTAAGTTTTCTTCCTCAACGCCATAACCTTCTCCCACGCTGGCCTAGCCAAGATATCACCACACCACCTACTCACCGCCGGCCGAGAATCAAACAACTTCTTAGCCTTGGTATCAAACAAGTATTGTATATTTGAGAGGTGGTGGAGATCGGCCAAAGTGAAGCAATCACCACCAATGTACTTGGACTTGGCCAATCTTGTCTCGTATATGTCAAGAACTTTGCCTAATTTTGCCATGTTTTCTTCCACCACCGCCTCGTCGGTTTTCATGCCGAAGAGCGCTTTCAAGGCGAGTTCGAAGGATAGTTTTGACGCCGGTGGGTCAAATTGGTGAGCCTCGACTTCCATCCATAGCGTTTGGATAGCCATTTTTTTGGGATCTTGGAGAATGAGTGGGTTCCCTTTGTTGGCGTAGGCATGTGCTATGTATTGGGTGACTGCCCTTGATTCTATATAAACCGAAAAACGACAAATCATCACGAGCAACTCTAACCCAGTAGCTATTTATAGAGTCAAATAGTATAACTATCATAAACAAATTTTAAAATTTATGTTCCAACCCAAGAACCATTGCTAGCTATTCTACCTAATAGTCATTTTGACTATTTTTATGCAATTTTTTTCTCACAAAAAACGGAGAAGAAAATGAAGAAAAATGAACCACAATAAATAAAATTATAATTATACCCTTAATAATATAATTTTTTATTTATTTTTATAATAGCCTTTCATTTTCTTTTGAACCCAAGAAGAGTAGGAAAAATAAATTTTCTTTCACAATGGAAAAAAATATTATTCTTTCATATTTATTTTTTCTATCCTTCCAATTAGACATATTAAGATACTTTCTTTTAGGCCAAAAAAAAAATAAAAATAAATAATCAGTGTTTTTTTAAAAAAAAAAAAAATAGGAAGAAAAAAGCACAAATTTCTAATTTTTTTTTTTCCTCGTTCATTTGAAAGGAAAATAAAAGAAAATCAACAGGAGTTTTTCCAGATACTTGATAATAATTTTTTTAATTTATTTTTATAATATATCTGAGCAAAATAATATATTAAAATATTTTTTTTATTTGCTAATCAAATAACAGAACATAAAATAATTTTTCAATCCCAATCATTTTTCTTTTTCCTCTCTTTTTCCACCCTTCCAACCAAACAAACCCTAAGATATATATTTAAATTAAAATCATGAGGACTAAAGTGAGATTTTGGTCAATCTTCAGGGGTGCATAATGTCAAAACCCCAATAAAATTTCCGTTTCTTCTTAGGAAGTCAATGAGATTTACCGAAAAGCTTGAGATCTCCATCTTCGAACGCCGGAACTTGACCAAATGGCTGCACCAAAAATCAAGAAAGGTTGATGGATCATGGATCAGACACGATTACTGTAAATTAGACATGGAAATAGTGTTTTCTGAGTTAATATTTGGAATCGATGCTTACATTGAGAGCGAGGAAAGCCTCCGATTTGTGTTCTCCGGCGGCCATGTTCACAGGAACGAACTCAAACTCCAGATCTTTCTCATAGAGCGTAGCGAAAGCTCGCCATGCCGCCGGTGAAATCACGCTTCCGTGGACTTTAATCGCCATAACTGCAGTATTTCAGATAGCTAGAGAAAGGAGGTTTGTGATGAGGAACGCAGAGAATGGGGGCATTTTATAAGTGAATGGTCTAGGCTTCGTTTGGATGAAAATAATAATAATAATAATTTAAAAAGTGAGTGGCTACAATTTTTTTACCTGCATTTTTTTTTACCTGCATTTTTATTTGACAAATATATATATATATATATATATATATATATATATATATATATATATATTAGTGTATAACTCGTAAATGTACATGAAGATATGAGCGAAAATAAATAACCTAATATTTAGACAATTAAGCAAAAAAATCAACATACTTATCATCGAAATATTATTACAGAATATACCGTAAATACACACAATAAAATAAAAATAAAAATAATTAATTTTAATTGTTAACATGTGTTGTCAAAATGTCTTATCTACTCCTCCCAAAGTTAATGTTGCTCGATCAACTCCTTTGTGGATATACTTGTTAATATATTTAACACATCGAACCCTAGCACAGACTTCAACAATAATATGACAACCGAACTTGTTTGAAAGGTATGCATTGTAAAGAACAATATATTTATTGTCAACCTCTTGTTAACTTTTCTATTATTGCGGTGACGATAAACAGGATATCCTTCTTTATCCATGATGGTTCGTCTAAATACACAGACACAAACTAGAAACATTTTTAATTTTTGTTAGCCCAAATATAAACATAAACATAAATTAAAATAGAAACATGATTTAGAAATGAATACAACAGGAACAAAGAACAAAAACAGAAACAGAAACAGGAACAGAACAAAAACACGAATGAAAACAGGAACAACAACAGAACAAGAACAGAAACAGGAACAAAACAGAAACTGGAACAGGAACAGAAACAGGAACAGAAATAGAAACAGGAATAGAAACAGGAACAGAACAGAAACAGGAACGCAAACAACAACAGAAATAGGAACGCAAACAGAAACATGTATATTTCTCTAAAAAATAATTCCAAAAAGTATATTTCTCTTAAATTCTGAGAGCATCCCATAAATATTAGTCTCGTTTGTTCTTAAATTCCAAGAGCGTCCCAGTGGCATTTATATAACTTTCTGTATTTTGAATGTGACTGAAGATCAATTAATAAACATGTTTTTGTTAAAAAATATATAAAAAATTATATGAAAATCAAAATAAATCGTGAATACCAAATCTCTACATACATTGAAGAATAAAAAATTCAACTTATTATGAATTTGGTATCAACCAACAAAAATATTAAACATTATTTTTGTAAAGCACAAAGTGACAATTTAAAATAAGGCTTTTATTATTTGAAGAACACAATATTTATTCTCCATACATGTTTACCTTGTTTTGGTGATGCAAAATAACTAACATTTTATTATTAAGTTGTTTAACTTAAAGATCTTACACATCACAAAAATATAGAACCAGGATCAGAAACAAAAACAGAGAATAGAAACAGAAGCAAGATCAGAAACAGGGAACAGAAACATAAACAAAAATAGGGAACAAAACATGAACAGGAACAGAAACAAGAATAGGAACGAAAATAAAAACATGTATATTTCTCTAAAAAATAATTCATGAGATAGTTTTGGGAGATGGCAGGTGAAATGGTAAATATTTTTTTTTTTTTCAAATTCTTAAAAAATTTAAAAAATAGTCTCAAATTACTTTAAAAATTTTGAGAACAAAAACGTGTTTACCAATCACATATCTGGACATTAATTTTAAAATTTAGGTAGCGAAAAAAAGAATCAGGGAACAAAAACTAGGGGTGGTCATGGGTTGGCCCGGGCTTAGACTAGGGGTATTACATAAAATTGCTAGGCCTGAGCCCGACCCTATAGTCAAGCCTTAATTTCATGCCCAAACCCGACCCTATAAAAAAAACCTAAACCCAAAGCCCAGCATTAGGACCCTTGGCACTATAAAAAAACCTAAGCCCTAGAAAAATAAACTTTAAAAATAAGCCCAAAATCCTAGAAAAACAAGCCCAAAACCCTGAAAAAACTTAAGCCCAAAGCCCTAAAAAAAAATCTAAGCCCAAAGCCCTATGGTTGAATGTGTGTGTGTATAATTTTTTTTTAATTATTTTTTGGGTCGAGCCAGGTCGACTTTAAAATATTTTGGCCTTACTCAAGCCCGGCCCTAAAATTGATCGGGCCCTAGGCCCAAGCCCTGCCCATGGGCCCAAAGCCAAAGCCCAAGCCCTAAAAAATAGGGCCGGGCGGTTCGGACTAGGCGGGCCCCTGGGCCCATGACCACCCCTAACAAAAACAGAATGGGGCCTAATACAATGGTAGAACGACACCATTTTACCATTTTAATGATTTACATCTATTAAATTTAATTCTCTTCTACAACCATCATGATTCATTTGTGAATTAACTGAATTGTCTCTTTTTGTGTGAGGGTGAGTCAATAGAACTCAATGTCATTATTGTTCTTTGGATAGATCTACAATCAAATTTATACCTTTTACCCCTGAAGTATGGATTGAATTGCACTTTAGAACTAAATATTTATATTCTATTGCAACTCTGGCATTGTTCTTAAATTCGTTAAAGCCTCTGCTTTGGTCCAATCCAATAGTTTTTACACCTGATATTAAAATGTCATATTGTACACAATTTTTTTTGTGAATTTTAGGAAAATAGTTGTAATATATTGTGCAACATTCAATCTGAATACTAAGGTCACATATTTTTTTTTTTAAGAATTAAAATATTAAAGATTCTTCTTGTTTTATCAATTTTTAAATTTATAATATTAATTGATTGATCAATTATATATCTGAAATATAAAATATAATTAAATTTAATTGTTTTGTAAGTTGGAGATTTGCCTAAATTTTCATCAATTTATTTCAACTATATATTTCTCACAAATTTATTTCAAGTTCTTATTGTTATTTTAGTTGACTTTAACTATGGTTTCAAATATAATAGTTGATGGATTCAATTTGCTTGATATTAATTAAAAAATTAAAATTTTGTTCAAATGACTAAAAAGTTATAAGTGAATCATTTGAAGCAACCATACAACAAATGCGACCAAAATACCACAACTAAGGGTCATGCACTTGTTTGATCTCAATGTTTGCCAATTAAGAGAGAAAAAACTGAAAATGTTTCTAAATAAACTATTGTACTTCAACAAAAATGGGCAGCTGTAGGACCCCGACTTAGCAAGTACGTCATTAATAATTTCATTCTAGAGCCTGGGAAAATTCAGGGTGGAATTGGATTAATTAAAATTCAAATCAAACCTTTAGGGGTCAAATTGGCAAATTTAAAAAACAATAAATTTAAACTTGAGAATCAAGTTGATAAGTAAAAATCAAAAATTTGAAAATATTAAGGATGAAATTGTGATTTCAGAAACTTTTAAAAGTTGAATGGATTAAAATAAGGATTGGAAGAAGTTAGGGGGGAGGAAAGTGCAATTTAAATAAAATTTATTTTAATATATATATACACACACGACAGTGAGTGTGTGCACGGTGCCGGAGACGGAGCAGAGTGAGACGAGCGACGTGGCAACCAAACGATTGAGTTTTAACCTATTGATTTCATGCATATATATATATATATATATATATATATATATAATGCATAGATTAATGATCGAAATTCCCGAAGAAACGTCGAGAACTGAAAAGAGACTGAAAATCTAGAGAGAGAGAGGGTTCGGCTGGTGCTCCGATCGTCACCGGAGGGGGTGTCGCCGTTCGTGCCGGTGGTGTGTGTTGCTGCTGTAGTGGGTATGTGAGAATTCTTCAGTGTGTATATGATCGGACGGGTGTGCGTGTGTGTCTCACGTGGGTGTGTTGTTCTGATCGCCGACGATCGTGTGTGTGTGAGGGCTGTCCGTTCGTCGGGCGTGCATGTGCTTTGTTTGTCGTTTAGCCCGTCGTTCAGCCGGAGTATGCATGTGCGTTCTGTTCACCGGCAGTGCGTCGTTCATCCGTCGTGGGTACTATGTTCTGTTCGGCCGGCGATCGCATGCCTGTGTGTATGTCGCTGCTCGTCTGGTGGCGTGGAGGTGTTGCCGACGTATGTGGGTTGTTGATCGTCGGTATTGCCGGAGGTGTGAGAGTACTGGCAGTAAACCTAGAACCAGGAACAGAGGAGAGAGAGAGAGAGGTCTGCGTAGAGGGGCGTTCGTCGGTTTTGTTCGGTCGGTAGATGTGTGGGTGGACGGCCGTCTGTGACGGTGTGCGTAGGTGGGTACTGCCTTGCCGACATGTGGTGCGTGGCTGACCGGTGGACACCCAAAACAGCAAACAGAAACGGGAAGCAGAAACAGGAAAGGGGGAAGAAGAGAAAAAAAAAAAAAAAAAAAAAAGAAAAAAAGAAAAAAAAAAAAAGGGGAATTTGTAGAAACCACCCCGAGGAAATCTAAAACCGATCACGTGATCTCCAAACGACTTGAAAACAGGTGAAATTTCAATCGATGAATAATTTTCAGGAAATTAAATTTTCTCTAGCGTTACAAATCCTAGAATTTTAATAATTTTGTAACGATTAATTACTTTTAATTACGTGGTGTATAAAATAGTAACGATTCGAAATATAGAGTCTGCATTGCACGATTAGGATGTTTTAGAGAAGATATTAATTTAGGCTCTGTTACTATTAGGTTCGCAGGCATCAGTGTCCCGATAGAGTATGGTCAGAGAAGGTTTGGAAGAGCGGATAACGAGGTGAGTGTACTGTCTTTTTGCGAAACTATTTTTCTATGTATTTATATGATGGAATATGTATTTACTTAAACTGTATGAATTTATAAATGATATGGATTAAGCAGGATTTGAGTGAGTTGATAAACTGGATTTTCGGAAGATTTCGGTGGTTTTTGAAAGGAAGTTGAAAATGAATTTTTGATGAATTTGGTGAAATCAGACGGTGTTTTTTTAAAAAGAATAGAAAACATCTGTTTTTTTTCTAAAAATACCTGGTTTTTTAAAAATAAAGGGTGGAAAAGTGGTTTTGATAAAATCAGACGTTTTCTTTAAAAGAAAGTGTGAAATATGATTTTTTTTGAATTTAAAAGTTAGTTTTGAGGAAAAGAGATAGACGTGGTGATTTAACGAGGTTGAGTAGACAATATTTATTGAGTTGTGATTCGATGATGCTGTATTTGATTTGACGATGTCATACATTTATCTGTTTCGGTAGAATGAGGTTATCCGCTTCAGCGGAATGATGTTATCCGCTTCGGCGGAGTGATATTTATCTGCTTCGGCAGAGTGATGTTAGACGTTATACTGCGCAGTGATTATCTGCTTCGGCAGAGTGATGGGTGTTCGTAGGAAGGCATATCCTGCGGATGGTACGGTACCGTTGCAAACTTCCGATAGGGCTGGCCAGTGTGTGTGTATTTGAGAGGATGTTTTGAGATGTGGTATTTTGCTTATACTGGGTGATTTATTATTTATTATGGTAATTGGCATGTTTCTTATACTAAATGATTTTGCATGGGACTTATATATAGTGCTTTATTCTCACTGCTAATATTATGAAAACTTTTACGAGCTACGAAATGTTTACATATTTAAACTTGATCTATTTAGATGTTGTAGAATAAATTATTATTATTATTATAAAAATATTTTACTAAGAAGGCAGTACACTCGCAGGTGAAATGGCTAGAAGTCGGTCGGTCCCCTACTGGCGCTAAATAGAGTTATGCGGGTCATGCGATAGAGTCATTTGAGAGAAAATTTTGAGACGAGATTTAAAAGACGAATCTAAGTGAGATTTGTGGGAGTCGTTGGGTTGTTCTTATATTTGGGATGGTGTGTCCCTATCAGTTGGAATTATGTATATGTGGTATAGATCATTTGTTTGTATATTTGTCATATTGTGGTTGTCTAGTCAATTAGGTGATGTCGTGACGACTTCACGCCGGCCCCATGGTAACGGGAGTCCGGGGTGGGGTGTGACAATTTTGGTATCAGAGCCAGGTTATGGGTTCTGTAGACTTGTCAGGAGATGTGTCGGTAGAAGATCATGAGGTAGGATGACGTGCCAGTCGTCTAATCAGTAGGAGAGATGAGATAGGGTGTCAATGGGTAAGTTCGGTACGTTAGAGTTCTTCCGTTGCATCAATTAGTACATTGGCGTCGTGCCCAGTGGGTTGTCTGGTGGACAAGTCGTGATACGACGAAACGGGAATTGTGAGTCTGGGATAAAAATAAGTGCAAAAAAAAAAAAAAAAAAAACAAAAACAAAAACAAAAACAAACTCCGTTGTATGAGGTGGAATCACATCTTAGGAGAAACCAAGGGCGTATTGTTAGGAATATATCACTAGTACCCCAATTAGTTTAATAGTGGGTCCAGGAGACCAGAAAGGGTGTTAAAGAAAGGATATAAAAAATTCGGTACATAGGAGCTAGACATCAGACAAAACAAGTTCAGGCAGGGAATAATGTAATAGCTAGGGATTTTCCCTAAACAAGTTCCGAGAGCTGTCGGGGTACTGATAATTTTGATTAATAAATGAGGTTGTTGAAAAATAACTTCTGTAAGATTAAGAAGGCGAACATCTGGCTCATTAAATGGGTTAGATATAATCATGTTGTGAAAGTTATAATCTTGGGATTTTAAAAAGTGGTCACCATGATGTAGGAGGGAATTTAGTGAATTGATTTAAGTCGACGATTGATTACACTTAGTTGAGTTTAAATGATCTCCGTGGTAAGTGGTGGCCGCTAAATAAGCGCTGCCATTTTCACCGCAAGCGTACGGATCAAGTTTTAGTAGAGTGGACCTTTCGGTTGGGTATCGTATCCATAGGGATTGGTGTTGTTACTATCGAGTATCGCGATTGTCATAACCTGATTTTATCTAGGCGACAAAAATGGAATTTAATTTAATACTAATACTAAACTAAAATATTAATTAGGTTAACTATACAATAAATACTAATTTGAGATTGTTTAGGGGAGTAGATTGCCTAGGGATTAACTTTATTTACTTAAATGCGTTTGATTTTGTTTTAGTTAACATTAACGACATTCGGCGTATTCGACAATCTCGGTTCGTAAACTCCCTCGCCACCTCTTCCGAGTATAAGACTGGGGAATACGTGACTTCGTGTCAACGCCGAAGTCCCTCTCAACGTCTTAACGACTCTAGGTCACGTGAGTCTCGCCCCAACGTCATCGATTGCACACTTTCTAACGCCCTCCTGGGTCGTTAGATTGTCGTTTTGTGTTAACCCTAATCCGAATCTGGGGTTACCTTTCCAGAGTGTCAAACCCTGTATTCTCAATATATCTAAATTAGCATATAATCATAGAAAACACGGTAACAAAATCGAAATTATAAGGAACAACCATAAACGAAACACAAATTCAACCAAAACTACATTTTCATAAATAATACGTTAATCCCTATTACAATCCATTTTTAACTCATGGCCCTAACTGTAGACACGGCATTTTTGACCGCCTCGCAAAAAATTATACTTTATTTTATAGTTACCTTTATTTTATTTTTTTATTTATTTTGTTTTGATTATACCGTATTTATGCGGTTTAATACTGCTAAATTAAGTTTTATTAATCTCTTAAGTAAATTAAATATTAGTAATTGATTTTTTTTTTTTTTGGTTTTGTAGATTTTTCGAAGTGGAATAAAAACGCGTTAATTCGGAACAAAATGGACAAGAAACAGACGAGAACGAGAGAGGCCTGGACCGAACGCGGGGGGGGGGGCTGCACAAAGGTCACACGTGCGACCAGCTGGCCGCACCAGCGACCAGCTACACTGGTCGCTGGTGCGGCCAGCAGGGGTGTCCCCCCCTTTTGTTTGGGTGCACCGATTTCGGTGCACCTACCCCCTTTTTTCCTACTTTTTCGTGCGTTTCTTCGGCGAGTTTTAGGGCCTTCATTCCTATTTATAGGAATGAAGGCTCACAACACAGGGGATGAATTTTTGGGAAGAATTTTTTGGAGAGGAATTTTTGTAAGGGAGAGGTGAAATCTGGAGAGAAATTTTGAAGAAAATAATATTATTTTTATTTTATTGTAATTTTGAAGAAGAAAAAATCTCCAAGAAGGTGGTAAATTTTCATCTGTTGTAAATCTTACTCTTATTTTTAAATAAGTTGTTATTATACTATTTTTTTTTTGTAAATTAGATTTTTTTTCTTCTTTCCTTTATTATTTATTTATTTATTACTTTTTATTTTCTTTTTATTTTTATTTATTTTTTATTTTTTTTGAGTAAGAAAACGAGGTGGAAAATGCCCAACCTTCAATTTGAACGGTTTAAATTTAGAAGGGAATTACTCCCCTCGATGCGTGTGTGCGGGTGTTTTATTTAATTTGTATTAAATATAATGTGCTAATAATACGAGGTAGAAAATTCCCAACCTTCAATTTGAACGGTTTAAATTTAGAAGGGAATTGCTCCCCTCGATGCGTGTGTGCGGGTGTTTTATTTAATTTGTATTAAATATAATGTGCTAACAATACGAGGTGGAAAATTCCCAACCTTCAATTTGAACGGTCTAAATTTAGACGGGAATTACTCCCCTCGATGCGTGTGTGCGGGTGTTTTATTTAATTTGTATTAAATATAATGTGCTAACAATACGAAGTGGAAAATTCCCAACCTTCAATTTGAACGGTTTAAATTTAGAAGGGAATTATTCCCCTCGATGCGTGTGTGCGGGTGTTTTATTTAATTTGTATTAAATATAATGTGCTAACGATACGAGGTGAAAAATTTCCAACCTTCCATTTGAACGGTTTAAATTTAGAAGGAAAATTATTCCCCTCAATGTGTGCGTGCGTGTGGGTGCGTGTGTTTTCTTTAACTCATATTAAATATAATGTGCTGACAATACGAGGTGAAAAATTTTCAACCTTCCATTTGAACGGTTTAAATTTAGAAGGGAATTACTCCCCTCGATGTGTGCGTGCGTGTGTGAGCGTGTGTTTCTTTAACTCATATTAAATATAATGTGCTAACAATATGAGGTGAAAAATTCCCAACCTTCCATTTGAACGGTTTAAATTTAGAAGGGAATTATTCCCCTCAATGTGTGAGTGTGTGCGTGCATGTGTTTCTTTAACTTGTGTTAAATATAATGTGTTAACAAGATGAGGTGGAAAATTCTCAGCCTTCCATCAAACGGTCTAGGTTTAGAAGGGAGATCACTTCCTTCAATGTGTGTGTATGTGTATATGTGTATATGAGGAGGATTTAAAAATAAAATAAAAATATTCGGATTTAAATTCTAATTGGACTTAATCGGATAAGGTACCGTCTTTGGACGGGCGTCTTGGGGTGCTTGACACCTTCCCCGAGCGTAACTGACCCCCGAACTCTTTAAACGAATATCTGGTCAGACCATGTTATTTTTGGAGTCAAATTTTACTTAAGCCATTTTTTAAACTATTTTCAAAAAAGAAAAATATGGTGACCTAGCACATCATTTAAACCCAATGCTAGGTGGCGACTCATTTTTCTAAAACAGGCTTAAGTATATTTTAATGAGAAAATCGACGTTTTTAAAAACCCTTCTCATTTTACCAGCGCCAAGCATATATAAATCATATATCTATATTTTCTGATTTTCTCTAGAAAATCGGAGCGCGTTCACTAACCATTTATACAATGTAAAACGAGCTAAACATGCTCAACAACTACCAAAATGAAGAAAACAAAGAGAGGAAACGAGTGACTTGGCCGATATCTGAAGATTTGCCTCTAGAAATGTCGATTGATCGCTTCCTCGTTGATCCTCCACCTCGGGTTGAGAGCTCTCCCTCAAAAATCCCTAATCCTACTCCTAAAATATGGCCTAAGGCCTTAAGAAATGAAGAGAGGAGAGAAGGGATTAAAAAATATCCAAAATATCTCAAAATATCTAATAAATATCAAAGGTGTGCTACAGGGATTTTACCTAGGCAAATAAAACTTTGCCTAGGGGAAGTTAAGTCGGTTAACTTTCTACCGGAAATTTGCCTAGGCGCAGAAAAATTCGCCTAGGCGAAGTTACTGCAGGTTTGCAATTTGGTTTTGGCTGTAACTTCTTCATCTGAACTCCGATTGAAGTGATTCAAAAATCTATAGAAAGTTAAGAAAAATATCTACAAATTCCATGTTTTGAGTATTTCCAAAATCGGATTTCATAATAGTCCAAAATAGCCTTGAAGTTACAGCACCTGTATCGACTTTGCAGGTTTAGTGACCGCCTAGGCGAAGAAGTAGGCGATGGACTTAGAAATATTTCTACTGGGGTTTCCACCTAGGCGGAGGAATTTCTTGCCTAGGCGGTGGGCTATCAATAGCCTTTTGTCATTCTCAGCATCTTCACTGCCTAGGCGGAGGTCTGGACGCCTAGGCGGTGGGCTTCTTTCATATTTTTGCCTCCTTGCTTGTTTGTCCACCGTAACTTCGACTCGCCTTCGGTTCGATCTCATCGTTTTCGCTCCAGTTTGCTATATTTTTGCTCCACACACCTAATTTATACGAAAAGTATAAAAACATATTAAAACATATAAAAATAACTATAAACGTACTCGAAAACTAAAAAAATTCAGATTGGAAATACGTAGGTAATTTACACCTATCAGTAAGTAATTAACAATTGGTTGAAAATTGGGAATTTGGGTGAGTCAGTTTTCAGTTTAGGAAGTCTCTATAAGAGAAGCCTTGTGACGGCCCTTGGAAACCGGGTCGTTACAATAAAATTGGACTATCGATTTATGATTAGTGTAGACCCGGTGTTGTCTCCATGAAAATCCGGTGCTGGTGACTCATCAGTTGGAATTGATGGTTTGTTTAATCAACCACGAAAGACTAGGGTGCTCCCTTAATTAGCTTTTGTTGGGGATACTACTAGTTGGAGGTTAGAAAAGATGATGTGGTGAAAACGACAATCAGGTAGAGAGCAAGGAAGAGTGAGGAGAGTATCTCGAGATGGTGTTGCTGATGTTGTGAGAAAAGCAATCGTATGCTAAATAGTAGGTGATTATCATCGCTTGAGGAAGAGGTTCTCTAGTTATAGTCACCCCGTTGATCTGATTGACCCGCGAGAAGCTAAAATTCGAGAAGACTGATCACTGTGAATGTCAATACTGATTCATGAATTTGAGTTAGTAGTAAGTGTGGTTGCTATAAAATTTAAGAAACCCTATCTATATGGCGAGATTTGTGGAATATGCACCGACCCCTAGAGTTGGGAATAGTTACTTAATGCCCCATCTATTATTTAGGTGACCGACAAATCGATCTTCTCAGGAGACGGTAGTCAGGTGGACCTAAAGAAAGTTGACGTTGTTATTCAGCAGGGAAAGACTGAAAAATGTGACTGAAATTCAATTTTTTTTTTTTGGGTTGGCAGGTTACTAGCGACGGTTTGTGCAAGAATTCTTCTGTTATAGCAGCCCCGTTGACTCGTTTGACCCGCAAGAGATCCAAATTTGAGTGGACCGACTAATGTGAACAAAGTTCTAGGAGCTGAAACAAAAATTGATATCGGTGCCAATATGGTCCCTCCCGTCAAAAGGAAGTGATTTAGTAATTTATAGCGACACGTCACACTAAGGGCTGAGATGTGTTCGGATGCAGTATGGTCACGTGATTGCATATGCATCTCGGCAATTGAAGAATCCTGAGCGTAATTACCCGATGCACGATTTGGAGTTTGCAACAATTGTGTTCGCCTTGAAGGTTTGGAAGCACTATCTATATGGCAAAACGTGTGAAATATATACCAACCACCAGAGCATGAAGTACTTGTTTTCTCAGAAAAGAATTAAATTTGAGACAGAGGCAGTGGATAGAGTGATTAAAGATCACGATTGCACTATCCACCATCATCCGGGAAAGATTAATGTTGTAGCGGATGCGTTGAATCGGAATTCAGCGAGTTTGATCTCGCACATTAGAGTTATTCATACTAATATATATATGTGGAGTTGAGATCATTACGAGTGCAGTTAGCGGTTGGTCAGACGGCAACCTTATTTGCGACTTTGACTTTGAGGTCGACGTCGATTGATTGTATTATCGAAGCATAGAAGTCAGACATTCAAACAAGAGAGAATTTGGGATAAAGTGAAAATGGTCACAAAGCAGATTATTGTGTCAATGAGAGGGATGAGTGGAAATAGTCTGTGTGTTCTTAATGATGTTTATTTGATGAAAATGACCTCAAAAGAAGCACATAACTCGATATACATAATGCACCTCGGTGATATCAAACTGTATCGGAAGTTGCGTAAGCATTATTGGTAGTTTGGAGGAGAACGAGAAATCGCATAATTGGTTGTTAGGTGCCTAGTATGTTAGAAAAAATAAAATAAAAAAATTAAGGGGGAGCATTAATATCCAGGTGGGTCATTATAGCCTTTACCTATTCCATAATGAAAAAGGGGAGTCTTGATTTGTAGGCTAAGTGTATATTGACGGGATTGGTGGTGGCATGATGCACCAGTTCAATGCACATGTCACACAAAAAAAAAAAAAAAAAATGGCATATGTTGACGAATTATTAAACTCGATTGATCGGTTATTCGAAATTTTGAAATTTAAAATTCTGGAATCGTAAGTGTTGTCACTGTATGGTGATTTGGATGATAATTGTTATCAGGCGAAGTAAGTCACTATTGTATGAACAATCCGCGAAGGAATTCAAAAATGCTGTATTGAATGGTGATAACCTAAATTGGTATGTTGTAAATATGGGAAGTTGGGTAGTATTTCCCGGTGATAACCCTCAACCAGAGAAACTGTATAGGAGAAACTATAGTACTAGAATTTAATAATTATTTTGATGTTCTAGTTAAGTTTACATACTACCTTGAGTGTCAAGTTGAAAATTCGCAATTCTTTTATTTGTGGAATAACGGTCAGTCAAGAAGTGCGTTTCAGATGTTGGAGACTATGTTGAAGAGTTGTGTTTTGAAATTTCTGGTAATAAGGATAATTATGTGGCACGGATAGGAAGTGTTACTAACCGATACCTTTCGGTGATCAAGGTGGCATCGTATAAAGCGCTGTATGCAAGGGACGTAAGACTCCAATCGACCGAACTGAGATAGGGGAACTCAACTCGATGTATTGATTTTTCTACTACCATTAGGCGAAGTCGGTATGTAGGGGTTATTGAAATTTCATGGGAAAAGGATAATTTGAAATCTCCTTAAATTGACATGCACTTGTAATACAATATTTCAAAATCAGTAACTAATGATTTTTGAGATGTAACAAATTTTTATTGGGACGTATCAATATCCTTCGATTTATACTTATAAGTGGTAAATGTTTGAAGTGTTCACTTTAGCAAGATGGAAGCGGAATTTATGCACGTGATCTTGTTAGGGACTTGATTAAATGTAGGGGCATGAAAAAAAAAAAAAAATCTTCTAAATGACCCGTTTGATGTACTATGAGACATAATAATGTGATTTGGTGATATCGGTATATTTGGAGGGACATCGATATGCTTAGGTCGTGATTTAAACTGTAGTTAAGTGATTCCGAGGTGGTGCGAAACATTAGCTAGTTAGCGATAATATCACAAATTTTTATAAGAGTATTAAAGTTAATGATTTTGATTGTGGGTATTGTGGGTTTAAATGCTAAACGGAGATATTGTGATAAATTGGTTGATTAGAAATTGTTGGACAAACGAGAGGAATGTCGATTATGAAGAAGATCTGCCAAACTGGAATCAGGGTCGTAAACCTGTCGAAAGTAAGATAGACCTCATCCACTGAAACTATTATGATATTTTAAGAGTATATTGTTTTGTATTGTTATTAATTGTAAATTTTATCAGAGTGGCGCAACGAAAACAATTAGAAACATGAGATTCTTTGACAGTTGGTTTCCGTGTTTAGAGTGACCTACCAAGTGCACCGTGTTTGTTGGGCATGGGATACAATACCAACCACTACAAATGAAAATGATGTAAGGGGTAAATATGATTGGACGAAAATTTCGAGACAAAATTTCTTTTAGGAGGGAAGAGTTGTAGGACCCCGACTTAGCAAGTACGTCATTAATAATTTCATTCTAGAGCCTGGAAAAATTCGGGGTGGAATTGGATTAATTAAAATTCAAATCAAACCTTTAGGGGTCAAATTGACAAATTTAAAAAACAATAAATTTAAACTTGAGAATCAAGTTGATAAGTAAAAATAAAAAATTTGAAAATATTAAGGATGAAATTGTGATTTCAGTAACTTTTAAAAGTTGAATAGATTAAAATAAGGATTGGAAGAAGTTAGGGGGGAGGAAAGTGCAATTTAACTAAAATTTATTTTAATATATATACACACACACACACACACACACACACACGGCAGTGAGTGTGTGCACGGTGCCGTAGACGGAGTAGAGTAAGACGAGAGACGTGGCAACCAAACGATTGAGCTTTAACCCACTAATTTCATGCATATATATATATATATATATATATATATATATATATATATATATATATATATATATATAATGCATAGATTAATGATCGAAATCCCTGAAGAAACGTCGAGAACTGAAAAGAGACAGAAAATCTAGAGAGAGAGAGGGTTCGGCCGGTGCTCCGATCGTCGCCGAAGGGGGTGTCGCCGTTCGGGCCGGTGGTGTGTGTTGTTGCTGTAGTGGGTATGTGAGAATTCTTCAGTATGTATATGATCGGACGGGTGTGTGTATGTGTCTCACGTGGGTGTGCTGTTCTGATCGCCGACGATCGTGTGTGTGTGTGGGCTGTCCGTTCGTCGGGCGTGCATGTGCTTTATCTGTCGTTTAGCCCGTCGTTCAGCCGGAGTATGCCTGTGCGTTCTGTTCACCGGCAGTGCGTCGTTCATCCGTCGTGGGTGCTATGTTCTATTCGGCCGACGATCGCATGCCTGTGTGTATATCGCTGCTCGTCTGGTGGCGTGGGGGTGTTGCCGGCGTATGTGGGTTATTGATCGTCGGTATTGTCGGAGGTGTGAGAGTCCTGGCAGTAAACCCAGAACCAGGAGCAGAGGAGAGAAAGAGAGAGGTCTGCGTGGAGGGGTGTTCGTCGGTTTTGTTCGGTCGGTGGATGTGTGGGTGGATGGCCGTCTGTGACGGTGTGCGTAGGTGGGTACTGCCTTGCCGACGTGTGGTGCGTGGCCGGCCGGTGGACACCCAAAACAGCAAACAGAAACGGGAAGCAGAAACAGGAAAGGGGGAAGAAGAGAAAAAAAAAGAAAAAAAAAAGAAAAAAAGAAAAAAAAGAAAGGGGAATTTGCAGAAACCACCCCAGGGAAATCTAAAACCGATCATGTGATCGCCAAACGACTTGAAAACAGGTGAAATTTCAATCGATGAATAATTTTCATGAAATTAAATTTTCTCTAGCGTTACAAATCCTAGAATTTTAATAATTTCGTAACGATTAATTACTTTTAATTACGTGGTGTATAAAATAGTAACGATTCGAAATATAGAGTCTGCATTGCACGATTAGGATGTTTTAGAGAAGATATTAATTTAGACTCTGTTACTATTAGGTTCGCAGGCACCAGTGTCCCGATAGAATATGGTCAGGGAAGGTTTGGGAGAGCGGATAACGAGGTGAGTGTACTGTCTTCTTGCGAAACTATTTTTCTATGTATCTATATGATGGAATATGTATTTACTTAAACTGTATGAATTTATAAATGATATGGATCAAGCAGGATTTGGGTGAGTTGGTAAACTGGATTTTCGAAAAATTTCGGTGGTTTTTGAAAGGAAGTTGAAAATGAATTTTTGATGGATTTGGTGAAATCAGATGGTGTTTTTTAAAAAGAATAGAAAACATCTGTTTTTTTTTCTAAAAATACCTGGTTTTCTAAAAATAAAGGGTGGAAAAGTGATTTTGATAAAATCAGACGTTTTCTTTAAAAGAAAGTGTGAAATATGATTTTTTTTTTTAATTTAAAAGTTAGTTTTGAGGAAAAGAGATAGACGTGGTGATTTGACGAGGTTGAGTAGACAATATTTATTGAGTTATGATTCGATGATGCTGTATTTGATTTGACGATTTTATACATTTATCTGTTTCGGTAGAATGAGGTTATCCGCTTCTGCGGAGTGATATTATCCGCTTCGGCGGAGTGATGTTTATCTGCTTCGGCAGAGTGATGTTAGACGTTATACTGCGCAGTGATTATCCGCTTCGACGGAGTGATGGGTGTTCATAGGAAGGCATATCTTGCGGATGGTACGGTACCGTTGCAAACTCCCGATCATGAAGTTAAAACGATCACTAGGGCTAGCCAACGTGTGTGTGTTTGAGAGGATGTTTTGAGATGTGGTATTTTGCTTATACTAGGTGATTTATTGTTAATTATGGTAATTGGCATGTTTCATATATACTAAATGATTTTGCATAGGACTTATATATAGTGCTTTATTCTCACTACTAATATTATGGAAACTTTTACGAGCTACGAAATGTTTACATATTTAAACTTGATCCATTTAGATGTTGCAGAATAAATTATTATTATTATAAAATATTTTACTAAGAAGGCAGTACACTCGCAGGTGAAATGGTTAGGAGTCGGTCGATCTCCTACTGGCGCTAAATAGAGTTATGGGGGTCATGCGATAGAGTTATTTGGGAGAAAATTTTGAGACGAGGTTTAAAAGACGAATCTAAGTGAGATTCGTGGGAGTCGTTGGGTTGTTCTTATATTTGGGACGGTGTGTCCCTATCAGTCGGAATTATATATATGTGGTATAGATCATTTGTTTGTATATTTGTCATATTGTGGTTGTCTAGTCAATTAGGTGATGTCATGACGACGTCACGCCGGCCCCATGGTGACGGGAGTCCGGGGTGGGGTGTGACAGCAGCCCTAATTGTTTACATTGGATAAAAACGTCTTATCTGGTTCGAGAGCTAAGATTGTACCTGATTCTACATTCATTTTACTTCCTCCTCACTAGCTTCTCTCTCTTCCCTTTGATTCTACAATCGAACAAAACAAATGCAAATTAAAAGAGTAGAAATATGACAACAGAATAAAAACAATCAGCCAAATGAAATAAGACACTTTATATGCTAAATTCTAATAGGGACTATGTCAATATTTTTTTCCGCTATATCATTTCTAAATTCACTGTTGGTCTTCAACAAAAATCAGCAGCAAAGTGACAATCAGTCTCGATGTATTTTGTACGCTCATGGAATACATCATTATGAGCGATCTAAATAGCACTCATGTTGTCACAGTGTAGAATAGTGGTAGCAGAAGAAGAGACGCTCATGTCAGTGAGGAGCTATCAAAGTTAAAGCAGTTCTCGAGTTGCATCAGCTATGGCACGATATTCAGCTTCAGTACTGGAGCGAACAACTATAGTTTGTTTCTTACTACGCTAGGAAATAAGAAAATTACGCAAAAAGAAATAGTAACCAGTGGTTGAACGTCTGTCAGTGGGGTCTCCGGCCCAATCGGCATCAGAATAAGCTTGTAAGATGAGAGCAAACAGAGGTGAAAAATGAAACCCATAAAATAAAGTACCTTTGACATATCGAAGAATGCGAAGAGCAACCGAGTAATGGGTGGTCCGAGGAGCAGACAAGAACTGATTAACATAATGAACGGCATATGCAATGTCAGGGCGAGTGACAGTGAGGTATACAAGACTTCCAACTAATTGGCGATATAGAGTGGCATCCTGAAGAGGTGAACCAACCAGTGGGGTAAGTCTGACGTTAGGCTCGAGAGGAGTAGTGGCAATGGTTGAGTCAGTGATCCCAACCTTGGAAAGGAGATCCGAGGTATATTTGGCCTGAGAGATAAAATATCCATCAGAACCCGATGAGACTTCAAGGCCAAGAAAATAAGTGAGAACGTTAAGGTCTTTCAACTCGAATTGGCCACTCAGAAACTTTTTGATTTCAGAAATACCGCGTAGATCATTTTCAGTAATAATCATATCGTTCACGTACAGTAAAAGAAAGATACTATCGTTGGTAGTATGGAGAATAAACAGTGTCGAATCATGAGCACTAGGTGCGAACCCAAACTGATGAATAATAGCACTGAATTTGTCAAATCAGGCACGCGGAGCTTGTTTCAGACCATACAGGGCACGGCGAAGACAACAAACTTTATTTCGAGGGGTATCCAGGCCGGGAGAGGTATGCATATAGACTTCCTCAAGAAAATCGTCATTGAGAAATGCATTTTTGACATCCAATTGAAAGAGGGTCCATCTACAAATGGCGGCAACAACAAGAATTGTACGGACATATGTGAGTCTCGCCACTGGAGCAAATATCTCTTCATAGTCAATACCATATTCCTGAGCAAATCCCTTGGCAACAAGACATGCTCTGTATCTCTCAATAGAACCATCAGAAAATATCTTAATCTTAAACACCCATTTGTACCCAATAGGAGTTTTTCCAGGGGACAGATCAATAATATCCCAGGTATGAGTTTTGGCTAAGGCCTGAAGTTCTTCGTCCATTGCTTTCTGCCAAAGAGGATTAATACTAGCCTCTTTACAGGATTGAGGTTCATACAGATGAAGTATAGTGGAAAAACAATGATAATCAGCAAGATAAGAAGGACGATGAGTTACCTTGCTAGATCTGCAGGAGTGATCTGGAGGATGGCTCTCAGAGGGAGTCAGTGCAGACTCATTAGATATAGGTATGTCTTCGAGCATGACCGATTGATTTGGAGGGTTGCGGTCAACTAATGGTTCTAGAGCTGGAGCTGGATCTGGAAAAATAAGGTCAGCTGGTGGTTTCGAAACAGAAGGAGTGATATCAGCTGGTGAATCTGAAATGGACTCAACCATAGTGAAACTGGATTCTCAAGAAATAACTCAATAGATGGATTAGTAAAGAATCTGGAGTTATTGAGGGTTGAAGTATCAAATGATCGTAAGAAAGAGAACATTTGATGTTCCCAAAAAATGACATGACGAGAGATGCGAATGGTCTTAGAAATAGGATCCCAGCACCGATACCCCTTATGTTCAATACCATATCCAATGAAACAACACAGGTGAGCCCTTGGTTGCAATTTGTTGTGTTCATGTGGTTTGAGAAGAACAAAACAAACTCAACCAAAGACTCTAAGTTCAGAGTAATCAGGAGGTTTACCGAAAAGGCGTTCGAATGGGGACTGATTATGGATTGTGGCAGAAAGGACACGGTTGATTGTGTATACTGCAGTTAAGGCAATATTACCCCAGAAACATTCAGGACATGATGACGAAATGAGCAGAGCACGAATGGTATCAAGAATATGTCTATATTTGTATTCAGCTCGACCATTTTGTTGGGAGGTTCCAGGGTATAAACGGTGGGGAAGCGTGCCATTTTTGTGAAGTAAGTTAAAAAAGACACGGTCTTTGTATTCCATTGCATTATCTGAACGAAAAACTTTGATATTACGAGAAAATTGAGCTTGAACCATAGAAGAAAAGTCAGAATATATTTGAAAGAGTTCAAATCTGCTTTTCATAAGAAACAATCAGGTATAACGAGAATAGTCATCCACAAATATAACAAAATAGTGAGCACCACCCATTGATGCATAAGGAGAAGGCCCCCAAACATCAGAATGTACTAAATCAAAAGGTGCAAAAGAAACATACTGGCTTTCGTTAAAAGGTAAAGTTGATTGTTTTGCAAGTTGATAATGAATACAATGAAAAGACTCATGCTGAAATGAACCAAACTGACTACTAGAAATAAGAGAACGTATATGGATGGATGAAGTGTGATCTAATCGAGAGTGCCACAATTCCACGGGTGAGAGTGCTGGGATGGATGCAACTTATTGGTTTGGTGATGATGAAGATGGGACTTGGAGGTAAGTGAGCTCAAAGAGGCGTCCAACTTTACAGTTGGTTCCAAGGAGTTTTCTTGTCTAAAGTACCTGCACACGACAACCAGTAGAAGAAAAATACAAGTCAAGTCCAAGATCACATAGTTGTCCAATAGATATAAGATTAAGCGTAAGATTAGGAACCAAATATGTGTCAGGGAGAGACAAATGAGAACTATCAATATGTCCAGTGTGGCTAACCAATATATTTGATCCATTGACAGTGTGAATAGTAGGTGCATGCTCATCACGGGTTTTATAGGAAAATATAGAGGCATCAGAAGTCAGGTGATTGCAATAGGCAGAATCAAAATACCATCGAGATGTACCTTGTGTAGTTGACATGACTATATTATTACCAATTTTATTTAGAGCCTCAGTAAGCGCGGTATAGATACCACTTCAATCAGGTGAAGAGATGGATGAGGTTGGTGTAGCATCTGTGGCTACAACAACAACATTCCTTGGCTTAGAATAGAACTGATTGCAAGAGCCTCGAGAACGATATGGGTTCCAATTTGACTGATTCCCAGATGGAAGTTTAGGACATTCTTCAAGGTAGTGGCCCAGTTCTCTACAGACTTTACATAGGCGGGAAGGACATTTGAGCAATTCATGCCCTTGTGAGTAACAATACCTGCAGTATAAGGGCTTCTGGGATGGGTTGGCCTTGGCAGCTGGTGATGCAGGAGCAACTGGTGCTGTAAGGGCAATATCTGTATGGGATCCTTGTAATGTGGCAAGACGAGTTTCCTCACTGAGTAGATCAGGAAGGATGTTGTTTAGGGAAGGGATCGCGCCCTGGTGTAGGATTGAAGCTCGTACAGGCTCAAATTCTCCTCTCAAGCCTATTAGGAATTATATAATGCGTGTCTCAATACGGTACATTCCATGAACATCAATGTCTTTTGTGCATTCTTAGGTTGGCTCAGTGAGAGTCAATTGATTCCACACGGCAGTCATCTGAGATAGGAAACTGTTGACAAATTGCCCAGATTCTTGGCTAATGTTATGAAGAGCAAAAAGAAGACGATACCGATTTGAAAGATCTTCCCTGGTATAGCGCTGTTGGAGAAGATCCCAAGCTTCTTTTGATGTATGGAGAGTACCAAATTGAAATTTGATCTCTAGAATAATGGTGGCATAGAACCATGTAAGAATATGGTGATTTTTACTATCACAGTCCTTTAGACGGTTAATGTATTTGTCAGCATTCTCGTCATCTTTTTTCTTGGGTTCAATAATATCTCTAGTCACGTAACGCCACAATTTTCGTTTATGGAGGAGACCAGATATTTCTTGATCCTACACAACATAATTAGATTAATCCAAAATAGTAGTGATAACTCGGGGTAAGTCCGATTCAGCCATAGATGCGAAGAGGAAGGTGAACCGATGTAGAAACCACAAAAATATAAAAGGAAGTATATATTGTGAGCCTCAAATCACAAAACGGATTCCTAAAACGAAATCAGAACGTCGAAAAACCCTAGGAACCGGTCTAACTTTACAAAAAACCGGTCTAAAAATGCTTGAACCGGTCAAAGAGAAGTAACATAGTGAACTGGTAATGTGGCGCTGATGTGGCAGTCAGCGGATTATGTGGCAATCAACGTGCTGACGTGGCGATAAGGTGGCCCTGAAGTGGACGCTAACTGGGTGTTGATTGGGCTGTTAACTGGATTTAAAGCTAACGTGGCACAGGTGGTCTGAACAAGGTGAGTGGATCTAATGCGAATAGGGAGCCGACATTTTGAGCTGCGTGTGAGGGCGCGTGAGGCGTCAGATTGGAATTTTGTTTGTGTAGTTTGAATATTCTCATCGAGAAGGTTCCGATGGTATATTGTGGGATTGATTTGGAGCCCTGGTTGAGACTGTAGATCCCAAAATTCGAGACGGCGAAGGGTGGTGGTACTGCAGGATGTTGACGGCGCATAAGAGCGCATGTAATCTCTGGTGGCGGTGTGTTCATCTCTGCAAAAAAAAGATGGTGGTGTAATGGTTGTTGATACTGGAAAAAGAATGAAACCTACAATAGTGATGAAAGTCTCGAGAGAATAAGGGCAGCGGCGGCGACGGAAGCTTTAGGGTCATGAAAATTCTAGGGAGAACAGGTCCAAGAACGACTTGCTCTTGATTCCATGTTAAGATAATTGAGAAGTGAGAGAAGAATCATGAATTGATATTATGAAAAGTGATTCAGTAATAATACAATGATATACATATATTTATAGAAGAAGTGAGGGTTAGGATTTTACCTTAATGGGTTACGTGGGCAAAACCCATATAATACATTAATACATTAACAAGTGCAATACATCTCAACGCCTTCTTCCCATCTCTCTCTCTCTCTTCTCCCTCATCATCACTATTTTCCTGTACTCTACACATGCCTCTAATGAAACATTTGAACGCTGCACCCCTTTCAGTTGCGGCAAATTCAAAGGTCTTTGCTATCATTTCTGGGTCGATATCGATCTTGCATTTTGCAGCCATCTCGATTTCCAACCCCACTGCCAACAAGATAACCCCTCCATATTCATAAATTTCGTTGAGTATACCGTTCTCCATATCAATCCTGAGTTCCAAACCCTGACGATTGTTAGGAAATGTCACTTTGAAGATGGGATTTGCCAAACCCAATCCAACATCAACACATCTGTGGATGGGACTCTCTTTCTCCACACTAAAAGCGACTTAAATGCGTTGATATTCTACAATTGTGAGCCTTCTGAAGATGTAAAGATTATATACGACTTTTCATGCCCGGAAATAAGTCCTCACAGTAACGGGCACTTTGTCGTCAACCCTCTGTATGAGTTGGCGAGGAACGTTTCCAAGAGATGCGATGATCCGGTTAAAGTTTGGGTTCTGGGGAAGGCGATTGAGGAATTGGGATCTTCATCTACTTCCTCATTTACTTTAACAAGAAGATGAAGAGGAGAAGACCAAATGATAGCGACCTTCACAAGGCGACACGGATCCATGGCTCCAAGGCAATACAAGTATTCAGAACTCAAGAAATTCACTAATTCATTCAGACACAAAATCGGCTATGGAAGAGTCTACAAAGGAAGCCTTCTAGATAATCGTCTTGTGGCCGTAAACGAATCCAAACGCAACGGTGAAGAATTCGTCAATGAAGTCCCGAGCATTGGAAAGACCTCTCACGTCAACGTCGTCTCTCTCCTCGGCTTTTGCTCTGAGGGCAGAAAAATAGCACTTGTCTATGAGTTTATGCCCAACAAATCTCTCGACCAGGATTTTTGTCCAAAAATATCGGATTTTGGGCTCTCGAAGTTGTGTTTGGGGAAAGACAACGTTGTCTCAATGTTTGAAGCCAGAGGAACAATCGAATACATTGCGCCAGAAGTTTTCAGTAGAAATTTCGGGTTTCGGGGTGGTTTCCCACAAATCCAATGTATACCTAAAATTGGAAGACAAACTCTATGAATAAACTACAATTGAATATTGCTTTTTCCTCTCATCTCTTCACTCTAATAAAATCAGCGGTTAAGATTGTTTTAAACCCAACTAGTATTCTAATTAATTGAATTGTGTCTTCAAACCCCACTAATATTCTAATTAATTGAATAGTGCCCTATTTGTTTTAGTTATATTAATTTTTTTCCTAATTAATACACAAATATATGATTAATTTTTGTGATGCACATTTTAAATTATTTTAAAATAGAGCTATAATTGAAAAATATTCTAAGCAAAAATAAATTAGATACAATAAAGTATTTAGGCTAGCAAATGCTTCTTTCAAGCATTTTGGTGAGTTTTTATATTTAAAATTGAAATTAAAATAAATAGCAATTTTGTCCATTTCATGTAAAATTTAGGTCATTTATTATATTTTTTTAAGTTAAACAAAAACGTAAAGTTTTTAAAGTATAGAGGACAAAATGAAATAAAATAAAAATAGAAGGGGGTAAAAGGCAATTTACCCTACTATCAATAGCTAAGCCTGTCAATTTCTATGGAGTCAAACGATTGATCACTTCATTTTTTGCATTTAAAAGCTTACATAAAGTTTCAATCCACATTCACCCGTATAGTTTCATTTTTTGAACACAACACCTTAAATTTTTTAAATCATTCTACTTCAAATCATTAACGACGTTACGACTATGGACGTTAAATAGTCATGTGTCATGTGCCATGCTATTTTAAGGGAGTTTTATGAGCATTTTCAACCTCAACTTTTTTATGTAAATCTCGGTTTTAGATGTCGGTTTATTTATGTAGATTTCGGTTTGGACACACATTATTAATTAATATTTAGATTTCCTAATGTGTGTCCGAACCAAAATCTATATAAAAAAATGAAATCTAACTACTAATTAATAATGTGTGCCCGAACTGTAATCTACATAAAAAATCGAGATCTACATAAAAAAAAAAATCTAATTAATTAACGCAAATCCTATACCCTAAACACAAGCACAAACACAAATACATAAACAAACACAAACCTAAACGATTAATAATTAGCAAAAAAAAATATTGTCATTGAAAAAATAAAATAAAATAAGCTAATTGTGAACAAAAATAGAGAGGCATAAATCCTAAATAAAATCGAAATATAAACAAATTTTCTAATTAAAACCAAAATATAAATAAATTTCCTACTTAAAACTGAAAATAAAATTTCTAATTAGAACCGAAAATTAAATTTCTAATTAAAACCGAAATATATTAACAGAAAAATAATGATTTTTTGAAGAAAAAAATAATAATAAAAAGCTTGTCAATCAGGGCTCGACTCTACTGGGGAGTACTTCGAGAATTAAATCTTGAATTTAAATTTGAATGCACCAGGTTGATGTGGGGGAGTGCATCCTTAATATCGCCCAGAGAGGTGATTAATCGAAATGCGTAAATTAACTGATAACTTAAATGTGAACTTCTTTCTAACATCATCTTGGGGAGAGAGAGTGGAGAAAACGAGAGAGGACAAGATGCACAGAATTATCTCAGAGGCCTCTTCGGCAATTCATCGAAAAAGATGTTTTCCAGAGAGAGATGGGCTCCCATTTTTTTTAAACGATTAAGAACCTGGAGATCACACTCTTCCCGAGTACATGACTTTAAAAAATAAAAAAAAATATATATCCGGAGTGTCCGTAAGATATGCCTTCCTAGCGGACCTAATTGCGTAGATAATCACCTACCGGATGTCTCCGGATGACATAATATCAATAACCTCTAATCGGACTACCCTCCGGACAGGACATAATATCAATAACCTCCAGCCAGACTACCTTCCGGACAGGACATAAACTATGACATAGCCCAAACAACAACATCGTCAGACCACAAACATCGCCCAAAATCCGTTTGATCTGTATAAGTTATAAAATCTCGTCCCATTTTAAAAAAAACGCTTTTCATAATATAATTTAAAAATAGGTTTACAAGAAGACAGTACACTCACCTGATGATCCGCTGCCAAACGCTTAACCGACTTTACGCTACCGATCCTCCGGTAATTGCGAACCTATTTGTGACAAGGCCTATATTATTATTTGAGATTAAAAAAAAAAAAAACTAATCATGCAATGCAAGCCCTACGCCCATTAATTTCCCATTCCCCACATTTGTTAAGTAAAAATATTATTCGACTAGTACACGGCTGAACGCGCCCCGATTTTCCAGAGAAAATAAAAAAAATAGATATATATAAGCTTGGCGCTGGTAAAATGAGAAGGGTTTTAAAAACGTCGATTTTCTCATTAAAATATACTTAAGCCTGTTTTAGAAAACGGAGTCGTCACCTAGCATTGGGTTTAAATGATGTGCTAGGTCACCATATTTTTCTTTTTTAAAAATAATTTACAAAAATGGCTTAAGTAAAAATTTGACTCCTAAAATAACATGGTCTGACCAAAGATTCGTTTAAAGAGTTCGAGGGTCAGTTACGCTCGGGGAAGGTGTCAAGCACCCCAAGACGCCCATCCAAAGACGGTACCTTATCCGATTAAATCTAATTAAAATTTAAATCCGAATGTTTTTATTTTATTTTGAAATCATTTCCTTCTAAAAAAGAAAATCTTTTTGTATTTTTTTTTTTATATATTATCAAAGAATTTATACATTTAGGGGATAATTCTCTTCTAAACCATTCAAATAGAAGGCGGGAAAATTCCTCCACGATTTGACAACAACATTAAATTTAACAAAAATATAAAATAAAAACACACACACCCATACACACACATTCACACACATCGAGGGAAGTATTCTCCCTTCTAAACTTAAACCACTCCAATGGAAGGTCGGGAGTTTTCCACCTCATCTTGTCAGTACATTATATTTAACACATGTTAAAGAAACACACGCACACACACATCGAGGGAAGTATTCTCCCTTCTAAACTTAAACCACTCCAATGGAAGGTCAGAAGTTTTCCACCTCGTATTGTTAGCACATTATATTTAATACAAATTAAATAAAACGCACGCACACACACACACACACACACACACGCACACACACATCGAGGGGAGTAATTTCATTCTAAACTTAAACCGCTCCAATGGAAGGTCAGAAGTTTTCCACCTCGTATTATTAGCACATTATATTTAATACAAATTAAATAAAACGCACGCGCACACACACACACACACGCACACACACACATCGAGGGGAGTAATTCCATTCTAAACTTAAACCGCTCCAATGGAAGGTCAGAAATTTTCCACCTCGTATTGTTAGCACATTATATTTAATACAAATTAAATAAAATACACGCGCACACACACACACACACACACAATCGAGGGGAGTAATTCCATTCTAAACTTAAACCGCTCCAATGGAAGGTCAGAAGTTTTCCACCTCGTATTGTTAGCACATTATATTTAATACAAATTAAATAAAACACACGCACACACACACACACACACACACACATCGAGGGGAGTAATTCCATTCTAAACTTAAACCGCTCCAATGGAAGGGTGGGAATTTTTCACCTCGTTTTATTTACTAAAAAAATATATAAATAAATAAAATAAAAAAAAATAAATAATAATAAAAAAAAAAGATTAGTATAATAACAACTTATTTAAAAAAAAAAGTATTTACCACTTTCTTGGAGATTTCTTTTCTTCTTCGAAATTACAATAAAATGAAAATAATATTATTTTCTTCAAAATTTCTCTTCAGATTTCCTCTTCCTTCAAATCCTCTAAAAATCTCTCTTCCAAAAATTCTCTAAAAAATCCTCACAAAAATCCCCTCTACAAAATAAAAATGAGCCTTCTATTTATAGACTTCAAAAAGGGCAAAATGGAAATTACACAAAAACGCGGTTCACTATTCACGCGATTTACTATTCACGCGGCAGATACTATTCACGGTCATGCGGGTACTATTCATGATCACGCGGTTACTGTTCACGCATGCGGATACTATTCACGCGGTGTTACTGTTCATGCATGCGGATACTATTCACGCGGTGTCACTGTTCACGATCACTGTTCATGCATGCGGATACTATTCACGATCACTGTTCATACCTCCGTTTGATTTGTCTTGCTTTGTTTCGTTTTTTCCCGATTTTCTCCAAACAAACGATAATTAGTTTCTTTTCTTTTTCTTATTTTTTTGCATTTTGAAATAAAATAAAATAAAACAAAGTTAATTATAAAATAAAGTATAAATTTGTTAGGGGTGGTCAAAATGTCGTGTCTACAACGGCCGTTAAAGTTTACTATTTAAACTTAATTCATATAAACGGTCTCATTAGTTATTATCTTCATTTTGACATTTTAAGGCTAGAAAACTAATTTAGTACTCATAAATGCTAATGAGAAAAGTTACCCACTCCAGGATCAATAAGTACACGAGCATTACTAGTATATAATGTCATGATACCTGTGCCAACATCAGGTGTAGCTTGGGTATCCTGTCGAGTGGTAGCAAAAACACGGCCTCGTGTTGGAGGTCTACCAGCCGATCCTCGACCACGCCCTCGGGCAGTGCTAGAACCAGCACTACCCACACCGCTCACGGAAGATATAGATGTAGAAGCAAAATTCGGACAATTTGATGCTTTATGACCCGGCTCCCGACAACGAAAACATACTAGAACTGCCCTAGGACAGTCTCTGACAAAGTGATCCGGTGCTCCACACCGATAACATCTATCTCCCTCAGCTCGACTAAGTGGCTGACTCCTCCCCTGCCTCTGCGGACCCACACTAGATTCAGATGCACTCTGTTGTCGCCCAGGGTATGAGTGTCGGGGACCATGGCTCTTGACAGACTAGCTAAATGATGAGGCCCAAACAACCGGCGGTCGAGATACTGCCCCACGTGAAATGCCACCCGAAAATCTACGGGGTAACTCAAATCGGCTCTTCTTGAACTGCTCACGACTCTCCATAGCTTCCTGAAAATCTCGCTCCACTAACTTTGCCTTATTCACCAGTCTGCATAATTCTTTATCTGCCGGCTAGTCAAACTGGAACGTATCTCTAACTTGAGTCTTTTTTGAAAACGTCGGCATTTTGCCTCTTCCGTTTTCACCAAATCCGGGGCAAAACGAGATAAAGCATCGAATCGAACTTCATATTGCTGCACTGACATCTCTCCCTACTTCAGAACTATGAATTCCTCTTCTATCTGATATCGATAAGACTCGGGAAAATATTTTTCATTAAACGTGGCAACAAAAAGGTCCCATGTAATCTCTTCGCCAACACCAGAAATTAGCCTTTTGAATTCGTCCCACCAATGCTTTGCCTCTTCCCTTAGCTGAAAAGTGGCAAGGGAAACTCGACTATCGTCGACAATCCCCATCGCCTCAAACACATGACCCACACCCCTAAGCCAATTTTTCGCATCAGCTGGACCTGCCGTCCCGGTGAAGACCAAAGGATCCAACTCTTTAAACCTCTTCAATCACACCGCCTGAGATGTGGCAGTGTCACTTTGAGCTCTTTGACTTTCCATTATCCTTGCTTGCTGCTCAATCAATTGGGCAACAGCCTGCAAAATTCTTTCAACTGCATCAAGGCTACCTTGAAGCCCATCTCCTTATCCCTGGGGTTCTGCTTGCCCCGGGGGTTCCAATTGCCTCTGGGGTCTTACATTCCCAGAGCTTTCACCTCCACGTTCCATACCTATTATCAGTCATAAAATTCAACTCAACAACCAACTAAGCTAGCTAGAAAATTAACAGTAATTAGTATACGTTAAATACTATTACGCGAATGCCAAGATCAACTACTGACACCCCAACTTAAAGTCCCCTATTGACTAGACAACTGGAACGTCATCCTATCTCATGATCCCCTTACCGACACAATAGCTGGCAAGTCTACAGAACCTATAACCTAAACTTTGATACCAAAAATTGTCACACCCCACCCCGGACACCCATCACCCTAGGCCGGCGTGACATCGACACGACAACACCTGAATGTCCAACCTAAAAGAGACGACCAAGTACATGCATCAATACGCAATCACAAAACTATTCATATATATATATATATATATATATACACATACATACTAATTGGGGACACACCCGTCCCTACAAAAATTAATATAATAACAAAGATACACAACCCTAGATCTCTCATTGTTTCTCCTCAAGTAGCACCTCCAAAATACTCCCTCCCTATCACATTTTCGGATTCGACCTAGTGCCAGTAGGGGACCGACGCCTAGCTACTACACCTGCGAGTGTATTGTCTTCTTAATAAAAACATTTTTAAATGGTTCAAGCATAACATATATAACCAACACATTTCGAACAATAGGATAAAATCATATACCACGAGAAAAACTCATTTTCCTATCATCACCGAATCAAACTCATATATATATATATATATATATATACATATATATACATCAATTCAGTTGTAAAACTTTTATATTTAAATATGAATCCACCCGGTTCACCATATATAACAAAACACCACACATCCACCGACTAGCCATAATGATCGTTTTAACCTCACGATCGGAAGTTGCAACGGTATCGTACCATCCGTAAGATATGCCTTCCTAACAGACCTAACTGCGCAGATAATCACCTACCGGACGTCTCCGAAGGACATTATATCAATAACCTCCAGCCGGACTACCCTCCGGACAGGACATAAACTATGACATAGCCCAAACAACAACATCGTTAGACCACAAACATCGCCCAAAATCCGCTTGATCCGTATAAGTTATAAAATCGTCCCATTTTAAAAGAAACACTTTTCATAATATAATTTAAAAATAGGTTTACGAGAAGACAGTATACTCACCTGATGATCCGCTCCTAAACGCTTTACCGACTTTACGCTACCGATTCTCCGGTAATTACGAAGCTATTTGTGACAAGGCCTATATTATTATTTGAGATTAAAAAAATAAAAAATAAAAAATCATAATCATGCAATGCAAGCCCTACGCCCATTAATTTCCCATTCCCCATATTTGTTATGTAAAAATATTATTCGACTAGTATAAGGCCGTTAAAGTTTACTATTTAAACTTAATTCATATAAACGATCTCATTAGTTATTATCTTCATTTTGACATTTTAAGGCTAGAAAACTAATTTAGTACTCATAAAAGCTAATGAGAAACGTTACCCGCTCCAAGACGATTGTCGATTTCCCTTCAAATTTCTTATTTTATTGCTTTTACTCCCACCGCCGCGGCGAACACACTTTCTCCCTTTACTGGTTTACCCACTGACGCTCCTCTTCTCTATTTTTGCACACTGATGCTCCTCCGTTGCGGCGAGATTTCCCATGCCTCGGCGAACACACTTCAGTTTCTTTTTATTTGCGTTCTACTGCTTCTCCGCTTAGGCGAAGTTTTTCACCGCCTAGGTGAACTCTTCCCGTTCTGTTTCTATTTCCCGAAAACCAGTCGCTCCTTTTTTTTTTTTTTTCTTACTAACTCTGGCAGCTCATATCACCTCCAAACTTCAACGATCAACCACACCAATGCCACCATTCGTTCTACCAACCACACCCCTTCAAACCAAAACAAAGCACCACAATACAACAACCCCCACACACACCTGTTACACCCCAAAACAACAAAACAGAGCACACACAAATCGGTTCACACACTCCAACCTTCAAATGAACCAAATAGACGACATACATACATATCCCACCAACAAGAGGACAAACAACCCTTGAAACTCCATTTTTATACTGAAAATAACCTTACCTTATCTGGAGATCAACTTCTCCGACGTCTTCTTCATCCGGCTCTCTCTTTCTCTCTCTTCGGCTTCTCTAGAACACTTGTGATTTCCCATGCTTACCTATATATATATGTGAATTTGTGGAGATCAAACCGCCACGTTGCTTGTCTCTCTCTCCCTTCTGTCTGATCATCACGTTCACCCATACCCATGCATAATTACCTATATATATATAGAAAATATATTTTGTTCAAATACCCCATTCTCCCCCAACTTTTCTTTGAATCATCATTTTAATCCAATTCCCCCTTTATGAGTTTTTAAATTTGTAATTGCACCCTTAACATTTAATTTTTTTTATTTTTTTTTTTTAAATTAGGTGACAATTTGCATTTCAAAGTTTAAAATAAATGTTTCTATACTTGCAAATTTGACCCATAAACTTTTAATTCAAATTTTTAATTGACCCAATTTCACCCCGAACTCCTAATTACTCTAAAATGCAACTAAAATGACGGACATGCTACGATTGGGGTCTTATAGCCCGGCTCGAAAACTTCGAACCCATGAAAGTCCAGTTCCGAAACTACACCCGCCTGATCCGAAACTACAGTTCTCACAGTCAGTTGCCAATTCTGTATTCCCTTACCTGCAATACACCCGACCCGACCATGATCCACCTAATAAATAATCTCTACTTCACGTTTTAGGGTTTGATGGAGTGGCTGCTTCATTCAAAGTCCTCTCCTCTCCTCTCATTTACTCAGTCAGCCTCCAAATCCATAGATTTGTTTCACGAATCTAGAGGTTCCTCCGTCGTCGACTTGACAACCTAAGCGGCGCTCCATCAATTCGACAACGACTCTTTGATTTGCATATCGTCAGCTCCAAAATCTTCAATTCCCTTTGTTGATTTGTCTTCGTTGCTTCGTAAATCTTCGGTGAGTTCTTCTATTTGTTCGATTTGCTGGTTCTGCGATTTTGTTTCGTAAATCTTCGGTGTCTTGTTCTTCTTGTTCTATCTTCTTCTTCAACCTGGCCTTGAGAAATCAAAGGCATTGAAAGAGTGACGAGGGAGCGAGAGAGGTAGTCTGGCCTTGAGAAATCAGAGGCATTAAGCACCCAAACTCGAACATCAACCCGCCTGTAACTGCCTGGCACCTGAAGACCCGAAAATGGTCGGATTATACAATCTCACGGTCGGATAACGGGTTTGATTTTTTCATACCCAACAAGGTCGGGTCGGGTGGCGGGTTGACCCGAATTTTGGGCTACCCGACCTGTGCACACCCCTACCCCAAACTTTCTTTTGAATTTTCAAACCTCAATTAGAGTTTCAATTTGAGTTTTTCAACAATTAATCCTTTTCAAAACATTTGATAAGAAAAATTTAAAATGAAATTGGTCCTTGTTAAACGACGATTTAAAATTTCTAAAAATTTTAATTAGGCCCCCTAAATTTTCTAGTTCGACAAATTGTCTAAATCGACTAGCTCGGGGGGGACCAATTGGAATTATGAGACTTTCATTTAACTTGTTTTGAGATTAACTAAACATTCCAAATATTAATTTCAAAAACTGAGTCTAAAAATCAATCTTTCATATTTTTAATTTTGTCCCAATTTTTTTTTAAAAGGAACAATTTTGATTTAAAACCCACAATTGGATAACATTTCGACTTAATCGGATTTTTGAGATATTAATTTAAATCTTAAAGATTTAATTTATTATTTCAAACATCCAATGAAAGCAATAAGATTTTCAATTGCGAAATTCAACTTTGAATTAATTCCTAAAACCTTCGAATCGACCCTTTATTTTTGTTTGGGTATTCTGAAAATTTTCTTGCTAAACGTTGTTCAAAAAAACAATTTCCACAAATAATTATCATCTTAGTTGACAAATATTATATTTAACATCCAAATAAAGATGAGGGTTATTACTGTGTGCTTCACTTAAGACATACACCCTAATTTAGAAGCAGTTTATGTTATATGTAATATCAACTCACAATGTAATAATGTTTTTTTTTTTTTTTTGTCTTGTACCGCATACCATGCTGCTTTTTATCCAATGCTACAAAAAAGAACGAATGTTATATTTAACATTTAAACAAAAAGACGAGGGTTATGATTATATGCTTCACGAAAGAAATATATCTTACTTTATAAGCAGTTCATACTATATGTAATATCAACAGACAAATTTAACAACATATTTTTCATATTGTAATACATACCATATTAAATACAATATGGATTTCTATCAAATATCTTCAAAGAAAACGATTGACATCTCATTTAAAGACAGTGAAATAAAGATTATTCGTGTATAATTTGACGACGAAAACAGTGAATATATTTGGGACAAACATTTGACAATTTAGAAGTGTTTTTCTTGCAAATACATAAGGTAACCACTCTACAAATTAAGAAATGAGTATAAACAGAAATGTTGATTGATCGAATATGGAAAGTAACGATACTATAATAGGGGCAAATCAAACCACATATTTTAAAAAGATCGTTAAATGCATTAAAAAAAATTGAGTTTAACTAGTAATTTTGATATAAAAAATAATACTCGGTGAGCGCCCCTAAAATGTATTTAGCCCTGTTCTGGCAATGCTTCTCTTCTATTTATAACCCCCTAATTCTCGAGGATTTAATGCCCATTTACCAATTACAAACAATCAAACATAAGATAATTAATCAAAAATGACAAAAATAATTAAGAAATATTAACAATCATACAATGTCAAAAGACTAAAAATTATTGCATTAAAAATATCTTTCACTTAGCTTGACATAACAAGAGTGAAATGACATACATATGCAAAAGCTACACGTGGCTTTATTTTTGGTTACAAGAAAACACACCAGCACATAGTAGAAACACCATTTAAACTTCTTCGAAAAAACCGACTAAGACTACTTATGGTTGCACAAAATTGAAACATCAAATTCAATTTTGAAAACGAACGCGTGTAATTTTACATAACGCCCATTTCAAATTCTGATTCCGAATCTCCAATTCAATACTACCAATCGCGTCCTATTTTTTTTTTCTCCACATTAATTCTTCTTCATCTCCATAACCTTCACCCACGATGGCCTAGCCAAGATATCAGCGCACCACTTGCTCACGGCGGGGCGCAACTCAAACAACGTCTTAACCTTGGTATCCAACAAGTACTGTATATTTGGGAGGTGGTGGAGATCGGCCAAAGTGAAGCAATCACCACCAATGTACTTGCTCTTGGACAATCTTGTCTCGTATATATCGAGAACTTTGGCTAGTTTTGCCTCGTTTTCTGCCACGACCGCCTCATCGATGGTCATGCCAAATAGCTGTTTTATGGCGAGTTCGAAGGTTAGTTTCGACGCCGGTGTGTCAAATTGGTGAGCCTCCACCTCCATCCATACGGATTGGATAGCCATCTTTTTGGGGTCTTGGAGGACTAGGGGGTACCCTTTGTTGGCATAGGTGTGTGCTATGTATTGTGTAATTGCCCTTGATTCTGTACAAGTCAAAAAAAATTATATGTCAAAATTTGAAAACTCTCTCAAATAGTAATTGAGATTGTTCCCTAAAATTAAAATTTGTTCCATATGAGGACAAATCACTTATAGTGAAATTATCGATTATTTTCAAAACAAGGCATGTCATTTATTGCCTAATATATTGTGTATGATATTTCTATGGTGTAGACTAAAGGATAATGTTTTTTAATCTCCATTTATTTCACCCCCCATTTTACAAAATTATATTTTACTTATTTTTACGCTGAACAAATTAATTTTTTTTTTCTATTTAAATTAACAAAATATATTTAAAAATTAATAGAGCTAAATTTTTTATCCGATTTTTAGATAAAATAGACAAAATTGTTTATCTTAATTTTGATTTAAATTTTTTATCACAAATATTTATAAAAAAATAAATTAAAATAAATAAATAATTTCGTCTATTTCATTCAAAAATTAGATGAAATTTTAATTTCATTTATTTTTAAATATATTCCCCCCAAAAAAAATTCTCGAAATAGAAATAGATAGAGTGTAATGTTTTAAACTTAAAAATTTATGCTCGAACCCAAGAACCGCTGCTCTAGCCATTTTACCTAATAGTCATTTTGACTATTTTTTATCCAATTTTTTTCCCACAAAAAACCGGGAATAAAATGAAGAAAAGTGAGTGGCAATTAGTAAAATTACAATTATACCCTTAATAATATAATTTCTCATTTTTTTTTAATAATACCCTTTCATTTTTTTTTAATTTTTTTTCAAAAAATAAATTTATTTTCAAAAAATAAATTTATTTTCACAATGAATAAAAATATTATCTTTTATATTTTTTTTTCTCTCTTTTTTTTTTTTTTTTTATCCTTCCAACCAGACATACGTAAGATACTCTTGTTTAGGCGGGGAAAAAAATGGATAATATATTTTTTAAAAATAGAAAGAAAAATTCGTCATTCATTTTGAAAGGAAAATAAAAGAAAATCAAGTGGACTTTTTCCAGATCTTTGATAATAGATTTTTTAATTTATTTTTATAATATATGATAGCAAAATAATAAATTATATCAAAGTAATTTCATTTTTCTTTGCTAATCAAATAACACAACATAAAATAATTTTTCAATCCCAATCATTTTTCTTTTTTCTCTCTCTTTTTCCTCCCTTCCAACCAAACAAACCCTAAGATAATATTTAAATTAAAATCATGAGGACTAAAGTGAGATTTTGGTGAAACTTCAGGGGTACAAAGTGTCAAAACCCCCATAAAATTAAATTTCCGTTTCTTCTTAGGAAGGAAATGAGATTTACCGAAAAGCTTGAGATCTCCATCTTCGAACGCCGGAACTCGACCAAATGGCTGCACCAAAAATCAAGAAAGGTTGATGGATCAGACACGATTACTGTAAATTAGGCATGGAAATAGTGTTTTCTGAGTTAATATTTGGAATCGATGCTTACGTTGAGAGCGAGGAAAGCCTCCGATTTGTGTTCTCCGGCGGCCATGTTCACCGGAACGAACTCAAACTCCAGATCTTTCTCATAGAGCGTAGCGAAAGCTCGACATACCGGCGGGGAAAGCACGCTTCCGTGGACTTTAATCGCCATAATTGCAAGTATTCCACGGGGGGGGGGGGGGGGGGGGGGGAGCCATTGAATGGGGGGCATTTTATAAGTGTGGTGTTGGCTTCGTTTGGATGGAAAAAAAAAAAATTAAAAAAGTGAGTGGTTACAAAAAAAATTAATGATATATGCCGACCTCTCTTATTATACTAGATACCTTTCCTATCATTTTATAAATACCAGAGACGTCCCTTATCTTTTTATTCAAACACCGCTTACCTCCCTTTGGATAAAATTGCCCTTAGGTTATTTAAAAAAAAAAAAAAATCATTACACCTCTATATTTTTAAAATTATATTTTTTACCTTTAACTTTTTAAATAATTATATTTACCTCTCACTATCACCCAACTCCCCCCGCCTGACTCCCCGCCACCACCCACCGTCGCCACCGCCACGAGAGAGAGAATGGTTAATGAAAAGGTTAAATTTTTATTTTTTTTAATGAAATGGTTAAAAAATATATATATTTTTTAAAATGGGGGTGGTAGTGGCGGTGGGAGGTGGTGTGTAACGGTCCGGTTTCCCAGAGCCGCCACACGGTTTCTCCTATAGAGAATTCTACCCAAATATTCCACCATTTAAACATAAATTACTATTATTATTTTATGTTTTTTGACCGAACGACCAATATTTTATTCTATAAATTCAATAAATGTTATCAACTAGGGCAATACTTTTAATTTATATTTCACAAATCCGACAGATTAATAAATATGACTAGTATTTTATTACATATATCTGAGAAATATTTACAACTACGGCAACAATGATAATTAAACCCTAATTAGGAATTTGCATGCAATTTTAAAATCCCAACTCAGAATACACATGCAACTGCAAAAATAGTATTAAACCCTAAATGTAAAATATGCATTCTTTATAGATGGAAAGCCTTTAATTTGAAGACATGAAGGACATGATAACTTCGTCAAAATTTCTAATTTCAGGGTGACAGTTTCTCCCCTTGAAGAAATTAACACTAAAACCGATCGATTGAATTTAAATTCTATAAAATTCGATAAATTTTGAAATACGTCAGCGACAAATAATTAATAATTCATTTTAGAAAAATATTCTAATTTACAATCCGACAACGATAAATATAATTATCAATTTTTTTATTTTTATTTTATTTTTTTCGATTTATCGATTCAATTCTATGACGGAGAATAATAATTTCAACTACACAAATAACGATAACAACCGTAACTTTGACTAATAAATAGTTTCCTTTAATAATTTCACATAATCAATCCTACACAATATTAATAATATTACAATATTTTGTATTGTAATTTATAATAATGTTATGAATTACTCATAACATGTCCCAATTTGTAAAATAATAATATGATAATATTTTATGTTTGTAAAACTCCCGCCCCTAACTGACCTAGGTATAAAATCCTAAACGGATCGGATTCGTTATATGGGTTTCAAATTGGAGTCAGGTAAACCAGCCTATTAAGTGGGCTGGGGGAGCATAAACCCATGTTCAAACACTGATTTGGTGATCTTGATGAGCACATGGGCAGCCACTTGATAAGGCCCATATTTAGGTATGTGTAAGCCCAAGGTGTCAAAAGCCAAAGAGGAAACCAGACATCTCAGAGTTTCGGTCTTACTTGTGTACGTTAGAATGATTTTGAATTGACTATAACGGCCCGTGAGTAATAGGGACCGTTATAGAGATTCTCACATAACTACAGGGATAATGGCTATTATATGTAACAATAGGGAGATACGAGCAACTGAATGATTTCTCCATTCATACGGTAACAAGCTCATCACCCTATAAAAATGGTAGAATGTAACTGGTAATACACACTGAATGAAGTGTGCAATTTATTCTCACTATATCCAGAATAACTTATTCTCATGCCGGAAGTTCTTTGACTGACACTACACCAGTGTCCTCCATTAGAATTCACGATTTTGCAAGTAAAGAAGGAAGACGAAAGGTTTTCTGGCACTTACGAAGCTTGACACGTGACAGAGAATTTTTTACAACATCATTTGGCGCCGTCTGTAGGAAAAGAACGTAAAATCTTACATTGCAGATATGAGACACTTGCGAGCTAGGGCACCGGTGACAAGTCAGAATAATGACTTACCACCGTCGCCAGATCTAGATGTACCAGAGGAGCAGTATGGAGATGTTCGTTTAGAGCAGCGCTAAGAGATTCCATCTGATCTGCCATCCGTTGCAGTAAATATAGATGCAAAGATAGACGCTCTTAACGCGAAAATGGCTGAGATGGTAGAAACTATCAAGTACATGGCTGGCATAATTGCTAGCAACAAGTCGCAGTTCAATACGAGTTCTCACGGAGTCAGGGAGGAGGTAGAGTCTCCACGACATACTGATCCTCAATCTTATGAGGAACGGCCACCATGGAGAAGCCAGCCATCAACCAGAACGAGGGACCAGTTTTCAAACTGAGACTGTTGATTCACAACGACAGATCAAGAGTTAAGTGAAGAGAGTTCAACCTCTAGATGAGCTGGATACATTATTGAAGGGTACTGAGATGCCCTTCTCCCCGGAAATACTGGCTATCCCACTTTCTGAAAAGTTCGATCCGATGAAGTTTAAAAAGTACGATGGGAGAACTGATCCAGTTGACCATATCCTCCAGTTCAAACATATCATGAATTTGTATAATTTTAGCGATTCCACCCTTTGCAGAGCTTTTGCGACCACTTTGAAGAGATCGACTCTTGAATGGCTGCATACTCTTTCTGCGAACTCTATAACATTGTTTAATGAGTTCGAAAAGACATTCATCAACTGCTTTATAACCTGTCAGAGGTTAATGAAAGGATCGGATTTCTTGTTTGCTCTGCATCAGGAAAAAAGAGAAACTTTACGCCAGTATATGAGCCGGTTTAATGAAGAACTGACCTGCATTGAAGGTTGTGATACAAACCTTGTTATCAATGTTTTTACGTCAGGGTTGCGTCCTGGCCGATTTCAAGATTCCTTAACCAAAAAGTGCCCTCGGAGTATGACGGAGTTGATGGAGAAATTCAAGTCTTACATGAAGCTAGAAGATGTGAAACTTGCTAGAGAAGGCAGGGGATTATTTCAGGATCATCTCAGGCAAAACGAGAAAGATATTGGCAAGGCAAAATCTGGCACGTCTGATAGGCGTTAAGACCAAACAAGGAATTCAAATTCCAAGCCAGAAGTTCGCCATGAGCTAAGCCTTCCTGAATTGCGCATACCGATCTCACGGATCTTGTAGGAGATTTATACGTCTAATATAATTCGATAGCCCCCCAGACAGACCACAAAGTCAAATCGGAAGAATCGCTCTAAGTATTGTTATTTTCATAAGGACTATGGTCACAATACAGATGACTGATGGGAGCTTCAGAAGGAGATCAGGCAACTTGCAGACATGGGACAGTTGCGGGATTATATACAAGATCGTTCCAGGGACAAGAAGAGACCCAAAAATGATAACCAATGTTAAGAACGTCGAGAAAGAGAGCGGAAGGAAGAGCATCCTAAAGAAAATCGAGAGGTAATTTTCATGATAAATTCGGTTGGACCGAGTACTGGGGAATCCAATCGTGCACAAAAGAGAAAGGTGTGTGAAGCGATGTTGGAGCGTTGTTATGAGAAGTCATTGGCGGTAACAAAGTCAGGCCCTATTATCACCTTTTCTGAGGATGGTTGTAGAGGGATTGTTCACCCTCATGAAGATGCTTTAGTAATATCTTTGTGGGTCTCAAGTTTCTAGGTACGACATATATTGATTGATAATGGTAGCTCTGCAAACATTATTTTTGTTAGTACTCTGAAACAGATGGGCGTGCCAAGCTCAGACGTGAGCTCAACGCAGACTGTTATGGTGGGATTTAATGACGAGCTTACTTCTCTTTGTGGAAAAATTATTTTGTCAGTCACCTCCAATAAGGAAAAGCAAGGGTACACGGAAGCCACGGAGTTCATGGTGATAGACTCAGTATCACCATACAATGTCATTCTGGGCCGTCCATGGTTGCATGCAATAAGAGCTGTCGTGTCAACGTATCACCAATATGTGAAGTATGCCAGAGGAGATTCAGTGGCAGTTATAAGAAGAGATCAAGTTTCTTCAAGGTAGTGTTTTGCTATAGCTATGAAGGGCAAAAGTTCTCATTTATAGCAATCAAAGAAAGTTCATGAAGCAGGTCAATCTGTAGACTCGGCAGGAGAGATTGATGATTTCAGAGAACACGTCAGTGTGATTCAACCTGCTGAGCAAGTGAAGCAGATAACTTTCAATAACGGAACTCAGAAGCTTATGATTGGAGAATCATTAAGCCAGACTGAGGAAACTGAGATCAGAGAACTGCTTCGAATGAACTTGGACATTTTTGCTTGGTCGCCGGCTGATATGAAAGGAGTAAGTCCTAATGTTGCAGTTCATCGCTTGGATATCTGCAGATCGTATCCTCCAGTTCGGCAAAAAAAAAAGAACATTCAGTCTTGAGAAAGAACAAGTAATTGAAGCTGAAGTAAAGAAATTACTTGCTATTGGCCACATAAGGGAAGTAACATACCCCAGATGGTTAGCTAATCTAGTTCTTGTAAAAAAAAAAAGAATGAAAAATAGAGGATGTGCATGGATTTTACTGACCTGAATCAACCATGTCCTAAAGATTGTTACCCTATGCCGAGGATTGACCAAATGGTTGATGTTGCTGCCAGGCACCAACGCCTGTCCATGATGGATGCTTGCTCAGGCTACAATCAAATCTGCATAGATCAGCAAGATGAGGAGGGGACCTCATTTATCACACCAAAAGGTATTTATTGTTATAGAGTAATGCTTTTCAGTTTGAAAAATGCAGGTGCTACTTATCAGCGGTTAGTGAATCGTATTTTTCAAGATCAAATTGGGACCACCATGGAGGTTTATATAGATGATATGCTGGTCAAAAGTTCCAAGCAAGCGGATCACCCCTCCCATTTAGCCAAAGCTTTTTCTGTTCTAAGAAGGTACGATATGAAGTTGAATCCTGAAAAGTGCATTTTTGGGGTCATTTCTAGCAAGTTTCTGGATTTCGTAGTTAATCAGCTGGACATTATAGTAGATTCAGGACAAATAGAAGCTGTTAAAAATCTAAAATCCCCTTCTTCTATACGAGAAGTTCAAGTGTTGACTGGAAGATTGACGGTTTTAAACAAATTCATCTCAAAATTTACTGATAGGTGTGCTCTCTTCTTCAAAATTTTGAGGGGAAACAAGACCTTTCGGTAGGATAATGACTGTGAGCGTGATTTTCAGTCTATTAAAGATTACTTAGGTTTAGTGGAGACATTGGCCAAGGTACACCCAAGAGAAGAGTTGAAGCTATACTTGGCAGTAACCCCTGTAGCAGTAAGTACTGCACTGGTTCAAGAACTCACAGGAGGGAAGAGGTCGGTCTACTACGTCAGCAAATCGTTGGTTTTAGCTGAAACCCGTTATACAGAGTTGGAAAAACTAGCGTTAGCTTTGGTGATTGCTGCTCAGAAGCTCCGGCCCTATTTTCAAGCACATGTAATAACCGTGTTGACCTCATACCCACTCAAGGCAGTAATGCACAAACCAGAAGTATCTGGACACCTAATGAAGTGGACTGTTGAGTTGGGTGAATTTTTCATCTAGTATAAACCCAGAACAACAATCAAATGGAAAGTTTTGGTTGACTTCATTGCCAAATTTACTCCTCCATTGCATGAAGAGGCGACATCCTGCTCTGCAGCCCAGTGGAAATTATGGGTCGATGGAGCCTCGAACATGAAAGGATATGGAGTGGGAATAGTCATACAAATACCTGAGGGAGATCAGCTTGAAAAAGCCATGCAGTTATGTTTCCAAGCTTCCAACAACGAAGCGGAGTATGAAGCAGTAGTTCTCGGGCTAACTCTTGCCAAGGAGTTAGGTGCTCAGCATCTGGAAGTGAGGTCAGATTCTCAAGTGGTGATCAATCAGATCAATGGCTTGTTCCTTATAAACGGAGACAAGTTACAACTCTATGCAAAGAGAGTAAAAGAGCTCGCTTCCCAGTTTCAGAGCTGTAAATTTGAAGCTATCCCAAGAACTGAAAACGCCAAGGTTGATGCTTTGTCTGTACTTACTTCGACATTGGGACCAGATCAAAAGTCTAAATTGGTTGAGTTTCTGGACCAGCCATCAATCACTCCAACCCCTCAGTGTTCATGTATAGGTCAGCTGGATGAAGAAACTGATTGGAGGACTTCTATAGTTCAGTATCTGAAGGAATGAGTCTTACCAGACGACAGAGATACCTCTAGGAAAATTATTTATAGGTCGTCAAGGTATGTGTTAGCTAACAATAAACTGTATAGACAATCTTTCTCCCAACCTTTGTTGTTGTGTTTAGGACCAAAAAAAAGCGAGCTATGTTCTACAAGAAATACATGAAGGCGTGTGCGAAAACCACCAGGGGGGAAGATCCCTGGTTCATAAAGCGTTGAGAGTGGGATATTATTGACCTACAATGCACGCTGATGCGGAAAAATATGTACGAAAGTAAATGCCAACGATTTTCTAATGATATCAAGATCCGAGCCCAGTAACAAACTCCAATTACTAGTCCTTGGTCGTTTGCTCAATAGATGTTTTGGGTCTTTTCACACCATCTCCTGGAAACAAAAAATATTTACTGGTGGTGATCGACTATTTCACCAAATGGGTCGAAGCAGAAGCTTTTGTAACCGTGGGAGAAAATAAAGTGAAGAATTTTCTCTGGAAACAAGTCATTTGTCATTTTGGCATACTTGTTGTTCTTAACTCTGACAATGGAACGCCTTTTACTGGAGGTAAAGTTGGTTGGATGTGCAACGAGCTCCAAATACAACATCGGACATCCAGTCTAGTATATCCCCAAGCAAACGGATAAGTAGAGATGACCAACCGTTCCATTAAAGAGGCACTCAAAAAACGCCTAGATGATGTTAAAGACAAATGAGTGGAAGAACTTCCTGGAGTTTTATGGGCTTATCGTACCACCCCGCATCTACAATTGGAGATACCCCATTTTCTTTAACTTACAGAACTAAAGTTGTCGCTCCAGTTGAAATTGGGGTGCCAACCAGAAGAGTTGTCATTGCTGATTTAAGGGAGAATGAAGGCTGCATACGAGAGAAAATGGATCAACTTGAAGAAAAGCGTGATAAGACATTAATGCATATGGCAACTTACAAGACTAAGATGGCACACAGATTCAATCATGCAGTTTGCCCAAGGAGTTTCGCCATTGGAGACCTGGTACTTCGACGGGTAATGCCTTACCGACCAGAAGCTCGCTTGGGAAAGCTTGCTCCAAACTGGGAGGGCCCTTATCGCGTCATCAAAGTTAATAGACCAAGAACTTATTGGCTTGAAGAACTTGATGGAGTAGCTGTTCCCAGACCATAGAACGTCTCCCATTTGCGGAAGTATTTTGTATGAGTTATTTATCTTTAATCTTTGTTTCTTTCCAAGAATTTGAAATTATTTGTTTTCTGTTTCGTGAATGCATTTTTAATAAACATAAACATTTGATTTCATAAAATTGCAATTTGTGTTATTTAACTGAGCTCCAAAGCTCAGCATTTAACTGGGCAAATCAGCCCAGCAAACAACTGAATTCTCAAACTCGGAGTTTAATTGAGCACTTCAGCACAGCATTTAACTGAGCTCCAAAGCTCAGCATTTAACTGGGTAAATCAGCCCAGTAAACAACTGAGTTCTCAAACTCAGAGTTTAACTGAACACTTTAGCTCAGCATTTAACTAAGCACTTCAGCTCAGCATTTATCTAGGCACCTCAGCCCAGCAAACAACTGAGTTCTCAAACTCAGAGTTTAACTTAGCACTTCAACTCAGCATTTAACTGGGCAAATCAGCCCAGCAAACAACTGAGTTCTCAAACTCAGAATTTAACTGAGCACTTCATCTCAGCATTTAACTGGGCAAATCAGCCAAGCAAACAACTAAGTCCTCAAAATCATAGTTCAACTGAGCACTTCAGCTCTGCATTTATCTGGGTACCTCAGCCCAGCAAATAACTGAGTTCAAAACTCAGAAGGTAACTAAACTTACCAATTTTTTTGTGAGGTTCATTATGTCAGATTTTATTCTTCTACTGTCATATGCGTGTTCATAGATTCGTAACTAAGTTATGTACCCTAATTTTGTTACGAATTAGGGCAGACAAGGTACTATATAAAAACTCCATTCATATTATAAGCAAAAATGATACATGGGTTTTTCAAAAAAGAAAAAGAACAGACACAAGTTGTTCTTACAAAAAAAAAAAAAAAAAACACAACAACAAGAAGTTTTTATTTTTCTTCTTCTTCATCCGGGGCTGAGTGGGAGGCGCTTCAATCTGACTCTAGAGAAGCGGGAGAGCCAAGATCCTCCGAGTCGGGGTTGGAAAGAAAAAATTCATGATCCTCATATTGGTTGAGTTTTTGGATCAGTTCATGAATTTTTTCTCTTTTCTCCTCATTCTTCTCTAGGAGTGTATCCTTCTTTACTTTTATGGCATTAACATAAAGCTTTTGGGAGTTGAAGTTAGCAACCAGATTCTTCTTGCCCTTCTCAACATATCTCAGTTCATCTTTCGCTTCAAGATAGCGAGAGACGGCTTAGAAATGGGCCGATTCCATGGCAGCGAAGATGGCAGAAGCCTCATCCATGGCGCGAAGGCGTGGATACTCATCTCTGGCGTTCAGGGCTGTCTGCATCAAAGAACGGAAACGCTCCCCTAGTTCGTTCTCATTGTGTCTCTCAACTTGGATTCTTGAATAGGTAGAAGGGCTGTTAATCCATATGGCGGAGCCCATGACTATCAAAGGAATGTTTAAAAGTATGGATATTGGCACAAGGAAGGGTTTCTTGATATATCAAGAACCAGTGGTGCATTTAAATAGCCGAGCAAGAGAAATGGAGAAGATAGTTGAAGCGTCGAAAAGGCAAACATTAAATGAAGAAGTGACATGCACTGATAAAAACATAATATAATCATCACAAAAAATCTTGAAAACCGTAACGGCAGTGACTGTTCAGTTATAGATCATGATGGTTAAAGATACGGTCATTAATGAAGTTAATTATAGGACAACAAAGAGTAAATAGGAAAATATGTGAAACTAAAAAGAGTATGTAGATCAGCAGCAATTAGTTGAGTTAACGGAAGCTCATCAGTTGTTGATGTCAACCTCAATAATTTGTGTTGAGCTCTCCACCGGCACCTCAGTTGCCGAACTGGGTAAACTTTGATTTTCTTTGGTTACTGTACCTTTATTCTTTTTGGTCTCCTCTTCCTTCACTTCTTCATCAAGTTCCAAGAAGGAAAGATCGGCCTTAGGAAACTCCTCCAATACCAACTTTTGGCAAAAGGCAAAACCAACTTTCTGAAGTCTTTTCGATTCTTTCCTAAAAGAAGACCAGGGGTTATCAATCTCTTTGCTAGCTTTCTCCTTTGTGGCCGACAGTTCAGTAGATATCTGTTCCTTTTCGGACCGAAGCCTTTGAAGAGCGACCTCTTTCTCTTGGAACTTATCATGACATTTCTGGAAGGCATCGTCTTTTTTCTTGATCTCGGCATCCTTTTGGTCAATTACCAAATGGGCTAAGGTAAGTTCCTCTGAAAGGTTGCGGAATTCTTCTCTGAGAGATGAGCATTCTTCTCTCATTAAAGTGATCACCGTTCTCAGCTGGCTGTTCTCAGAGCAGAAAAGTGTATTACTATTCTAGAAAGCATCCTTTTGTTCGTTGGCAGACTGCAGTTCAGCCTTAAACTGTTCTTGGGAAGACCTGGACAATGCAAGATCCGTAGCAAGCTTCAGCTTCTCATTTTCCAAGTCTCGTACCTTTGCCTCAACTTTGCTAAGCTTAGTCATTTGGTGCATCAATTGGGCATCCAGCTCGTTCTCATCCTCAGTACAATTGACCAGAGCAGAAGACATATGCATACACTAATATGGTCAAATTATTATCATATGAGATCAGTTAAGCAATTTTTTTATAATTGAAAGTTAGATTAAAATAATGTAAGTACCTGGAAAAGGGCGCAGATCACCATTCGGAAGATTTCGGGTTTATTTTTACCCTCAGTTCTTTTCTTGCCCTTGTCTCATGATTGTTCATATAGAAATTTAATGGCATTATCAAAAATAGCATGACGACCCGGAACAGAAGGGTCAACTTCATCAATCAGTTGACACATTTAATGCGTTGTCATTGCTCGACCACTGGAAGTTATCTGGCTGGAAGCAGGAACTGGGGAGGATTGATGACTGACAACAGGAGGATTGACAACGGGAGGATCGACAATAAGAGGTTCTTCTACAGGGGTATCGGCTGATCTTGAGAGAGAAACAGACCTGGAAGCAAAAGTTGGCTCACTTCGAGCTTACTTATTGGGTCGAACCAATGATGGAACTATAACAGGAATAACACCTCTTCTGCGAGTGATGAGCGGTTGGCAGTCATCATCTGATACTACTACTTCTAAATCATCATGAGAAAGGGCTTGACGGATGGTCAAGCTGCTAGCAACGTTGCAAGGAGGTTGGGATGATGATTGATCAGTCTTTTTGGCAAGTCTCTTTGTTGGTCTTTTCCTTTTTCGGGTATCGATTTGAAGTTCAGCTAATTCCTGAAGACGAGATGGATCCATTGTAGGTCGGACGAATTGCCAATATGCTAATTCTTTGTAAAGACGTTCTTTGGGAATTAGAAGTTTATCTAAACCTTCTTTAATTTTTGGAGTGAGACCGAGTTTTCGACAAGCGCTATCACCTGCATTTAATAAATCAAGGAATATGATCAAAAATTACTTCAGCAGAATTTCAGATAAGAAATAGACTGTTGGGTATATCATTACTTAGGGAGCTAAAGCGTTTTGGTACCATTAAGGACTGTCCCATTTTCTTAGGAGAGAATTCTCAATCTCCAGAAAAGAAGAGGAACCATGGCTACAAGTCTCTGACCTTAGCGAGAAGGTCCATAAGAAACGAAAATTCTTTAGGAATCGAAAGGTAATATCTTTCAATTTTGGCGAGATATTTAAGCTGGCTTATCCTTCTAATTGTATAAACGAAAAGGGTAATGTCATTCAGTCTAGCAAGAATTATTGCTCCCATAATTTGGTGAAAATTGTTTGGAGTTAGTTGAGTTGGAGTAATTTTCATTTGACGAAAAAGATTGCGGAGGAGTGAGGAAAAATAAAGAGTGAGTCCATACTCAAACATCCAGAGATAAAGGCAAACTTCATTTTCTCTAGAATCTTGAGGACATTCATCCTCATATGGAACCCTAATCAATACAAATGAAGGAATATTATATTGTTCCCTAAACGTTGAAAGCCATTCTATTAGGAACTTACTTGCCCCTAGATTTATATTGGGGTTAGAATGCGAAGGAGCTTGGGCAGTCGCCGTCTATTCCATTGCAGGATTTGACAAAGAGCCCACTTCGATAGAGTTAATTGATTGATTTGATGACATTTTGTAAAACAATGAATAGCAACCCAAAATGCGAAGAAAAATGTCGAGAATTAAAGGGGTGAAATGAAGAACTTACTCAAAGAAGAAGTGATCTTTCGTTTCTCTTCGTCTAAATCGTTATGAAAGTTAGGAGGGCAAATGATGTGTGTAAAACTCCCGCCCCTAACTGACCTAGGTATAAAATCCTAAACGGGTCGGATTCGTTATATGGGTTCCAAATTGGAGTCAGGTAAATCTGCCTATTAAGTGGGTTGGGGGAGCATAAGCCCATGTTCAAACACTGATTTTGGTGATCTTGATGAGCACATGGGCAGCCACTTGATAAGGCCCATATTTAGATATGTGTAAGCCCAAGGTGTCAAAAGCCAAAGAGAAATCCAGTCATCTCAGAGTTTCGGTCTTACTTGTGTACGTTAGAATGAATCTGAATTGACTGTAACAACTCATGAGTAATGGGGACTGTTATAGAGATTCTCCCATAACTACAAGGATAGTGGCTATTATACATAACGGCAGGGAGATACGAGCAACTGAATGATTTCTCCATTCATACGGTAACAGGCTCATCACCCTATAAAAAGGGTAGAAAGTAACTGGTAATACACACTGAATAAAGTGTGCAATTTATTCTCACTATATCCAGATTAACTTATTCTCACGCCGGAGGTTCTTTGACTAACACCGCAGCGGTGTCTCCCATTAGAATTCACGATTTTGCAGGTAAAGAAGGAAGACAAAAGATTTTTTGGCACGTATAGAGCTTGACACGTGACAGAGAATTTTTAACAACATCAATATTGTTAACAGTTATGAAAACTTTACAAGAATTATAGGGATAATTATTCTGCTACCGGGTGGTTTCTCAATATTAGTGACACTTATATTAATCAATTTAAAAATGACGACAATAATTTTATTCACTTTATCGAGTCAGTTTTTACAACGGTAAATATTAACTACAACTATTACAAATTTTAAATAAAATTTCTTATATAATTTTCGGCATCAATTCGTCCTCAACGGTCCTGTAACCAAAATTGTGGGGTTGTAAGCCAATGCTCAGTAGAACTCCAACCCCTCTAATACATGCATTTAATTAATACGACATATAAAACACCTTAACATATTTTTCACATAATTTTCACATTGTAAAACCCTAATTTTAGCACGTACGTAATTTTAATTGCATTCTAGAGCATGTAGAAAAATACGGAGTGAAAATGTGCCAATTAAAATTTAAATTAAAAGTTTAGGGGTCAATTTGCAAATTTAGAAACATTCAATCCAAACTTTGGGAGGTAAATTGGCATTTAATTTCTTAATTAAAAAATTTAGGGGTTAAATTACAATTTAAGAAAATTATAAATGTGAATTGGGTTAAAATGAAGATTTAAAGAAGTTAGGGGGAAAAAAGAGTAATTAAACAAAAGTTTATTTTATGCATATCTGTGTGTGTGTGTTCTGTGAAGACAGTCGGAGACAGAGAGAGAGAGGAAATGGGCGACATGTCAGTGGGAAATCAATTCTCAAACCACTATGAGCATGCATATATATACGTTCATGCATATAGTGATCACAAAAACCTCAAAAGAAAAATCTAGAAATCTAGAGAGAGATAGGGAATCGAAGGGTGTTCGGCGGTGTGTTTCCTCCGGCGGTGGTGGGTTCTTCAGCGTGGGTGTGTGTATTCCTTCGATTGTTTTGGGCGATTTCATGTGTGTGGGTGCATGATCGGAGTGTGGGTTCTGTTGTTAGTTATGTGGGTGTGCTTTGTTCAGTTTCGTCCGGCGATGGGTGGGGAGTGATCGGCGTGTGCATGTATGCGGTTGATCGTGTATGTTCTGTTTCATTTCATCGTTGTATGTGTGTGTTGATCATCGTCGACGGGTAATGGATGTGTCGTCGCCGTTCGGTGTGTGGTCGTCGTGCATGTGGGTATGTGCTCTGTTCCGTTTCATTGTCGTATGTGGGTGTATGTTCACTGATGTTTTGTTGTGTGCATGTGTGTGAGGCTAGTCAAGTGTGATCTATTCTAGTTCATTGGTTGTGTGTGGGAGCTGTTCGTTGTCAATTTTCGTGGGTGTGTGTATGTTGCAGCGTGTGCGTGTGTGTGTGTGAGCTCCGTGATCTCGTGGGTATGCGTGTTCGGTTGTAGGGTGGCCGGTGGTGGTTGTTGATCGGTGGTGTGGGTTGTGCAGGATCGGCGGTGAGAATTGGTAAGGCATGAGAGGCCACCGGTGGTCAGCAACAGTAGAGAAAGAAAGAGGGTCGGCCGGCCGGGGCTGGAACAGAATCGAAGGAAAAAAAAAAAAAAAGGAAGGAAAAATTGTTTTACACAAACAACCCAAAATAAAAACTCAAAACCCAATTCAACTTTTCGGCCTGCGAACGATTCGGAAATAGGTAAAATTTCAATCGATTATTATTTCTCATTAAATTAAACTTTTAGCATTACAATTTTCGAAATCGTAATAATTTCATAACGGTTAATTTTAATAGCGTTATACATAAAATATTAATGTAACGGAATGAGGTAAATAATAATTTTTCATAATAAAATGTGAGGAATGGGAAATTGGTGAAATTTAGGGTCTGCATTGCATGATTAGGTTATGTTGAATAAAATATTAATTTAGGCCCTATCACTATTAGGTTCGTAGGCACCGACGTACCGATAGAATGTGGTCAGTAGCAATTTTGCAGAACGGATATCGAGGTGAGTGTATTGTCTTCTATGTAAATTACAAATTGTATTTTCGTATATATTATGGAAAATGTGTTTATTTAAAATTGGACGAATTTGCAACCTATATGGATCAAGCGGTTTTGGGTGTTTGTGGAAAAATATTTTGTGGATTACGTTGGTTTTAAAAGGTTGGAAAATGATTTGTTAAATCCAGTTGGTTTCTAAAAGGGTGAAAAAATGATTGTGGACCGAGTTATTTGTTTTTTAGGTGGAAATTGATGTTTGGTCATATTATGCCATAGTATTTCTTCCCAAAAGGGATGTGGATTATCTATTAGGCATAGTTCTGCAGAGTGTTGTTTATCTGTTAGGCATAGTCTGGCAGAGCGTTGATTATCTACTAGGCATAGTCCGGCAGAGTGTTGATTATCTGCTAGGCAAAGTCTGGCAGAGCATTGTTGTGACCCGTTAGGAAGGCAAATCCTACGGGTGGTACGGTACCGTTGCAACTCTCGATCGTAAGGTTAAAACGATCATATGGCTAGTTGGAGGGTGGTGTGATGTTTTGTTGTAAACGATGAACTGTTTGAAGTGATTCGGTTGGATATATATATATTATTTTAAAATGGTTGGCGTATAAATATATCTATTATTCTGGTTGATTTACACTATTTGGATAGATATAATATATATACTACTTTAAAATGACTGACGTATAAATATATCTATTATTCTGGTTGATTTACACTACTAGGATAAATATAATATTCTAGTTGATTTATGCTACTTGGACAGGGTGTTATACATATATGAGTTTATTTCTGTGGTGACAGGAAAGCTGAGTTTCCGTGTGATATGTGATTATATTGTATTTGTATTGGGTGTTTTAAATACAATATTTCTTTACAGTGGTGGCAGTTGAAAATGGGTTTCAACTATGATATACAGTATTATTGCTATATTATTTCATTTCATTGGTGGCAGTGGAACCGGGTACGTGATTATATTATATTATATTTCAAAACATGGTGTTTATTATTTATTATTTTGAAATGGAGTATTTAAATTCTTATATTTGATCCATACAAAACGTTTTTATTATGAAGACAGTATATCGATAAAAAAATTTGGTTTCAGGTACCGCGGCTAGGAGTTAGTTCACTACTGGCACTAGGGAGAGTCGGGAGGTAGTGTCGAGTTGGAAGTGAGTCGGTCGGACGTGAACCGTAGAAGGTTCAGGTACTTTAATGTTTTTGGTTATTAATATTTGGGACAGATGTGCTCCCAAATTCTGAGAACAGGTATATATATAAAAATTTACAGTAAGGCGAGTGTGGATGTATATATATGTGTTTGGATACTTGTGGATTGGTCTGATAACGTCAAGTCGACGTCACGCCCGGCCTCAGGTAACGGGTGCCGGGGTGGGGTGTGATACACATCGTCCAGATTATTTCATATAATTTAACAGGTAAAATTCCACAACAAGTTATCAAATAATTCCATAATCATACAATGAGACAATTAAATACATATATTAAGAGAGTTCGTAATTCTACCTGTTCCGAATGTTCCGTCGGCCGCGAGATGGGTTTTTGGTTTTTATTTGGGTTGTTTATGTGTGTGTTTTTTCTCTCTCTCTCTCTCCCCCTCCCCCTCCCCCTTTTTTTCTCTTCTTCTTCATTTTCTGTTTCTGTTTTGGTTTGAAATCTTGCCACCATTCACCTACTCCGATCACACACTCCCACCGCCGCCCTACTGGTTTCCGTCAAACAACCTATACACACAGACAGCAACACACACACACATACTCACGACGATCACCGGCGATCACACACCCACAGCGGCGACGGAGCAACCAAACGTGCACACCCTCACCGTCGGCAACACCTGGACAGGACACACCCATGCACACACCACCACCAGCAACCCACACACTCCGTCGACAACAAACGATTGACGCACACACACAAAGCAGCGACCGTCGACGACGTCAGAACGACAACACACACACACACACACCGCCGACACTCCAGCAACCACGCACAGTCGGATCACTCCCCCACGCCGCCGACGACAGTGCAACACCCACACCGAACGACGGCACTCACACCCTCTACACCACCGATCCTACACGCACCTACAATTGACGAACGACGACAACACACACATACACGTGCACGCGCACGCCAGCAGAACCAAACAGACGAACAAAATAGAAAACACGCACATACCACCGCCGATCACTCACCTACACCGCTGAATAAACGACTTCCTGTCGGCGAACAGAACACACATGCACACATGCGCACGCTAAACAGCCGACCACCCTCACGATCATCCACAAGCACAGCAGCGACGACGACGGCCACCGAACACTTACCGTCGACTTGAACGAACTTCCCGCCGATCACACACACCCCCACGACCGTCGGATCACACCCACCGCCGGACCGGCCTTCTCTCTTCTCTCTCTTTTTTTCTGTTCTTTTTCTATTTTGCTCCTCAATGTATGGATGTGCATGTGTGTGTATATATATATATATTTTATGTTTTCCTTAGTTGAGAATGAGAGATTAAAAAAATTTATTTAAAAATTACATTAACCTCTCCTCAATTTCTATTAAGTTATTGATTAAACCCAAAATCTAAAATTAATATTTTTAAAATTACGAATTAACCCCTAAAATTTTAAATTAAATAATAATTAACATAATCTACCTCGTTATTTTCTGCATGTTTTAAAATGCAACTAAAAATTGTGCGTATAAAAAATTAGGGTCTTACATGGTGGTTGGCGGTGGTAGGAAGTGGCGGTAGGAGGTGGCGGAGGGTGGTGGGCAGTGGCGGTGGGAGGTGGTGGGCGGAGGCGGGTAGTGGGTGGTGGCGACTGTAGGAGGTGGTGGTGGCGGTAGGTGCGGTGGTAGAAGGTGGCGATGAAAATATATAAATTAAAGAGTTATTTATGTATTTTAGTTTTTTATTATTTAATTATTTTTTAAATAGTCAAAGGTAAAAATTGAATTATAAGAAAAAAATTATTATTTACAAAATGACAGAGGAGATATATGGTATAGTGCAAAATAACATAGGAGAGCAATGACATATGCCCATTATTTTACCTGTATTTTTGTTTGACAAATATATATTATATTTTTTGGGTACATAAGTTGAGTAAGGGTGGTTATGGGCCCAGTAGTCCGCCAAGCCCGTCAAGCTCAATCCTATTTTTATAGGATTTGGACTTTAGTTTTAAGTCCATGAACAAGATTTGGGTTTTGATTTTCAAACCCAATCAAATTTAAGGCCGGACTTGTGCAAAACCAAAAATTTTCAGAACCGGCCCGGACCGGCTCGAATACTATATATATATATAGGGCCTGGCCGAGCTTAGACCTAGTATTTTTTTGTAATACCCTAGCTAAAGTCCAGCCAACGTTGAGCCTGGCCTGGACCGGACCATGACCATTCTTAATATTGAGAAAGGGGGTTGAACTCTAAACCTTACACAAAGAAGGCTACTTATCCTCTAGGCTACAAGTCTTGAGATATTTTTAAGTCCTTGATAGCGAGCAAATATAGGAGAAATCAACAATATAATGTTTTGATAATAAATTGTATAATTTTAATTTACCACATATTGATAATGTCCATAACTAAATTGTAAAGCATGTTACATCTAATGTGAGAAATAGTAGTGTTGATCCTAAGATTTTGATGAACAATTAAATATTAATATTTTTTGTGAAACTAATGTATTTATTGAGTGTTTCAGTTTAAAGAATTTCAGACAATATCATGAAAAATTTGTAAAGGATGCAGAGACAATGCAGAGATGATAATATCATGAAGAAGTTGTGAAGAATGCAGATATGGATACTAAGAGATTGAAGATTCCGAAGAATCTAGGTGAAAACAACTTTAATCTATTTTTACTCTTAATGTATTCCGATTAGGATCACACACGATACAAGAATGAATTTATATTTATGTGTGTTTTAATGGGATCCTAATTAGTAAAATTATATGCTCCTATGTGTAATTGAAAAATAAATAATGCTAAATGGATAAAATAGAATTTGAGAAGTTAGTGGAGCTAACTAAGAAGTGAAATTGGTTAAAGGGGCGAAAACGTCAAAGAAAATAAATTAAAATCAAGTTGAGAGAGGTCCCAACATCAATAGGTCGACTTATAGGTCGACAGGAGCTTCATAGGTAAACTCTTTGTATCTCTAGGTCGACTTATGAAAGATAAGTGAACTCGCTGAATTTAGCGGTCGACTGATGGGCTAATAGATTTTGGCTTATGAAAGTCTCTGTATTGTTTGGTCGATTGGAGGTGAATGAACAGTCGATTGATGGACTTAATATTTTTGGCTAGGCTACATCCTGAATCGAGCGGTCGACTGCTCATGTTTGGTCGGTCGACTTATCTACCTGTTCTAAATTTTATGGAATTTCGAGATTCTGATCAAGCAGTAGTAGTTATTAGTTGTTTATGATTAAGATATGAGAGATAATTTAGGGATATGATAGTATTAAAGATATATCACTTATATTTTATCATCCCTATAGATTTGGTACATGAAAGTAAGATATTTTTCAAATCGGTCTTTTTAATACTTCCTATCTTATTGATTTGAGTTTGAAAATATTTTTGAGGGATTAAATTGAATATTTTGAAAGCTATTATTAAGTGAAATATACCTTAAATCAAAAGGTATCAATATATAGGGTCTATAGGTGATTTTAAAAGACATATCTTGTGAAAATTAACCGTTATAGGACTTGTTTCAAGTGTCTATAAATAGACTTGCGGATTTCATATAATAAAGTGACACGATATAAAGAGCTATTCAGTTCCTAAACTTTTATAAGAGTTATCATTCTGATTTTATTGAGAGATCAAATTGTGATATCAATTGCAAAGAAGTTCTTGAGTTAAAGTATGGATTGTGTATGCGTCACCGATTTGAGCTGTCTAGCATTTTCATTCTTTAATTCATCGGTGTTATCCAGGTGAAATCTTATCAAGCTATTAATCTTTATTGCATATCTATCTTTATATATTTGCTTGGTTGATAAGATATTGATAAAATCGTTTTCTTAACTTTAAATCACATTAAATTATTTTAAAACGATTTTTGATAAAAATCTGATTAGATACTTATTTGAGTGTTATTCATATTTATCATAATCAGATTTTTATGTTTTATTGGTGAAAGTGTTCCAAGCATATTCTTTATTGAGTTTATTACGAACATCACTTGCTTGGTTAATTAATTATTAAGCAATTATTTTTGAACTTTAAAAGTATAAAAATCTTTTAAAACTATTTGTGTGATAATCTGATTACGTGCTCAAATTTGTGTTATCCGCATTATTTTTATAATTAGATTTTTTTTGTTTCCTCACTTAATTCTATTACTAGTATATATCGAGACATTAATTGAGTTTAAATTGATTTGAGGTGGTAGAAGTTCTGAGTAGGAAGAACTTATCAATTTATTATAATTGGTGAGTTGTATGTCGGATTAAATACTATTGGGGGTATTTAATCAAATGGGTAGATTTGGGTTTCAATCTCTTCCGGTAAAGAGATTAAGGTGTTAATTCTTCCTAAATTGAATTTGTGTGTGAACTTGTAAAAGTTACATCCTTACCTGCGAAAAGGATAATTAGAGTGATTTTGGTGAGGTTTTGATTCTTGAACCTAAGGTATAAAAAGAATTAGGTTAATCTTTAGTCTGTAAAAATATAGGTTATTCTTGAGCTTGTGAAAAAAAAAAAAAAAAAGGTTTTGATTCTTTAGCCTAACGTATAAAAAGAATTAGGTTATTCTTTCGCCTGTAAAAAGTAGAGGTTATTCCTAAGTCTGGGAAAAGGAATTTGTAAATGTTGATTCTTAGCCTGTGAAAAGAATCATTGTGAGGGTTTGGTTCCTACCTTTAAAAGAATCTTGAGTTTTAGTGGGTGCGACTCTCCGTGGGGCTCGGATGATTGGATTAGTCAAGAGGAGCTTGGTGAACCAGTATAAATTTTTAGTGTGCTGCAATATTTATATTGTTTATATTTTGTTGTTTGGTTGTGCACCAAGTTGATAACACGTATATCCACTGCTAGATAGATAATAATTAATTTTAGGATAAAATTAATTGTTTGAATTTTTTAAGTGTTATTTTCTAAATAATTTTTAATACTACCCAATTCATCCCCCCCCCCCCCTCTTGGGTAGCTAACTGGGCCAACAAGTAGGGTTACAAATGAGAAACTATTTTGACAGAATTTCTGCTAATTGGATATATTTTAACAAAATTTATGCTGATAAAATATAGGAAAAATTACCAGACTAACCTATTTTAAAAGCAAAATTACCAATTAATAACAATTATTTGTGATTAAACCAACTAATCTCATTGATTTGACTTTTTAAACTATTTAATCCCAATTTTAAAAATGCCAAAAAATTCATGACCAAAATACTTTCAAAAGATTGCGAAATTTAATATTTTTTCTTATTTAACGATATTAAAAAAAAATCCACAAATAACAATCATCTTAGCCAACAAATGTTATATTCAACATCTCTCGTTATGATTGTGTGTTTTGCTTAAGATATACACCTTAATTTAGAAGCAGTTCATGTTATATGTAATACCAACACACAATATAACAATATTTTTATTTTATTTTTTTCTTATAGCGCATACCATGTTGAATATAACATGAATTTCTATCTAATGCCGCAAAAAAGAACGAACATTATATTCAATATTTAAACAAAAGACGAGGGTTATGATTATGTACTTCGCAAAAGACATATAGCCTACTTTAAAAGTAGTTCAGGTTATATGTAGCACTAATAGACAAATGTAACAATATATTTTTCTGTCTTGTAATACATACCGTGTTGAATATAATATAGATTTCTATCAAATATCTTCAAAGAAACAATTGACATCTTATTTTAAAGACAATGAAACAGATGTTATTCATGTATAATTTAACAACGAAAACAGTGAATATATTTAGGATAAATATTTGATAATTTAAAAATATTTTTCTTACAAACACATAAGGTAACCGCTCCACAAATTAAAAAATGAGTATGAATGGAAATGTTGATTGATTGAGAATGGAAAGTAACGGTAATCAGACCACATATTTTTAAAAGATTGCTAGATACGTTTTTAAAAAATTGAATTCATTCCCTAATTTTGATACTAAAAAAGAATAACTCGATGAGCACCCCTAAAATATATTTAACCCCATTCCGGTAATACGCCCCTTGTATTTATAATCCCCTTATTATCAAGGAGTTAATGCCCATTGACCAATTACAAACAATCAAATATAAGATAATTAATCAAAAATGACAAAAATAATTAAGAACATTAATAATCATACAATGTCAAAAGACTCAAAATTATTGTATTTAAAAATATCTTTCACTTAGCTTGACATAACAAGAGTGAAATGACATACATATGCAAAAGCTACACATGGCTTTATTTTTGGTTACAAGAAAACACACACGCACATAGTAGAAACATCATTTAAACTTCTTCAAAAAAAACCGACAAAGACTCGCTTGGTTGCACAAAATTGAAACATCAAAATCAATTTTGAAAACGAACGCATATAATTTTACATAACGCCCATTTCAAATTCTGATTCCGAATCTCCAATTCAGTACTACCAATCGCGTCCTAATTTTTTTTTTTCTCCATATTAATTCTTCTTGATCTCCATAACCTTTGCCCACGATGGCCTAGCTAAGATATCAGTGCACCACTTGCTCACGGCGGGGCGCGACTCAAACAACGTCTTAACCTTGGTATTCAACAAGTACTGTATAGTTGGGAGGTGGTGGAGATCGGCCAAAGTGAAGCAATCACCACCAATGTACTTGCTCTTGGACAATCTTGTCTCGTATATATCGAGAACTTTGGCTAGTTTTGCCTCGTTTTCTGCCACGGCCGCCTCATCGATGGGCATGCCGAATAGCTGTTTGATGGCGAGTTCGAAGGTTAGTTTTGCCGCTGGTGGGTCGAATTGGTGAGCCTCCACCTCCATCCATACGGATTGGATAGCCATCTTTTTGGGGTCTTGGAGGACTAGGGGGTACCCTTTGTTGGCATAGGCGTGTGCTATGTATTGTGTAATTGCCCTTGATTCTGTACAAGTCAAAAAAATGGCAAACACAATTATAGTCCAAAGCCATCACGTACAGGGTAGACTTCGCCAAACTAATACGAACGAATATCAAGGGCTCAAAATCAATATGGGATTCAACAATTAATATCCTAATTAATGCATTTCGGGGCCAAAATTCTTAATTTATTACTATTTAAAATTTTGTGAAAATTTAAATGTGACAATAAATTTGACATCGAAAGAATATGAAATGTGGGTGTTTAGTAATTTTACTACGAATATATAAAGATGAATGTAATAAGTGATTGTGGGAGTGTGAAAATAGTGTTAGTCATCTTTGCAAGAGTGTTTTGCATCAATATTGTTTCAAATTTTCATCAAATTACAAAGTTATGTTTATTTTAATTTATAAACAATGATCATAGAGGATAAGAATGACCAATAATAAAAACAAGTTAACGAAATTTAAATTTTAACCCATACAATTCACGTGTTACATTAATTTTTCAAAAGTTCAAAATTACTGTCGAAAAACCAAAAGTCACTGTACACTATAAAAATTATTAAAAAAAATTATATAAAAAAAATTACAATAATTTTTATATATTACAACAATTTTATATTTTTAAAAAAATTATTAAAATGAACAAAAATTTTAATTTCATAAACTATTGTCTTCCTAAGAAAATTATATCCCAAATTTTGAAACCTCTCTCAAATAGTAATGATTGAGATTGCTCACTAAAATTTAAATTTTGTTCCATATGAGGACAAATCACTTACGGTGAAATCATCAATTATTTTCAAAACAAGTCATGTCATTTATTGCCTGTCATTTATTGCCTAATATTCAACGAATTGTGTGTGATATCTAAAGGATAATGTTTTTTAATCCCCCATTCACTTTATCTAATTAACATTTTATTTGTCCTATTTTAAAAAATTACACTTTATTTGAACAAATTAAAAAATTAATTTATTTTTTTTTTCGTTTAAATTAACATAATATACTTAAAAATAAATAGAGCTAAATTTTTCATCCATTTTTTAGATAAAATAGACGAAATTGTCTATTTATCTTAATTTTGATTTAAATTTTTTATCACAAATGTTTATAAAAAATAAAATTAAAATAAATATATAATATTGTCTATTTCATTCAAAGATTAGATGAAATCTTAATTCTATTTATTTTTAAATATATTCTTAAAAAAAATTAATTTATCAAAATAGAAGTAAGTAAAAGTATAATTTTTTAAAGTGGATAAAATAAAGCAAATAATTAAGTATAGTAAAAAGAGGTAAAAGACAATATATCCTAAAATAAACTCTTGGAGGTCCATTGAGACAAAAAAAAAATTAGCAACTGTGTAGAAATAGAGGTGGCATTTAGGGTTTAGTGTTTCCGTTTTTCTAATTTTATTTCTAATAAAATGGGATGGGATAGGATGAAACTAGAATTTTGTTTTCGTTCTTTAATATTTCAAATATAAGAACATGTTTGGTAACCCCTATTATTATTAAAATTCTTTTAATATATGAGAAGATAAACAAAAACACATTTGGTTGTAATATTTATTCCATATTACTCTCAAAATTTTGGGAACACAATCGTATTTACCAAATTCATTTCTGTACATTGATTCAAAAAATTTGGGAGCGAAAACAGAAATCAGAGAACAGAAACAGTAACCAAACGGGGGCTGAAAATCTTAGTTTAACAAGAGGGAGTGAAATTTACCAAAGAGCTTGAGATCTCCATCTTCGAAAGCTGGAACTTGACCAAAAGGCTGCACCAAAAACAAATAAAATTAAACACGAAGGATCGATTCGGATCAAACGCGCGTACTGTAAATCAGCCATGAAATTAGATAGATATTTAAAATACTGAGGAATCGCGATGCTTTGCTTACATTGAGAGAGATGAAAGGCTCCGATTTGTGTTCGCCGACGGCCATGTTCACCGGAGCGAATTTAAATTCCAGATCCTTCTCATAGAGAGTAGCCATAACTCGCCATGTCGCCGTCGAGATCGGGCTTCCGTGGACTTTAATCGCCATAACTGCGTGTGTTAGTGAGCTGAAGAAGAAGAAGAAGAAGAATCGGAATTGAGAGAGAGAGATTGTGATTTGAAAGGCAGGATTTGGGGGGCATTTTATAAGATCAGATTCCTTTCTTCCTCTTTTTTTATTTCTTCTGGAATGATCTAATTGAATAGGTTTCTTTTTTCTCAAGCTGGCTTGCATTATTTTAAGGGAAAATTAGCGATATTCCAGGGTATCCTCATACTATGGTCGGCAGAGACTAATTCCTCGAAATACTGTCAGGCGCCAGAAGCGGAGATTTCTCCGAACGGAGCACTTTTCATATACAACTCTCTATGGTTCGATCTCGGAATGGTTGTTTAAGGAGTCAAAGTCTCTTCCGTTTGGACCAACTCATGTTGATATCTATCAACTTTTTAATTAAACGGAATGATTCATAACTTACGGAATTATACTATCGATTAATCTCAATTTTAAATCTAAAATTAGATTCTGACGATTTTGAATTCCTTAAGGTTGAATATAACATGAAAGTAAATTTCAAGTTGAATTTTTTATGAAAATTTGTATCTTCTTTTCTATTTTTACTTTTCTTTTATTTTTCTTAAAAATCAATACGAAAAACTTAAAAAATAAAATGAAGAAAAAAATATAAAATAAACAACAAAAATATTATATGCGAAGATATTTATATAACTAGATCATGAAAAAATTACCATGTTGAAATTCAACATGATATGAAATAATGAATGTGAATTCCTTTATGAAAAATTTAAGAAGGTGATATCATTTTAACGATCTGATTCATACGAATCTAAATATATAATTTTAACCTGTTCCGATACTAATACAGGTTGATTTTGAATCTGTCTCAATTCCAAAAGTTAACTCATGAAATTAGGCATTTCTTCACATTAATAATTTGACCATCAACTCTTCCACATCCGATATGAGATAAATCCAACAATCTCTTCCTCCCACATCAGACTTTTGGTCGGTTAACTCTCAATCATTCTCTCTCTTTGTGGATATTGAGTCAGTGTTATAATAATTTGGGCTCTGATACCAATATAGAGTGGTCTTGAAACTCTTTCAACCTCAAAAGTTAATTCATGAAGTGAGATTTTCTCTCAGACTTATAGCTTGATCGTCAGTCTATGTAGGATAAATCAAATATATATATATATATATATATGTGTGTGTGTGTGTGTGTGTGTGTGTGTTTTAATGATGACTATGAATTTTTTGGTGGTTGAATTGGTCAAAGTGTAGGTCGGTCACCACCCAACAAAGCATTGCAAGCAATTTCCAGGATATTACAAAAAAGTTATAATATATATTTCGTATGTGTATAGGTCATGTTTGAACGTTTTGCTACTGAATTTACTAATGTTTTTTTTTTTTCCTCAATTAATTTTATCCATTTCGATTAAATTTGTTTTCGAGAACCTATCAAGTTTCTGAATTTATGAATAATACTTATCTGATATATAATTTTATAAAAAATAAAGACGAGTAATAAATTAAAAATCATTCAAATCTTCTTATTAAATCCAAAACAATTATTTTTTATATATTTTTTTATGATCTAATTATATATTCGGATTGTTTGAATAAAATTTTTAATATGATATCCATTAATTTTTTTTCATCAAATTTCACTTTCGTGTTGGAATTCTCATAATTTTGTCATTCGTGTTGAATTCAACATGATATTTCAACAAAAAATAATAAATTTATTATGTTGTTATTATAAAAAATAATATTGAATATAGTTAAATAAAAAAATTACCAAAAAATTAGTTTGAATAGTGGCGAATGTTTTTGAATTCGACACGGAATTCATCATCGTGTTGAATGCAACAAATATTAAATTATACAATAAAATATATACAAATGTATGTCACTTTGAATTCAATCTCTCGATCTTAAATTTGTGATCAAATCATATAAAACGATACCACATTCACCATTTTTCCATCAATTTTAACATTCGTGTTGAATTCAACACAATACTTCAACAAAATTTTAGGAATCCACTATGTTGTTATTATAAAAAAAAAAATGTTGAATGCAGTTAAAAGTTACCAAAAAAATTAGATTGAACAATAAAGTGTGTTATTGAATTCAACAAACGTTAAATTATATAACAAACTATATGTTAATAGATATTATTTTGAAGTCAATGATCCCACAACCATAAAAGTGCAATCAAATCAACTAAAACGACATATGAGGGGAAAAAAAAAAGTTATGGTTATTTCAAGTACATCAAACTAATTTAGTTTTATCAATATAGTGAGACTCAATTGATAAGATTCGTTTGAGTTAAAGCAGTTGAAGGACCTCTGCAATGTCAGAGATTCGAGTCTACGAAAAAACACTTATTATAAGGGACAGTTACAAACCACGAACGAGATTAGTCTCCTACAGTAGTTGTTATTACTGAGTGTACTACTGACATCACATTCATTTGAAATAAATTATTATAATATTTATCATCTAATTATTTATTTTTAAGATTAATTGCATTTCACCTCCTTATATTTTGGACTTTATTATTTTACTCCCTCTTGTTTAAAAGCCTACATATAATCCCCTTCCATTTTTTACTAAAGTGAGAAGCCCATTTTTCCCAACAAGATATAAAATGAATTAATTTTATTTTTTTAATTTAAATTTAATACTTAAAGGTAATAAAATAGAAAAATTAACATTTTCTTTCTTGAATTTTTCTCCCTCTCTACTTTTATATTTTTTTTATTTTTAATAAAGACAAAATAAAATAATAAATTATAATATTTGTCCATTTCACGAAAAAAAATAAATAATAAAAGAAATTATTTTCACCCATTATTTAGCACATTTAATAAATTTAAGGGATAATTGATGATTAGTCCTAAATAATGGGGTGTAATCTGTTATTAGTTCCATTTAAAACATAATTTTTTTATTTAGTCCCTTAAATTAATTTTTACTTGCGTATTAATCCCGCGTGTACTCACGTCTGTATAATATTAGTTACATATATTTGTGTAATATTTTTCGCATTTAACAAATATTTTATACATAAATTAGATACATGTAATTATGAGAGTGTACTGAGCTTTCCGTTTTTTTTATTGCGCGATGGGGAAATAAGTAATTAACACTTATATTAAGTAATATAATACAACCACCACTACTAATTATATAGGATAGGCATGGTCACAAGTTTTGTTTACTTCAAAGTTCAACCTTAATTTTTTTTTAATTTTTTAGGTAAATTAGGAATTGACTTTTTGTTTTAACCAAGATTTTGACTTAATGTAAATCTTGACCTAATAAAAATTAAATCACAACATTTTAATAATACAAATTGGCCCCCAAAAAAATATATTATTCATTTTGTCGGGATTTAAAAAATTAATTGACAGAGATAGAGACTAATTTTTTTACTGGTGTGTCAGATATTTCATATTTATATGAATCAGAGAGTTTATGTAAAATTTTCAAAATTTTAATTGAATGTTTATAAAAATATGAGTGTAAAAATGTCAAAATTTGTATATATTTTTAAAAATTTCACTTTTATCTTTATATTAAAAAAAAAATGAAATTTCTGAAATTTTATATAAACCCCTTTAATTTATTTAAATATTTAGTAATTACCTAAAAAAAGGTCTTTTAGCAAATAGGGGAAAATTACATTTTTGGCCCTCAAGATCCACATTTGTTTTTTTCCACAAAATTAAAAACGTTGTTAATAATTTTGGATGAAAAATTAGTTGCATTCATCACGTGACCTTCTAATGGGGATATTTTTGTCATTTTATAACTCTATTAAATCTAGCGCGTTTTTCATAACTTTACCCTAACAATGAAACAAATTTATCTCTCTCATTCTCCAAATGAGTCGTTGTTAAAAAAACTGTTATTGAAAAACGTCTCAGAAGATCATATATTGAGCACAACTCATTTTCCGTTCAAAATCATTAATTTTGTTTTTAAAATCGCTGGATTGAAACAAATGTAAAATTTAAAGACCAGATATACAATTTGAGAATCTAAAATCCATATAGACACCCACCTTCCACCCCATATTTTAGAGATAAAAAAACTATAATGTTCCCTAAAAATAATGAATTCTTAGGTGGGGGATCCATTATTGACTTATTATAGTGAAAGAAGTTGCATTAGAAAGTTGCTACACGTGGTAGGACCCCAATAAAATGATTTTTATTTCATTTTATTTTATTTTATTTAAAAGATATTGATTCCCTTTTTAAAATATAATTATTCTCGTATTTTTATAATATTTTTTTTACAACAAAACGTTATTTTTCTCACTTTTTTATTTTTTTTAAAATAAAAAATAAGAGTTTTCGGTGAGAATTAAAATTTTAGCCCGTACAGTCCACGCATTATAGTAATTTTTTAAGAAATCCAAAATTATTGAAATACATAAAATGTTGAGGTATATTTTATGAGGTACATGACATTTAAACTTTTGACAGTAATTTTGAAATCCTGAAAAAAAATATGTTGTAATGCGTAAACTATATGGCCTAAAATTTTAATTTTGTAAACTATGATTAAAAAAACTCAAAAAAAAATTAAAATATAAGTTTTGATTTAATCCCTTAAATTGATTTCTACTTACGTATTAGTCTCGCACGTGCTCACGCCTATATAATATTAGTTACATGTACCGGTGTAATATTAGTTACATGTTACAAATTACATGTACATGTGTAGTATTTGTTACATCTAACAAATATTTTACACACAATGTAAGTTAGCTACAAGTAATTATAAGAGTACAGTGTGTGTACTGAGTCTTACGTCTTTTTTTTAATATACGGGATTAAAACACAAGTTACAATTGTATATAATTTTTTTTTTAAATTAAGAATAAAATAAAAGATTTGCGATAGAAACGCAAAAAAAACAAAATACTAAACAAATACAACATACATAAAAAGTCTCTCTTGTTTATGCAAATTTATTTTCATAATTGACATTATTTCACACACACAAATATATATATATATATATATATATATATTGTAGAGTGGCCAAAGATTGTCTTATTCATGTAGCCAAACACCCCCCCAAACTGAATCAAGCACTTTTCCTCATGGCCACCACACTAAGCCAAGCCGGCCTCGACAGGACGTCGGCGCACCACGCGCGGACGTGCGGGCGTGACTCGAACAGCTCCTTCAGCTTCGTCTCCATCAGGTACTGCACGTTGGGGAGGTGGTGGAGGTCGGCGATTGTGAAACAATCGCCGCCCAAGTACTTCGACTGAGCCAGCCGCGCCTCGTAGACGTCCAAAACGGCGGCTAGTTTCGGCTTGAATTCCTCCACGACGACTTCGTCGGTGGTCATGCCGAGGAGCGGCTTGACGGCGAGTTCATAAGCCAGCTCGGAAGCCGGCTTGTGGAACTGGAGGGCTTCAACCTCCGACCAGACGGAAACGACGGCGGCTTTCTTGGGGTCTTTGGGGATCAGCTGGGTCCCACTGTCGGCGTAGTTGTGTGCGATGTACTTGGTGATTGCCCTTGATTCTAATTAAACACACAAAAAATCAGATTTAGTCCCTTAAATTAATTTTTCATGCGTATTAATCTCGCATAACTCATGTCTGTGTAATATTAGTTACATGTATTTGTGTAATATTAATTACATATTACAAAAATTACATGTAATAATATTACATATACTTGTGTAATATTTGTTACATTTAACAAATATTTTACACACAGATTAGATACATATAACTGTGAGAGTGTATTGGGTCTTAAATATTTTTTTAATGCGCAGAACTAAAATGCAAGTTGCAATTGTTTATGAGATTTTTTTTAAAATTAAAAGTAAAAATAAGAAACTTACAACACAAATACCCAAAAAAAATTATAATAATTATTTTATTTTTTAATTTTAGATGAAATTGGAATTTTTTTTTTTTTTTGGGGGTGGGGGGGGCGGGGTTGTGTGTTTTTACCAAAGAGCTTGAGATCTCCATCTTCAAATGCTGGTACTTGACCAAATGGCTACATCAAATGAATGGAAAAAGTAAATAAAAAAATAAAAGAGAGAGAAAGAGTCCAAAAAAAAAAAAAAAAATCTTAATCATATATAAGGGTAAATTAGTAATTATCTTTATTTTATTTTATTTTTTCCTAAAATATATAAGAATAAACAGCTAATTGACCATTTTTTTTTGGGTAAAGAGTCTTTATGGTATTTGACAAAAAACAATGGATTGTCGCGGCATCTGTCATATAAATAGATAGACATGGATTTCGTATGCCTAAATGCATTATTTCGATTTTTAAATTCATAAATATAAAAAAATACTAAATAATAAATAATTGAGTAATAAAGTAAAAATTAAGGGATATGACATGTAATTACACTCAACCGATTTGTAAGTGGATGAATGAAACTTTTTAGGCAAGAATGCTTCTCCCTAATTATTTCGTTTTCTCATGTCAGTTATCGATTCGTCCCAAATCAATTCCAATCCTTCACTAAAAGACATTTAAAAAAAATCATGATTTATCAATGGATGACTATTGTTCACACACAAGTGCTGATCTAGAGAAAATTAGTTTGGGGGGGATTAAATATTTTAGGGAAATTTGGTGAAAGGTCCTATCCCATAAAATCATCACTCTGCGGAGTCCTGTAACAGTGATTTTTTAACACATAAAATAGTCCTTAGAAAATAATTTTTTGAATCTTGGGACCTCTTAACAAGATTCCCTAAATTTTATCTAGACCTTTTTTTATAATTGAAAGTGACTTTATGTAAAATTGTAAGAGATTTTACAATAGTGAAACTTTTTAAAACTTTAGGAGGACCAATCTTTCCCTATATTTTTTTGTATAATTTCTTAAAATTAAGATTTTTTTGCTATGACCCAAAATTTATAATTCACTATCTATCCAACTCACTCAGTAATTTTATAAAAAATCCAAAGTTACCGCAACTCATAGAAGTTAGTGTAATTTTTTACATGAAAAAATCAACAGTGACTTTTACGTAGTACAACAACTTTGAACTTTGTAGCGCATGAATTGCATGAGCAAAATTTTTAATTTCGTGAACTGTCCACAAAGAACCCTTAAAAATTACATATAATACCCCAAAAGCTTTTCAAAGTTACAAATCCTAACAACTTATTTTTCAAAATTCAAAATAGAATAAATAAATTATACAATGAATTTACTTACATTAAGGGAAAGAAAAGGGTGTGATTTGTGCTCCCCATCAGAAAGATTGATGGGAACAACCTCAAAATGAAGGCCTTTCTCAAGAAGGCATGCCATCACTCTCATCACATTCCCTGAAATCACCACCCCATGAACCTTAATTGCCATCCCTAGAAATTAATTAAAAAAAAAAAATGAATTGTAATGAAAATATGAGAGAAAAGATTGTTTGGAGATATGATGCATCAAGATTGAAGCACCCCCAATGGTTTATATAAGGTTTGATAGGGTGACATTTTAAATTTTTATTTTTTTATTTTTTATGATTATAGGGATCATGTATCTACTTGTTTCATTTTGGTCCCTAATCTTTTAATTTTCATGCTCAATTAGTCCTTAAAAATTTTGGCATTGTTATTTGGTTGATTGAAAGAATGAATGACTTCATTACATGGTGTTTAAATTGGGATAAGTGATTTATGATACAATAAGATCCGTTCGTCCTTTTTTCTTTGATAGATGGTCAGAACTTCATCTGGATTCGAATCCTACTAAGAGGTCTACTAGAGCTTAAAAATTTGTTTAAGAACAAATAAGATCTATCTTTTGTCCCATCCAAACGACCGGAAAATAAAGAAATTGTAAATATATTCAAGATAATTATGTTCTTACAAAAATACCGCCTCCATTCATCCCATTTCATCATATACTGGATGTGATATGGTTCCAAAGGATGAACCGAATATGGACAGTTCCCCGAAAAATTCTCTATTGAAGAAAAATCTATTTTTTGATTTGGCTCATTGAAACAATAAATGACTTCACTACATGGTGTTTAAATTGGAATAAATGATTTATGATACAATGTTATAAAGTTCAGGATTCAATTGACTAAAATTCAAATATTAAGGACCAATTTGATATTAATCTTAAACTTTGGAGGCAATAATGTGATTTTTCAAAAATCAATAATAATAAAAGATATCCATAATAATAAAAGATATCCCCTAATTTAAAAACTTTAAATTTCATGAATGGAGTTGTTGGTCTTGAAAATGGATTGTTGTGAGTCATCTTTCCATAATACACTTTTTGGGAAATGCTTTTGGCACTTCATAAATTTCTAATTACACTCAAATTATATATTTATATAAACTCTTTGAGTTGTCATTTTGATAAATACCAAATACATCCTTGTTATTTTCACAACACGAAACAGGCTCATTATCTTTACAGTCACTTATATAAGACATTCTCTATCAGATTTTGTTAACAAAAATATCTTTGCAACATATTATCTTTTATTTCTTATTTCATATTTTCTATTTTTCACTCTTTATATATTTCTCTCATTTTTTTATTTTTTTTAATTTATTATTTTTATTCTGCATTTTTATTTTTGTTTTTATTTTAAAAAAATAAAAAGAAAAATCTAGAAAATAAATAAACAAAAAAATTGAAAAATAGAATTTGATAGATAAAAAAGTTGGAAGTTTTCTTTTTATTTTCTTTTATATTTTTTGTTTTCTAACTCTTAACTTTTAATTTTTTCTATAACACCAAATAAAAATAAATAGAAAACAAGAGATAATGATAGTGAGTAAAACTAGAAAAAAAAAATGAATTAAGAAAAAAAATTGTGTATGGATATTTTGTCAACAAAATATGACAAGCGGTATCTCAGGTATTATGAAAATTATAGAGTGCAATCTTGGTATTTATCGAAATAACCGGGAGTATCCCAACAATAAACTCTTTCTATAAAAGAAGAAAATAGTAATGGAGTGTCAATAGTGTCTCCCTACTTTTTTTCTTCTAATATTTTATATATTGTGGTAATAAAATAAAATTATGGGCGGCATAATTTTAAATAGCAGATTTTGGGATATCATAAACAAAGGAAATATGCAAGATGTGACCCATCAAAAGTTTGGCATTATTATTGCTCAATAACTATTATCCTCGTGGTTTAACTAACATTCAATCTCAAAGTCTATATGTATTTGTAAATAATATAATGAGAAAAAAAAAACATATTTGATTGTATATTTTTTGTATAGAAATTGTATACATACTAGTGTATGTGGTTTTTTTTTTTTTTGGGGGGGGGGGGGGGGTTGAGGAGAGAGACAAGAGCGAACATGGATAACAATGGCGAAGGGGTAGAATTTGTGTATCAAAAAGATTGAGGGAGAAGCAGACGCTAGCTAGACAGGTTTTATCTCAAAGGTTGAATATAAAATTTGATCCAAAAATATAAAACGTGAGATAACGGTTGAACGTCGATTACGCTTTTTTGTTTGTACTCCTAGAGTCCCAGTAAAATAGAATGAGAATTATGTTTCTGTTTTGAAGTACTTTGAGAAGATAGATAATTATCATATTTTTTTATTTTTTTTTATAATTTCTTAGAACAAAAACAAAAAAATACATTTAGTAGCAACTCAATTTTGATATTTATATATATACACACATACACAAACTTAGTTGCAACTGAATTTTGATATATATATAATACACACACATATATATGTGCGTGTGTGCATTCATGCGATAGCGGGAGGAGATGAGAGAAGAAGAAAATGGACGCTCATGGTGGTGGTTCAGCATGGGTGATGGCTGGCGTAGTGTGGGAGGAATCAAGATTTTTTTTTTCTCAAATTGTTTAGAAATTCTAAAATTATCCCCGAAATTTTGTGAATATACATGAACAGAAACAAGTTTAGGTACATCACTCCCAAAATTTTGAGAGCGAGAACAGAAATCAAGGAGCAACAAACATTATACAAACAAGGCCTAAGTTGTTTTAGGCCATTGTTACCAATTCCAAAGTCACTTCAATGAAAATCACATAACCCCCTATCCACTATTAATAATTGAAGTCTGAACACCTCAATTGAAAACCTTAAAATAAAAATAGTTATATATATACATATACACAATTAATTATAGTAATATGTACTCCTAAGAGTTAATTAAAAAAAAAAAAAACTTAATAATGCTGGTGATAGAAAATAGTGAAAGGAAAAGAAAGACGTTATTCCTCCAAAAAAAAAAAGGGAACTGTACAATGGGTTATTTATAATATAATAGAATAGCAGTTACCCAACGTTAGAAGGCATTTTCAGGCTTCACAAAATTATGATAATCCAGTTGGGTCATCTCCCCGCCGTTCACCGGATCGAATTTGCATCTATAGAAGCTGAAAAAACACTTCAGAAATTAATTTCCAAATTCTTATTAGGGTTAATACTTAATAGCACTCCCGCTCTACTTGGACCGAATTGCAATTTATACAACTATAGTATTTTTGTCGACACTTATCATTTATGGTTCAGACTCGTGTAATGATTTGATTTTCCAGTTAAAATTTGATTGGGAGGAAAGAAAAAAGAAAAACAATATGAGAATGATATTTTTATTAAATTATAAAAAAAAAAAAATGAAAGCAAAGAAAATAATTCATTTTAATACAATTTACTATTCTACCATGGCAAAAATAAATTGAAAATTCTATTATCAAGAATATAATTGTAATTTTCCTCTCCTCTAGGAAAAATTCTGTTTCATTCTCCTCCCAAATTAGTGAGGAAATTTTTTCTTATGAAATTGTACATTTGCCTTCTTACTTTCTTTCTCCTCCCACTTTCTATCCATACCAAACTTTTTTTTTTTTTTTTTTTTTCCATTTTCCGTCATATTTTCCACTTCATTTTCTTATCCATCATTTTTTCCATCCAAACAAATGCACCCTTAAGGTTAATCCCCCCCTCCCCCAACGTTTGGCCAAATTACACTTTATAGCTCTATAGTATTTTCGTCAACACTTATCCATTATAATTCAGACTCAAGTATAACGATTTTCCGTTAAAATCACCGATCAAACATTAAAAAATAAAATGAATAAATCATTGAATATTAATTGACATTTATTCCTCCCCGGTCAGGTTGGGTTGAATATCACCCTTTGTTTTTTTTTGTTTTTTTTCCTTTATTTTCCCAAGTCCGGTTAAATATAATGGTAAATTTGTTATTTCACGAAACTCTATTAACTATTTAACTGTTGCAATTAAGTTTGAACCACAAAGGGATAGTGTTAACAAAAATATTGCAGGTGTGTAAAATACAAATCGGTCAAACCACACGAGAACAAAGTATACTTGACCCTTATTTTTAATTGAACTAAAAAAAAAAAAAAAATTGTTTCTGGTAACAAAAATGATGGTGGCATTTGTTTTAGGCACGTTTCTTTGTCCTTCAATTCACAAATTGTATTATTTTTCAATTAATCAATTTATAAATTGTTATAGTTGAGCGTTTGGTGTTAAAAAAAATTAAAATTAGCTAGCTAACCATTTCAGTTCTAGTTTATATGCTAATTTCTTTGTTCAAATATAGGAATTAATTCATAAAAGTACAAATAATTCATAAAATAGGATAATTTAGACAACCAAACGGGTCCTTAGTATTTTCGGTTCATAATTTTTTTTTTATTAATCCCACTAAAGTGGAAAAAAGAAACCAAATATGGAGAAAATTCTGTTTCGGGGAATCTTTTAGTGTTTCTGTTCCCAGATTCTTTCTAATAGCTCCAAGTACAGGAACGAAAAATGGGAACAATTCTGTTTCTAGAGAGGGAGAGATTAGGGTTTGGATAATCACCATAAGGCCTTAGGGTGGCGCTTGGTTAGTGTTTTTGCTTTTCTGTTTCTATGATAAACTAGGATGAGAATTCTCACAACATTTGTTCTTTTGTTTTTCTTTAAACATATGGTGGCTGGTAGGGTGGTAGTGGTAATAGTTTTGTGAAAATGAATAGGAATCAACATTCTTTTTGTTTCTCAAATTCTTAAGGAATTCAGGAATTACTCCCCAAATTTTAGGTGCAAAAACAGAAATCAGAGAACAGAAACAGTAACCAACCAAACGGGGCCTAGAACTCACCTTCCATCCATTCCAAGAATGACCAAGGTATGCTTTTCGTGCCCAAATCCAACGATGTATTGAGATCCTTCTATTAGGCGAAACTGAGCAAATGACCACTCTGAGCTGAAATACTTCGGCAAAACCCCTGTCAACATCGTAAGCTTAAAATCACTTCGACGGCAAACGTGACAAATTTTAGCCAAACGCAATCATGAAAATTTGCGTAATTTTTTTTTTTTTTTTTTTTTTTTTCTGTTTTAAGAGCAACTTATTTTGTAGTCATCAACAATATTTTAGTTAATTTTAACTATGACATCAAATTCAAATTCAACATGGCCTTAATATCAACTCAATCGATTCATTCTAGTTGATATTAGATGAAGGACTAGATATTTATTTGATTGACTGAAAAATAAAGAGAAAAAACAGAGGAACAAAAATCATAAGTGAATTTCCGTAAAAATCTAGAAAGGTGCAAATAATGTCGAAACCCAATGAGCCTAACTCACTCTCAAAAGAGGCCTTGTAAGAGTAGGATTTCCCTAGGCTTTTTATATAGCTCAAAATTAGTTAACACAAGCGACGTGAGATTCAACACGCCCCCTCACGCGCAGAGTAAGCTTTGACAAACCACTGTGAACGGATATCAAGGGGACCAACATCAATGTGGGTGTTACACGCAAGGTGAACTTTGACAAACCACTGTGAACACATATCGGGGGGACTAACATTGATGTGGGATTCAACACGCCCAATATCAACTCTCAACATCAGACAAAAGGTTCGACTCTGATACCATGCACTAACGCAATGGGCCTAACTTACTCTCGAAAGACGCCTTAAGAGGATAATTGCCCTAGGCTTTATTTACAGCTGAGGATCAGTTAACACGAGCGATGATGGATTCAATCATTCAACAAATAATATTTGTTGAAATTTAAAAAAGGAAAAATGTGAAATGTGAAAACCTCATTTTGAAAAGACGCCATACCTTTAATGAAAGATAGAGACGATTTAGCAACAGGATTGGGATGAGGAGTATTTGAATTATCATTCACTAGGTTTCCCAATTTAGTCTTGATGGCGAAAACATGCACAGTACCCTTATCACTTGAGACCGCCAGCCATTCGGCAGTTGAAGAGAACGCCAGGCTATAAATATCAGCTCTATCAGCACCCCTCCTTACCTACATTAGATTTCCAATTTGTTATCAAAATCTAAAATATCAACCCACAAGTTAATTAAAGAGAAATCATCTCCAAACTTCGAAATTAGCAAGGAAATCATCTCCAAGATGGATTTGGAAAAATATACGGCATACCAAAATATACAAGACAACTAGTGATATTTGCATTCAGAGAGAAATATAGTAGCTGAATTAAATAACAAGGCACCGAATGCATTATGCACATCCCCGGGCAACAATTAGCATGTTGATGACCATCGGATGGAGAAATGACATTTAAAAAGCATAATAATTGTCTTCTCCTACATTTAAATTAAAAAAACAAGGGATGTTTTGATTTACAAAAGCCAAAACAAAGCAAAAGAGGGAGGGTGGGTGGGTGGAGAATAACTACTCATTCTAGGTACAATGATAAGGTTGCTCCATTGTGACCTGGAGGTCCCGGATTCAAATCTTGGAAACAGCATCTTTGTATACAAGGGTAAGGTTGCATACATCAAACCCTCCCTAGACCTCATAATGGCAGGAGCCTTCGTGCACTGAACTGATCTTTTTTATTCAGAGCAAGTAAATCAAGAACAATGTGATAAACCAAAAGCTCTCTAGTCCAAAAACAAAAGCTTACCAAGACAATGAGAAAATTGTATCTAAAATGTATTCTCTCACTTGCAGTTTGACAAGTCAATATCAATGCCACAATATTGTACAAAGTCCTAAACCCAGCTGTGAAGGAATCTCAGCGTATCAATGCCAATATCTTTCCATTGTCAAAACTCAAAAACCAGAATGCCAATTATTTTAAAAAACAAAAAAGTGTCTTCATTTCAGGGGAAGGAAACTTCATTTCACCAAGTAACATTCCTTAGTTCATATATAAGAAAAGCAGTTGAGCTCTTCCGGAAATTTGGGGACTCAACCATCACACTCTTGTGAAATGTCTCTCAAACTACACGGTTCCTAGACTAAAAAGACTTGGGAGAAGGACCTGGCAAAAGTTACACTCCAGTGATAACCCATAGTTGATACAATAGGCCCACCAACTAAACCAAACAAGACTTATATTAAAACAGAAATGAACCTCTAAGAGCTAATGCTAAGTTCAACAATCAAGTGCTATTATAAACGTAGAAAACAGTTTAAGAACACCCAAAAAAAGCAACCGTTACCTCTTGCAAAGGTGCACCGTCATAAGTATTGAATATCCTCACCAATGTCCCCTTAGTGCTGGTCGTTGCTAACAGCTGGCCATCCTGCGTGACGGCCATACACGCAATCCTGGAATCATGAGCGAGAATAAACTTGGTCCGCCTCTTTGTGTAACACTCAACCCTAACTTGGCCCTTATGCAACCCTGGACAAGCCAACACAAACGAATCACCCGCTGCAGTAACTGCACAGAGCCCCTTGGGATTCGCAATCGTCTCAATCTGGTGCAACACCTTCATGTCCGCAAAATTGTAAACATACACCTTCTGCTCCAAAACCACCACAATCCTATCCCGCCGGAGCCGCACTCCACGAACCTCCGACCGAAAAGACAACTCACCGATACAGCGACACTGGTGATCGTCCCAAAGCATGACCTTATTGGACGGATAATGGCTATTATCCCTCCCACCAACAAAAGCAAAAATATTGCACCGGAACAACATCTCGACTATCCCAATACCACCTCCATCATCGAATTCCCTCCGAAACGTCTCACAGTAGGGGTCGCAATTATAGATCCTGAATCCCCGATCATTCCCGGCCGCAAAACATCCATAATCCTGATTAAACGAGACGTGAAGCAGAGTCTGAGTCACACGATCGTCGACCTTATCGTCGTCAACAGCCACACGAGGCTCGTCTGAAGGCCCCTCCCCTTCCGCCTGGCGTTGATCCGGAGACTGATTTTTGACGGCGTCAAGCAATTCCGAGAGCTCGTTAGGATTCATTGAGTGATCGTGATCGGAGAAGTCGCGTGGAGAGAAAGCGTTAGGGTTAGGATTGGGATCGGGCCAGGAGGAGGGAGAGAAGGCGGAGAGAGTCGCCATGGAAGGAGAATAAATAGAGAGAGAGAATGGGATGTGGATGGAATCCCGGACGAATAAATAGACAGAAGATAATTCTGTTTGTTTATGGAATTACGATTTTGTCCCTAAGGAGGGTATAATAAAGGGCGGTTGATCGAGGAGATTTTCGGTATTTCGAGAGTAAAAATATTAGTTTTGGTCGTTCTTCGTTGATTAGAGTACACGTTAGTGGAAAGTGGTGTGAGGATAGTCATATAATATGACCTCCTCTCTTCGGCTTCACTCACAAGCAAATATATATCTCACCTGAATCGCCCCTGCAGTTACAATTCCTGCAGTTATATCTCATTAATTTCTTTTTCCGCTTTCTCAAAATTTTGAAATTAATGTACACAAACATATTTGGTAAACATGTTTTTGTTCTCAAAATTTTGATACTAATTTAGAAATATTTTCTACTAAGAAATAAAAAAAAATGTTAATTCTTATTCACTTCTATAAAACTATTTTCCCTACCATCCTGTCGGTCACTCTACTTTTAAATGGAAAAAAAAGAAAACAAATATTGCAACCAAATATTTTTCTTGTTTTTGTTCTCACAATTTAAAAGAAACAATTTCAGAACAATAATAATTAACAAACATTTTTCTATCCCCGAAATATTTTAGAACAGAAACAGAATTCGCATCTCAGTATATTGGTAGTAGAAATAGAAAAGCAAAAACACTAACCAAACGCCACCTTAGGCAAAATCTACTACATTTTTAAAATGAAATAAAATGAACAAAACAAATATTTTTAATTAAAAGTAAAAATAAAATCAAAAACATATTTGATCATGTAAAGATATTATCTTAATACTATTTTTACAATATTCTTTTAATTTTAAAAAAAAAAAATTCATAAATGATTATTGGAAAACATAAGTCGAAATTTTCTAATTGATCAATCTCTTGTAATATATAAAAATAAAAAATACAAGAATATAATATATTTTTAGAGTATGTTGGGAATATAACATTGATTTTAAAATTACCTAATATTTAAAAAAAAAAATCTTTTACTTATATTTTTTTATTATCATTTTTTTTTGCTTTTTCATATATATATTTTTTTTGAATAAATTTTAATTTTTACATAAAAATCAATTAAATTACATCTATCAAGTTTATATCAATTAAATTTTAAAATTATTTAATATAATAATTTTAATCGACTACGAAAGTGTGATTTATTGGATTCTGTCTTCACAAAAATTTATTTTTTGTTTTCAGAAAAATCGAAAGATAAAAAAAAATTAAAAATTTATTCTAAAAAAATTAAGAATAAAACAAAAAATATATTTATTTTCGAATTTTTTGGATGCAACCGGAAAAAAATCTACCATGCAACTAATCCTATCACGTTATTGAGCAAAAAATGATAGTTAAAAAGGTAAATTAATAAATTATCCTTGAAATAAGCCACTTCTTTATATTTTTACCATCATATTTGGTGTTAATTAAAATACAAATAGGAACAAAAAGATAAATTGCAATATAAATAGTAAAAAATCACAACTGAAAGTTGTAATAAGCACGTGAAAGTTAAGGTTTAAAATTCGAGTAGGGTTTTCAAATTTAAAAAACTATTATTTCTTTTAAGAGGTTTTCTCACTTTGCACCCCTAAGGTTTCCAAAAAATTTCACTTTAATCCCTATACTTTCAGTTTGAACATATTAAACACTGAAGTATCCAAATTGATATCATCAATTTTTATGATGAAAATCAGTCACGTGTCAAACACAAAAACACCCACATGAGAGAATTCTATCATAAAAAGACGAAATGGCTAACTTAACGCAATTTAGATATTTCAAAGTTTAATGAGTTCAAATTGAAAAGACAAGTGTTAAAGATTTCTCTAAAATTTTAGGGGTGCAAAGTGCAAAATGCTCTTCTTTTTCCAAAACAAAACTCCAAAATGCTTTCACCAATCTATTTTTATAATTCTTAATCTATTTACATCCACCACTTTTATATGCACTTATATAATTTTATAATTTTATTTTATTTTCTTTTATAACTTTATTTTTTTATTTTTTTTTTTTCGGATTTTCTCTACCACGTATTCAGCCAACAAACATCATTATTATCTCTCGTTTTTAATATTTCAATCAATCACATTATTTTACTTTTCAAATTTTTAACACGTTACTTCTCATTGTTTTCAAAAAAGGTTTTCAAAATTTTCAAAAACTAAACCAAACAGCACCTAAGAGTTGAAAAAGGAAGATGCTTAACTTACATTTCAAGCCTGCAAAAATGTTGTCCTGGCATATGAAATGACACCGTTCCAAGTTTAAATCTGGGAAAAATATGTGGATAGAATAGTGATTTCATTTTCCCCCATGGCATGGACCTCTTTCCTGCAGAAGTAAATAAAATATTACTTTTAAATTTACTGGTTTTCTCTACCAAAAACCAGTATAATCATGTGATTCTAATACTAACAAGAAAACCAAAAAAAAACAAAAAAGGAACAGAAGTATGATGCTTATACTGTTATGCAGGTGGTGTTTTGTTTGTGTTTCTGTTCCCAGATTTATGTGTTCCAGAAAACTTGGAAACCGAAATACATGAACTAAAGACAATATGTTATGTTCAGAGTTTTTTAGAACAGATTCATGAGAACAGAACAAAAACAAGTTTTTCTTTCCCAGATTTATGTTTGTTTCACCTTTAATGGGAATTGAAACGAAAAAGAGAAACAGAAAAACTAAAGGGCCTGTTTGGTTGAGTTTTCGCAAATTTCCGAAAATGTAGTAAACAATTTTTGAAAATTGTGAAAAATTGTTTGGTGTAGGTTTGAAAAAGTTAAAAAAAATATTGATTAATAGTGTTAAAATTTTGACAAGTAAAAGTAATATGATTGATTGAAATATGACGTTGAAAAAGAGATAATAATGATGTTTTTGTGATAAAGTATGACAGAGAAAATTTATAAAGAAATAAAATATAAAAATATAAAAAAATAGCGGCTCAGTGCACGAAAGCTTCCACCATTGAGAAGTCTGAGGAGGGTCAGACATACGTAGCCTTACACCCTGTATACAGAGAGGTTATTTCCAATATTGAAACTCAGGATTTTCATATCACAATGGAATAACCTTACGATTATACCCAAGGCTCACCCTCATTTGAATTCTCAACTAAACAAGCCCTAAACAAACAGTAAATTTGGGTACCATGGGGGGTAAACTCGAATCATGTTCCCAACTTCAAGCTCAACATCACTGCATACTCTTGAGCTAAAGATGATTGTTGATGTCCTTCCACCAACTTCATTTCTCATTTGGGTGTTCTCCATCCTCTGTGAGCCCTGCAGAAGCACGAGCAGCACATTCTAGTTCATGTTGTTGAATTTTATAAAAGGCAAATAGTGCTTAAAATTTTAAATAAATCTCAAGGCCTGTAGTTACTGAATTTGACAATGTTTTCTCATGATGGTTGTGTTGATCAATAACTAGAACCTCCATGGGAACAATTGTAGAAACAATGGTAGCGTTTGGTTAGTGTTTCTGCTTTCTGTTTCTACTACTAATAAACTCGGATGAGAAATTTTGTTTCTGCTTTGGAGTATTTGGAGAATAGAAACATGTTTGGTAACCAATATTGTCCTAAAATTGTTTCTTCAATTTGTGAGATAGAAACAAGAAACATGTTTGGTTGCAATATTTGTTCTTTTTATTTCTTTAAATGCATGGTGGGGTGGTGGTGGGAATAGTTTTGTTGGAGTAAATAGGAATCAACATTTTTTTGTTTCTCAGTCCACACGCTACAGTAATTTTTCCAAAAGTTCAAAATTATTGTACTATCACTGCAATTTTTTCATGTAAAAATTTGCAATAACTCATATGGCGTACAGTGACTTTAGACCTTTAACAAAATTATTAGATATCTCAAAAAATTATTGTACGAGTGAATTGGATGAATAGTGAATTGTAAAATTTGCGTTATGACAAAAAACAACATAATTTTACCTCTGTATCTCCACTGATTGAGCAAGAGCAAACAGTAAGTTTTGCCTCCAAACATCTTGACATGATTCTGACATCAATGCAGCAAGTTGCTTCTAAAAAAACAAAAATAGGGTAAAGAAAGTAAAAAACAAGCAGCAGAATCAAAGGAAAGGAAATTAAGGACCCGTTTGATTGTCTTTCAATTTGCAAATCTTACTATTTTCAATTAATAAATTTATAAATTTTATAGTTTAGTGTTTGAAAGGGAGCCCTAATGCAACGGTAGAAGTTGTCACCGTATGACATGGAGGTCACAAGTTCGAGTCGTGAAAACAGCCTCTTACAAAGCAAGGTAAGGTTGCGTACAATAGACACAAGTGTTCCTACCTTTTTTCGGACCCCACGCATAGCGGGAGCTTTTTAGCACCAGGCTGCCCTTTATTATATGGTTGCAAGAATTAAAAACACTTAAATTAGCCAACTAACTATTTTAGTTCTAGTTCAAATGTTATTTTCTCATGTAATTGGGGTAAAATATAGCTTAAATTGACTATACTATAAACTGAAACAATTGTACGTTTCTTTTTTAAAGCGAACAACAACAATAACTAAGTTTTTGTCCCACTTAAGTAGGGTCAACTAAAAGATTTGACAAAGTTTTACACTGCCTATCAGCTATCTAACGCAACCCTTCCTTTACCCGGCTTGGGACAAGTTGCGTAAAGAATAAAGCATAAAACACCCACAGACGGAGTTTTCTTTTTTTAAGCAAATAATATGCAAATTTGATTAAATCATAGGTAAATGAAACATTATGCAAATAGGATAAAAAAAAATTCCGGTATGGTGAGCTTTTTACCATGTGAAAAAGTTTCTGTCTGTAACCTTTTCAAGAAATCCATATCCAACTCTTTCTCACTCTGTATTACCTGCTGCAACTTACCGAATAATCCAATGCTGCAATTTTGACAGATTAAACAGCATTTTTTTTATTCATTTTTTTGAATTAGTAATCAATAATACCTGAGATTCTAAATTATGTGAATAGCTCGAAAATACCTTGATTGTCCAGGCAATGCAAAACGTTTCCTTTCGGTTTCCATAGAAGACAAGGCACCAAAAGCTTCCTGAAATTGATCAGCCATCGACTTCTCTTTGGATTCTGGAATAATAAGCTTCAGATTTTGATGGCCATCCTGGTCATGCAAGTGTAAGAACTAAAGCCATATACAAAAACTAGAAAAAATAAATATATAAGAAATAAAGCAATATACAAAAACTAGAAGAAAAAAATATGCATATATATATATATATAGCCTTAGGTACAATAGTAAGGTTGTTCCATTGTGACCTAGAGGTCCCGGGTTCAAATCTTGGAAACCTCCTCTCTATATACGGGTAAGGCTGAGTACATCTGACCCTCCCCTGACCCCGCAATGGGGGGAGCCTTCGTGCACTGGGCTGCCCTTTTTTATATATATACAAACATTATAATAATTTCACCAATGAATTATATACCTCATCATCAGTAGATGTTCCATTATCCAAAGCCTCAGGGGGGTCAGGGTCATTAATTTGTCTATCACCCATTAGAGATATTGTTCTATTAACAAGCTCTACTCTTCTTCCTTTATTTCTGCTATTCTGGAAAAGAATATAAAACAATATTGAAATGCAGAACGGCAAAAGAGATAAAGAAACAAATGAGATAGAGAAAGTAAACCAAGAATAAAACTAAGTTTTAAAAATCAAGAAAGTACCTGTTTGGAAACTGTTTCTGTTCCTTGATTCTTGTTCTCACTCCCAAAATTTTGGGATTAATGTACAAAAAAAACACGATTGGTAAACACGTTTTCATTCCCAAAATTTTGAGAGTATTTAGGACTATTTCCTGAATTTCTTAAAAATATGAACAAAAAAATGTTGATTCTTATTCACTCTCACGAAACTATTTCCACTACCATCTCGCCGGCCGCTACCACCCGCTGGCCACCATACATTTAAAGAAAAAAAAAAAGAACAAATATTTTGATAGACCATTAATCAAACATACTTATGTGAGACAAAGGAATAAGGCATAGAAACTTCTATTTTTCAGTTAGGCAGTTGAGTTGTTAGGCTGTTAGTTGTTAGAATAACAGAATAGGTTGTTAGTTGTTAAGCTGCTAGCTGTTAGCTGTAAGTTGCTGCTATTAGGCTTATAAATAGCAGAGAGGAAGAAGGAAGGAGTACCGAAAATTTGAGATAGAAAGTGGGAGAAACCAGGTTCTCGAATCCCTGGCTATTTTGTTCATTTCCTTTACTGTTTTCCTTTCAATCAAAACTGATTTGTATATCATTATATTGGTGAATACAATTCAGTCCATTTCCTTACATCATTTCGGCTAAATTTCCTATTTGTATACATTTGTTCTATCATATTTCAACTAAACGTGTTTTTTGTTTCTGTTCTCATAAATTAAAAGAAACTATTTCAAGACAATGGCCGTTATCAGCATGCTTTCTATTTCCGGAATACTCTAGAATGGAAATAGAATTATCATCCCATCTCATCCCAGTTTATTGGAAGTAAAAACAGAAAAACAGAAGCACTAACCAAATACCACCTAAAAGTACTTTTTCTAAGCAGACTATAGTTGTTTTTTCATTTCTTTGATTATTCTATTTTAAGATATCGATGGACTAAAGTCTCTCTACCCAAATTCTTTCAACCCTCTAAGAAAAGGGCGTTTACATGGAAAACACTAAAATATTATTTTTATCTCATTAATCACACTTTTGATTTTTGCTTTTAGTTTTAAGCAAAAGTATTTTTTTGTTCAATTCACTATTCTTATCATAAAAAATATTTAAAAATCGTAGATAAATGGTGCCTAACCTTTTCAGAATTGCACTGTGGCAGGCCATTCTTTTCCTGAAAGATATCGAGAAGCTCAGCCATTGAATGCTCTGTGTCGAGCCCAACAGGCCCTTCAGGTGGCATTGCATAAATCTGAGACACTGCAATCTGCTGTCCTCGAAATACTTCCAGGCTTGTACCAGTTAAATTTTCCGTGTGATTCTGCTCAATAGATAGTATTTCATCTTGTAGTGGAAGAATCTGAGATGAAATCATCGTTTCATCCTCACAACTAACATCCCTATTGAAACGGAAAGAGAACGTGGGCTTGGATTTGCCTTTGCCAACTGCAGAAGTTTATCATTAAAAATAAGAGAATTGCAAGAATATTGCAGAAATCAAACATGAAGAAGTTAGGGCTCATTTCATGACACAATTCAACAATTAAAACTGAATGAATTAAGTGTTTATCAAATTAAGTCTATTTGATAACACAATGAAACAATCCCTTAAAATAAAGTACCACTTAAAAAACGTTCAAAATGTGAGACTCACTTTTTTTTTGGCACTCCTCATTGTCCTCAATTAAAACCATACATCTATTTACCACAACTACAATTCAATATCAATACTATAAAATCTTGTGAAAAAAAGTTATATACAAACAATTATAGATTGAGAAAAATTACAAAGAGAAAGTTGCAAAGAGAATACTTTAGAAAGAGAAAGTTGCAAAGAGAATACTTTAGAAAAAGAAAGTTGTAAAAATTATTTTAGGAACAAAAATCCGTGCAAGGATAATTTTTTTGAAACTAACAGTATTGAAAAATTAAATAACTAAGATATTCACCACTAAATAAATTCAGCACTTAAAATTCAACATTAATAATTTTTCAGCACTTAATTTTCAGTATCATGCACGCCCTTAGTCTCTCTAATCTGCTTAAGTAATACATAGACATAAATTTTGATCAACGGATAAATAAACCGGAAAAAAAAAAAATCGCTTGGATTCATGATAGTCGCATAACTAAGATAATCACATCAATCAACAGTAAACCATTTCAAAGCAGTGGCTCTCAAGAAATTGCAATTTTATCAAATTTCTTTCGCTTTCCTCTTCCTTAATAAGTTTGTTTTCTGAATGCAGGATATTTTGAGAAAGCAAAATTTGATGATTGATAGTGCGGAACTAAAGTTAAATCAGAAGTCATAACATACACATATACACACACATATAGAGAGAAAGCACTTTATATTAACAATTTGTCTACATTTCCCCATCACAACAGCTGTAAGAAATCTACAGAGATAATTAGCATATAAATAAATACTTCAACAGAACCCGTAACCTTAAGTGCCAAAAAAAGAGAGAGAGAGAGAGAGAGAGAGAAGAAGAAGAAAAACCTTTACTACCCGACATACGTGATTTGGAAGGGACTATATGGGATGATGAGCACGCATTATTCTCATTCAAATGCACTAACGCCTCGGCTTCTCTTTTTACTGCAAACCATGTGTCTTCTCCATCTCTTTTTACACCTCCAAAAGTCGGAACAATAATTTTCTGGAAAATTTCAGATATATGCTCTTACGTAACGCAGGCATAGTTGTTTCCATATTGGACATGAAATTCCAATGATACCATATCATGACAAGGAGCAATACTTCAATGTATACCTCATCGTCTGAAATAAATTCTTCATCCAGGTTGCATTTATATGCCATCCTTGAATAGCAGGCAAAGCGTTCTGCATTGTCACATGCAGAGATCTCAACCTCATCTTCAAGGCATAAACCACTTCGCCCCTGATCAAGATAAAAACCAGAACGTAACTTCTCAACGAACAAATAGACATCTTATGAAAATTAACTTGCTTCACTGCTCAGTCTTTATTGTAGTTTTGTTAAAGACTTAAAAGTTCATTGTAGATAAAGCATACACAATAAGAAACAACAACCAAATTGTTTAATTTTGGAAGCAGTCTTCCACGTTCTTTCAATCATTTCAATTGGCACAATTAAAAACGACAAAAGGGGAAAACCCCACCATCAACGAGCATATATGTTCCACAAGGAGGGAAAATAACTGATTTCAGTTAATTAAATAACATGCCTTCTTGAGTGAAGTTGTGGTCATGGCAGCACTTGCACCAGCATCTGCACTAGATAAACTTGAGGAATCACAATTTAACTTTACACCAAAATTATAACTATCACAAAAATAATAATAATAATAATAATAATAATAATAATAATAATAAAAATAAAAAATAAAAAATAAAATAAAAAGAAAAAAAGAAAAAAAGAAAAAAGAAAAAGAAAAAGAAAAAGAAAAAAGAAGCAAAAAGCAAAACAATTGTTAAAAGAATACCTCTAAGCATCTCAAGTTGTGAAAGAACATGTAATTTCCCCTGTGAAAGCAGAATTATAATCAGAAGAAATCATGAAGCAATACGGAATGAAACATTTGCAGTTACACTCTTTAGTGAGCATCATCAATAGACATGGAAAATGTAATATAGATACATACATACATATATATATATACTAATTATATATATAAGTAGCATTAATTACATGAATGGAATTTTTTCATTTTTCCTCATGAATCGCAGTAGCTCGAACTGCAATACACTAAACTAAACTGTGCAAAAAATAAATTCAATGCAATAATTTGAGTGACCTAATATCAGTGTCGTGTTCAAGTAAAAGTTGTGTTCAGTACTAATGAATCCTCTTGCATCCCCATCTATGACACAACCACGTGGTTGATCAGTAGATAAGCTGTGTGAAATTGTTAGTTTATACCAGAAAAAAAGAAACAAGAGAAGTCTACCTTAATCGTTGTTGTATAATTGACTAACCTTCTCCTTGGAGCAACCCATGGAAACGTAATTTGCTGACCAGTCATCCTCCAGATTCTCCTCTTCTGATCAACAATGGAAAACAAAAACAAAATTCAAAAACAATTCACGATTCAGTTCACTCTCAGCTCAAAAATCACAGTCGAATACACCTTCGTAAATTCAACTATAGATACATATACATTACTGTAAATACTCTCAAGAATCTGGTAAAATTACCTGAAATACTTTGATCTGAATCATGATTTTGCTGCACATAAATTATACACAAATTCAATGAAAACGAATACGCTAACTTAAAACAAAATCTGAATTGCTGCTGGGATCGATATGAAAAAATGTTAAATCCACAGATAGATTTGATAATCGAAGTGAAAATTACCGATGGCGCGTTCTTCCTCCACATTTTCCCGGATTTTTTGAATGTTCTCAGGTGAGAATTTTCAGGAGCCCTAGCAATTCACTATTTGGTAATTCACCGTTAGAAACGGGCGCGATCCTTCTGAATGTTGTTTTACTTGATCCGCGTGCTCAACCCGGTTGGAATTTAAAACATTTTACTCATAATTTTTAAGTGAACAGAACATAATGAAAATTATAGAATTTTTTTTTCTTAGTAATTATGATTTTAAATTGAGAATTTTATTATTTGGTCGATTGTGTACTGAGAAAATTGTTTTCCTAAAGTCTACATTAAATTTTGGGAAAAATATATTTTAAACCGTCTAACTTTTAATACGATTCTAAGTAGTCCTTCTAAATTTGGACGTTTCATTTTAAACTTTTTATGTATCAACACGTTTTTAAATATTATTTCTATTAAAAATTACGTTCAAAGTAACAGGATGGACAAAATAGTAATTTTAATTTTAATTTTTTTAATCAATTTCTCTTTTTATTTTTATTTTTTCTTTTTCTTTTTCACTTCTCTCTGTCCCACTCAACTCTCTCATTCTTCCTCCCTCTCTCTCTTTCTCTCCCGCTCAACTTTTTCTCTCTTCCTCCCTCCCTCTCCCCCTCCCAACTGAAAAGCGCAACAGGGGGTGTTCACCCCTTGTAACACCCCCTGTTGCTCATCGATCAGCAACGTGAGAGATGTCGACTTTGGTTTCGCTTTCAACGATAGCAATTTCTCTGATCGGTTCTCTAAGATAAAGTTATAGAGATCACGGCAGAGTCGCAGGAGACGCGATCCGATGGTGAGGAATATCTAAGTGCCGTGGATTGAGCTAGAAATCGAAGCATAAGGGAAATGATATGAAGAAAGAAAATGGTTTGTGGATCAAGCTAGTAATAATATTCATATTCGGTCCTCATCATCCTATGTCCTAACAAACACACATGGAATTACATATGATTACATCGGTGATTGTAATGATTTTTTTCATGATTTCAACTCTAGAAATAAGCAAAACAAAGAGTCGTAAAAAGCCACAAATTTTACTGGGAAATAAACATCATCATAAACCCATTAAAGCGGGGGGAAAAAATCAGTACCAGCCATAGGTAACCTCAACGTACTTACCTTTAACCCACCTAACACTCCTCTTGAAAAGGGCTTTTTTTTTTGCCTTCAACGAAGTTGAGCTTATAGTCAGCCACTATTTTCTTCCTCTGGAACTTGGGATCGCTGAAGCTCCAACACACACTTTTACTCTTTTTCCTTGTTAAGATAATTGAGAAGTGGGAAAATGAATCATGTATTGATATTATGAGAAAGAGATACAAAGAATACAATGTTATACACAAGTATTTATAGGAGAAGTGGGGGTCCCTAATGGGCCAAGCCAATTATTACATTAACATCCCCCTCAAACTAAAGGCGGTATGTGGGAGGTGAACTTGAATTTGAAAACCAAAGAATGAAAGCGTCCGAGTGGATAGGCCTTAGTGAAAATGTCTGTTGTCTGATCGGTTGAACTGACGGATTACAGACGAACCGTATTCTAGAGAATATGATAACGGATGAAGTAACAATCAGTCTCGATATATTTTATACGCTCGTGGAAGACATCATTGTGAGTGATATGAATGACACTCCTATTGTCACAATATAGGGTAGTGGCAGTAGGAGAAGAGATACCCATGTTGGCGAGTAGCTATCGAAGTTAGAGAAGTTCTTAAATTGCATCAGCCATGGCACGATATTCAGCTTCAGTGCTGGAGCGAGCAACCACAATTTGTTTCTTACTACACCAGGAAATGAAAGAGTTACCCAAGAAGAAACAGTAACCAGTGATTGAACGCCTGTCGGTGGAGTCTCCGGCCCAATCGGCATTAAAATAAACTTGTAGATGGGAGCAAACTGAGCTAAGAAATGAAGTCCATGGCATAAAGTACCCTTGACATACTACAAGATGCGAATAACAGCCGAGTAATGGGTGGTCCGAGAAGCGGACAAGAATTGACTGACTCGATGAACGGCATAGGCAATGTCGAGCCGAGTAACGGTAAGATATATAAGACTTTCAACCAGTTGGCAATATAGAGTGACATCCTGAAGAGGTGAACTTTCGAGTGGAGTGAGTCTAATGTTCAGTTTGAGAGGAGTAGTGGCAGTGGTTGATTCAGTGACCCCAGTTTTGGAAAGGAGATCTGAGGCATATTTGACTTGAGAGAGAAAATATCCATTTGAATTGGATGAAACTTCGAAGCCAAGAAAATAGGTAAGCATGTCAAGATCTTTCATCTCGAATTGTCCACTGAAAAACTTTTTGAGTTAAAAATACCACGTAGATCATTTCCAATAATAACTATGTCATCCACATACAACAAAAGAATAATAATATTGTTGGTAGTGTGGCGAATAAATAGAGTCAAATCATGAGCACTAGGTGTAAACCCAAACTGATGAACGGTAGTGCTGAATTTGGTGAATCAGGCATGTGGAGCTTGTTTCAAACTATATAAGGCACGTCGAAGGCGACAAACTTTATTTCGAGGGGCAGCCAGGCCGGGAGGAGTGTGCATATAAACTTCCTTAAGAAGATCACCATTGAGAATGAGAAATGAATTTTTGACATTCATTTGAAAGAAAGTTCATTTTTGAATAGCAGCGACGGCAAGAAGTGTACGGACAAATGTAAGCCTCGCCACTGGAGCAAATGTCTCTTCGTAGTCAATACCATACTCCCGAGCAAATCCCTTGGTAACAAGTCAAGTTTTATATCATTCAACAGAGTCATAAAAAAAGTGTCTTGATCTTAAACACCCATTTGCACCCAATAGGAGTCTTGCCAGAGGGCAGATCAACAATATCCCAAGTGTGAGTTTTGGCGAGAACCTGAAGTTCTTCGTCCATTGCATTCTGCTAAAGAGAATTAGTATTAGCCTTCTTATAGGATTGAGGCTCACATAGACGAAGAATAGTAAAAAAACAATAAAAATCAGTAAGGTAAGGTGAAAGATGAGTTACCCTAGTAGAGTGGCGGGGTGATCTGGAGCGTGGGTCTTAGAGGTAGTTTATACAAAATCATCGGCCACAAGAGAAGTCTTAGGCATAGTTGTTGGAGTTGGATGGGTGAGATAAGCTGGTGGTTCTAGAGTGAGTTCAACTGGTGGTTCTGGGATGGATTCAACACAAGGTTCAGGATTGAGCTCACTTGGTAGTGTTGGAGTGGACTCAACAGTACCTAAAATTGTATCCTCAAGAAATAACTCAATAGATAGATCAATAAAGAATTTGGTGTTGGTGATGGTTGACATGTCAAATAACTGTAAGGAATAAAACATTTGATGTTCCCAAAAACAGCATGTCAAGAGATACAAAGAGTTTTAGAAATAAGATCCTAGCACCGATACCCTTTATATTCGATGCCATATCTAAGAAAACAACACAAACGAGGCCTTGTTTCCAATTTGTTGTGTTCATGTGGTTTGAGAAGAACAAAATAAGCACAACTAAAGACTTTAAGTTCAGAATAATTGAGAATATTACCAAAAAGACGCTCAAATAGAGATTGTTTTTGGATTGTAGCGAAGGGGATACGGTTTATTGTGTAGACAGTTGTGAAGGCAGCATCACCCAAAAAAACGCTCATTACATGATGAAGAAATATGAGAGCACGAACTGTGTCAAGAATATGTCTATGTTTTTGTTCAGCTCGTCCATTTTGTTGGTATGTAATGGGACACGAGTGATAGGGGAGCATACTATTTTTGTGAAGTAGGTTAAGAAATGCACGATTCATGTATTTCATTGCATTATCTAAGAGAAAGGCTTTGATATTTATTGAAAATTGAGTTTAAACCATAGAGGAAAACATAGAATATATTTGGAATAGTTCATATTGATGTTTCATAAAGAACAACCATATATATCGATAGTAGTTATCCACAAAGATAAAAAAGTAACAACAACCACCCATCGAGGCATAAGGAGAAGCCCTACAAATATCAGAATGAATTAGATCAAATGGTGCAAGAGAAATATACTGACTCTCTTTGCGTGTAACATCAACTAAAAATAATTATTGATATAGATATTACATGTAACATCTATTAAAAATATATTTTAAAATAATTACTGATTATAGATGTTACATGTAACATCCATTAAAAATATATTTTCATATAACATCCACTGAAAATTAATATTGATAATATACGTTACATGCACTGAAAATGTGTTTCACTCATAAAAAAATGGTGATTAATATCTCGTTGAAAATAGAACATTTCACTGATTAATATGGTGTAAAAATATTAATTTTTCAATTATAGAACCATGAAAAAAATTCCCTTTTTTATATGAGAAGTTACATTCGCATTAAATAAGAGTATTTTGGTCAAAAAATAGCAAAAATAGCCACCGGTTTAAAAAAAAGGGTTGGGTTGGGTCGATGCATCGCAAAACAAAATAGGAGTTATTGGTGCACTCCCCATAAAATAATAAAGATCATCTAGTACTTTTTACCGGATTTACTATTCTTACTTAGGTAACAATCTGATGGACCAACTTCAAGATTTTCAATACGCCTCACTCTCAAACTATACAAATCCTACAAATGCAAATTGAGTTATTTTATTGGGAAAAATACCAAATAATCTCTTTAAAGATTAAATCTACAAGATAGTCCACTACTTTTTTTTTTGCACTAGATAATCCTTTAAAAATAGTAAGTTTACACAAGATAATCTTTATTTTTTTTTAAATGATGAATTTACCCTTCCCTCCTTCCTTTTTATTTCCCTTATGAATCTGCTTCGATGCCACGCTCCTCTCTATGCTCCGACGATGGACCGATCCTATTCTCTCTCTAATTTCATGAATCTGATGCTTAACATGTCGCCTCGTCGTCTTCCTTTTCTCCCCAAAATCTTTTCCTCTGCTTCTACGGTTACTGCAATTCACTTCCGGCGAAAGGCTTAACTGCTTTAGACCTCCGCCGCCGCCGCCATGGCTACTGCGGAAGGAGGACCACCATCACTCCTGGAATCGTCCTTGCTGGTGAAGAAGGCACCCAGTTCGGTGTTACAACCCCCAAAGATGACGCACAAACTCAAGACCAGTACACTGAACCGGATCCGGACCCCCAAGACCTCGAATATGTCGGCCAAATTAAAAGAGTAATGCAACTTACCAGTCTCATCACTGAATTCGACGTGTGCATCTATGTGTGTGCTCCTTTACCATTGTTATTTCTATTATCTGCACCAACATAGTGGGTATAAAAAAAGAAGTTATTTCTATTATCTTCAGCTTGTTCTATTATCTGCACCAATGTAATGTGGTGGCGTTTGGTAACTATTTCTGTTTCCATCTCAGTAGTGGGATGAGGATGAAATGGGATAAGAATTTTATTTTCTTCTTGGGAGTAGAATCGCGTTTGGTAACGATAATTTTTGTTTTTGTTTTGGAAACAAAATCGTGTTTGGTAACAATTTTATCCTAAAATAATAAAAAAAAATGTTTTGAGAATATTTTTTTTTTGTTTTGGCCGGATGGCGGCGGTGGTGGCCGGATGGTGGGCAGCCGGCGAGGCCGGAGGTGATCGGCGATGGTTGCCGGAGATGGCTGCTAGCGGCGACGGTGGCTGATCGCCAGCGGACGACGGATGAATAGTGCGGTGATTTTTGGGAATGGGATGAGAATAATGAGAAATAACTTTTTTTTTGTTTCTTATTTCTTAAGAAAAAAGTGGACACAATTCTCAAATGAAAATGGATTGAGAACGAGAATAAAAATTACTATTCCTAAACAGAAATCCCAAAAATCTGGGATAGAAACGGTTACCAAATGGGGCCGTAGTTATTTCTGATTCAAATTGATTTTTCTAGGGTTTGTATTGATTTGGTTGATTTGATTAAATTGATTTGAATGCAATTTAGGGTCCATCTGATTGAATTGATTTGGCTTCTATTGGTAAAAATCAAGCATATGAATGTAGGATAGATGAATTATCAATTATGAATGAAAAAAATTGAATTGTAACACGATCTCGTATTGAATACGGTGGTGAAAGTGGAATATAACACAAGATTGTGTTGAATAATCATGTTAAATATAACACGAGTCTGTGTTATATTTAACATGAGTCAGTTTTATATTCAACGCGAGGAGTAAAATCGTCACAAAAAGGTAAAAGTACTATCTTGTAACATGTTTTTCAAAAAAGTGTATTTGGTAGTTTTGTGAGGATTTTTTGATAACTTAAAAACAATTGATGAATATTTTTTGTTAGAAAAATAATATATTTTTAAAATTGAGATTTTCATTAAATAAAAATAGCTTGAAACAACGTGAACTCTTGGGGCAAAAAAAAAATCACCGTAAGCTAAAAAGGAAGGGTTAAAATAGGCATGACAAAAAAACCCAAACCGACAGGTAAACGAGAGAAACCTAACCAAATGACCCAGTTTCAAAACTGACTAAATGATTTGGTTGCGATTTTGATTTTAAAATTAGCATAAGTGGATTTGATTTTAGCGAAACTGATATTTTAAACATATTTATTCTCATTTTTTTTTTTTTTTATATTTACAGTTTAATCCCTATTATATATATATATATATATATATATATATATATATATATATATATATGTTTTATTTATTGTAATAATTATGGTTACAAAATTATTTATTTTAATTATCGTTATATTTTAATTATGATTAAAAACATTTATTATAACAATTAATAGTTTCATGAAATATTTTAATTATGATTTTGTTTATATAAAAAACAACAATCCGTAGTTTTGTGATTTTGATTTTTTACAAAATCAAAAAATATTAAATATTTTGATAATTTTGGGATTTTGATTTTGTATAAATTTAAATTGTTCAATTTTAAAATCGTTTAAAAAAATCGAGAGTTTTAATTATAATTTTAATTTAATATATGACTAACGATTTTAGGTTTATATGAAACAGCCCCAAACAGGGAATGTTGTAAACTTGATATTAATTTCACAGGCCACAGGGAAAAATCATAGGCCCATTAACCCATCTGAAGGAAGGAACGAACCCGCCGCTCTTTCCAATCGATTTCCATGGAACTCTCCGTCGCTTCTCTCTCTCTCTCTCTCTCACACACACACACATACACACACTTTTCAACTGGCAGTCCTCCGGCGATAATTTCGGTGGCAATTTCGGCAAAGATTTCCCTTCCGATCACAGAAACTGGTTAGTTCTTAAAAAATTCGTTGTTATTTTACTCTCTTCTCTCTCAACAGTAGGATCTGCTTCTGTTCTGTCAAGAGTAGAGACCTGCCCCCACGGAAATCTCTCCCTAACGCCTACAGTACCACCGCCGGACTCATTTCCAATTTGAGTCATGATGACTGATTAACTGCATATAGCGTTTGAGGAAAATGCTCTCTATCCCTTCCCTTTCTCATAATTTGAAGTGGATCTATGCTTTTTTGTCCTATTCTTCTCTACTCTTCCGTGTTTCTAAATAAACTTGTACTCGATTCTCTTTGTAATTAGTCGATTACCGTATTGCGATTGATTTTATCTAATTTTCCTTTGTTGTTTTGCTCGCATATTTATGTTGAAATTTTCTCTGATTTTTTGGTTAATGAATTTTCCTGCTAGAAAATCGTTGGAATGGTTCCTATCTTAGCTGTTGATACAAAAATCTCTCCGGCAATTCCTTAAGGTAACTTAAATTTTTCTATTTCTAGTGTATTTGGAAGTATATGTTGTGCAGAAGTACTGGTTATTTTGATGAATGTGATAATGATAGACTTCTCCATGATCCATGATTATGATACTATCAGGAATATCCATGCATTAGGACCTTAGTTTGGTAAGTTATAGTACTTCTTTACATGTTTATATATGCATTTATACATGTATCTATGTAGCCAACCGACCTTACTTAAGTGGGATGACAAAGGCTTACTTATTGTACATGTATCAGTGCTGATCATGTTCTTGTGATTAACGTGTTCCTAGTTACGATTTAGAAAATTTTACTTGTGGGACATTCAATGTTCCGTAATACCCACCCACCCCCAAAAAAAAAGAATTCCATTTGTTAGATATTAATGTTAAGTTCGTAAGTGTTTTTTCAATGAGAAGTGAAGAGTAGCAAAATAAGCCTAAGTCGAGATCAAGGGTAGAGCCAAAAAACTAGCTGAGGAATGGCACAAAATAACGATTAAACTTTCAAAGAAAATCAAGATTCACTATTCATATATGTATCTTCTAGTTTTAGGAACAAAATAGTACAAATAAAAAATAAGGCAATCAAGAAATTATTGAAACAAATTTTAGAGAAGAGAAAGAAAAGAAACTTCTAAAGCCATATTTTCAAGCAAAGAACTAAAATACATGACACTAACATTCCTAAATTAATCAAGAATTTTTATTCCCAAATCACAGAATAACCAAATAGAATTAATATTTCACGAAATTGATAACAGTCCTAAACTATTTAATGTTCACAAAATTAATCAAAATATTAAACCTTTTTATCGCTTCCCTCTCTCTGTTTACAGTTGTAAAAAGTTATTTTCCCCCAAACCTTTTTTTGTACTTGTACACATCATGATTATTGAGAATGAAAAGGTTTACCCTATATTTCAACAAAAAATCAATTAAAATTCTTATATAAATGTGATTGTTCAATACAATTCCTAAAATCACCGTATTTTTAGCAAGAATTATTTAAAGTGCCCTCTTTAATTCTTTATGTTTCATAGTCCTAACTCAATTTTGACATTTATTTATGTAATCTGATAGATTAGGAAAATGAAAATACACTCAAACTCTTAATTATATATACTTGAACAAATTTATAACAAAATATTTATAGTTAGATGAAAAGTAGATTTTTTTTATTTAACAATATTATACATAATAGAAGATTAAATTATAAATCACTAAGGGCACAGTTGATTGTAAAAAAAAAATTATGAGGGATATTATTTAAAATGTTTGGTGGTAAAAACGAATCATGTCCAGAAAATTAGATTAACAGAAATGAGGATGCTGCGGTGGATGAATGGGAAGACGAGAATGGATAAAATTAAGAATGGAACTATTAGAGAGAATTTAGGAATAACACCCATCGAAGAGAAAATTAGAGAAAATCGTTTACGATGGTTTGGGCATTTGCATATAAGACCTATAGAAGCATCAGTGAGAAAATGTGATTTAGTTCAAATGCAAGAGACTACTAGAGGGAGAGGTAGACCTAAAAAGATGTTGGACGAGACTATTAGAAATGATTTGGCGACATTAAACTTAACGGAGGGGATGATCCTTGATCGATCTCTATGGTGTAAATGAATTCATGTAGCCGACCCTATATAAGTGGGACAAAGGCTTAATTGTTGTTGTTGTTGTTTTATTATTTAAAATCATCAGGGGCTCTAATAAAAACTAACTCAAAATGTAGGGTAGCAATGAACTAAAGATGCGGTACTCTCCTCACATAGTTTTCCGTTTGTTTTGATGGAATTAGTGATGGAAACACTAAAAGTAAAAGTATGTGGGAGTTTAGTTTTCAATTTTGTAATATATAGGGGCAAAGTGTGATATTTTTAAAGTACATGGGAATAAAATGTAATTTTTCCTATTTTAAAATGAATGCAGAAAAAAAGTCTCTGAACTATATTAGTTCATCAAAATGGAAAGAACAATCTACGTAATTTTGAGATGAATTACATTTAAAACAAAGTAAATTTGTACTTACAAACTTCTCAGAGTATCATAAATTATTACATACCATAAAGTTAAAATCATTCATAGCCCAACAAACAGGGCCAAACTTGGGAAGCAAACTAACCCATAACGGCAACTCTGCATAAAGGCCGAGTTTGCTGCTTGCGTTGTATGCAACCCGTCGAAGAAGAAATATTGATCCCTGTTTGAACATGTTCCACAGGCATCCATTGTATCAGTAATCCCTGTAAGAAATTAAAAGATAGATAAGTAATACTATAATTCATCCAAGAAAAATATAAAACGTGAAGTTATTTAAGAAATTTGAAGTAAATTGAATTACCGTAATTGTATTCATGAACAATGTCTAGGTAGAATTTGAAATTGTCCGAATAAGAAAACAATGAACCTGGCAAGGTCCCTTGTAACTGAAACAACATATCAGGCAACCGATCATGATACGGTTTAACATCGTCGTCGTTTTTTTGATTGTCACATTTCTTCGCGATTTGAAAATCTGGCGCGCAACCCAACGGTAACAGACCATTTATAAAAAATTTCCTTGCACCCAAGTCGTATAATCTCTGAGATATGGAGATTCAATAGAAATTAAATAATATATAAAAATTAAGAACCAAAATCTTCAATGAAGGCCAAAGTAATAATTTTGAATTATATTTTTTCCCACGAGTAGTTCAATAGTAAGAGGCTGGTGGTGGTTACCCTCAATCGTACTGATAGCTCGTTCAAGAGGTATTCGGCAAATTCGACACTGCCATTTGTTCTAAAATCTATGTCGTTAGTCCCCACTGCGACAAGAAATATGGATTTGGCAAGGTGCCAATCCAGTTCGATCCTAGGCATTATCAAATCCTCCTCTATTGTTTTGGCAAACAATTCTATTTGTTTGTCCAAGTTTAAGCAACCACACTGAGAAAAACAACAACAAAATAATTAGTCTCACATAAAATATATATATATATATATAAATATATTTTTTCTTCTTACATCAACATTGGTTTCTGGTAGGATACCGCAACCACTAGACGCGTAATTTATTCCTGTTTTTGCATTCCTTCGCATATCTTCCGAAAGGCCCAAATACGGAGGAACAAGCGGCAATCCAAGATATATAGCTACAAAATATAAAATTTTACTTTATAAGTGAGAGAAATTAGACAATAATTTGTTTGTAATCCTAAGTGATCGAGTTAATGTCTTCAAACCCATAAGCAGAAGTGTGAATATTTTAACTTGAAGTTGAAACACTAAACCAAATTGCAGAAAATAAATTAGCAAAAGAAGGAGATGGAAACATCCATACAAAAAGGGTTAATTTAACTCCGCCTCCTGCGCTCCCCACCAATTATAGGCTCCCCCGACCGACCCCTTAAACTTTATCCCAATATGCAAATTGAATAGAATCTGTTGAATGTAACAGAACTTGTGTTGTCCAAAATTACCCTATTTTTTTTCTCCTTCTCCTTCTCCTTCTCCTCTCCAATCCAAAATTCATCACCCGTGTCACGCCTCTCTCTTTCTCTCTTCCAAAAAACAGAGATATATGTGAGAATTCTTCTCTGTTCTATGAAGAAATTAGGAAACCATAAAACCGAAATTGATTTTTCAGAAAATCCAAAAGAGAAGCCATTAAAATCTGGAAAATCTAAAAGAAATCGATGCAGATATTGATGAAATAATGAGAAGATAAGTGGAAATTCAATTTCAAAACTTCCTTTCATACAAAATTCGAAACCACTTGTATAAAGTAAATAATTTTCAATTGATTAAAATTTAAAGAAATGAAAGAACTTACCGAGGTAATCTGCAATTGTTTTGCCGTTGCAAAAACGACCCGTGGGAGTATTGTTGAAGTCCACTCCCCAGGGTAGATGCGTAGCTTGGGGTATTCCTGTCGAATTTATGTAGTTGTTGTTTCCAGAGTCGACGAAGGAGTCTCCGAAGACATACAATGCCGGCACCGGAAAAGCCATGGAGTGGGGAATGCTAAGGAAGAGTAGATATGAAAAAGAGAAACATACTTGAATGAAAACAGGCGCCATTCCGAGAGTAAAAAAAAATAATTTGGCTTTTGAGAGGGTGAGTGTGAAATAGAAAAAATAATTTGGCTTTGAGAGGGTGTGTGTGAAATCGACTTAGGGAGACTGATATTTCGAACGAGAGTTATATGTTGAGGGGGCTTCATATATATAGTCTCTAGTGGGAGGGAGGGAGGGTTTTTATTTATTTATTTTATTTTTATTTTTCGGTTTCCTAGGATATCCCGCACCACAGTCGGCGGAGACTAATCTCTCGAGGTATTATTGGGCGCCAGAAGCGGGACACTTCTCCCAACAGAGCACTTTTCATTCACAACCCGCCAAGATTCGATCCCTATAAATGTTACTTAAGGAGTCTAAACTCTTTCCGCTTGGACCAACTCATGTTGGTTGGGAGGGAGGGATTTAATACAATTTAAAGTGTTACTATTTAATTAATTAAATAATTATAATAAATTATGTTATTTAGAAGTTTAATTTTTGTTCTTTTGCGTGTGAGAATGATTTTAAGCCTACATAGGAATTAATGTCATCCCTGGGGAGTCAATGTCGTTGGGGTCATAGACTACTACCTATTTCCTACTTCCTACTCCCTGGATACACGTTCGTGGAAAATTTCTTATGCATGTCGTGTGGTTAGGGCGGTAAACGAGCGGGTCAAGTCGAGTATTAAATATTCAAACTTGATTCTTTTATTTTTTATACTATTCGAGTGCGTACCGAAATGTTTGCGAATTTTTTCGAGTTTTTTTATGTTTTTAAAAAAATTATTTATTAATTAAATTTTAATACTTAAGAAATATATAAATAATATATATATATTTTTTTAAAATTAGTTATTTATAGTTGTTTTTTGAAATTTAAACACATAATTATCATCTAGAAATAAAGACTTATTTTATTAATTTTTATCTAGAAACAATGACTTTTAATTTTATTTGACACCTGGTAAAAGTTCTGTTTCTGACATTGATGAAGAAGACCATACCGTCTCCCACTTCTTGATGTCTCCAGGGGGGGAGTTTTTTTTTCTTTTGTTTGGATAAAAAACTAAGAAAATTACTGTAAACTATAAACTATCGAAAATAATTACAATGTACCGATCAAGCCCACATGCGGTAGAATAAACCAGGAGGTGTTGTTGGTCAGTTTCTTTGAACGGATAACTCCCATTTTCAAACACAGCTGGCTGCGAGATTACAGATTTACCCCTCTCGGTAGTTCACGATCACCACAGGCCAGATCGGGTTTTGAAATCGGATTTCGAAGAGATCGCTGCAGCAAATCCGTGCATCGTCGTCGTCGTTGTCGGTGCTCCGGAGAAGATCGACGAGTGGATTAGCCATGAATCTGAAGATGTTCATAGGTGCAGATCAGCAAAAATCGGAGACGAAATTGGGGGCGGCAATTTGGGAAGGGAAAATGCTGAGAGAAGAGAAAAATTGTAGTGAGAGAAATGTGGGTCTGTGTTTTGGGTTGGAGGGAGCAAATTAAGAAGAGAGCTTACATGGCAATTGGAAATCACATTACTGTTACATGTAATATCCCCTGAAATATTGATGTTACATGTAATATCTACATAAAAATATGTTTGCATGTAACTTCAACTGAAAATAATTATTGATATAGATGTTACACGTAACATCTATTAAAAATATGTTTTAAAATAATTATTGATTATAAATGTTGCACGTAACAACTATTGAAAATATGTTTTTATGTAAGATCCTCTGAAAATTCATACTGAAAATGTAACATTCACTGAAAATGTTTTATATGTAACATCCACTGAAAATATGTTTCACTCATAAAAAAAATAGCAATTAATATCTTATTGAAAAGAGAACATTTCACTGATTAATATGGTGTAAAAATATTAATTTTTCAATTATAGAACTATGAAAAAATTCTCTTTTTATATGGGAAGTTACATTCTCATTAAATAAGTGTATTTTGGTAAGAAAATTGCTGAAGTAGCAACCAGTTAAAAAAAAAATGGCTGGACTAGATTGGTGCATTGCAAAGCAAAATGGGAGATATCGGAGCACGGCCCATAATTCATAAAATAATAAAGATCGTCTAGTATTTTACCGGATTTACTATTCTTATTTAGGTAACAATCCAATGGACCAACTTGAAGATTTTCAATGAGCCTCCCTCTCAAACTATACAAATCCTACAAACCCAAATTGAGCTATTTTATTTTTAAAACAATTGTGGGATATTTTTTGTTAGAAAAATAATATATTTTTAAAATTGAGATTTTCATTAAATTAATAAAAAAAAATGAAAATAGCTTGAAACAAAGTGAACTTTTGGGGGCAAAAAATAATCGACGTAAAATAAAAAGGAAGGGTAAAACTAGGGATGGCAAAAAATAATTGAACCGACGGGTAACTGAGAGAAACTGAACCGAATAACCTAGTTTCGAAACTGACTAAATAGTTTGATTGCAGTTTTGGTTTTGAAATTAGCAAACAAAACGGTTTTGATTTTGGCAAAATCAAACCGCAAAACCGATAATTTAGATATATTTTTATAATATATATATCCTATTTTTTTATATATATTTACAGTTTAACCCCTACTTTATATATATGTATGTGTATTTTATTTGTTGTAACAATTATGATTACAATCATTTATTTTAATTATCATTGTATTTTAATTATAATTAGAAACATTTATTATAACAATTAATAATTATTTAGTTTAGTTTCTAGGAATTTATATTTTATATTTTAATTACAATTTTGTTTATATAAAAAACAACAGTCCACAGTTTTGTAATTTTGATTTTGATTTTTTATAAAATCGAAAAATATTAAATGGTTTCACAGTTTCAGGGTTTCGATTTTGTATAAATTTAAATGGTTCGACTTTAAAACTGTTTAAAAAAAATCGAGGGTTTTAATTATAGTTTTGATTTAATATATGATTAACGATTTTAATTTTAGTTTTATATGAAATCAGACCCAAACCGAACCATCCTAGTTGAAAAAAAAGTCAAGAGTTAGTGGGATTCTCAAGGGAAAAAAAAAAAAAAGGTGCATTTTGGTCTTGGAAATGGGCCTTAGTTGGTATTGTTTGTGTAAATGTGATCTTCATTTCAGCTCAAAAACAATGGACAACAAGAACAAAATTCAAAAACAATTCACGATTCAGTTCACTCTTAGCTCAAAAATCACAGTTGAATATACATTACTGTAAATACTCTCAAGAATCTGGTGAAATTACTTGAAATACTTTGATCTGAATCATGATTTTCCTGCACATAAATTATACACAAATTCAATGAAAATGAATACACTAACTTAAAACAAAATACGAATTGCTGCTGGGATCGATATGAAAAAATGTTAAATCCACGGATAGATTTGATGATTGAAGTGAAAATTACCAATGGCGCGTTCTTCCTCCACATTTTCCCGGATTTTTTGAATGTTTTTAGGTGGGAATTTTCATGGGAAGTGCTCTTTCATTGTCGGAGTCCTAGTAATTCAGTATTTGGTAATTCACCGTTAGAAACGGTCGCGATCCGTTTTGAATGTTGTTATGAGACCCGCGTGCTCAACCTGGTTGGAATTTAAAACATTTTACTCAATTTTGAAATGAAAGGAATAAAATGAAAATTATAATAATTATGATTTTAAATTTAATATAGAGATAGCTAGTCTACTAAATAAATATTTTAGTTTTGTTCTCCTTTGTTGGAGTTCGTGCAAAATAATGTTCCAATTAAAATTGCATGGTCAACCACTAACTTCCAGACTCTGCCATTGGATTTTTACCAACGCTGAGGGGTTTCCACCACTATAGCTGAGTCAGTCTCCGACCAGCGATCTCTGGACATCGACCTTCCATGTTAACATAAAAAGGCTTTGTCATTCCCATGGATTGGGCTCTGTCTCTTGTTCAGCTGGGTCAGCCCATGGACTCCTCTTGGTACAGCAAAGGACAAGCCCCAATGACCTAAATTATGTCAAACGCCTTCTCAGTGGCCATGCACAGGATAATTGTAATTAACTGCGCTTAGGGTCTTAATTTTGCAGAGCTAATCAACCTCCTCTCCTATAAATAGCAGAACATTCAATGTCCCAGTAAATACCTGATTTCCTACTCAAAGTAAATATATGTTTGTTTGTTTTTTTCTAAGCTCTTATCCTCACCATCTCACGCCAGAGGGACTTCGTCGGGTACACCCCTACGAGTCTTTGTACAGGTACAAGCTTGAACTTGAAAAGTTCTGACTGTTAACTGTTTAGTGTTGACCGCAGACCGCCTAGTGAAAACTCCATCTCAACAAGAAAACTCTACCTGACAGGACCAATTAGAGATGCAAACCAATTTTAGATATCAACATTTTGCATTAAATAAAATGAATTAAGAGTGTATTAATTGATTTTAAGAGTACAAACAGGAAATAGCACCACATATTATTGATTGTATGATGATTTATTAAAAATATCTCATATCGTTTACATAATATCTAAGATATTCTTTATGTTTCTAGTTTAATTACCTAAAACATTTTTTATTACGTTTCGTTGACAAAAAATACTCTTACAAAATCATATTTTTCTTCTTCATATTTTATATTTTCCACTCTCTATACATATGTCTGTTTTCTACTTTTTATTATTTAAAATTTGTAATTTTATTTTGTAATTTTTTGGGTTTTATTTATGGTAAATAAAAAAATTAAAAATAAAAATCGAGAAAATAAAACAAAAAAAAAAAAATAGGCAATATGATTTGATGAATAAAAGGTTAAAGTTTTTTTTTTTTTTTTTTTTGTGTTTTTTTTATGCCTTTTAATTGGTATTTTTTACTTTTATTTTTTTTCTATAAACATCACGTACCAAAAGTTAAAAAAAAATTAAAAAATAAATAAGACGAAACAAAAACAAAAAAAAATAAATTAAAAACCAATTAGAAAAAATAAAGAGTAGAAAATAAAAAATTTAAAATAAAAAAATATTGTAAGAGTATTTTTGCTAACAAAATGTGTTAGAGAATGTCTAAGATATTATAGAAATTGTAGCGGGTAACCTAGACGTCTCGGTTATAAACTCTTTTGTCCTATTTTTTAATCATCTTGCTAAAGTAGACTTTATTTGTTTAAGTATGCATATATTATTAACAAAAAAATAAAATATCCGCCATTATTAATTACCAAAAATCAAAATATTTATTCTATAAATTGCAAATTAAATAAGTAAATAAATAGAAGGAAAACCCCGAAGGAATAATTGGTGATTAGTTCCAAATAACGGGTTTAATCTTTTATTAGTCCCATTTAAGACATAAGTTTTGATTTAGTCCCTTAAATTGATTTTTGTTTGTATATTAGTCTTGCATGTGGTCACTCTTGTGTAATTTTAGTTATACGTACCTGTGTAATATTAATTACATATTATAAATTACATGTAATTATATTATATGTACTTGTGTAATATTTATTACATCTCATAAATATTTTACATACAAATTAGATATAGGTAACTGCGAGAGTGTAGAGCGTGAATTGGGCTTTTCCATTTTTTTAAAACTTGAGACTAAAATACAAGGTACAATTATGTGTGGAACTTTTTTTAAAATTAAGAATAATATAAGGGACTTACAAAAAAAAAAACTAGGGGTGGTTATGGGTCTGGCAAGGTTGGTCTCGGGCCGAGATTTAGCTAGGGTATTACAAAAAAATACTAGGCCCTAGTCTGGTCCGATCTTATGATCAGACCCTATTTTCATGCTCAAGTTTGGTCCTACAAAAAAAAAAAAGCCCAAGCCCAGCCCTATATATATATATTTTTAAACACTAAATTATAAATATAAACACTAAAACATGAAAAACGATCAACGACACGGCGAGACTCGCAGCGAAGAAAAACGATCGACGGCGAATAGAGGCGATCGACGGCGAAGGAACGTGATAGACGACAACAGCGAGGAAATACAGGTAGGTAGGGAGGTTTCGGGAATGAAGAAGAATGAAGATTGAAGAGGTAGGCACGAGGTAATAAGCGACAAATGAAATGAAATAAACTAGGGTTGAGTTTGTTTGATATGTGTGTGGATGTATATATATATATATTAATTAATAATTGGGCTGGCCCTAAAAAAATTTAGCCCGACCCTAAATTTGATTGAGTTTAAAAATCAAAGTCCAAACCGTATCCATGGACTTAAAACTAAAGGGGAAAAAGACCTTTTTGGTCCTTGAAAGATAGCGAAAGTGTTCAATTGGCCCCTAAGATTTGAAATTCGACACATTTGATCTCAACATTTTAAAATTGTTCCAAATTGGCCCCTGAGACAGATTCCGTTAAGTCAACTGACGGTCAATGTTTCATTAAGCGTATTTTAGTCTTTTTATTCAAAGGGGTTAATTTTAAAAAATTATCTAAACTTAAGGGGTAAAAATATTTTATTTTTTTTCTATTTCTTTTTATTATTCTTACTCAAATACTTTTAAATACTCTTCTTACCCCCATATTAATTGTTTATTCTTCATTGAAACTCAAATCTCGGAACAAATCTGGAACACAAATAGGACCCTTCTATATTGAAACAAAAATCTGGGAACAAATTTGAAGCCGACGAATAGGACCCTCCCATATTCAAACAAACAAATTTCGTCGTCTTCTTCTTAGTCGGCAAATGTAAATATTGCTAAATTTGAACGTGTAATTTCAACAACAAATTTATGGAAACGAAACAGAATTTATTGGAACAACAAATTTATGGGAGTAAAACAACATTTTTTTTTGTAAATATTATTTGATTATTTTTTTTTTCATTAAAAGGGGAATTAAAAACCCCAAGAAATACAAAAAGAACGACATATTCAACCAAACCAAATACAAACATCTATGAAAGAGGAAATAAGAACAAAACTAAGGGATAATTCCATTATATTCTAAGAATTTTGTGCTAAAAATAAGGGAGTACAACATAATCATATATATATTTTTTTGGCTCCCATATTAAAACACAACATCAACACCAAAATGAACATCATCACCAAAATGAACATCAACATCAACGAACACTACCACCAAAACGAATAACACTACCGATGAACACCGAAATCGAAAACGAAGAACACCGCCGAAATCGAACCTTGGGGTTTCGATTTTGAAATCGATACCGAAGAACGTGGCACGAAGAACGCCGCCGAACACCACCATCAAAACGACAAACACTATCGAAATCAAACCTTAGGGTTTCGATTTCTATTTCAAAATCAAAACAGGAAATTGATTTCGATTTCGAAATCAAAATCGAAGAACACCGCCACCAAAACAACGAACACCATCGAAATCGAATCTAGGGGTTTCGATTTCAAAATCGAAACACCCTGTTCTAAATTGAAATCGATTTGGGATTCGATTTCAAAATCGAAACCCAAATTGAATTTGGGTTTCAATTTCGAAACCCAAATCGAACCACGGTTTCGAAATCGAAATCGAAGAACACCGCCGAACATCACCACGGTTTTGAAATCGAAATCGAAATAGGGTTTCGATTTCGATTTCCCAAATCAAAACCCTGTTCGAAATCGAAATCGATTTGGGTTTCGATTTCAAAATCGAAACCCAAATCGAACCACTGTTTCGATTTGTTCGATTTCGGTTTCGATTTCGAAATCGAAACCCAAATTGATTTCGATTTCGAAATCGAAACCTAGTTTCGAAATCGAAATGGAAATAGAGAACAAGACGAAGATGACTCACGTGATGGAGAAGACGACGACGAAGATGACGTAGGTGATGACAAAGAAGACGAAGACGACTTCGACCTCCACGATCTTGGTTACGCTTGGATGAATTTCCATGGCGTGAGCCCTGACATCTTGTCCGCCGTCGACGAAGTCGTCTTTGACCTCTGCGACGACTCAGAAGCCACTAGAGCTCTCGTCAATCGATACGTCAGCGTCTTCATTTGGCTGCTGTTTGGTTCGGCGGTGGTGATTGTTCGGCCGTGCTCGATGGTGCAGAGAAACAGAAGAGCCAAAAAAAGCCAAAAAAAAAAAATAGAGAAAAAAAGAAGAAGAAAATGGTTTGGAAAAAAACACTTTGACCCCATTAGTTTAACAATATATGCAAATATACCCCACTAAATTAATAAGAATGAAATGACGCATATACCTTTGGCCAAATGTCATGTGCTTGTCACATGACTTTTTCCATCCAATTTTCCTAAATTTTACTAGCGGAACCCGACCCAAACCCGACCCAAGGGCCAATTTGGAACAATTTTGAAATGTTGAGATCAAATATGTTGAGTTTCAAATCTTAGGGGCCAATTGAATACTTTCGCTATCTTTCAGGGACCAAAAATATCTTTTTTCCAAACTAAAATCCAAACCTTAAAAAATAAGGCCGAATTGGACGGCCCGGGCCATGACCAACCCTACACCCAACAAAAGAATAAGCTTGCTCAACACACAAACGGAATTATCCTGAGAAGCTGACAGTATTTTAAATCAACGGTTCTCATTAGATCAATCAATTAACTGGGCCCCACCTTTCTTGATCCGACGGCCAATAAAGAATCAATCAATTATATTCGAAACACCTGATTGGCCCACTTTTTGGGAACCCGCGCAATTTCAAATTGTGTTCCTATAATTTATTACACCACTCGTGGGGGGCGAGCGAGAATCCCCAAAAAACTCATCGATAGTGATTCCGAGTTACAGTAGATAGAGAGAGAGAGAGAGGGGGAAGGCGGTGTGTGGATGAAGGGGAAAGTCCTAAAGAGGAGCAAGAGGCGACGAGAGAAGAGCAAGATGAAAGGGACATTGGCGAGACACTTGACGGTTCAGCTAGGGCAAGTCTCGATCGTGCCTCTACAGCAGCGGCAATCTTCGTCGATCTCCTTCTCCGGTACCTCTCGATTCCAGAATCTAATCGACTCCGATGCGCAAGCTGCGGTCGCCGAATCGCATCTCAACTCGTCCTCACCGTTCGAATTCGACGTTGACGACAATGGCGACGAGAAAGGCTTTATCCTCAGTCAAGATTTCTTCTGGTAAGTTCGGATTTCACTTGAAGCTCCATTATAATGGATTTCGTCTAGTTAGGGCAACATACTCAATCAAACTTGTTCATAAGCTTAAGCTGCGAATGACGAGTATTTTGCATAATGCATCAAGAGCTACCCTATCTAATCACATAAAAAAGAATATGAACTAGACTACCAGGAATAGATATCCTGCAGGACTTCATATATAATCATATAGCTATGATTAAGCATATCTATTTCTATACTCGCCAATAGGTATGAATACAGATTCCTTCTACAAGTTGTTGCCATAGAGAAAAAGCCTTAAACACGCTTTAGCAATTGTGTTGAATCCCACATCGTTTATCTATAAAGCATAAGACAATCCTCATCTTTCAAGTCATCTTTTGAGAGTGAGTAATACAACATGTTGGGCATATGTTGAATCTCACATTAATGTTAGGCCCTCAATATCCGTTTGCACTAGTTTGTCAAAGTCCACCTTGTGCGTGGGTGGGGCTTGTTGAATCCCACATTGATGTGGAGCCCCGATATCCGTTCGCTGCGGTTTGTCATGTGAGGTGGCGTGTTGAATCCCACACCACTTGTGTTACCTGATCCTGAGCTATATATAAAGTCTAGGGGTAATCCTCCTCTTTTAAGGCGTCTATTGAGAATGAGTTAGACCCCATTGGGTTTCTATAAATTGAATCAGACATCTGGAAAGTTTGATTTTTCATGCAGATTCTGTTTCAATGGTTTTTTGAGTGGAATTAACTTTAGTTATTTTAAAATGCAGCACACCTGACTATATTACACCTGAAGCACCCCTTATGACAACCAACAAAGATTGCAATAAGGTGACGATGCTTATGGAATGTAGAAATAGACCACCTTGTTTTGATTCTTAGATTTCACTTGTGAATTTTTAACATATCTTTTGCAGGATAACATCATTTGTCCCAAATCACCAGAGAAACTAAAAACTGCTAAGAGCAAGAGACAAAGACATGGTAAGTCTGGTAGGATATCGTTTTGTTTGTTGCAGTGTTTGAGATTTCATAACAAAGACAATCTCATGGGTGTGTGTGTGTGTGTGTGTGTGTGTATCATGCTTTTTTGCTGTGAAAACACATGAATGGTGGTTCTACAATGTTGTGTCAAGGGTTACAGTGCTAATACCTAACCTCACATTTGTGAACATTCCACAATGGATATCACAATGTTCTATTGACATACAACATTGAAGTAGCATTGAAATTGTTAACCATTGTGATAGTTTATACCTGAAGTTTAAGCTGTTAAGGACTATTCTTGTAGTGGAACAGCTGATAGGCCGTCGAACCTGGTTGCCTTCTGGTGTATATTTTATTATCACTGATTGATGCATCGCATTGCTTGGTGTTTTTCCTTTTCCTGTTATCAGCTTTCCATTTCTAAATGCAGTTTAGTCTCCTCATAAAATTGTCAGGGTGTGTTTGGATAAGGTATTTGATTTTGAGAAGGAATTTGTTGATCTGTTTAACAACATTTCTTAGTAATTTTTTTTTTCAAATCCCTTCTAGAAATCAAATAGCTCTGTTCAATCCCACATCCCTTGTGTTTCCTGATTATGAGCTATATATAAAGCTTGGAGAATCCTTTTCTTTCAAGGTGTCCTTTGAGAGTGAATTAGGCCCATTGGGTTCTTATATGATATCAGACACCTTATTCTTGTCTGATGGTGGGTGTGTTGAATCCCACATAGATGTTGGGTCTCCCAATGTCCATTCATAGTGGTTTGTCAAAAAGTCCACCGTGTGCACGAGGGGCGTGTTGTATCCCACATCGATGTTGGGCACTTCCCGCGATATTCGTTCGCAGTGGTTTGTCAAAGTCCACCCTGTGGTTGAGGGGGCGTGTTGAATCCCACATCGCTTGTGTTACCTGATCTTGAGCTATATATATATATATATACACACACACACATATATAATTATACATATATATTATAATATATTGTCAGTAATCATCTTTTTGTATGTGTCACTTACTATTGTTCTTCTATAAAAATGCTTTCAGTTATGTCATTTCTCCCTGATGCTAAGATTAACTGTTTTGCAGATGGGTTCTTAGCAAATTATATGGATTCCAATCCATCTGACCATCAACAAACGGAAGAACTTGCAAACGACACTTTTGGAACAGATGAAATGAAGGTCGATAAAAATATTGAATCAAACAAGGCTCAGAGTTATGTTTCTCAATCAGCTGTGGCTTTACGCTGCCGAGTTATGCCTCCTCCTTGTTTAAAGAACCCATATCTCATGGATTCATCCGATGCTGATTTTGATCCTTTTGGTAACCGTAGATCGAAATGTGCTGGTAGGTGATTGGTGGGTTCTTTTCTTTATGGAATTGTTTTTCTAGATCTCTTATGATAGTTACTGTATAATGAATTAAGTGATTTGCAGGTCTTCTGCCTTCAGTTATGGGTGGTGATGGCCTGTCAAGATACTGGACTGATTTCCATGAAATAGAGGTATGTGCTCTCAAATGCCAAATGTTAGAAACCCTTTTTTGGCAAATCAGGCACCGTTTGGTAACTTTTACAAAGTATGTTTTTTTTGCTTTTAGGCATCGTTTCGTAACGCGTTCTTAAGTACTTTTAAAACAGAAAAAGTTAATTAGATAAAAAAGTAATTTTATTTAAAAGCAAAAGCCAAAAATGGAAAGTGTTTTTGATAGTGTAGAGATAGTATCTCAGTATTATCCCTATAACTTATCTTTTTACCCTGAAAAATCGCAAATAATTGAAAAAAGTCGGTGAACAAATCTAAGTTTGTTGACCTCTTATAATATAAAAATCAACAAAACAACTATTTTTTTGCTTTTTTTTTTTTATTATTATTTAAATTTTTAGAAGTACTTTTGCTAAGTTCAAAACAAAAGCCAAAAAAAAAACCAAACAAACTTAATTTTAAAAGTAACTTCAAAAAAAGTAAAAATGTTAAATTCTTTTTTTTTTTTTTAAAAAACAGAAGATAGTTGCTTTGATTTTGTCGTTTTTCTATTTTGAATTCATAGATGAAGCTGCAATCTCTCCACCATTTTCTTCAACCATCTATAGTTTGTCTAAGTGGTTTAAAGTATTTAACGGTGCCATTAATTTGTGTCATTCTTCTCTAGCAAATTGGTAGTGGAAACTTCAGTTGTGTTTTCAAAGCCTTGAAGAGGATCGACGGTTGCATGTATGCAGTGAAACACAGCACCAGACAATTATATCATGACACAGAAAGGTAATTCATCTATTACATTCTTTTGTTTGTTCAGATTTCATGTATAAGCTACCTAAACTGCACTCTAAACAGCTTCCCCTTTCAATGACTTGCTGCAGGCGTAAAGCATTGATGGAGGTTCAGACTTTGGCCGCTTTAGGTACAAATTGAATAATTTATTTTTGGTAGTACGAAATTCAATATTTGGGATTGGAATTGGAAATAAATACAAGTACTGTTTGGTTGAGAATTCAATTAAGTGTTTTCAGTTTTCAAAAACTTAAAATATTGTTGTTTCTCTTTTAAAAACCCAACTCAAAAACAATTTTAGGAAACAATTTTTCCAATTCTCAATATATTACATCACCTTCTTTTAATGTTATATTCTTGTATTTTATAAATTTGTTTTTTATATTTTAGAGCTTTTTGCACTTTGTACCCCTGAAGTTTCTGAGAAATTTCATTTTAGTCCTTGTCTTTTCTATTTGAACACATTAAATCCTGAAGTATCAAAATCATGTCAAGTCACTCATTTTGCCATTTTTTATGATGGAATTCGCCTATGTGGGTGATTCCATGTCTAACATGTTGTTGATTTCCGTTATAAAAAATAACGGAGTTACTGATTTGGATTAACTTGGCGTAATTTGGATATTTCAGGGTTTAATGTGTTGAAATTGAAAGGACATGGGCTAAAGTGAGATTTCTCAAAAACTTTAGGAGTGCAAAGTGCAAAAATCTCTATTTTTTTATTTTTCCACATTATTTCTCTAGTACAAATTAACCAAACAAATATCATTACTCTTTCTTTTTCAATCAATTACCTCACTTTTTGTTTTCAAAATTTTAGCACATGAATAATAAATATCCCCTTTTTTTTGATTATTTTTTCAAACATAAACCAAACAACTTTTCATAAATTTTAAAAATTGTTTCCGAAAACTAAACTGAACAGACCCTTAGATTTTCAGATGCATTCATTTCAAATTCCAATTTCAAGGATTCAATTATGTACTACCAAGCATTGCCTCAATCTTTTTTTTTTTTTTTTTTTAATCTATACAAGTGATATTAATGTTGCCCTTGTTACTAAGATTTGCATTAATCTTTGCAGGGTTTCATGAGAATGTTGTGGGCTATTACACGTCATGGTTTGAAAATGACCAATTGTACATCCAAATGGAACTCGGTGATCACAGCCTATCCATCAATAAGTATTCTAAATTTTGGACAGAGATGGAGCTCTTAGATGCAATGCATCAGGTTAGCATTTCCTTTTTAGACATGAAATGAACTTTCTTTCTATGTTAATCTACGCAGTAAAATGCCTGTGCAAAGAGTCACTCTAACTTGGAGGGTTTTTTACGATTTCAGTTGTGGTCGGTTCGGGTGAGGTATTTGATTTAGAGAAGGGATTTGATTTTTTTTTTCTTGTTCTTTTAAATAGTATTGAATCCCACGTTGCTTGTGTTACTTGGTCTGATCATGAGCTATATATAACGTGTAGGACAATCTTCATCTTACAAGATGTCTTTTTAGAGTGAGTTAGACCCATTGGATTACTGCATGGTATTAGAGCTATGTCTTTTCTCTATCCCACATCAATGTTGCCCTGTCGATATACGTTCGCAATGGATTGTCAAAGTCCACCCTGCGTGTGTGGAGGCATGTTGAATTACACATCAATGTTGGGCCCCCGATATCTATTTGCAATGGTTTGTCAATGTTCACCCTGCACATGAGGGGGCGTATTGAATTTTACATCGTTTGTGTTACATGATTCTGAGCTATATATAAAGTTTAGGGCAATCCTCCTTCTTGCCTTCTCTTATAAGATGTTTTTTGAGAGTGAGTTAGGTCCACTGGGATACTACAAAAGTAATAAGAAAAGCGTGCCTTAATTAATTCATTTATTTTTTTGGTGGTAATTGCTCTGCGAACATGTGTTTTACAGATAGCCAAGGCATTGAAATTCATTCATGGAAGAGGGATAGCGCACTTGGACATAAAGCCAGACAACATTTACGTTAAAAATGGTGTTTACAAGTTAGGTGATTTTGGTTGCGCAACCCTCCTTGATCAGAGCCTGCCAATCGAGGAGGGCGACGCACGCTATATGCCCCAAGAAATTCTGAATGATAAATACGATCACCTTGACAAAGTCGATATCTTCTCGCTGGGGGCTGCTATTTATGAGCTTGTTAGGGGCTCAACATTGCTGGAATCAGGCCCTCATTTTCTTAATCTTAGGGAAGGAAAACTCCCTCTTCTTCCTGGTCACTCAGTTCAGTTTCAGAACCTCCTTAAGGTATGAAATTACCCTTTAACTTGATTTTGATTTAATTTTTTTTATCATAAAGAAAATTTTGTTTATTTTATCCAAATATTAGATGAGAAATATAATTCCATCTATTTTTGAGTATATTCTATTGATTTTGAAAAGAAAAAATAGTTGGTTTTCCTTCTTGGTAAAAAGTAGAAGTAGATAAAGTATAACTTTCTGAAGTGAAGGAGAGTAAAGTGATAATTAAGCAAGGTAGAGGGGAATAGAAGACAATTTACCTTTTTATTTTTAATATAAATTCAATATATAATGGTAATAAAAGGAAAAAACTATTTAATTTTACCAAATTTTTCATATATTTTGTTGAGTTAAATAAAAAAAGTTTTAGTTTTCAATTTATTATAAATAGAATAGGGTAAATTGAAGGTTTTAGAGTAGAGGGGCAAAATGAAACGAGATCAAAGTACAAGGGGGTGAAAGGCAATTAACCCCCAAAAGAAATTTATTTTGGTTCTGCCGGTAGATTTTTAGAACAAGTTTCTAAAACCCCCTCTTCTTCTTGGCCACTAAGTTTTTTTTTTTCCCCTAGAGCCTCCTCAAGGTACAAGTTTATGCTTAGTGCTCTTGTTCTCATTAATCTGTTTCTGTTCCCTCAAAATTGGGAACCAAAAAAATATGTTTTGCTTCTGCTCCCGGAATTTAGGACAGAAAAACTAATAACTGTTTTCCTTGGATTGTCTCTAAGATAGAACTTGGTTTTCATTTCTAATTCCAATTTGAAGGCATCAAATCCGTACTACCAAACACTACCTAAATGGTTTCTAATGCCTCCAATTTATTATGAAATCGGTTCTTGTTTTGATTTTGTTCATTGAATTCAGGCGATGATGGACACGGATCCAGTTAGACGGCCTACGGCTAAAGAACTTGTAGAAAATCCAATTTTCGAGAAGACCCACAGAAGTATAAAAGTTAAGTAAGATCATTCTTTTCCCTTTTTTTTTTTTTGGGCACCAAATTTTCCACATTCAAATGGTGTTTTCTTTTGGGGGTGGGGGTGAAAAGTAGACAAAAAAACTGGAGAAATGTTGTATTTGGAGTTGATGAAAGCCAATCTATCACTTGTCAAGGTAATGCAGAATGTAATTGTAATGACTGTATATTTTGATGAGTTAATGTAATCATTCACTCTTTATGAATTTATTTGAGGTGATTCTCAAATTGAGAAGATTTGGATATTTAGGTGACATTTGTTCGTGGAATTCGAGATGGGATTGTAATGGCTATGGGAATAACTAAGGATTCCTTAATCCTACAAAACATTATATTAATTACTATCAAGATAAATTTGGTATTGGTTAATTTCAATTATATGGGATTAGATTTTAATCATTCATCGACTAGAAAACGAGACTAAATATTAACCAAATATTTGAATTAAAATAAAAAAATAATTAAAAATTAACTATTATATAGTTTAAAAATTCAATTAAATTATTATTTTACCATTTAATGTCATTCTAATATTACATGTAATTCTTTTTGTTACCAAACATAAGAATAGTAATAACCATTTAATTCCATTATCGTACTAATTTCATTCCTATTATCATTTCATTCCAGCATACCAAACGCAATTTAATATGTTCAAATTGAGCGTATAGGAGCTAAAGTGTGATTTTTCCGATATTTCAGAGATCTAAAGTGTAAAAATCTGTAATTAATTTTTATTTTTGACTTTATTTTTGAAATCTAAAATAAATGTATAGTTTCCAGATTTTCAGACTTGCCTTTAGAAAAATTAGCCGGATATCTTTTTTAATAGTTGCATTTGAATATATTTTTTTTTTGACATAATTAATAAGAATGGACAGATTTCAAAATCAAAATAATACTTTTAAAAATAGTTTTTGAGGAAAATAAGAATTGAACCTTTATGATCGTTGTAATTTAAAATAGTTTTTTTTTTGTTTGTTGGTTTAAAAGTATTTTTAAAATTAGATTGAAAATTGAAGATTATAAAAACAGGTATATATTGTTCGGGCAAAAAACTTGGCAACAAATAAAGGAGATGAAACCGGATTGTTGTTCACTGATTCGAATATTTACAGATCCACCAAGTTTTCAACCTATTCGCCAAAACTTGCAAAACGACTAACTGTGGTGTTTTCTAGCGAAATCCATCGGACGTAATGGGTAAGTATCCAAACCGAGCAATATTATAGGGCGAGAATGGGATAAATGTGATACTTGTGGTTTTAATAAGGATGGATTTATATATGTGAAGGACTTTGGACCAGAGTGGACCGGACCCCGAGGCAAGTAAAGTAGGACAATTAGCACTAATCTGATTTAATTAGTAGTTAATTCAAGAAGGCGACGACTTATTTTTCTTGGGCTCGAACTAGCCTACTAGGCCCAACCGACCTATCCAATGTGGCCTTAAGAGTTTTGCCTAATGACGATTTGTAGACTACCAAGCAGATAGTTCGATTTATTAGGGATTACGAGGAGACGATCAATGTTCTTGAGAAAGGATTCGAAGGAGGTTGGTCTAGATATAGGGATTGGCAAATTGGAAATTTACAAGATAACACAACACGAAGCCAACACGGAATTATAGGGTATGGGTTTAGTTTATTAGATAACATGTCGTTATAGGGTCAGACACAATAAGAAAACAAATCGAATTTCGAATTTACCTGATAACCCGTTAATTGATACGATAACATTTAATCGTGTTTTATGTTACATGACAACACGAGACATAATACATGACACAATAATTCTATGAATTATTTTAAACATAAAAATATATTAATAATTATTTGTAAGTATTACCCATATTTATCTAAGCTTACATTTTAGCACATTATACATATTATTTTAAGGTAGATTTCTGTAAACTTGAAACCCTTGTTTACCCTCACCCAATCTGTCATTTTAGCCTCACACTCCAATCGTCTCCTTCCCACCTTCTCTCCTTCTGTGATTCTGTTTGACGGCGGCAAGATCTTCGCGACGGTCCTATTTTCCAATGACTCTTTTAGTGACGGTCCTATTTTGACGGCACTAATTGAAATTTGGGTTCACACTAAAGTAGAGAAATTTATTATTTAAAAAAAACAAAAAAAAATTATTTGTTTTATTAGTGTAGCTCCACTGTTAAGACCCAATTAACATAGTTAGTGTAGCTGAACTGTTAGGTCCAATTAAAACAGTTGAGATATGTAAGGTCGGAAATTCGAACATGTAGAAAAATATTTTTTTAGGAGGGATAATCACGCACCTGAACAAGTGGCGACAGTGGTGGAGATAAAAAGGAAAATGCAAACAATAATCAATACTAAACAGAAGCCATAGATTCAAAGTAATGGAAAAATCCAAAAGCAGGGGCAGGGCCAAGATCACATAGCTCCACGAAACTATGATCCATGAATTGTATCGGATGGCCTTTCCCGGCGTTTGCAGCACCATAAACGACGACTCTTCCTCTTCTTCATCTCCCCGAACGATCGAAAGTATTGAAAATATATAGTCCGGCGGGTGGTTTGGCGGGACCATCGCCGGAAATGCCGCCGCGATTCCGTCGAGATCGACGGAGTACTTCACGAACCACTCCGAGTAGTCTCGCTTCATCTCGTAAACGCTGAATCGAATAGTCCGGCGAATACCCATCTCGACGAAGTGGAGGTGGCCGTTAGATTCGCCGAAGTACCTGAAGTTACTCCCCGTATGGGTTTCGTCCCGAACAGCGACCATCGGGATATTTCCGAGTCGCTCATCGTCGAGGTTGAAATACAGAGAATCAAGCCAAAGGTCGATCCAATTGATCGCGCCGTTCCAGTAGACGCCGATGTTGAAATTCGTGGAGTTAACTCTGTAGAAACTCTCGCCGGAGGACCTCCAACGGTGGGTCTCGGAGGAGTAAACCTCGATCTGGAAATCGTCGTTACGTGTGTACCAAAGGCAGACGACTCTGTAGTGAGCCGATTCAGAGGGGTCGAAAGCTAAATATAGGCCGCGGATCTCTGATCCGACGGTCCCATTTGAGTTAAGAACAGTGACGAATTGCCTCGTCGTGGGATTGTAGACGTGGTAGTGGCAATGCGTGTAACAGGTTAGAAGCCCGTTGCAGGAATTTAAGATGTTCATGTTGGAGAGCGGCGGAGGTAATTCTTGAGGTTTATCGATTGATTCATCGTGATCGATGTCGAAAGGGAAGAAAATGCGTTCGAATGGGGTGGTGCGTTGCTTGGAAAAGAGATGGCCGATTAGGCCGGAGGGGCGGCAACGGGATGGGTTCCGACGAGCGAAGAAGTAGGGATCGGAGACGAGAGAAAGCCATCGCTTTGACACTAATTTGGACCGGAAAAGTGATCTTACCGGCATGCGCAAAAGTATTTCGGTCAAGAGGTCGTCGTCGGATTCAACTATCTCGGCTGAAGAAGCATATTCCGGCGGGACTGGACTTGTTTGTAAGGCTAGCATAACTTTGGGGCTTAAAATTCAAAGAAGATTTCAAAATATTAGAATTTGAGAATGGAAGATTGCTTTTGAATACAGTATATATAGGCAAGTGAATCCCGTCAACAAACTCATAACAACCGAGCATAACAATTCTCAACAACCGAGAATATTCTATACAGAATATTCCTAGTTCTAATACTCCCTCTCAAGATGGAGAATAAAAATTATGAATTTAAGAATTGAATAATTTATTCAAGTAGCGTTTGATAGTACGTAATTCAAAATTTGGAATTGGAAATGGAAATAAATACACGTACTGTTTGATTGAGAATTCAATTTAGTGTTTTCGGTTTTCAAAAACTTAAAATATTGTTGTTTCTCTTTTAAAAACCCAACTCGAAAAAAAAATTTATGAAACAATTTTTCCAATACTCGATATATTAATCACCTTCTTTTAATGTTATATTCTAGTATTTTATAAATTTATTTTTTAGGGTTTTTTGTACTTTGTATGCCTGATGTTTTAGAGAAATTTTATTTTAGTCCTTATTTTTTCTATTTAAACACATTAAACCCTGAAGTATCAAAATTGTGTCAAGTCACTCATTTCGTCGTTTTTATGACAGAATTCACCTACGTAGGTGATTCCATATTTAACATGTTGATTTCTGTTATAAAAAATAACGGAATTACCGATTTGGCTTGACTTGACGCAATTTGGATATTTCAGGGTTTAATGTGTAAAAATTGAAAGTACATGGACTAAAGTGAGATTTCTCAAAAAATTTAGGAGTGCAAAGTGCAAAAATCTCTATTTTTTATTTCTCCACATTATTTCTCCAGTACAAATTAACCAAACAAATATCATTATTCTCTTTCTTTTTCAATTAATTACCTCACTTTTACTTTTAAAATTTTTAGCACATGAATAATAAATATCCCCTTTTTTCTTTATTTTTTCAAATTTAAACCAGACAACTTTTCATAAATTTTAAAAATTGTTTTCAAAACTTGTTTTCAAATTTACAAAAATTGTTTTCGAAAAATAAACTGAACAAACCCTTAGATTTTTAGATGCATTCATTTCAAATTCCATTTCGAGTGATCTGACCTTTCCCCGGACCCCACGCATAGCGGGAGCTATGTAGCACTGGGCTACCCTTTATTCATTTCAAATTCCAATTTCAAGGCTTCAATTATGTACTACCAAGCATTGCCTCAATCTTTCTTTTTTTTATCTATACAAGTGATATTAATGTTGCCCTTGTTACTAAGATTTGCATTAATCTTTGCAGGGTTTCATGAGAATGTTGTGGGCTATTACACTTCATGGTTTGCAAATGACCAATTGTACATCCAGATGGAACTCTGTGATCACAGCCTATCCATCAATAAGTATTCTAAATTATGGACAGAGATGAAGCTCTTACATGCAATGCATCAGGTTAGCATTTCCTCTTTAGACATGAAATGAGCTTTTCTTTCTATGTTAATCTACATAGTACAATGCCTGTGCAAAGAGTCACTCCAAATTGAAGGGTTTTTACGATTTCAGTTGTGGTCGTTTTGGGGGAGGTATTTGATTTAGAGAAGGGATATGATTTTATTTTATTATTTTTTTTGGACTTTTAGAAAGTAGTCAAAAAAATTGATACCAAAAGCTACAAATTTTTTTTTTTGCTTTTAAATAATATTGAATCCCACATTGCTTGTGTTACCTGATAATAAGTGTAGAACAATTTTTCTCTTATAAGACATCTTTTGAGAGTGAATTAAGTTCATTGGGTTATTACATGTTATGAGAGCCATGTCTTTTATCTAATATTGAGCGTGTTGAATCCTATATCAATGTTACCACTATTGATATCTGTTCACAATGGTTTGTCAAAATCCACCCCGCGCGTGAGGAGGATTGTTGAATTCCACATCGATGTGCCCCCCCGCCCCCCCCCCCCGATATTTGTTCCCATCGGTTTGTCAAAGTCCACCCTACACGTAATGGGGCATATTGAATCCCACATTGTTTGTGTTACATGATTCTCAGCTACGTATAAAATTTAGAACAATCCTTCTCTTATAAGACGTCTTGTGAGAGTGAGTTAGGCCTACTAGACTACTACAAAAAGTAATGAGAAAAGCGTTACCAAAGAACACCTTAATTAATTGATTTAAAAAAAAAAAAAAAATTGGGTGGTAATTGCTCTGTGAACATGTGTTTTACAGATAACCAAGGCACAACATTTACGTTAAAAATGGTGTTTACAAGCTAGGTGATTTTGGTTGCACAACCCTCCTTGATCAGAGCCTGTCAATCGAGGAGGAGGACGCACGCTATATGCCCCAAGAAATCCTGAACGACAAATACGATCACCTTGACAAAGTCGATATCTTCTCGCTAGGGGCTGCTATTTATGAGCTTGTCGGGGGCTCAACTTTGCCATAATCAGGCCCTCATTTTCTTAATCTCAAGGAAGGAAAACTCCCTCTTCTTCCTGGTTACTCAGTTTAGTTTCAGAACCTCCTCAAGGTACGAAATTACCCTTTATCTTGATTTTGAATGAAATTTTTTATCATAAATATTTTTAAAAATTAGATTAAAATTAAAATAAAGAAAATTTCGTCTATTTCATCCAAAAACTGGATGAAAAAATTAATTCCATCTATTTTTTAGCATGTTCTGTTAATTTTGAAAAGAAAAAAAAATAGTTTTTCACTTTGGTCAAAAGTAGTAGGTGAAGTGTAACTTTCTTAAGTGAAAGAGGATAAAGTGATAATTAGGCAGGATAGATGGGAGTAGAAGACAATTTACCCTTTTATTTTTAATATAAATACAATATATAATGATAATAAAAGGAAAAAACTATTTAATTTTACCAAATTTTTAATATATTTTGTTGAGTTAAAAAAAAAAAGAGTTTTTTTATTATATAGTCCCCCTTAGAGAGACTATTAAGAAAAAAAACATTTTCATGTGTTTGGTTAAGATTCAGACCAAACAGTACAATCAATTAAGTTTTTAATCCTTAGATTAGACAAAATAGAACGTAAAAAGACACATATACCCCTCTCTCTCATTTACGTTAACAATTTATGTTAATGTACTCTACGATCCTCCTTCATATTTTATTATCTCACATATTATCAGTAAGGGTTACTCTCTCTCTCTCTCAACCTAACACCACTGTTCTTTCTCTCTCTCTCTCGTCACCGTCGCCGGTTGGATTGGCCAGCAAAAAATAAGATCTGGCCTGTCGTTCAGCCGTCGATCCTCGACGGAGCCACGAGCTCGTGCTTGAGGGAGGAGAGATTGGAATGGAGCTCCGAAGGTCCGAAGATCGGTGTAAGAACTGCAGTCAAAACCCTGGTCGGGGAAGGAGGAAGGCTTGAACCAGTGGGTGGGCGTCGACGGGATCTCCGAACTCCAAAGAGGTCGGTGGTCAATTGCGGCAGCGTCGGTTCTCCACCGAACGCTGTGGTCACCGGCGGTGGCGTTCACGTGGCGTTCTCCGATGGTGGTAGGTGGGTTTCCAGATTTGAAAAATTAGATCTAGAGTTTCCAGATCTGGTTTTTCAGATCTGGAAACCCAGATTTGGTTTTTCGTCTGGGGGTTTGTCGGCGGTGTGTGTGTGGTGGCGAACAGCGATGATGGTGAGGGAAAACGCGAAGCACAGCGGCGGATCCGGACCTCCCTCCACTTTCTCTGTGTGTGTGTGTGTGTGTATATATATATATATATATATATATATATATATATTTCTCTCCATATATATACATATGTTTCTTTCTGATTTTTTGTGGTGATGAATGTTGTTCGTTTTGGTGGTGTTCTTCGGCGGTGTTGATGTTTGATTCGGCGGGTGTTGATGTTTGTTTTGGATAACCATCAGCCACCACTAGCCAGATCCGACAACTACGGCCGACCACCAGTCAAATTCGGACCTCCCTCCACTTTCTCTATCTAGCTCATGAGTTAACGTTAACGTAACGCACAAAAACAGACAGATTGTGAGATGATGGCGTTAACGTTAACGCAATCACAACCCAGCACATGTAACTTAATTACATTAACGTTAACGCAATTACACCCCCAACCCAATAACTAATTGTGTTAACGTTAACGCAATTACAACCCACACATGTAATTTAATTACATTAACGTTAACGCAATTATAATCCCAAATTCAATAACTAATTGTGTTAACGTTAACGCAATTACAAACCAATACGTGTAATTTACTTGCGTTAATGTTAGCGTAATTACACTCCAGCCCATAATTAGTTGCGTTAACGTTAACGTATGTATAATCTAAACTATTTAAATTACTTACATTAACGTTAATGCAATTACAATAATTACAATCCCAACCCCAATAACTAATTGTGTTAACGTTACCACAATTATAAACCAGCACATATAACTTTATTACGTTAATGTTAACGCAATTACACCCCAACCCAATAATTAATTGCGTTAACGTTAACGTGTTTACAATTCAGTCAATTTAATTTATTTACGTTAATGTTAACACAATTATAATTCAATCACATAACTAATTATGTTAACGTTAACGTATTTACAATTCAGTACATTTAATTTACTTGCGTTAACGTTAATGCACACAAGACAAAACATGTACTATTTGTAATAAATGCATAATTACTGTAATAAATACAAAATTACTCTATATGCAATGAGTATTACTTGTGTGTGTACGTTAACGTTAGTGTTGTGACTGATTTTTATTTCACACATTTCATGGACAACATTAAATGCATTAACGTTTAACATAGAGAGAGACAACAAAATGTGAATTAACGTTAACACAAACTCACTAAAATGTGTTAACGTTAATGCACACAAAATAAATAATGAAAGAAACGATAATATGAAACACAAAAAATGTCACAACCCGTCCCGAACACCCGTCATCCTGAGGCTGGCGTGATTACAACATGACATCACCAATACCTAAATAATTAAATGAATAACAATATACATCCACTGTATAAGATAAACATCTATTATGGGGGACACACCCATCCCGAAATTATTACTAACAAAAGTATTTAACCATGAACCTTTTATGGGTTCGCCTTTGACAGCCTCTCTTCAAAGCCTATATGACTCCGTCACGTAGCTCTACCTAGTGCCAGTAGGGGACCGACTCCTAGCCGTTGTACCTGCCAGTGTACTGCCTCCTTAGTAAAACATTTTATAGTAATACTAGTTTATTCTGCAACATCTAAATGGATCAAGTTTAAATATGTAAACATTATGTAGCTCGCGAAAGTTTTCATAATACTAGTAGTGAGAATAAAGTACTACATAAAGGTCCCATGCCAAATCATCTAGTATAAGAATCATGTCAATCACCATATAAATGATAAATCACTCAGTATAAACAAATTATCACATCTCAAAACATCTTCTCAAACACACACACCTACACACACGCTGGCCAGTCCTAGTGATCGTCTTAACCTCACGATCGGGAGTTTGCAACGGTACCGTACCATCCGTAAGATATGCCTTCCTACGAACACCCATCACTCCGCCGAAGCGGATAATCACTGCGCAGTATAAACGTCTAACATCACTCTGCCGAAACAGATATACATCACTCCGCCGAAGCGGATAAATACTATGGCATCGTCTAACCAACAACATCATCATCAAATCACAACGTAATGATATCGTCTAATCAACATCGTCAACTCACACAACCACCTCTCTTTCTATTAAAATCGTCTTTGAACTCCAAAAATCATATTTCCCCCTTTTTTTTAAAGGAAACGTCCAATTTTATCGAACCACTTTTCCACCTTTTATTTTAAAAAAATCAGGTATTTTTAGAAAAACAGATGTTTCCTATTTTCTTTTATAAACTCTGTCTAATTTCATCAAATCCAACAAAAAATCATTTTCAACTTCTTTTCGAAAACCATCGGGATTTTTTTTTCGAAAATCCAGTTTACCAATTAGCTCAAATCCTACTCGGTCCATATCATCTTATAAATTTATACCGTTTAAATAATCACATATTTTATCTTATATGTACATAGAGAAATAACTAGGCAAGAAGGCAGCACACTCACCTGGCTATCCAGTCCGAACCGTTTTTTCCTGACTATCTTCTACCGATACTCCAGTGCCTGCGAGCCTAATAGTGATAGAGCCTAAATTAATATTTTATGTAAAATAATCAAATCATGTCATGCAGGCCCTAAATTTCGTAATTTCCCCCGTACCCACTTTTTATTACGAATAATTGATATCCGGTAAATTTTGTTTTGTTAATAATTACTGCACGCGTTTGTTAATAGGGATGATGACCAAAAGTTAGTAAAATTAACGATTCTAAACTATAATCCCGTTTGCTAATATTTCAATTTAACAATAACGGTAATTGATTTAGATTTTACCTGCTCCGAATCGTCTGTTGGTCATGAGAATGATATTTGGATTTTTATTAGGGGGGTTTGCGTAATTTTTTTTTTTCTTTTTTCTTCTTCTTCCCTTTCTTTTTCTCTTTTTTTTTTTCCTGGTTTGTGTTCATGTTCCCCGTTACACAGTCTTGCCGGCCGCCGATGACAACTCACCGTCGATCAAGCCTTGTCGTCCACCAACCGGACACACGCACCACCAGTAAGACAACCCACACCCTTCTATGTACCGCCGACCGTCCCACACCCATGCACATACAGCTCTCTCTCTCTCTCTAATTTTCCGGCGGAACCTCCGGCGACCTCTATGCGCCCCCCAACATGCACACACTCCGCAGGGACAACACGTACCGATGGAGCAGAGCCACCAACGCCGTCTCTCATGCCGCCGATCGTCACCGTCGGGCAGATCGGCGAACCCACGAACACACACTACACAACGCAAAACAAACAGGAACGGTTCAGAGCCGAAAACACACACACACACATCACAGCGTCAATAATAGCCACCGGAAGCTTACCGTCAACCCAGATCACCACCGTCGGCTGCTGAATAGCCCACCGCCGAACCGACCAACGGCACCCTCCGACGAAACCGTGACAATCACCCTGTCGGCACTCCACACCATCGGAAATGAACGGGAGCCCACACCGTCGGCGCCACCGACGATCGATCAACGACCGAACGAATCGTTCACACCTACGATCGTCGGATCTCAACATCCCCTGACCGTCGGACCTCCCCTCTCTCTCTCCTCTGTTTCTGCTCTCTTTTTTTTTTTTTTCTTTTTTTTCTTCGTTGAAGATCACGATTGCCCATTTCGAAGATCACAAATTGCATGTTTTAAGTGGGTTAGTTTATTCCTAGCTTGCCACGTCCATGGTTCTCGATCCTTCCCCTCTCCGTTCCGGTTGTTCGCTCGGCCATCTCGTATGCGTATATATATATATATATATATATAAATAAATCTTTTATTCTAATTATACCTTCCTCCCCCAACTTCCATTAAGTCTTAATTTTAAACAACTTCAACTTTTTAAAAAGTTTTTAAGATTTATAATTTCACCCCTTTAAGTTTTAATTAAAATTAATGTCAATTTACCCCCCCAAAGTTTGGATTTAATATTTCTAAATTGCGAATTGACCCCTAGATTTTAAATTTGAATTTATTTTTTTTTTTATTGACCCACTTTCACCCCGAATAACGTACATGCTGTAATTGGGGTCTTACAAAAAAAATGCATTAACGTTAACGTATTGGACAAAACAGACAGATAGGGGAGATGATGCGTTGACAAAAAAAAAATAAAATGAATTTAACAACGTTAACGTCAATCCCAATGTAATATTGTAATATAGATAAGTGACATTTACTTGAATAAGTTACGTTAACGTTAACACATTTTGTTGTCTAAATTTGTCTTATTGCATAATGACAAAATGGCAGACTTGTAAATAAATATTAACAGAGAGAGTCATAATGAAGGACTTTTTTCTAAAAATTTGGTAAGGTCTGAAAGCTTAATTGTTCATGTCAGAGAGTCTTTTTTCTCTATTGGACCTCTATAGAGGACTAAAAAATTAATTACCCAAAAAAAAGTTAGTTTTCAATTTATTATAAATAGAATAGGGTAAATTGTAGGTTTTTAGAGTAGAGGGGAAAAAATGAAACGAGATCAAAGTACAAGGGAGTGAAAGGCAATTAACCCCCAAAGGAAATTTATTTTGGTTCTGCCTGTAGATTTTTAGAACAAGTTTCTAAAATTTCCTCTTCTTCTTGGTCACTCAGTTTTTTTTCTCCAGAGCCTCCTCAAGGTACAAGTCACACCCCACCCCGGGCACCCGTCACCTGAGACCGGGCGTGACGTCGATCTGACGTTACCGGACCAATCCACGAATATCCCAACATACAGATATATACACACCCGCGCTACTGTAAAATTTTTCCTCAAAAATATATATATACTTATTCCCAGAATTTGGGAGCACACCCGTCTCGAAAATCCACAACCAAAAACACCAAAATACCTTAACCATCCAAGGTTCCTGTCTTACCGACTCACCTCCAACACGACACTACCTCTGGACTCTCCCTAATGCCAGTAGTGGACCAACTCCTAACCGCAGTACCTAAAACCAAAAAAACTTATCGGTGTATTGTCTTTATAATAAAAATATTTCATAGATCAGGCATAAATAAATAACATCACGTTTGAAATATAATATTATAAAATCACATACCCGGTTCCACTACCACCAATGAAATAATATAATAATAATATCGTATATTACACACCATATTCGAAACTAGTTCCCACTGTCTCCAATGTAACGGAATAATGTATTTAAAAACACCCAATACAAATATAATATAATCTCATACTGTAAGGAAATCCAGTTTCCCTATCACCAATGAAATAAACCAATATATATTTAAAATACCGAATCCAAACACTTTAAATCAACCACACCCAACCATTTTAAATCCACCCATTTGAAATATTTTAAATCCACCCAATCCAAATGTTTTAAATCAACCAAACCAAACATCTTGTCATATAATAAAATACTCCACACCACTCTCCTACTAGCCATAGGATCATTTTACCTCACGATTGGGAATTACAATGGTACCGTACCACTCGCCAAGTTTGCACTCCTGACGGGTCAATGCACATCCCGTAGGTCATATCTGCCTAATGGGAGAAAATCTACATCCCTTACGGAAAGAAAATCCACATCCCTTACGAGAAGCATTTGGAATGAATGTTTTCTAAAAATCGCTAATTGACCCTTAAACTTTTAATTTGGATATTAAATAACACATTTTCACCCCGTATTTTTTCCAAATGCATCTAAAATTATGTACGAGCTAAAATTAGGGTCTTACAAAACAAGTTTATGCTCAGTGCTTTTGTTCTCATTAATCTGTTTCTATTCCCAAAAAATTGGGAACCAAAAAAAATATGTTTTGCTTCTTGTTGAATCCCACATTGATGCTGGGTTTCCTGATATCCGTTCGCAGAGGTTTGTCAAAGTCCACCCTGCGCGTGAAAGGGCGAGTTGAATCCCACATCACTTGTGTTACCTAATCCTGAGCTATATATAAAGTTAAGGGCAATCCTCCTCTTACAAGGTGTCTTTTGAGAGTGAGTTAGGCCCATTGAATTTCTACATGGTATCAGAGCCAGACTTTTGTTTGATGTTGGGCGTATTCGCAGTGGTTTGTCAAAGTCCACCCTGCGCATGAGGAGGCATGTTGAATCCCACATTGATGTTGGGTTTCCTGATATCCGTTCGCAGAGGTTTGTCAAAGTCCACCTTGCGCGTGAAAGGGCGAGTTGAATCCCACATCGCTTGTGTTACCTGATCCTGAGTTATATATAAAGCTAAGGGCGATCCTCCTTTTACAAGGCGTCTTTTGAGAGTGAGTTAGGCCTATTGAATTTCTACTGCTCCTGGAATTTAGGACAGAAAAACTAATAACTGTTTTCCTTGGATTGTCTCTAAGATAGAACTTGGTTTTCATTTCTAATTCCAATTTGAAGGCATCAAATCCATACTACCAAACACTACCTAAATGGTTTCTAATGCCTCCAATTTATTATTAAATTGGTTCTTGTTTTGATTTTGTTCATCGTATTCAGGCGATGATGGACATGAATCCAGTTAGGCGGCCTACGGCTGAAGAACTTGTGGAAAATCCAATTTTCGAGAAGACCCACAGAAGTATAAGATCATTCGTCTCTTTTTTTCTTTTTTTCGGCACCAAATTTTCCACATTCAAATGGTGTTTTCTTTTGGGAGGTGAAAAGTAGACAAAAACTAGAGAAATGTTGTATTGGGAGTTGATGAAAGCCGATCTTTCACTTGCCAAGGTAATGCAGAATGTAATTGTAATGACTATATTTTGATGAGTTAATGTAATCATTCAATCTATGAATTCTTGACCAAAAAAAAATAAAAAACTCTTTATGAATTTATTTTAGGTGATTCTTGAATTGATACGATTTGGATATTTAAGGGTTTAATATGTTCAAATTAAAAGTATATGAGCAAAAGTGAAATTTTTCTGAAACTTCAGTGGTCTAAAGCGCAAAAATCTTTAAGGTCATGTTTGGTACATGAGATTCATCTTGAGATTGAAATGAAGTTGAAAATAACCATTTCATTCCTATGTTTGGTTGGTGGGATTAATTTTCATTCTCTTTCCTAAGTAATAACTAATCCCACAATTCATGGGATTAGTCAATCCCAAATAAAATGAAGTATTATGTAAGAAGAATTGTCTATACTTCTATTTCCATATTTTTCACAACATAAAATAAAATTCTGGGAACGGAAACAAATATGGTAGGTTGCTTTCATATTTCTGTTTCTAGAAAACATGGAACGGAAATAGAAATATGGGAACGAAATCTGGGAACAAAAACAAAAATAGAAATCTTGGAACAAAAACATAAATATGGGAACAAAACAAAAATAGAAACATGGAAACAAACACAAATATAGGAACAAAAACAGAAATCTGGGGACAAAAACAAAAACAGAAATTTGGGAAATATTTCTGTTTTTGTTCCCATATTTATGTTTTTGTTTTCGTTCCCAAATTTCTGTTTTTGTTCCCAGATTTCTGTTTTTGTTCCAAGAAAACCTAGAACATAGATATAAAAGTTGGAATAAACAACTTTTTCCCCTTATGTTTATATGTATTTTCAATTTTATAAGAACAAAAACACTAAACAAGTGAGGTATAAGTGAGATTTGGTGTTTTTATATCTTAAATCTGTTAACAAAATGATTGAAACAGAATCGGTAAAATAGGAAAATATTTGTTCTATTTTGTTCTCAGATTTTTACAACAAAATTTTGGAATCAGAACATAAGTAATTTTTTATTTATTTATTTATTTTTTTTTTTGTTTCAGTTATAAGTTTTTTTAAGAACAGAAAAAGGAAAATAAAAACACGAAAATACTTCCAAATCCTTTAATTTGTCGGGTTAAAGGATAACTTAGGTGACATTTGTTTAGTGTCTCTGAATAATTCTGTTATGTTCCCAAAATTTTGTTTTAAAATTTCTGAACATTTAAGAATATTGTTTCATTTTTATTTATTGGTTATTCCAATACCATATTTAATGTATTTTGTAATCAAAAGTCATTTCAATATCAAGTTTAATCTCGTTTGTCACTAAACATATGAATGGTAATGGTTATTCCATTCCAATACCATATTTATTCAAATATCACACTCATTCCATTTCATTCTATTCCATTCCATAGTACCAAACGTATGTATTGTTTCCAGATTTTCAGACTTACCTTAAGAAAAATTAGGCGGACATCCTTTTTTAATTGTTGCATTTGAATATGTTTTTTCTTTTATACATTCGTTTGAATTATAATTAATAAGAATGAACAAATTTCAAAATCAAAATTATAATTTTAAAATAGTTTTATGAGGAAAAAATAAATAAATAAAAATTGAACCTTTGTGATCGTTGTAATTTAAAAAAAAAAAACATATATATATATATATATATATATTTTAAAAGAATTTTCAAAATTAGAGTTGAAATAGATTATAAAAACAGGTAAATACTGTTTGTGCAAGAAACTTGACAACCAATAAAGGAGACGAAATCGGATCGTTGTTCACCGATGTGGATATTTGCAGATCCACCAAGTTTTCAACCTATTCGTCAAAACTTGCAAAACAACCAACTGGGGTGTTTCCTAGCAAAATCCATCGGACGTAAGGGGTAAGTATCCAAACCGAGCAATATTAGAGGGCAAGAATGGGATAAATGTGATACTTGTGGCTTTAATAAGGATGAATTTATATATGCGAAGGACTCTGGATCAGAGTGGACCGGACCCCGAGGTAAATGAAGTAGGACCAAGCAAATGGTTCAATCTATCAAGGATTACGAGGAGACGATCAATGTTCTTGAGAATGGATTCGAAGGAGGTTGGTCCAGATATAAGGGCTGGCAAATCGGGCATTTACAAGATAACACAACATGAAACCAACACAGAATTATAAGGTATGGGTTTAGTTTATTAGATAACATGTCGTTATCGGGTCAGACATGATAAACACGATAAGAAAACAAATCGAATTTCGAGTTTACCTACTAACCCGTTAATTGACACGATAACATTTAATCGTGTTTTACGTTGCATGGCAACACGAGACATAATACGTGACACGATAATTCTATGAATTATTTTAAAAATAAAAATGTATTAATAATTATTTATAAGTATTACCCATATTTATCTAATATTACATTTTAGCGCATTATATATATATTATAAGATAGATTTCTTTAAAGTTTAAACCCTTGTTTACCCTCACCCAATCTGTCATTTTAGCCTCCACACTCCAATCGTCTCCTTCCCACCTTCTCTCCTTCTATGGTTTTGTTTGACGGCGGCAAGATCTTCGCGGTCCTATTTTCCAATGACTCTTTTAGTGACGGTCCTATTTTGACGGCACAAATTGAAATTTGGGTTCACACTAAAGTAGACAAATTTATTACTGAAAAAAAAAATTATTTGCTTTATTAGTGTAGCTCAACTGATAACGTCCATTTAAAATAGTAAGTGTAACTCAACTGTTAAGCCCAGTTAAAACAATTGAGGGATCTCTGGAAGATCGGTGATTCGAGTCTGAAAAATACATTTTGGGACGAACCCTGAACAAGATAAGACTGTGGGGACAGTGGTGGGGACAAAAAAGAAAATGCAAACAAGAATCAATACTAAACAGAAGCCATAGATTCGAAGTAATGGAAAAATCCAAAAGCAGGGGCAGGGCCAAGATCACATAGCTCCACGAAACTATGATCTATGAAATTGTATCGGATGGCCTTTCCCGGCGTTTGCAGCACCATAAACGACGACTCTTCCTCTTCTTCATCTCTCCTAACGATCGAAAGTATTGAAAATATATAGTCCGGCGGGTGGTTTGGCAGGACCATCACCGGAAATGCCGCCGCGATTCCGTCGAGATCGACGGAGTACTTCACGAACCACTCCGAGTAGTCTCTCTTCATCTCATAAACGCTGAATCGAATAGTCCGGCGAATACCCATCTCAACGAAGTGGAGGTGACCGTTAGATTCGCCGAAGTACCTGAAGCTACTCTCCATATGGGTTTCGTCCCGGAGGGCGACCATCGGGATATTCCCGAGTCGCTCTTCGTCGAGGTTAAAATACAGAGAATCACCCCAGACGTCGATCCAATTGATCGCGCCGTTCCAGTAGACGCCATTGTCGAACTCCGTGAAGTAATCCCTGTAGAAACTCTCGCCGGAGGTTCTCCAACGACGGGTGTCGGAGGAGTAGACCTCGATCTGGAAATCGTCATTAGGTGTGTTCCAAAGGCAGACGACTCTGTAGTGGGCCGATTCAGAGGGGTCGAAAGCTAAATATAGGCCGTAGACCTCTGATCCGACGGTCCCATTTGAGTTAAGAACAGTGACGAATTGCTTCGTCGTGGGATTATAAACGTGGTAGTGGTGTTGATCCTCATTGTGGCAATACGTCGAACAGGTTAGGAGCCCATTGCAGGAATTTAAGATGTTCATGCCGGATAGCGGCAGAGGTAATTCAAGAGGTTTATCGATTGATTCGTCGTAAGGGACGAAAATGAGTTCGGCGGCGGGGGTGGGATTCTCGGAATAGAGACGGCCGATTAGGCCAGAGGGGCGGCGAAGGAATGGGTTCCGACGAGCGGAGAAGTGGGGGTCGGAGACGAGAGAAAGCCATCGCTTTGACACTAATTTGGACCGGAAAAGTGACCTCACCGGCAAGCGCAAAAGTATTTCGGCCAAGAGGTCGTCGTGGGATTCAACTATCTCGGCTGAAGAAGCATATTCCGGCGGGACTGGACTTGTTTGTAAGGCTAGCATAACTTTGGGGATAAACGTCAAAAAAGGTATAGAAGACGACCGTAGATTAAAATTCAGGTATAATTCAAAGAAGATTTCAAAATAAAAACTCTAATTTCACTCACCAATTCAAAGAAGATTCGACGGACGGCGGTGATACTGAGATTCGAACGACGACCTGCGGATCTGAGATTTGACCCTCTTTGCTTGAGACTAGAGAGGAATTAGGGTTAGAGAAGTAAGATGTAGGAGGCGGCCGACAGTCTAAACGCAGGGGTAGGGTAGGAGATTGAGATTTGAGATTAGGGTTAGAGGAGGGAGATTGAGATTTGAGATTTGAGATTTGAGATTTGTTGTCTTGAACTTAAGAGTTGAGAGTCTCAAAGAGGAGGCCGACAGTGTGTTTGATTATGCCGGAGGGGCGGCGACGGGATGGGTTCCGACGAGCGGAGAAGCGGGGATCGGAGACGAGAGAAAGCCATCGCTTTGACACTAATTTGGACTGGAAAAGTGATCTTCCCGGCAGGCGCAAAAGTATTTCGGTCAAGAGGTCGTCGTCGGATTCAACTATCTCGGCTGAAGAAGCACATCCCGGCGGGACTGGATTTGTTTGTAAGGCTAGCATGACTTCGGGGCTAAACGTCAAAAAAGGAATAGAAGCCGACGGGACATTAAGAACGAGTAAATGAAGGAAATTTATAATATCATCAAATGTTGAATATTGACGAGGAATTTCCCGACTTTGTCCAAAAGTTGCTTCTAGGGACAACGATTCCGATTCCGATTCCGATTCCGATTCCTTGCAAGCAAATCAAAGTCAAGCAATCGGGAATACTATCTGATACTGAAGAGATCGTCAAAGATCTGATGAACCGAACACAACATGTCTAGGACGAACATTCTCGATCAGTACGCCAATAACCCCGTCCTTGTGGAAAGACTTCAATAGCAAGTCTCTCATCTAATACAATTTACTAGTCTCCATAGTTGTCAAATTCGCGCCTAGGCGCAAGGCGACTCAAGGCGCATGTGTTGCGCTTCGCTCAGGTCTAGGCGCTGAAGGTACAAGAAGCGACCGCTTTTACCGCCTGGGTGAGAGTCACCTGCATCGCCGGAGGCGCACCTGCAGTGGACAAGGCGATTTTTTTCCATCGTGGCCTTATGGGCTCTCGAATTAGCCGTAGCCCAAGTCCTTAATATATTCCTAGATTCCATACCTGAGCTTCTGAAACCCTATTGGAAGGAAATCGGCGTGAACAGAATCTCAAATAGAATCGCATCGATTTCGGTCGATTTCTCCTTCGATTTCCTTCGTTTTTTGCTTCGGTTTCCTTCGATTTCGTCGCTCATTGCTACTGCTGCTCCGATTACTTCTCATTCGACTGCTACTGCTCCGATTTCTGCTCATTTGTCGATTTCTCCATCGCTGCTCGTCACGTTTGCTCTCCTCCGACTGCTGCTGCTCCGATTGCTTCTCCTTCACCGTTCGATTTCTCCTTCGCTGTTCGATTCCTCCTCCGACTGTTGTTGCTGCTTCAATTTTCATCGTTCGCTGTTCGTCATCCTCCAGGTGCTCAGGTAAGGCCGAAAGGTAACCGTTTATTTATTTATTTACTTAATTAATTATTTATGTTTTATTTATTTTATTTATATAATTACTTAATTAGTTATTTTATTTATGATTTGCCTATTTGTTTCATGATTCATGTGTAAAATGTGTTCTAATTTTCTGTTTCCGTTTCTGATTTTGATAATATATGTTTATGTTCATGTTAAAACTTAATTGTTTAATTATTTATTTAGTTTATTTTTGTTATTATTTGTTTGTTTAATTGTTTGTTAGAAGTTAGGACAAATTAAATGGCTAGTGAAGGATCAAGGGACCCCGCGTAGAGCCATGCGTATTTGGCGAATCCACAAGACAAAAATTCGGTCACATGCAATTTTTGTAAAAAAGTGACGAAAGGAGGTATATATCGGGCTAAACAACACATTGTTGGCGGATATAGAAATGTCACCGCTTGCAAAAAATGTCCATCTCACGTGAGAGATGAAATCTGAGACTACATGTCCAAGAAGAAGAAGGAAAAAGATCAAGTTAATTTGCTTCCGGATTTTGATGACTACGAGGCCGGAAGTGAGGATGAGGATGATGTTCGAGATGTGACATCCCTGAAAAGACAAACACCTTCTTCAGGTAGAAATTCAAATACATTTGTTCCAAAAAGGCCAAAACAAAAAGGACCTTTGGATTTGTATTACACTCCCGATCCAGAAACGGTTGTGAAAAACCGAAAGGAGAAAGGGAAACAAACTAAGTTGGATGGTAATGATCATGCGAAGAAAGAGTTAAGGTCCAGAGCATGTACACTCATTGCTAGATGGATGTACGATGCGGGAATTTCATTTAATGCAGTCAAATATGATAGTTTTCAAGCGATGATTGAGGGTATCGGACAATATGGTCCCGATATGAAAGCGCCATCATACCATGAGGTTAGAGTTCCTCTATTAAAGAAGGAGGTGCAGAAGACAAATGAAATGCTTGAAAAGCACAAGGAGGAACGTGAAACCCATAGATGCTCAATTATGGCGGATGGTTGGAAAGACAAACGAGAGAGGACTCTCATTAATTTCTTGGTTAATAGTCCTCGAGGAAGAGTTTTTATTGAATCCGTTGATGCTTCCGTTTATGCAAAGACTGAAGAGAAGATATTTGAGCTACTTAGTACTTTTGTGAATAAGATTGGAGAATTTAATGTGATGCAAGTGGTTACAGATAGTGCCTCTTCTAATGTCATGGCCGGTAAGTTTAAATATTAATTTCTAATAATTATATTTTAATTAGAATATACATTTTTCAAATTTATTAGCAATTAAGTATTATTTTTTATTCTTCACAGGGAGGTTGTTGGAGGCGAAATACCAACATTTATATTGGACACCATGTGCGGCCCACTGTTTGAATTTGATGTTGGAAGACATCTTTAAGTTGCCAAACATGAATCGAACCTTTGTGAAAGCGGTATTTCTAAATGGTTACATTTATAACCGCCCCGGTGTAGTTAACATGATGAGATGATTCACTCATCAAAAGGAATTGCTAAGGCCGGCAAAAACCCGATTTGCTACCGCTTTTATCACATTGTGTAGACTTCATCAAGAAAGGAATAACTTGAGGAAGATGTTCATTTCGGATGAATGGACCACTAGCAAGTGGGCGAAGGAGCAACAAGGTAAAAGGGCAAAAGACATTATACTAATGCCGACCTTTTGGCAAAATGTCATTTTTGGTCTTAAGGTATCAGGCCCTCTTGTTCGAGTGCTTCGTTTGGTTGATAGGGAGAGAAAACCCGCAATGGGGTATATTTATGAGGCTATGGATAGAGCCAAAGAAGCCATTGCCAAAGCATTCAAAGAGGACGATGAGAAGTATAGTGAGATTTTTAAAATTATCGATCGTCGATGGAATATCCAACTTCATCGTCCTTTGCATGCAGCTGGTCACTTTCTGAATCCGGAATACTATCATGGAAACAAAGACATTCATCAAGATGAGGAAGTTATGAAAGGCTTCTATGAATGTGTTATGAGGTTGGTTCCAACTCTTGTTGCACAAGATAAAATTTCGGTGAAATTGGACAAATACAAGAAATCCGAAGGCCTCTTTGGGATGCCTATGGCCATCAGACATAGGAGCACAAAGTCAGCTGGTAAATTTTTTGTTTTAATTTTTGTCGTCTTATTGCTTTAATTTAATGATTCTAAATTAGTAATTATATTTTACAGTCGACTGGTGGACCTCATACGGTGGGTCGACACCTAACTTGCAAACGTTTGCAATAAAAATCCTTAGTCTTACATGTAGTGCATCTGGTTGCGAAAGGAATTTGAGTGTTTTTGAACATGTAAGTTTTTTTTTTAATATTTAATTTGAATTTATTTAAAAAGTTATCAAATATAATCCCCTTAAATAATGATCTTTTAATCTATTGCGCATAAATTATTGCAGATTCACAACAAGAAGAGAAATAGGCTAACGCAAAAGCGATTAAATGATTTGGTGTATGTGAAATATAATAGAGCATTGATTCGTCGATATCAAGCACGCGACGTCATTGATCATATCTCATTGACTGATATTGATGATAGCAATGAGTGGTTAATTGGTCGAGTTGATGGAGCTTCTGATAGGGAGCTCGATGATGAGTATGTGCATGATGAAGAAGATGGATTGACATGGACAAATGTAGCTACTGCCGCTGGAGTAGAAGAGAGTCGATATAATTCTAAATCGAAATCGACTCCAAGGGTGAATGCTAGAAATAAGCAAGTGGCAAGTTCTTCTACTCCAACAATCCATTTAGATGAGGAAGAAGCAAATTCAGAAGAGACTGAAGAAGAAGAGTGTGAGTGGGATGATCACGTGTCCAATGGTGAAGATGTAGACGACTTCGCTTTGGTGGATGACGATGATGATATTTGATTATTTGGATTTTGGTTGATTGTATTTTTGTTTGCTCTTTGTTTTTGTATGTTTAAAAACTTGCATTTGGAGTTCTGGGCTACTTGCGAGTGTATTTTATATTTTCTAATTGGAATTTAGTCATAGTTTTACTTCTTGATTTTAGATTTGCAATATAAAAGTGCTATATATTAATTTATTTATTTTTTTAAATGTCGTGCGCCTGGTGTCGCTCAGGCTAGCACCTCGCCGTGCGCCTAGCGCCTAGGCTCCGGGACACCTTGTGCGCCTCGGTGCGCCTAGAGCCTTTAACAACTATGCTAGTCCCTACTCTACCAAAATTCTGTAAGAGCTACATACTGATGCTCACACTGAATGTGTAACGTCAGCATGTCGCCGTCTGTGAAAAACGATTAGCTATCTTTCTTGCACTTTTTGAAGAAAATTTATGATTACTCTGAGATCCAGAGTCATAACTAACGAACAACAGAATGTGAGGCAACTTCTTCATACAGTGGACCCGAAAATTGGTCTGTTGGGGGGAGTCACTATCGCTGTCGATGAATTTAATGAGAGAGGTCTACGACCTCTCCAAGAACATGCACAGGTTTGTTGGACAAAAGCAATTGGCGCCACCATTGTTATTCCTACAGGGCTTCGTGCCTCCTTATAGTAAGACACAAGCCAATTGTTAACGAGGGTGTCGAACCCGACGAGAGTGACGTCGGGTAGAAGAACTATAGAGAGAATGACAAGAATTTCAAAGGGAGTTGGAGTGACTAAGCCCAAAAAAAAAAAAAAAAAAAAAAAAAAGGAAGAAGAAGAGAGACAAACTATGACAAACAGATAACAGGCCCTGAGTAGGAATGACACTCGGCTTCCTGAGCGAATGACCCGCGTGTATTCCAGGCTTGGACCTTGAGTGCAACCTATTTTATCTGCGGGGAGGAGGAACGAAACACCAATTCTGGATTTGTACCATGCCGATATGAACCTATAAGTGTCAGATTCGATCAAATGCCTGACTTTCCAAGTAACTCTGGCCGGGACGACTAAGAAATAAGACAAGGTTTTGAAACCCAACATGTTCGATTTATTCGAGTCCTTGAGCACTGCATTCGTCCATAGGTTCGTCAATTATAAAAGATGAGTCAAGAACCCATGCCACCTAATGGCGCTTTGACAAAGGAAAGATAAGAGGCTCGAGGCCTTCTTAGAGAGATTCCGACAAGAATTTGACCAAGTGGAAGACTTGAATGACGGGATGGTCGTCGAGGCTTTGATTGGGGAAGGGGGCTCAAGAAAGGCCCTTTTCACTACGAAATTACCTGGGCCCCAGTCCTTTCCACTACGAAATGGCCTAGGCCCTAGTCCTTTCCACTACGAAATGGCCTAGGCCCCATAAAAAAACGTTGGCCTCTGCCTTTGTCCTAGCCACCGAGTTGATCTTGGTAGAAGATATTTATTGGGCAAGGAATCAAGAGGAAGAGGACTGAAAAGTATGCGCAAGACCGAGGAATCAAGCTACAATAGGCCTGGTTGAGACTAGGCTAGATCGAAGAAAAAGAAGAGCGACAGATAGCGGGGACGGTCTAATAAGGCGATGGGAGGCCAACATCCCTTTTTCGCTACACGAACTTCACCCCCCTTCAATGCTCCACTGGGCATTGTGTTGATTCAAATAAAGATAAGGAACAAGAAGTTGATAAGGTAGCCCCAACCCCTAAGGAATAGGGGAAAGAAAAGTCCTCTCCACTACGAAATGGTCTGGGCCCCATAAAAAAACGTTAGCCTCGGCATTCACCCTATCCACTGAGTTGATCTTGGTAGAAGATATTTATTGGGCAAGGAATCAAGAGGAAGAGGGCTGAAAGGTAAGCACAAGATCGAGGAATCAAGCTACAATAGCCTTGGTTGAGACGAGACTAGATCGACGACAAAGAAGAGCGACAGATAGCGGGGACGGTCTGATAAGACGACGGGAGGCCAACATCCCTTTTTTGCTACACGAACTTCATCCCCTTAAATGCTCCACTGGGCATCGTGCTGATGCAGACAAAAGTAAGGAACAAGAAGTTGATAAGTTAGCCCCAACCCTTGAGAAATAGGGGAAATGCTGCCTACTCCAATAAGTGGTGGGACTTCCATAGGGATCACAGTCACATCACGGACACCTTAAAAAGTTTATGGAGGACCAAGGGTTGGATGACCGAAGAGAAGAGGATGTCCAAGACATGCCTTGGGTTCGAGGCGAAATATGGATAGTCCATATAGAGTTTGTTTCAGGAGGCGTTTCCAAGGCCGAGCACAAGACCCATGTTTGGAAAGATAGGAAGAAAGTGGAGGACTACGTCGACATGACCTCCTGTTGTATCCCTAGCCTTGCCGTCATCTACTCCGATCTAGTTCCAGGAATCTCGCCAATTTCAAGCATTATGTCGCAAACGTCTTGGTTTTGTACTTGGTTCTAGTGTTCGTCTCGATTAAATCGCTCCCCATAAGTAAAATCCCAATGGAGGAGCGATACCTCTTCCGTAGGGTTCAGCCTAACGTTCTATACATTTTTGTTGTGTGGTGAGGTATGGCAACACCGATACGAGGAACAAACAAGAGCAGTTTGAATCTATGTTGGTTGACAGATTGAAAGAGTTCACTAGGGAGGAGTTGGTGTTTTTCTTCTACATGATCCAAAAGAACGACGAAAGTGAAAATAAGGAACAAGACGAAATTGAAGAGGCGCAGGAGCGGCGGGTGGTGGTGGAAAGGGAGATCGGGGAGGTGGAGATGGCACGGGCATCCGGGGTGTTTCATTTTGTAGGGGAGCATGAGGTGGTTGCTGCCAGAGGGGCGGGGATAGGGAAGAGGATACTGATGAATTATGCTTTTAATTTCTTGAAAGGGAACTTCAGGCAAACAAGATATGTAAGCTCATGTGTAAACAAGATCGAATTAAACCGTATGAACTTGATAATCTGCTAAAATTAGTAATATCTTGAGGTTGAAACAATGAAAACACTCACGCTCGTCAGTAGGATATAGAATTAGACCTTGTGAACTTGACAATCAGAAATCAGTACCTCATCGAGGTTAAATGCTGTTTAATCCTAATTCTCGAAATTTAAACGAAACTAAAGTCAAACACATAGCTCATCAGATAAATTGTGGATCTAAATCATCAAGGAAGAGCAATGATAATGCTAATTGTTCACGCAATCAGAAATAAATATAAATGGAAGATGAAATAGGATGAAGAAATGGAGTACCAGAGTGAAAAATCACCATCAATGCTTCAGAAAAAACTCCTGAATCTTATGAGTTTAACGAAATTCGACATTGACCTCCTGCAATCGTATAAATCGTGGATGCAAATTATCAAGGAAGAGCAATGATGATGCTAATTGTTCACGCTATCAGAAATAAATATAAATGGAAGATGAAATACGATGAAGAAATGGAGTACCAGAGTGAAAAATCACCATCAAAGCATCAGCAAAAACTCCAGAATCTTATGAGTTAACGGAATTCAACATCGACGGTCTGCAATCATATAAGTAGTGGATGCTAAATCATCAACGAATAACAATGATAATGTTAATTGTTCGTGCTGTAAGAGATAAATATAAATGGAAGATGAAATAGGATGAAGAAATAGAGTACCGGAGAAAAATCACCATCAAATCTTCAGCAAAAACTCCAGAATCTTACGAATTAAAGAAATTGAACATCAAGCACCTGAAATCTAAAGTTTCACGTCGATTCGGTATATATTTTCCGGATCGAAACAAAGAACACAGAAAACACAAAACCCTAACAACGATCAAACATTAAAAATTGTGCTAATTACGTTTGACGGCGTGCATAACAAGTTTTTGGCATTGATCGAACTGGCGAGTAGTCACTCATTCACAAGGGCGCGAAAGCTATGGCCGCACGATTCACCATTCATGATAAAAAAAAATTGACGCGAGTATGAATTAGTGCAGGAGCTTCTTCCCGCCACTAATTGATATAAAAAAATTAAAATTAAAATAATAATTAGTCAATAATCCCAATTAGACATAATAATATACAATTTATCCAATTCTAATTTTAAATTTAATATTAATATCTTTACGTTTTATCTTGTATTTTAATCTTATAGTCAATACTTTCTTATATCTCTAATATTTCTAATTAAGATTTGTATTGTCTGCCGTCGGCACCATCATCCGCTATCGCTGATATTCAAACCTCAGGCCTTCGATCACTGAACTTCAGCCACAGAAATTAATTTAGCTAGATATAACTATTTTTTAGTAATTTTTTAATTATATGTAACTATTTTTTTTATGTACTTTTTAGCTACGCTTTAAGTGTATTTTTATTACATTTTAATATATTTTTAGAGTATTTTTTAATTGTATTTATCTAATTTTTCGACGATTGTTAATTGAAAAAGTATAATAAAAATGTTACTAAAAAATTAATTGAATATAATTAAAATAATAGGAGATGAACGACCGGAGTTGACCGGTGAGCTGCAGTGGTTGGAATTCGCGCGCTGGAGTATGGTGGCTAGCATCGGGGGAGCGATAGCTTGCAACAGTAATCCTAATTTAAATATTAGTGTTTTCATGAACTCTAATAAATAGAGTTAAAACTAAAAGACTTATTTGGTTTGAGAATTTTTATTAATTTAGTATCAATTTTAACACCTTTAACCAACTATCCAGAAAAATGGCTACAATTTTGGACTTGGAGTAAGTTCCCCTTCACCAAGCCTGTCTTCGAAACTTTATCGAAAACCCAACCTGGTTACATAATGATAAATAAAAAATAAACAAGCTATCATTAAAAAAAAATACAAATTAAATTAGGATAATAGTAGTGGTATTCCTCAATTTTACCTAAATTAATATGAAGCTATATACTATGATCATTTTTATAGATATAAGATAATATTCTAATTTTATAAAATAAATGTTACACACTATAAAATTAGGCATGCATGTGTCACATTTCAATCATGTTTAATATCATAATACTTAAATATTCACTCTCAATCGTTTAGGTATATCCAATTTGACTAACGTGTGATTTTATTTTATTTTAATTTTAGAGAATGAAAATGAGTAAATTATCAATGTATAATTTTTTGTTATATAATTCTCCATTTTTTTAAAGTTCATTTTATCTCGTTTACAAAGGAATTATTTTTGAAAAGTCGACCTCATTTTTAATCGAGGGTGATTTATTTTGGATCCCGAAAGTCCACTATTTTTCAAGTTTATCCCATTTTTTCATTTTATAAAAATTCGAATTCAAAAAATATATTATTTTTTTTTATGACAAAAAGATCGCTCAATTAAATTTTTTATTAATAAACATTAACCGCCACATAAAATATTCATTATCTCATCACAATTAGCAAATATTCTTACTACCGTCATTACTACAATAAAAATTTGTTGTCACCGCCACCACCATTACCACAAATATTCGCTATTATCGCCGCCACCACCACTACAACAAATATTTGTTATCACCACACCAAGTCAGCAACCACCACGAGGTCCACGACAAACATTTACCATGATCGTCTCTACCACCATAACAAATATACATTACTATCACCACCACCACCACATCAAACATTTATTACTATGATCGTCACTACCACAATAAATATTCGTTATCTCTCCACTACAATCAATATTCACTACCATCGCTACCAGCATATCAAATATTCACTATCATCGCCACTGTCTCAATAGATATTCGTTATCATCACTAAGCCATAACAAATATTCGCTACCACCACTACCATAACAACATTTTGTTTTCAACACTGAAACCATCACAACAAATAAAAAAAAATAGTAAATATCAAAATTATACATTTAAAAACATCAAAAAATATTTCAACATAGACCTAAAAGATATGAAAAAAATTAAATAACTAAAAAACATGGAGTAAAAATGAAAAATAAATTTTTAAAAAATCATATCATAAAAAAAAGAAAAAAAAAAAGAAAAAAAAAAGAAAAGAAAAAGGTTCATCGATTGAAAATCCGGCGATTTGATCATTGTCGACCAAATCAGATCTAACATGTGACAACCAAATCTGGGCCGTTAACTCAGGATTTGGTTGTCATTGGCCAGATCTATTTACAATATGGCTGACGATGGCTAGATCTGAGTTGTCTCTAGCCAGATGATAAATGAGAGGGAGGGAATGAGAGAGTGAGAGATTTGGTGGTGTTATAGATAGATTTGGAATGACAGTGTTGTTGGTGGAGGCGTTGGTGTCCAGAGCTTTTGGTGGTAGCTACTGTTGGTTGTTTCGGCACGAGTTCATCGCTCGGTGGTGGCGCAACGGTGACATGATGATGGTGGTGGCATACTCAATAAGAATGTGAAGCGAAAATGAGAGTGATGCCTATAGAGTAAGTGATAGACAACAAGAGAGAGAAGAATAAGTAAAGTTTTTCAAAGAGTAATATTGGTAGGTGGTGGGATTTTTGTTAAAGAATATGACAATTCTATATGTACACCATTTTTTGCTAATTGTGCAAAATTTCTAAATGTACAACCCTAAAAATAAATAATTAGAATAAATTGGCAAATTTAAACATCAATATTACAATTATAGTTGTATCTACAAAATAAATAAATAAATAAATAAATGAAGAACCTTCTAGTTTCTAAATGTACCCCTTCCGTCCCTCCTTTCCATCTTCTTCGACAACGGTGCCGGCACTAGTTGACTCTCTAGTACCATGTTTGTCTCTCTCTCTCACTCTCTGATCGCACCATATTTTGTGTGATCTAATACCACTAAATTAAGTTTTGTTAATATTTTAAATAAATTAAAATATTATAAATTTAAGTTGTTTTATTTGTTTTTGTAGAATTTTGAATTTGGAACAAAACGACGTTAATTTGGGATAAATCGGATGAAAAACGAACAAACCATGTCAAGCCGAACAGAAGACGAAACGTTTGAAACAAGGCGGCTCAACTGAGTCACCCCTGAGAGAAAAGCCGAGCTGATGGCTCGGCTGAGCTGCCCACAAGCTGGCCACATGGCCAGCTTGTGTGGGTTGGCAACCCGCTCTGTAGGTTGTCAACCCATGGGCTGGTATAACCAGCCCACTTGACCGACCAAGCCTGGTCGTCGACCAGCAGTTGGCCAACTTGGCCAATTGCCCCCTCTTGTTTTGTTTTTTTTTTTTTTTCATTTTTACCCCTAAAGTTTTTCTATAAATAGAGACTTGGAACAAATGTAAAGAGAAGGATCCGATTATCATATATATACCATTTTCCATAGAATTTTCACACTATTTGTATATAGTTCTTTGTTCTTCTTTTATTTTTATTTTTGATTGGAAGAAGTTTGAATTCTTAAGGGGTACAAAGTGTAAACGGTATTTTTGAGGATTGTATCTAAGAAAACACTATTCTACACAACGATGAGCGGCTAACTTCCTTCTATCAGGTTAGAGTTGTGGTATTGTATTTTTGAAATTATGTAATATTGTATTTTTCTTATTTAAATTTGGATATTGTATAGACAATTATATAGCACGAATTTCATTCTAAAAAATGAATTTAATTGTGATTGAATTTATTGTCAAAATGTTCTTGTAAAGATTTTGCTTTAAATTAAATAACTGCTAGAACATTAAATCTTGCACCTGTGGTCTTGATTTAATGGTCACATAATCGTATTATTGAGGATTGATTATTAGTCTGGATGGTTTATGCCTCGATATTTATTCACCTTAGATTAGTTTAGTGTAGGAATTAAATATCAAAGATATTCCATGCCGGAGAATAACAATCCAAATCTTTTTGAGTGGTTCCGACTTGTAATTAGGAACACTTGTTTATAAAAATCCGATTTAAATAGAAAATACAAGAAAAACATAATTCTCAAAATACTAACCCCACAATTCCTAACCTGGTTCTTATTTTATTTTTATCTTTAAATTTAGTATTTTCTTTTCTTATTTAAAAAAAATCAAAATCGTTTTCACTGAAGAAAGAAAAGTAACCAGAAATTGATAATTACAAGTCTGATCTCTGTGGTTCGACACCCTATTTGAACACCGTACTACATCAGTATCGCGGTACTACTTTAAGGGTATTAAATTTGAGCGATCACTCTCTCTCCCCGAACTTCGTCGTCCCTCCCACCCCTACACCCTCCTTCCCTAGCATTTCCTATACCAACTTACTTGTCGATCCCACAATACAGGTTTAGCAAAAAAAAAAACACGAAAACAAAAAAATATTGTAACAATTGATGAGGCTATTTTCGGGTACCACTGAGTCAACACTAGGACTCAGCCACGTGTCCATCCTCGTAGTGACATGAATGCATTCCGAAATTCGAACACTATGCTGAAACATACGTTGACCACGGCTACGTATTTTTTTAGTATTTTTTTAATTATATGTAACTATTTTTTTATGCACTTTTTAGCTACGGTTTAAGTGTATTTTTATTACATTTTAATATATTTTTAGAGTATTTTTTAATTGTATTTATCTAATTTTTCGACGATTGTTAATTGAAAAAGTATAATAAAAATGTTACTAAAAAATTAATTAAATATAACTAAAATAATAGGAGATCAACGACCGGAGTTGACCGGTGAGCTGCGGTGGCTGGAATTCACACGCTGGAGTATGGTGGCTGGCATCGGTGGAGCGATAGCTTGCAATAGTAATCCTAATTTAAATATTAGTGTTTTCATGAACTCTAATAAATAGAGTTAAAACTAAAATACTTATTTGGTTTAAGAATTTTTATTAATTTAGTATCAATTTTAACACCTTCAACCAACTATCCAAAAAAATGGCTACAGTTTTGGGCTTGGAGTAAGTTCCCCTTCACCAAGCCCGTCTTCGAAACTTTGTCGAAAACCCAACCCGGTTACATAATGATAAATAAAAAATAAACAAGCTATCATTAAAAAAAATACAAATTAAATTAGGATAATAGTAGTGGTATTCCTCAATTTTACCTAAATTAATATGAAGCTATATACTATGATCATTTTTATAGATATAAGATAATATTCTAATTTTATAAAATAAATGTTACACACTATAAAATTAGGCATGCATGTGTCACATTTCAATCATGTTTAATATCATAATACTTAAATATTCACTCTCAATCATTTAGGTATATCCCATTTGACTAACGTGTGATTTTATTTTATTTTAATTTTAGAGAATGAAACTGAGTAAATTATCAATGTATAATTTTTTGTTATATAATTCTCCATTTTTTTAAAGTTCATTTTATCTCGTTTACAAAGAAATTATTTTTGAAAAGTCGACCTCATTTTTAATCGAGGGTGATTTATTTTGGGTCCCGAAAACCCACTGTTTTTCAAGTTTATCCCTATTTTTTCATTTTATAAAAATTCGAATTCAAAAAATATATTATTTTTTTTATGACAAAAAGATCGCTCAATTAAATTTTTTATTAATAAATATTGACCGCCACATAAAATATTCATTATCTCATCACAATTAGCAAATATTCTTACCACCGTCACCACTACAATAAAAATTCGTTGTCACCACCGCCACCATTACAACAAATATTCGCTATCATCGTCGCTGCCACCACTACAACAAATATTTGATATCACCACACCAAGTCAACAACCACCACAAGGTCCATGAGAAACATTTACCATGATCGTCTCTACCACCATAACAAATATACATTACTATCACCACCACCACCACAATAAATATTTGTCATATCTCCACTACAATCAATATTCACTATCATCACTACCAGCACATCAAATATTCACTATCATCGCCACTGTCTCAATAAATATTCGTTATCATCACTATTAAGGCCATAACAAATATTCGCTACCACCACTATCATAACAACATTTTGTTTTCAACACCGAAACCATCACAACAAATAAAAAAAAATAGTAAATATCAAAATTATACATTTAAAAACATCAAAAAATAAAAAAATAAAATTATTTCAACATAGACCTAAAAGATATGAAAAAAATTAAATAACTAAAAAACATGGAGTAAAAATGAAAAATAAATTTTTAAAAAATCATATCATAAAAAAAAAAAAAAAAAAAAGGTCCATCGATCGAAAATCCGACAATTTGGTCGTTGTCGACCAAATCATATCTGACATATGACAACCAAATCTGGGCCGTTAACTTAGGATCTGGTCGTCACTGGCCAGATCTATTTACAATATGGCCAATGATGGCTAGATCTGAGTTGTCTCTAGCCAGATGGTAAATGAGAGAGAGAGAGAGAAATTGGTGGTGTTATATATAGATTTGGGATGATAGTGTTGTTGGTGGAGGCGTTGGTGGCCAGAGCTTTTGGTGGAGGTGTTGGTGGTCTCTACTGTTGGTTGTTTCGCCACGAGTTCATCGCTCGGTGGTGGCGCAACAGTGGCATGATGATGGTGGTGGCATACAAAATAAGAATGTGAAGAGAAAATGCGAGTGATGGCAATAGAGTAAGTGATAAACAACAAGAGAAAGAAGAATAAGTGAGTAAAGTTTTTCAAAGAGTAATATTGGTAGAAGGTGGGATTTTTGTAAAAGAATATGACAATTCTATATGTACACCATTTTTGGCTAATTGTACAAAATTTCTAAGTGTACACCCCTAAAAATAAATAATTAGAATGAATTGACAAATTTAAACATCAATATTACAATTATAGTTGTATCTACCAAAAAAAAAAAAAAAAAAAAAAAAAGAAGAACCTTCTAGTTTCTAAATGTACCCCTTCCGTCCTTCCTTTCCATCTTCTTCGACAACGGCGCCGGCACTAGTTGACTCTCCGGTATCATCTTTGTCTCTTACTCTCACTTTCTCTCCCCAAACTTCGTCGTCCCCCCCACCCCTACACCCTCCTTCCCTAGCATTTCCTATACCAACTTACCTGTCGATCCCACAATACAGGCTCAGCAAAAAAAAAAAAAGAGAAAAAAAAAAACACGAAAACAAAAAATTATTGTAGCAATTGATGAGGCTATTTTTGGGCACCACTGAGTCAACACTAGGACTCAGCCACGTGTCCATTCTCGTAGTGACATGAATGCATTCCGAAATTCGAGCACTATGCTGGAACATACGCCAACCACGGCTCTTCCCTAGAATCTCTTTGCACCCAGAGAGGAGCAAGGTGCCCCACAGGGACGTGCCGCCCTGAGCTCTGCCTCGTGCCCTATACAACCAATTTCATAGACTTAGTCGTTTACCTCGACCAGCTTCACGTTCCAGCTTGTTTCTCCTCCAGAACTCTACAGATGTCCATTCTCCTTCACTAGCTTGAGCCTTTTGTAGGTACCACTCCCTGAGATATAGGACTCTGTACATAGCAGGTCAATTCTCCTAGGACCCAGTACAGCTCACGTGAAGAATTTTCAACCGTCGACTCTACCTCAACAAAAAAAACAACTGTCATCTAATTAAACCATACTCGAGGTGTTGACCATTTTGGGACACCAATAGTTTAGCGCTATCTGTGGGAACCATGCAAAAAGCCTTGTCTTGATCACTGCTCCCTGTTCAGTTGAGCCTGGATGATCATAAGGTCTGGTCGGAAAGACAAACATAGGATAGAAGAATCAGAAATGTCGAAGACTCTAAGGCCACACCCCCAGCTCCCACTAACGAGGATAACTGCCCTCCCCAGGACCAGGTAGATCCATCTACCCTGCCACCTGGGGTTGCGGGACATACCTCGGGAACTGTAGAGGCATCTCGGATTGATCTCCTAGAGCACTAGATGGCTGAGTTCAAGTCATATATGTAGCTCATCCTAGCGCGCCTGCCGCTACCTCTCACCTAGGGGGATAAGCTCTCCAGACTGCAGGGACCAAAGAGCGATTATTAAACCGTGATGTCCGTATGGAATATCCAAATAGGCGCACACCCAGGGATTGTCCTCCGCTTCGCAACCGCGAGTCTACAGGACAAGAAAGGGTCCCCCCGGCAACGCCAAGATCCCCACCTCCTCCACTATGCGGACATGCAACTAGGGACCTGTCAATGTCCCCCGACAGTCGAGCTTCCCATCGGCTAACCAATTTCGATCCTAGAGGATGGCACAAACTTGAAATCTGCTCCTACTCATCTCTCTCCTATCACTCTGTGGCCCAAGTTACGGGCAGTCATATATGGTGGGAGCTCCAAGCAGAAGAGGCTTTGGAACGCCACTTGGCTGACATGGAAGCCCTCCTCCAATAGGTGAACAGAGGTCAGGTAGGATAAGACGTTATTACAGATGTGAGGTCCCCGTTCATAGAGCAAGTTATATAATAAGTAGCACCGAGACACTTTACTTAGCCCCAGATAAGTCCGTATGATGGGAGGTTAGATCTTGTTGACCATTTGTCTATGTTTAAGCCTTATATGGACATACAGGTAGCCTTTGTGGCTTTGCGGTACAAAGCCTTTCTCATCACCCTCACAGGTACAATGAAGTCCTAGTTCCAGGGTCTGAGACTGGTATCCATCTCTACCTTCAAGGAGCTCAAGCAATTGTTCCTAACTCGTTTCAGCAGCTCCCGATGGAGGTTGAAGACCGTGGCTCATATCCTAGGTCAAAAAGAGGTCGAGATTCTATGTATGTGGTTGTTGATAGGTTTTCTAAGATGGCTCATTTTATTCCATGTCATAAAACCGATGATGCATCACATGTTGTTAATTTGTTTTTCAAGAGAATAGTTAGGTTGCATGGCATGCCTAGGACTATTGTTTCGGATCGAGATGCTAAGTTCTTAAACTATTTTTGGAAGACTTTGTGGGGGTAAGTTTGGAACTAAATTTTTATTTTCTACTACTTGTCACCCACAAACTGATGGTTAAACCGAAGTAGTTAACATAATTTATCTACTTTATTGCGTGTTGTAATACAAAAGAATTTGAAAACATGGGAAGATTATTTGCTGCATGTAGAGTTTGCATATAAAATGAGTGTGCATTCTGCAACTAAATTTTTACCGTTTGAAATTGTGTATGGTTTTAATCCATTGACTCTTTTGGACATAGCATGTCAGTTCTCCTAGGCCCGTTCAGGATTACACTTTAAGCCCATTCACTTGCCTTGATGAGGTGGACTAGACCTTGATTGTCAGATGAGTCTAATTTGGGCTTGATCATTGTAGACTCGGCCCAAATATCTTGAATAAGCTAATTAAGTGCTTCTTTGAATCTTGTAGCCCTTGCCCTTGTTATTGGGTTAACTAAAACATGCAACAGATCTTTTGGTGCAACTGGTATATTCTCATCAGAAGGAGTGAACAAGTTGAGGGAAGCAAATAATAGAGGTCCAGATCAAACCCAAGGCCCGAGAAGATTATAGGATGAAGGAAGATCGGGACCCCTGCCCGGGGACAAGAGACCACTTCTTTCCCCAGGACGTCACCAATAAGGGTTCACTTCTCTCACAGCCTCGGTGGCTGCCATCTTCGTAGAAAACTCAGTTAAAAACTTTTTTTTCTCTTCCACTGCCCTTGAGAGGAAGGCCGACCGGGAGATCAATGAACAAGTACTGTGAATTCTACCGAGACCGGGGGCTACTCTACATAAAACTACCTCCAACTCCGACAAAGGATTGAAGCTCTCATTCGAAGTGGCTATCTCAGGAACTATGTTCGGGGAGGAAATCAGGAGCAGCCCAGAGAGGATGAACCTCAAGAAGAGCCTCTGTCCAAGAGAAGATGGGAGACCTGCGACCGTCCATCGCCTTGGGGGGCTAAGGCCGAAGATGATCACCAGCGCGTGGATGGTGGAATTAACGTCATTCATGATGGATTCAGCCCCGAGGACGTACATAGTCACCAGAGTCACACATTCAAGCACATACGATCTTGAGACAGATGAAGGTGTGCTGCTCAAGCACCTGCAGAATGTTGACCAGCTGAAGCGCTGCTTCTGTAGGATATATCTACTTTTGCGAACAACTTCCAGTTTGTACAAAATGTTGCAGCTTTGCTTATCAAAATAAAGAAGGTGTTTTGTGCAATGTGTCTTGTGTGTCTCTCCAGTAAACAACATTCCAACCTTTCTAGAATGGCAAATGATTCTCCAGCGACTCTCGGCATTGCAGATAATTCTCCTCAATGGAATTTTGACTCCTTGAGTCGTGAATGATTCTCCAAATCAACATCCCAGCTCCCAGCGTCACGAGTGATTCTCCTCAGTGGCATTCTGACCCCCTAAGTTGTGGATGATTCTCCAGATCAACATCTTGGCTCTCAACGTTGCGAGTGATTATCCTCAGTAGTATTCCGACCCCCTGAGTCATGGATGATTCTCCAGATCAACATCCTAACTCTCGGCATCGCGGATGATTCTCCACAAGCCTCATCTTGGTGCTCAGCGTTGAGAGTGACAACCAGACCCTCTCCAGAGGTTAATAGTTTGTACCCGGAGAAAGACTAAGGTCGTCCACCAAGGGTGGGGCATTGATCGGGTCTGAGGGCTTGCAACTAAATACCTCTTCCCACCAGTCGATTATAAGTTCGGCATTATAAAGATGAAGGTTCTCCTGCATGGATTGAATGGAAATAACCTAAAAGGATTCTTGAATGAGCCTAACTACAGAGAACTCCACGATGACTGGCCTCGGGAGACCAACTATCACGTTATACCCTTGCTGTATGACCTCAATCGTAGCACGTACATCATTTTAGTTTTAATTTAGAGTAATTGGGAAAATTCGGGGTGAAAATGGGTTAATTAAAATTTAAAATAAAAGTTTGGGGGTCAAATTGAATATTTAGCAACATTTATTCTAAACTTGGGATGCAAATTTTCACTTTAAACCAAAAATTTTAAATGTTAAGGGTGAAATTATCATTTTAGAAACTCATAAAAGGTGATTTGAACTAAAAATGAGAGTTATAGAAATTAGGGGAAAAAAAAGTAGTTAAAAAAAAGATTTTTTTTATAATATGTATATATACCCATCTGTGCGTATTTGTTGTGTGCTATGAAGATCCGCCGGAGGCAGAGAAGGATCGAGAAGTGGGAGACATGGCATTTTTAGATCAAATCTTCAAACTACTTGATTCATGCATTATATACTTACATGCAGACTCAATCTGAAGGGGAGGGAAATCAGAAACACAAAAAGAGAAAAACAAAGAAGAGAGAGAGAGAGAGCAGGGTCGGACAGTCGGTGTTCGTCGCCGGCGGTGGGTTAGAGAGAGAGAGACAGAGAGCTCGCTGGCGGTGAAAATTCAAAACAGAAAATAGAAACGCAATGTGGGTATGTGTTCGTGTTCTTCGTGTGAGTGTGGTCGCCGTTGTCGCCAGAGTAGAGAGAGAGGGTGTCGTCGGCCGGTAGACGTCGTCGATTTCGTGGGTTGCGGTGGTTCGTATGCATGTGTGTGGGGGTATTCTTCAGTCTTGACGGTGTGTGTGCTCCTCCGACGAGTGTGTGTGTGTGTTTTCGTCGGTGGTGTGCGTTGGTCGTCGGACAGTGTGTGTGTGTGTGTGTTCGTTCGGCTCTGTTGTGCATGTGTGGTGTAATCGGCCGGCGATCATGTGGGTTCGTGGGTGAATGGTAGTTGGTCGGCTGAATCCATAACGAAGTAGAAGAGAAAGAGGGAGGGGAAGCGGATCAGCAGGGAACCCAACAAACAAAACAAGAAATAGAGAAAGAAAGAAAAAGAGAATAAGAAAAAAAAAATTATTACATAAACCACCCCAATAAAATCCAACCATCTGTCTCGCAGACCGTGAATGTTTCAAAACAAGTAATATTTTTCATCAGGATATTATTATCGATTAAAGTAAATTGTTAGGCATTAAGATTTTTCTTTCGCATTCGTAATAGTAATTGTTGTGATCAGAATAATATTTTATAATCGTTAATCTTAATAAACCGATACAGTGAATATTAACGAAGCGAAATTAACCGAATAATAATTTTTAATAATAAAACGTGGGGACGGAGAAATTATGAAAACGTAGGGCCTGCATTGCATGAGTGGGTTATTTTAAATAGATTATTAACTTAGGCTCTATTACCATTAGATTCGCAGGCACCGGTGTCCCGATAGAGTGTGGTCAATAGCAAGTTTTGCGGAGCGGATAACCAGGTGAGTGCATTGTCTTCTTACCAAACTATTTTTAATATATATATATATATATATATATATATATATATGCATGTAAAATGGTTTTACTTAAACTGGATGATTTTAAAATTATGTGGATCAAGCAGGTTTTTGGGTGAGTTGGTGAAATGAATTTTTGTTGAATTATGTTGATTTTAAAATAAAGTTGAAAATGATTTTCGTTGGATTCGGTGGTTTTAAAAAAGAGTGGAAAATATCTCGTTTTCTAAAAATAAAGAATGGAAAAATGGTTTGGTGAAATCAGACGTTTTTTTAAAAGAAAGTGAAAAATATGATTTTGGATTAAAATCAGTTTTGGAAATAGAGGGTGATGTTTGAGATTTGACGATGTTGATTAGATGGTATTATTGATTTGTGATTTGATGATAACATTATTGATTTGACGATACTATAGTATTTATTTGTTTCGGCAAAGTGATGATTATCTGCTTCGGCAGAGTGATGGTATTGATTTGACGATGCCATAGTATTTATCCGCTTCGGCGGAGTGGTGTTTATCTGCTTCAGCAGAGTGATATTATTCGCTTCGGCGGAGTGATATTTATCTGCTTCGACAGAATGATGTTAGACGTTATACTGCACAGTGATTATCCGCTTCGGCGGAGTGAAGGGAGTTCATGAGAAGGCATATCCTACGGGTGGTACGGTACCGTTGCAATTCCCGATCGTGAGATTAAAACGATCACTATGGCTAGCCAGTGTGTGTTGTAGTGGAGTGGTGATTTGAGATGTGTGTTTGAGATGTGGTGTTTTACTTATATTGGGTGATTTATTATTTATTATGGTGCTTGGTATGATTTTATACTAGATGGATTTGGATGAAACTTATCTATATCGTTTTATTTTCACTGCTTATATACTGGAGATTTTACGAGCTATGTGATGTTTATATACTTACGCTTGATCCATTTAGATGTTGTAGAATGATTTATTATTATAAAATATTTTTATTAAGAAGGCAGTACATTCGCAGGTGAATCAGTTAGGAGTCGGTCCCCTACTGGCACTAGTTAGAGTTATGCATGTCATGCGATGGAGTCATATGGGAGTGTTTAGAGACGAGTTGTCAGAGGTGAACCTAAGAGAGGTTCATGAGATTTATTTTGTTGTTCTTATTTTTGGGACGGGTGTGTCCCTATAGCACTAAATTATATATATGTTGTATAGATGATTTTATATTGTTTCATGTATATTGTCGTTTTATGAGTTGGTTTGACAGTCAGGTGATGTCATGTTGATATCACGTCGGCCCCACGGTGACGGGTGTCCGGAGTGGGGTGTGACACCTACGGACCGAGAGGACCAGGCACCCTGGAAAACCCTTCTCCTAAGTCCACAACACGATTTCCTTATAATCAACTCGTGTCCTAAACTAGGGGGCTAGTGGTCCATGGTCCTGGGTAGAAACGAGAAGTTTTTTTAAAAAAAATCAAAACTTTACAACTCTGAAAATAGGACCAAGTAGAAAGCAACTTAGCAAAATCGTCAGAAGGAAGTAGTAGACTCTAAAGTACCTTAGCTATGTTGCTTAGAATCTTACACACTCACGTGCAGAAAAATAGGAAAAATGAAAAGAAGTCGTCAAAATCCTATGTGCTGAAGAAACGACGGTCCGATGCACTGTCCTCCCCGCTCTCGTCCTGAGGGGCATGATCGTTCTAAATTTTATACCAAATTTACACCCTTAAATCTACACTTTTGATAGTCTCTTTAGCAATTTTTAATTAGTAATAACATAATTTATTATTATTGCAAGAATAGAGTCGAAAACAAAGAAACACGAAAAAAATAGACGAAGAAAATAGTCAAAAATGACTAAAAATGTGGAAGAGGTCGATTTTGGGAATTAAAGAAATTAAACGGGTGATTTTGTATTTAAAAACCCAAACAACCAAAGCACAAAAGGAAAAAGATGGCTCAATTTTTTTTTTGGGGAAGCAATTATGACCATTAACGCTAATTGATTGAAAAATCAAAAAAGAGAATTTGCTGAGATAATATAGGATTTCGGCCAGTGGATGGAGTGGACATTTTTTTTCTTCTTTATCATTTTTGCTACTTTTATTATTTTTCTTTTCTGTTCCTCGGTGAAAATCCATTTTTTTGGCTGGATATTTTTATTTTACTTTCTTCTTCATCTCGGATGATTGTTGAACATCATTTGGATTGAAGAAGAATCCATGATCGGCTAAGTTTGTCAATCGGGTTAGGGTTGTATTTCTTCTAAAATTTATCGATGTAATTTTATTCTTGTTTCAATTATATTTTATTCTTATGTGTGTAAGGTTGTAAAATGAGGATTGTGGTCTTAAACATTTGTCTTAAATAATTTATGTTCTAAATGTTGTTATAGAAATTTAGATCTGAATTTATTCGTATCTCTAATGTTAGATCTAATACCTGTGATTTAGATCTAACAGTTTTACAATTAGTTTTAGTGGTATCGATACGATTTAATTGGATAAATTATACTAAACGATTGATTCACCTTAAATTAGTTAATGTAGAAATTGAATCGTGAAGATAATTTATCTCAATTAAGTCGTCGATGTATCTTTCGCGGTAATATTATCTTGTAGTTAATATTATCTTATTACACACAGAATGAAAAATATAAGAATGAAAGTTACATTATAAATTGATGAATTTATGCATGTCCCTAACCCGAACCTTTATATATATATATATATATATTTTTCTCAATTGATGAATTTTCTGTTATTTATTATTAAAATTCAAAACCAATCCCAAAATTATTTATCAACATACGAAAAATAAGATATAAAATTAATAGTTACAATCTAATCCCTATGGATCGACCCCGTACTTAAGCATTATACTGCGAAATATTTTACGCTTAAATTGGGAATTAAATTTGAGCGATCAGGGTATCTATACGAGGAGAAGTAGCATCAATCTCGCCCTCATCAGGGCCCTCATCGTCAGCACTGTCCTCCATGACATCTCTTTGCCCGACACCTTTGTGCTCGACACCGTCCTTTGGCTCAAAGAGCTTTATCTCCACAGGGTTGGCGGGAAAATCTGGTTGAAGACAGTGGATATCCGTCATGGTGTCCCGGTTCCCTGCCTTCAATAATTCATTAGCCATTTTTTCCTGGAGCTCTAGATATTCAGGGTCCTTTATCCACTGTTCTACGACCTCCATTCAGGTCTTCTCCCTGACCCCGGTCAGCGGAGTCCCACCACTTCTACTCTCGGTCATGATCATGTCAACCAAGAAATTAAGGTTATGGCGGTTAACGCAAAGTCTGAGGTTCTATGTTCGAACAACAGAAAGGTTGGCTCGGAGACTGGATCAGCCTTATTATTTTTTCTTAATTGTGGATCGGTGAGAATCCAACTCGGCGAGAGGCTCGTTCTCTGGGAAAAGCTGATTCACCAGCCCAGTAAAAGCAAGTTAGGGGAAAAATGTGGAAGATCAAGGGAGCTTCGCTCAGAACTCCGCTATGTGGTCTTCGACCAGAGCTCCATGGAAGGCGTTTAGCTCTCCGGTCTTTGGTCTTCAACCGGAGCTCTCCAGTATCTGAGCTCTCTACTCTGTTCTCCGACAAAAACCCTACACAATCCAGGTGATGGGTGGTTTAAATGACAGGCGTTGTGAGGTTGTTTAAGTCTGAGTTTTGCGTCATTTAAAGGTCAACGGTAAAAAAAAACGCTACTCATAGGAGCGTTGCTTGGAGCTCTCCACTCAAAAGATCTTCACATATGATTGTTTGCTAATAGTTCGAAAAAGTACCATTCAAAATTCCCAAGGGGTCACCCATCCCGGAATTGCTGCCGCCCAAGCACGCTTAATCGCGGAGTTCAGAAATCTATCACCCAAAAATCTAACCTCTGTGAGCTAGCAGCTTGCCTCTCAAGAACCAGCAGCTCGCCTCACAAGTGCCAGCAGCTTGACCCCAACAGCTTGCTACCCAGGAACCAACAACTTGATCCTAGCAGCTTGCCTTCCAAGAGCAAGCAGCTTGATCCCAGTAGTTTACCTCCCAGGAGCCAGCAGCTTGACCTCGGTAGCTTGACCCTAGCAGTTTGCTTCCTAGGAGCCAACAACTTGACCCCAACAACTTGCCTCCCAGGAGCCAGCAGCTTGACCCCAGCAGCTTGTCTCCTAGGAGCCAACAACTTGACCCCAGCAGCTAACCTCCTAGGAGCCAGCAACTTGACACCACAGCTTGACCCCAGCAACTTAACCCCAATAGCTTGCGTCCCAAGAGCCAGGAGCTTGACCTCTCTGGAGCTAACAACTTGACTTCTAGAGTCTGCCATCCAGGAACTTGACATCTTGGCATCTACCCTCCAAGGGACGGCCACCCAGGATTCTGCCCGTCAAGAGAGCCGCCTAGAAGACATGATAGCCTGAGCTCCAGAAATTCGAAGAAATTTGGGGTCGCCTTGCCGTGCTACCTGACCTCGGACCCTAGACCCCGGCCGTATGGAGGCCTATTTCAAATTCGCTCCTCAGAAAAAGTTAACTGTGAAAATAGTGTCGTCTTAAAAATCGAAAAAATTTAGGGTCGCCTTGCCGTGCTACCTGATCTAGGACCCCGGCAGTATGGGGGCCTATCTCAAATTCACTCTCCATAAAAAGTTAACTATTGGAAACATATTGACCAGAAGTATTTCTCGTACTTCGAAGTCTCTAAGATGTCCATTCCAGCTAGGAATTGATTTCCCTGACCGTCTCGCTTCACTCGCCGCACAGAGTTAGCGGGCAACTGATGACGGTATTTTCGGGCATTACTGAGTCAACACCTAGGACCCAACCACGTGTCTATCCTCGTAGTGACATAGATGCATTCCGAAATCAGAGCGCTACGCTAGAACATACGCCGACCACAGCTCCTCCCTGGAATCTCCTTTGCACCAAGAGATGAGCAAGGTGCCCTGTAGGGACGTGCCGTCCTGAGCTTTGTGTCGTGCCCTAGAAGGATAATTTCAAGGGCTTAACTGTTCACCTCGACTGGATCCACATTCCAGCTTGCTTTTCTTCTAAGACTCCACAAATCTTCATTCTCCTTTACCAACTCACCACCACAGGCTTGATAAAGGCTCGCCTGTTTCGCCAAATGGGCCCAAAAGCTCAAGTCTAGTGATTATCTCCTAAACGTCCTAGATTATTGACAAAACACATGGTTTCACCTAATTAATCGTGTTTAGATTCGACTAATCATCTCCAAGGCCTATATATACTAGGGTTTATGCAAACCTGAGATACGCTTTATTACGCGAATGCTTTGAGTTCATTTGTTTACTTAACGCATTTCTGTACCTCTTCTCTCTGAGCTCTTATTCTTATGCCAAAGGGGTTTCACCGGGTCAAATCTCAGTCTAAGCCTTCTACAGGTACTACTCCCTAAGGTGCAAGACTCTAGACATAGTTGGTCAGTCCTTCTAGGACCCAGTACGGCTCACGTGAAGAATTTTTAACTATCGATTCCACCTCAACAAAAAAACATCTTGTCATCTGACTGAATCATACTCAAGGTGTTGACCACTTTGGGACACTAACAGCAATGAACTTACAGGTCCGCGCAGAAGTTGTTTTTGCGGATCTGTAAGTGAGCTACTACATTTTTCACAAATGGGTGCTGGCCGAACCTATAATCCGCATAAAATCGATTTGGATGGACCTATAGGTCTGTAGAAATGGGTTATACGCGAACTTACAAGTCTGTGCAAACATGTGTCGTGTGGACCTGTAAATTCGTACTAATAGTGATTTTTTAGAAAAAAATTGAAATTTTTATCAAAAGCAATTAAAAAAATATAATATCGATGCATTGGGTTGTTCAGTTTTCATGAACACTTTAAAATCTGTCGAATAATTGTCCAAAATGATGATAATATGAAGATGGATCAACACTTTAAAATATGTTGAATAATTGTCCAAAATGATAATAATATGAAGATATTTGGAAGGTTGGTTATTGAAGGAGAGGATTAATGGAGGATGCTTTCAAAGAGGATAAGAAAAAGTGTAGGGAGAAAAGTGTAAATATTATAAATGAAATGAGTGTATATTTAGCAAATATTTGTTATTTATTTTAATTATTATACCCTTCGCCGTAATTTAACATATCGGTAAAATTATAATTAAAAAAAATTAAAAACAGGTGTACCCCTAGCAAATTGGAGCGTACATATAGAAGCTCCCAAAAGAATATTTATAAAATGAATTTTATTTAATTGTGTTTAGGTTTATGTAGTCCAATTTAATTAATAAGTTGAAAGTGGAGTTATCACTCAAAAAATCCTTTAATTAATTAATTAATATAAACGAGTTACATGCCCAAAAAAATGGTATGAAGCTATATATTACAATAAGTTTTTGGGAGCTTCCATGTGTACACTTCTTTTTGTAAATGTAAACTATTTTTAAAAAATAAATCAAAATTATTATGAAACTACTCTTTTATCTTCTATAAAAAAAAAAATTCACCCATCTATTTTTCAAAATTTTCACAACCTCCCCAAACCCACCCCTTTCATCCTACTTTGGCCACCCAACACCGCCCGTCCCTCACTCCCTGTCAACCTGTCTCTTTCTTCCTCCTTTTTAATTTTTCTTCTTCTTTTCTTCTGTTGAATCCCATCCTAATATCCGTTTGCAATGATTTGACAAAATCTACCATGCGCGTAAGAGGGCGTATAGAACCCACATCGCTCGTGTTACCTCATCCTGAGCTATATATAAGTCCAGAGACAATACTCATCTTTCAAGGCATCTTTTGAGATTGAGTTAGGTCCATTGGGTTACTACATGGTATCAGAGTCAGACCTCTCGTTCGATGTTGTGCCCCCAACATCCGTTTACAGTGGTTTGACAAAGTTCACTCTGCACGTGAGAGGTGAACTTTGTCCAATAAAAATGATAGTACATCTCACAATAAAAATCACTCTCTCCCATAAGTCTTAGCCGTCACAATAAAAATCACTATCTCCACCTAAATCCTAATCGTCTCTCTCTTTCTCTTTCCCCCAGGCGACCCAAAGCCTCCTTCACCAAAGTGGCCGCCACCATCCTTGTTGTCCACCATGAGACTCCCCCTTACGCTGCCACCATTACGTCGAAGATAACCACTGTCGCTGGAAAGGTCTCCCTCTCTCTTTCTCTCTATATCATTTCAGATTTGGAAAAATCCATTTTTTGTGTGTGTATGAGCGACGTGTGCAAATTTTAATTGTAAAGACAAATAAACAAATTCTGAAATTTTTAGGAACTTTCTATAGATTTTATATAATTTTTGCAGAAATTTGCTAAAAATTTATAAATTTAATGTCGTTTTGATTTCGTTTGACATCTCTCTCTCTCCTTTTATGATTGAAATTTGAAAAATTTATGGGTTTTTTTTAGGGAAACATTTTGAAAAATTCCAAGATTCCAAAAACTACTTTCTAAAGACTATCTCATGTGTAAAAAAATCACTGTTACAGGACTCCATAAAGTGGTATTTTAATGGGATGGGACTTCTGGACAAATTTTCCTTTTTTTTTTATGGCAAATTCCAAATTTGTGCTTATCTTGTGATGTTTGTGGTGGCGGCAGTGGTGTTCGGCAATGACAATGAATGTTTGTTGTGGAGAGCGATGGTGGTAGATGTGGTCGCGATGATTGTGGTGCTGCTGAGTGTTCGTGGTTGTGGTGGTGAATGTTTCTTGCGGCACCGCTAGTGGTAGGCAGTGATCGCGGTGGCATTAATTTTGTTGTTGTGGCGATGGTCATGGTGAATGTTTGTTGTGTTGTCCAACAATTTGTGGTGGTAGTAAATATTCGTTGCGGCAGAAACGAATTGAGGGTAATATTGTATGATAAATCACATTTATTTATTGAATGTGGTTTTCATTAAAAAAAAAAAAAAATTAGGGATGAGAAAACACTGATACGCAATATGGATTTTTGAGCCCATGCCATGCCATGCCATCCTTATTCTTTTTGTCTTTACTGGCCTACTTTTGTAGGTTTCATTAATATTTTTGTGAATATTAACTATCAAATCAAATACAAATTCCATATATAGGTTTTTTTACTTAATCTATTCAATTTAAATAATGTCATTTAAATGACAAATTTTTTATTTAAAAAAAAAATAGATAAAAAATTATAAATAATTTATTTCAAAGACAATCTATAAATTTCTTTTTAATAATAATACTATGATATCAATGTTACCCAAGAGGTATTAGTTCGGCTACCAAAATGATATATTCTATTTCTTTGTTAAATAGGGTTTGACCTTTTTTGAGGAGTATTCTGAGAATTAAATCCCGAATGTACTATGTTGATGTGGGAGAGTGCGCTCTTAAGATCGCTTGGTGAAGTGATTAGTCAAGATGTGTGTAAGTTGGTTCGAATACATCTTACCTTAAAAAAAAATAAAAAAATAAAAAAATAAAATAAAAAATATATATATATATATTAAGAAGGTAGGACTACAACAATATCTATAAAAAAATAAACTTTTATTACCTACTTTGTCATAAAGGGATAATATCTTGTATTGTTGGTTCAATTTGATGCCATATTGAGTTATATACATAATTATTTTACATATTGCTTTGTTGATCTAAATATATGCTATTATTTACCATAATTAACCTATATAAAGAAAATCAAATCAATACATTTGAGACATACAAAGAATAGTTTTGAACACTTACTTTCTCTATTGTTTTACCCAAAAATACAAACTTTATCTAGTTAACCCGTTTGCCTCAATATTTTGTATAAATAGACAGAAACACCTTACTATTTTTTTCAGGTATTTACCACTTACTTCCCTACCATTTTACTTAAAATCATAAAATTTCCTTATTATTTGTCAAATACCCGTCATCTCCTTATCTTTTTTGGTCAAACACCATTTAGTTCCCTTATATGTTAATTTTTTTTTTAATTGTAATAACAATTTACCATTAACAATTTAAAATAATTTAAAATACATAAATATACTTCAATTTTTTTGTGCTATATTTTTGTCCTTTGTTTTTTTACACTCATATCTCTATTTTTTTTATTTTTTTGTTTTTATATTTTCACCTCTTTCTTTTTTAACAAATTAAAAAAAAAATGATGGGGCAATGATGGCGGTGGGTTAGGGGAAATGTAATTTAAAAAAAAAATTAAGAGTAAAATCTAATTTTAAAAATAGGGGAGTTAGTGAATTTTTGAACAAACAATAATAATTTTTTTTGAAATAATAAAAGGGCATTTACGTTTTTTTTTTCTCAAAAAAAAAAATAAATGGTCAAAGGGGTAGAATAGTATTTTTCAAATGATAGAGGAGATTTGTGATTTTAGGCAAAATGACTGTGGAAGTAAGTGATAATTTTTATTCAAAAATAAATAAAAAATCTTTTCTTTTTGAAAAAAAATTGATACCCCTATTTAAAAAAACAAAAAAAAAAAAAAACTTTTTACTCCTTTATTTTTAAACAAATTTAAAAAAAAAAACAAAAAAACACTTAACCTCCTTCCACTCCCACACCTCCACCCAACCTACCGGCACCTCCATCTCTTCTTCTTTGCGTCGAAGAAGATGAAGAAGAGAAAAAGAAGAGAGGAAGAAGAGAGAATCCGTCAATTTTTGGACTAGGGAGAAAAATATATGTATATATATAGAATAATTTAAAGGGATATTTGTATATTTTAATTTTTAATTAATTGGTAAGGATAAAGTCGTATTACAATTAAAATTTCAATAATTCTTTATTTAGAGAGGAATCAAATAATGACATATCAAAATAATAAGAGATTGATCAGTATATTATGAATGATAAAAACTAAAGAAGTGTTAGTCCGGTTAATAATGAGAGATGCACTATTTTCTTATCAATCAAAATTCGATATTCATAGAGAATACTCTATGAATTAAATTTTTAAATTTAATCAGGAATATCACAAGCCGATATGGGAGAGTGTATCCTTAAGATCGTCAGTGAAGATGATTAGTCGAGATGTGCGTAAATGAGAAGGTAAATTATGTATGAAGTAAGGGCAATTTTGGTAATCAACAATGAGCTTTAATCTTCCAAGTTTCGAACCCCATCTACCAACGCTGGTAATCTCACACGCTCGTAATATCAAACCGAACATAGCGTTTAATCGCCATTTTTCTTAAAGAACGACTCAGCGTCAGAAGAACTTCTTCTCTCTCTCTCTCTCTCTCTCTCTCCCGCAAGTCCTCTGAACTCTACCTTCGAATCCATGGCGGTTTAGCTCGTAGATAACAAGGTAAACTCCTCTTCTTCATTCTCTCTCTAACACGCGTACATCTTCCTATTTTTATACGCTTTTTTTTTAATGTTCGTATCTCTTTTTATGGCTATACATGTACTGTTCTTCCGTAGGATTTTTACATGGAAGGTTTGGAAATATAGATCAATCGATGCGGAAATACTAGACTCATTCGTTCGTCTTTGCTTATGAACGTATGCTTTTTTCACGTTTAAGTTCGTATGCCAAGGTTTAGCTTCGGCAGGTTTTGCTTGATTTTTTTTTCTTTCTTTGTAGTTGATTCTCGACTTGCTTATCTCGTTATTTGAACATTTTGAATGAGTTTTTGAGAACACGAATGAACGAGAATTGTTTCGAGAACATGATTTGGTGTTTTGCTGTTGTTCATTGCTGTTGATTTCAACGAGATTGCACCGTGTTTTGGCTTGTTGAAAAATTGATTTTCATTTCAAATTTGGGAATGTGGATCTGTTTTGATTGTGATTTGGTTGATTGAGTTGGTTTGTAGTAGACATCTTGATTCTAGTAACCTAGATGGTTTACAAGCAAATTTACTGATGTACACACACACACACATATATGTATAGTTTTCTTGTTGTTGATCTAAAAAAAAAAATTGTGAATGAGTGTTTGAGGTAGTTCTTGTTCTTGTGCAGAGAGATTTGAACAATATTGAACAAAATTGAAGGGCAAATTCCTTTCTTCTGATTGTTTTTCGGCTTTAATTTGTGAATTTGTGGAATATATTTCTTCTATATGAGATTATTGGTATGATTTTCCATAGGTGTTCTCTGCCATTTTTTAGGGTTTATAAATTTGAAAATACATTGAAATCCTGATAGTTGTAATCGTAAGAACAGATAAAGTGAATTCTGAAAACTATGTTGAATTCTTCTAGGGATCTTAGACTGCGTTTGGTTAAAGAAATTTTATAAATCTGTTTTCTAAGTAAAATTGATTTATCAAATGCTTCAACTAAACACAGTCCTACTGTTTTTTTATATCGAATTTAAGAGGCATTATATGGAACTTAACAAAGAGAAACCGCTTTATTCATCTATATTTTCCGAAAAATATGACTGTATAATGTTCTTGAATGGAACTAAAGCATGATCATGGCTATCGTGAGCTAGGGGTTATCGGAGTCTATCATCACTTTCATGAACTAATTTTAAGGGCAAACTTCATTTTTTCTTCGTTAAATTATCCATTTAATTGGTTTTATATCTCCAAATTTCTCTATAATTAATGATTATTATTTTTTTTCTTTTTTCTTTTTGTTAATTAATGAACTTAACGAAGAGAAACCACTTTATTCATCTTTATTTTCCAAAAAATCTGACTGTATAATGTTCTTGAATGGAACTAAAGCATGATCATCGCTATCCTGAGCTAGGGGTTATAGGAGTCTATTATCAGTTTCAAGAACTAATTTTAAGGGCAAACTCCATACATTCTTCGGTAAGTTATCCATTTAATTGGTTTTATATCTCCAGAATTCTCTATAATAAACGATTGTTCCTTTCTTTTTTTCTTGTTATTTGATGATCTTAATGTAACGCAGGCATTTTTAATCAACCAAAAATGGAATATATTGTCAACGAATCTGATGAGTCATGTCTCTCTTCACCGTGTTCTGATGTTAACGACCCGTTTGGTGATCCCGAAATTCTCCCTCGAGTTGGGGATGACTACCAGGCAATAATTCCCCCAATTATGGCAAAATATCACCATTTGCCAAGCGAGGCACTAAGCTCATCCGTCCCGATTATGTGGATACACGATCAATTTGTCGATATGAAAAACTCCGATTTTAAGCTCGGTGGACTCCATCCTATCCCCGGTATTGCCAGCAAGGACTGGGAGCCCACTGAATCCGCGAGTTTCATACTCGGCCTATATATATTCGGGAAAAATCTTGGTGTTGTGAAGAGATTTATAGAGACTAAATTGATGGGAGACATATTGGCTCATTATTATGGGAGGTTTTATAGGTCTAGTGAGTATAGGAGATGGTTGGAGTGCCGGAAAATGAGAAGCAGGCGGTGTGTCCACGGGCAAAAGATTTTTACTGGGTGGAGGCGGCAGGAGCTATTGTCGAGATTGATTTCTCATGATGGATCAGAAGAACGGAGAGATGTTTTGATGGAGGTACTACTTTATAGTTTTTGTCTGATTTTGTTTGTTTTATTTTTGTTCGCAGAACAATGACCAAAACTAATTTTGATTATAATAACTCGTTTTTTCTTTCTGTTTCTGTTTTCTGTTTGATTGTTCTATTTCTGTTCCTAGAAAACTTGGAACTAAAATTGAAAAGGGGGAACAAAAAGAATTTATTTCTGTCATATTTGTAGAGCAAAATAGAAACATATTTTCAGCAGAAATAGAGTAAAAAGCTCTAATTCGGACAAAGAGAAAGCTGTGTAAGAAAACCTAAGGGTGCGTTTGGGTGAGATATTTGAAGAAGGAATTTTATTTTAAAAAAGAGATTTGTAATTTTTTTTAACGTTTGGCAGAGAGTTTAAAGATCCAAAGCTTCGTTTTTGGAGGTCCTAAAACAGTTGGTTTTTAAATCTTTATAACCATCGGTTTGGTGCCTTTAAACCGTACGCCAAACGGGTCCTTAAAATTTCCATGAAAACTCTGATTTCATTGGGCTGAATTTCGATTTTGAACTCTATAATATAGGTCTCCAAGAAATTCGGAGAGGGAAAGCTGACACTAGCGGAATACGTATTCGCTTTAAAAGACATTGTCGGGATCAATCTTCTCATAGAAGCAGTAGCAATCGGCAAAGAAAAGCAAGATCTCACTGGAATTTCAGCGGAACCCCCCAAAACTAACTACAATCTGTTCAAATTACCTGCTGGAAAACCGTTTTCTTCTTTGGATTCCGGTGAGATTGTCAAGTTTTTGACCGGAGATTTCCGGCTAAGCAAAGCCCGATCCAACGATCTATTTTGGGAGGCTGTTTGGCCACGGCTTTTAGCACGAGGATGGCACTCCGAGCAGCCAAAGGAAAGCCATTCTCTTGTTTTCCTTGTTCCCGGGGTTAAGAAATTCTCGAGAAAACGGCTGACGAGAGAGAATCACTATTTTGATTCGGTTTCGGATGTATTGAGAAAAGTCGCGTCGGACCCACAACTTCTCGAGATCGATATCGATTCACCGCCGAATGGAGAATTTGAAAACAAAGATCGGAAGTCGTATCTCCGGCCAAAGAGCTCGGGTTTCAGTCAGGATTCGGTCGAGTTCATGGTTGTGGATACCAGTTTGGCCAGTGGAGAAGGAGGCGCTAAAATTCGAGAGCTAAAAAGTCTTCCCGTTGATCGAGAAAGTAAAGAGATCGGCTTATATCGATCGTTGGATGAGTATAAAAAATCCGTTATAGAGAATGGCGATCATGATGAATATCTGAAACGGGTAGCTGTTTTGCCTGGTGACCCAAAACTTGTTACAGGTAATGCTAATCCTGAACCTGTTATAGAGAATGGCAATCATGATGAATGTAAAAAACGGGTATCTATCTCGCCTAGCGTCCCAAAACTCGTTACAGATATTGGCAATCCGAAACCGGTTATAGAGAATGGCGGTCGTGATAAATATCCAAAACGGGTAGTTGTTTTGCCTAGTGTCGCCGTTACAGGTAATGAAAATTCCGACGCCGTAATAGAGAACAGAGATCATGATGAATGTCGAAAACGGGTATCTATCTTGCCTAGCGACCCAAAACTCGTTACAGATATTGGCAATCCGAAGCCTGTTATAGAGAATGGCGATCATGATGAATATCCAAAACGGGTATCTATTTTGCCTAGTGACCCAAAACTTGTTATGGAAAATGGCAGCCGCGATGGTTCCCGGATCTCCGTCGCAAGACAACCAGCAACGGTTTTGAAATACCATTTTAGCCGGAAGTGGAAGTTTCAACCGCCTCCGATCGCCAAAAATCAAGAGTTTACTTCTTGCAACGAAGAATCAAAATGTATGCCAGACATGGCGGCGGGTCAGGTTAAGGATGACCTTGATTTGTCTGAAGAAAGAATCCAACAGCCGGAGTTGCCAGTGTCAAACACCGGCAGCTTGCCGGAGACCGTGAATGGGAGGAGGCAGAGTACTAGAAACCGGCCTCCAACTGCCAAGGCATTGGAGGCCTTTGCATATGGGTACCTTGAGACAAAGAAGAGAAAAGGTATGGAGCCTAGTAGTTCCCGAATGTCTAGATGTTCGAAACGGGCAACTGGAAAAACCGCAATTCCTATGTAGGCATGAAAAACCCGTCGTTTAAGGCCCCGTTTGGTTGCACAGATTGAAGTTTTCGAAATCGTTATTTGGATAAAATTGAGTTTGGGTTGCGTTTGGTTTCGTGGAATTGAAAGTTTAGGAATTAGAATTAACAAATAAACGTGTGTAAATATCTCTCGAATTTACTTGCATTTCGGTTATAATTTTAATTTTTAGCCTTCAATTTTGCTCAACCAAACGCTGCCTTAATGTTTTCAAATAACTGTATCTTGAAATATAGTTCTAAAATAGTAGTTGTTTCAGTTGTTGATTTGTGGAATTCAACTGTCATCAATAATTATAGGTGCACAGAAATAATTATATGGGAACATTTTGTTGAAGGTCGTTCGAGCTTTTCCTAGGAGTATGGCATGGGTTACTTCAACGCTGTAGCGCTTGGTACTCGAACATTGGCTCGACGGGTAGACAATAATTTTTTTTTTACTAAATTGACCGTTAGCCCAAATATTGTGTTTGGTGCTTAGAAATTTGCCCACTGAGGCCCATTAGTCATTTGAAAAGGCCAATACAAAATTAGGAAAACCCAAAAAATAATTCAAATGTAAGCCCAACACAAAAGAATAAGACATGGTCTAAATTATCACATTTTACAAATTAGGGAAAATGATATTTTTGTCTTTGACAAACTGCTCTTGTGCTCAATTGGTCCCTAGTATTTGGAAGTTGACACATTGGGTTTTTAATGTTTTATTTTTGCTACAAATTGGCCCTTCTGTTAAATAAATATTATAGTAAAGGCAATTCAGTCATTTCATTCCTAGTTCAAAATTGTTCAGGAATTAAAACTAAGGGAACAAAATAAAATATGAGAAATCTTTGACTATTAAATGACCAAATTGCCTTTACTAAAACATTGACTATTAACATTGACTTAACAGAAGGGTCAATTTGGAGTAAAAATGAAATGTTAAGAACCCAATGTGTCGACTTCCAAATACGAGGGACCAATTGAGCACTCGAGTCATTTGTCAGGGACGAAAAATATCATTTTCCCTAGTTCATTTAGTGCACGCACTATACTAATTTTCAGAAATTCAAAATTATTATTGTTGGTGTCGAAAAATGGCGAGCAACCAGCAGTATGGTTCAGAAAGGCACGACACGTGCAAGATTGGTGATGGCATGGTGAACTGGAGAATTTGAAGCTTTTGATGCCTTGGAGGTGACCGTCATTCGACCTGAGATCTTAGATCCGACCTGAGATACTGTTCAGACTCCGAGATGAATACTTCTCCGGACTCTGTTCCGATCTCCGAGCCGAGCTTCACTCCTTTACTCCAAGCACCTACATACAGACTCACCGGGTCAAGTCCCTCCGGCATGAGAGTAAGTGTAAGACCCTGATTTTTTTTTATTTAAGTCGTATTTTAAATGTTTAAAAAATAATGGGGTAGGTGGAGTAATTTATTATTTGACTTAAAAAGTTTTGGGGTCAGTTTGTAAATTTAGAAAATATTCAATCCAAAATTGGCATTTAACTTTTGAATTAAAATTTTTTGGGGTGGAATTGCAATTTATGAAAGTATTAAATATAAAAATTGAATCGAAAATGAGATTTTAAGAAAATTGGGGGAGGAAAGGGTATTTTGATTAAAAGAATTTTTATAATATATATATATATATATATATATATATATATCGCGTGTGTGTGCTGGTGGATTCCAAACAGAAACAGAGAAGAGAGAGAGAAAGGTTCGCCGGCAATGGGGTGCAGTCCGGCGTGGGTGGTGGCCCTGATAAAATTATGGGTATGTGATCGCCGTCGTTCGGTGAGTGGATGCATGTCGTTCGCCGTCGTGGATGTAGGGGAGGTGATCGAAGTTGGCCGGTCGGAAAGTTAGAGAGAGAGAAAGTGGGTTCGGTTTTGTGGAGGTGTGTTCCGGCGTGGGTGTGTGTTGCCGTGCTGGATGAAGTAGAGCAGAAACAGAAACGGCGGTGGCGATAGTGTGTGTGTGTGTTGATCGGCGGCGAGTGAAGGTCGTTGGCGATTGGTAGCTGAAACCAAACAGAACCAGAAAAAAAATAATAAATAAAGGAATGAAGGAAAGAAAAAGAAAAAAAAATGAAAAATTTGCAGAAACCACTCCAGGAAAATCCAAAACCCATCTCGTGGTCGTCAAAAGATTTGGAAACAGGTGAAATTTCAATCGATTATTAATTTTCGTTAAATTAAATTTTATTTAGCGTTACAAATCCTAAAATCATAATAATTTCGTAACGATTAATTAATTTTAATTATGTGATATATAAAATAGTAACGATTCGGAATATAAGGTCTGTATTGCATGATTAGAATGTTTTAGATAAGATATTAATTTAGGCTTTGTCACTATTAGGTTCGCAGGCACCGACGTCCAGATAGAGTGTGGTCAGTGTCAGTTTTGCAAAATGGATATCGAGGTGAGTGTACTGTCTTTTTGCCAAACTATTTTTCTATGTATATATATATATGATGAAATATGTGTTTACTTAAATTGTACAAATTTATAAATGATATGGATCAAACATGATTTTGGTGAGTTGGTAAACTAGATTTTCGAAAGATTTCGATGGTTTTCGAAAAGAAGTTGAAATTAATTTTTTGTTGGATTTGGTGAAATCAGATGGTGTTTTTAAAAGAAAATAGAAAACATATGTTTTTCAAAAAAATGCCTGGCTTTCTAAAAATAAAGGGTGAAAAAGTGGTTTTGATAAAATCAAACGTTTTCTTTAAAAGAAAGTGGGAAATATGATTTTTGGATTTAAAAGTTGATTTTGAAGAAAAGAGATAGACGTGATGATTTGACGATGTGGTATAAAAATGTATTTCTTCCCGTAAGGGATGTGGATTTTTAACTATACTGATAATTTTGACGATGCCATAGTTGTTCTTCCCGAAATGGGTGTGGATTATATTTATCTCCCGTAAGGGGTGTGAATTCTTCCCATGGGATATGGATGTTTCTCCCTGTAAGGGGTGTGGATTATATTTTTCCCCAAAAAGGGGTGTGGATATTTCGTAGGAAGGCATTCTTATGAATGTTACGGTACCGTTGCAACTCCCGATCGTGAGGTTAAAACGATCACTAGGGCTGGCCAGTGTGTGTATTTGAGATGTGTGCTTGAGATGTGGTGTTTTACGTATATTGGCTAATTTTATATTTATTATCATTGTGATTAGTATAATTTTTATATTAGTTGGATTTGAATGGAACTTAATTATGTCGCTTTATTTTCCCTGCTTCTATATTGGAGATTTTACGAGTTATGTTGTATTTATATACTTCCGCTTGATACCATTTAGATGTTGTAGAATAAATTTTATTATTAAAAATATTTTTATTAAGAAGGCAGTACACTCGCATGTGAAATAGTTAGGAGTCGGTCGGTTCCTTACTAGCGCTAGATAGAGTTATGCGGGTCACGCAAAGGAGTCTTTGAGACGAGATATCAGAGATGAAATCTAAGTGAGGTTTAAGGGATTTGTTTGATTGTTTTTATATTCGGGACGGTATATCCCTATCAGATGAGATTATTATATGTGTTGTATAGATTTATAATGTTGTTTATTGACGTATTGAGGTTGGCTAGTCAGTTGGGCGGTGTCATGTCTACGTCACGCCGATCTCACATGATGGGTGTCCGGGGTGGGGTGTGACAATTTTGGTATCAGAGTCTAGGTTATAGGTTCTGTAGACTTGTCAGTAGTTGTGTCAGTAAAAGACCATGAGATAGGAGGACGTGCCAGTTGTCTAGTCATTCAGTAGGGGACATGAGATGGGGTGTCAATAGGTGAGTTCGGTACGTGAGTGGTATTCAGTTTTGTTGATACGTTGGCTTTGGGCATGGTTGGTTGTCTTATTAGAAATCAGTGGGTGTGATGGAAGTGTGATATGGTTAGTTGGTGAATTCAGGTGGTGTTGTATTATTGGTAGTAGAAATGGGTGAATTGCGATTGTGGGAGTATTAATAGTTGAAAATGTGAGATTTTAATTGAAAAATAACTATATGCGTATTACGTGACGATGAGATAATTAGAGGTAGCATCTAATAAGTCGTTATTAAAGTACGAGATAGTATAGCAGGACACACTTAAGTTAGAAAAAGAAATGACATATAAAATGAGTATAAAATTGCCTTTTAGGCAATATAAAATGAATCTTGTGATAATATCAAAAGGAGAGTTTGTATTAGTTGAAATTAAAGATGTGAGAGAACTATGGCGATATTAGAAAAGATTTAATTTGGTAGTACGTTCTAAGTTGACGGGGAGTTGGAGCAGAAGTTTGTGGAACTAGTAAATATCACAAACGATATGTAGAAAGTAGTCGAGAATTGTAGGTCTGAGATGATAGTAAGTGTGCATAAATATAGTCTGTTTGTATGAGTAATATAGAGTGGCCGGTGGAGTCAAATCTTAGATGAATCAAAGTGTGTATGGTTGGCAAGGTGTAATTAGTACTTCAGTTAGTTTGATAGTGGGTCTAGGAGGTCAGAAAAGTGTTAAAGAAATGATATCAGAACACTGTACGCGGGTGTTGGGCACCAGTCAGAACAAGTTCAGGCGGTGAATATTATAATAGCTAGGGATTTTTCCTATGTAGTTCTGAGAAGAATTGTTAAGGTGTCAGTAAGCATGATTAATAACCGTAGTTGTTGAAAAATAAGTTCCATAATTTTAAGGAGGTGAACATTCGGTTCATTAAGTTGGTTAAATATAATCGTATTGATAAAAATGTGGGGAATCGGGACTTTAAAAATTTGTCACCGATGTGTAGAAAATGAGGGGAATAATTGTAAGTAGAAGATTGATTTCTATAAGAGAAGTCGTGTGACAGCCCATGGAAAATCGGGTCATTACAATAAAGTAGACTGTTAACTTACGATTAAGTTAGATCTGGTGTTTCTTTCCATGAAGCTCCGGTGTTACGAGAAAGGGAGATACGAAAAAGGAAGATACATTGAGGATGCATGTTGGTAACTCATTATGTAGAATTGATGGTTTGTTTAATCAACTGTGAAAGACCAGGGTGTCTTCCCAATAGATTGCAGAGTAGGATGGTTGTGGAGTAGGATAGTACCAACTGGAGGTTAGAGATGGTGGCATGGTGAAAGCGACGATCCGGTCGAGCGTAAAGCAAAGTATGTAGAACATCTCCAGATTATATTGCTAATGCTGCGAGAAAAACAATGGGTTGTCGAATTCAATGCATGTGAGGTTTTGGTTGGATTGAGTGGTAATTTTGGGACGAGTGATCTTGAGACGTAGTATTCAAGTGAATCCAAAGAGAGTTGAAGCTATGGTTTCATGGAGTATGGAGAAGACCAAAAAGTGTAACTAAAATTTGAAACTTTTGGAGTAGCAATAATTGTAGTTGCCATCACAATTTAGCAACATTTCCGTTATGACGAGAATTGTGGGATATGCATTGATCACCAGAGTTTGACATGCTTGCTTATTCATGAGGAGCTAAATTTGAGGTAGAGGCACTGAATAAATATTGATTAAAGACTACAATCGTACTATCCATTAGTATTCAGGAAAGACTAATGTTGTAGCAAATGCTTTGAGACGGAAATCAGTAAACGTGGTTGCGCATATTCAGGTTATTCATACTAATGTATGTGTTAAGTTGAGATATTTGTAAGTTCAGTGGGCGGTTGGTCAAATGACCACGCTGTTTGAGTTTTGGTTTGAAACCGACATTGATCGATTGTGTGGTAGAAGCGCAGAAGTCGGATATTCAATTGGGAAAGATTAGAGAGAAAATGAAAAATGGTCACGGAGCTGACTATCGTGTCAGAAATAATGATAAAGTTGGGATGGTAGGAAATAGATTGTGTGTTCCTAATGATGCCTATATGACGAAAGAGACATTAGAAGAGGTGCATAGAACAATATATGCAATGCCCTGGTAATATCAAACTATATTAAGATTGCGTGAGTATTATTAGTAGATTGGTATGGAAAGGGGAAATCGCAACATTTATTGTTAGGTATCTTGTTCGTTAGTAAAGTTAAGGTCGTGTGGTAATACCCAGGTAGGTTATTGTAGCTTTGACCTATTCCAGAAATAAAAGAGAAGAGTAGCCCGATGAATGTTTTCTTGATACGTATGCCAAATATATATTGACGGGATTGTTCGGTCGCACGTGGCACCGGTTTCATGCAAATGTCAAATAAAGTGCGGTTAAGATAACTATTTTAAATCAAAAGTGAAAAATTGGATGCTGAATTATATGTTTAATAAGGATTAGTGGCTCCTGGATTAAAACTTTAGTATATGTCGATAAATTGACTTATTAGTATAAAAAAAATAAAAAATAAAAAATAAATTTAAAAAAATAAAAAATATGCTAATGGATTTTATAGATATTAAACTAGGTTGATCGGTTATTCGAAATTTTGAATTGGAATTCCGAAATCATAAGTGTTGTCATCGTTTTGTGACTTGAATGATAATTGTTATCAAAGCAAAGTAAGTCGTCATTGTATGAACAGTCCGCGGAGGAACTTGAAAATGCAGTATTGAATGGTGATAACTTAAATCGGTATGTTGTAAATATGGAAAGTTATGAAGTATTTCCAGATAATAATCCTCAAACGGAGAAACTGTATATGTGAAACTGTAGTACCAGAATTGGATAATTATTTTGATGTTCTAGTCAAGTTTCCATATTGCTTTGGGTGTCAAGTTGAGAGTTCGTAACTCTTCTTATTTGTAGATTAACGGTCAATTGAGAAGTGCGATTCAAATATTGAAGGATATGTTTAGGAGTTGCGTTTGGGAATTTCTGGTAGTAAGGAGGATTACGTGGCGCTAATAGAATGTGTTTAAACTCATAAATACCTTTTCGGTGATCAAAGTGATACCGTATAAAAGTGTTGTATAAAAAGGATGTATGACTTCAATCAAATAGACTAAACTGAGATAGGAGAATGAATTTTTTTTCGAGAATTGGGGACAACCCGGTGTGGTTACTTTTTTTTTTATATAGGAAATAGAATTGATAAAAGGAACTCAATTAGATGTATTGATCTTCTACTAATTATTAGGTGAAGTTGGCATGTGGGATCACTGAGATCTCAAGAGGGAAGGATAATTTGAATTATCCCGAATGGCTTTTGTGATGTCTTGAAATTTTGTAGTTAGGTACTTCGATCCATATTGTTATATGTTTGAAGCATGAGGTAGGTAGACTGAAACATAATTAAAGCATGTGGCTTTACCAAGAATTTGATTAAATGTGAAGACATGAAAGGAATTCTTATAGATGACCCGTTTAACGTATTTTAATACGTATTGATGTGGTTTGGTAGTATCTATGTGGTTTTGATACAATGACATCTTGCGAAAATAAAAATAAAAATTATTAGTTAACGTGGGATTCTGATACTAAGTATAAAACGTTTATGGGATTATTGAAAGTTCTGATGCAACTACTGCAATCAGTGACTGATAGTCTCTCGACCCAAATCACGTGGGGTTTGAGCTGGTTGTTGCTTATGAGATTAGTTGCCAGTATTGTTGGTCTAAATGCGAATGAAAATATTGTTGCAAACTGGTTGCTTGGAATTGTTGGACAAAATAGATAAATGTTAGTTATGGAAAATTACTGAGGTCGTGGACCTTCTGGAAAGGAGATTCTTTGATAGTTGTTTGTCTGTGTTAAGTGTTACCAACCAAAATGCACCCTGTTTGTTGGTTGTTTAATATAATGTTGGTCGTTGCAAATGAAAATGTTGCAATGGGCGGGAAGGATTTAAAGAAAGTTGACGGTTACGAATTGAGGGTGACTTTTGGTTATGGGACCCTACATAGAAAACAATTATCCTAGAATCAAGTGTAACTAACATGATCGTGTGGTGCGAGTCTGGATTTTGTTTATGTTGACCAAAACTTTAATTCCTGTTGGTTTGACAAAAATTTCGGGAGGAAATTTCTTTTAAGAGAGAGTGGTTGTAAGACCCTGATTTTTTTTTATTTAAGTCGTATTTTAAATGTTTCAAAAATAACGGGGTAAGTGGCGTAATTTATTATTTGATTTAAAAAGTTTTGGGGTCAATTTGTAAATTTAGAAAACATTCAATCCAAAATTGGCATTTAACTTTTGAATTAAAATTTTTTGGGGTGGAATTGCAATTTAAGAAAGTATTAAATGTAAAAATTGAACCGAAAATGAGATTTTAAGAAAATTGGGGGAGGAAAGGGTATTTTGATTAAAAGAATTTTTATAAATAAATATATATATATATATATACATATCGCATGTGGGTGCCGGTGGATTCCAAACAGAAACAGAGAAGAGAGAGAGAAAGGTTCACTGGCAATGGGGTGCAGTCCGGCGTGGGTGGTAGCCCTGATCAAATTATGGGTATGTGATCGCCATCGTTCGGTGAGTGGATGCATGTCGTTCGCCGTCGTGGATGTAGGGGGGTGATCGAAGTTGGCCGGTCGGAAAGTTAGAGAGAGAGAAGGTGGGTTCGGTTTTGTGGAGGTGTGTTCCGGCGTGGGTGTGTGTTGTCGTGCTGGATGAAGCAGAGCAAAAATAGAAACGACGGTAGCGATAGTGTGCGTGTGTGTTGATCGGCGGCGAGTGAAGGTCGTCGGCGACCGGCAGCTGAAACCAAACAAAACCAGAAAAAAATAAAAATAAATAAATAAATAAAGGAAGGAAAGAAAAAGAAAAAAAAAAAAGGAAAATTTACAGAAACCACCCCAGGAAAATCCAAAACCCATCTCGTGGTCGTCAAAAGATTTGAAAACAGGCGAAATTTCAATCGATTATTAATTTTCGTTAAATTAAATTTTATTTAGCGTTACAAATCCTAAAATCGTAATAATTTCGTAACGATTAATTAATTTTAATTACGTGGTATATAAAATAGTAACGATTCAGAATATAGGGTTTGTATTGCATGATTAGAATGTTTTAGATAAGATATTAATTTAGGCTTTGTCACTATTAGGTTTGCATGCACCGACGTCCAGATAGAGTGTGGTCAGTGTCAATTTTGCAAAACGGATATCGAGGTGAGTGTACTGTCTTCTTGCCAAACTATTTTTCTATGTATATATATGATGAAATATGTGTTTACTTAAACTGTACGAATTTATAAATGATATGGATCAAGCAGAATTTGAGTGAGTTGGTAAATTGAATTTTCGAAAGATTTCGATGGTTTTCGAAAAGAAGTTAAAATTAATTTTTTGTTGGATTTGGTGAAATCAGACGGTGTTTTTAAAAGAGAATAGAAAATATCTGTTTTTCAAAAAAATGCCTGGCTTTCTAAAATAAAGGGTGGAAAAGTGGTTTTAATAAAATCAGACGTTTTCTTTAAAAGAAAGTGGGAAATATGATTTTTGGATTTAAAAGTTGGTTTTGAAGAAAAGAGATAGACGTGGTGATTTGACGATGTGGTATGAAAATGTATTTCTTCCCGTAAGGGATGTGAATTTTTAACTATACTGATAATTTTGACGATGTCATAGTTATTCTCCGCGAAAGGGGTGTGGATTCTTCCCATGGGATGTGAATGTTTCTCCCCGTAAGGGGTGTAAATTATATTTTTTCCCAAAAAAGGGTGTGGATATTTCGTAGGAAGGCATTCCTACGAATGTTACGGTACCATTGCAACTCCCGATCGTGAGGTTAAAACATCACTAGGGCTGGCCAGTGTGTGTATTTGAGATGTGTGCTTGAGATGTGGTGTTTTACGTATATTGGCTGATTTGATATTTATTATCATGGTGATTAGTATGATTTTTATATTAGTTGGATTTGAATATTTTTCCTACTTTTATATTGGAGATTTTACGAGTTATGTTGTATTTATATACTTCCACTTGATCCCATTTAGATGTTGTAGAATAAATTTTATTATTAAAAATATTTTTACTAAGAAGGCAGTACACTGGCATGTGAAATAACTAAGAGTCGGTCGGTCCCTTACTGACGCTAGATAGAGTTATGCGGGTCACGCAAAGGAGTCTTTGAGACGAGATATCAGAGATAAAATCTAAGTGAGGTTCAGGAGATTTGTTTGATTGTTTTTATATTCGGGACGGTATATCCCTATCAGATGAAATTATTATATATGTTGTATAGATTTATAATGTTGTTTATTGACGTATTGAGGTTGGCTAGTCAGTTGGGCGGTGTTATGTCTACGTCACGCTGGTCTCACATGATAGGTGTCCGGGGTGGGGTGTGACAATAAGTATCTGGGAAAAGGACTAAGAGTGCTCTAGTGTGAGTAGAAAGTGTATACGCATTGAATGCCATGGTGTATTTATAGGCGCTGGGTTCAATTAACGCCACGAGATTAGAGAGTTAAACTCGGGTTAATTAACCTAATTTGTCTGACAGCCAATGAGTTAGCGGATTAGGGTTCTAAACATCTGGATTGGACTTTTGGGCCCATTTACAGAAGTCCATGGGCCGGCCCACTCAAAATGGAGAGTAGGAGCTTCAAAACGGCTTGGAAAGACCCCAAATACGGAGAATTCGAGCTGAGAGTGCTCGGGCTCGGACTCCAGCAACTCGGCACAACGATCTTCAGTTCAGCCCGGAGATCGTCAAAGAGAGTATGAGAGGCCCAATGGGAGGGAATCCCAGTTCCCAACTCGGCCGTTTTTCCATACTTATTGCGATATCTTCTAAGTGGCGTATGTAACGAAATTCTCTCACATCAATTGTAATATATAAAATTATTGTAATTTTTTCATATAAAAAAATTACAGTAACTTTTATGGCGTATAATGACTTTTGAACTTTTGACAGTATTTTTAAATTTTTTAAAAAATTACTGTAAAATGTAAACTGTATATGGACTAAAAATTTAATTTTGTAGACTGTTAACCAAAACATTATTTGTTTAAACAAAGTTACATATTTTTTGAATTTTTGAATTATATTTTACTTCAAAATTTTTATTACAATTAGCTACCTAAATACTACATTATAGTAATTCAAAAATTATAACTATTGTGAATTGAAAGGCAACGAACATGGTCCGAAAAATTGAAACCATAATTGGTGGGTGTGCCGGCCCATGTGGCCCACTTATCATACACTAATATTAAAGAATTTTTGGTGAAACTTAATCATCCATAATTGTTTTTAGAGGTCCAAAGGTACTGTATTATATAAAAGTCATTGCAATTTTTCATGTAAAAAATTATTAAAAAATTGCAATAACTTTTATAGCACGTAATGACTTTGCATTTCTGACAAAATTATTAGATTTCTCAAAAAATTACTGTATCAATTGACTTGAATGAATATTGAACTATAAAATTTGCATTTATGGCAAAAAAAAAAAAAAACCCTGATATTATTGTTATTATTATTTTTTTTGGTAAGAAGGAAATCATAGAAAAAGAAGCAAATCCAAGCAAGAAAAACAAAAAATAACAAACATTATGGGCACATTAGGCCCTTTTGTCTATTTTAGGAAAAAAATAAATCCTCAAGATCGATAGTGGGTGTCTCTAGAATATTTAACTCGCAATCGCTTTCTACATCCTTTTTAGCAAGCAAGTCCGCACACCTATTTATCTCATTCGAAGCAAATTGGATAACGTAGTTGTTGGTGAGGAGGAGTTTACATTCATCAACCCATTCCCTGATCTGATGATTTCTTGGACAAGCACCTTGAATTAGAGTGACAACATCGGCCAAATCTGTTGTCACCACAATGCGAGGGTAGTCTCTGCTAGCCACGATCTTTATGCTAGTGACAATGCTCCTTTGCTCCGTTTCCAAAGCCGTGCAGCTATCAACCGCTTCATAGAATCCCACTTTCCAACATCTGAGATTGTCACGAAGAAGACCTCCTATGCCTCCATTTCCCGGGTTTCCTTTTGCACTCCTGTTCATATTAAGTATAAGAAAACCTGTGTTAGGAGAAAACCAATTAAAAAGGGGTATAGAATGACTGTTTAGAAAATATTTTAAAGATATCTTTTGAAAATTTACTATTTTACTAAGGATATCCTTTGTAGAATTGCATGTTACCTCCTTATTCCTATCCTTCGAGATTTCCTATCACAAAAATTTGACATTATTTCCTGATTACTCATTTTTTTTTAACTTTTGTTTTACAAGTTGTGTTTTAAAATTACAATTTAACTAGGAATTCTCCATATTTAAACGTACTATATCGATTTTTATAATTTGTAAATGTAAAAGATAGTAAATAATAAATAATAAAAATGACTAATTAAATACAAATATAAAATTTAAAGTGTATAACATCCAATTTCATTTAACCATCTTAGCAAAGGGGGTGCAAAGTTTAAAGGTGAGAATTTTTTCTCATTTTTTTTTATTTAAAATTCAGTCTCATTCATCAATTCTGCTCAAATCAAATCCCAACTATTAATTAAAAAAAATATCTTAATTTATCATATAAATTAATATTTTTAAAAATTGTAATTTGTGGTTTTCAAAAGAGATGTCAATCATATAATCTAGAATCTAGCCCTAGTAACCAATTCCATGGTGCCAAGACAACAAGAGTCAAAATTCTTTCTTGATATAGATTATCATAATGAAAAATATGAAATGACATATTTGCTATTGTGGCATTGCATTGACCCACAATGCTTTGTACTATTGGTGGTGTTGGATTATGATAACATCAATGATTAATGCTCTAAAAGTTGGTTATTATCAATGTAAAAATGTACTTTGATTAATTAAGATCACTTTATTTTTGTTTGGATTAATGACACTTTAACTCCCGTGGTTTGATTGAATTGCAGTTTACCTGCATAAATACACAAAATGACAAATTTACCTTCATTCCCGAACCGCCATGACTGACTTGACCAGACGCATCACACGCGTTTCGTTCCGGGTGGGGTGGGAGAACAGAGTAAATGAATTTTGTTAAAGTCAAATTGATATTCCAGGACTAGACCTAACCCGATTCAGAGATATAAATGTTAATAAATATTAAATAATTTATTAATTTTGAATTTTTGAGATTTGTCCGTTAATTTTAACGAAAAATATAATGGTTGCACTTTAGTCTGAACCACGAGAACGAGGGGAATAAAGTGTCATTAACCCTTTTTTTTCTCTCCAGTGATCTATCTTTATTTTTGAGAGTCAAAAAAGTCCCCTTGATTTGTCTAAGGCAAAGACAAAAAAACCCCATTCTTTCCTTTTTTTTCAATCTTTCTTTCATATCTTGTCTCCTCACTATAATTTTCCCCTTTTTTTTTTTTTTTTAATTTATTAACCAAATTTTGATTTATTTTTCTATAGGTTTTCTTTCACATAAATTCTATTTTTAAAATTAAATAATGGGAATTATTAAATAATTATTTTCAAATTAAAGATCAAAAGAAATCTTTAATATACTAAATTAGGTCGTCTCAATCAAATCCACTCACCTCAAATTTTAAATTATCAACTTGATGGATGATCACCTCCATGCAAAAAAAAAGAAAAGATTCTTTAATATTTCATTATCACTAGAGCTATTTTATATTTGTGTTTGGTACTCTTAAATCTTGTAGGAGTAATGTAAATTGAACTTGAAAAATGATTAGTGGGACTTTCATCCTCGAGCAAGAATTCCCAAACACAGCCTTAGATCGTATACTCGTCTAATAATATAAAACGGTAGATAACGCGGTTGAATTTATGTACATATACACATACACGCGTGTACACACAAACATATATATAAAATTACAGTATATTTAACCATTATCTCATTTTGGTACATGTAATTTCAATTTAAATACATAGTTTCCTAAAGTTTCCTAATCATCCCCCTTCAGTCTAAATCATTAATCTCATTATAATTTTTTACCCCAAAAGGTCACGTACAATGAACCTAACTATTTTTAAGGAGTTTAATGCATACTTTTGACCTTTTCCCTTTCCCTTCTCCTATCCACCAATTTTCTGTAAAAGATGACACGCACACACACATCCTACATGTGTGTGTCTTAGTGAGGAGAAGAATGGGAGAAAAAAAAAAAAAAAAAAAAAAGGTAAGAGATATCCATAAACCCCTTTAAAAATAGTTAATTGTAACGGACGGGATTGTCTACCATCCAAAATTATAACTCAGATATTACTTTACACTAAAGTGGGATCATTAGAAAAATTCAGGGAATTATGTATTCAAATTAAAACCACAAGAAACAAAGTGAGATCGTAGTCAAATTTCAAGGGTATAAAATGTAAAACCCCCATAAAATTACACTAAACATGATAATTTCACTAAAATTTAATTTAAAAAATGAAAATAAAATTGATATTTCACAAAAATTAAACAAATAACTCACACTGGTGTTAATTTGATTAGCAAGTTGAGATGTCACATTTTTTATCAACTAGAGTTTTGACTTTCTCAGAACACTTTATAAATAAAACCTTGCATTTAATCCTAAATCCAACAATACGATGCGTGAGAGTGCGCCCTTAAAATCGTCCAAATCGATGTTTGCGTAAATTGGTCCGGACACACCGCATAAAATAAATAAATAGAAAACTCACCAGAGGAGAAAATTGAGTGGATAAATTACTTGAAGGTATTACCATAGAAAAGAATCTAAAATAGTTGTAGCCACCTAACCTTTAACTTACATACATTTTCTTTTAAGAAAATTATATATTTATTTATATGCTTGAAGCACAACTAAAATATATTAAATTCTTTTTCTACCTATGGTTTTATAGATTATTTTACAAACATCATTTTCAATAGATCATATGATAAAAGAAAAATAAATTCAAAACAAAACAAATAAAATAAAGGTGATTGTTTTTTCTATTGTTTTTTTCCATAGGGTTCCTTTGTTAATGTCAATTAGCTATTTGGCTTAGCCTTCATCTACCTAAATACCCCCTAATCCTCCATCATTTTTTATTTTATTTTTTGAATTTTTTAAAATAAATAAATTCGGAAAAGAATTATGTTTGAATATGTTGTATATTAAATTATTGAATTCCATTGAATTCATCGACGTTAGATCGATGAAATCCATGCTATTTTTTGTCATTTATAGAGATTGATTATTAGAATAAATCATATTTAAAAATTTAAAATAATGGTTGTTTTCTCTATTTTTTTAATTTTTATTTTTTTAATTTTTTAGAACTTAGTTCATGTTTGATATTCTTATTTCTGTCTCCTTGTTGTTTCTAAATATTTATTACTCTTATTATAAATATTAATTATTATCATATATATATGAAACTAGGGATTTTGTATACTTAAAACAATGAATTAAAAATAATAATAAATAATAAAAAGTACATATATAAAACTTAAATGGTGTAAAAAAAAAAAATTTAATGCAACCGCTTTGGAGGTAGGATATGAAATTTTTGGACGATAAATTTTTTGTTTAAAAATTTATATAATTCAATCTCATCCATCAAATCCTCTCAATCAAAACATACCCAAGAAGTGTTTGTTCGGTTGACAAGAGAATGTGTCTTTTTTCTTATCAATTAGGGTTCGACTCTTTTAGGGAGTATTGTAGGAATTAAATCTTGCATTTAATCATGAATGCACTAGGTTGATGTGGGAGAGTGCGCCCTTAAGATCGTCCAGTGAGGTAATTAGTCGAGATGCTTAGCTGTCTTGAACACATCTTCCTGTAAATAAAAAAAAAATAAAAAAATTTAAAAAATCAAAACACTTATGAAAAATATTTTTTAAAAAAAATTCATAATTTATTATATAGATCATTAAAAAAAATAATACTTATATAATCTCATTATTCACAACTACTAAGTTGTTGCCTTATGTTTTTGCACCTAAATATGCCTTTACACAACTTTTTACATGTAATTCCAATAATTTTGGTTTTTCCAAGATTCCAAGATTTGTTGTTTCAAGATGATACTAATATTAATGGAAGCTATTAATATTTATAATTTTTTTTATCAATATAATAAAAAGATTATATAAATATAAATATATAATTAATAATAAAAAATGATAATGACGTGTTTGGTTCCTTCAATCGTTTGGATCAAATAAGACGAAAATAAGTTCGGCTCTCTGATGTATATAATATATATTATTTTGAATTTTGTAAGTTTTTTTATTTTTGTTATTTTTTAAAATTAAAAATTGATATTTATACGACTTGAACTCAAAATTAATATAAATTTACGAGTTAAATTTCAGGTTCAAAATAGCTCTAACCTTGAAAAAAAATGTTAAAATGATAAAAAAAAAAATTGTACATAAATCTATTTTACACCAAGGAGTAGATTATTATTATTATTTTGATGAAATTGAGTAAAAAAAATTTAAAATTATTAAATTTTATTTTTAAAATACTAGTTAAATTATCTAATTGGATTTAAATTGAGATTAATGCTTAATTGGTGCCATTATTGCTTAGTGTATTCTCTACTTTGCAAGTGTATGTTGAGTCAACCCTAATGCATGAGAAAGTCTTGAAGGTAGAATATCATGTCACCATGGGAACTTCATTTGAGACCCCTCAACTATGGGCTAATTTTTATTTTTAGCCCCCAAATTAACAATTTAACCAATTTGGTCCCCTTAACTATTGAATTCACGCCTAAATGGTCAAGAATTTTGTATGGCCTCAAGCGCTACCACTCATCCTAAAGCTAATTGACATTCGGAAAGGCACATATACTAACCTTATAGTGTATTAACACACTCAAGCTCCCTCGACATTCGACTGTGACTCGACCCATCCTCCGGACCTCCGTCACGGGACAATTGCCATCAAAATCTGGCCAACAATCTCCCTCTCAGCAATTACTCCCGCTAGGAATTAAACCCGTGACCTTGGCTCTGATACCACTTGTAGGATTTTATGTTTTACTATTCATCCTAAAATCAATTAATGTTAGAAAATGTGCATACTCTAACTTTATAGTGCATTCAATAACACACTCAAGCGCCCACGACATTCAACTGTGACTCGATCCATCCCCCGAGCTTTCGTCACGGGACAATTGCTACCAAAATTTGGTCAATAATCTCCCCCTCGGCAATTGCTCATGCTGTGAATTAAACTCGTGACCTTGACTCTAATACTACTTGTAGGACTTCAGATGCAACCACACATCCTAAAACCAAATGGTGTTAGAAAAGACGCATACTCTTGCCTTATATTGCATTCAACAACACACTAAATCCTCGACGACATTCGACTTTGACTCGACTCATGTCCCGGGCCTTCGTCACGGGACAATTTCTGCCAAAATCTGGCCAACAATCTCCCCCTCAGCAACTGTTCTTGTTGGGAATCAAACCCATGACCTTGGCTCTGTTACTACTTGTAGGATCTCGGCTCTACCACTCATCCTAAAACCAATTGATGTTAGGAAATGAGCAAATCTAATTTTATAGTGTATTCAACAGCACAATCAAGTGCCCACGACATTCGACTGTGGCTTGACCCATCCCTCGGCCCTCTACCAAGTGAAAATTGCTGCCAAAACCTAGTCAAAATATTTGTTTACACTTGCTAACAATATTGGCAAAAAGAGAACGAGAAGCGTATATAACCAGTTTAACAGAGCGCATTCGATGAACCGAAGTGAAAACACAGGGAAGCAAATTGCAAATTGACACATAATTTAGGAGTTCAAAATCCAAATTGAGAAGCCAAATTTAGAAAACAAATAGTCGGTACACCAAAGAGAAAATCAACTCAAAGTTTAGGGGTACAAAATATAATTTACGTTCTTGTTTTTCTTTCAAAAATCAATTGTTTAACCACTAGATGTCTCTTGTCAACACTCTATATATATTATACAAGCCAAAGAAGACCCAAACTTCATCTACATAAAGGAGAATTCTCTGCTTCTTTGTCTTCCTTCTCTCCCTACCATTTTCCTGGTTTTATGCTCACCAAATCAATCAAAAATACACAAAAATTACACTTACACCCCCCTTTTTTCTTCCACCACCAACAAATATAGAGAAAAATAAGACAAAAACAGAGAAGATCAAGACACTTCTATCTCTCTCTCTCTCTCTCTATATATATATATCTGTTTGTAATAAAAAGTCCATTTCTTTTTGATGTCTAATGTTACAGGTGATGATGAAGGTAGCTTCTCTTCAGGGAATACTGGAGAAGAAGTCCACCAACAACCACCGTCAACCGCCGCCGTGCGCGGTTCTAATAGCAATGGCTCCACCTCCCACCACCACCAACATCTGCCACCTCCCCCCAAGAAGAAGAGAAATCTCCCAGGAACTCCAGGTAAATTGCAGTAACCCCCCCATGAAACTAATCATATTTTTTTCTGATTGCCTCAAATTTGTTGATGGATGATAATATTTGGATTTTTTAAATTTATTTTTCTGGGTTTTTTTTTTTGTTCTTCAATTTAAAAATAAAAAATAAAAAAAATAATTAGTGTTATAGTGGTTCAATTATTGCTTGGTGATTAAATAATTGCTTGCTTAAAACTGTGCTTGATTGCCCCTTCTTCTCTCTTTTTGTCTCCAATTGTTTTATGCTTAATTATACATACGTATAAATATATAATTAAATAATATATTTTAGTACTTATGTTATATCTACTATGATTCTCACTCTCGCATTTCATCAATCAACACTATCTACTCTTAAATTACACTTTCAACCCCTCAACTATTGATACAATCATCACACTATTATAGAATTACATGCATTGCCCTAATGGGGTCACATAGATGAATTATTTTTATTTTATGTTCTATTTTGGCTTGAGAAAACGGATCCTGAAAATTTTATCATGTCATCTTTTTCAACAGATCCGGCAGCTGAGGTTGTTGCCCTATCGCCAACAACGTTAATGGCAACAAACAGATTCGTGTGTGAGATCTGCAACAAGGGTTTTCAAAGAGACCAGAATCTCCAGCTCCATAGGAGAGGACACAATCTCCCTTGGAAGTTGAAGCAAAGGTCCAGTACAGAAGCCCGAAAACGAGTTTATATCTGCCCAGAGCCGACATGTGTCCACCATAACCCTGCTCGAGCACTGGGAGACCTCACGGGAATCAAGAAGCACTTCAGCAGGAAGCACGGTGAGAAGAAGTGGAAGTGCGATAAGTGCTCGAAGAAGTATGCTGTCCAGTCCGACTGGAAAGCTCATCAAAAGACTTGTGGCACAAGGGAGTATAAATGTGATTGCGGAACTATATTCTCAAGGTATTTTGTATACGAATTGGCGTAAATTGTTATAGCATATAAGAAAAAGTCAGACACAAGAGGGTTAGTCAGTAACTAATTTCCTTGTCAACGAGAGTTCAATCCTCCTAAGAAACATTCTAGGAGTAAAATTTTGAATGCGTTAGGTTGATATAGAAGAGTGTGCGCTTAAAATCTCCTAGAGAGGTGATTAGCTTAAATTGATACATCATATAAGAAAAACTCAGACCTAAGAGAATTAGTTCGGTTTGTAAGGGTTTGTAAGGGAAGGTACCCCATATCAACTAGAGTTCAATCTTTTACATTAACACTCTATGAGTAAAATCCTGAATACACCAAATCCATGTTGGAGAGAGTGCCTTTAAAATCTTCCAGTGACATGATTAGTCAAAATGCGTGTAACCTTGCGCGAACATACATTACTGTATAAAAAAAGAAAAAGCCAATCCATTTGGTTTGCAGTATGAAAATAGTATTTTATCAGTTTCAAAACAATTTTCTTGAATAAGGCTTCTAGAATCATATTCTAACATATAACATGACTAAAATTGTAAGTAGATGTTATTAACTGAAATTCAAAATGAAGAAGAAAAACTACAATGTAATTTATTGGGGGAAAACTATAGTTTGGATGATAAGTGAAAGATAGGTTAAAGTTAAGGGGAGTAAAGTGTAATTTATTCTGAAGTTTCACTGGTTCATCGTCTTGCAGGCGAGACAGCTTCATCACCCACAGAGCATTCTGCGATGCGTTGGCCGAAGAAAACAATAAAGTAAATCAAGGAATGATGAACACCAACGTTCAGGGATCAAATTTACAATCCCAGATGCCTGATCTCATTTCGACGATGCCCATGAACACTAATCACAACCTCGGAATCCCCGAATTCACCAGTTTTGATCCGAAAGGCCCACTAAAATCTCTTCCCCAGGAGCTCGTTCCGATGCCGTTTAAGCCTATGAACATGTCCGGAGGAATGTTCTCCAGCAGCTCCGGTACCCTCTTCGGCGGAGGTCCGAGAAGCGTCTCTTCGTCTTCATCCGGCCTTCAACTCAGCTCCAACAGCCCTTCCGGCGGCTACAATTACCTTCAGGACGGCCAGATATCGGGTTCCTCCCACATGTCGGCCACCGCCTTGTTACAGAAAGCCGCCCAGATGGGAGCGACGGCGAGCAACAACATCAATTCTCCGATGATGCAGAAGAGTTTCGTCAGCGGAATGGCGGGTTCCGACCAACTCTCCACCACGAAACCGCCGTCTTACCGCTCCATCCAACCCGATCACCGCCCACCACAGGAAGTTCCTCTGCCGTTCGAATCCGCCGGCGGCGACATGGGGGTGTTCGACGGAATGTTCTTGCGAAGTGATCAGAACAACCATGGAGATAGCAATAACGGGTCGGATCTTCTACAAAACGGATCCTTAATGGGCCGAGGCCCAATAGGCCCATCAAGATTTAGTGGGTATAACGGTAACGATATGATGACCGTTGATTTTTTGGGTATTGGAGGCCCAAGCCCGCAAAGCCTACATGAAGCCCATCAAGTAATGAACCATTTTCAGCTTTCACATGGGGATTCATCAATGGAAAAGCCCATTTGGGATGTTTAAGCCCATTTAGAGGTTGATTGGGCTAAGGCCCATAAATGGGCCCAAATAGTAAAGCCCAAGATAGGCCCAAACTTGATTATTCACTATATGGTTGTAAAATGATAAATGAATTAAGGCTTTTTTGTCACGGGTCCTAAATTTTTCAGTACTGCGTTCAGTCCAATGAGTTACCAGTTTTATCTCGTAATCTTTCTATCTATAAATATATGGTACCAAAAATTGATACTACCGTAATTTAGTAAAAAGTCCTGACGATCTTTCGTTCCTTGCTCTGATTAGGCATGCACAAATTCTTATATTAGGAGCGTAGATCCCCGACGAAGAATCTTTTGCGTGAAAGTAAGTATCTCAGGTGAAAATAATTGTAAGTTGAATGTATCTCAAATTGTGCCTATCTTTCTTAATTCTCACACCAACCGGGAGTATTTACAGTTTTTCATTAGGTAGGGACTGGGAAAGAGAAAGAGTATGCAATCATGAATTTGTTTTGAAAAGTAGATACTATTACACATACATTCATACTCAATTCGACGGAATTGTTTGATCTTAGAGGAGATCTTCTATAATTTCGCATGTAAAGGTTTATTCCTTGGTTTTGCCCAGTCATTAATCACTTGATTATTTTTAGATAATAGTAGATAGAAATAACTTCCGGCATAAGAGTAAGGACATGTTTAATAATTAAATTAAACACTTAAAATTGATTATATTAAGCACTTAATTAATGAAGTGTGTTTGATAAATGTAATTAGTATTACATAATTAATTAATTAATTTAAAAATTAAGTAAAAAATTCAGCAAAGTCCTCTTCACTTATTTCATTGTGCAGAAGACGCTCAGACTTTTCCAATTAAAAAAAATTATGCTATATATATATATATCCGTAAATTGTTGTAAATATCCACGATAGACAAGCTTACAATGAACACAGAGATTTTTAAGGTTAGAAGATGAAGAAGAGGGAGATAATGATTAAGCCCTGGGCTAGATTGGTCTAGATATGGGTTGGAGGGATGGTAATTCAAATCAAATCGTCGATTTTGCGATTTTAATTTTGACTTTGTATAAAGTTAAGGAGTTCTTGTTGAGAGGCCCCACAAGTGGGAATCTCACTTACTAAGGACCATCCCAAGGCATAAAAACCTCCTTGGATGGTCCTCCCATAAGTGGTGTTTTTCACTTATGGGACATTTGAAGGAATTTCCCTAAAAGTTAACTTGGTTGAATTCTATGCTATTTTTGACTTGTAATAATTTATATATTTGAATTTTTTAGTATGTTATTGGTGTTTTTATTTTATTTTATTGTTTAATCTTTTTTGTATTATTTTGATTAAAGGGTAGTTATGGCCCCGTTTGGTAACCATTTCCATCCCATTCCATTCCCAGATTTTTGGGAATTCTGTTTGGGAATAGCGTTTGGTAATTTTTGTTTCCGTTTCCATTTCATTCCCATTTGAGAATTGTGCCCACTTTTTTCTTAAGAAATGAGAAACAAAAAAAAGTTGTTTCTCATTATTCCCATTCCATTCCCAAAACCCATGATCACTATTCACCTACCGGCCGACCACCGTACGCCGCCGCCGGCCACCGTCCGCCGCCGCCGCCGCCGGTCATCTCCGGCGACCGTCGCTGGTCACCGTCCGCCGCCGCCGGCGGTCACCGTCCGGCCGGAATTTTTCCGGCCACTTCCGGCAGTCGCCGGCGACGGCGCCACCGCCGTCCGGTCATCGCCGGGGGCACCGCCGTCTCCGACGCCGGAGAACCGTCGCCGGCAGTTGCCGGCCGGCCGGCGACGGGGGCCGCCGGAGCACCGCTGCCGGCCGGCGACGGCGCCGCCGGAGCACCGCCACCGCCGGCCAGCCAAAACTGAAAAGAGAAAAAAAAAAAAAAAAAAAAAAAAAAAAAAAAAAAAGATTTTAGGATAAAATCGTTACCAAACACAATTCCCTTCCCAAAACAAAAAAAAAATTATCGTTACCAAACGCAATTCTACTCCCAAAAAGAAAACAAAATTCCCATCCCATCCCATCCCATTCCCATCCCACTGCTGGAATTGAAACAGAAACGGTTACCAAACGCCACCTATATAAATTAAATAACATTCAGTATTCAAATTTTGTACTTATCAAACAAACAAACAAAATTTAGTACTTAAATTTTCAGCACTTAAAATTTTTATTTTTTTCAAACAACCTTATGATATTTTCAACACTTAAAAATTGAGTGATTATAAAAATACTTTAAGTATTTATAAAAAATTAAGTGATTATCAAAATACTTTAACAATAGGTGAAAATAATGTTAAGTTGAATATATATCAAATTGTGCATACTTTTCTCACACCAATCAGGAGTATTTATAATTCTTCATTAGGGGGTAAAAAGGGAGGGAAAAAGAGTATGCAATCATGAATCTGTTTTGAGGAGCACACCTATGGCGTGTTTAGATTCTCAAGCGTGATCAGCTCTAACGAACATTTTAACTAAGTCAAGCACTCACAGATCTGACCAGGGTACAAATCCGGGTACTGAGTGCTCATGGGCCTAACTCATATTGCTCGTACCTAGGGCCTTGATCCACTGATACAAAGGTACTGGGCCTATTAAGGGAGCTTGGGCTTTCTCGCACGACCTCATTATGACCTTATTTGAGGTCCAAACTAAATATTCAATAGGTATAATATGTTATGTCCAAATGATATATATGCTCTTCTATTGATTTTTAATAGTAGTCAATCACGAGATTTGAATATCGCAGGATCACATTCAACAACTCCATATTATTATTCAATTTTGTTTATGAAATTGGATCAACTTTTTATGATTTTTTTTTTTGGTTTTTTTGGTGAAACGAAAAATTAGGGCACTTTTTTTTGTTAGTTTGATGAAGAAATATGGATAGTTTTGTCCAAAAAAGCTTGGTGGTCATAGAATAAAAGCCCAATTTTTTTTATTTTTTTTTGTAATTTACGAGATAAAATCTTGAAATAGTGGACTATTAACCGAAAGCATACTTGATCTTATTTCATTTTGTCTCCTCTATTTAAAAAAATTACCCTTTACCGCTTTCTACCTATTTATTTCTTTCAAGATTATAATTTTTTTTATTAATAGTATTTTAGACACCAAAATGAAAATCGACTCAAAGTTTAGGGGTTCATAATGTAATTTACCTTCTTTTATTTATTTATTTTTTATGTGTGGGTGTTGGGGGGTGTCTTTCTTGGGGTAGTGGAACATCAGTTATCCCACTTCTCATGTCGACACTATATATATATATATAATTTTATTTTTTATTTTTCACAAGTGTACCCATACTTTTTGGGTGTGAGACTAATCTTGTTTTGGGTTCATGATTGTTTCTCCCAACAAGTGTTATTCTGTAGGCTTGAATTTCTGATCTTGTAAAAATCTCTCAACTACTTTAACTCAAGCGGGCTTTATCACTTGAACTACGCTATGTTGGATCTAGTCGACACTATATATATATATATATAATTTTATTTTATTTTTTATTTTTCACAAGTGTGCCCATACTTTTTGGGCGTGAGACTAATCTTGTTTTGGGTTCATGACTGTTTTTCCCAACAAGTGTTATTCTATAGGCTTGAATATCTGATCATGTAGGAATCTTTCAACTATTTTAACTCAAGCGGGCATTACCACTTTTACGTTATGTTGGTTCTAGTCGACTCTATATAATATCATATAATCCAAAGGGGAACCAAACTTACGTGTGACCAACACAGATTTTTTATTCATGATTTCTAGATTCTTTGAAAAAGTTTGAGCCCTCATTCATACACCAAATTGAAAATCAAGTGAAAATTTAAGGGTACAAAACTTAATTTAACCTCTCTCTTTGTGGGGTTTTCTTCTTCGGGTCAAGGAAAATCAATTGTTTAATCCTTTAACTAACAGTTATCTCATCTTAACTCTCTCTCTCTCCTATATATATATATATCTATATATATAGACACGCATACACATTAGAGGTTTTTGCACTTTGCACTAAAATTTTAAAGAAATTTCATTTTAATTCTATACTTTCAATTTAAACCCATTAAAGTATCCAAATCATTTCAAGTAAATTCAAATCGGTAATTCTGTGATTTTTGTATAACGTAAATCAGTCACGTGAGTGAATTCTGTTATAAAAATGACAGAAGGACTGAATCGACAAGATTTGAATACTTTAAGGGTTAAATGTGTTCAAATTAAAATAGGGGTTAAAGTATATATTCTCTAAAATTTCAAGGGTGCAAAGTGCAAAAAGTTCTTTATATACACAAGCCAAAGACGGCCCAAAACTTATAATATAAATACTTCTTATGCCGACAACATTTGATTTAAATAGATAAAGAAAAATAAGATAAAACAAGGAGATTAAGAATACTAGATCTGTTCTATTATGATGTCTAATGTTACAGGAGATGATGAAGGTAGCTTCTCTTCAAGGGATACCGGAGAAGAAGTGCACCAACAGCCACCGTCAGCCCCCGCCGTATGCAGTTCAAATAGCAATGGATCCACCTCCCACCACCACCAGCCACCGTCTCCGGCGAAGAAGAAGAGGAAGCGTCCGGGAAATCCAGGTATAAAGTTTATCCAACTTGTTTTTTTTTTTTTTTTGGGTTAATTGCTTTTTACCCCCCCTGTATTTTGATCTTATTTCATTTAACCCTTTTACTTTAAAATGCTACACATCGCCCCCTTCTACTTTTGAGTAATGAGAGAAACTCACATTTTATTTAAAAAATCTAAAAGAAAATTATTATTATTTTATTTTTTATAATTGAAGTTATCTAAAGGTAATAAAAGAGAAAAAATAATATCTTCCCTCTCCAAATCTGTTTTTTATTTTTCGTTCTTCTGTTTTTCTTTTCTTTTTCAAATAAAGACAAAATAAAATAAAAATTAAAATCAAGTATAATTTTATCCATTTCATGAAAAAATTATTTTGGCATATTTTCTAGCACATTCTGCTAAGTTAAATAAAAAATAATAATTTTCTAATTTATTATAGTTTAAAGTAGAAAGAACAAAATGAAATAAGATCAAAGTACAAGGGAGATAAAAGTCAATTAAATCTTTTTTTTCTTCAATTTTTTTTTTTAAAGAAAATAGAAAACATGAAATATTATATACACACACACATGTTCTACCATTATCGTTGTGGACTTTTGGCCACACAGATAAATTAACTTTTACTCTCTTCAATTAATTTTTAATTATAGATTCGACAGCTGAGGTTATCCCTCTATCACCAAAATCATTAATGACAACAAACACATTCATGTGCAATATCTGCAATGAGGGTTTCAATAGGGAGCAAAATCTCCAAGTTCATAGGACAACACACAAAGTCCCATGGAAACCGAAGCAAAAGACCACCACAGAGGCCAGGAAACGAGTTTATATTTGCCCGGAGCCGACATGTGTCCACCACGATCGATCCCGGGCACTGGGAGACCTTACGGGGATCAAGAAACACTTTAGTCGGAAGCATGGGGAGAAGAATTGGGAGTGTTTTAAGTGCTCAAAGAAATATGCTCTCCAGTCTGACCGGAAAGCCCATCAAAAGACTTGTGGCACAAGGGAGTTTATTTGTCATTGCGGAGCTATGTTCTCAAGGTATTTCTTGGTAGAATGGATGCAATTTGTTAGGTTTGATTGAAAAAATATTTGTGTTAGTTTACAATATGGAAATATTCTTAGACCAATTCTAAAAATATTCTCTCCAATTGCATAATTAACTGTTACTCACAATGTATATGTCATTTACAAAAATAAATAAATTGTTCTCTACAATTACCTAATCAACCGTCACTTCTTTAAAAGATGTAACCAAATTGTCAATTAAGAAACTAAATGGCAACAAGAAAATGTTGATTTTGAATGTTAACAAATGATTTAATTTTTTAAAAATATATCGTTTTAATCTTTATTTCGTCTCTTCAATTTGATATCCATATTGAATATTTTGTTCTAATTTTTATCTAGAGAATGTTTTCTACGAATAATTGAATGTCATTATCCAAGATGTGTTAGTTCGATTGGTAAGGAAATGTGTCAATTTCTTTGTTGATCAAGGTTGCACTCTCCTAGGGCGCATTCCAGGAATTAAATTTTGAATTTAATCCTGAATGCACTAAGCCAACGTAAGGAAGTACGTCTTTAAGATTGCCTAAAGAGATGGTTAGTTGAGGTGCACGTAATCTGACTCGGACAAACTTTAGCGTTTGATTAAAAAAAATGTCATTATCATATGTTGTTTAATGTCAATTAGTTAACAATCATTGTGCAAGTAATACATATTGTTCAATATCGATCGCTTGAGAATTCTCAAATCAGTATATAACTCAAATGAGCCACTCTACTTAAAACCATATGGCTTCTAAGTTGGAATCTCCTATCATGGTACCAAAGTTAATGTTATGGGAGTTCGTCTCTTATTCCTTCGTAATCAAATCATTTGTGCAAGTCAGGAATTGCATATTTCTCATCATTTTCTCGTAATCAAATCATTTGTGTAGACCATGGATTGTACTTAAGGACGGGTATTGGATTCTTATCTTACATCGACTGTTTGAGATTTCCTAAACCACTATGCAAGTCAAAAAAATTACACCACTTAAAACCATTTTGTTTTAATTTAGAACCTCCTAACAACTATGTTCATCCATTATGCAAGGAAAATCAAAGACTAATATTAGAATTACTTTTAAAAATTCACCACGTGCATTCCACGTGTTAATATTGCTGGACACGCTAGAGTTTAGTTCATCGCTGAATAAGTAAACATTCACTAATTTGTTTTTTTAATGGTAACATTCTTTGTGAAAATGATAAATCACTATTGTTATTGACATTAGTAGTGAACATTCATTGTTTAAAAACTTATCATAAGTTTATAACTGAGAACTTGCTAAATTTTGTACTAATAAGAGAAAAAAACAATATAACCTTATTATCATGGCAATACAATACAGTCTTATTTTCATGACCATTCTCTAAATCATATAAAAAAAATTGAAATGTGGACTCCCAATATGAAGAAGAGAAAACGACAATGTAATTTATGGGGGGCAAACTATAGAATTGGAGTTATTGGGGGTAAAGTGAAAGATATTGTAAAATTAAAGGGAGGAAAGTGTAATTCATTCTGAAGTTTCACTTCGTCTTGCAGGAAAGACGACTTCATCTCCCACAGAGCACTCTGCGATGCGCCAGACAGAGAAAACAACGAAGCAAATCAAGAAACGATGAACAACAACGTTCAGGGATCAAATTTACAATCCCAGATGCCTGATCTCATTCCGAGGATGCCCATGAACAGTGTCGGAATCTCCGAATTCGGCAGTTTTGATCCCGAATACCCACTCGAATCGCTTCCTCAGGAGCTATTTCCGATGCCGTATGATGTCGAAATGTTCTCGAGCAGCTCTGATATCCTCTTCGACGGTGGCCCGATTACCGTCGCTTCGTCTTCATCAGGCCTCCAACTCAGCTTCAACAGCCCTTGCGCCGGCTATGATTACCTTCAGGACGGCGAAAACGGCGGCCAGATATCGGGTTCCGCCCACATGTCGGTCACCGACAGCATCAATTCTCCGATGATGCAGAAGAGTGTCGTTAGCGGCATGGCGGATTCCGATCAACTCTCCACCGCGAAACCGCCTTATTACGGCGAGATCCAACCCGATCAGTCGAGTTTAGTCGAAACCAACACCACCCATCACCCACAGGAAGTTCCTCGTCCGTTTGAATCCGCCGACGGTGGTGGGTTTATTTATATAAATTTCCAGTAAACCTTACTTCGTAGACTTTTTGTTTCTTTGGAAAATTACACTTTGTACCACTGAGGTTTTGAATGAATTCTTAATGTGCCCCTGAAGTTTTTAGTTTTTTTAATGTACATCTTACGCTGCGTTTGATACATTGGAATGGAATGACAATAGGATTGAAATTAGTATGATAATAGAATGAAATGGTCATTAACATTCCTATGTTTGGTGACAAAAGGAATTACATGTGGTATTGGAATGATATCAAATGATAAAATAGTAATTTAATTAAATTTTTAAACGGTATAATAGTTAATTTAATTAAATTTAATTTGAATTTAAATATTTATTTAATATTTGGTCTCGTTTTTTGGCCAATTATTGATTAAAACTTAATCCTATATAATTGAGATTAACTAATACCAAGTTTATCTTGGTATTGGTTAATCCCATATTTTGTGGGATTAAGGATTCCTTAATAAAGAGAATGTGATTAAATTCTATGGTGACGTTTGGTACACGAGATTCAGGATGAGATTGGAATGACCATTGGAATGGTCATTCCATTCTTATGTTTGCTTGGTGGAATTGATTTTCATTTCCATTCCTAAGTAATGACTAATTCCACAATTCTTGAGATTAGTTAATCCCAAGTGAAATGAGGTATTAGGTAATCGCGGGATTGCCTAATTCCAAATGAAATGAAGTATTAGGTAAGAAGAATGATCTATACTTGTATTTTCGTATTTTTCACAATAGGAAATAAAATTCTGGGAACAAAAACAAAAATATGGTGGTATTACTTTTATATTTTTGTTCCCAGAAAACATGGAACGAAAACAAAAAAATGGGAACAAAATCTAGGAACAAAAACAAAAACAGAAATCTGGGAACAAAACAAAAACAAAAACAGAAATCGAGAAGAAAAATAGAAATATGAGAACAAAAACAAAAATCTAGGAACAAAACAAAAACAGAAATCTGGGAACAAAAACATAAATATGTTCCTAGATTTTGGTTTTTGTTTTTGGATTTCTATTTTTGTTCCCAGATTTCTGTTTTTGTTCTCATATTTCCGTTTTTCTTCCCGATTTCTGTTTTTGTTCCTAGATTTCTGTTTTTGTTTTTGTTCTCATATTTTTGTTTTTGTTTTTGTTCCTAGATTTTGTTCCCATTTTTTTGTTTTCGTTCCATGTTTTTGTTTTTGTTTTTGTTTTTATTTTTATTTTTATTTTTGTTCCCAGATTTCTGTTTTTGTTTTTATTCCCAAATTTTATTCCCATATTTATGTTTTTATCGGTCATTCTAATACTATATTTAATGTATTTTGTAACCAAACGTAGGAATGATAATGCCCATTCCAATACCATGTTTAATCCCGTTTATCACCAAACATAGGAATGGCAATGGTCATTCCATTCTAATACCACATTCATTCCAATACCACACTCATTCCATTCTATTCCAGCATACCAAACGTAGCGTATGTATCAAACATAAGAATGGAATGACCATTCCCATAGCCATTCCAATCCCATTTTAAATCCCACGTACCAAACGCCACCTTAAAGTTTGATTTTATCTTCGAATTGGTTCAATCGACACATTTTGATCATCTTAATTGCCAAAACAATATATACATTAACTGAAAATAATTATTGATGTAGATGTTACATGTAACATCTATTGAAATATGTTTTAAAATAATTAGTTACATGTAACATCCATTAAAAATATCTTTTTGAATTTTGATAATATTAGACAATGCTACATTCAATACACACTTTGAAAGAGGCGGCACAAAGGTAATCAGATGTATCGTAATATTGGATAAAAAAATATAATTGGTTGTTCCTTTGGATGTTACATTCAACATTGCCTTTAGATATTATATGTAACATTCACACATAAGACAATTCATACGTCCAAAAAAATATGATTAGCATATCGTAAAAAAATGAATATTTTACTGATTAATACAGTGTAAAAATATTAATTTTACAATATCAAGAATTACGAAAAAATTTGTGTGTTTTGATGTTAGTATAGAAAGTTACATACGATGGATATTTTGGTCAGAAAAATACAAAAGAAGCTGTTGGTGCAAACAAAAAAATGAATGGGCTTGATCGGTGCATTGGAGAGCAAAAAGAGCGCTGCTGGTGTATGCCCCCAAAAATTAAATTTTTAAATATTTTTAAAGGGCCCCATATTCAAATTTTGTAGTGTATTTGACCCAAGATTAATTACGAGGTTAGCATCTTCATTTGCTCACCAAACTATTAGTTAATTTTCATTTTAGTCCCTAAACTATCAATTTCTTTAATATTAGTCCTTTTGACTATTATATTTGTTGATCCTAAGATTTTGATGAACAATTAAATGTTAATATTTTTTGTGGAACTAACGGTTTGATTAAGTGTTTCAGTTTATTAACTCCAATGAAAATATTATCATGAAGTAATTGTGAAGAACACAGAGACGGATACTAAGGTGGCGTTTGGTAACCGTTTCTGTTTCAATTCCAGCAGTGGGATGGGAATGGGATGGGATGGGATGAGAATTTTGTTTTCTTTTTGGGAGTAGAATTGCGTTTGGTAACGATAATTTTTTTGTTTGTTTTGGGAAGGGAATTGTGTTTGGTAACGATTTTATCCTAAAATCTTTTTTTTTTTTCTCTCTTTTCAGTTTTGGCCTGACAGCGGTGACGCCGTCGCCGGCCGGCCGGCGGCGGTGCTCTGGCGGCCCGTCGCCGGCCGGCCGGCAACGCCCGGCGACGGTTCTCCGGCGTCGGAGACGGCGGTGCTCCCGTCGGCGATGACCGGACGGCGGTGGCGCCGTCGCCGGCGACTGCTGGAAGTGCCCGGAAAAATTCCGGCCGGACGGTTACCGGCGACGGTCGCCGGAGATGACCGGCGGCGGCAGCAGTCGGCGGTCGGCGGCGGCGGATGGTGGCCGGCGGCGGTCGGCGGCGGCGGGCGGTGGTCGGCCGGTAGGTGAATAGTGATCATGGGTTTTGGGAATGGAATGGGAATAATGAGAAACAACTTTTTTTTGTTTCTCATTTCTTAAGAAAAAAGTGGGCACAATTCTCAAATGGGAATGAAATGGAAACGGAAACAAAAATTACCAAATGTTATTCCTAAACAGAATTCCCAAAAATCTGGGAATGGAATGGGATGGAAATGGTTACCAAACGGGGCCTAATAAGAGATCGAAGATTTCGAAGAATCTAGGTGAAAATAACTCTAATCTATTTTTACTCTTAATGTATGCTGATTAGGATCACACACGACACGAAAATAATTTTATAAATATGTGTGTTTTTATAGGATCCTAATTAATTAAATTATTTGTTCCTATATGAAATTAAAAAAGAAATAAAGATAATCGATTAAAATTGATTTTAATATTTTAGTGGAGCTAACTAAGAAAAGAAATCGGTTAAAATGATGAAAATGTCAAAGAAAATAATTAAGGAGAAGAGTTCCAAAATGGGCAGTCGACAGGTAAGTCAACTTGTGCTTAAAATAAGAGTCTCTGAATCTCCCGGTCGACAGGTAAGTCGACCTATACTTAAAAGATGAACTCTCTATATCTTTAGGTCGACAGATAAGTTGACTTATGACGATGGAATTTTGGCTTGGGCTACATCTTGAATTGGGCGGTCGACCGATGGATGTGTGTCTGTCAACTGATGGCCAGTTTCGAATTTTGAGGATTATGTGGATTTTAATTTAAATATTAGCCGTTATTTGTTTACTTGATTGAGAATTTTTAGGGAAATTGATATTTTAAAGATATGATACTCTTATTTGAATATCCCTATTGATATGGTATATATATATTTTAAGTATTTCTCAAATTGGTATATTTAATTCTTTTTATCCTATTGATTTGTGTTCGAGAAATATTTGAGAGACTAATTTGAATGTTTTGAAAGCTATAATTAAGTCAAATATACCTAAAATGAAAGATAATGATATATGAGGTCTATAGATGTTTTTTAGATACTTATCATTTAAAAACTAGCTGTTGGAGGGCTTATTTCAATTTCTTATATATAGACATGCGGATTTCACATAATAAAGAGATGATATCAAGAATTATTCAGTAATTATTTTGATATTATTTTGAAAGATCAAATTATGAGATTAATTATTGAGGAGTTCTTGAGTTAAAGCGTTGATTGTGTAAGCGTCATCGAGTTGAGATGTCTAGCATTCCAATCTATAATTCTTCGGTATTATCCGGGTGAGATCTTTCCAAGCTATTAATCTTTATTGCATATTTATTTTTCTATATTTGCTTGGTTGATAAGATCCCGATGAAATCGTTTTTTGAACTTTAAAAGCATAAAAATATTTTAAAACGATTTGTGTGATAATCTGATTATGTGCTCAATTTTGTGCTACCCGTATTATTTTTATAATCATATTTTTTGTTTCCTCACTTAATTTTATCACTAGTATTTATCTGGACATTAATTGAGTTTAAATTGATTTGAGCTGGTAGAAGCTCCGAGTAGGGAGAACTTATCAATTTCTTGTAATTGGTGAGTTGTGTGCGGATTAGATACTACTGGGAGTATCTAATCAGGGGTAGCTGAGTTTCAGTCTCTTCCTGTAAAGAGATTGAGGTAGTAATTCTTCCTTGATTGAATTGATTTGTGAGTAATTTTGTAACAGTTAAATCCTTACTGGGTAAAAGGATATTTGGAGTGTTTGTGAAGTTTTGATTATTTAGCCTTATTTTAAAAAAGAATTAGGTTATTCTTGAGCTTGTAAAAAGTAAAGGTTATTCCTAAGCCTATGAAAATAAATTTGTAAAAGTTGATTCTGAGCCTGTAAAATAATCATTGTGAAGATTTGGTTCCTACCTGTAAAGGAATCTTGAGTTTAGTAGGTGCAAATCTCCGTGGGGCTCGAAGAACTGGATTAGCCAAGAGTAGCTTGGTGAACCAGGATATATCGGTGTATACTGCATTATTATTATTTTTATTTATCTTGTGTTGTTTGGATGTATACCTAGAGCTTATTATACTTATCCGTTGTTATAAAGATAATATTAGTTTTAGGATAAAATTAATTGTTTGATATTTTAAGTTTTATTATTCTAATAATTTTTAATACTACCCAATTCACCCCCCTCTTGATAGCTCACTAGGCCAACAATATTCATGCCCAATGGTCCAATATTTGTTTACACTTGTAGAGCGCATTTATTGAACTAAAGCACATATATAGGTAGTCAAATTGCAAATCGACCTATATTTTATAATCAATTAATAGATTAGTACGGAAACATATTTTAACAGTCCAGATTTAACTTTGAAATATGAATGGTTGAAATTGAATTTTTACAACCTCGCAACCCACTAAATTCAAACTTCTTTATACCACCCACTTAACCTACTCAATGACTTGGTTGAAAAGAGAAAAAATTCACACTTACATTTTCAGAACGGTTGAATTTAATCATATTTTGTACTGTTTAAGTTTCAGATATATACTATGTTTTATTAATTAATTCTTTATTATGTACTATTTTTTTTACACTTATAAATTTAAAAATCGATATAGTACCTTTGGGCATGGGAAATCCGTAGCCTATTAATAAATCAGAATGGATTTTGAATGCAAAGATATTTTTAACAGTTAATATTTAATTTTAAAATATGAACGGTTGATATTAGGGGTGAAAATCGTTTGGATTAGTCGGGGATGGAAGGGTTTTGGGGGCTGACTCGAACGTTTTTTAGGGGTCGAAATCCGACTGACCCTGGGTCGAAACCCGACTAACCCTGGGTCAAAACAGCCGGCCATCCGAGCGGGTTCAGGTGCGAGCGGTTTCGAACGGTTTTCGGGCGGGATAAAACAAGGGTTTTGGCCAGGGAAGGAGACGGGTGTGAGGAAGGAAGAAGTGAAACATAAACGCAAGAAATTCAACAAACTAATCTAAACATAAACGCAATAACAAGATCTAAATAAATTATTGAAATTTTGAAACAAAACTAAACACATACCTGATAGACGGTGATCCTACTCCTCCTTTTCCCCTAATCTTCTTCCAATCCTACTCCTCATTTTCCCCTAATCTTCTTCCGAATCATCTTTCTTGGAGTCTCCACAGCGTCACAAATTCCATCCACTGCCACCGTATCAGAAGGCATAGACGATGACTTGTCTCCGATTTTGAAGAACGAAAGAACGAGAAATCTAAAAGTCGAGAGGAATGAGACAAGAGAGAGAGAGAGAGAGTCTGAATCCATTGGAGGCGACGGAGAGAAATGAGTGAGTAAAACCCTAATCTCCACAAATATATACATAGGCTACTTTAGTAATATGCTAGATTAATGGGGGTAAATGGTAAATTCCTAAAAGTAGGGTATTTTCGGTCGGGTTTGGGGCATTCGGGTATGAGAGTGTCAAACCCGGTCATTTTCTCTCTATTGGTGGGCGGGGCGGGTGAAAAACAAAAAAGAAAATAGGTGAGATCCGACCATAACCGAGACGGGCGGGGCGGGTTGGTCAAGCGGGTTGGATCTGCGGGTATTTCTTTCACCCCAAGTTGATATATATTGAACTTAATTTTGAATTAGGGAAATTTTCTCTTTCACACATTATACCCCTAAAATATGAAATAAGTTGAATTCAGATTAGATCAACTAAATTTCGAATTTGACGTCTTTTTTCTTCTTCACTTTGCTAATTTCTTCTTCATGATTTCTAGACTCTTCGAGAAAGTTTGAGCCCTCCATGATAATTCATACACCAAAATGAAAATCAAGTGAAAAATTAAGGGTACAAAAAATAATTTATCTTTCTTCTTGTGGGATTTTCTACTTTGAGTCGTGGAAAATCAATTGTTTAATGCTTTAACTACCAATTATCTTATCTTATCTCTTCTCTCTCTCTCTCTATATGTATATATTATATACAATACTAGCCGACCTAAAACTCTTCTATTTGATCTGACTATCACTTTATTTTTCTTTATTTTAAAAAATTACACTTTACTCATTTCAACTTTTGAACAAAGTGAAAAATTAATTTTTTTCTGTTTAAATTAACGAAAGATGCTTAAAAATAAATGAAATTAAAATTTTCATTTAACTTTTAGATAAAATTGACCAAAATTGTCCGTTTATTTTAATTTTAACTGCTAATTTTTTCATCATAAATATTTTAAAAAATTAAATAAAAATTAAAATAAATAGATAATTTCGTCTATTTCATCCAAAAATTCGATAAAAATGTTGACTCCATTCATTTTTTTTTGTATATTATGTTAATTTAAGTAGAAAAAAAATAGTTTCTCACTTCGTTCAAAAATAGAAGTGAGTAAAGTATAGTTTTTTAAAGTAGATGGGGTTAAAGTAATAATTAGACAAAAATAATGGAGGATAAAAGACAATTTTCCCTAAACCTTAGTATAAATACAACGTGAAGAAAAATAAGACAAAACAAGGAGATCTTTAAGGTAGCTTCTATATATTATGATGTCTAATGTTACCAGAGATGATGAAGGTAGCTTCTCTTCAAGGGATACCGGAGAAGAAGTCCACCGACAGCCACCGTCAACCGCCGCCGACTGCGGTTCAAACAGCAATGGATCCATCTCCCACCACCACGAGCCACCGTCTTCAGCCAAGAAGAAGAGGAAGCGTCCGGGAAATCCAGGTATAAAGTTTATCCAACTTGTTTTTTTTTTTTGGGTTAATTGCTTTTTACTCCCCCTTGTATTTTGATCTTATTTCATTTAACCCTTTTACTTTAAAACGTTACACATCGCCCCCCTTCTACTTTTGAGTAATGAGAGAAACTCACGTTTTATTCAAAAAATCTAAAAACAAATTATTTTATTTTTTATAATTTAAATTATCTAAAGGTAATAAAAGAGAAAATTTAATGTTTTCCCCCTTCAGATCTTTTTTTTTTTTTTTCATTCTTCTATTTTTCTTTTCTTTTTCATATAAAGACAAAATAAAATAAAAAATAAAGTCAAGTATAATTTTATCCATTTCATGAAAAAAATTATCTTTGCATATTTTCTAGCACATTCTGCTAAGTTAAATAAAAATAATAATTTTCTAATTTATTATAGTTTAAAGTAGAAAGAACAAAATGAAATAAAATCAAAGTACACGGGAGATAAAAGTCAATTAAATCTTTTTTTTTCTTCAATTTTTTAAAAGAAAATGGAAAATGTGAAATATTATATATACACATGCTCTACCATTATCCTTGTGGACTTTTGGCCACATAGATAAATTAACTTTTACTCTCTTCAATTAATTTTTAATTATAGATTCAACAGCTGAGATTATCTCTCTATCACCAAAATCGTTTATGACAACAAACACATTCATGTGCGATATCTGCAATGAAAGTTTCAATAGGGAGCAGAATCTCCAAGTTCATAGGAAAACCCACAAAGTCCCATGGAAACCGAAGCAAAAGACCACCACAGAGGCCAGGAAACGAGTTTATATTTGCCCAGAGCCTACATGTGTCCACCACGATCGATCCCGGGCACTAGGAGACCTTACAGGGATCAAGAAACACTTTAGTCGGAAGCACGGGGAGAAGAAGTGGGAGTGTTCTAAGTGCTCAAAGAAATATGCTCTCCAGTCTGACTGGAAAGCCCATCAGAAGACTTGCGGCACAAGGGAGTTTATTTGTCATTGTCGAGCTATATTCTCAAGGTATTTGTTAGGTTTGATTGAAAAAATATTTGTGTTAGTTTACAATATGGAAGTATTCTTAGACCAATTCTAAAAATATTTTCTCCAATTGCTTAATCAACTGTTACTCACAACGTATATGTCATTTACAAAAAAAAATGTTCTCTACAATCACCCAATCAACCGTCACTTCTCTAAAAATTGTAACAAATCGTCAATTAAGAAACTAAATGGCAATATGTTGATTTTGAATGTTAACAAATGATTTAATTTTTTAAAAATATATCATTTTAATCTTTATTTCATCTCTTCAATTTGATATCCATATTGAATATTTTGTTCTAATTTTTATCTAGAGAATGTTTTCTACGAATAATTGAATTTCATTGTTCAAGATGTGTTAGTCTGATTGTTAAGAGAATGTGCTAATTTCTTTGTCGATCAGGGTTCCACTCTCCTAGGGCGCATTCCAGGAATTAAATCTTGAATTTAATTTTGAATGCACTAGGCCAACGTAAGGGAGTGCGTCTTTAAGATTGTCTAGGGAATTGATTAGTCGAGGTGCACGTAATCTGACCTGAATACACCTTACCGTTTGATTAAAAAAAAATGTCATTATCATATGTAGATTAATGTCAATTAGTTAACAATCATTGTGTAAGTAATACATATTGTTCAATATCGATTACTTGAGAATTCTCAAATCACTATATAACTCAAAGAAGTCACTATACTTAAAACCATATGGTTTCTAAGTTGGAATCTCCTATCATGGTACCAAAACTAATGTTATAGGAGTTTGTCTGTTATTCCCTCATAATCAAATTATTTGTGCAAGTCAGGGATTGCATATTTCTCATAATTTTCTCGTAGTCAAATCATTTGTGCAGACCGTGGATTGTACTTAAGGACGGGTATTAGATTCTTATCTCACATCGACTGTTCGAGATTTCCTAAACCACTATACAAGTCAAAAAAATTACTCCACTTAAAACCATATTGTTTTAATTTAAAACTTCCTAACAACTATGATCATCCATTTTGCAAGGTAAATCAAAGACTAATATTAGAATTACTTCTAAAAATTCACCATGTGCATTCCACGTGTTAATATTGCTAGACAAACTAGAGTTTAGTTCATCACTGAATAACTAAACATTTACTAATTTTTTTTTAATGGTAACATTCTATGTGAAAATAGTAAATCGCGATTGTTATTGGCATTAGTAGTCAATATTCATTGTATAAAAATTTATCATAAGTTCATAATTGAGAACTACGTAAATTTTGTGCTAATAAGAGAAAAAGACGATACAACCTCATTATCATGGCAATACGGTCTTATTTTCATGACCATTCTCTAAATGATATAAAAAAATGAAATGTGGATAGTTTTCTAGACTTATAAACACTAAAAATCCCAATAATTATTGGACTCCCAATATGAAGAAGAAAAAATGACAATGTAATTTATGGGGGGCAAACTATACAATTGGAGTTATTGGGGGTAAAGTGAAATATATTGTAAAGTTAAGGGGAAGAGAGTGTAAGTTATTTTGAAGTTTCACTTCATCGTCTTGCAGGAAAGACGACTTCATCTCCCACAGAGCATTCTGCGATGCGCCAGACAGAGAAAACGACGAAGCAAATCAAGAAACGATGAACAACAACGTTCAGGGATCAAATTTACAATCCCAAACGCCTGATCTCATTCCTAGGATGCCCATGAACAGTGTCGGAATCTCCGAATTCAGCAGTTTTGATCTCGAAGACCCACTCGAATCGCTTCCTCAGGAGCTAGCTATTTCCGATGCCGCATGATGTTGGAATGTTCTCAAGCAGCTCCGGTATCCTCTTCGACGGTGGCCCGATTACCGTCGCTTCGTCTTCATCCGGCCTCCAACTCAGCTTCAACAGCCCTTGCGGCGGCTATGATTACCTTCAGGACGGCGAAAACGGCGGCCAGATATCGGGTTCCGCCCACATGTCGGCCACCGACAGCATCAATTCTCCGATGATGCAGAAGAGTTTCGTTAGCGGCATGGCGGATTCCGATCAACTCTCCGCCGCGAAACCGCCTTATTACGGCGAGATCCAACCCGATCAGCCGAGTTTAGTCCAAACCAACACCACCCATCGCCCACAGGAAGTTCCTCCACCGTTTGAATCCGCCGACGGTGGTGGGTTTATTTATATAAATTTCCAGTAAACCTTCCTTCGTAGACTTTTTGTTTCTTTGTCAAATTACAATTTATACCACTGAGGTTTGAATGAATTCTTAATGTGCCCCCAAACTTTTTAGTTTTTGTAATGTACACCTTAAAGTTTGATTTCATCTTCAAATTGGTTAAGTTCGATTTTATCTTCGAATTAGTTCAATCGACATATTTTGATAATCTTAACTGCCAAAACAACAACATGAACACCATAATTGAAGAATTTAAAAAAAAAAAAAGAAACACATGTGATGCACTTGTTGCTCTAACAATTAAGATGGTCGAAGTGTGTCAATTGGATCTGATTAAATTTAAACTTTTGAAAAAATTAAAATAGGAAAGATATGTTGCAAAGTGTGATTTAGCCTATTCATTTGGATTTTTTTTTGTTATTATCCTAAATCTTACGATTCATCATTCATTCAATCTACTCAGTAGTAATTTTTTTTTAGAAGTTCAATATTTTTGTCTAAAGTCCAAAGTCATTACACACCACAAAAGTTATTATAATTTTTTATATAGAAAAATTATAGTGATTTTTATGTAATACAATAATTTTGAACTTTTGTAAAAATTATGTGACGTATAGACTGCATGAACAAAATCTTTAAGTATGTGGACTATAAACCGAAAATCTCTAATGAATTTTCGTCGTAAAAAGATAAGGGGTTTTTAGGGAACAATCCATAAAATTAAATTTTTAACCCTTACAGCCCATATATTATAGTAAAATTTTCATAACTCTACAATATACATAAAAATTATTGTAATTTTTTCTTAAATTTTTTTTCTTAACTTTTAAAGCATACAGTAAAATTTGGACTTTTGAAAAAATTATTGTAGTATGTGAATTTCATGAACTAAAATTTTAATTTTGGTGTGTTGTTCCCAAAAAAAAGTCCAAAAAAATAAAGAAAAAATTAGAGAAAACCTCATTTTTACCATGAAAATTAAAATGGGTCACTACTTGCAAGTCCATATTAAGAAAATACTGCCTATATATTTATTATTTAAAATAAATCGAAATATATACTCTCCCACTACAACAACAACATAATAAATGGGGGAATACAAATGTTGTTGTCCAGTAACAATATTAATAGCAACATAATGAATGAAGGATGCAAATGTTACTCTACAACAACAATATCAACAACATAAGGAATGAGAAATATAAATGTTACTGCGTAACAAATAATTATCGTATGTCAATTGAGTTTTTCTTTAAATTTAAATGGCTACATGGCTATAAGAATGAATTAGTAACAGAACTTTGATCCGATTTTAAAATACCCAATAATAAATAGAAAAAATTAGAGAGAACCTCATTTTTACTGCTAAAATTAAAATGAACCACTACTTGTAAGCCCATATTGAGACAACACTATCTATATATTTATTATTTAAGATAAATCTAAATATATATTCTTTTACTATATCAATTGCAACATAATAAATGAGGGAATATAAATGTTACTGTCCAACAACAATATTAATAGTAATATAATGAATAGGAAAATACAAATGTTACTGCATAACAACAATGTCAACATATGGGAAGATGTAAATGTTACTATATAATAAATAATTATTATATGTTAATTGAATTTTTTTCTAAACTTAAATAGTTACATCGGTATAAGAATGAATTAGTAATAGGCAATTGGCGCATCATAAAATGCCCTAATAAATAAACGCAAGGAATAACAAATTTCTGGGCCGTAAAGCAATCAACGGGCCTGAAACTGTATCTTAAATCCTGGAGCCCGTTTATATTCGGGTTCATGGCCGAAATCGATCGGAGCTGAAGGGCAGCGCCGCGGCGGAGCTTTGTAATAAAAACCCTAACCCTAATCCCAATCCCAATCCAGTTCTTCCCTATAAATTGTAGGAGTGGTTATCCCCATTCTCTGCATCTGCGCAGCCGATGAAGGTCAGTCTCTCTCTCTCTCTCTCTCTCTCTCTCTCTCATTGTTCTGGTTTGTTGAAAGAGGCTGTGATGTTTAAATCTACCTATTTTCTGAAGGATAATTTCCTTTGTGATTACAAATCACCAATGGATCCTTCTGAGCCTTCTCCGATCTATTTCTCTTTCTCTCTCTCTTCTTTCTCCTAATTGTTCTTGTTCGTCGTAAGGTATTGATGATGATTGCGAGGAGAGAGAGGCTGTGATGTTTAAATCTACCTATTTTATGAGAGGAAGAATTTCCCTTGTGATTGTACATCTCCAATGGATCTTCTGAGCCTTCTCTGTCTTTCTCATCGATTCATTCATATTTTTCTTCAATTTTTATATGTTAATTCTGATTTTCGTTGATTTTTGTTGAATCCATTGATGTGAGGATAACCGATTCGGAAATCCCGTGACGATCGGAAAATATTTCCAGACTACAATTATCTGATCAATGGTTGAACTTCAATCTCTCTTCGCTAATACAAATTAATTTTTTTTTCTTCGATTTTACCGTTTTTGAAAGTTTACTTTTCTTTTGTATTGATTATACAAGTATTTTATGTATTTGATTTTTTGTATTTTTGATCAATTAATACATTTGTATAATGATTTTATGCATTTGGTCTCCAAATTTGGAATGCTTTATCACCAGCTTTCTTTGAGGCTAGAAAGCAAACTGTGCGGCGTTTAGGGGTGTGCACGGGTCAGATGGGGGATAATTTGAACAAATCTGAGACCTGACTGGAATGTGTAAATCTGATGCTAATTGAATTGAAAGGGAAAACCGATGGTAGCGGGTTACGTTGGGTTCCGGTCGGAGCCACTCAGATTAGGATAAACGAAACAGATTCCAATTCAGTAAACGAAATAGAAATGAGAAATCCTAATTGAAAGAAATAGAAGAAAAGTACAGATTTAAAAAAAAAAAATTGTAGCAAAACACTTTCAAAAAATTGAATCAAAAAACATCAAACTCAGAATAAATTGAACTTACCACTATCGATTGTTTCCGCTGTTACTGTCACAGCGACAAGATTGTCGTCGTTGTTTCTGTCTTACTGTTAGTACAATGTTTATAGCCATTTTGGATAAGGGAATGAAGAATGAATAAAATCAATGAATGAAGTTAAATGCTAAAGGACAAACGAAGAGACTCTAGTCGAATGAGAGAGTTTTGAGTGAGAATACTAGAAGAATTGAAGAAGCGAATCAATTGAAGCGATGAAGGACAGTTGTAGTTTGCGGATGAAGCAGTGACTAGGGGTGTGCACGGGTCGAAACCCGCCCGTATGGCACTAACCTGACACCCAACCCGCAACTGTCAGGTTTGAAATTTTCAGACCCGCTGCCGACCGAACGGATGGATAATCCGACTGCGTCGGGTGTCGCCGGATTCAGTCGGATTCCGGTCGGTTGAAGTCGGATGAAGAACAGAAACAACAACGTAACAAATAGAGCAAAGAAACATATAGGGTATTCAAATGTATAACCAAATTTAGATAGATTCAACATAAACAAAGAGCAAATCGGACTAGAACAAAAATTGGAGTATATTCAACAGAAATGAAAAGGAAATTATAACAAAATTTTCACTGTTTCACATACCTGTGCTCATTTCTTCTCCAATTGCAAGCTTTGCAGCGCTCATTACGTAAATTTCTTTCTAAACTTCTTGTCTTTCAGACGCGGAATTAGTAGATCTCGATGAGAATCAAATATATATTACGAAGAAAAATCGAAGAAGAAGAAGAAGAATCATCGAAAAAATCGAATAAGATGAAGAAGAAGCCGAGTCACTGAGAGGCGGCGTGAAAACTGAGCCCTAATCTCTAAAATCATATATATAGCAAGAATCGGTCGGGTCAGATGTGTTCGGGTGGGCGACGACTTGAACCGCCATCCGATCCGAGTTTATTACACTAAAACAGGTTCAACTGACCCGACTGACTTTAAACACATCAGGCCCGAATTTTACGGGCCGGGCCGGTCAGGTTTTTCGGGCCTGTCGGTTAATTTGCACACCCCTAGCGGCGATTGAGGGGAGTAAAGATCTGAGAAAACCCTAGAAATCACTATTTATTAGGACTATACGGTCATGTTGGGTGACAAGTGGGTGGGGGAAAAGGAACCCACTGACCGATCCAAAATTGAGACATAATATTGGGTGAACCCGGCCGACCACTTCTGAACACTTGTAGACTTGAGTTTTACGGGCTGGGTCAGTCGATTATGGCGTGTGGGTCGGGCCATCGATTATTTTTGCACAGCCCTAGCAGCGTTAGAGGTTTAGTTTGGTCTAGAATAGCAGAAACAACAATAGTACATGTAAACAGTGTAGTGAGAACATAATTATAGAAATAATTGTATTAATATAGAAGACTACAATGTTTGAAAAATTTAGAATGACATTGTCCTCCTTTAGTATCTTAAGAAAAAAATTAAAATGACACCAATATACATTGACATACTTGAGTAGTTATATTGTTTTTTTTTTTTTACTAAGAGAGAACTTTTCGATTTTAGACTTAGTTTCATTAGAAACTAAAACCAAAATCATTTCATATTTACCAAATTTAAAGTCAAATTATAAATTGTTGATTTTTCGAAAGTTTATTTTTAAACTGAAATGTTTAATTTTATATAAAAGTAAAACCAAATCCTCAAACCACGGATCCATTAATTATATATATATATATATATTGACTTTTTGTAGCAATTCAAAGTTCGGAAAATTATAAAAAAAAAACTAACTAAAATATTGCAAACAAAATCATTAATTATTTTAATAAACATCTCAAAAATAAATAGTATACAATTCATTGAGTTTACATGTAATTTAAAAAAATAAAAAAGTCAAAGTCAAAGTACAAATAAATTGTAAACCGATTTTCTAGAAACTAGAACCAAAACTATTTGATATATTACAAAACTCAAAATCAAACTGTAAACTGTCATTTTTTTGGAAGTTAATTTTTAAACTGAACTATTTAATTTTATATAAAATCAAAAATAAATCAACAAAAAGGTAGACCCATTAATTTTTTATTTTTTTTTATATATATATGTATATATATTTTATTGATTTTCTCAAGCATGTAAAATTGTAAACAATAATTAAAATATAAAACATAAATTGCAAACAAAATCAAAATACAACCACAAAATATCTAATTGTTACAATAAATATTCCAAATATTCATATTATACAACACATTTAGTTTACATGTAATAAAATAAACAAATCACAAAGTAAAAGCAAGTGTAAATAAATACACTTATTTATTTATATGATGTACATTATATAATAAATTTAAAATAATGATTAAGCAGTTTGGTTACACAGTTGTTATCCCAAAATCAAAATCGTTTCGGTTTTCAATTCCAAAACCAAAACCATAACCGAAACTATTTGACCGGTTTCAAAACAAAACCATTCTTTTTGGTTTGATTTGGTTACCTGTCAGTTCTGCTTCAATTTTCATCCTTATTTGCTCATCAATCTATTCCCCCTTCTTAATTTTGGGGATACTATGTATAGTAGAAGTTTAGCCAATGGTGTAAAAAATATACTTCAAAACTGGAGAAAACTTGTGAAGTTAAAACCTGTTTTTTAGGAGTTGTTCTTCCAATTTCTATAGACGGTTGCTTCATCCAATTGATGTCGAAACTCAGAGACTGGACGCCCAAGACTTAATTGAATGCAGACATGTATAATGTTGGGATCTGCCTTCAGAATATGAGACTCTGCTTCTTCAGCTAGCTTTACTGCATCTCTGCAATATAAAAATTTGCATACATTCATAACACTTCACTAGGGATGGTAATTGCACCCGAACCGATGGATAATCTAACTAAATTGAACCGAATGGTTCAGAATTTACGATGGTTCGGTTTTGGTTTCGAAATTTAAAACTGAAGCGATTTTGCTTTTGAATGAAAGTGCATACCTGTTGCTTTAGATCTATTTCTTTATAGTACCTATACTATTTATTTTATTTACAATTTTACTTATATATATTTATCATTAGGGTATGTAGAAACCCAGTGGACCTAACTCACTCTCAAAAAACGCCTTATAGAACAGGATTGCCCTAGGCTTACACAAGTGATGTGTGATTCAACACACCTTCCCGCGTAGGGTGGACTTTGACAAACCACTACGAACGAGTATCAGAGGGCCAACATCAATGTGGGATTTCACATGCCTCCTCATGTGCAGGGTGGACTTTGACAAACCACTGTGACAGATTTTGGGAGGCCCAACATTGATGTGGGATTCAACACGCCCAACATCATACGAAAAGTCTGACTCTATTACAATGTAGAAGCCTAATGGGCCTAACTACTCAAAAGACGCCTCGTAAGAGAAGAATTGTCCAAGACTTTATATATTGCTCACGATTAGGTAAACACAAACTATGTAGGATTCAACAGGATATATCATTTTTTGTGGCGTTTGAACTTTATGTTCCATACTTATGTTCTGGATGTCTGCTGTAACAATTAGCGATTTGATGGATTAGTTTTGATTTTATTTGAAATTTATGTTTTATATTTTGTTATATTTTTGGGTTTGTTGTTTGGTTTGGGTTTTGGTATCCCCTGCTACACTTCAATTAGGTGCTGCAATGTATTACAAAAAGTACTCACAACTGGAGAATTAGAAGTGTTTAGTTACCTAATTAAGATGTCAAGAGGCATAGAAACCTCAACTTGAAGTAGAATCTTGCCTTGTAACATGTGTCGTGTTACTCGCTCAACCACCATTCTCTGAAAACCAAAAAAAAAGGCCGGTTATAACACGACGAAATGCAATGCTAAAACTGGTGTTTTTTGCCTTAAAAAATTAATGGTTCGTATGGTTTGGAAGTTGAAAAGAAATATTTTTAAAAATCGTTTTTGAGAATTGTGAAAATTTATTAGCTTAGGTTTTTAAATTTTTCGAAAACAGTTTTTTACTAATGAATTAAAAAACAGAGTGAAAGATGTGGATCATGAGAATTATTTTGTCCAATAGACAAATCATATTTGAGTTGTTCTGCCAAAAAAAAAAAAGGGTTAATCGCCTTTCTCCTTAGACTTATATTGTTTCATTTTATCCACTCTACTTTAAAAACCCTGCATTTACCCCCTTCTAGTTGTAATAAATTGGAAAAGTCAATTTTTGTGAGGTTTAATTTTGCCAAATATGCAAAAAAAGAATGGGCGAAACTAAAATTTTCATTTCAATTTGACATGAAACGGACAAGATTACCCTTTATTTTAATTTTTCAATTTATTTTGCCTTTACTAAAAAAGACAAAGAAAAATAAAAGTAGAGAGAGAAAACATTAATTTTTCTCGTTTATTACCTTTAAACATTAAATTTAAATTAAATATAAAGGTAAAATAATTTATTTTATATTTTGTTTGAATAAAATGTAAGTTTGTCCTGTCTAGAGTAGAAGACAGTTGATAAGCAAGTTTTTAAAGTAAAGTTAAAATAAAACAAGACCAAAGTATAATTGATTTTTTTATTTTTATTTTTAAATTAATGTTTATTGGAATTGTGAACCAAACAACACCTAAAGCTTCAATTATGTACTAACAAACGCTACCTTAACCGTAATTTCATACCTATAGAACGGGGGGAAAAGACATACCTCGGAAAATTGTGATGACAAAATGTTGGAAACGGTATCTTCAATGTGATTTTGCTCCAAGAGAACAATATCATCTTGGTAATAATCTCTATCCTCCACGTCTCCTGGGCTCGGCTGGTCCTTTACAGCAGATGGAATGTGTGAAGTAGAAGGATCTACAAGGATTGTCGAAGAAAGTAAACCTCGTGAATTATCAAGATTGAAGTCGAACTCAAGAAGACTACTAAAAGCCCATAAAACTGAAAATTAAGCAATAAAAACTAATACAATAGCAACAACTAAGTCTTTATCCCATTTAAGTAAGGTCGGCTCGGCTACATGAATCTGTTTATGCCATAGAGATCGATCAAGGGTCATCCCTCAGTCAGGTTTAATGTCATCAAATCAATTTTAATAGTCTCGTCCCAAATCTTCTTAGACTCGCCTCTCCTTCTAGTAGGCCCGCACTGAAACTAGTAAGTGCAAAAATTTAAATTCTAAATTTGCAAGTGTTGAATATATAAAGTAATTTTCTTTTAAATGATCTCAATAAATTTGTATCTTTAAAATTCATTTACTTTTAAAAGTTTTCTTGCAATTTCATTTCTAAAAATAATTATATCCCCTCAATTTTCTCTTTTGTTTTTTCTCAGACAGTATTTTCTTTCTCTACAATTTTATTTTATATATATTTCTATATATTTTAATGATAATTGAAGCAATTAATTTTTTTAAAAATTTTAAGGGTTAATTGATAAGTCACATGCAGATCACTCAAAATTTTAGCCCATTTTTCAAGTGATAATTAAGTAGTTGCCTCATTTTTTATCAAGCTAAGTAGTAAGTATTGAATTGTGTTAAGTTTTAAGTGCTAAATTGTGTCATCAAGGCTTCGTTAATTTTATCTACAAATGTCTGACTATGGGTTTAAATAGGCGAAAAAATATAAAATCAAGGTGGCGATTACCTATGTGTATGAATACTTCAGCTACTTCAGGATGAGACTTCTGAATTTGATGACGAACGTTTTCGCCCACGTCGTGAGCAGCACTGACACTAGAAAAAGGATCAACCTGCAATTAGAAAGTCAAAAACTAAGGCAAAACTAAAGCACCGTTTGGTAATGTTTGTACTTTTACTTGGATGCAAAAAATTGAAAAACGTTTGGTGGTGTAGTGATGATATTTTCATATTATGATGAGTATTGTAGAAGGCAGAGAGAATTTGAGTGAAGAAGCCCTAGTTGGTCGATATCTTAAAAAAAGAAAAATTAATAAGGCCTTGTTTGGTAATTTTTTCCCAGTAATTTTAAAGGCAAAAAGTTAATTTCACACACAAAAAAAAAATTACTTAAAAGTAAGTAGAAAATCAAAAAACGTGCTTGATAGTGTAGAGATTATATCTTACAATTATCACTACAAGTGATCTCTTAATCCAAAAAAATCATGGATGCTTGATAAAATGCCGGTGGAGTCTAGTCCATCAATCTCTATAACATAAAAATTGAAAAAAACAAAAAATAACTATTTTTTGCTTTCTGAAAAAAGTACTGACAATCATTTTTTACATTTTTTTTTTTAAAAAGTACTTTTATAAAATAAACGATTCTTTTAATATATATATTTTTTGCTACTTATATAATAATAAGGAGATTTAACATACCTCTATATTTACATCAAGATACAAAGACGAACCGGCTCTTCTTCCCCTCAGATGATTGCATCCCTATTGATTAACAATACAAAATTCTTAAGCAAACATGTCAAGAACCCAATTTTCACAAAACCAAAATTAAGATTTAAATCTTTTACATTATATATATACAAACACACACACAAAAACACATGTAAAACAATTTCTTGGTTAAGTGGAGTGACTCAGATAACTTGCCTTGACACCTTCAACTTGTAGTATTGTTTGTTTGAAAGGATCTAAAAGTTGGGAAGGGACGGCAGCATCCACCAATTCTAAGACACTGAAATTCCAAAAACAAGTCAGAATCAGACACCAATTCCATTCAAAATGATTGCTTTCCTATGTGTGTGCGTGTGCGAGCGCGCGTGCGAGAGAGAGAGTATGCCAGAGCTAAAGCAGTAGCTATATATAAAAGGGTCATAAGCAGTTCTAGGAAGCGAAGAAGATATACACCTCTGGTAGCCGGTTTCAAGTCCAGCTTTCAGGATCATGCCAGAAACAACAAGTCCTGCAAGAGGATCTAAGAATTTCACCCCAAGAATGGATCCTCCTACAGTCACAATGAACAAACTTTCATTAGATTTTTTTTTAAACAAAAAAATAAATAAATAGTTGGTCTATCAATCAGCTTTTATGTAATACTATATTAAAAAGTGAAATGATTATGAGGATGAAAGACTATTACCAACCCCTATAAGAGCTACCACCGAGGAAATAGCATCTGCTCGATGATGCCAAGCATTTGCTTTCATCAATCCACTGCCTTCCCTTTCTCCAGCCTTTATTGTTATCCAGTACAGGCTATACGGGTAAAACAAAAACAAATCAAACAGTAATTTTGATGAAGAACAATTGGAGAAACTACGTCCCCGTTTGGTTATTGTTTCCGTTCATTGATTTCGGTTCCCGCTTCCAATATTTTGAGATTAATGTACAGAAAAGTGTTTGGTAAACACGTTTCTATTCCAATTTTTTTAGAGTAATTTGGGAGCAATTCTTGAATTCCTAGGGAATCTGAGAAAAAAAATGTTGATTCCTATTCACTCCCACAAAACTATTCCCACTACCACCCTGCTGGCCACCACAACCATGTCGGTCACCATACATTTAAAGAAAAAAAAAACAAATGTTGCAACCAAACATGTTCGGTGTTTCTTGTTTCTGTTCTCATAAATTAAAAGAAACAATTTCAGGACAATGGTCGTCACGAAACATGCTTCCATTCTCGGAATACTTCAGAACGGAAACAAAATTCACATTCCAATTTATTGGAAGAAGAAACAGAAAATCAGAAACACTAGCCAAACGCCACCTACATCGCTTGATTAAAAATAAACAAACAGAACCCCAATACGATGAGCAAACTAAGGCACCGTTTGATAAGTTTTTTTTTTTAATACCTTTCGGATATTAAGAAAAAACGTAACTAAAAATAAAAGTACCGTCTATATATTGTTTTTCACTTCTTCAATTTTTTATATTTTAAGAAATTGATGGACTAGGACCTCTCTATCCACAATTATCGAACCTATATGAAATTCTTTTAGATTACGAGATTGTTTATATGGACAACACCATTATATCATCTCAATGTTATCAAAACACACTTTTGATTTTCGCTTTTGCTTTTAAGTAAATAGTTTTTTTTTGTTCAGTCAACTTTTTTTTTATTATTATTATTATAAAAAGCACTTCCTCGTTAGCTTAAGGAGCATATAGGAATTGCTTACCCTTCTTTAACAGCTATTGACAACAAGGTCATACTCAAAGCTAGACCAGGGTGATCCATGTCAATTCCATGGTGATGTCCACCATGATCATGGCTATGAACGTGCTCATGAGCTAATGACTGGTTCACTATCTCGGGAGCTGCTGACCACATTCCCTACAGACAAAGATAAAAAAAGTCGTATAACCAAATACCCAAAAATCGTGTCAAAAAAAAAAAGGCAAATCCGAAGTCAGTAAGTAATCCCACCATTAAAATGTCTAAAGCATGCCATGCAATGCCACCAGCAGTTACCAAAAGCATACCAGAAATTCCAAGGGCTCCTAGAGTCTCGAATTTGCCATGCCCTACAAAAAAAATACGTTAAAAAAAAAAAAAAAAAAAAAAAAAAAAAAAAAACCCTCATAAAATGTAGAAACATATAGTACGATTTCTTATGCTGGCTTTCACAATTTCCACCTTTCTTTTTGTGCGATTTTAATGCTTATTACTCTTGTTAATATTGTAGGAATCCAAGGGACCTAACTAACTCTTAAAAGACACCTTGTAAGATGAGGATTGCCCTAGACTTTATATATAGCTCAGGATCAGATAACATAAGCGATGTGGGATTCAACACACTCCCTCACGTACAGCGTGGACTTTTAACAAACCACTGCGAATGAATATCAGAAGAAAAGCCCAACATCGATGTGGGATCAACACGTCCCATCATGCTCAAGGTGGACTTTTTAACAAACCACTGTGAATGGATATCGGGGGACCCAATATCGATGTGGAATTCAGCACATCCAACATCAAACAATAGTACTGACTCTAATACCATATAAGAATCCAAGGGGCCTAACTCATTCTCAAAAGACGCCTTGTAAGATGAGAATTGCCCTAGGCTTCATATATAACTCAAGATCAGATAACATAAGCGATGTGGGATTCAAAAACTATCTTAATGATGGTGCAATGAAATTTAACTATATAAAAAGATCTTATCCACTCTAGACGTTGTTCAAAGGAAAAAAAAAAAAAGCCCAAAAGTTGAGCGTAAACTAAATTTAGCGACAATTTCAAAAGAAAAAATGCTAAATAGGAATAATTATGAATGTTCAATCCAACAAGGTGGGGGAGGGAAGGGTCATGAATGCAAGAAAAACGGTTTAGGGTGTAGGTACAGATCAAAAGTGACCATATGGATGTTCTTTGTCCTTTGGAACCCTTGAAGCTTTAAACGACAATAATGCAACACCACTAAGAACCTGCAATACAAATGACACAAAGCAACAATATTGAAGCTACATACAAATATGAATATCTATTGATAAATGAGGACAGCTTTTTTAAAATGTCTTTTTGTTAAAAGCTGAGATTGATTTGAAGATATTGGATGGACCAGAATAGATTTTTAATTTTTGGGAAAATATTCAAGCCTAAAAATTTCACTCCCCCACTTACAAGGAAGTTGAGTTTTAATTATATTGTGTACCCTCTTTTATGTTTCATAAATGTACTTTGATAGCTAATTACACCTACAAAATTTGAAAATCAATACAGTGCCTTTAGGCACGGGAAATCCCCAGTATATGAACAAATGTAACTTGAAATCTACAAGTATCTTAGCTAAAGACATGAAATCCACATAACAATCACGAAAAACAATATATCTTCAATAGAACGACTAAGATTTACCCATCCACGATCTAAGGGTTCAAAATAGTTTTGAACTACAACAATTAAAATTGGTATTTATTCAATAAATTCAATTCAAAAAGTAAGTTTCTCATAAAAGAATCATCACATCCGTTGAAATTCAATCAAATCAAGCACTCCGCAATTTGATTAATATGTTTTTTTTATATAATCAAACATTGATAGAATTATTTCAGAATATATGATGGATTAAATCAGTAAAAGTTTTAGCTATATAAAAATATTAAATTAAGCTTTTAAGCTTTTAAGATTCTATATAATTACTGCATAAAATGCCGTGAAAGATTTACCACATCGGAAACAGAATGAGCCGCATCGGCGATAATGGCGGTGCTTCCAGAGACATAACCAGTGAAAGCTTTTCCGGCAGCTAAACCGATGTCCGCGGCGAGGCCCAGCCGGAATATATTCTCACTCTCCTTTCCAGAACGAGGATCATGATGATCATGACGGTGAGAATGTCCGACATGCCACCTCTTCGAAACAGTGAAATTAGGGTTTTCGCAGTAGGCGGACGAATAACCATGTAAAAGAGGATCTAGAGCTCCGATTATCGGAATACGACGACGATAAGACTGACAATTGCCGTTGCTACTCGTCGACGACGAAATTGTTCTTATGTATAATCTCTGAATCGGATTGAAATTGAAAAATCTAAACCCCATTTTCAGAAGCTTGAGGTTTTTCTGTGATTTCTGCACAGAAGAAATTCTAAAACCGCTTGCGTTCAAATAATCAGATGCAAACGTAATTTCTTAATCTAAATATGATTAACCAATTAAAAAAGAGTGTAATCACCAATTAACGAGGAGTTTTAAGGCGTTTCCGGGAAAGTCTCGTTCAAAAAAGCCCACGGGTCTCGGTCAGGCCTGTGGAGGGGTTCGAAAATCCATGGAATTTTGGAAGAGAAACGAACTGAAATTATGTGTCATTTGAGACAAACATTTAAATGCATGAGGTTGGCCGTCCAGAGGCACGGCACAGAATTTTGGGCAGCAGCGTTCCTGCAAAGCACACTGCTCCTTCCTGACTGCAAAAGAGATTCTAAGAAATGAGCCTTGGTCGGCGTATGCTCCTGTGTGACATTTTGGATTCCTGAATATGGTCACATCACAGCAATTGTGGACACATGGCTGGAGTCCTGGTGCTGACTCAATGATGTCCAAAAATACCCTCACCAGTTACTATTAACATTGTTACTAAGCAGTAACATTTGCATTTTATATTTATTATGTTGTTGTTAATATAGTGAGAGAATATATATTTAAATTTATCTTAAATAATAAATATATCGGTGGTGTTTTCTCAATATTAACTTGTAAAAAGTGACCCTTTAATTTTAATAGTAAAAGTGAAATTTTCTCTAATTTTTTCTTAAAAAAAACGAAAGATCCAATACATACATTACATTTATGCAGTTACATGTATCTAATTTATGTGTAAAATATTTATTAGATGTAATAAATTATAAAAATATATATAACTAATATTACATATGCCTGAACACATGTGAAACTAATACATAAAGCAAAAATGAATTCGCTATTACTAATCACTAATTATCCCATTAATTAATTATGATTTATCCGTACTAATGAAAGCGGCTTGGCTTGGCGTTAATCACACGCGGCTCATTCTACGGGAGCCGATCAAAACGGCCCAATTGTTCAGCTCATTGCAATCCAAGTTAATAGTCCATTTTACCCTTCTTAATTTTATCAAAAAAATTTTTTAAATGTCCAATAAGAAATTAAACCCAATTTAATAAAGCGTGAAAATAACAGTTTTGGTCACTGGCTATGTGCACCAGAGTGATTTTGGATGAAAAATTAGTTGTGCACGTGATTTTCTAATGAGGATATTTTTGTCATTTATTATTTTGTATTCCAGTCTTGTCTCTTTCATTTTTTCATACGAATAATTATTAGAATATACGTCTTATGTCTCACGTTTAGCTTAATGAAATGATTAAATGATAAAAATATTTTTATTAGAAGGTAATCTGTTTGGCACAATTCACTTTTCATTCAAAATCATTAATAATATTTTTAATCTCATGAGTTTGAAATAAATGTGAATCTTGAAAGACCTAATTTGACAAATCTCAGAGTCCGCAAAATCACACACACATGTCATAATCGATACAATACGAGCACTAAAGATACCCGAAAAATCGAGAAAAAAAAAGGTTCCGCCAACCAAATATATTTTTAGAATAAACATATCTATGAAATATCGTGTCCAATACAAATACAGTTAACCTAAGAGAAATATCGGTATTACTACAACACCAATTTTAGTGAGTGAGGGAGAGAGATTAATCAACGAATGGTGAATAGTAAGCTCATGAAAATTTTTTGACAATACAAACATTGATAAAGGTCAAAAAAAAAAAATTAAATAAATAAAACCTTAGTTTTTGATCAAGTCCAAACACAGCCTTAATTTTTATCTCCTCTGATCTCGCCGTCTTCCATCTCCACTCCTCCCATGATCCCAATACCCCGATGGATTTCGAAATCTCAACCCCTCAGGCCCATACCCGCGGCCCGAATTCAATCCGGGCTCATGATAATTCCGGCCCGTCCCATACCTATTCGGGCTATTGTCCGGGCTCCACGAGTCGTATCCGGGCCCACCCCTAAATTCTTCCCTCCCACCACCCCTATTTGGTCCCTGAAATGGATAGTGCTCATTTTGATCATCCTGGTAAACATGATTTGGTGCTAAACCCTGCCTGGTGGCCCTCCAAGACTCGGAGAACTGCGGGCCGGGCAAAACGGGATGTGGTGGTGTTTGAATGAAGTGATGAGGAGGGAACCGAGTGGGCCCATTTCCCCAATTTGATAGGGTCGAGGGCTCAATTCGGCCTGAGGTTTCAGCCCGATCTGAAGGCAACCCAACGGTTGAAAATTTGGGTTCTGAAAAATTGTTATTAACAGTTTGTTGTGATTGATTTTTAGGTTGTAGAAATAACTGAGATTGGGCTGCCGCCACTTGAGGTTGCTGTGGAACCATGAAGGTGGTGGTGGAGGTGGTCGCCGGAGCAATCAGGCTGCCGGAAAAAACCTTCTCTTGAGTCACATTATGCCGGGAAAATGGGTTTTTTGCAGATTCCGGTAGCCGTCCATTCTACAAAAAAGGTGGGGGGGAAGGAGTAAAAAATATCCATCAGTAAAACCAAAGAACAATCTGTAAAAAACAATAATTTTTAAATTATTATTTGAGTTTTTTTTTTTTTTTTTTTTTCTGATTTCTTCCCAATGATCTTTTTTTTTTCTTTTTTTTTTTAACGTGGGAAATATGTTTATTGTAAATGGGTTACTATAAAAAATCTGAAACACACACACACAAACATTTATATATCTATACATTTATATATATAGATAGATAGATATAGAGAGAGAAAATGGGAATAAGTACATTTTTTTTTATCCAAAAATTCTGTACAAAAAAACGCACCGTTACAGTATCTCTGGTTGGAGGAGTCGGTGAGGGAAGAGAAACTTCAACCTTCTCCTCCACTCTCCCGCCTAAACTACCGCCGCCGCCGCCGCCGCCGCCCATCATTGTCATCATCCCATTAGACTTAATCATATCAAGAAGCTTCACTGTCTCCTCCCCCGACAACCCGCCCGCGCTCTGGCCGGAAGTCAAAGCAAAAACAAGCTCCGGGTTCTTAAGCAAAACAGCAAGCAGCTCAAGATCAGGTTCAGGTTCAGGAACGTTCTGAGAACAGTTGGGAACAGAATTAGCCGCCGCCGCCGCCGCCGGAGGCATTGTTTCCGGCGTGTCGGCTGGATCGGGCAACTGTTGGGTGGGAATTTGAGGGGTTAAGGTATCATCGTAGTCCATTTCTTGGTCCCATGGTTCCTTGGGATCTAAGGGAATGTCAATGAATGTTCTGTATGTGGTTTCCTTTTCACGGCGGAGTCTGTTTTTTTGAATTTCCACTTCTTTGCTGTTCTCGCCAGTTCCAACGCTCCAATCAACGGATATATTCATTTCTGCGTATAATAAAAGGAAACCAGAACAGAACGAGAACATGTAAGAACACCATATGCTTGTTCCATCAAAATCTAATGCTTTTTTTTTTTCTTTCCAAAACTTATATCTATTCGGAAGCAAATAAATTAGGTATAATTGCATTAGGCAGCGTTTGGTGTCATGGAATTAGAGGTTTAGAATTGAAATTTAAAATAAACTCGTGCAAAAATCTAAGGCCCCGCTTGATCCATTCCCTGATTTCTGCTCCCGCTCCCAAAATTTTGGGATTAATGTTCCTAAAATTTTGAGAGTAATTCCTCAGTTCCTTAAGAATATGAGAAACAAAAAAATGTTGATTCCTATTATTCCCACCACCACCCCGCCGGTGCCCCCACCCCCCGCCCGCCCCTGCCCCCGCCCCCGCCCCCAGTAGACACCATGCATTTAAATAAAAAAAAAATGTTGCAACCAAACATGTTTCTTGTTTTTGTTATCAGGATCATAGTTGTTACCAAACATGTTTCTATTCCTGGAATACTCCGGAACGGAAATAGAATTCCATCCAGTAGAAATAGAAAAGCAGAAAACTAACCAAATGCACCTAAAAATTTACATACATCCAATCTCAAACGCTGTAAATATCTAAAATAGAGACAAAAATTGTAAATTTCTCTTGTATATTAGAATATCTAAAACAGATTGTTTTCTCGAAACTCTGCTTTAAATTAGAATGTGTTCTGTGAGATTAATTATATTTGATACAGTAAGGCAGTGTTTGGTGTCATTTAATTTGACACTGATGAAATTGAATGGGCGTAACTCTCTATCCAAAGACACCTTGAAAGACGCCTTGAAAGAGGAGGATTGCCTCTAGACTTACATATTCAACAAACCTTTTCACGCGCGGAGTGAATTTTGACAAACCACTGCGAATGTTAATTCACAGATATAACGGATGTCCGTATTCATGCATTATGGACACCAGAGATCGTCCTCCAAATAGTTTTAAACAGCAGTACTAGAGGGACCTTTCCCCTTTTACCCTTTTTTTCCATTCTTGAATAGCTCATGTTGTTTTTGTTTTTTTTCCTATTGGATAAAGTTGTCTGAATTTCACAACTGAAAATGGTCAAAAACCGAGCTTTTTCTTGGTGCATGGACCTCAAAATTGACGTTTGGAGTTCCATTTTTCGTCTGATTTTTGGACCTGCCAAATGGGTAGTTAAACCTTCTGGGTTTTTGCACATCAAAGCAATCTCTAAAAAGCCGAATTCGCATATGAAAAATGAGGCTCATTTGATAGATACTAGGGATCGCAAGGTTGGGTTTTGGCCGGTTTCACTAAAAACCAAAACCAAAACCCAACACTGAACCATAAACCGCCGTTTTTTTGGGTAAACGGTTTTTTAATTTTATATAAAATCAAAATCGAAACCGTGAACCGTTGTTTTTTATATATAAACAAAAACATAACTAAAATATAAAACATAAATTCCAAACTACAAAATCAAACCACAAAATTATTAATTGTTACAATAAACGTCCCAACCATAATTAAAATACAACACAGATAATTTAAATGTACTCAAAACAACGATAAATAATCCTATAACACACACTAAGGTTGCTAAGTGATGAAGAAAGAATGAAAAAACCCTTAAATTAAACCTATAATATATATATATATATATATATATATATATATATATATATATACACACATACTATGGGTCAAAATGTAAATAAATAAATAAAAGTTAAGGTAATATATATAATAAAAATAAATCTAGAATACTGGTTACCCGATTTGGTTACGCGATTATTATCCCAAAACCAAAACCGTTTCGGTTTTCAATTCCGAAACTAAAACCATTTAATCGGTTTTAAAACAGAACCGTTTGGTTCGGATTGATTCAATTGCCCGACGGTTAGGGTTTATTGCCATCCCTAATAAATGAATGCCTTATAGTAAAATTGAGCAAAGGAGAAACGATGTTTCGGGTTAATTGGAGTCATGACCAAATTGTTAACCACGCATCATCTTTTTAATGCTTAAAATGGAACCGCTGTTAAAGAACCCCGCATTTCCACCAGGAAGTATTGAGACGGGATCACTCAGTGTCATTCTACAGTTGTCCCCGCCACACCTATGTCCGGGCACGAGCACCCACCATGAGCCCAAGCATTTTAGCAAGGCTGGATGAACTTGCTACCACTTGAACCAACAGATAAAATTGCCATTTATGATAATGAAGAATGTCCTGTACATATCTGTCTCTCTCTCTCTCTCTCTCTCTCTCTCTCTCCTCTCACACACACACACACACATAAAAAACTTCCTGCCTCCATGCAAGGATGAGTTCTTTTTCGAAACCCATGTTTTAGCTGAATCTGGCTCCATCAAGGAGTTAAGTGCGGTGCCAATGCACAGGCAAAACAACGATAATAACGAGCATGAGATCTACAAGCGACAAAAACACCTATTTGAAAATATTACTTCAATTATGTGATCTTGAACCCAATAACCTTTGGAAACCGCTATATCTGTTTCCAATTTAGTGGGACAAAACTGGGCGATGTTTTTTCATATGATCTTGGCTCATTCGATCCGAATGTAAAAACCAGAGTCGCCAAAAAACCCATTTAATTACTATTTAAAAAAAAATGTAATCACTTGGTTCTCGCACCGTAACAAGTTGAAAAAAAAATATTAAAAAAAATGACGATATAAAAAGCACTAAAAGAAAACATACCTAGTGGTGTCCGCCATGGAATCTGAACCTTCTTGCATTTTTTCCACAAAGGCTCCTCTGGCTCCAACTCCATCTTGTTGTCAACACTAGTTTCCTCCTGATTATGTACTCTTAAGGGAACAATCGGTGGCTTGCTCTGTTCATCCATCTTAGGCTGAACTTTCACTTTGGATGCCAAGAGTGAAATGCCCAATTGAGACGTGGAACATTTGTTTGGAGCCTCTGCCTTTGATTGGGCACCATTATCAGAAGTACCCATTTTCCCATACTTACTCTGCATGAATTGAGCACGCATTTTCGCCTTTTGTATATCATCTGCTGAAAGTGGACGGCCTTGAGTTGTGGGTACCGATCTTGCGACCAACGGGCCTCTTCCACCTGTTTTTTGGCCAGGGTGTTCCACCAGTAGAACCTTTCTTCGCTCTCTGCCTTCTGTAATTAGGCTAAGGCAAACAACTCGATGTCTTTTCCATGCATAAAAGGAAAATAATGGAGCATATGCACTTCTAGTATTTAGTTATAAAATGAATGCAAAACAAAGGGAGGAAGATTCAGTTGAATATAACAGTAAATTATGCGCGCATACAAACAAAAATACTCTTTTTTTTCCAAGAGAGAGCAAGATAATACAAATTTAAATAAAACATATTCAATTGAATATAAAATTCTTTTATGCACCAAAAAAAAAACTCTTCGATTCCAAGAGAAAGCAAAATAGTGCAAATTTGAAGTTTTTTTCAGTTCCAAGTTTTTAGCGACGCCTTCTTAAAGGAAGGGTAACAATAATTTGTGCTTTCACATCTATAGTTCTCAATCAAAACTAATTCAAAATTGGCCAAAAAAAGAGAGATATTCCGAATTCCCAAAGTATAAACAAGAACTACAAAAATATTCTCATCTAGTTCTAAGTTGCCACCTCCACAAGAATAAGGAAGAGAAGGCTCGTAAAGCATTCAGTAAACATAACTCAATGAGCGAATCATCTTCATCATCTTCTTTACTAAACATAACTCAATGAGCAAAACATCTCCATCATCTGCTTATCATGCCTGGAGACATATCAAACAGGTTCTTCCTTAAGCATCTAAGTGCATAAACAAAGCCTAATAATTCATTTATGGGCATTTCTTAATTCTGGTTCACCTCTTTTTAACAATTTCAAGTCTGCAATTGGTCACATTGTGGATGTAATTGCAAAGCATTTTCTGACTTAAGACCTTATATAAGCTGTAAACAAGTTAAAGCCCTAACAAAATTGTTCACCGATGACTGCTTTCAGAATTCTCCTCTCTATTCGGTAGGAAGCATTGGTTCAGCCTATCCAAGAGCCAAAACACAATTTTCCTCATCTTCTATGTAGCCCTTTTACCATCTTGACTAACCATTTCTTACCATGTAATTACCTAACTGCACCTTCAAAAATTACCATGTATAATCTTGACTTACAATTATTTGGCAACAAGAGACTTCAATTGCTCATGATACTTTGTGCTTCCTCTGAAGTAGATGTTTGGACAAAATTTTATTTATCACCACAAACTTGTTTCTACAATGGTCTTATCGGTAGGAAAAATGGCATGGAGAGGGGAGGAAAATCTCCCAGAATTGGATTTCGTGAACTCACACCCAATCCTTCCTTTCTGAATAGGAAACAATGGATATTATAATTTGACATGCTGCAGCCAATATTCTATAAGGAACACCTGGAAACTTATACCAGCAAAAGGAAATTAATATTGAAGATGAGACTTCTTTGCTCTCTCCAACAGAAAATACAACAACAAAGCCTTTGTCCCACAATTAAGTAGGGTCGGTTATATGAATTTGTTTACGCCATAGTGATCGATCAAGGGCCATCCCCCCAGTCGGGTTTAATGCCATCAAATCAATTCTACTATTCTCGTCTCAAGTCTTCTTAGGCCTATCTCTCCTTCTAGTAGCCCCTCACTTAAACTAAAAGACATGCAACCACCTCATAATCATAAATTTGAGGAGCTTTGGCAAAATTAACGGGGTATGTAAATAAAATAATCTATCCTCCTACTACAAGGTTTTAGGCTTGCAGAATGAGTTGAGAATTTACAAATTACAGAGCCATCTCCAAGCTAATCATTAAATTCAAAATAAACAGGTAAATATTACAGCACTACAACCAACAAAATTCAGCGGCTTTACATTCTGTGTAGTACCGATTACTGAACACTTCCAATGGCACCCCAGACTACATATATCCCGCGGCCCACGACTTCACACACACAAAGACACACAAACACACACACACATATACATAGAGAGAGAGAGAGAACATGACCAAGAGATAGCTTACCTGTTTCCCCTACTAGACACTAATGTGACTCAATAATTCATGGAAGTATAAAACATTTTTCAATACTCTGCTTAAATTGTTCACAACTCCTGGTGGTTCCACTTTACACCAGCAACCCTAATTTTAAACTTTTAAGCCGTTTATCCATCTCAGAGAAAACTAACTGCGATATTCATTGTGTCCTGACAAAACCTTCACTTCAGATAAATGGCAGAATAGATGTATCTACCATGGATGCAAAAGATGACTTATAGGAAGTCAAATTGGAAATATCGTAAAAAAATTACAATATATATATATATATATATAATTAAATGTATACATATGCTGTTCAGTTAGAAGGAGTACAGAACCGTGTTAAATAAATCTGCCTAGGAGATGCCTAAACCTGCTGCAATAAATTTATGGAAGGTAGCACATCCACATTAAACACCACCCATAGTCATCCTGCCCTTTAAATTGGTCAACACATGGCAAATATAATCACCCCATCAAAGCTAGCAGGCGAACTTACTGGTGACTACCAGAGTATGGAACGGACTAATATTCAAAGAAAAGATATGCTAACTTGCATTGGCAATTGTGAAACACTAAATATTCAAAGAAAAGATCGACTCTTTTCCCCTTTGGAAGGCGGCCTATAAGTCAAAAATTACTATTACTTTTTCAAAATAATTATTAAACAGGCTAAGGATACGAGATGAAGAGACACCTCGGCCAAGCTTCTTATTTGAGTCATCTGCAGACGATGTGAGCAATTTTGGTGGCTGCAGGGATTCCACTTTCCTGAACAAAGAACTAATGCTTAAAACCTTGGCGACATTAAAACTCCAAGCAGAATGTAATAGGCCCATCTACATACCTGAAGTTCTCTGAATTTTCACACAACGGATGAATAGTTTCCTCCTATTAAGGGGAAAAGAAAAAAACAGGATATCAACTAAAGGGCAGTCCAAAACAAAAATATGCTTCAAAGGGAAATATGGTTTCTTTGAAGTACGCACCGAGGTATCAGCTTTCGACTCCAATTTCTCATCCCACATGATTTCCTGAATGCTGCATAGAACAAGAATGGGCTGAAAACAAATTAAGACAAATATTTACTGCATGTAACAATAAATATATAAATTGGCTTGCCTCTGCTTCAGTAACATTTCGTCCTGTTCATCATTTGAAGATTTTATGACATTTTTTTTCTTCAAATCTTGGCTTCTTCCAAACATTTTGCTCCACCTAGATAAGAGAACTCTTGCCCTGTTTGAGATGTCTGATCTTCAAATCAGATACATGGGATCCAAAACTTTCAAAGGAGAATAACATGAAACATAGCGAAGCACAAAAACTTCTTGGTAAAGAGGGTGTAGTTTTTGGAGACAATGACATCAAATTTTCAGAATTACTTGGCTTATAAGAATGTGAAAATGCCCATTAATTAAGCCTTGGATTATTCCAACAAAAATAATATTTAAAGATCAGATAATCATTAGGAGAACACCCAGTATTGCAGATGCCTAAAGCTTTCTTATCTTTTCATTGATCAAGACCCTAGAGACGTACATTTTCATTAATATGTGAAACAAACACCTTGGTTATCTTTCAAGCAAATGAATATAAATATGCATATTTACTAATAGATGAATATACTTTTTAATTTTTATACTCCTTCCTCGGCTAATAGGTGGAAAGAATGACCTTAAAACCATTGGGAAATAATATCCAATCATGACACCCTCAAAGCCTCCTCAAGATACACAGTTACACACACAGAGATAAGGGAGAAGAAAGGAGACCAACTTTCTGTAGTGAAAACACACCTGAAGCTCTATAAAACCTCAGTCTATTGACACTTTGAAGTACGGCAGACATGTGTCCAGGCAGAGCTTTTTGAAGTGGTAGATGACATAGGACCTAAAATGGTCGATTAACCAATAAATTACAAATAAGGGTTTGAAAATAAGGCACATAATAAATAAACACTATGGACAACATATATACCTTAAGAATGACACGAAGAACAGTTGTTTGTTCTTCAACTAAAGCTTGACCTAACCATGTCGCTAATATCATTACACCACCTTCGGTTAAGAACCTGGAAGAAGATGACAATGGCTCAAGTAAGAAAGGCAGTGAACAGTTGAACAATCACCAGGCACATGCATTTAATGATGCAACAAGTACCAATATAGCACTGAAGCATTCTGTATCTGCAGAATCCACTGCATCAACTTCACCTGCCCAGAGAATGTTTCTTCTTTTCGCATCAAACTGTATATGTTCTGAACAAAATTATTATCTGAGCCATCTACGCCAGCTAAACCCTCATTCTTTGTAGAACAAGAGGGTTCTTCCTCAGCATTGGTAGGACCAACACTGTCTAATGGAACTGGATCAATAGGTGTATCGGAACTAGAAATTAATGGGAAGCCATCCTGTGGTTCTTTACAGGGATTAGATCTAACAGCCTTCTCTCTTGACACCCTGACAAATTTCCTTACTCTCGAGCGTTGATTGGTGAAAAACTCCCGGACCTATAAATAAAAAGGAAAAGAGAATTAAGAAGATATATCCCGTCAAGAATCAAAAGGGTATTAATACCCGACATATTACCTATTTGAAAAAATAATCATGCTATGAAAAAACCAAGAAATAGAGGGGAAAGAAAAGCTCCCTGACTCATAAAGAATAGTACCATTCATGATCACAAGCCATATTAAGCAGTGCAAAACCCTCGCTGTCCATCCTACCCCTACCCCCCCCCCCCCAAAAAAAAACATAAAAAAGAAGATAGAGACGAGACAAGTAACTAACTCCCATTGCCATAGCGAGGACAGTTTGTTTAGGGCATTCTAGATACTTCCCAGTTACCACCTAAACAAGGGGAAAGAAAGATATGATCTCATCTAAAATGAACTGCAGAGAAATTATAAATTGAAGAGACAACAGATTTTATTCCAAACTCTGACACAGACGGCAAAAAGAAGATGCTCACTTTTTAATGAGAATGATGTTAAGGAAGCAAAACTTGTGAGAAAATTTGAAGAAAATTAAAAAGAAACCTGTGTGACGGTAACACCAAAACGAGCACTAATCTCACGAGATTCCTTCTTGCTAATTGCATCTTTAATAGAGAAAATTGATTGCATATACTTTACAGCCTTGGGATTAAGCAAATCTCTCGGTCTTTTTCCTACAAAAATGAAGTGCAAATTGTGAATGGATTGAACAATTAGCATAACTCATGCTAAGACTCAACAAGAAATAAAAAGAATATAATATCAAGCACGAAGAGATTCAACATAAAAGTTGACACAAGACCACCTTGTACAACATGCATAAATTTAAATTGTCCAGTGAAACAAGAGCTGGTTTAGCACTTAACCTAAAGAGACAAAGCCAAATACAAGAACTACATAGGCTAACACCTGTCAACACAGATTTAGGTGTACATATCAATTATATGTTGATTCTCGGCACACAAAACACTTGGCTGAACAAAAATGCGCTTAATATGCAAAAACATAATAGAATATAAGCTTTAAATATGAATTTGGTAACAGGAACCAGTTCCATGTAAAATTTTCAATGAGAGAAAATCAAGCTACTGACAAGTGACTGAAGCATTTATATTGATCACAAATGGAAACTTACCAATTTTAATTGACAGAGCACCAGCCGCCTGAAAAACGAACAAACACCAAAAGGATGATCAGTAATTACTAATAAGCATGAAATTATCCTAATATGCAATACATTTTAATTGAGCAAAATGCAATTTTTGCTCATACATCTAAAAAAAATGTAACATTTAAATGATACTTCAAACAATATCTTCTTCACATTCTAGCTCAACACACCATCCTAACCTTCATAGTTTCATACCATAGTTATATTTTTTTCCAATGTAATCTCTGTGCGCTAGCTAGTTGAATTATCATCATATCAGAAAATGCAAATACTTCACTTGATGGTGCCTAATTTGAACTGGTTAACCTAATTCATTTGTGCCTTCCAATAATAGAAACAGCAGCAGCTCGAACATAAGTTTCATCTATGTCGTATCCCGCCCCTTCCCCGTTTTCTCTCTCTTAATCCTCTCGTCAACCAAATGCAAAGAACGTTTACAGAAAAAGAAATTGTGCATCGTCTACCCGAGAGGAAAAGGGATAAGTAAGAAAACGAACCATCTCTTGAGACAGAGGATTGACGCCTGTGAGTTTACATTGCTTTGCAACGATATCGTTAAGACGGTCGATCTGGATATGGAAAAGCTCTTTCTGCGAGTCCAACATGTCCTGAATCGACGCTGTGGAGCTGGAAACCACCAGTTGCAATTGATTCTCCTTGAAGCCCTCCATTATCGACTCCATGAACCGAACCTCCGGAGCTCACTCAACAAAGCCGATCGGAACGACCTCACATTAGGCTGAATGAAACAAATTCGATCGACGAACCTCCGTTTAATCTCCAATTCAATTAGCGTTGCCGCCAAGTCGGCAGGCTAGGGCTTCGGAACAGCAGCGACTGTAGATCGGATAAATTCCGTTGTGAAAAACACTAGGGCTTCGTCTGTTGAAGATGGAGGACGAATCGATCACGAATCACGATCTGTGACTGACGGCTTAGACCCAATAAGGTTCCCGGGAGCCGAAAGCGCGACCGAGCTAATTCACCGGCCCCTACCGACTGGTTAGCTCGTAAGCTAGTCGTGTTTAGGGGTTGGACTTGATTTTTGGGTTCACCCTCAAAATTAAGATCCCAAAATTTAAATCATTCATTTTTAGTGTCGGATTTAAAGATGATAAATTTTAAAGGCTGTTTACCGGAAGATCTCAAAAACAATTAAAAATTATCGACTACACCCGTTACTTTTTTCATGAACTGAGCGGTCCTTTTGTCATTTTTGTGACGAAAATGTCCCTAATTATAATGCCTACATAATATATTCTCATCTTGCGGAGCTAATTTAAATAATAAATAACTATTTATTAAAATAAAAATAATTATTGTTATACACATTTTTTTTACAATATAATTATATATTCAGATTCGTCTAAACATGATCTTAAAAACGATATCAAATTCACTATTTTTTTCATTAATTTTCAATCTTCACATTCATGTTACATTTTACGTGGAAACTTCCAGATTTTTTATTTTTCTACGAACTATAAGATGTTACATGTAATATTTACATTAAATATGATTCAATACAGACAATGTTACATTCTCATGCAAAAGATGATATTTGTGTTGACAGTAAATAGAAAATGTTACATGCAATACAGTCAATGTTACATTTCACACACAAAACGATATCAAATTTACTATTTTTTTTTTTTTATTAGTTTTCAGTTTTCACATTCGTATTACATTTCACATAGGTATTTTCAAATCTTTTAATTTTCTACGAATTGTAAGATGTTACATGTAACATCTAACAATTACATGAAATACGATTCTATACAGACAATGTTACATTCTCACGTAAAAGAGGATATCTATGTTGACAATTATTAGAAAATATTACAGGCAATATAAGCAATGTTACATTTCACACACAAAGAGCATATTGCATGTGGAATGTAACATTGTTTATGTTAAATCGAATATCGTAACGAGTATGAATATTACATGTAACATTCATGTTGAATGTAACACGAATCCGAAACCAATAAAACAAAATATTGAATGTGATATCATTTTGAAGATGTTATTGAAATGAATCTAAATATATAATTATATCGTAAAAAAAATATGTACAATAAAAGTTATTTTGATTTGAATAAAATGATTTTGTGTGAAACCTCCAAATAAGAAAGTTATAAATGCGAGAATTATGCAGGGGTAATTTTGTCATATAATTTTCACGTCTTTTAAAATTTAGAACTAAATGGTTCAAAAAATTTGTAGATTGGGATTATTTGGTTTATTTTCAAATATGCGAATTTAATTGGTAGTTTCACGCTAAAATTGGGATTTACCGGTAATTTTTCTTAAATTTTATTCGTGACCGTCCCAACCCGGCTCGACTATTTACTTAAAAAATAATTATATATATATATATATATATATAAAGATCAAGTAACAAATTTAATTGGTTTAGATTTTGATGAATGTATTTTTTTAATTATAAATAATTAATATGGAAGTACGAATGTATTTATTTTATTTTGATATGGATGAATCTATTTTATTTTAGCATAAAATATGCATAAATGGTTTTTTTTTTTTTTTTTTTTTTTTTTTTTTTATGAAAATGCATATTGGTAAGTACAAATTATTATGCATGAATGTATTTTATAATTTTAATTTGTTATTTTAGTCATTATTTTTAGATTATAAAAAATATTATATGGCTGTGTTGGTCCTAGGGCAGGGCTTGAATTTGAAAAAAATTGTTTAGGACCAAGCTTGGGCATGATAATAGGGTCAGTTCATACGACTGGGTTAGGCTCGAGCTTAGTATTTTTTTGTAATACCCTAGGTAAAGCCCAGTCGAAGCTTGCCCCAACCCGGACCATGACCAGTCATAGTGATGTTCATGTGGCCCACGCTAGGTCCGATCTGGCCCTACCTAATAAATTATAAAAATTATAGAGAGAATTGGCCAGAAATCCCAAATAACAGACCTAATTTTAAAAAAGTCCCGCTTCAAATATAAGTTTTGATTTAATCCCTTAAGTTGAATTTGACTTGAGTTTTAGTCTCGCATGTGCAGGTATTACAGGGATTGTAGGAGAATTTTGATGAGTAAATTCATATTATAGTAAATATTAGTTACAATTTAATAATTATTATATATTTATATATATCTGTGTAATATTTATGACATTTAACAAATATTACACACATAAATTAATTTAATATTAGTTACATACATTTGTGTACATTTAGATGTAACTAATTATTATATTTTGTGTGATTTTTGTTACATATAACAAATTTTTACACATTAAATTAGTTACATATTACAAGATATAGTAATATTTGTTATATCTAATAGAAATTTACACACAAAGTAGTTATATGTAATTGCGCGTGTATTGAACTTTCGTCTTTTTTAAATAGGAGGAACAAAAATACAAGTCACTTCTGCTTCTGAGACTTTTTTAAAATTAAAGGTGAAATAAGAGATTTACCAACGAATGCCCCCAAAATTATAAGGCTAGGGCATACCGAGCCTTATGTTTGAATGTGTTACAATTTATTACTCTTATTTATATATTTTTTTAATAATTGGTTGGACACGTAGGGCAAGCTAACTCTAAATATAAATGGTTAGGCGTTAGCCCGTCTAAAAAATGATCAGACCAAATTTTGAAGGTCCTCATCCTATCTATGAGTTTGAATAAAAAAATCTAAAAATAGCCAACAGGTTGGACAGACCGGAAGGACACCGGGCCCTATGAACCCGGACCTATGAAAACCCCTACTGAGCTTATATTTGGTTGGAGACAAATTGGAGGGAAAATTACATGTTTGGTCCCTTAAATTTGGGATGAGTTTTTAACTGCACTTTAAAGTTGTAGAGGTGACATATTAGTCCCTTATATTTTAATTTGCTTCAATTAGATTCAATTAAATTTTTTGTTATGAAAATGGATGGAATTCCATTAGTTAAGGGGCGGTTTTGTTAAATTATATATTTTTTTTAAATTCCTTAAAATATTTACACTTTACTTTTTTTGAAGAAAATATTTTTTGACTTCAAGAAAAAAGTGCAAGAAATAATAAAACTATCCCTAAACTAACAGAATTCCGTTCAATTTTTTTAATAGAATTTTTTATTAAGCTTAACGAAAATTGAATTAAAACACAAAGAACTAAATTTGCAAACTTTAAAATTTTAGGGTTCATTTAACACCCACCCCAAATTTAAATGACCAAAAATGCAAAAAAAAAACTTTTTCTAGGGAAAATTATTTGTTTTGAGGGAAATTTACATTCTTGTCCCTAATGTATGGGATAGATGTCTATTCAAACTTTGAGTTTTTGGATTGAGGTGGTGACTTAGTGGTAAGCACCATCTGCCCCCACAGTTGGTGTGGGGGTTGAATTCTATCGGGTGCGTGTATTGGGTGAGTATGTATGGGATTCGTTGTTGCCCTTCTAAAAATGCCAAACAGCCTCCTACCACAGTCCCTCAAATTTTTCATTTGTTTCAATCCTGCAAAATAAAAAATATCATTACTGATGTTTGGATGAAAAATGAATTTTGTTGATCCCATGACCTTCTAGTGAAGATATTTTGTCATTTCATCCCTCTCCTAAATCTAAATGTTTCTCCCTAAAATTTGATAACAATTCGTCTGAAAACAATTTGAATTCGTCTCTTAATAACAATTCGTCTGAAAAATGAGAGAGAAATTTGAATTGTTGTTAAAAGAAAATGTATTAGTTTTAATAAAGTGATGAAATGATGAAAATATATCCATTAGAAAACACACGCTGAGCATAAACTCATTTTCTATTCAAAATCATTTTCAACATTTTAAATTTTACATGATTGAAACAAATATGAAACTTAAGAGATCAAATAATTTGATAAACAGTAGAATCTACGATCTGCGTAGATACACTTCAAACAAAAAATATAATTTTCTAATTTTTTTATTTTGGAAAGATTGATATAAAATGAAGATAATATAATTTCTCTTTTTTGGAAGAAGAATAGAATTATGGGTAATTAATTTTTTAGTCTTCTATAGAGACCCAATAGAGAAAAAAGACTCCCTGACATGAACAATTAAGTTTTCAGACCCCACCAAATTTTTAGAAAAAAGTCATTCATTATAGCCCTCCATATTAACATTTATTTACAAGTCTGTCATTTTGTCATTATGCAAAAACAATAAAGGATGTTAACGTTAACGTAACTTATTCAAGTAAATACCACTTACCTATATTATAATATTACATTAGGATTAACGTTAACATTATTGAATCCATTTTTTTTTGTTAACACATCATCTCCTAATCTGTCTGTTTGTGCATTACATTAATATTAACTCATTTTATCACCAGACGAATTTTATATTTTTTTTCTTGAATATTTATCATATTTTTAGTGTTTACATAATGCATCTTATTCGTTTGTGTGTACGTTAACGTTAATGTATTTTTTTTTTTGTATTTCATATTACCGTCTCTTTCATTATTTATTTTGTGTGCATTAATGTTAATATTAGTTGCATTAATGTTAACGCAAATACAATCCAACACATTAACTTAATTGCGTTAACGTTAACACAATTACAACCCAACACATTTAATTTTATTGCGTTAACGTTAACACAATTATAATCTAGTACACTTAACTTAATTGCGTTAACGTTAACGCAATTACAACCCTAATACATTTAGTTGTGTTAACGTTCAACACAAAATGCACTTAAAGTTATCCAAAAAATGTGTGAAATAAAAATCACTCACAACACAGACAAACTTAGTTACATTAATATTAACACACTTACAAACTTCAACACATTTACTTAATTGCGTTAACGTTAACGCAATTTCAACTCAGCACATTTAACTTAGTTACGTTAACGTTTAACACAAATTACAATCCAGCCATTACCGCATTTAAATTTGTCTAGAAAAACACTTGTGCAAAATGAAAAAAAATGGTGTGCTTTAACGTTAATGAACATTTTCAACCCACCGCCAAATTGAATATCAATACCGGTGTTAACTTTAACTTTAAATCTAACTAGTGGTCGACGGCAGTTGCCGAATCTGGCTAGTGGTGGCCAACGATTGTCCAAATCGAAAATGAACACCACCACCGTCGAACAATACCGCCGAATCGAACATCAACACGCCGAAAAACACCACCAACGTGAACAAACCCAGCCACTGACGTTAAATGCGTTAACGTTAACGTTTTATATAGGCAAACTTTTTGAAGTTCAAATCTTTTTTATTTACAGACAAACTTAGTTGCATTAACATTAACGTAATTACAACCCAACCCATTAAGTAATTGCGTTAACGTTAATGTATTTTATTTTTTAGGGGTTGTGTGTTATCATATTTTGTTTGAAATATTTACGTTAACGTAAATACACGTTTTATTGGTTTTAGTGTTAATGTTAATACACATTTTTTTAGGGTCTCTTATGTTAACGTTAATGCATTTACGTTGTTTGGATAAAATTTGACTGGTGACTGACGGTGGTTGCTGGATCTAGCTAGTGGTGGTTGATGGTTGTCCGAAACGAACATCAACACCGCCAACAACACCTGCTGAATCGAAAATCAACACCGCCGAAGAACACCACCAAAACAAACAACATCTATCACTACCAAAAATTAGATAGAAATATATGTATATATAGAGAGAGAAATATATATATATATATATATAGAGAGAGAGAGAGAGAGAGAGAGAGAGAAATACCTGCCACTACCACCACCACTTCAAAAAATATACAAAAAAACCCACAAATTCAAAATACAGAGTGAAAATCGTGAAATCAACCACTTCAAAAATATACAAAAAACCCGCAAACTCAAAATACCAACAAATCCAAAACAAAATCGTGAAATCTGGAACCCTATAGATCGTGAAATCGGAATCGACTTCCAGACCCACTGCCAGAACCAAATGCAAACCCATATCCCCTGCCAAATCCACTGGGATACCTTCACTAAAATCAAACCCACATCAATTAAACACACAAACACTAATAATTAAATAATTGAATGAGAATCAAAGCAAATCAAGAGAGAGAGAAAAGGCGCAAATCTGGGTTTTCGGATCAGAGAGGCCAGAGACGATAACGGAAGAGGATCCGATCTTGAGCTCAGCAGAGAGAACGAGTGGTAGTTCCTGCTCGGCCTCCCTCTTAGAGTTCGTGATGAGACTCAGCTCCTCGGCAGAAATTTTGAACACAAGAAAACCCAAAACTCATATCCACAAAAACAAAGCAAAACAAATCACATCATCAGCGGTTCGCCGAACCTCCGTCTTTGTCTCCGTCGACCTCACGGGCCAAGCCATCGCTAGGGTTTAGAGAAAGAGAGAGCGAGAGAGAACCCCGAAAACGACGATGCCCAGCAGTTCGCCGACCTCCGTCGCCGTCTCTGTCTACCTCACGGGCAAAGCAGCCGTCGCCGTCGCTAGGGTTTGGACCGCTTGAGTCCTCATATCTAGAAAGACGACCACTGATTTTAGAGAGAGAGAGAGAGAGAGAGAGAGAGAATGTTATGTTAGGTTTAGAGTGAAAGAGTGAATTCCATTATGTTAGGTTTAGAGGGAGAGAGATATCTCCTTTAACGTAAATGGTTAACGTAAATATGAGAGTGATATATATGTCTTTTCATGTCTTATTTTGTCCCATCTAAGAGTTAAAAACTTAATTAATTGTACTGTTTGCTCTGAATTCTAATCAAACTTATGAAAATGATTTTTTTCTTAATGGTTTCTCTATGGAGAACTATATAATAAAAAACTCTAGAATTATGTAAGTGTTAAAAAATATAAAATTAAAAACCAAAAATAATTTTCATACATATGAAAAAATAGTTCATGCCCAATAGTATTTTTTTTTTCTTTCAGGAATTCAAAATTACTGTAATATCTAAAAAGTTAATGTAAAAAATAATAGTTATTTTTATAGTATATAGTGAATTTTTAACTTTTGATAATAACTTTGAATTTATAAAAAAATTATTATAGCGCAGGAAAGAAAAAAGAAAAATTAATCAATATTAATCTCCACCAAGATTTTTAATCATTGCCACAATCATATTTATTGAGAGAAAAAACAGATTCATGTACATATTTATTATTATTTCTGGTGAAACAAATAAAAAATAAATAAAGAATATACGAATTGAAGCCCATATATACATTAAATTTTCCTTAAATATCGGAAAATTGGGCCCAAAAACATTATTTATTTCTTAAAAAAAAAAAATAACTTAAAGTTGCGTTTGGGTAAAAAATTTAACAAATCCAAAGGATTTGTAAATGACGGGATTTCAAAATTCTGAATTTTGAAATCTCATCATTTACAAATCTTTTATTTTGATAACTATTTTAAATGAAGAATTTGATCGTGTAATTTTATAATTTATTTGTTTGGATAACCACCATCACCATTGTGGGGTTCGGCGGCGAGGGGTGGTGGTCAGCAACGGTGGTCGGTGGTGATTAATTTTGTTCCCAAAAAATTGTTGTGAAATCTGGAAGCAGAACAAGAACATTTTTTGTTCCCATATGTTAGTTTCTGAGCTTTGCAGTATTTTTTTGGAACAAAGAGATGATCCCGGGAACAGAAGAAACTAGTTGACGTTCGTTTATTATTTTTGTTCCAGGAGTTCAATTTTGGTTCCTAGAAAACAGAATCAGAAACATAAATACAGGGAATTTGTTATCAAATCTGACAACGAAACAAAAATCAAGGAACATAAACACTTCTCTTTGATTTCTTATTACCTTCCTTCGCAGTTTTTTTCGCTTATGCCACGGTTGGTTGATTCACTGTTTTTAATTTCTACTTTCAAACCACCTTTTTTCCTCGGATTTTATTTTCAGTCAAGCAAATCAGATCATCATGAAGGGGAGACAACAAACTTTCTTCATTCACCGGAAATGGTGACATTTTCTACTCTAGTAAACAAACCAACCAATAAATGAGTATCTGGTAATTGTGATTGTTCACTCAAAAAAACTTTCTAACATACATATGCAACTCTATTTATATTGATCCTTAAATGTAATTTTATGATAACGTCACAACAAAGATTTTGAAGAAACAATGCGTACCTGTAATGCAATAACACATCCTGTGACTGACCTCGGCTTAGTGTATGACCTCTTAAGACTTGTTTTCAAGTTTGTGTATATCGCCTCTGGCTAGTTGTAGTCAGACATCCCATCAATGTCTCCAATATACCGCACCAACCATTTTGGGACTTGTTGGCCAGTGGTTGTAAAGAAACAGGTTGTGAGCAGGTGCAAGCAAAGGATCTTGACAACGTCTTGCATGTCTTCTTCACTGATTTTATGCACTTGTTTCTCTATCAAAAATTTCAAGAATGCAATACTGAATTCTCGAGGTCAATAGGTCAGGCGGCTAAGGAAAGTAGAGTCGGCGCAAGTGTATCGACTTTGCACACGTGGATCTTCACCCGATGGAAGTCCAAAAATGAGATGTATATCAAGTGGTGTTAGTTTCACGTGCTTATCCCCTAGTCTGAATGCTCCCCTTGATGGATTGTATCTCAAAATTATTCTTTCCAACAAGGCATAGTTTTTTTACATGTTTTCAAGTGAATTTTTTTTATTGTAGAATGTTTCGAATTTTTTTGCAAATGGTGTCTTCGGTAGCAATTCCTCGTCCTGGTTGGTGAGCTTGCATTCTTTAATCAAATCAAATGCTTGTTTTAGGTTGCAACGATACAAAAATGGTCTGGGTTGAGATTGAGGCTTATCCTCAATTTTCTGTTTTGCTACCTTTATTGCTGCAATCAACGGTACAAACATACATCGAGTGAACATTCATATTGTTCATTGCACAAAATGTTATTATTATCCAAAAATTACTATGAATCTAGTTCATTCTTACAAGTCCATCATGCAACCAAGTGAATAGACATAATGTACATAATGTATATTACTAACCAATTGAATTTGAGAGGTGGAGGAACTTTCAATGGGGTATTTTTTTTTGGAAAAAATATGATAAAACAGTGCATTTACGGATGAATATTCATGTTTAACTAAGGTAAATATCCTAGAACATTCTATGCATGGTTTCTAGCATACACAATTGAACATTCATACCTTGACTTAATTTTTGCAAAATACGATTAGATGAACATTCTCTTTTCTTTTTTAGTAACCAGATTCCAGAACAAGAATATTAAGACGGTGTGTTATATGTTGGAATTACGATTAAGGTTAGGAGATGAACATTCAAATAGTAGAATGTTCAATAAAAAGAGTACGAAACAAAAATATGATTTTGCCATGCAATATTCAAAATATTTGCCAAAACCCTAAAAAGAACGGGGAATAATCGTTCCATATATGAATATTATACTATGAACACTCACAATTGACTAATTAAAGAGCATCGTCATACACACAGACAATTGGTACGAAATAGTAGGTCTGTTGTCTTTTATGTAGGGCCACATGAATATTCAACTAATTAATTTGGTTTTCACACTTTTTTTAACCGATTACATGCACATTCACATGAAGATGATTTCCAAAAAATATGTAGCGATTGTAAGCAAAACCCTAATACAATCGCGTACTCCGTAAATATTCATCTCCCCTTTTGATTCGATGAAGCAAGACAAACTAACCTTGTGTGTTTGCACCCTTTCTTTTCTTCGATGGAGACGGGCTAGAGTCCTGTGTTTTTGCCATTGACGAACAAAGAAGGAGAACACGAGATTATGCGGCGTCGAGCAGAGTTTCTCAATTTGTTGCGAGATTGAATGGTAGTGGAATCATTACAAATTGTAAGTGTAGTGATTAGTGGGATAATGGGGGGAGATATTTTCGGAATATTGGCGCTCATTCCCACCGCCAACTGTACAACTCAGAATATATAAATATTCACAAATTTCCAAATTGGATGAAGAACACATGAATATAAGATGTGGAGAAGGCCAATCACCGTCATCATCATCATCATCATCATATATATATATATATATAATCTTTTTAAACATCATAATTCGTAAATAATGAATTACAAAAACATAATTTGATGAGATTAACTACTCCAACATTTGTAGAACAAGTCAAATTATTGATTAACTAAACAACAACTTCCAAGATCCGTTCCCAACAAAATTATATGTAACAAGCTATAACTGATAATAGAAACTTGTGTAGTGTAGCACCAAAATAGGCTATTTATAAAACCCATAAAACATTGTTGAATCCATTAAGTGATAAAAAAACAAAAACAAAAAAAAGAACACATAATTACGTGACACAGAGCTTTAGACATACAAAGAAGTGCCTTCAAGGAGGAGGGGTTGATCTTCCTAGCCCTAAGGCAATCTCTAATAGCGTTGGGCATCATTTTTCCATTTTCGCTGAATGACAGTGGGAGGAAAGATCTTAAAATTTTGCTAGAGGCAATAAATAGGGAGGAAAGAAACAGTAGTTGTTGAACCCTTTCTTTTGCATGCATCAGCCATAATCCGCATGCGAAATATTCTATATGTACATGCACAACATTTTAACTGCCATTTGTTCGTGTTTCTTCATCAACTACTTTAAACCCAGTTAATTCTAGGGTTTTCGTATTAGGAATTTTTAGAGTTGAAATGTGACACCGTAGTCTTTTAGGGGCTTCAAGGGTTAATTTTCCACCTTAATTGTGGGGTTCGTTGTTTAGGGGGTTTTGTATTAGGAATTTTTTAGAACTGAAATTTGATATCGTATTCTTTTTGGAATTTTAGGGGTTATTATTTTGCACTTTATTACTTGAGTAATAAAGCAGTACTTGTGCACAGACATTGATGCAATCTCATGACCATGACCATCCAAGACATAATTGCAAGCTTCAATCCCATAGTAACAACTTGCTTCATCTTGCAAGTATTTTTCAGCATTTGAACCAATTATCTGCATTTGTCAAGTTGGAAGAACATCATTAGACTCTAGTCCGATGAAAAAGGTTAAAAAAAAATAGTTTTTTAGAAAACAAAAAAGTATACCCTGACAGCGGGACACATCTTTATAGGCATACAATTTCGGACAGAGGATAAAGATGGTGCAGTTCTACACCAGCAAGTATGGGAGTAATGTTGTGCGGAAGCGTGTCGGGTAGACTCAACACAGAACAAATATTATGGGAGATGAAAAGAAAACACACACACTCACAAACAAGAACACAAGTTTTAACGAGGTTCGGCAATTTTGCCTACTCCTCGGGAGCAACTATGGAACTTCTTTATTTGACAATAAAATACAAATAAAGAATACAAAACAAGGTCTTAAAACAACTTAAGACACTTGTGCAAAAATTCACTCAATTGTGGCTATTGAGGAATTGAACTCTCTCTCAACTTGTACTTCTTCAATTGAGAGATATTGTTTTCTTCAATTGTGAGATGATTTTTCTCCAAAACTCATGGTCTCAATTTATAGGGAATGCTTGAGGCTCATAATCTAGTGTGAATAAGATCCTTAGAACCTTCAACAATTGAGGCAGCCGCAATGTTGGAATCAATTGTTGGAACCAATTTTGAATAACTCCATCTACCATTTTTGATCCATTTTTCTTCTTCCCTTTCATACCAAACAAATGTGTGAAAAATCTATTCACACCATGAAAAATGTTAGCCCAATTTTGTTGACAATCAAGCCAACAACCAACAATCTCCACCTTGGCGAGATTTTCAAATGCCACCATCACCACAATGTTAATATGAATTCTCATACTACACCTCCAATAGAACCAATAGTTGCTCCTCCAAAAATCATACTTATGTATGAACAATATTGGCCAAGTTTAGGCAGTGAAGAAACTTGGCGCTTCCAACGACTTTCGTCAACATATCTGCAGGGTTATCGACTATCCCAATCTTCGTAAGAAGAATAACACCTGCATCAACAATTTCTCGAACAAAGTGGAATCGAACATCAATATGTTTGGTCCGAGCATGATGAACTTGGTTCTTCGCTAGATGTATTGCGCTTTGACTGTCGCAATATATTTCCACCTGTTTCTGATGAAGACCCAAGTCTGAAATCAGTCCATGTAACCAAATGGCTTCCTTCATGGCTTCTCCAGCAGCCATGTATTCAGCCTCCGTGGTAGACAATGCTACAGTGGACTGCAAAGTAGACCTCCAACTGACTGGACCATTAGCCATGGTAAATAAATACCCGGTAGTAGACCGTCGCTTATCCAAATCACCAGCGTAGTCTGAATCCACATATCCAATGAGAAATCTTTCGACTTCCATTTGATTTCTCGCAAATTTCAAACCCACATCCTCAGTACCTTTGATATACTTCAAAATCCATTTTGCAGCTTCCCAATGTTTCTTTCCTGGATCATGCATGTATCTGCTAACCATACTAACAGCTTGAGAAATATCAGGTCTTGTGCATACCATTGCGTACATAAGGCTTCCAATCAAACTTGCATACGGTACTTGAACCATATACATTCTTTCTTCATTTGTACTCGGTGACAGTTCCGCACTTAATTTAAAGTGAGGAGCCAAAGGTGTATTAACCGGTTTGGTATTTTCATCTATACCAAATCGATTTAGTACATTTTTCAAATACTGTTTCTGTGTCAGCCACACAGTCCCAGCCGTTCTGTCACGAGTAATTTCCATGCCCAAAATTTTCTTGGCTTCGCCAAGATCCTTTATTTCGAATTCCTTCCGAAGTTGGGCTTTCAACTTCTCAATCTCCACCAAACTCTTAGATGCGATTAACATATCATCAACATATAAGAGCAAATAAATGAAGGTACCATTTTTCAATTTACGGAAGTACACACAATGATCATATTGACTTCGCGTAAAGTTATGTACCTTCATAAATTTGTCAAATCTCAAATACCACTGTCGTGGAGATTGCTTCAAACCATACAGGGACCTCTGCAACTTGCACACCATTTGTTCTTTACCAGCAGCTTTGAAACCATCAGGTTGCGACATATAAATTTCCTCATCCAAATCTCCATGTAGAAAAGCAGTTTTCACATCAAGCTGCGCCAACTCCAAGCCAAATTGTGCGACCATGGCAAGTAAAATTCGAATGGAGGAATGCTTTACTACTGGTGAAAAGACTTCATTGTAGTCAATCCCTTCCTTTTGAGCATACCCCTTTGCAACCAGTCTTGCCTTGAATCTCACACTGTTTTTTCCACGAGAGTCCTCCTTCTTTGCATATACCCATTTACACCCAATTGCTTTTTTTCTTTTTGGTAACTCTACGAGTTCCCAAGTCATATTCTTATGGAGAGAATCCAATTCTTCATTCATGGCCTTATTCCATTCCACACTTTCAGAACTTTGCACAGCTTCTTTATATGTGGTTGGAATATCTTCACTGACAATTGGTAGGGCATAAGCAACCATATCCGCAAACTTTGCTGGTTTTTGAATTGTTCTTTTTGGTTTGCTAGCTGCTATCGATTCTTCAATTTGTGGAGGCCTTTGAGGAGAGGGCTCCACCTCAATTCTATCTTCCGTATCCCCGTCATTTTCATCATCTGAAGAAGTGTCTTCTGAAGGAGAATCTACTGGACTTTGAATCTCCACTTGCTGCACTAGACTGCCTTTTTTATTCTCTTCATTCGACACTTTCTTCTTCATAAATTTACTTTCATCGAAAGTAACATCCCTGCTCAAGATCATTTTCTTCAATGCAGGGCACCATAATCTGAACCCTTTCACTCCACTGCTGAAGCCCAGAAATATGGCCTCCTTTGCCCTTGGATCAAGTTTGCTATCTTCGGTCACGTGAAAGAACGCCGAGCAACCGAAGATACGCAAAGAATCATAATCTGATGCAGGTGATCCTGACCACACTTCAATATGAGTTTTTTCATCAATTGCAGTAGAAGGCAGACGGTTAATTAGATGACATGCATAAGTAACCGCTTCTGCCCAAAAACTCTTCGTCAAACCGGAATTGGATAGCATGCACCTTACTTTTTCAAGTAAAGTCCGATTCATACGTTCCGCTACACCATTCTGTTGTGGAGTCTTTTTCACAGAAAAATGCCTCACTATTCCTTCTTGTTTGCACAAGGAATAAAATGGATCGGACGTGTATTCACCGCCGTTGTCCGATCTCAACACCTTGATCTTCCTTCCGGTTTGATTCTCCACCCTCTTCTTCCAAGCCAAGAAGATCTCTAGGACTTGATACTTATGTTTCATAGTATACACCCAGAGTTTTCTTGAGAAGTCATCTACAAATGTAACAAACCAGTGCCTTCCACTTAAAGATGCAGTCTTCGTTGGACCCCAAACATCAGTATGCACATAGTCTAGGATCCCTTTTGTTTTGTGGATGGCCGTGCCAAATTTAACTCTGATTTGCTTGCCCAGCACACAGTGCTCACAGAAGTCTATCTTACAAGTCTTGGCACCCTTCAAAAGACCCTGCTTTACTAGGCCTTGCATGGCCTTCTCTCCAGCATGCCCAAGCCTCATGTGCCAAAACTTGGTTGTATCAATAGCAGTTTCTACGGTGGCAGCTCCACCGATAACAGTCTTTCCTTGTAAGAAATACAAATTATTTCTCCTTAGGCCTTTCAAGACAACCATAGCACCTCGTGTAACTTTCAACGATCCAGCTTCCATGATGACTTTGAAACCATTTGATTCCAAAGCACCCAAAGAAATTAGATTCCTCTTCAAATCTGGTACATACCAGACATTGGTCAGATCCCTCGTGGTTCCGTCGTGCAGCTTCAATCGGATCACGCCAACCCCTTTCCTTTCACACGTATGATCATTTCCCATAAGAACTGATCCACCACTACCGAGATCTAAACTGGTGAAACAATCCGTATCAGGACACATATGATAGGAGCACGCGGAGTCAAGAATCCACTCGTCTGAGCCAACTCCAGGTGTAGTAGTCAGAGCAAAATTTGAATCATCATCTTCAATTTGGGCCACGTTTGCATTTGTATTACCCCTGTTTTTCAGCTTGGGGCAATCCTTCTTCCAATGACCCTTTTCACGACAAAAAGCACATTCATCCTTTGCCGGAATCTTCCTGCCATTTGATGAAACTTCTCTCGACTTGGAACGAGAGTTATTTCTACCTTTGTTGTGCTTTTTGGTCTCCGATCTGCCCCTCATCATCAAAGCAGTAGATGTATCAGTTTGAGACACCTTGTCACGTCTACGAACTTCGTTATTCATCAACGCGTCTGATACATCCTTGAATTTCACCGAGTCTTTTCCGTAGATCAAAGTGGTTGCCAAGTGTTCGTATGAATCCGGTAAGGAATTCAACAACACAAGGGCTTTGTCCTCATCCTTGATCTCTTCATCCAGGTTCAATAGATCGGCAATCAACTTGTTGAAGTCATTCAAATGATCCATCATAGATGTACCTTCTTGGTATTGAAATCGGAAAAGCTTTCGCTTCAGATACAACCGATTCTCAATACTCTTTGTCATGTACTTTTCTTCAAGTACTCTCCATAAGTTCTTCGCCATCGTTTCTCTCATTACAAAGTATTTGACGTTCTTTGCAAGACAGAGACGAATAGAACCGCACGCCATTTTGTTGATCTTCAACCACTCTGCTTTCTCCATAAAATCTGATTTTTCCTCCAGGGTTATTTCCAAACCCTGTTGAACCAGCATATCCATCATCTCACATTGCCACATGCCAAAACTGTTTGTTCCATCAAATTTTTCAATATCAAATTTGCCATTTGATATTGACAGTTTTGTTTGTGAACTGGAAGAGGTTGATAGCGATTCAATCTCCTCCGTTTTCGATTCGATCTCCCCCATAATCCCAAGCTCTCAACCGGAGCTCTGATACCACTTGTTGTGCGGAAGCGTGTCGAGTAGACCCAACACAGAACAAATATTATGGGAGATGAAAAGAAAACACACACACTCACAAACAAGAACACAAGTTTTAACGAGGTTCGGCAATTTTGCCTACTCCTCGGGAGCAACTATGGAACTTCTTTATTTGACAATAAAATACAAATAAAGAATACAAAACAAGGTCTTAAAACAACTTAAGACACTTGTGCAAAAATTCACTCAATTGTGGCTATTGAGGAATTGAACTCTCTCTCAACTTGTACTTCTTCAATTGAGAGATATTGTTTTCTTCAATTGTGAGATGATTTTTCTCCAAAGCTCATGGTCTCAATTTATAGGGAATGCTTGAGGCTCATAATCTAGTGTGAATAAGATCCTTAGAACCTTCAACAATTGAGGCAGCCGCAATGTTGGAATCAATTGTTGGAACCAATTTTGAATAACTCCATCTACCATTTTTGATCCATTTTTCTTCTTCCCTTTCATACCAAACAAATGTGTGAAAAATCTATTCACACCATGAAAAATGTTAGCCCAATTTTGTTGACAATCAAGCCAACAACCAACAAGTAAAACTCATTAGCTTTGAAACATTTTAGCAGTAGTTATAGGAACAACCGTCTGATGGACGACAGATTTGACTGTTTGTAGTATGGAAACAGATCATTATTAGAAAGTAGAATTAGCAACTTTTACACGAATTTTTAAGTGGATGAGATCGGTCATCTTAGTAGTATAACACATGGTGCTTCCAAGAGCTGCCAAAATATAATAAAAGCAACATGAATATAACAACAACTATTGTTTTACAATCACTTAACAAATGAATGTTTAACAAGATCTACCGCTCCTCCATCGGCACAGGAGACGACTGCATATCCGTGGTCTCCGGTAGCAAGGACATAGAAATCATCGGCGTCACGTGCGGCCCTAGGCACGGAATCAACATCGGAAGCCTGGGGAAATCGCATGAGGACGAGTAATTGATTGGGGTGAACATACAGAACTGTACTTTCCACAATACCCAAAACGGGTTGCGAGTAAAGACATGGGTGTCGTCGTTGGTGAGCGTCGTTTCGGGGTTGAGGTACGAGAATATCGTCATACACAATGTGAATAATCCCATCATCATTGATCAACATTATTGCCCACTGCCACCTTGCGATGATGAGGCTCAGTCATCAATGGCAATAAGCAACGTCACGTTCAGAAACATATGGGGCACATCGAGTTCTCTGACAGTAGTGAGTCTGGAATGCAGCAATACGGTGCCGTGTCGGAATGTACAACTCATTAACATCAACTTGACATACACAGGCGCCACCGGAACTGCCAAAGCCCTATGTTCTAATGTCAAAGGTTCATCTTCTTGAAGACAGTTTCCTCCCGGTTGTTTATAATTAATTTCACTTTCCCACTCCCACCTTTTAATTGAGCATTTAGAGTCTCTCTGGTCATTGCTGTTGTGAGTATGGATCCCGCTTACTGTGTCAACTGTACACTGCATGGTGAGAGAGTGGATTGAACTTCTTTCAATTATTCCTAATTAGAGAATTAGTTTGTTTGATTTTTTATTTTTTTATTTTAAATTGAATCCTTTAAAGGTATTGTAAAAGAGGTAAATGCAATAGGACCTTTATTTTATTTTACTAGTCAAATGCAACAACTTTTATAGTTGATTGCTTGCACAATTTTACTCTTTTATTTTATCTACTTCACAGATTCAGGTATAAAAATATCTAATAAACTTCCTAAAAAAAAAATCCCCCTCAACCAATTTTTTGAATTTGCCGCTGATCTTTGGGACAGGTATCCTCTTTCCAACAAATTCAAAAAAATGTTACTTCAAGCTTTGCCATTCTTTTCTAACAGGTTCTAGATATTGGTGGTCTAGAAATAGCACATATACCAGGTTTGAGAGCTAAGAAAACATCAATGAGGAACTTTTAGTGTCCCAAAATAATAACCTTAATTAATAATAAAAACCCCACTAAGAAAAACATGCAACTGCAACATCAGATGTAAGTGCCACTAGGAACTGCAGATGGAGTGAGAGAACATACCAGGATCTACACCCATTAAGTATACTATGTTCCCCACTATAATTAAGAATAATCTCTTCTCCATTAGGGCTTAATGTCACGTGCTTTAGATGCAAACTAGAATGACCCTGCAAACAAAAAGAGACATTAAAAAGGGGCCTGCACAAGTCTTTTTCTCAATTCATTACAGGGCCAGCCCTAGGGCAAGGCGACCAAAGGTTGTCACCTAGGGCCGCCAAGTTCTGGGGAGGGCTTCAAATTGGCCCATACATGTTTTTAGTAAAGGTATAGTGTAAATCAATAACAACAACAGCAGAAGATCAAACTTACAATGTAAGATAAATCAATATTAAGATCAATGGTTGAGTCATCGGATATTTTTCCTTCTTCGGTTTCAAACATTTATCCTTATTCGAGCTCGGTATTTTTCGCCATTGTACGGAAACCGTGCTCTATCCCTTGACCAGGGATAATCTTCATTCTCAAGTTTCCTTCATAAATGCCATCAAAATCCACCGATTATCAAACTTGTGAAGAAAATGCATTTTTTTTTCCCGAAACTCTTGCAAAATGAAATTTATTTTTTATGAAATCCTATAATTAAATTTTTTATTGTAGCTCCTCTACAGATAAAATTATAATTTCATATAGGCACACTTTATTTATACAAACATTTATGTGTTAGTCCAGCTAGCAAGGGAAGATGATCATTTTCTTTGTCAACCAAGATTCGACTCTCCTGAGAAATAACCGAATAATTAATCTTAAATTTAATCTTGAATCGTTGATTTAATAAGAACCGTTGGATCTACTATACCTCTTACAAACACTAATTTGTTTGTTTTTTTTTTTTTTATGTCCAGTGAAATAGATATTTTATTCACAATTTTTTAGTCTTTTAGTTAATATTAAGTAGTGTTAATTTGTATATCATATTTAAAATTAGGATTAATTGCCTTTTATCGCCCTTGTACTTTGGTCTTATTTCATTTTGTTCACTCTACTTTGAAAACCTAGAGTTTACACAATTCTATTTATAAAAAAATGGAAAACTATTTTTTTTTGTTTAGTTTAGCCAAATATGCTAAAAAATGAGTGAAAATATTTTTTAATCTAAATTTTAAATGAAATAAACAAAATGATCCTTCAGTTTATTTTTTAATTTTATGTTACCTTAGTCAAAACAAGAAAAAAAAAATAGAAATAGAGAGAGAAAGAGAGCTAGAGATAGAAAATATTAGTTTTTCTTATTTATTATCTTTAAATACCAAATTTAAATAAAAAATAAAATAAAATTATTTTTACATTTTTAAATAAAATATGAGTTTTTCCTAGGGAAATGTATAGGTTTTTTAAAGTAGATGCGTTAAAATGAAAAATACAAGTAAAAACTAAAAGATTAATTTCTAAAAATTAAAAAATAAATTCTCCGTAAATAAAGTAAAGGGCAGCCCGGTGCCACTAAGCTCCTACTATACGGGAGGTACAGGAAAGGATTGGACCATTTAGGTCAGTTGTACGCAGTCTTATCTTACTTTTCGCAAGAGACTGTTTTCACGATTCGAACCCGTGACCTTTAGGTCACATGGCGACAACCTTTATTATTGCGCCAAGATTCCCCCTTCTCTTCATAAATAAAGTAAAATGATTAAAAAAATTAAAAATAGAGAATAATATAATAATAACTCCTAAATTAAAATGAAAAAAAATAAAAATCATAAACTCTAACTACCCCTATTCTTATAACTAATTCCAAATGAAATAATAATAATAATAATAATAATAATAATAATAATAATAATAATAATAATAATGTGTTTTTGTGCGCACGTGAAGGTGAGAAAGAACCATTTTAGAGAGAGAATAAAAGACGAGAGAGAAAACACCATTTTGGAGAGAGAATGAAACACCATTTTAGGGAGAGAACAAGGAACCAAAAGTTGTTAGTCTGGGAAATGTTTAATTTATTTGTTAATCAGAATTCAACTTTCCTAAGGAGCATTGGAAGAATTAAATCTTGAATTTAATCTTAAATACACCATGTGGGAGAGTGCACTCTTAAAATTAGTTGGGAGATGATTATCGAAAAGACTAAAAAATAAAAAGAGAGAAAGAGATAAGGGGGGAGAGAGAGATGTACCATTGATTTGAAGAAGAGCTTTCTTCAATTTGGAGAGACAAGCTTCGCAACAACTAATGTTCACTTTCAAAACAAAAGTCTGCAACAAACAAATTATGAATTTTACAATATAATTTTTTTTTTTAAAAGAAAGTTTGATAAAAAGGGTAAAAAATATTAATATGAATAAAACTAAATATTAAAAAAAAAAAGTGAAAAAATAAATTACCGAATCAAGAGGTAGTTCTTCTGTTGAGAGAGAATAAGAAATTGTTAATGTAATTCTCTCTCGCTCACACGCACTCTATCAGGTCAATAGTACTAAAATTTAGTACCAAACTATAAACAATTTTTTTTAAAAGACAAAAAGTATGCAAATGAACAAAAAATTAAAACGATAATAACTGATTTTTTAATCAAGATTTGCAATAAATTATTATTTTATTATAAGATTTTCAAAATGGGTAATCAATAAGCTATTTAGTTTATCAATTTGTATACTTCTTCATTTAGTGATGATTTAATTAAATTTACATATTGAAATTGTTTATTTAAATAAGAAAACATATACTTATTTTAGTTTATTTAAAATTTAAAACTATATTTTATTAAAAAAAAAAAACAAATTAAAATAAGAATTAATAACAAATATATCTCTGAATAGGTTTTACAAATAATGTCAAAGTTGGATGGAAGCTCCACCTCTATAAATAGCCCTTGGCTTTTGCAATTGACGGTCGAGATCAATATGATCGGATGGCCTAAAATCTTCTTCTAAAATGTTGTAGATTTTTTTATTGATAAAAGAGCTTTTTACACTTTGTGCCCCACCCTAATTTCACATTGGTCCCTAAGGTTTCAATTTCAACACATAAAACTCTAACGTATTTTAAACGTGGCAATTAAAGATAGTTCGCTAACACCGTTTAAACACGAATGGACTATCGCACATGCATTGCACATGGCCTTCTTAGTAAAGGCATTTTTGTAATTATATATATATATATATATATATATATATATATATATTCATTTTCGTTTTTTATTAGAGTCAATTTTGGCATCAAAAATGCCAAAAAAATAGGATGACGCAACATCTCCGACAACTATTCCCAGAAGTTGTTGGAGATGATCTTAGGCAAACTTTTTTGAAATGGGAACCTATAATTTATTATTATTTCATTACCTTTTTTTTTTTTAATTAAATTATTTTCTCCATCAAAACTTTATCTCTTGTTTATGCCTTTGGAAGAACTAAAGAAGGAGAAGACGGTTGTGCTGGTGGGAGACAGAAGGTAGGTGATGGCGGTGGTGCTAGTGGGAGACAGAAGGTGGATGATGGTGGTGGTAGGAAACGGAAGATGGGTGGTTCAATTTTTTTTTTGTAGTATTAAAAGTTGGTTTTTTAAATTAGAAAGGAAGGGCGATAAAAGAAATTAAAAAAGAAGAATAAAATTAATGAAAAATAAATAAGGATAATTATCGCATTTTTTTTTTGTGTGTATATGTGATTAAAATATTTTTTAAATATGTAATATTTTTAAAGAATAGTAGGAGGATGAAATTTAAACATAGAGAGGCAGATTTTTTTATTTTTTTTTGGAAATTCGATTCTCAAATTATTAGAAAAAAATTATTTTCTTCACTAAAATTAAAAATAAATTTTAGCGACTTTCAGTAAACAACCCATCATTTCAAAATTTTACTCCAAAAATTAAAAAAAAATTGACCTTTTATACTAAATCCATCAAACTTATTTTGGACAAAAAATACTCCTAATCCTTCATCAGATTTGCAAAAAAAAATGTGCCTTCTTTTTTTTATCATCTACAACTCTCCGGGAAAAAATAAATTCACCAAAAGTTGATTTGCCATGATGTTTGTTGAATATACTCTCTAAATAGATATATTAACTTTTAATAATAATATGAAAGAGTCGCTTTTGGTATTTAGATTTATCGATGAGATTTAAGTTCTTTGACCTGAGCTATAACTCCATTATTGTCAGAATGTCGAGGGACCATTGACTCAATGGTCGAAACTAAGTTTATGAAACAAAGTTCCAAATCCTTACACCTCATTAGCCACAGCTAATGTGATTATAAACTTGGCCTTTGTACTAAAATTTGACGACATAAATCTCATCCATAATTTCTTTCACTAACAACCACACCTATAAAGATAAATTTATATCTTAAAATACTAAAAAATAAGGCTTCCAACTTTCAATTTTTTAGGCCCCATTTGGTTACTGTTTTTGTCCCCTAATTCTTATTTTTGCCCCCAAAAATTTGAGAATTAATGTACAAAAACGCGTATAATAAACTCGCTTTTGTTCCCAATTTTTTTGGAGTACTTTGAGACTATTTATTGAATTCTTTAAGAATCTGAGAAACAAAAAAATGTTGATTCCTATCATTCTCACAAAACTATTCCCACTTGCAACCAAACGTATTTCTTGTTTCTGTTCTCATAAATTAAAAGAAACAATTTCAAGACAATAGTCGTTACCAAACATGTTTCTATTTTTAAAATACTCCATAACAGAAACATAATTCTCATCTCATCCAAATTTACGAGAAGTAGAAATAGAAAAACAGAAACACTAACCAAACGCCACCCTAAACCCTAAAAGAGAACACACACATATATAGATATATAGTACTAGTATCTGTATCCCACATCGGCAAAACTTAAACACAAACAATAGCAAAAAAATAAGTTTGTTGAATATACTCTCTAAATATATATATTAACTTTAATGATAATATGAAAGTGTCGCTCTTCGTTTTTGGATATTGATGAGATTTAGGTTCGCTATAACTCCATCATTGTCACAATGTCGAGGTATCATTGACTCAATGGTCAAAACTAAGTTTATGAAACAAAGTTCCAAATCCTTACACCTCATTAGCCGCACTTAATGCGATTATAAATTTGGCCTCTATACTAAAATTTGAAGACTTAAATCTCATCCATAATTTCTTTTACTACAACTTTTAAATTTTTTAGGTCTCGTTTGGTTACTGTTTTTGTCCCCTAATTCTTATTTTCGCTCCCAAAATTTTGAAATTAATGTACAAAAACATATTTAGTAAACAAGTTTTTGTTCCCAATTTTATTAGAGTAATTTGAGACTATTTATTAAATTCCTTAAGAATCTGAGAAACAAAAAAAATGTTGATTCTTATCAATCCCACAAAACTATTTTCACTACCATCTCGCCAACAACCACCATCCCACTGACCACCGTACATTTAAAGATAACAAAAAAAAAAATTGCAAGTAAACATGTTTGTTGTTTATTTTCTCATAAATAAATTAAAAAAAAAAAAAAACACAATTTTAAAACAATGGTTGTTACCAAACAGGTTTCTATTTCTAAAATACTCCAAAACAGAAAAAGAATTCCCATCACATCTCAATTTATTGAAAGCAGAAATGGAAAAACAAAAACACTAACCAAACCACACCTTAAATGCTAACAAAAAACACCGTATCCCACATCGACAAAACTTATACCCAAGCATGAGCAATATAATAGTAGAATTGCTTTACTTTCCGAGCTCAGTAACGTGAGCGTGTAACCAAAGTGGGGGGCATTAAAGGCATTTGAAGGGGGATGAACTTAAAGAGAATAATAGAAGGAGAATACATGAAGTTTTTTGATACAAGCTCTATACTTTGGATACAAACACAAATACAAGAATTGAGGTATTTATAACAACCTTTCACCTAGCCATCAAGATAGACAAAAGTTCCATAAAACATGTCATGAAACATGTCCAAGACATTCCCTAAAACATGGATAATATAATGGGCATTAAAAAAGAGGTAAGAGAAAGAAAATATTCCTATTAAGAGAGAGGTAAGAGAGAGGAAATATTCCTTTTAGAACATGCCATAATACATGCCCAAGACATTTCCTAAACATGGATAACATATTCCCTAAAATATGGATAACATAATGGGCATCAAAAGAGAGGTAAGAGAAAGGAAATATTCCATTGTAGGACTAGGAGATATTCCTAATACGCCCTCTCAAGATGGTGGTCGATTCGAAGGACCAATCTTGGACCGCAACCTATCGAGGTCACAATTAGCTCTTGGGATGCTAGGAGGCGCGCTGGAACGGGTCTGGGTACGCTGAGGTGCGAACTGGGCAGTGCAGTTGGAGTGGGGAATGCTCGGAGGTGTGCTGGAGCGGGCCTTGGGTGAGCTGGGGCGTGAACTGGGCAGTCCAGTAGGAGCTGAGAATGCTCGAAGGCGCACTGGGGCGCGTGTTACAGAGAAAGAGAGAGAGAAATGGACCCTGATATGGAGAATGGAAGAGACTACACTAACAACAAGAAAACGAATTTATAGTGTAGATTTGATTTCCGCAATGGTTCGAGGTTTAACGACCATGAAAAGGTAGATGTAGAAGAAGATACACTGACGGCAAAGAAACCGATTTATAGTGTAGAATATTAAGAGAAAGAAGAAGAAGCCAACAATGGATGAGAAAATTGTCGAGAGGGAGAAGTTTTTTTTTGTTGGAAGAATCTACTGGTAGTAAAGTGATTGGAGGAGAAATAGAGATAAGGTTTAGGATTTTGCGTATCAAGTGCTAGGAGAAGGTTCAATCCGATGGGGTCATTTGGAGTATGTGGCGATGGACTATCCATTGAAGGATTAGGATGAGCGCAAAAAAAAAAGGTCAAAGGAAAAGAATTATGGAGAAAAGAACAACGGGCAGAAAATGCAGAAACAAATCAGAGCTGAAGATTGTAGCGAGGTCCGGTGACCCTCGGTGCTTCATCGCAGTCGCCATTGGAGTTCGCAGCTAGAGGCCACAAAGACCGGCGGCGGCTGGAAACCCTAATCCCTTCTTGAGGACTCTCTTTCTCTAGGTTTTGGATCTAAGCACTGATACCATGTAGAGAATAATAGAATGAGAAAACATCGAGTGTTGAATTGATTGATTGATCTTACAAATTACAATTGTCTATTTATAGACAAAAGAACCTTAATGGTAATCATAAAACAAGCCACAAATTGAGGAAGAAATTATGGAATAAAATATAGAGTGAAACATAGAGGAATTTAGGGAAAAGTGTGTTTCCCCAAAACATGGATCTTGTAGGAATATGAAATATTCCTAATACGCCCCCTCAAGATGGTGGTCGATTCGGAGCACCAATCTTGGACCGCAACCTTTTGAGATCACAGTTAGCTCTGGGGGTGCTGGGAGGCGCACTGGAGCAGGCCTTGGGTGCGCTGGGGCGCGAACTGGGTAGTGTAGTTGGAGCTAGGAATGCTCAGAGGCGCGCTAGGGTGCGAACTGGGCAGTGTAATTCGAGCTGGGAATGCTCGGAGGCGCACTGGAGTGGGCCTTGGGCGCGCTGGAGCGCGTGTTACAGAGAAAGAGAGAGAGAGAGAAAGAGAGAGAGAGATGGATCCTAATCTAGGGAATGGAAGAGACTACACTAACAACAAGAAAACCGATTTATAGTGTAGATTTGATTTCCACAATGGTGTGGGGTTTGAAGACCATGAAGAGGTAGATGTAGAAGAAGAAACACTGACAGCAAAGAAGCCGATTTATAGTGTAGATTTAATTTCCGCAATGGTGCAGGGTTTGATAACCATGAAGAGGTAGATGTAGAAGAAGATACACTGACGACAAATAAACCAATTTATAGTGTAAATGTGATGATGGCAATGGTGGTTTGAGAGGTGTCGCCGCCTTGGAGGTGGGGCAAAGGAATTGGGGATTGAAGAGTGAGGGAAAGAGATCCGATGAGGCAGACGGCGCAATAGAAGAAAGCCGGCGACGGACGAAATCAAAGCCTTGCAGAGAATAAAATGGCATAGAAAAAGAAAAAAAGAAAAATTATATGATCAAGAAATGAAATGGAGTGGACTGAGGTAGAGTGACTCTCGATGTTTCATTGCAACTGCCGTCGGAGTTCGCAACCGAATGCCACGAAGACCTGCGGTGGCTGGAAACCCTAATCCTTTCTTGAGGACTCTCCCTCTCTAGGTGAAGGAGAATACATTAAGTGTTTTAATACAAGCTCTATACTTTGGATACAAACACAAATACAAGAATGGAGGTATTTATAACAACCTTTCACCGAGCCATCAAGATAGACAAAGGTTCCATAAAACATGTCATGAAACATGCCCAAGACATTCCCTAAAACATGAATAACATATTCTCTAAAACACAGATAACATAATAGGCATTAAGAGAGAGGTAAGAGAAATGAAATATTCATTTATTCCTGTATAGGAATAGGAGATATTCCTAATAGAAATTTGGTGCTACAGGTGGGGGGAGATGAAATTTGTAACCAAAGTTAGGCTTTGTAACCAAAATTTTCACAAACTTTTTGTAAATTTTTTACTTTTATTTTATTTTTTGGTATGGTATTTGCAAAAAAAAAAAAAAAGTAAAAATCTAGAAAACACTGCAAAAAATGAAAAAAACAAAAAAAAAAGGGATTTGAAAAAAAAATAAGAATTAAAGAAAATAAAAGGGGACTAGTTTGCAAGACGACATAAAAAATGCATTCCCCACGCCAATATTGTCTCAAAATAGAGCTATTCGAGTTAACGAAATGACCCATCCATTGAATATACGGGTTACACAGGTTGACATGAGTTTTGCAGGTTTATCGTAACCACCCAACCCAACTCATATTTGTGTCGCTCTCTCATGTCGGAAACCCACCAATTTTAACTCGCTAACTCCGTGCTCTATGTCGGTGTCATATAGCGAATTGCCACCCCTAGTTTATACAAATGCATTCAAGATCCAAAAGCTCTTAGGAATCTCATTTCAGTCATTTGTACACGGATGTTTTAAATACATTGCAACAAAAGACATTCAAGATTTCGAGCCTAGTTTTTTTTACCACCTGTTCTTCCGCGATTCATGGCTGCCCTTTTGCTTTATTTCTAATTTAAAAAAAAAAAAAAAAAGGGTTCGTCATAATGGAATAATTCAAAATGCTGCTTTTAGGACAACATTTGAAAACCTCGTACTTACCTATTGCTTTGTGCTGATGTTCCAGGTTCATTATTCATACTGAGTGCAGCAAATTTACTTGCCAAGCTCTTCTTTGAAGCAGCAGCATTTGCATCCACTGGCCAAGTCACTGGAATCACCAACTCTCTACACCAAAATCAAACTTTTAAATACTACAACGGCATTTAAACATGTCTAAACAAAGGCCATGCTTACCCTTTGACTTGTTTACATTTGCAACGATTCACAGTATTGACCGTATAATTCCCAAACACATCATCGAGATGATCCGACAGCTTTGGTAGCTCTGATAGTGTCAAAACATCCCAAATCTGTAGAACCTGGACTACTATTGAGTTCTCGCATTGAATATCTACAGTCCAAAGGAGATGCAATGGTCCTTTGACATTGTATATCTCCAGAAGCTGAGAGGAAGTTCTTTCCATGTTTGTTAGAATTTCGTCCTTTTTAGTCAGCCTCCATCCGCTTGTGAGTTTCTTTAGAAGGGTAATCACTTCTTTATGAATCTCCTTATCCTTAATTTTTTCCATGGAATTGAAGAAACCATAACTGAATGAAACCTGTCATAAACATGAAGATGAGGAATCAATATGAACCTAAAAAGCATCACAACACCAATATGGGATTCAACACACCCTCTCAAAAGACGCCTTAAAATTGTAGGATTGCTTTAGGCTTTATATATACCTTAGGTTCAGGTAACACAAGCGATGTTTTCTTGTTTCACATAAGGACGGAGAGTTTTTCTATTCGTATTTTTTAATATGATTTGATTATTTGGGAGGAAGAGATAAATTTGACATATAATTTTTGAGTTTAGACGACAATAAGTACATAATTAACATAAGGGATGCTTAATTACCTTCCACATGGCCTTTCTGAAAAGTATAGAATCCTTGCATAGTAGAGAACGAAGCTGTCCAAGGTTAATCATGGCTTCTGTAATTGCTTGAGCCAAGTTATTGTTGTCTGCAGCATTATAGAAGCAACCTCGGGCCTTGGCGTCCATGACCAGTTTTTTCCATACAGATTCGCTATTGATCAAAGTCGCACCGTTCCCTAAAACCCACAGGCAATACCTACACAACATAAGAAGTGTTGTATTACTTAGAAAAAATTACGAAAAACAGTAAAAATTCCTTGGTTCTCTGCTCTTTCTGAATTGAAATGATTACTTTGCTCGAGTAAGCGCCACATTTGTTCTTTGACAATTGGACAGAAAACCTATTGATCCGTTCCCATTACATCTAACGCTTGAGAAGATTATTACATCCTCCTCGCCACCTTGGAATCCGTCTACAGACCGAACATTCACAGAGAAGTCACTCTCCGTGTCTGCGCTATATGTCTTCCCAAGTTTTTCCTGAATTGCAAAAACTTGAGCTTTGTACGGTGATATGCAACCAACACGGACTTTTTGTTTTCTGGTAACAGATTCTGTGAAAAAAATTAATCGCCGAATGACCAAAATATTCAAAAATCGATCCAAATACTTGAAGAATTCATAACACATGGTGCCCAAGTCTTTATACCTTTAAACAAGGTGGAGACTATCTCTGCAACCAGGAAAACCTCGACCATGTTCTTCGTGCTATGTTTGTCATCACACTGTTCTTTGCCGTATCCAGTGTTTATGAAGGAGTAGGGACCGAACATACTTCCCGGAAGAAAATGCCTCTCGTATGAACTCTTGATCACATTAGGACCATCTAAAATCTGTTTTTCATAGAACTCCTTATTAGGAAATAAGCTTATTGCTGGATGCATCCTATATTGAACTTTGAGAAGGTGTCTGCTGTGTCTTAATAAAACCAGCCTCTCGAATAAGCTCCTTCCAAACTCCGCCTTCTCACAAATCTATTTTAAGAACAAAGGAAAAAGAAAACCCTTTTGTAATTTCAGAACAAACAATAATGGGTCAGGTTTATTTTTGTAAAATGTTGAGGATAAAAAGGCAAAAAGTGAGACCGAGTTTCAAAACCTTGCTTTGAACCATGGCGGGCAGTTGTCGCTCATCCCCGATAAGTATAGCATGGCGGAGGCCAGAGAGCCGTAAGGGAATAGCTGATTCGCATTCTTTAAGCTGAGCAGCTTCATCAACTACCAACAACTCGATTGGAGTCGTTGATTCAATGGTGTACAACGTAGCTGAGCTAGAAGCAGTGCAGAAAATCAACTGCGCGTGTTGCAAACAAAAGCATTTGATATCATATTTCTCTGTCAAAGTAGGAACCGAAAGAGTCTGATGAAGGTCCTTGAGTAGCTCCAGGCACTCTATCCTTGTCCGGTGCAACTCCGTGTAGTGCCTTGGCCTTTTTTTTGAATCTTCGATCCCATTCAGGATTTCTCTTAACCCTTCTTTTGCAAGCAAAGTCCGCAAAGTTCGGAGCAAATCAAGGCCTCTATTCATTTTCTTCACTTCATCCACTGAAATGAAAGTAGTAGGCAAATGCGTGTACAAGCCCGAAATACAAAACATCAGATGATTTTGCATGATTTTGTACCTCTTCGAGAAAACTCCTCGAATGTCCAAAGGTTGTCGGGCTTCTTGCTTTCTTTATCATGCAATTTGGACTGCACATTTTTATCCGAATTCAACTTCTTTTCCTTTTTCTTGTTTTTCTTTAGATTTTGCAGAATCAACTTCTTCAGAAATTCCAATTTCTTGGCCTCTGCACCCTCCTCCTCCTCCTCCTCCTCTCCATTATGATTTTTTTCATCGAGTTTCTCCTTTTCTTCTTGCAAGTAACGACGATACTGTTCTTCAGGGTCTTCAAGCAGAGATATCATGGACCTTACACTCCCTGTCCAACCAGACAAGGGAGCAAAACACCTGGCCAGAATCAAGACACGATAATCCAGAAAAACATCCCAAAGATCCTCGTGATCATCGATCTTCATTCGTTCTTTATTACCAAACAAAACTATGTCTCCTAATCCATATTTATCGAATTCAAGTGAGTTCCTGACCAAACTCATAAGACGGGCTGCCACTTCCAAAACCGCGATGTTTGTAGGGGCACAAGTCAGAGTTCTGCACCTTAGTTTGAACAGGGCAAACAATAAGGAACCAACTGTTTTCGTCTTCCCAGTACCGGGAGGTCCCCATATTAGCTTCACACTGTTCTTGTGCCGACATTCCCTTGTAGAAACACAACTCAAAACAGCAGCCTTTTGGGAATCATCCAACCCGAATGGGCTGATTAAATGCATTGCCTTTGCTATGGCACTGCCCGTATCCACTTCAGATGAACACTCACTACAATTTTCATCAACCTGAAAAAATCACACGAAAAAAAAAATGCTCTAATAAAATGCTTTCAATTAGGGTTTGCGTTAGGGGTGTGAATGGGTCCAGTAGGTTAAAAAATGGGTAACCCGTCAACCGACCCGACTACTGTTCAGGTCTGACATATTTGACCCGATATCAACCGAACTGAATGTTGAAACTGATCATTTGCGGGTTTTTAGATTACGGTCAGGTTGATCGATGTAATGTTAATGTTTCAAATTTAAAAAATTGAATCCAAAATAGTAGAAATCAAAAACCCTAATGGATGTTACGTTAATGTTACATGTGTTCATGTGTCATAAATCAAACCAGAAATCAGAACCCTAAACAAGTAAACATCAAACAGAAGATGAGAAGAGACTATTGAAACTCACCATCGATCCATCGATTTTAGTCGCGGTTGCCGTCTCTCACCATCATAGCCACAAGAACAACAACTAGATGGCGATTTTGATTTAGAATAGGCATCTGGATTTAGAATAGGCATATGAATCGAAGGCTACGACATGATTACAATGTTTTATAGCCATATTTGGATAGAGGAACCAAGAAATTGACGAATACATGAATCGAAATTAGTGTGGAAGGAACGAATGAACGAATGAGAGGATATGAACGAAACTTATTTGAAGAATGAACAAATCGACTTTTTGAGGTGGGGAGAATGAATGAACGTAAAGGATATAGGAATAGAAGAAATATTTTTCCTCATCATTTCATATTGAACAATTACATATATATATACATGAGCTATGGAACAATAAAAGAAAGTAGTTGAGGAGATAGCAGTTGAGGAGATGGTGCATTAATGAAGGTGGTTGTGAAATTGTATATTGATGATCCAACTTATATTTCAACAGAACGAGAGGATTCATGAAGAAGATCGTTTCATTTAGACTGGAAGATGAGGAGCGTTTGAGGATTGAGGAGGTTACTGAAGTATGAATGTAAGAAAAACCTAGTAGCATTATTTATGTGAAGGTTGTTGCAGTCAGATCGGGTCTCTTTGGGTGGATGTGGATGAAACCCGATATCCGATCAAAATCAATGAAATGGCCAAAGGTCGACCATTGGCTATCGAATTGTTTTAAGTTACATATAATTATCTTTTAGTGTATTTTTCAATTACATGTAATAATTTTTTTAATTTATTTTTTAGTTATATTTTTAATTACATTCGCATAATTTTTCGACAACCAGCAACCGAAAAAATAGTGGAATGTATATTAAGAAAATATTACTAAAAAGTAATTGAATGTAACTAAAAATAATTCCGGCATCCAGTGACCGGAGTTTCGGCAACCGACGGTGGTAGGAATTCCGTGGCCATTGGTGACGCAACCCTAATTGAAATATTAGTGTTTCCACAAACTCTAATGGATGTGATTAAAAGTAGGAGCATGCACCATTAACTCCCAAAATGTGGAAGAAATTACTGATTAAGCCTATTACTTTTTTTTTTGCACCAATAACTCCTTTTGTCTTTTTCTGACTAAAATACCCCTCACGTGGATGTTGAATGTAACATTCAACACCTGTGAATGTTGAATGTAATATCAATTTTATTTTTTTATTTTTTTATGATATTATCTTTTTCTGACCAAAATACCCCTCTTGTGGATGTTGAATATAACATTCAATACTTGTGAGTGTTGAATGTAATATCAATTGTTTGTTTATTTTTTATTTTATTTTTAATTTTATGATGTTATTTTTTTCTGATTAAAATACTCCTCATGTAAATATTGAATGTAACATTCAACACCTGTGAATTTTTAATGTAGCATCAATTGTTTTTTTTTTAAGGATGTTACATTCAACAACCACAGGTGTTGAATGTAACATCAATTATTCTCATGTTTTTATGGATCGTATTATACATGGATGTTATATGCAATATATGCGGATATTGAATGTAACATCAATTGTTCTCTTGTTTTATGTATCCACAGTTAAAAACCATATGATATTATATTTAACATCTGTGAATGTTAAATGTAACATCAATTGTTCTCTAGTCTTGTTTTATGTATCCACGATTAAAACCATATGATATTATATTCAACACCTGTAGATGTTGAATATAACATTAATTGTCACACACAAGCTATTTTTTTCACAAACAATGAAAACACAATTGATTTGTCACAAAATAAACTGCAAATATATTGTAAGGTGCAAAGTGTAAATAGTCAAACATAATTGCAGGGTTCATCAATTTTCTCTCTCTCTCTAATCCACAGAAGATTTGATTCCGATCTCAATCGAAGTTCTCAACGACGTGAAGATCAAGATCGAAGCAATGAACGTCAAGATCGAATTGGTTTCTGAATCGAATCGACAATTCGATGAAACAACAGCAACGTATGAACTAAAGATCTGAATCAAATCGAAGAAGATGATCGACGATTCAATGATCGATAATCGTAGCAACTGTGATTCTGAGAATAGAAATCAAGAAGATGAGAAGCAAAGGTATGTAAATGACCTGGATGAACAAGGCAGATGAATTGCAATCGTAGATTGGATCTCAAATTCTTGATCGAAGGATCTGAAATGTAGCCGAGAAATCTTCATGAACATCTATCCTCAAGCTTTTAAATGAAATGGCGATTTGCAAAATCAATGATCGACGGTGACGGCAAATCGAGAATCAAAAAACAGCAATCGATCGAATGGAATCGAATCGAAACTGTAGTCGGAAATGAAGTGATGAATCAGCTCAACAATGATGAAGAGTAGACATGATTAGATCCAAGAGAAGAACAACAAATAGGGGCGTTTCGGTAATCTCATCGCCAGTCGTGTTTGGAAAGAGGACTAATCGGTGCAAGAATTGCAGGCGATGGGAGTAAACGGTGCAAGAAAAAGTAAGTGGGTGTAAATGGTAAATAGTAATTTATTTTGAGAGTAAACGATAATTTTCCCTTAAAAGTAAAATAATTATTTACTTTGGGACTTTTTATTAATTTAGTTTAGTTATTAGAATCACCCACCAACTCACCCTAATTGTTATTGCACTTTACACCCTAGAAGTTAGAGTTTTGTTGCAATTTACCCCACACCGTCGAGAAAAATGAGTCAATTGAACCAAATTGACAAGTAAAAAGATTTGCAGCTGCAATATCAAAAAATTGAAACATAAAAGCATAGGAAAATGTGACCCCATACAAACTTGAGGGGTGCAAAGTGTAATTCTGTCTGAGATACTTACAGTTACAGGCGAGCCTGGTTGAAGTGTGTTCTTGATGATGTTCATGTTTCCACCTTCCAATTCTCGTCTCAATGCACTCCAAATACGGACATTGGTGATCATGTTAGTAAGATGAACGGCAAAGAGCCTCTCTTTCTTTCTACCCTCATATTTTTCATCAAACGGAATCGGCTTCGACGACAGAATTGTGATTGTACGAGAGCCTTCATAAACTCCTACTTGAACCAAGGCAATCAGATATGATCTGTTAAGATCATCAACACGCTTGGGTTTCACATCTGTTAAGGCAATGAGATCACCCCCCATAGGCTCATAAATCCCCTTTTGGTCGTCATTTTATCCGATTCTTGACAGGAATATCTGATAGATCAAGTCTTTCAATATTTTGACATTCATGATTTCGCGAATCGGAGCGCGAGAGATCGTGGTAATTTTTGATAGCAAATCTGCACGGGTTTCCTCTATCAGTGGGTTGACGAATGAGTTGACGTAATCTGAAGTTGAGGAGAAAGTCTTGGGAATTTCCTTAACCTGTCCAAAAATGGCCATTTTTAGTATTTACAAGCATGAAAGAAAACATGGTATTTGATTCAAACCTTGTGCTTGTAGAGATTATTGTTGAGGATATCAGGAAGTGACCAAGAGAAAACAATGTCTATCAACCCTTCACGCTTGCTTTCTTCTGCCTTCTGTGTCGCCATTACTTGATCTTCTTCTGATGATCAAATGTCCAAACCCACTTCTATGGAGATAGAGAGGAGTCTTTCAGGGTAAGTAACAAGGAGGAGGAGGAGGAGGATTAAAGAAGAGGAAAAATTAAAAAACACTAAACCTTTTAGTACAAGGTGATGAAAAAGGAGAACGTCGGCCGTACAGATTCCTCCACCGAGAAAGGAATAATAATAATAATAATAATAATAATAATAATAATAGAAAGAAAAAAGCTTCCCCTCCCCCTGCCAAAGTATATGCCAAGTCGATCAAACGAACAAAAGAAAGGAAGCTACTGATGATCTGATATATGTGTGTGTGTGTGTGTGTGTGTGTGTGTGTGTGTATTTATTACAAGGTTCGGCTTCTGTATACTAAACCTTTTAGTACAAGGTGATGAAAAAGAAGAAGCTACTGATGATCTGATATGTATATATATATATATGTGTGTGTGTGTGTATTGCATGTAGAGATATGGGTGCAGATTAGGTTCTGTTGTTCATGGGGGAGTCACGTATGAAAAGATGAATTACACTTCATACCCTGCAATAAGAAATGGTATGATTGAGGGGGCCATACTGTAATTTATATTGAATGTGAAACGAACATCAAAAGGTGGAAGTGGAAAGTCCCGGAAAGATGATATTGACGCATGACAGTAACGAAATTCTTCGTTGCGAAGGAAATAAAAAGGATCACCACACATTACAAGAACATCCCAAATGTGATGACAGCAATGAAAATGGAATAAAACACCATGGCCGGCGGTCCCAAACTCATCACCCTAAACAAACATGAGAGAGAAAGAGAGAGAAGAGACTTGGTCTATGCCCCTGGTGGAGTGGACTTTATGTTGGTATATTGTATAGTTGTTTTAGTAAGCTGGAATGGGTATGACGGCTTGATAGAATTTGAACGGCGGTGAAAGTGGAATATAACACGAAAGGTAAAATCATCACAAAAAGATAAACGTATTACTTTGTAACATGTGTTGACATTAACGAAAATGCTCTTCCTTCCACGGGTGTGTGTTTTGAGTTGAAAAAATATATATATATGATGAAAAATGAGAAAAAATAACCCTTGTTTGGTATGAAAAAAAAAAAAAAAAAAAAAAGTAAGAGGGAAAGAAAATGCACAATTTTGTGAGTGAAAATTGTTTGGGAGAAAAACGAAAGAAAATAAAGGAGTGTTTTTCAAGAAGACAGTAAAATTACAATTGTACCTTTCATAGTAGAATATTTAATTTGTTTTTATAATACATGAAGATAAAATAGTAAATTAAATTAATGTGAATTATTATGACTTCTTTCGTTTTCTTTTCCTAACCAAACAATACTAGGAAATATAATTTGATAAAAATATTTACTCATTTTTCTTTTCTTTTCTTTTTTTTATCCTTCAAACCAAATATACCGTGTTCCTAGTGCATAACAAAAGAAAAAAAGAAAGGCTAGTCTAGACTTGGATCCAAAAAGAAAACAATGACACTCGCAATTTACACACTCGCAATTTACACAATGCCGACATAAAATTTAAATTTCTATTCGTTACCAAAAATAGAAAGAAAAAAAAAAACAGATATTTTGTTGTATTTGTTGTATCCACGTTGAATTTGTAAGACTTTTCAAACTTGTCTATATATGAAATGAGCTACTCCACCTATTATCATATCGTTTAGGTTGAAATCTTCTAAACATGATATCAGAACTAAATTTAAAAATCTTTGTTTCTTTGTCTCTGCTAAGATAACACATTTCAGTAAGATCAATATCGTTCCATGAATAGTAAATGCATAAATGCGGTGTACCAAAAAAATCTACAGTTCCTAATGGAATAAACAAAGCTGCCTTGCCACCCACTTATACTAAATCCCGACCTCCCCAAGTTAACTTGGTGTTTCTTGTTGCGTGAATCATAGTATTCATCCTTACGGTAATGAGAATGAAAAACAGACAATATTTTTTCTTAACGAATTTGATTTCTCTCTTCTATTTTCTGATGTATATCAAGCAGTACTTGCAAGTCGAGTTTGTAGATGACAACGGGTGTTAAATCCCATATTGAATTTGTAAGGTTTCTCAAACTAGTCTACATATAAAAGTGTTGGGTAGGTCCACTTCAAGTGGTTATACCTAACCCAAGCCCTTATGGACTTTAAAGGGGAAAAATAGTTTTTTTTAGTTTTAAAATCCTTATGTAAAAATATCACAAATCTGTAGCCACTTTTGTTTTGGTGTGTAGGGGATATTCATATAGCAGTTTAAACAAAGGGAAGAGAAAAGAGAAATTGAATTTTCAACTTGACGATCACACGGTGATTTGAATTTCGTTTGAGCTGAAATGTCATCCTATTGTTCTCGCCATCAGGTACTACAGTTATGTCGGTCTTGATTATTGGTAACCCTCTTCTTATTGGTCATTTGGTATTCCTCTACAAACTCATTTTTGCCGTTTATTGTTGAATTCACATTTTTTGGTGGTATTTATGTGGTGATCCAAAAATTATTATCTTGAAATTATGGACAATTGTATCCCAATTATTTCTAAAGTTGATATCGAACTTCAGTCACGTGATTTTTCCCCACCTTCGAATTTTCCACGTCGAAAGTGTGTCTCCCATTTTATTTTCTACTCCCTTTATATTTGGTTGAATATTTGTGAATGCTGAAAATTGGTTAGTTTTATTTTAATCAGATAAAGAGAAAAATTAAAATTAATTAATTGGTAGATTTTCACACATATCGGAGCTTTCGATTACAACCTCATATCAGTATCAAATATATAAGTAATATTTGCTTCCTAATATAGGTAGAAATTTTAAATTTACTAACATATGGAGAAAAGTCTTTTTATGAATATTGTAACGTCCCATGCAGTTCACTAGCTTAATACCTTTTGAATTGAGTTCACATAACCCAAAATACTTAAATCAATGTACTAATAGTTGCCCCTATTGAGTTCATATATTGCATGTAGAGATATGGGTGCAGATTAGGTTCTGTTGTTCATGGGGGAGTCACGTATGAAAAGATGAATTACACTTCATACCCTGCAATAAGAAATGGTATGATTGAGGGGGCCATACTGTAATTTATATTGAATGTGAAACGAACATCAAAAGGTGGAAGTGGAAAGTCCCGGAAAGATGATATTGACGCATGACAGTAACGAAATTCTTCGTTGCGAAGGAAATAAAAAGGATCACCACACATTACAAGAACATCCCAAATGTGATGACAGCAATGAAAATGGAATAAAACACCATGGCCGGCGGTCCCAAACTCATCACCCTAAACAAACATGAGAGAGAAAGAGAGAGAAGAGACTTGGTCTATGCCCCTGGTGGAGTGGACTTTATGTTGGTATATTGTATAGTTGTTTTAGTAAGCTGGAATGGGTATGACGGCTTGATAGAATTTGAACGGCGGTGAAAGTGGAATATAACACGAAAGGTAAAATCATCACAAAAAGATAAACGTATTACTTTGTAACATGTGTTGACATTAACGAAAATGCTCTTCCTTCCACGGGTGTGTGTTTTGAGTTGAAAAAATATATATATATGATGAAAAATGAGAAAAAATAACCCTTGTTTGGTATGAAAAAAAAAAAAAAAAAAAAAAGTAAGAGGGAAAGAAAATGCACAATTTTGTGAGTGAAAATTGTTTGGGAGAAAAACGAAAGAAAATAAAGGAGTGTTTTTCAAGAAGACAGTAAAATTACAATTGTACCTTTCATAGTAGAATATTTAATTTGTTTTTATAATACATGAAGATAAAATAGTAAATTAAATTAATGTGAATTATTATGACTTCTTTCGTTTTCTTTTCCTAACCAAACAATACTAGGAAATATAATTTGATAAAAATATTTACTCATTTTTCTTTTCTTTTCTTTTTTTTATCCTTCAAACCAAATATACCGTGTTCCTAGTGCATAACAAAAGAAAAAAAGAAAGGCTAGTCTAGACTTGGATCCAAAAAGAAAACAATGACACTCGCAATTTACACACTCGCAATTTACACAATGCCGACATAAAATTTAAATTTCTATTCGTTACCAAAAATAGAAAGAAAAAAAAAAACAGATATTTTGTTGTATTTGTTGTATCCACGTTGAATTTGTAAGACTTTTCAAACTTGTCTATATATGAAATGAGCTACTCCACCTATTATCATATCGTTTAGGTTGAAATCTTCTAAACATGATATCAGAACTAAATTTAAAAATCTTTGTTTCTTTGTCTCTGCTAAGATAACACATTTCAGTAAGATCAATATCGTTCCATGAATAGTAAATGCATAAATGCGGTGTACCAAAAAAATCTACAGTTCCTAATGGAATAAACAAAGCTGCCTTGCCACCCACTTATACTAAATCCCGACCTCCCCAAGTTAACTTGGTGTTTCTTGTTGCGTGAATCATAGTATTCATCCTTACGGTAATGAGAATGAAAAACAGACAATATTTTTTCTTAACGAATTTGATTTCTCTCTTCTATTTTCTGATGTATATCAAGCAGTACTTGCAAGTCGAGTTTGTAGATGACAACGGGTGTTAAATCCCATATTGAATTTGTAAGGTTTCTCAAACTAGTCTACATATAAAAGTGTTGGGTAGGTCCACTTCAAGTGGTTATACCTAACCCAAGCCCTTATGGACTTTAAAGGGGAAAAATAGTTTTTTTTAGTTTTAAAATCCTTATGTAAAAATATCACAAATCTGTAGCCACTTTTGTTTTGGTGTGTAGGGGATATTCATATAGCAGTTTAAACAAAGGGAAGAGAAAAGAGAAATTGAATTTTCAACTTGACGATCACACGGTGATTTGAATTTCGTTTGAGCTGAAATGTCATCCTATTGTTCTCGCCATCAGGTACTACAGTTATGTCGGTCTTGATTATTGGTAACCCTCTTCTTATTGGTCATTTGGTATTCCTCTACAAACTCATTTTTGCCGTTTATTGTTGAATTCACATTTTTTGGTGGTATTTATGTGGTGATCCAAAAATTATTATCTTGAAATTATGGACAATTGTATCCCAATTATTTCTAAAGTTGATATCGAACTTCAGTCACGTGATTTTTCCCCACCTTCGAATTTTCCACGTCGAAAGTGTGTCTCCCATTTTATTTTCTACTCCCTTTATATTTGGTTGAATATTTGTGAATGCTGAAAATTGGTTAGTTTTATTTTAATCAGATAAAGAGAAAAATTAAAATTAATTAATTGGTAGATTTTCACACATATCGGAGCTTTCGATTACAACCTCATATCAGTATCAAATATATAAGTAATATTTGCTTCCTAATATAGGTAGAAATTTTAAATTTACTAACCTATGGAGAAAAGTCTTTTTATGAATATTGTAACGTCCCATGCAGTTCACTAGCTTAATACCTTTTGAATTGAGTTCACATAACCCAAAATACTTAAATCAATGTACTAATAGTTGCCCCTATTGAGTTCATATATTGCATGTAGAGATATGGGTGCAGATTAGGTTCTGTTGTTCATGGGGGAGTCACGTATGAAAAGATGAATTACACTTCATACCCTGCAATAAGAAATGGTATGATTGAGGGGGCCATACTGTAATTTATATTGAATGTGAAACGAACATCAAAAGGTGGAAGTGGAAAGTCCCGGAAAGATGATATTGACGCATGACAGTAACGAAATTCTTCGTTGCGAAGGAAATAAAAAGGATCACCACACATTACAAGAACATCCCAAATGTGATGACAGCAATGAAAATGGAATAAAACACCATGGCCGGCGGTCCCAAACTCATCACCCTAAACAAACATGAGAGAGAAAGAGAGAGAAGAGACTTGGTCTATGCCCCTGGTGGAGTGGACTTTATGTTGGTATATTGTATAGTTGTTTTAGTAAGCTGGAATGGGTATGACGGCTTGATAGAATTTGAACGGCGGTGAAAGTGGAATATAACACGAAAGGTAAAATCATCACAAAAAGATAAACGTATTACTTTGTAACATGTGTTGACATTAACGAAAATGCTCTTCCTTCCACGGGTGTGTGTTTTGAGTTGAAAAAATATATATATATGATGAAAAATGAGAAAAAATAACCCTTGTTTGGTATGAAAAAAAAAAAAAAAAAAAAAGTAAGAGGGAAAGAAAATGCACAATTTTGTGAGTGAAAATTGTTTGGGAGAAAAACGAAAGAAAATAAAGGAGTGTTTTTCAAGAAGACAGTAAAATTACAATTGTACCTTTCATAGTAGAATATTTAATTTGTTTTTATAATACATGAAGATAAAATAGTAAATTAAATTAATGTGAATTATTATGACTTCTTTCGTTTTCTTTTCCTAACCAAACAATACTAGGAAATATAATTTGATAAAAATATTTACTCATTTTTCTTTTCTTTTCTTTTTTTTATCCTTCAAACCAAATATACCGTGTTCCTAGTGCATAACAAAAGAAAAAAAGAAAGGCTAGTCTAGACTTGGATCCAAAAAGAAAACAATGACACTCGCAATTTACACAATGCCGACATAAAATTTAAATTTCTATTCGTTACCAAAAATAGAAAGAAAAAAAAAAAACAGATATTTTGTTGTATTTGTTGTATCCACGTTGAATTTGTAAGACTTTTCAAACTTGTCTATATATGAAATGAGCTACTCCACCTATTATCATATCGTTTAGGTTGAAATCTTCTAAACATGATATCAGAACTAAATTTAAAAATCTTTGTTTCTTTGTCTCTGCTAAGATAACACATTTCAGTAAGATCAATATCGTTCCATGAATAGTAAATGCATAAATGCGGTGTACCAAAAAAATCTACAGTTCCTAATGGAATAAACAAAGCTGCCTTGCCACCCACTTATACTAAATCCCGACCTCCCCAAGTTAACTTGGTGTTTCTTGTTGCGTGAATCATAGTATTCATCCTTACGGTAATGAGAATGAAAAACAGACAATATTTTTTCTTAACGAATTTGATTTCTCTCTTCTATTTTCTGATGTATATCAAGCAGTACTTGCAAGTCGAGTTTGTAGATGACAACGGGTGTTAAATCCCATATTGAATTTGTAAGGTTTCTCAAACTAGTCTACATATAAAAGTGTTGGGTAGGTCCACTTCAAGTGGTTATACCTAACCCAAGCCCTTATGGACTTTAAAGGGGAAAAATAGTTTTTTTTAGTTTTAAAATCCTTATGTAAAAATATCACAAATCTGTAGCCACTTTTGTTTTGGTGTGTAGGGGATATTCATATAGCAGTTTAAACAAAGGGAAGAGAAAAGAGAAATTGAATTTTCAACTTGACGATCACACGGTGATTTGAATTTCGTTTGAGCTGAAATGTCATCCTATTGTTCTCGCCATCAGGTACTACAGTTATGTCGGTCTTGATTATTGGTAACCCTCTTCTTATTGGTCATTTGGTATTCCTCTACAAACTCATTTTTGCCGTTTATTGTTGAATTCACATTTTTTGGTGGTATTTATGTGGTGATCCAAAAATTATTATCTTGAAATTATGGACAATTGTATCCCAATTATTTCTAAAGTTGATATCGAACTTCAGTCACGTGATTTTTCCCCACCTTCGAATTTTCCACGTCGAAAGTGTGTCTCCCATTTTATTTTCTACTTCCTTTATATTTGGTTGAATATTTGTGAATGCTGAAAATTGGTTAGTTTTATTTTAATCAGATAAAGAGAAAAATTAAAATTAATTAATTGGTAGATTTTCACACATATCGGAGCTTTCGATTACAACCTCATATCAGTATCAAATATATAAGTAATATTTGCTTCCTAATATAGGTAGAAATTTTAAATTTACTAACCTATGGAGAAAAGTCTTTTTATGAATATTGTAACGTCCCATGCAGTTCACTAGCTTAATACCTTTTGAATTGAGTTCACATAACCCAAAATACTTAAATCAATGTACTAATAGTTGCCCCTATTGAGTTCATATATTGCATGTAGAGATATGGGTGCAGATTAGGTTCTGTTGTTCATGGGGGAGTCACGTATGAAAAGATGAATTACACTTCATACCCTGCAATAAGAAATGGTATGATTGAGGGGGCCATACTGTAATTTATATTGAATGTGAAACGAACATCAAAAGGTGGAAGTGGAAAGTCCCGGAAAGATGATATTGACGCATGACAGTAACGAAATTCTTCGTTGCGAAGGAAATAAAAAGGATCACCACACATTACAAGAACATCCCAAATGTGATGACAGCAATGAAAATGGAATAAAACACCATGGCCGGCGGTCCCAAACTCATCACCCTAAACAAACATGAGAGAGAAAGAGAGAGAAGAGACTTGGTCTATGCCCCTGGTGGAGTGGACTTTATGTTGGTATATTGTATAGTTGTTTTAGTAAGCTGGAATGGGTATGACGGCTTGATAGAATTTGAACGGCGGTGAAAGTGGAATATAACACGAAAGGTAAAATCATCACAAAAAGATAAACGTATTACTTTGTAACATGTGTTGACATTAACGAAAATGCTCTTCCTTCCACGGGTGTGTGTTTTGAGTTGAAAAAATATATATATATGATGAAAAATGAGAAAAAATAACCCTTGTTTGGTATGAAAAAAAAAAAAAAAAAAAAAGTAAGAGGGAAAGAAAATGCACAATTTTGTGAGTGAAAATTGTTTGGGAGAAAAACGAAAGAAAATAAAGGAGTGTTTTTCAAGAAGACAGTAAAATTACAATTGTACCTTTCATAGTAGAATATTTAATTTGTTTTTATAATACATGAAGATAAAATAGTAAATTAAATTAATGTGAATTATTATGACTTCTTTCGTTTTCTTTTCCTAACCAAACAATACTAGGAAATATAATTTGATAAAAATATTTACTCATTTTTCTTTTCTTTTCTTTTTTTTATCCTTCAAACCAAATATACCGTGTTCCTAGTGCATAACAAAAGAAAAAAAGAAAGGCTAGTCTAGACTTGGATCCAAAAAGAAAACAATGACACTCGCAATTTACACACTCGCAATTTACACAATGCCGACATAAAATTTAAATTTCTATTCGTTACCAAAAATAGAAAGAAAAAAAAAAACAGATATTTTGTTGTATTTGTTGTATCCACGTTGAATTTGTAAGACTTTTCAAACTTGTCTATATATGAAATGAGCTACTCCACCTATTATCATATCGTTTAGGTTGAAATCTTCTAAACATGATATCAGAACTAAATTTAAAAATCTTTGTTTCTTTGTCTCTGCTAAGATAACACATTTCAGTAAGATCAATATCGTTCCATGAATAGTAAATGCATAAATGCGGTGTACCAAAAAAATCTACAGTTCCTAATGGAATAAACAAAGCTGCCTTGCCACCCACTTATACTAAATCCCGACCTCCCCAAGTTAACTTGGTGTTTCTTGTTGCGTGAATCATAGTATTCATCCTTACGGTAATGAGAATGAAAAACAGACAATATTTTTTCTTAACGAATTTGATTTCTCTCTTCTATTTTCTGATGTATATCAAGCAGTACTTGCAAGTCGAGTTTGTAGATGACAACGGGTGTTAAATCCCATATTGAATTTGTAAGGTTTCTCAAACTAGTCTACATATAAAAGTGTTGGGTAGGTCCACTTCAAGTGGTTATACCTAACCCAAGCCCTTATGGACTTTAAAGGGGAAAAATAGTTTTTTTTAGTTTTAAAATCCTTATGTAAAAATATCACAAATCTGTAGCCACTTTTGTTTTGGTGTGTAGGGGATATTCATATAGCAGTTTAAACAAAGGGAAGAGAAAAGAGAAATTGAATTTTCAACTTGACGATCACACGGTGATTTGAATTTCGTTTGAGCTGAAATGTCATCCTATTGTTCTCGCCATCAGGTACTACAGTTATGTCGGTCTTGATTATTGGTAACCCTCTTCTTATTGGTCATTTGGTATTCCTCTACAAACTCATTTTTGCCGTTTATTGTTGAATTCACATTTTTTGGTGGTATTTATGTGGTGATCCAAAAATTATTATCTTGAAATTATGGACAATTGTATCCCAATTATTTCTAAAGTTGATATCGAACTTCAGTCACGTGATTTTTCCCCACCTTCGAATTTTCCACGTCGAAAGTGTGTCTCCCATTTTATTTTCTACTTCCTTTATATTTGGTTGAATATTTGTGAATGCTGAAAATTGGTTAGTTTTATTTTAATCAGATAAAGAGAAAAATTAAAATTAATTAATTGGTAGATTTTCACACATATCGGAGCTTTCGATTACAACCTCATATCAGTATCAAATATATAAGTAATATTTGCTTCCTAATATAGGTAGAAATTTTAAATTTACTAACCTATGGAGAAAAGTCTTTTTATGAATATTGTAACGTCCCATGCAGTTCACTAGCTTAATACCTTTTGAATTGAGTTCACATAACCCAAAATACTTAAATCAATGTACTAATAGTTGCCCCTATTGAGTTCATATATTGCATGTAGAGATATGGGTGCAGATTAGGTTCTGTTGTTCATGGGGGAGTCACGTATGAAAAGATGAATTACACTTCATACCCTGCAATAAGAAATGGTATGATTGAGGGGGCCATACTGTAATTTATATTGAATGTGAAACGAACATCAAAAGGTGGAAGTGGAAAGTCCCGGAAAGATGATATTGACGCATGACAGTAACGAAATTCTTCGTTGCGAAGGAAATAAAAAGGATCACCACACATTACAAGAACATCCCAAATGTGATGACAGCAATGAAAATGGAATAAAACACCATGGCCGGCGGTCCCAAACTCATCACCCTAAACAAACATGAGAGAGAAAGAGAGAGAAGAGACTTGGTCTATGCCCCTGGTGGAGTGGACTTTATGTTGGTATATTGTATAGTTGTTTTAGTAAGCTGGAATGGGTATGACGGCTTGATAGAATTTGAACGGCGGTGAAAGTGGAATATAACACGAAAGGTAAAATCATCACAAAAAGATAAACGTATTACTTTGTAACATGTGTTGACATTAACGAAAATGCTCTTCCTTCCACGGGTGTGTGTTTTGAGTTGAAAAAATATATATATATGATGAAAAATGAGAAAAAATAACCCTTGTTTGGTATGAAAAAAAAAAAAAAAAAAAAAGTAAGAGGGAAAGAAAATGCACAATTTTGTGAGTGAAAATTGTTTGGGAGAAAAACGAAAGAAAATAAAGGAGTGTTTTTCAAGAAGACAGTAAAATTACAATTGTACCTTTCATAGTAGAATATTTAATTTGTTTTTATAATACATGAAGATAAAATAGTAAATTAAATTAATGTGAATTATTATGACTTCTTTCGTTTTCTTTTCCTAACCAAACAATACTAGGAAATATAATTTGATAAAAATATTTACTCATTTTTCTTTTCTTTTCTTTTTTTTATCCTTCAAACCAAATATACCGTGTTCCTAGTGCATAACAAAAGAAAAAAAGAAAGGCTAGTCTAGACTTGGATACAAAAAGAAAACAATGACACTCGCAATTTACACAATGCCGACATAAAATTTAAATTTCTATTCGTTACCAAAAATAGAAAGAAAAAAAAAAAACAGATATTTTGTTGTATTTGTTGTATCCACGTTGAATTTGTAAGACTTTTCAAACTTGTCTATATATGAAATGAGCTACTCCACCTATTATCATATCGTTTAGGTTGAAATCTTCTAAACATGATATCAGAACTAAATTTAAAAATCTTTGTTTCTTTGTCTCTGCTAAGATAACACATTTCAGTAAGATCAATATCGTTCCATGAATAGTAAATGCATAAATGCGGTGTACCAAAAAAATCTACAGTTCCTAATGGAATAAACAAAGCTGCCTTGCCACCCACTTATACTAAATCCCGACCTCCCCAAGTTAACTTGGTGTTTCTTGTTGCGTGAATCATAGTATTCATCCTTACGGTAATGAGAATGAAAAACAGACAATATTTTTTCTTAACGAATTTGATTTCTCTCTTCTATTTTCTGATGTATATCAAGCAGTACTTGCAAGTCGAGTTTGTAGATGACAACGGGTGTTAAATCCCATATTGAATTTGTAAGGTTTCTCAAACTAGTCTACATATAAAAGTGTTGGGTAGGTCCACTTCAAGTGGTTATACCTAACCCAAGCCCTTATGGACTTTAAAGGGGAAAAATAGTTTTTTTTAGTTTTAAAATCCTTATGTAAAAATATCACAAATCTGTAGCCACTTTTGTTTTGGTGTGTAGGGGATATTCATATAGCAGTTTAAACAAAGGGAAGAGAAAAGAGAAATTGAATTTTCAACTTGACGATCACACGGTGATTTGAATTTCGTTTGAGCTGAAATGTCATCCTATTGTTCTCGCCATCAGGTACTACAGTTATGTCGGTCTTGATTATTGGTAACCCTCTTCTTATTGGTCATTTGGTATTCCTCTACAAACTCATTTTTGCCGTTTATTGTTGAATTCACATTTTTTGGTGGTATTTATGTGGTGATCCAAAAATTATTATCTTGAAATTATGGACAATTGTATCCCAATTATTTCTAAAGTTGATATCGAACTTCAGTCACGTGATTTTTCCCCACCTTCGAATTTTCCACGTCGAAAGTGTGTCTCCCATTTTATTTTCTACTTCCTTTATATTTGGTTGAATATTTGTGAATGCTGAAAATTGGTTAGTTTTATTTTAATCAGATAAAGAGAAAAATTAAAATTAATTAATTGGTAGATTTTCACACATATCGGAGCTTTCGATTACAACCTCATATCAGTATCAAATATATAAGTAATATTTGCTTCCTAATATAGGTAGAAATTTTAAATTTACTAACATATGGAGAAAAGTCTTTTTATGAATATTGTAATGTCCCATGCAGTTCACTAGCTTAATACCTTTTGAATTGAGTTCACATAACCCAAAATACTTAAATCAATGTACTAATAGTTGCCCCTATTGAGTTCATATATTGCATGTAGAGATATGGGTGCAGATTAGGTTCTGTTGTTCATGGGGGAGTCACGTATGAAAAGATGAATTACACTTCATACCCTGCAATAAGAAATGGTATGATTGAGGGGGCCATACTGTAATTTATATTGAATGTGAAACGAACATCAAAGGTGGAAGTGGAAAGTCCCGGAAAGATGATATTGACGCATGACAGTAACGAAATTCTTCGTTGCGAAGGAAATAAAAAGGATCACCACACATTACAAGAACATCCCAAATGTGATGACAGCAATGAAAATGGAATAAAACACCATGGCCGGCGGTCCCAAACTCATCACCCTAAACAAACATGAGAGAGAAAGAGAGAGAAGAGACTTGGTCTATGCCCCTGGTGGAGTGGACTTTATGTTGGTATATTGTATAGTTGTTTTAGTAAGCTGGAATGGGTATGACGGCTTGATAGAATTTGAACGGCGGTGAAAGTGGAATATAACACGAAAGGTAAAATCATCACAAAAAGATAAACGTATTACTTTGTAACATGTGTTGACATTAACGAAAATGCTCTTCCTTCCACGGGTGTGTGTTTTGAGTTGAAAAATATATATATATGATGAAAAATGAGAAAAAATAACCCTTGTTTGGTATGAAAAAAAAAAAAAAAAAAAAGTAAGAGGGAAAGAAAATGCACAATTTTGTGAGTGAAAATTGTTTGGGAGAAAAACGAAAGAAAATAAAGGAGTGTTTTTCAAGAAGACAGTAAAATTACAATTGTACCTTTCATAGTAGAATATTTAATTTGTTTTTATAATACATGAAGATAAAATAGTAAATTAAATTAATGTGAATTATTATGACTTCTTTCGTTTTCTTTTCCTAACCAAACAATACTAGGAAATATAATTTGATAAAAATATTTACTCATTTTTCTTTTCTTTTCTTTTTTTTATCCTTCAAACCAAATATACCGTGTTCCTAGTGCATAACAAAAGAAAAAAAGAAAGGCTAGTCTAGACTTGGATCCAAAAAGAAAACAATGACACTCGCAATTTACACACTCGCAATTTACACAATGCCGACATAAAATTTAAATTTCTATTCGTTACCAAAAATAGAAAGAAAAAAAAAAACAGATATTTTGTTGTATTTGTTGTATCCACGTTGAATTTGTAAGACTTTTCAAACTTGTCTATATATGAAATGAGCTACTCCACCTATTATCATATCGTTTAGGTTGAAATCTTCTAAACATGATATCAGAACTAAATTTAAAAATCTTTGTTTCTTTGTCTCTGCTAAGATAACACATTTCAGTAAGATCAATATCGTTCCATGAATAGTAAATGCATAAATGCGGTGTACCAAAAAAATCTACAGTTCCTAATGGAATAAACAAAGCTGCCTTGCCACCCACTTATACTAAATCCCGACCTCCCCAAGTTAACTTGGTGTTTCTTGTTGCGTGAATCATAGTATTCATCCTTACGGTAATGAGAATGAAAAACAGACAATATTTTTTCTTAACGAATTTGATTTCTCTCTTCTATTTTCTGATGTATATCAAGCAGTACTTGCAAGTCGAGTTTGTAGATGACAACGGGTGTTAAATCCCATATTGAATTTGTAAGGTTTCTCAAACTAGTCTACATATAAAAGTGTTGGGTAGGTCCACTTCAAGTGGTTATACCTAACCCAAGCCCTTATGGACTTTAAAGGGGAAAAATAGTTTTTTTTAGTTTTAAAATCCTTATGTAAAAATATCACAAATCTGTAGCCACTTTTGTTTTGGTGTGTAGGGGATATTCATATAGCAGTTTAAACAAAGGGAAGAGAAAAGAGAAATTGAATTTTCAACTTGACGATCACACGGTGATTTGAATTTCGTTTGAGCTGAAATGTCATCCTATTGTTCTCGCCATCAGGTACTACAGTTATGTCGGTCTTGATTATTGGTAACCCTCTTCTTATTGGTCATTTGGTATTCCTCTACAAACTCATTTTTGCCGTTTATTGTTGAATTCACATTTTTTGGTGGTATTTATGTGGTGATCCAAAAATTATTATCTTGAAATTATGGACAATTGTATCCCAATTATTTCTAAAGTTGATATCGAACTTCAGTCACGTGATTTTTCCCCACCTTCGAATTTTCCACGTCGAAAGTGTGTCTCCCATTTTATTTTCTACTTCCTTTATATTTGGTTGAATATTTGTGAATGCTGAAAATTGGTTAGTTTTATTTTAATCAGATAAAGAGAAAAATTAAAATTAATTAATTGGTAGATTTTCACACATATCGGAGCTTTCGATTACAACCTCATATCAGTATCAAATATATAAGTAATATTTGCTTCCTAATATAGGTAGAAATTTTAAATTTACTAACATATGGAGAAAAGTCTTTTTATGAATATTGTAATGTCCCATGCAGTTCACTAGCTTAATACCTTTTGAATTGAGTTCACATAACCCAAAATACTTAAATCAATGTACTAATAGTTGCCCCTATGGTACTTTATATATCAGACAATTTTTTCTAATACTTTTGATATGGAATCTCACAACATCCCCCACTCAAAGACACAATGTCCTCATCGTGTTGATCTAACTCGTTCCCTTGGTTAGTGGTGTAGATAGCAACCTATAAGTGGACACTTGGTACCTATCCCAGGGTCTTTACCTCTCTTTGGAGCCTCTACGCCTATATCAACAAGACTTTGGTGTTGTTTTCAGACCAGGGTTAGCTCTGATATCATTTGTAATGCCCTATGATATCTATTGGCCTAATACCTTTTAGATCTTATCCGCGTGGCCCAAAATGCTTAAACCAAGGTACGAGTAGCATTCATGGTACTTTATATATTAGGAAATCTTTTATAATAATTCCAATGTAAAATTTCAAAAATATTTTAGTAATATATGATTATTTATATTTATTTATTTTTAAGATTTTTATATAATTACCCGAGCATTACCCTTACTTACCCGAGGTCTCAGCTCAGGTTTACATGTAGGAGAACCATCCCTGAGACATCCGAGGATGCCTTAAACCCCATCTCGTGTTCGTGGCCTAACCACTGCTCGGGTATGGTTAGCAAATCTCGCTATAAATGGAAGGAAAATCAAATATTGTGTAGCGGTCCATAACTCCTTAATCCCGGAATCTCGTGGGAATTAATGGAGAATGACAGAGATTTATGGAGGACTTGCCAAAAAAGTATTCTCTCCTATAAATACTACAAGGGTGGTCTAGGTAAAGTACACAATTTTTCTATCCATTGCTGAGCTAAAATTTTCTCAAAAACTATACTTATTCTCACATGGGAAGTGGAACGCCAACAAATCGACCGGCGATGCATTGTTTTACAAGAACCTTAAAGTTTAGGAGGATCCATTTCTAGATTTGGAGAAGAGCACATATGATTAACCAGTTTTTGACATAATCATATCTATATATATATATATATATATATTATGGATTCTTAATTTGTGTCTAAAGGCACCATATTGATTTTCTAATTTAGAAGTGGAAAAATAATTTTAAAAAAAAAGGTTTAAATACAAATATAAAACTTAAAAGATACAAAATGTAATATAATTTAACCGTTTTTAGAAGTGGAATCGTGAAATTTTTTGATGATTTTTTTATTTTAATAATTTAATTTCATTCCCCCATTTTTCAAATCAATTTCAATCTTTTAGGAAAAAATATTTTAAAATATTGCTCTATAATATTATATAGATATATTAGATAAAATAAAGGGAAAAATATCAAAAAGTCTTGGCAAAAGATTAAATTTACCAGATGACCCCACAATTTTTTTTTTAAAACGATAGTTCTAAAAAAAATGTTATTTTATACCAAATAATCCTGAATTTTTTGAATTGATAAATTTATCCTTCTTTCACTACCCCTTCCCTTCTACTGTTCCATACAATCTCCCATAAGAAATCTCCATTCTCAGACGTGCGACCACATGCCTCATTGCCTCTGTTTTCTCATCCTCGCCGATTCCGTGTTGGAGATCGTCCAATGCCTCGCCGCCGCCGTGTTCGTCCCTCGCCACCATCCTCGACCTCTCCTCCCACCCCACCAAACCACGACTACTAGAGGAGAGTAGTTCAGATTTTTAGACTCAGCGTTGAATTCAACTGAAGCATTTCATCCTCGAGTCTCTACAAGTTCCTTCCGTCACCGCGATTCTTTTTCCCGGTAAATCGGCGATAAATTTCACGAAATAGGTCTTAATTTTCGTTATTTGCAGTTGCGATTTGATTTTAGGAAATTCGGTTACTTTATTGTCGAACTCTCATGTGTGAACTAGGGTTTTAGAACACCTAATTTCGTTTCATTTTGTCGCTACCTCTGAACACAATCTCAGGGCCTCTACCGCCGATGTTGTCGTTAGGGTTCTCGGAGTATATCTAACAAGGCAATGATTTAGTAAATGTGTGTGCTCGCGTCACGTCAGAGAGAGAAAGAGATAAGTATTACGAGAAGGAAACGATCGGTGTGGAACTCCTAAGAGTCTGATAGGAGGTTGAGTGATCCGATGGATTAAAGACGAGATCGAAGTGGTATGGATTTGTTTGCACCACTAGGGGCCACCGCCGTTGAACTTAGTTGATTTTTTTCAGAAGTTGATGTGTAGTTCTGAACTTGTAGTGGACTTTGTTCAATTGGGAGTGACGTGTCTCGATTTTCTAAAAAGAAAAGAATATTAAATAATAATTAGTGTAAAAAGAGGGGATTTTAAAGCATGGGTTTTCTCAAAAAATACTTAGGTCATTTTAAAATAAGGAGTCACCACCCAGCATTGAGTTTAATGGTGCACTAGGTCACCGGACTTTTAGAAAATAATTTAAAAAGCCTAAGTGAAAAAATTGACTCCAAAATACGATCAAACCAAAGATTCATTTAAAGAGTTAGGGGGTCGGTTACGCTCAAGGAAGGTGTCAAGCACTCCAAGATACCCGATCGAAAACGGTACTTTATATCCAATTAAGTCCAATCAAAATTGAAGCTCGAATGTTTTATGTGAATTTGAAATCTCTTCCTAAAAACAATTCATTATTATTTTTTTTAATATTTTTATTTTTTTTAGGGCCAATTTCAAGAAATCTACATATCGAGGGTGAGCGATCTCCCTTCTAAACCACTCAAGTAGAAAGAAGGGAGATTTCCTCAATTTTTATCAACACATTCAATTTAACACAAAAAAAAAAAAAAAAAAAACACAACACATATGTTTATATATATATATATATTTTTTAACTTAAGTTAATTTTAATGAACCTACATATTGAGGGGAGCAATCTCCCCTCTAAGCCGCTCAAATAGAAGACAGAGAGTTTTTATCTTCGATTTGTCAACGCATTAAATTTAACACAAGTAAATGAAATTTATAAAAACACACGCACGCGCGCGCGCGCGCGCACACACACACACATATATATATATATATTGTTTAAACTTAGGTTAATTTCAATGAATATATATATCGAGGAGAGCGATTTCCCTTCTAAGCTGCTCAAGTAGAAAGCTGGGAGTTTTCCTCCTCGATTTGTCAACGCATTAAATTTAACAGAAGTTAAAAAAAATTAACAAAAAACAGGTGCGCGCACGCGCGCACATATATACGTATGCATATTTTTAACTTGGGTCGATTTCAATGAATTTACATATCGGGATGAGCGATCTCCCTCCTATGCGGCTCAAGTAAAAGGCAGAGAAAATTTCACCTCGTTTTATCTACTTATTAAATTTACCACAAGTTTATAAATAAATAAAAAATCTAATTTATAAACCAAAATTTCAGCATAATAACGTCTTTTATTTGTTTATTTTTATAATACATAAAATAAGATTACAAAAGATAAGAGCATGGAAAGGTACAGAACATTAAGATAAATACAGGAAAATAAATACAAAAAAAATAAAAGCGTGGAAATGCGCAAAAATAAATTGATTTTAAAGTGTTCCTTAGAATGTCCTCTTAGTTTTGTCCAATTTTAAGTCCTCCCTTCAAGCGGTTTAAAATAAAAGTATTGTGAGCGAGTTAGGACACTTATTTTGGCTTATAGATTTTCTTTCATTTTTCTTTCTATTCTTCTCTTTCCCAAATTAGTCTCTCTTTAAATTTTCCTCCTTCAAGAAAATTTCTCCCCAAATTTTTTATTTCAGGAAAAACTTCACCCCAAATTTTTTCCTTTTTTTCATATGAATAATGGAAAGGGGTATTTATAGGCTAGAAAATTACAACCAAAAGACACAAGTACCCTTTCAATTTTGGTTAAATTTCAAGTTTACCACATAGAAAATAGTGTATTTTGGATTTCCAACCCAAACGATGTCTCCCACTTTGTAGATGCCTAAAAATACACCCAAAAAATTCCATGCACTCCTCAAGGGGATCCAAAGCTTGCCATCTTTCAAAATTGGTAGGGAAGAAGCAAAATTATCCTTAAAACACTTTTTTTTATTTATTATTTTTTTAAAATTAATAATAAATAAACAAAATTAAGTTATCCAATAATTTATTTGTAAAAAACAATTGAAATTACTTACCAATTTGATGAATTTCGAAAATACCCAAAACTTTGGGGTCAAAATAGAAATTTTCCAAATTCTTTGATTTCATTTGATTCCTTCAAAATTGATCTTCGGGAACTGAAATTATTGACTAAAACATGATATAATCTTGAAAAAATCATCCATTTCGATCAATTAACCTCAAAATAACTTTTGTAAACTTTACATTTTGACCTCGAAGTTTTTCTTTGACTTTTCGACAATCGATTGGAGCTTGATTCAAATATTGGCTTATTCAATTGTAGTTATGGAACTTTAATTTTACTTTTTTTGGAAATAAATTTAACTTTTCAAAGATTAATTTTGAACTCCAGGCCCAATACTAATGTTTTTTGAATTTTCAATTTAGTCCCAAAACTTTCAAATGACACAATTATGGTTCCAAAATCCTAATTGGAAAACCTTTGGACTTAATTGGAGTTTTGAAATATTAATTTAAACCTTAGAAATTTATTGTTTCAAAATTTCAATTTAACCCACAAAGTTTTCAAAAATTCAAGCTTAAATTAATTCTTAAAATTTCCGAATCGAGACTCTCCATTTTTCTTTTTTTCTTTTTTTCGAAATTCATAAATAATTGTCTCGGTAAATTTTTTATTTTTATCATTTATTTTTTTATCCATTTTCTATTTTTTGTATTTTCTAGAAATAAAATAAAACAAAGTTAACTATAAACTAAAGCATAAAATTTTTGTGGGGCGATCAAAATGCCGTGTCTACAACTCCCCCTCTTTGTCATGCGTGTTTTACTTGCTTGAAAAAGATAAAAGACCACATCATTTTAATCGTCTCATTTTTATTTTTATTTTAAAACACATTTTTCGATAACAAAACAAATAAAACATAAAAAATGACTCCTGATGATACTCATGACAAACGAGTGTCTATTTAGATGATCGTTTAAAGTAATAAAAAATGACTCATGATGAACGTGTGTCTGTTTAGAGAATCCTTTAGAGTAATGAAAAATATCTCATGACGAACACGTGTTCATTTAGAGGATCGTTTAGAATAATGAAAATGACTCATGACAAACAAGTGTCAATTTAGAGGATTGTTTAGAGTAATGTAAATAACTCTTGACAATACTCTTGATGAACAAGTGTCCGTTTAGAAGATCGTTTAGAGTGATAAAAAATGACTCATGACGAACAAATGTCCATTTAGAGAATCGTTTAGAGAAATAAAAAAATGACTCATGACAAACATATGTCCGTTTAGAAAATCGTTTAAAGTAATAAAAATGACACATGAAGATACTCATGACGAACATGTGTCTGTTTAGAGGATCATTTAAAGTGATAGACAATGACTTATGCCCCCATCTCTCTTGGCTGGGGGGATAAAAGAAAGTTCAAATGTGTAAAATATGTCCCAGTCTGTGACTGGGCAAAAATAAGAGGTCAAGGATATAAAATATGCCCCAGCGATGACCGAACCTTAATAAGTTGTTTACGTACCTTAGTATTACGCCGAGGATCAGGTTTAGTGTAGTTCACTAAACGCCCCTTTCAAGGCAAGATACATACCTAGATGCTCATTTAGAGTTTCTAAATTTTCATCAACTGGAGTTTTTGATTTAAGTCGGTGGGAAGGTGAGGGGACCCAATGATAAGGCAATCCATGCTCTCGGCTTTTTTGAGATCCCCATAAGTGGACAAGAAAACACTTTCAAAACAAAATCTTAATCTAAAAAAATTGTTACCTTTGATAACTCGCAATTTTGTTCCCCCTTTTGGCTGTAGTTACTTAGCTGACGGCACTTGACTTTCTTGGGGTGAGTCGATGCGATTCCTTTATTTGAATTTAACAACTTCACTTTCCAACTCAGGGGCAAGACCCGTCATGCCTCGAGATGATGCAATGAGACTCATTTTTTGCTTTTAATTGAGAGACTTCGCTTTCCAACTCAGGGGATGACCCAACATGCCCCATCAAGGTCTCATTGGCTTGCTCAACTGGATTCTTGTCTTTCCACATTTTTAGATGCTTTGATGCTTGAGATTCTAATACTTCTTCATGCTCTGTGTTTTCTCAAGTCTTGCAAAACTGATTTAATCCAAAAAAATGGACAAAATATCAAAAATTACTAAAACGAGTACCTTCAATGCCCAATATGATTTTCTGTGAGACTTTAAGTCAGATTGTAGATGAATATGGTTCCAGTACACTTCCAAATCATGACCCATGATTATGTTCACAAATTATGATTACATTCAAATCCATCAAGTTTTGATCCGGAGAAATGTCATTTGCCCGTCAAATTGACCTGAGACAAAAATCTTGAGCGAACCAATTTATCCCCTTTCTTTCTTTCCAAATTTCTTCTATATTTGTTGCATCTCTTCTTACGCAGTCAATAGTTTGACTATTTTACCCTTTTTTTCCTTTTCTTTTTTTTCCTTTTTTTTCTTTCTTTTTTTTTTTTTTTTTTTTTTTGAGAAATAAATTATCGAACTTAACAATCGTTTGAGGGTAGCCAAGCTTAGAAATCAACTTGATCTTCATTGCAAACGGAGTTTTTTTTTACAACCCGAGGATCCATCAATGTTGGTTGATGATGACAAATAATCATTTTTCCAGCTTTGATCCTCATCGAATGATTGGATACTAGTGAGAGATTTATTCATTGCGATTATTAACCTGGGATGATTGTGGTCCCTTTTCACTATTGGGTTTGACAACATGTGAGCCCAGATGTTTACACCTGGTTTTATCAGATCACCATAAGACCAGTGGGGACAACTTGATCTGCTTGCAGCGATATATCAAAACATCTTCAAGACAATAGAGGCCAATCTTGACTTTTGAATTTTCTGGTGCCTTTGAATTGCTGCCAGATTTGGTTAAAGGCCTTTTGAATCTCACCATCGTTTGGCAGAATGAAATCTTCTTTTGTTTCAATTCCCATTGGATCGTGGTCTAGCTCTGTATTGGAATCATATCTTCACATCCTCTCTCAGTCACATCACATACAATATGCGCATGCAATTTTTGGTACCTGAAAGAGTAAGATTTAAACATTAGACCACAATTTTGGATAAAACATTATTTCATTTATTGAAATTTAAGATCCATTACAGACCAAAATACATTTCCATCCAAAAGACCAACGGGATGGAAAGGTGAGTACACGAAAACGTCCCAATTTTATCAAAACATCTAGCAAATTGAAAGTAAATAAAAAACCAATTTTGCAGCCTTTAGATTTTTTAACTCGAGCCTTAGGCACATGAATCGCTTTTATTTCCACCAACATTTTGGTAAAGATTGATTTCGTCACTCCCTGAAAGTGCATGTTCAGGCAGCGGATTTAATTGACAATTTGGCATAGTGTCCTCAATCTTTCTGTTGGAGAACGTGAGGGCCTCTATCTGTATGAACTCTCAAATCTTGTCTTTTAGTTCGAAGCACTACGCAGTCGTATGTCCCCTAGCTCGCGAATGGTACTCACAAAAAGCATTTGAAGTAATCGCTTTACTCCCTGGCTTAGGCTCGTAAGATGGAAGTCGCGTCAGCATCCCCTACTTCAAACAGTTTCGGTATAGCTCAGTGATGGATACTGGAAGGTCTAGTGGTTCATTTTCATCGTTTCGAACATTTTTTCCAGTAGCGTGAAATGAATAGCCTGGATAGTATTAGGTTCCTAGCTTTAGGGTATGATTAGAAATTTGAGGTGGTTTTTTTTTTTTTTTTAGCTGATATGTGGGCGTATGGTAAATGGGTGTTTGGTAGGTTTGGGGATAGTATTGGGAAGTGTGGTCATGGTAAAGAGCAGGTACGTTCTGGTAGTAGCGGGGACGGATTTGGGAATATGGCTAGTTACGGGGTTAATATTGGTTTGGCGATTTTGAGAGAGGAGGTTACGGTATTGGTTGTTTTGGTTCAAGTAATTTTGGGGATAAGAGGCTTGGGGGTTAATTTAGTGAAGGGTTTGTTAGGGGAAAACAACAACTGCTACCTCATCTTCTCTTTTCTTTAGCAGAGTTGTCCTCTTTGGCGAGACCCCTTCAATCTTTTTGCTTCTTATTTCTTCTTCCGTCATCTCGGTTTGCTTAATTGCATCGCCAAAGGAAACCACTGATATACTCGAGAAATCCTGATAGAACAACAGCGCAGCCTCCTCCCTCCAATAGACAGTGTACCTCCGGAAGATTTCATCTTCCTTTTTCAGTATCTGGTAGAGAGTATTACGGTCTAGCACGACATTCTTATTGTACACATATTGCTCACATAAGGCCTCTACCAGATCCTCGAACGTTTTGATCTACGATAAGTCCAGGGTCATGTACCAGCTGAAAGTCGATCCTTTCAATGATCTTCGAAACATCTTCAAACAGGGGTCTTCATTCCGAGCATAGACTTTGAATTTCTTCTTGTAAATGCTGACATGCTATTCTGGGGGGTCGGTGCTGTCACACTTCGTGAACTCTGGAACGATGAAGTTTTCTGGGTACACCACTCAAGGTAGTGCCTACAACTCCTTGTACCCCACTTTTCTGGATGGATTCTTCATTTTCAGTTCTTTCACAATTTTCTCCAATTCTTTCATTTTCAGAACCCAAGCTAGGGCGGGTCAATCCTAGTCTTCTCTATTTTCGGTTTCAACGGTCGTGGCTAGTTGATTAGCATTTAGATCGTTGGATGGGGTAACGAACCTCTTCAGGTGAATGAGGATCTGCAGTGCAAAAGGGGCTGGGCCATCGCGTGAGGTCGGATAGACATGTTTTTAGCTGGATATGTCGACGCTTCATAGGGGAAGGGATGAGGGCCCATCTGAGGTCCATAGTAGACCGACACTACGAAGTTCAAGCTGATGTGGTTTAGATTCAGTGTTGAGTTCTCCATCCCAAAACTTGGAGGGTTTTCATTTGGTGATTTAGTCACGAGAGTTCTACTGGAAGGGGAATAGGTACCCCTGAAGTCGGCTTATTTCATTGACTTTTTCCATCAGTATGTCGATGGTTTCTTGCATCCGAGCTATCTGGGTCATGCAGGGAGATTTAGGATTGCCTTCAGATGTCATCCTACAATAATTTTGTGCCCGATTGCGAGTGAAGACCGGCATTTGGATAGGGGAACTGGAATTGCTTTTCTGGGAACAAATTTTCTGTCTCATCTTATTCTTATAATAAACAAATTTATTAGTCCACGTGGGTCTTAGGTAGTCCTAAAATTCATTCGTGTTTCGAAGTTTTCAATTCCAATAATGATCGATTAAAACAAATAATAATTTATGAAAAAATCTTCTGTCATTCCCATCGATATTGAAAACTTTGAACTCATTTGGTTTTTAAGACTTCTTAAGATATCATCCATTCATCAAGTATCAGACCCTCTTCCACGTCTTGTATCATAGAATCCAGAGGGGACAATATGAATACAAGATGACCATATTTGTGTCGGAAGGTTTATAACAATATTAGAGCCCAAGAGAAAAGGAAAAAAAAAAAAATCACAACTTATTTACAAAATGGAAGGAAAATATAACAAAATAAATTTAACATTTGAACTTTAGATTAGTTGGACTTATTTGAACATATTATGCTCGACCCTCTAATTATCCCCAGTGGAGTCGCCAACTGACGCGCCCCGATTTTCCAAAAGAAAAATAATATTAAATAATAATAAGTGTAAAGAGATAAGGGTTTTTAAAAGCGTTAGTTTTCTCAAAAAGTACTTAGGCCATTTTAAAACAATGAGTCGCCACTTAGTATTGGATTTAAATGGTGTGTTAGGTCACCAGATTTTTAGAAAATAATTTAAAAGGCCTAAATAAAAAATTGAATCCAAAACACAGTCAAACCAAATATTCATTTAAAGAGCTTGGGGATCGTTTACGCTCCGAGAAGGTGTTAGGCACCCCAAGATGTCTGTCCAAAAATGGTACCTTATATCCAATTAAGTCCAATCAAAATTTAAGTCCGGATGTTTTATTTGATTTTGAAATCTCTTCCTAAAAAGAACTCTTTGTTATTTTTTTTAATGTTTTTTTAGGGCCAATTTCAAGGAATCTACATATCGAGGGTGAGTTATCTCCATTCTAAGCCGCTCAAATAGAAGGCATGGAGATTTCCTCCTCAATTTTTATCAACACATTAAGTTTAACACAAAAAAAATAACGAAACACAACACACACACACACACACACACATATATATATATTTTAACTCAATTTTAATAAATCTAATATCGAGGGGAGCAATCTCCCCTCAAAGCTGTTCAAATAGAAGGTGGAGAGTTTTCATCCTCGATTTGTCAACCATTAAATTTAATGCAAGTAAAAAAAATTATAAAAACGCGCGCGCACACGCACACACACACACACACATATATATATATATATATATATATATATATATATATATATATATATATATTGTTTTAACTTATGTCAATTTCAATGAATCTACATATCGAGGGAAGCTATCTCCCTTTGAAGCCTCTCAAGTAGAAAGCAAGGAGTTTTCCTTCTCAATTTATCATCACATTAAATTTAACATAAGTTAAAAACATTAACAAAAAACACGCGCGCATACACACACACACATACATATATGTATGTATATTTTTAACTTAGATCAATTTCAATGAATCTACATATCGAGGGGAGCGATCTCCCGCCTAAGCTGCTCAAGTAGAAGGTAAAGAGATTTCCACCTCGTTTTATCTATTTATTAAATTTACCACGAGTTTATAAATTAAAATATATATATATATATATATATATATATATATATATATATATATATATATATATATATATATATATATATATTGTTTTAACTTATGTCAATTTCAATGAATCTACATATCGAGGGAAGCTATCTCCCTTTGAAGCCTCTCAAGTAAAAAGCAAGGAGTTTTCCTTCTCAATTTATCATCACATTAAATTTAACATAAGTTAAAAACATTAACAAAAAACACGCGCGCATACACACACACACATACATATATGTATGTATATTTTTAACTTAGATCAATTTCAATGAATCTACATATCGAGGGGAGCGATCTCCCGCCTAAGCTGCTCAAGTAGAAGGTAAAGAGATTTCCACCTCGTTTTATCTATTTATTAAATTTACCACGAGTTTATAAATTAAAAAAATATATATATATATATATATATATATATATATATATATATATTGTTTTAACTTATGTCAATTTCAATGAATCTACATATCGAGGGAAGCTATCTCCCTTTGAAGCCTCTCAAGTAGAAAGCAAGGAGTTTTCCTTCTCAATTTATCATCACATTAAATTTAACATAAGTTAAAAACATTAACAAAAAACACGCGCGCATACACACACACACATACATATATGTATGTATATTTTTAACTTAGATCAATTTCAATGAATCTACATATCGAGGGGAGCGATCTCCCGCCTAAGCTGCTCAAGTAGAAGGTAAAGAGATTTCCACCTCGTTTTATCTATTTATTAAATTTACCACGAGTTTATAAATTAAAAAAAAAAAATATATATATATATATATATATATATATATATATATATATATATATATATATATATTGTTTTAACTTATGTCAATTTCAATGAATCTACATATCGAGGGAAGCTATCTCCCTTTGAAGCCTCTCAAGTAGAAAGCAAGGAGTTTTCCTTCTCAATTTATCATCACATTAAATTTAACATAAGTTAAAAACATTAACAAAAAACACGCGCGCATACACACACACACATACATATATGTATGTATATTTTTAACTTAGATCAATTTCAATGAATCTACATATCGAGGGGAGCGATCTCCCACCTAAGCTGCTCAAGTAGAAGGTAAAGAGATTTCCACCTCGTTTTATCTATTTATTAAATTTACCACGAGTTTATAAATTAAAATATATATATATATATATATATATATATATATATATATATAATTTACAAACTGAAATTTTGGCATAATAACGACTTTTATTTGTTTATTTTTATAGTGCGTAAAATTAGATTACAAAAGATGAGATAATGGAAAGGTACAGAACATTAAGATAAATACAAAAAAAGTAAATAAAAAAAAATAAAAGTGCGGAAAGGCTCAAAATTGGAAAATAAGTGCGGAAAAATAAATTGATTTTAAAGTGTTCCTTGGAACGTCCTCTTAGTTTTTCTAATTTTAAGTCCTCCCTTCAAGCGGTTTAAAATAAAAGTGTAGTGAGTGAATTAGGAAACTTACTTTTAACTTAAGAGATTTTCTTCTCTTTTTCTTTCTCTTCTTCTCCTCCCCAAATTAGTCTCTCTCTTTAAATTTTCCTCCTTCAAGAAAATTTCTCCCCAAATTTTTTTCTTTCAAGAAAAACTTCACCCCAAATTTTTCTCTTTTTTTCATATGAAGAATAGAAAGGGGTATTTATAGGCTAGAAGGTTGCAACCCAAAAGACACAACTACTCTTCCAATTTTGGTTAAATTTCAAGTAGTATATTTTGGATTTTCAACCTAAAAGATGTCTCCCACTTTGTAGATGCCTAAAAATACGCCCAAAAACTTCCATGCACTACTCTAAGGGATCCAAAGTTTGCCATCTTTCAAAATTGGTAGGAAAGAAGCAAATTATCCTTAAAATATTTTATTTTATTTTTTAAAATTGATAATAAATTAACAAAATTGAGCTATCCAATAATTGATTTGTAAAAAAAAAAATTGAAATTACTTTCCAATTGGATGAATTTCGAAAATACCCAAAACTTTGGGGTCAAAATAGAAAATTTTCAAACTCTTTGATTTTATTTGATTCCTTCAAAATTGATCTTTGGGAGATATTGTCCACCACCTACTCACATGAGAAGGAAAATGATTTAAAAAATGGAAATAATGATATTTTTGTTCCTCACAAATGCAAATGGTGCTTAATTGGACTTTCGTATTTAAAAATAGGCACATTTGATCCTGCACATTTCTAATTGGTTTTCAATTGACCCCAATCTTGACGCAATTTATTAAATTAGACAAACCACCGTTGCCCGTGCCATCTCCAACCCCTCACCCCGTTGTTGATCCAATGCCAACGCCTTGCCCCATCGCCGCCACTACCCTCGGTCTATTTCCCTCTCTGATCGTCGATCCGCTCAGCATGAAAAAAATATTCAGTGGACTGGTGGTTCGCTCAACTCCGGTCCAACTTTATGATCTGCAAGATCGGCTAGGGTTGGACCAGTCGAGCAAGGCAGTGGAGTTGCTTCTGAAGACCGCCGCTGGTTCCATAGCCGAGCTACTTTTGATGTTTATTACGCTATGATTCTAAACTATTATTTTTTATTTATTTATTTATTTTATTTTATTTTTTGGTAAATGCAGCAAAAATCAACTTAAAAATACAAAAAAGTGAAGTAAAATTGGCACAACCAAATCAACAGGGAATAAGAATAAATTTAACAAATTCTTTCAACCAAAATCAACAAGTAATCTAAATCAACATCAAACAATCAAAATCAAAAATATTTAATATTTATATTAATGTATTTCATATTATTTAAAATTTAGGTCATATTTCGGTATTTAGATCATATTAAATAATTTAGTAGTTTTCTTTATTTAATTAATTAGTCCACTCATTAGGAATGATTTTCTTCCTTATTAGCCTAATCTTGGGCTATATAAACATAGGAGAATAGCCTCACAGAATATACCAAATTATTCCTTTTAGCCTATATTTTGTTTGGTATCCAAAGTGAAAGAATAAAAAGATGAAGAAAAAAAAAAAAAAAAAAACTCAATTTTTTTGTCCTCAAACCTTAAGCGCCGCCGCGCAAATCTCTAGCCTCACCGCACCAATTTCGTCATTGTTGATGCATCGCGTAAACCACCAGCCACTGTGCCAATTCCGCCGTCGTTGTCATACAGTTATCCAGCCACCATTTTGCAATTGTCCAAATATCCCAAAAAAAAATGTTTAAGGAGTATTTTTGTTAACAAAATATGATAAGAAATGTCTTAGGTTGTATGAAATTTATAGGAGCGATGTTCGTATTTTTCGAAATGACAGGGGGGTGTCTTAGGTATAAATTCAACAAAAAAGTTATTCATCTCACAAAAATATTTTGGCCCAATTTTTAAAGAATTGGATTTGCAATTTTTCACTTGGATTATGGAATTCAAATTAAGGAATTGAGCTCCATGAAATTATAAATAAAACAAATATTTCCGGTGCCGAATTGTCGAGGGAGAAGATGGGTAGGGAGGAAGGAGGGGGAATGAAAGTGTAACAACAAAAAAAATTAAGGGATATACTTGTTAAAAAATCAAAAAGTAAAATAATAATTTAATTAAATTTTTAACGGGTAAAATAATAATTTAATTAAATTTTATTCTCGTTCCAGTATTTAGTTAGTATTTAGTCGCGTTTTTTGACCGATGAAGAATTAAAACCTAATTGTAGATTTGCATGTAATAAAATTAACTAATTTTCAAATTTATCTTGAGATCCGTTCATCTCAGATTTTATGAAATCAATAATTATACTTCTCTAAAAGACTTCCGGCATTCCAGAAATGGAAAATTAGAAAAAAACGCACGTAAAAACTAGAAAATTAAAACGGATCCTTTCGAAATCCAATTCCAATGCTTGGATTTCACACTACCAAACACTGCCTAAGATAATATTCAATAGTTTCGAATTCCTAGATTTAATTGAATTCTTTTTTAAGGGTAAATACATATAAAATATCAATCTCATTGAGTGTAATTTGTTATTAGTCCCATTTAAAACATAAATTTTGATTTAGGGCATGTTTGATAAAAAAATTAAGTGTTTAAAACTAATTATATTAAGTACTTAATTAATTAAGTTTGTTTAATAAATGTAATTAATATCACTTAATTAATTAAGTTAACTTAAAAATTAAGTCAAAATGTTAGTTAAAAATTAAGTTAAGATCTCTTCACTTATTTCATTTTACTTAATACACTCCATTATTTTTTATTTTAAAAAAATTATAATTTGACTATTTTACCCTTGATCCCCTATAAACGTTTAATTAGAGTTAAGATTAATGAGAATTAGATTAATTTTGGATTATTTTATGATTTTAATTTTATTTTATATTTAAATTATTGTTATAATTTAATTTAAGCAATCAAACCACATAACAAAATACATAATATTTACATATTTTTTGGTTAATTTTTATTTTTAATTTTAATATAATTTTTTTTAAAAAAAATGGCACCTTGATTTTATTGTTTTGTTCCCAATTTTTTTTTTTTTTTTTTCACATTATCTTCATTCAAAAGTAGTTATGTAAATTAAACATTTTTCAGCATACAAATTTTGTATTTATCAAACAAAAAAAAAAATCAACACTTAAATTTTCAGCACAATTTTATCAAACAACTTTCTTAAATTTTCAGCACTTAAAATTTCAGCACTTAATTTTCAACACTTAAATTTTCAGCACTTAAAAATTAAGTCGTTATCAAACAAGCCCTTAGTCATTTAAACAAAAATACGTTTAGTTACAACATTCTTTCTTTTTTCTCGAAATGTTTTGTAGCCGGTAGAGTGATGTTGGCCGATGGGTGGTAATGGGAATAGTTTGCGGGATTGAATAGGAATCAACATTTTTTGTTTCTCAAATTATTAAAGAATTTTGGAATCATTCACAAAGATTTAGAAACAAAACGTATTTATTAAGCGCATTTTCGTACATTAGTCTCAAAATTTTGAGAGCAAGAACAAAAATAGGGATTGGAAAGAGTAACTAAACAAGATCTAACTTTTTTTCCGTTTAAATTTACAGAATATACTAAAAAATAGATGGAATTAAATTTTCCATCCAATTTTTTTATGAAATAAGATAAAATTACCCATATATCTTAATCTTGATTTAATTTTTTTTTTCTTGTTTTTTATCATAATAACAAAGACAGAATTAGTTCCATTTTTTTTTTTTTCATCCAAATAAATTCACTAAATTTCGTGAAGGTTGATCTTTCTATTATATATATATATATATATATATAAAATTTTATTTTACACTTTAATTGAAAAACCTAGTATACTTTATCATGTATACAAAATTCATCTTTTTATATATATACATATATATATTTAAAATTTTATTTTACATTTTAATTGAAAAACCTAGTATACTTTATTATGTATACAAAATTCATCTTTTTATGAAGGAAAAAAAAAGGGTTGAATTTTACTTCTCTGTGGAGGAAACTCTCTTTATTGGAACTTTTTAACACGTGAAAACTACTTCTAGTTGAAGTTAACATATACCTTTATATGTATACAACTTTTTAAACAACTAAGAGGAAGATGTCTGGGAGAGAAGAGATTGAAGAGAGCTCCGATCGGTGACCGGAGCGCTACAAGTGAAGTTTTGGCAAACGAGCGCCACCACTTTGTTCCCGGAAAAATTGTTCTTCGCCATGAGGGCAATATCGGAATTATTTTCTTCCCAAAATTGCATTTCTTCTGCCTCGTTCGGGTCAATATGTATAACCTGAATAAATCCCGACATAGAAATGACAAAATTATCGATATAGGATGAGTTCAAAAGTAAAGATAGTGTTTTTGTTCCCAAAAAATAAAAATCCAGCAATAATTCCATTATGTAACACAAAAAAAAAGGGTTCTAAAAATCTGAGAACAGAACATAACAATGTTTTTGTTCCCATATTTTTGTATTCGTTCCCTGTTTTTTTTTAAATAGAAACAGTGATTTGAGAGGAGAAATACTTTATCTCACATCAAATGTGAAAAGGACTACTGGTCAGATTATAAATGTGAGGGAAGACCTCACCTCATTAGCTAACTTTTGGGATTAAGAGGTCTAAGACCACCCTATACTAATATCAGAGCCCAGGAGACTGGTCGAGAGTTAGCTAGGCTCGATGTGTAAAGAGGAGATTGTTAGATTTATCCCACATCAGATCAAATGTGGAAGAAGCTGATAGTCAGATTATAAGTGTGTGGGAAAACCTCACCTCACGAGCTAGCATTCGGAGTTAAGAGAGACCCAAGACCACCCAGACACTGGTATCGGAGAACCCAAGTTACAATAACTCTGGTCCAATAACTACAAAAGGAGAGAGTGGTCAAGGGTCAACCGACCAAAGGCCTGATATATATAGGGAGATTGTTGAGTTTATCTCACATCGGATGTGGAAGAAGCTAACGGTCAGGTTATATAGAAAATCCAATGGGCCTAACTCACTCTCAAAAGACGCCTTGTAAGAGGAGAACTGTCCTTGGCTTTATATATAACTCAGGATTAGGTAACACAAGCGATGTGGGATTCAACACGCCCCCTCATGCACAGGGTGGACTTTGACAAACTACTACAAACGAATATCGGGAGGCCCAACATCAATGTGGGATTCAACACGCCCCCTCACGTACAAGGTGGACTTTTTAACAAACCACTGCGAACGGATATCGAGGGGCCCATCAATATCATTGATGTGGGATTTAACACGCCCAATATTAGACAAAAGTCTAATTCTGATACCATGTAGAAATTTTAATAGGCCTAACTTACTCTCAAAAGACGCCTTGTAAGAGGAGGATTGCCCTTAACTTTATATATAGCTCAAGATCAAGTAACACAAGCGATGTGGGATTCAACACGCCCCTTCACGCGCAAGGTAGACTTTGAAAGTGAGTTAGGCCCATTGGATTTTCTACATGGTATCAAAACCAGACTTTTATCTGATAGTGGGCGTGTTAAATCCAATCCTACATCGCTTGTGTTACCTGATCATGAACTATATATAAAGCCAAAGATAGTCCTCCTCTTACAAGGCGTCTTTTGAAAGTGAGTTAGGACCATTGGATTTTCTACAGGTTATAAGTGTGAGAAAACGCCTCTCCTTATGAGCTAATTTTTGAGGTAAGAGAGGTCCAGGACCACCCCCTACACTGGTATCAGAGCATCCAGGTTATAACAACTCTGACCTAATAACCACAAAAAGATAGACTAATCGAGGGTTAGCCTACCAAATACCCGATGTGTGAGGGAGTAATTGTTAGGTTTATCCCACATCGGATGTGTAAGGAACTGGTAACCAGGTTATAAGTGTGAAGGAAAGCCTCCCCTTATGAGCCAGCTTTTGGAGTGAGAGAGTCTCACAACCACCCAGACACTGGTATCAGAGCACCCAGGTTACAACAATTATGGCTCAATAGACACAATGGGAGAGAGTAGTCAAGGGTTAGCCAACCAAAGACCCATGTGAGGACGAGATTGTTGAGTTTATCCCACATCAGATATGCAAGAGACTGATGGTTATGCCTTTAAAGTACCCGTGTTTGGTGTTTGGCCGAAGATCAATTGATTTTGAGACCTTTAAAAACTACGTGCCAAACGGGGTCATAACGGAAGACTTACAGTTCTGTTAGGTTCATAAGATGCATGAGCAGCAGTGAGCATGTCCTCAAACTCCATTGATGACTTGTGTCCAATCAAGACAACTTGTTTTCTGGAGGGAAAAGAAAACATGTCTGCTGCACAACACATTAGAGGCACAGCCACTGGTGTATCCTTCAGTCTCTTCTCAAAGACAGCCTGTAAAACCAAATTAAATTCTCAGATAACATATATATATATATATATATATGTTGCTTTTCCTTTTGAATATTTCTTTGAGAGAAAATTATTGGTTTTTTTTTTTTTGCGTACAATCCACAAAATTGAAATTTTGTCTCATGCGGTACAGTAATTTTTCCAAAAGTCTAAAGTTATCTTCAAAAGTTCAAAAGTCACTGTACGCCATAAAAGTAACTGCAATTTTTTACATGAAAAAATTATAATAACTTTTATGCATTACAATAATTTTGGACTTCGGAAAAGAATTACTGTAACGTGTAGACTGCATGCGTTAAAATTTTAATTTCGTGGACTATTCACCAAAACCCCCCAAAATTATTAGATTGTCCTTAAATAAGTCACTTTCAATACTGTGTTCATATTCTTTTTTTTTTTTTCCTTTTTATTGTTTAGTTCAATAGTTAACATCAACTAGATTGTATCTATCAAGTTGATGTTTACTAGTATTGAATTTGCATTTCATAATATAGCTAACGTTGACTAAAAATACCGGTAAGAACTAAGAAATTAAGCTGATAAGAACTGAAAAAATATTTTTTTATAGATAAAATAAAAATTAAAAACCAAAAATAGAGAAAAATATATATATATATATATTTGAAAGTACTCTTTAAGAGCAAAAACAAAAATACATTTTTTCCTCGGGCAAAGTTAAAAAAAATTAAAAAAAGGATTACCAAACGGTGCCATAGCAAGTAATACGTACCAGAAGATGCTCTGCCGTTTGCCGGTAATGATCAGACTTATTGCCAGAAACAAATGAAGCCAATCTAACAAGATTGATAGCCGACACAGAGTTTCCTGATGGTTCAGCCCCATCGTAATCTTCTTTCACTCTCAGAAGTACGGAAGGATCTTCACCCGGAGTGTTGAAATAACCCCCTCCCTCCCTATCCAGAAACAACTCATCCTAGAAAAACAGTAAAAAAAAAAATCAGAAAAAAAATAAAAATAAAAATGCAGGTGAAAAATAGTTCTTGCCTGTGTATCTTGAAGTTCAACCGCCCAGGCTAAGAAAGAGATATCGCCACCAGATTCATAAAGATCTAATAACCCTTGAATCAAAAAGGCGTAATCGTCCAAAAATCCAGGAGCTTTAGAAGGGCCATTTCTGAAGCTGTGTTGTAGCCGGTGTTCTTGTTCACTGTAAAGCTCTCTCCTGATAAAAGAGACTGCCTTCTTCGCCGCCTCCATGTACTCCTTAGGCTGATTTTTTCAGAGATATTATTAAAATTATTCTAAACAACGAAATTGCCAAAGATTATGGCCCCGTTCGGACACATTTTTTTGGGGGGTAATTAAAAAAATTGATATGCAAAAAAAGGTAAAAAAATCAAGAGCATGTTTATCAGCATAGGAAGAATATATCACTTTTGTCCCATATAATCTCTCTTTCATCCAAGAAAACGATGGTTAAGAGAGTCTTACGGCCAGTTTGATAACAGAGTGCATAACTTAAATCTGAATGCATCAAGTGCTTAGCAAATTTTGATAACAAAATAAAGCTTATATACAACTAGGATCAAATAACACAAGCAATGAGGGACTCAACACATCTCCTCACGCGTAGGGTGGACTTTGTCAAACTACTGAGAACGAATATCGAAGGAAGGGCGCAACATCGATGTGGGATTCAACACGCCCCCCCCCCAAGCGCAGGGTGGACTTTTTGACAAACTACTGCGAACGGATATCAGGAGCAAAACATTGATGTGGGATTCAACACATCCCCTCACGCACAGAGTGGACTTTTGGCAAACCACTACAAACAAACAGATATCGGAGAAGGCCCAACTTCAATGAGTGATTCAATACACTCAACATCAGACAAAAGTCTTGACTTTAATACCATACCACATAAAAATCCAATGGGCCTAACTCACTCTCAAAATATGTCTGGTAAGATGAGGATTGCTTGTAAGCTTATATATAGCTCAGGATCAGGTAACACAAGCAATATGGGATTCAACACAATGTCACAAACAAACACTACTTTCTATTTATTTATTTTGCTTGGAAAAAAATTTGACAAAAAGGTTACCAAACCGTGCCTAAATTATTCCACAAAAAGGAAGCCAAAGACAGTGAATCTTACATCAGAGCCGACAACTGGAAAGTTGAACTTGGTCCCTTCAGGTTCACCCCTCAGTATTTTAGATGCTCTTGCAAAAGCAGATATCACAAGCCCATTCCACGATACAATAACCTAGAAAATAGTTGATATATCGTTTAGTATTTTTGTTCTCAGAAAACTGAGAACAACGAGGAATATGGAAAAAAACTATTTCTTCTCATCCTTCCAAAATTTTAAGAACAAAAACAGAACTGTTCCCAACTTTCTGTTTCCGCTCCAAGTAAACAAAATGCCACTTTTTTTTATCAGTTGATTCTTCAAACAAAAGACGATACCTTGTCATCCAAATGTGGCCGAGGTCGTTTTGTTCTTGCATCAAAGAGTCTCCGCCTACATGTGCCGAGAATACTAAGATATTCTTCCACGGGAATACCAAGATTTGATGCAATTTCAGGACCGCTCTTTCTCTCGATAAGGACATTTTCACCCTTGAACTCATCGTGCGGATCGCTCATTCTGGAAAGATCACAGTTTCCTGATGGCTTTATGTAATAATGATCCTTAAACAGAGTTGAATGCTCGCCGACTATGTCTTCTACCTTTTCAATCAACAAAGCAACCAGAAAATATTGAAACAGAGAACATATTAACAAAAATGAAACCCCATATAGAAGCATTGAAATAGTAAGGGTGCGTTTGGGTAAGAAAAATCAGTTTCGTAAAGATATGACCCAAACAACGCATTCACAAATGATGGGATTCTACGATTTAAAATTTCTAAATTCCATGAATTTATCAAATTCCTTATCCAGGTGAAGACGCACTTTAAGAACGTCTCCAATAGTTAGGCCAAATTTGGTGTGTCATCTATCAAATATGTCATATGAATATAGTACATCTAATTTAGAGCGAGTGCATCAACAGATGTGGCAAAATCAGTGTCATTTTTTAAAAGCATTTTATATTAAAATTAAAAATAAAATTTGACTTAGAATCAACTGTAGTTTTTAGATATATTTTGTATTAAAATTAAAAGTAAAATTAACTTTAAAATATTTAATTCTATGTATTTTTATAATGTAATTTGATTTTTTTAGTTTAAATTAAATTATAACAATAATTGAAATTAAAAAATAAAATAACTCAAGGTTAACCCAACCCTAATTTAACTCAACTCTAATTTAAACCCTCATCCAAATATGGAAAATGGTACCACATGTGCCAAATATGGCACACGCGGAGCATCTGCGCCAAAATGGCACAAATGATGCTATTGGAATTCATTTTGAGATCAAAATTGCCAAAATTTGGGATATCAAAGAAAATGGCCAAGCTGTTGGAGTTGCTCGAAGACTGATATATTTGAAGATGACATCCGATTTAGAAAAGTGCTTTACAAAAAAATTTGCATAAGAAAATTCAAGAAGGGTGTGTTTGGGTGAGGCATTAGAAGAAAAAATTTGTAAAATTTTCCGCACCCGAACTCACTTTACAAATCTCTTTTCTAGATCAAATTTATTAACCAAAAACCTTAGCCAAACACACACTGAGAGAAATCAAGGTATACCTCACTACTACTCCATATGTAGAAGGCACCTTCCTTTTTCCTTGTAGAACCTTCATGCTCAGCACTGTCAGCATCCTCCGCTGAATATATTTCACCGTCCGGCCCAATCATTTCTCTTCTCAAATAATCAAAAATATCACGGGCCATAGATGAATAAAAGACATCTCCAGTGATGGAAAATGCATCCAAATAAACATTAGCTAGCTGCCCTTGGTCATACAACATTTTCTCAAAATGCGGAACTGCAAAAAAAAAAAAAATTGTCGGAACTATCTACCATGTTAAGGATCATGTCCTCATAATATTCTCCGTCTACTTATTTTTGTCTTCTGGAAAAATGAGAAGGAAAGGAGAAGAAGTGAAAGCAAACCATGCCAGCACTCGTCCACACTGTATCTGTGAAAACCACCGCCGACGTGATCGTGGACCCCACCTCTCGCCATGCCTTGCAAACTAAAGAACACCATATTCAATTTTTTCTTCGCTTCGTCTGATTTTCCATTTTCATCCAACTTTTTGGACCAATAAAGCATCAGTTGGATCTCGACTGGCCTAGGGAACTTTGGTGCAGAACCAAATCCACCATACTCCGAATCATAGCTTCCAACAAGCTAAAAATAAACATTTAGGATATCAATCATTTACAACCGGAATTAAAAAAGCATGAAAGCAAAGTTTAATGCTTTGCTATAGGTACTTTTCGAAATCAGCAAAAGTTAATTTGACGAAAAAAAAAAAAAAAGTAAGTCAAGTCAAAAGAAAAACAAAAAACCAGAAGTGTACTCCATAGCATAGAGAATGCATTTTTTTTTTTCGCCCCCAGTCGATCTTAAGGGCGCACTCCTCCACATCGGCCTGGTACATTCAGGATTAATTCTCGGAGTGCTCCTCAAAAGAGTCGAACCTTAATTGACAAGGAAAGATGACACTTTTTCTTATTAACCAGATTAATACCTCTTGGGTAGTAAAGAGAGCATCTTTGAAAGAAGAATTCAATCCCTAAAACTGAACACATTAAGTAATTATTTAATTAAGTGTGTTTGAGAAAAAAAAAAAAAAAAAAACCACTCAAAATATTAAGTATCACTTAAATTGGGTCAAAATATGTGCACGACTTATCGATTATTGCTTAAATTCTAATTTTTCATTATTAAAAATATCATTAAACTATAACAACAGAAAATATTATTGCTTAAATTCTAATTTTTCATTATTAAAAATATCATTAAACTATAACCAACAGAAAATATAGAAAAAGAAAAACTAAAATAAAATTGTAGAGAAAGAAAGTGCTACCGAGGAAAAAAATAGAGAGACGAATTTCAGTTTTTTTTTTTTTTTTTTTTTTTTTTTTTTAAGAGAGAGATCAAGTTGTAAGAAAATTTTTAAAAGTAATAAAATTGTAAAGATACATACTTATTGAGATTGAAAATATTCGAAAGAAATTGACTTTTAATCAATTCAGTACTAAATAAATTCAGCCACTTAAAATTTAGCACTTAATTTTCAGTTTTATCAAACAGGGGCTTAATGCTATCCCTATAAAAGATCCTTTAATCAAAAAAATCATAGAAGGTTAAGAAAAATTGGGTTGAGAAGTCTCAGTCCATCGATATCTTAAAATATTAAAAAAAAAAAAATCCAAAAAAAAATTACTTAAAAAAAATTTAACTCTTTTTTACTTTTTTTCTTTTTATTATTATTTTGAAAAATAATTTCTCGAGTACAAAACAAATGCTACTCTTATACTTAAGAACACATTACGAAACAATGCCTTACCTGCTCTGCGCATAGGCTCAATGCACTATCAAGAAGCTCCTTTGATATTTTACTAGACCTTGCCCGGACAGATAAAGCTTCCGACAATTGCTCAATGGCAGCGGAACCACTTTGAACAAGCACATCCCTCTGACCATCCCAAGCGTCTTTTACCTTTCTGAATCAACAAACGAGTAAAGGGGGGGGAAAAAAAGTCAAATTCAACTGAAAAAATTATATTGAACACAAACAAAAGTTTAAGGTTAAGACAACTGCCCACAACCTTAATACTGTTTTAAACCCAGGCCTGCCGTACTTATCATCAGGAGGAAAGTAAGTGCCACCCACCAAAGGCTTGAGGTCAGGTGACAGGAAAACACTAAGCGGCCAACCTCCACCGCCATACAAGGCCTGGACGTACGTCATGTACACCTAGAGATAGAGAGGATCAAGGACTTCAGCAGATTCCATTTCCAATTGGAGGGCAAAATCATCCGACAACAATTCAAATTTTCCAAAAAAACGTAATCTTAAACATTTCGAAACTAAGATAGAATGTAGAAGGTAGAACTCCTTACCTTATCAACGTCTGGACGCTCTTCTCGGTCCACCTGTAAAACAAGCATAATAGAATAGGAAACACGTCCTTCAGACGGGTGTATTTGGGCGAAGGATTTTGGGAGAAAGTTTGATTTTGATGAGGAATATCCAAAATTCATCATTCAAATTCCTTGCTTGGCTACTGCAAAAATGAATTTGTGAAAATCCTCAAAATTTTAAAATGGGCTTTAAGCCGGGTAAAATTACATTTTCAATCCTTCCGAATGAGGTATACATCACCAAAAAGGATTCATGAAATCTCTTACCAAAAATAAGGTTGTGTTTGGGTAAAATGACATTTTCAATCCTTTTGAATGAGGTATACGTCCATCATTCATAAGATCGAGGACTCATCAAATCCCTTACTATAAATGTCTTCTGGAGATGTCATTTTACCACCATTGAATAACATTTCGAAATTCCTAGGAATTTCACAAATTCCCATCTGAAGTACCCAAACAAGGAATTCTATCCTACGAATATAAAAAATCAAATCCTCTCTCAAAATCCTTCACCCAAACACACCCTAATAGATCATCAAAACCATCAAATTATACAATGCAAAACTCAACTATGCAAGTATAGATAAGCTAGGGCAAACTCACCTTGATGCTAACAAACCAATCATTGAGCAATTTTGCAACCTCTTCACTCTCAAAAGACTCAACCTCCATCACATGACACCTTATCAATGGTTTCCCGTCTTACAATTAGTTTTCATTGAATTCAACATCGACATATGTATTAAAAAGACAACCTCAGTATCCGGTAAGAAAATGCAGAAGCTCACCAATGGCAGGTGCTGTACCCGACTTTGAATTCAAACGAAACACAAAAATAGTTATAAGAGAAAACCCCAATCAGTCTCATAAACCGCGAATGGACGCAAATTAAAATTGAATTTGAAGTTTATGGATGTTACTTGATAAGAAGATGGGCACATCTCTCTTTTCAGCTTCCTTAAACGCCTCTTCACCCCATGGGTACCAATCAACCTAATGATAATCCATAAACAAACAAGCAAATATGTAATTCAAAATCTAAATTTCAATACTCCAGTAAAATCTGTAGGGTGGTTTTGGGCCGCTCTCAACCCCCAAAAATTAGCTCATGAGATAATACTTTCCCTTCCACTTATAACATGACCACGAGCCCCTTCCACGTCTGTTTTAGGATAAACCCTACAACCTCTCCCTCACACGTCATCGGGTCTTTGGTCGGCTAACCCTAGACCAGTTTCCCTTTGTGGCTAGGGCCTCTCTCAAACCCCAAAAGCTAGCTCATGACATGAGCATTACTTGACCACAAGCCCCTTCCACGTTCGATTTCCACATCCGATGTGATATAAACCCAACAAAATCTCCATTCTATCAATCAATAAGAAGCAAAAGAAATCGAAGCACTGAATTCGACGGTTTGAGACTCCGTTATTCAAATTGAAGGACTGAATTCAGTAACCAAGTAAAACCGCCATTCAAATATTCAATTAATCAATAAGCAGCAAAAGAAATCAAAGCACTGAATTCGACAATTCGAACTTCCGTTATTCAATTTGAATTCCGACGGAGGATTCAGAAAGTAATCAGAAATTGACAGTTTTCATTCACATACCGGATTATGAGCATGCTGGAGCAGATAAGGGCTGTGCTCCGAGGCGAGACGATTGGTGTGCTTGTGAGTCCGCGAAGCTGACGATTGTTCTGCCATGGCCAGGACCTTTATTGAGTGAAACGGTCGCCGGAAAAGCGGGTTTGTTCTTGCTTGTTTTCGGTGGTCGGAGAGAAAACGGCGAAGATGAACCGGGGAAGAGAGGATTACAGTTCTGAGCATGGAAATTTGGGGAGAAATGGAGATTGTTGAAGGTGGGTTGTTGCTTAATCGGAGTTTTATAGCGCTAAGCATTTAGAGAGAGAGTGAGAGGAGAGAGAGAGAGGGTGCCATTGGGAGCGATTGCATGGGTTATCGAGAAACAAAGTCTACAGTAACACGTGGAGTAATGCAGCATGAGACAAGTGGCATGCTTGCATTGTTTAGCTATTTTTTTGGAAAAATTACCCACTAGACCTGTTATTAGCATTAATCTACCAATAAAACTCACTCCTTCTTGCACCGATTAGCCTCTTTTTCAAAAACGACCGGCGATGAGATTACCAAAATGTCCCTCCCGTGATTTCGCCGAGCATCATCTTGTCGCCGTCGCCAACACCTTCGCAAACCAGTTTCACCTCTATCACTATTGAGATCCGACGCACTCTCACCGTCGCCGTCCAGATTCGATGCCTTTCCCATCGTCGCCGATGCCTTCCCCACCGTCGCCATCTAGATCTGACTTCTCCACCACTACCTTCGCAACTCAAATCCGAGCATTTCAATGAATGTCGTAATCTTTTTTATGCCTTTTTTATGCTTTGTTTCAATTTAGTAAAATTTTCTTTATTTTAGAAAAAGAGAGAAATGGTGAAGTGGGTATTAAAACTTTTGGAGTTCCTTTTTGAATATCTACACATTGCACCAGGTAATGTTACATGTAACATCTTTTTGAAATATAATGAGAGAAATATTGGTCTGTGGTAGTGAGAGAAATTGAAAATCACATTAATGTTACATGTAATATTCTTTGAAATATAAATATTACATGTAATATCAACTGAAAATAATTATTGATATAAATGTTATATGTAACATCTATTGAAAATTTGTTTTAAAATAATCATTGATTATAAATATTGCATGTAACATTTATTGATTTTTTTTTTTTAAATTTGTCAATATTAGACAGTGTTACATTGTTACATTTGATGTTACATATAACATATACGCATAATACGATCCACACGTTCAAAAAATATGATTAGCATATCGTAAAAAATAGGACATTTTACTGATTAATACAATGTAAAAATATGAATTTTACGACATCAGAAACTACGAAAAATCTATGTGTTTTGATGTTAACATTAAAAGTTACACAAGATGGATATTTTTGTCACAAAAATAGCAAAAAGACTGCTCGGTGCATGGAAAGAATAACGGGTTTAATCGGTAGTTTCTAGCACTTTTTAGGACCTCCTAGTCACCGCCCCGTTTTTTTTTTTCCACAATTGCGCCCAGATCCACACAAAGATAAAATATAAGAATAATCTCGTTTGAGGTGCATGACTGCCTGAAAAAAAATTATTAATAATATTATTTTAGTTTAAGAATATAAAAACATCAACCTTGAACAAATTGGAGATCTATGTCGAATCACATGAATTCATTCATTACTAGTGATTTATGATTATTTTTTTCTAAATTAAAATTTTAATTTAACCCGTTTGGTCCATGTGTTATAATAACTTTTTTAAATATTCAAATTTATTGTAAAAAATCTAAAAGTCATTGTGCATCATAAAAATTACTGTAATTTTTTTATATAGAAAAATTACAGTAATTTTTATGTATTACAAAAATTATTGTAGAGTGTGAACTACATAGACTATAATTTTAATTACTTGGACAGGTCACTAAAAACCTAATAATTTGTGTATGTGTTTGTTTGTATACAAGTTGGTGTAAACTTGTAGCTTGATTGTACTTGTAGAACTTAGCGGTATCAATTAAACATCTCCTAGCATGAAAATAAAATAATATATATATATATATATATATATATATATATAAAATTTCAAATGATAACCTAAAAAATACCGTATTTAATCTATTTTGTCACCAAATACAAAAATGGTAATGGTCATTCCATTCCAATATCACAGTTATTTCAATCATATTGTCATTATAATACTGTATTTAATCTCTTTTGTCACCAAACATAAGAATGATAATGACTATTTCATTCTAATATCACAATGATTTCAATTTTATTGTCATTTCATTGCAGTGTACCAAACGCAACATAAACGTCATTGTCTTGAAAATTGTTTTTTTTAATTTATGAGAACAAAAACAAGAAACACGTTTGGTTGCAAAATTTGTTCCTTTTTTTTTCTTTAAATGTATGATGGCAAGCATGGTGTTGGTGGGAATAGTTTTCTACAAGTGAATATGAATCATTATTATTTTTTTTTTCGATTTTTAAGAAATTCAAGAACTATTTCTAAATTACTCCCAAAATTTTAAAAACAAAAACATCTTTATCAAATGCGTTTCTAGATATTAATCCCAAAATTTTAAGAGCGAGAACATAAATCAGGGAACGGAAACAATAACCAAACGGGGCCTAAGAGGCTCATCTTCAAAAAAAAAAAAAACATTTTGGGTGGCGAAATCAATTATTGTTTTGCAATATATACCTAACTCTAATATAACGAATACTTCAAGGACCAATTTATAATTTCCACCTAACTTCGAGGCCCACAACAGCAAACTTAAGTTAAACGGCTCTTACATCAAATGACGATAATACCCTCGACCAAGTCTTTTATTACAGCGCGAGGGACTGAAACCGTAATTTAAAAAACACAGCAAACCAATTCACATCGTCCCAGGAATCGAAGGGTAGTTCCGTAATTTCATACCGGCACGGGTGTCGGTTGCCCGTTCATTACCAAACTAGTCCACGAGCTGATGAGCTCAAGTCCGCGAAAAGTCCTTTCGCAGGGGATTTAATTATTTCAGGACTTTTATGACACTTTCTACCCCAAAAGTTTATACGTAGTTTCATTTTACATCCTCAAAAATTTTAATTACAGCAAAAAGGTCCACTTAGGTACCTAATGTTTTTTGTTTGACAAATTAATGGAGTTGGTCGATTGGAATTTGAAGCAATTTATTAATTTTAAGGTACTAATATTGTGGCTCGCGGTTAAGCGGGTGTCGACATCACTAGAGCATCTCTTTAGATTCGAGACATATCGAACTGGTTAAGTTCAAAGACTATGTCATTGATCGTGTATTTGATAATAAAAAAAAAAGGATTTTGGCGTCCCTTGTACAAAACTAGTATGGACTAGAGTTATTCTCTTGATGAGTCCTAGACAGGGTTAAACTAGTTAATACTGTACAAGAAGAAGACAAACTTGTGCAATACCAATATTCATTTTGATTAGGTTTCAAAGTTCGAATCAAAGATTGCAATTGAACAAAGAATGTCTTTGACTAACTCATCAACTCATTAGTTAGACTGGTAAAGGTACGGAGTGTCTAACAATTGCGAGTATTTTTTGGTTGGTAAGATCCAAAGTCAATAAGGAAACAACCCAGATCGTACACTAAGGTCCCTCAACAATCACTTAGCGATGACAATCAGAAGGTAGGCTTGAGGCAACAATCATTCGAGGAAAGAGTAATAATTCACTAGTCTAACTCGTATCAGGGCTCAAGTGATTAACTGAAACGAGACCTTGAAAACAACTTTTTTCAAGTGTCAGTACAGGAACGTTCTATCAATCGGGGGGAAGATTTCCAGTGACAAGACCTTTCTACTTTCCCAAGTCTCGAAAGACCCACCCGTTGAAAGAACAGGACACGTTGCGGGTGCCGCGTAGACAGTTGCCGTTGCGAAAATGCGAGATTTTGATCAAAATGTAATTAATAGTAAGAGTAAGGGGTGCAAAGTGATATTTTGGTATAATTATTTAATAGCTTTCCACGTTTTGGCGGCTAGGCGAACTAACGGACGAAAAGCGTTCCTTTTGCTTTTAGAGAGAGAAAGTAGAGAGAGAGTGAGGAGAGAGAAATAAAAGCAAAGCGCATCGAACAATATAGAGAGAGAAAGCTTAAAAACCACAACATATAGCCGGGGGGGAGGGGGTGATGCTAGAGAGAGAAAGTAGAGAGAGAAAGTAGCGGAGGCGTTCTCTCCATGACACTATAGCACTTCTCTCCGTCGGTACTCATCACTTCGTAAACCGCCGTCTCCGATCGTCTTCTCCGATCATACCAGAAGTGTTCGTCCCTGTACGAACTGTATTTATTTTTCCATATTTGCCCTCCACACCCCCCCTCCCCCTCTCTCTATCTAATTCTCCGACCATACACACAGCGAAAACCTAGCCGCCCCAAATGGAGCTGTACGGAAGAAACCCGGCGAGAAACGGCTCGCACTCGGATCCCCCGTCGGAATGGGCGCCGCCGGGAGCCGAAACCGGATTCGAAGGTGCGTTCATGTAATTGGCATTGGAATTGCTTTGATTTTTTCCATTTTTTCCCTTTTTTTCGAATTCGATTTCGTGTTTCCGACAGCATTTTTTGTCTGTCTAGGGTTTCTTTTGAGCTTGAATTTTGCCTGTTTTGTTTGATTTTTGAGCAATGTAGAATCAATGAGGAGTTTCGGGTTATGGGGCAGAGAATTGTACCCGGAAAGACCCGGTGTACCCGATTGCGCCTACTACATGAGAACCGGCTTCTGTGGATACGGCAGCAAGTGCCGTTACCATCATCCTCGCGATCGCATCTCTGTAATAATCTTACATCTACTTTTTCCTTTTTTAAGGTTTGTTCACGTAGGTTAAATTTCATCTTGTTCAATCAGCTCATACTATGCCATTCCTAATGAAACAGAGGATATAACCCTTGATTATGATATTTGTTCATCACAAAACTGCACACACACACACACACACACACACATATACTTTTTCCTTTTTTTAAGATTTATTTACGTAGGTTAAAGTTCATTTTGTTCAATCAGCTCATTCTTTCAGTGTAGGATGCCATTCCTAATGAAACAGAAGATAACACCCTTGATTATGATATTTGTTCATCAGAAAACTGCATATATATATATATATATATATACACACACACACACACACACACACTTTTTCCTTTTTTTAAGGTTTATTTACGTAGGTTAAAGTTCATCTTGTTCAATCATCTCATTCTTTGAGTGTAGCATGCCATTCCTATTCCATTACTAAAACAGAGGATATAACCCTTGATTATGATATTTGTTCACCAGAAAACAGTGTGTGTGTGTGTGTGTGTGTGTGTATATATATGTATGTATGTGTAATTATTGGGTTGAGATTTCTTCAGGTTGGAGGAGCATTAAGGTTTGGAGAGGAAGAATATCCAGAGAGAGTGGGTGAGCCTGCATGCCAGGTACTGTGTTTTTCTCTCTAGTTTTGACAGATTAATGATGTCTGTATGATTGATCTCGTCAATGTCAGTTTCTCTTTTGTTAATCTGATTAGATTCTTTTGTCTGGAAATCATATTTTACGGTCTGAATCATGAAATCTTACATTGTTCTTATTCATGATCATGCAGTATTTTTTAAGGACAGGAAACTGTAAGTTTGGTGCCTCCTGCAAGTTCCACCACCCTAGAAATGCCGGTGGATCATTGAGTAACGTGCCGTTAAATATACATGGATACCCCTTACGTCCGGTAATATAAAATAAATCAATTTATTTTTGGTCTTTGATTTTTGATCTTGATTTTTGTTTTTCGTTCCTGATTATGAGTTTTTTCTTACGCCATGGCGACAGGATGAGAAAGAATGCTCCTATTATTTGAAAACGGGGCAGTGCAAATTCGGTAAAACGTGTAAATTCGATCATCCTCTGCCAACTGGCATGCCATCAACGCCGGCGTCTGCACGTCCATTTTATCCGACAGTGCAGCCTCCTACGGCGGAACAATACGGTGGGGGCGTATCAACGAGTTATAGGGTAGGAAGGCCTCCCATGATGCCCGGTTCTTACATGCAAGGCGGTTATAGCCCCGTGGTTCTTTCACCCGGGGTGGTCCCTTTTCCGAATTGGAATCCCTACTCGGTAAGTTAAAACAAGTTCATCGGATTTAGGTTCTCGTTTTTAAGGATTAAGATCTGTTGTCTCGTTCATTGTCTCCCCTGTCATGTCCCTTAATATAAATTGATTGGTCGATATCACTTTGAAACTGTGTTCGGATTGCGGAAAAGGGGGGCGGGGGAGAGGAGGGAGAAAGCGGAAGGAAGGTGAATCAATCCGATTTGGAAGGAAAGCATATATCATTAATTTAAATGACTATTTTACCCTCCTTGTTAGTTTATTTTTTACAAACTTAGTTTTTTATTAATCTTCTATATTGTGTGTGTATATATACAAAGGGTATAATGGTCATATTACACAATCGAAGTGAATCTATCCATGCATCCAAACACAACAAAAGAAAGACAACAAGATGTTTCCTTGCTTACCCAGCAAAAATTAAGAAATACACATATATAATATATGTGTTTGTGTGTGTATACACAAAGGGTATAATGGTCATATTACACAATGGAAAGTGAATCTATCCATGCATCCAAACACAACAAAAGAAAGACAACAAGATGTTTCCTTGCTTACCTAGCAAAAATAAATAAATACACATATATAATATATGTGTTTGTGTGTGTATATAGTGTATAATAGTCATATAACATAACGAAAAATGAATCTTCCCCGGTGCAGCCAAACACAACGAAACGGTATAATGTCATATAAAGCAATGGAAAGTGAATCTATCCATGCATCCAAACACAACGAAAGAAAGAAAACAAGACGTTTTCTTGCTTACCTAGCCAAAATAAATAAATAAATATATATAATATATTACATAATATATTAGTTTTGTTATTAGATGCAGGCCCCTGTAAGCCCCGTGATGTCTCCCGGTGCACAACCCTCCATTGGAGGAGCAGCAGGAGCAGCTTCACTGTATGGGGTTTCACAGTTGTCATCTTCAGCACCCATGTATGCCGGGCCTTATCCATCTTTACCGCCTTCGGGCGGGCCTTCAAGCAGCACTCAGAAAGATCGGGCTTTTCCCGAGAGGCCCGGTGAGCCCGAATGTCAGTACTACATGAAAACTGGAGATTGTAAATTCGGGTCGTCGTGTAGGTTTCATCATCCGCCGGATGGGGTCGTGTCAAGTACAAATTGTGTTCTCAGCCCCTTGGGGTTCCCTCTACGTCCGGTATGCATTTTATATGTCCTATGTTGTTCTTTACTACATTAATGTTCCCTACATGTTCTCTTTTTGTGCTAATACTTTCTATAGTATATTTCATGGGACCTAAGGCTATACATATGTAATATATAATACACACACACACACGTGGATTAGGTACAAGGGACACATAGTTAGAAACATATTTATATGCACACATTTTGATTGTAAAAAGGGCAACCCAATGTATGAAGAATCATACCATTACGGGGTCTGACGAGGGTTAGATATATGCAGTCTTACTATTGCATAAAGAGAGGTTTTTTCCAAGATGTAAGTCAAAAAGTATTGATGGAAGCCCGTGTTGAGTATCAATTTAGGTGCACATAATGTTCATTATCTTGATTGTTCGTTTTGTAAGACAACCTTTCAGTAATTGCCTTGAATTTTAGTGCTAAAAAAATCGTTTTTATGAAGATGACAGCATATACAATTACAAACTCAGATGTTCAAAGTTGATATATATATATATATATATATCATTGTTTATAATGACGGTTACCATGAGGTATTGTTGAAGTCTGGTAGTTGGGGAGACGAGACGAGACGTGAATGTTTTATGGGATAAGAGTAGAATCAAAATTTAGGGAATAACATTTATCAATTTTTTTATTTTTTTTTCTCAAGGCACTTCATATTTATTGATTTTAATTTTGATAGTTCGATTTGTTAGGCTAATTCATTGAAATTTCTTTTTGATTTTTACTCAAAATTGTTCGGTTATTACGCTACTTATTGTTGCTATTAGCTATGAAATATTTGTGACACAAAAATCAGTTGTATTATTGTTCACGCGCTCCAATAATTTTTCCAGAAGTCCGAATTTATAAAAGTCAATATAATTTTTTCATGTAAAAGATTACAATAATTTTATGGTATGCAACAATTTTGAACTTTTGATAGAATTATTGGACTTCTAAAAAAAATTTCTATACCGATTGGATCAGATGAAATAGTGAATTACAAGATTTGGAATCATGGCACCCCCATTTTTCAGTTGTATTAAGAACAAAGTAAACATTTGTTGGACACGTTACGAATTATAATTTATGCCATCTGTATGAACGTCGTAAATTTTAATTTACTTTTTTTCTTTTTCTGGGTTATGTTTTATTTAATAAATTATACATTTTGATCTTGTTTTTAACAAGTAGATATTTTGATGTATATATACAGGGGGTACAACCGTGCAGTTTTTACATGCAAAAGGGGTTCTGTAAGTTTGGTCGGACCTGCAAATTCGATCATCCAATGGCTACAGTAAGATCATCGCCTTCATCTTTCGCCGAAATGCCAATTGCTCCTCCTCCTCCTCCTCCTCCCTATCTACTATCATTTTCTGAACATGTTTCTAGGTCTAATTTGGATAATCAGCAGCGCATTGCCGCTACGTCTGTTGTTCCCATTAATATAAGTAGAAACAGTTCCAGACAACAAGGAGGTGGTGGGGGTGGCGGCGGAGATGTTCGTCGTTCAAGCTAAAAGGGTATTTCGAGTCTCTCTTTTTTTTTTAAATGTCAGGAAGCTTAGTATTTGTGTTAAAAGTTTGTGTTTTTAAGCTATTTGTCGTTGTGATGATTGTGATGTTGTCATTCTTAAATTTATGTAATAAGGCAAAAAGAAACCTTGTAAATTGTCATTGTTTTTGTGTAGATAGAATTCAAGACCATTTCTTCTTCTATAAATTTGTCATTTTCCTTTTTTTTCCCTCAAATTTTTTTAATTTTTCAGGGTTAAAAAATTCACTAGAAAAACACACTAGATAACCGTTACGTGTAAGTCCTGAAGTTTTTTTTGTAACATTTTTCAATTGCAGCGTTTTGAGTGTCAATTCATGATTTTTTTTTTCTTTTATTTTTTAGATTAAGAGAAATGCAAAGAGAAAAAATAATTTCTACGCATTTCTCTTATTTAGGAAATTTAAAGAGCGGTTACCGAGGGATCTTATTTTGGTACTAAAACTATTCAATGAACGAAAAAAATGTAAAAAGATCAATATATTGAGTGAAATCATATTGTTTTTTGGGTAAATTTATTGAGTAAAATTAAATTGGGTAAAGTGAGTGTTTCAATATAAATAATATACTACAACTATAATTAAGCGTTTGTCCTACTTATATAGGGTCGACTACATGAATCTGTTTATGCCATAGTGATCGATCAAGAGCCATACCCCTTTAATTTACTATTTAGAATTGATTCCTCTTTATTTTGTCTAATTATATCATTTTACCATCTCCACTTTAAAAAGTTATATTTTATTTATTTCTACTTTGATGGTAAAATGATATAATTAGACAAAACAGAGAGGAATCAATTCTAAATAATAAATTAAAGAGTATGACTCTTGTTCGATCACTGTGACGTAAATAAATTCATGTAGCTGACCCTACATAAGTAAGACAAAGAATTAATTATAGTTGTTGTAGTATATTATTTATATTGAAGCACTGGCTTCTTATTTTTTTCTCCTCTTTATATCTCCTGTTTGGAATAAAATTAGGAACACTCACCCAAACACCACCTTGAAATTTGTGTTCTCGAGATTCACATAAACAAGCAATGAACTGGGTAAAAGAAAAATGTGAGATACTTTATATATTATACAATTTTTTTTAATACATACCATATGAGATATCAAAATATCCCCCTCCTCCAAGGTCCGACCTTCTTGTCATTTTGACTTAGTTCGTCTCCTTGATTGATGGTATAAATAGTAGCATATAAACAGACATACGTACCTACTCCAGGGTCTCTATTCCTCTCTCGAGCCTCTACTCTTTCATCAACGCCACCGTAGTGCTGTTTCTGGATCAGAATTGGCTCTGATACCATTTGTCCACTAACCTAATAACCTGTCGAAAATACTACGTGATCCAAAATGCTTAAACCAAGCTACTAATAGTAGTCCATAACATATTTTATATATTAGATAATCTTTTCTATTACTTGCAATTTTCTCTTTTTTGTTAAATGCTAGTCCAACACAAGTTTTCTCCGCTTCATAGTAGTTGTTCTTGTCGGCTTTAAACACCTTTGTCTCTGCTTCTGCCAAAAAAAAAAAGATTAAACAAGGCAAGTTGCTGATTAATGACAAAATTCATCAACAAACAGGACACAAGTTCAAAATCAGGAGGAAAAAAAAAATCAAAAACGGCAAAATGTCGAGGGGAAAAAAAACAAAAAATAAAAATAGATCAGGTATAACAGATGTGCATGGAGTCCTAAAGGAACAACTTGATTCTGTAGGCACCATAAAATTCCAAAAAAGGTAAAAAAAGGAATTGATCCCTAGGTTCTGTGCAAATGTCAACACAAATGATCTAATTTTGCCCAACTCCCTCCTCCCCACCCCAAAAAGAAAAAATATGGATATGATCTAACTACAATTGGGTAAGGCGGCGATCATATCCGTTGACACGTTGACATTGATAGAGTTACCATTCCAAAAATTCCCAAAATAAGGATCTTTCAGGATAGAGATTATCCTGAAGGGAAAATAAAGATTCAATATCTGACAAACAAAGCGATAAGGGCCATATTCCATGCATATATAGAACACATCGAAATAATAGCCTTCCTATTATTCTTCACTAAAGTCAGCAGCAGATTTAGAAAATTGATTGATGGTGCGCTAAATTTTATTTATTTTTAGACGTTTAATAGATATTTAGAGAAGCTTATGCAAAATTTTAAGGGGTGTAATTGATTTTTCCCAAAAATCTAAGAGTAAAAGTGAAATTTCGAAAGTGGTTTTTTTTTTTTTTGTGTGTGTGTGGGGGGGGTGCAATCCACCATGGCAATATGTAGCTCTGCCACTGACTAAAGTCAATTAGAAGCTAGCATGAAAGGCACCTCTTAGGTAACGTTTGGCAGAACAGAATTGAAATTAGAAATAAACGCTATATTACCCCTCAGATTTTGAGATGCACTCATTTGTAATTCCAATTCCGGATCTCCAATTCCATGAAACAAAACGCTACCTCAAGTAAAATGCTTTTCTTTGAACAGAGAACTTAGATATCAAACAGGGATGCAACTGAAATGTCCTTAACGGACAGAATTTAAGAATCAAATTCTAAAAGGGCACTAAATTTCTTGATTGTTCTATTCCTTTTCCATGAAGATCTCTATGCAACATTATCTTAGAGGGGACCAGTAGTGCGAGAAAGTGAAACTAAATTGGATAAGGATCATTCAAGGATAGCAATGGCAGCACGGTGCTACAAAACTTCCGTTATGCACGGGGTCTGGGGAAGGGTTGGACCACTTTGGTCTATTGTACACAGCTTTCCCTTGCAAAAGACTATATCCACGACTCGAACCCGTCACTTTCAGGTCACACGACAGCAACTTCTATTGTTGCGCTAAGGCTCTCAAAATTGCCTAAATATAACAAGTTCCTGCATCCTGCAACTCTAATAACCTACAAACTCCTCTTCAAGAACAAAACCTGATTTATGTTCCAAATGGTGGCAATGTTCTAGGTTATTAACGAACTCTACTCAAAACGCGGTCCTATAAATGAGATAAGCACATATAGCTACCACTACTAGTAAGAGACTTTCCCTCTTTTTTAAGAGAAATTTCTTATATTGCTTAAAAAATCCATGAAATACCCAAAAAAAAAATTATTTATTTATTTATTTTTTGGAATTTTAGGATTTTTTTAGATTTGATGTTCTTTTTTTTTTTTTTTTAATCAAGAGCATGTCGATAGGGGTCCCTCGCACAATTAAACAAATAATTTCCCCCCTGAAAGTATCATCCAACAAAGTAACTTCATACAAATCAAGAATATATCCCCCACCTCCCTACCATTATTATACTTTCATGCAACTAACTAGACCGAAATATAGCATATTAGTAGTTATGATTCCTGCACTGTTCAGTAGTACGGACATTTGATGAGATATCAATTATCAGTAGGGGTGATACTAGGGGCCAACTTGTTTCTATCCGAACAAGACGATAGGGGGCGTTTTTCTTATCCAAACTAAATATCTAAAGGGGCCTTTTTTCCATATTTCCTATGGTTCTTTATGACTCTTTCCTTTTCCGAATTAAACAATACAATCCAACACTTCCAACCTCCTCTATAAAGGGAGTGTGATGAAAACTCAAAATCAGTACGGGATAAGGCCAAAGGTGTAGACACTAGACACACATATAACACTCGAGCAGCTTATTTTTCGCAGCTTTCCTTATCTTCTTAGCTCACACATAAGCTCTAATCAGCACTCAACTATATTACAAGTCAATTTCTGTGTTCTTCACATTTCTAGTTGACTGTACTCCTTATAATTTCCAACAAAAACTCCTCTTCAGATGGATAGGGTGGGAGATTTAGCATCCAAGAAGGCGGCGGTTATCTTCACGAAGAGCTCATGCTGCATGTGCCATAGCATCAAAGCACTTTTTTATGACCTAGGAGCAAGTCCTGCAATTCACGAACTTGATCAAGAACCACGCGGGAGGGAAATGGAATGGGCCTTGCAAGCACTTGGTTGTAATCCATCTGTCCCAGCTATATTTATAGGAGGAAGATTTGTAGGCTCGGCCAAGGATGTCATATCCCTCCATGTTGATGGATCTCTCAAACAAATGCTCATTGACGCCAAAGCTATCTGGTTCTAGTAACCCAAAGACAAACCTTTTTTTTGTCTGTGTGTGTTCATGTCTATTATAGTATTGGAACAATATCGTATGCCATGCTACAACCAATGTTGTAACTAGGGCTTTCCTTTTTTAAAGCCGCCCTTTTAAGAAAATGGTTTATCTTACATCACATCCACTCTCAGTGCGTCTGTCTGTGTTCTCTTTCTCTCCAAGGTTACGTTCCTTCTCTACATCATGATCTTGGATTACTAGATAACTTTAAGATGGTATTCATGCACTGTTACTTAACTTGGATTATTGGAAAGCTTTTCAGACAATCTTCCTTTGAGAACGTCTGCAATAGTTGCTCCATGGTACTTAAACTACTAAAGAATAAAGTTTCTAGTCAAGCATCATTTTGAATAAAAAATCAAACATGTTCGGACAGGGAACATATCCCCAGGCTAGAGGTGATCATTTTTGTCAAAAGTGCAAATTGCACAAGCTATATATTCTACCAATGGGCAGATGCTGGTGAATATTTTCTCTAGGAGTCGACTGAGATAAAAAATAAAAAAATGAAACCATCATTTATCAATCATCGTGCCCTTGGTAATGTTTTTTCAAATAAATCAGATTCAAAATGTTTTATCCTTTATTTTCCAACCGTGTGTCTTGATAATGGAAGCCCAAGGAGAAGAAGGCGTTTGTCGCACTTATAACCTAACCACTAGTTCCTTCCACATCTGATGTAGGATAAACCTAATAATCTTTCCCTCACACATCGAGCCTTTAATCAGCTAACCCTAGACCAGTCTCCCCCTTTGTAGCTATAAGGCTATTGTTGTTGTAAACTAAGCTCTGATATCAGTATAGGGTGGTTTTGGATCTTTCTCAACCTCAAAAGTTAACTTATGAGGTGAGGTTTTCTCTCATACTTATAATCTAACCATCAACCCAATTCACATCTGATATGAGATAAACCCAACAATCTTCCCCTCCTACATTGGGCTTTTGGTAGGCTAACCCTAGACCAGTCTCTGCCTTTGTGGTTATTGGGTCAGAGTTGTTATAACCTAAACTTTGATATCAGTGTAGCATGGTTTTGGGCCTCTCTCAACCTCAAAAACTAGCTCATGAGATGAGATTTTCTCTTACATTTATAACCTGACCACTAGCCCCTTATAAATCCAATGTGAGATAAACTCAACAGATAGCACCATGGCCAATCACATGGATGGGAACGGTGGTGGAGACTGTGAACCTAGAAGGGGAGGTGCAATCCCTCCCCCCTCCCCCACTCCCAAAAAAAAAGAAAAAAATCTAAAGAGCCCCCAGATTTGGTGTATATTACATATAATTTTATAACATATATACGCTCGCCCCTGTTGAATTTTCAAAGACTTCAAAACTACCCCAATATTTTATGTTCGCCCCCTACCTCAAGGATCCTATGCCCGCCACTGGTGGTGGAAGAAACCCTTAGCGCACTGCAGAACAAGTATGCTAGAAATAATAAGGACCTGTGCAAAATACAGTCCAGCTGAGTCCATCACTGACACACCAAAATAAGTAATCACTGCCCTAATTCAATCAGACAAGGCTAATGTTGTTGCACAAGTACAACCACAACATGGAGCATGGATACAATATTTATGAAAAGAGACTTGCGTGCTCACTTATGAGGAGTATGGCAGAAGAAATTTAGCAAGCTGGTGGGCACAACACAAAGAATCCATGCACCGAAAGCTATCTTATTCGTAGTCTTTCCAAGAAGAGAATATATTTATAGAATGATTGAGAGAATCCGGTGAAACTGACAAGTGACCACCCTTTAAGAAATTCAGCTTTTTGCTGTAGCTTTAGGAAGGGTATTCACGACCATGAAATCTATCATGCTAATCAGTAATCACAAAAATAGCTTGTTCCAAGCTTGTGACAGACCAACTAAACCACTTAGTTAATCATTGTTTCCAGCAACACATGCAACAAACATGGATGAATGGTCTAAATATCATGTAGATCTATTCAAACCTCACCAGAATATATTTCTTCCAAGTTGTTCAGTGCATGGGTCAAAAAAGCACGTATGGAAAGTAACTTAGTTGTATTTTGGCATCTAAGAAAAGCAAATCAACTTTTGAACGCTCTTGTTTGGAGGAAGACGTTCACCATCAGACGTTTTATAAATAGAGTAGGTCGAGAACTCAAGTTCAAACAACCTCTAGCTTCAAATTCATATCTTTCTTGCCCACTTCTCCTTCTTTTCTCATTTTCTCCTAGGAGAACCCTCAGCATCAGATCGCAATTCAAATCGAATTCGGTCTGATGGGTTGTCACATTTTGTTCTAATTTCCCCCCAAAAAAATCTACATAAACTTAAGGCCGTAGCTCCTTTGGTTTAGTTTAGTTTGCATAGAGAGAAATTCTGTGTTTGATTTGGGATGGATAAGGTAATGAGACTGGCATCGAATACCAATGTAATGATCTTCAGCAAAAGCACGTGTTGCTTGTGCTATGCTGTCACCATCCTATTCCGAGATCTCGGGGTGAATGCTACGGTTTATGAAATAGATCAGGATCCTGATGGAAGGGAAATGGAGAAGGCTCTATTGAGGTTGGGGTGCAATACGCCTGTGCCAACTGTATTCATAGGTGGAAAGCTGGTCGGTTCCACCAACGAAGTCATGTCACTCCACCTAAGTGGCTCCCTTCTCGCACTGCTTAATCCATATCGACTAAATTAGTTCAACTGGCGGAGATACAATATTAGATGAATAAGCTCGGCTCAGAACTTAATGAGCTTTTAATCTATAATTTGCAACTCTATTTGTGTATTGTAAAACATCGTAGTTTCCATTTGTCAATCATGTAGCTTGTTTGCCTACTACCCAATAAATACTATACTCTATTTGCGTTTTCTAATGAAACTAGCGTGATTTACTCTACTTCCCTGTCAATAACTCGAAATAGATGCATAAAGAGGTGGACACCAATTATAAATCACCAAGTGCTATGACTAATTAGCTATCTATCATCATCGCGAGAAAAAATTTCAACATGATATATCCATATGGATGGAGACTATATGCCTCTCGCTCTCTCGCGCACTCTCTCACAAACATAAAAGAAATTCATCTAAAACAGGTGTAGACTAGCAGGATGTGAATTGATGTGTTTGCAATCTTATTGGGATGACGTATGCATGCATTAATAGTGTCTCTTAAACATCCTTAGAATCACACTTTTTTAGTCTAAAAAATGGAGTTCACGTCTCATTATGCCTAAAGGAGTACTTTTTTCTAACCAATAAATTAGTAACACTTTCTCAATGAGAATCATCAATTGCCAAAATTGATTCTTGAATCTAGAAAAACAATAATAAAACTGATATAATTTCAAGAGACAAATTTTAGACCATAGCACAATATTCTGCTGCAATCTTTCTTTTGCAAAAAGTTAAAAAGAAATATGCTCGACTTTTCTAGTGTGAGATGCCATTGATTCTTATAACTTTATTTATGATAAAGAAAGGAATTCAATACCTTGACTTTATCATTGGTATTCTACTTTCTGCATCCTGCATTTTTCCTCCCCCTCCCCCCTCTTCTCCCCCCACCCCCCCTCCTTCTCCCTTTTGATGTCCAAATTTTTCGATGTCCAAAATATAGGTCTGTGTTAATAAGTTGGCCATTAGCTTCTTCAATCATCTTCCGATGTTGTACATCTCTTCCCCATCAAGTTATGCAGATGACATCACATCATGCATGCGCACCATGTTCATTTTTAGCAATTAACTTAAAAGGTACAGCAAAAGTCAACCGACATGAATAACATAACCTAATGATATTGTAGGAACCCAATGGGGCTAACACACTCTCAAAAGACGCCTTGTAAAAAGAGGATTGTCCTAGACTTTATATATAGCTCAGGATCAAGTAACACAAGCGATGTGGGATTCAACAGATATAATCCAAATCCACAACGTAAAAATAGTTAGCATGAAAGTAAGAAATGCTATAGTATTGGGGGGGAAACAAAATAATGAAATTCCAACAAAATTCGAAGTAAAAATGACTGTAGAAGCTAATATCACTCGATGTTTACCATTTTTTAAAGCCTTGAGTTGCTTTGCCTATCGACATTCTTTCACGGATTTTGCATTTTACACTATCAAACAAACAAAAGGTTTACCGATTAGGAAGGTAAAGAATGGGTAAAAGAATATGGATAATCAAAATAAGAACAGAAAGAAACTTTAGTAAAATAGCTAAACTGCCAGTTCTAAGTTCAGAACGAAGACAATGCACATAATGGAAAAATGATTATTAGTCCGGTTGGCAAGGGGAAGTGCCCCCTTTCTTTATCAACCAGAGTTCGACTTTCCTGGAGAGCACTTCGTGAATTAGATCTTGAATTTAATCTTGAATGCGCCAGGCCGATGTGGGGGAGTTCGCCTCTAATATCGCCTGGGGAGATAATTAGTCGAGGTGTGCGTAAGCTTACCTGGATAACACCTTACCGTAAAACCCAAAAAAAAAAAAAAATATGCAGTCAAAATCCCAAAAACATTAAATGAACTGGCCCCTCCCATTTTTGTGTGATCCAAAAATAAGTTCTCCATTATGCACAGTTTGAACTACTTGTTTAAATCGTCTTGGCTATTACATGCTTTTCTAGATGCCACCATCGCCCAACCAAATACAACCAGCAGATTCCTCCCTTGTAAATGGCTACAATCGTATGAATGTAGTTGAATACATGGAATATATACACACAAATGTACATGAACCGGATGAAATTTAGAAATAGTGAAAAGGTGAATATCAATATGCTTTTGCTTCCATGGAAATTTAGATGCCGGTCATAGATTTTTGCAGACAAAAGTGAAAAGAAGAATCTGAATCAGTGCTTCTTGCTAGGTTTTGCGATCATTAAGATCATAACGTTAAGAATCGATGCTTTTTCGGAGATTAAACTACGATTAGCTCAATCATTTCCCGTAGTTTTGAAAATCGAATCCTACTGTTCAAACAATTAGAACTCGAGTTCGAGCCTTCAAAACTGAGGTCGTAAGAATCAAATAGCGATCAAATCAAATGGCAAAAGATGGAAACGAACGAAAAACACACACACAGAAGAATTAACAAATTTCTTACGCTTGATTTCCATCGAAGTGATTCCTCTTCGTGCGTTCTTACTTCTTATCCATCGGAGGTATACTTTTTCTGCTGGAGACTTGAATCTCTCCGGCTGAATGGAAAAATAAATAATAATAATAATAAAACCAACATAACACAAGCGGCAAGCCCGCTGGCATTAAAACGGCGGAACTCTGAACAAGATTAGTCTGAGATACAGTGTAGATATAAGAACGAGGTACACTTAAAAAAAATAATAAAAAAAATACTTTAATGATTTTAATTTTATGTTTTTTTTGAACATTTTTGTTGAATGTCATTACTTAAATAATTTGATTTCAACTTATTGATTCTTTCTTGGTATATTTAGTTAAACAATTATTTTAGGATTTGTAACTTACTGTATATCTAGTTTATTTCTATTATGAAATGTTTTAGAGTTCAACTCCCTCCTCCAATATATGTAAAAAAAAAAATAAAAAAAATTAAACAGTTAATTTTAGATTAACTCGACTATCTAAGACAGACTCCTTGAATTAAGTTGAACTTTGCTAGTGCAACATATACTATTCAGTTGAATTTAATTCAGTTAAATTTAACTGATTGTAGCTTAATGTAAAAGATGAGATAGAATAAAATGAAAGAGAAAAAAACAACACCATGAACATATTCCCAAAGCCATATTACAGTCCGAAAATTTGTTAAGGTTAACAGTAGTGGTCTCCAGTAATAGTGAAAGTTTTACTGTAAATTTTAGCAATATCAATTTCAGAAATTCGAAAAAGAAAATTGTGGTGGATGGCGATGGATGACAATGGTGATTGAAAATGGTGATTTCCGACATGGTTGAAAAATTATTTGCAAATTTTGGTGAAGGCAATTTGAGAAGTTCAAAAATTTGTTATGGTCCACGATGATGTTCGTTGGTGTACTTGAAAATTTTGATATAGATTTTCACAATAGCAACTTTAGAAAGTCAAAAATTTGTTTTTATCAATAGTGGTGGTTTATAGCGTGTTTGGCGTAGGCTTGTTGTGGTGCTAAAAAATACTACAGTTTGTTATTTAGTTTTTCAATAAAATCTAAATCAATAGTCTAAAATATGAAATTTAAAAAATAAAAATTATAATTTAATATAGGGATAATTGACCGAAAGTCTTAGATAATAAACTTAATTTTCAAAAAATCTCGCTTAAAACATAAATTTTAATTTAGTCCCTTAAGTTATATTTCACTTGAGTTTTAGTCCCGCATTGCAAGGATTGTAAAGAGAATTTTGTGAGTAAATTTGTATTATATTGAATATTATGACATGTTTGATAAAATAAAAAAATAAAAAAAAATGCTAAAAACTGACTATATTAAGTATTTGATTAATTAAATTTGTTTGACAAATACAATTAATATTATTTAATTAATTAAGTTAACTTAAAAATTAAGTCAAAATGTAAGTAAAAAATTAAGTCAAGGCTCCTTCACTTATTTCATTTTGCTTAATGCACTCTATTATTTTTCATTTAAAAAAAATTATGAGGGTTTAATAAGGGTTAGGTTTAATGAGAATTGGATTAACGTTGGATTATTTTAGGGTTTCAATTTTATTTTATATTTAAATTATTGTTATAATTTAATTTGAGTAATTAAACTGCATAAAAAATACATAATATTATATATTTTTGGGTTAATTTTTACTTTTAATTTTAATATAATTTTTTTTTTTTTAAAATGACACCCTTATTTTATTATTTTGGTCTCAATTTTTTCTCTCCATATTGTCTTAATTCAAAGGTAGTTATGTAAATTAAATAATTTTTAACATACAAATTATATACTTATCAAACAAAAAATAAATAAATCAGCACTTAAATTTTTAGCATAATTTTATCAAACAACCTTAAGATATTTTCAGCACTTAATTTTTAAATGGTTATCAAACATATATTTAATTACATGTAACGAATATTAGTTACATTTAATAATTATTACATTTTTACATACATCTATGTATTTTTTGTTACAGGTACTTATGTATTATTAGTTACATATTATAATTACATATATATGTGTAATATTTGTGATATTTAATAAATATTACAAATTAGTTACATGCTACAAAATTAAATAATATTCGTTATATCTAACAAAAATTTACATATAAAGTTATTACACGTAACTACGCATGTGCAAGCACGTGTAGTTTACTTCAACCTTTTTTAAATAGACGAGATTAAAACACAAATTGGTTCCGCCTCTGGAACTTCTTTTAAATTAAGAGTAAAATAAGGGACATTTCACCGAATGCCCCATTAATTTAACCGTCTTGGAAGTGATGGTGTAAATTTTTTTGGCAGAATTTTTTCTAATCAAATCTCATCAATTTATTTCCTTCAAATTAATTTCAACACTTAATTGTAGTGTAAGTTATATAATTTGTAAAAATAGGGGTGTTATATGTAAATACTCAGAAGCTTGAAGCGCAAAGTGTAATTTCCCAGTGGAGAGATAGAGGGTTTATCCTTGTGAAACAGAACAGACCCCACTGCTCTGCAGTCTTTCTTCGTCGCAGCGTCATCGCCAAAGCCTTTTCTATCCGTTTCTTTGACTCCAGAGCTCATCCATGGCATCTTGATCCGGTAATTTTCCGTTCTTTTACCCCTAGTACGATTCTTCAGTCTCGCGTCATGGCCAGAAAATTAGGAAAATGAAACATATTGAAGATTTTTATGAATTTCGTTGTCAGCGCCATACACATTGCCGAATTTTGAGGTAAAAAAGTAAGAACGAGCGGATGCATTTGTCTCACTCGAAAAATTGCATTTCCGAAGGTTTTCATCTCTCGAAATCTCGGCATTTGAAGATCTTGATTTCTTATTTTGTTTCTTACATGTTCTTGATCTGTACGCTACTTCTGGTTCTTATTTGTGTCGATTTATTCGTTATTTGAATGGTGTACATCGAATTTTATGTTTTGTTGAAGAGATCCATGCGATCTGGCTTGTTTGAGCTCAACGTTACTGGAATCAGAGTTTTGGAAGGTTGATGATATGATTCTGATTTTAATACTTTCAGGTACTGATTTTTGTTACAAAAGCTTTTTCGAGCTTCGATTGTGGGGGGCTTTTCGATCATATGAAGTGCTTAGTTGATTCTTTGAGTGGTGATTCAGATGTACTATCGTTGCGCGTTCCCATCACTGATGAATTTTTTTGTGGACTGAAACAGGTGAGCCATTTATTTTCTGTTACTGCTTTCAGTATCTGTATAACGATGCTCTAATTGGCTGTATAGAATTGAGGGGAAAGCGAAGAAGTAGAGAGAAATTAATTGAACTTCTTTTAAAATTTTCAATTTAGTATCTAATTTCCCTTTTTCATTCTTGAAGAACACTCTCACTCTCTTAATAACAAAGGATGGAGTGTGAGGAGTTTAAAACCCTAAAATAATCTTGATATTGAAGCAATCTACAGTCAATATTTCTTGAAATTGTTGATTTTGTGAAATTTGGATCTCCTTTAATGTTCTTTTTTTTTAGTTTCAAGAACCGAATCGATTAACCTAAATACTTCTTCAATTTTGATTAATTAAATAAACGGTCTTCATCTAATTTGGAGTATTGGGGATTCTTGGGCAGGTCAGCTGGGAGAAACTGAGTTTTGATACTGTGATACCAAAAGTTTTACCACTGTGTTTGATTGGATAAGCTAAGGAAGGAGAAAAGAAGAACAACCATGGCTTCTCAAGGAGGGGAGCAAGTAGAGCTAAAATTCAGAATTTTTGATGGAACAGATATAGCTCATAGCACCTATCCATTGTCTACTACTGTTGCTGCTCTTAAGCAAAGGATTGTTGCTGAGTGGCCTCAAGGTATTTTGTGTGTGTGTGGGGGGGGGGGGGGGGGGGGGGGGGGTTTAAACTGGTCTATTTCAGCCTATAAAAAAATAATTCAGGCATTGTTTAGTAACGTCTTTTAGTACTTTTTAAAGCGAAAAAGTTCTTAAAAATAAAAGTTGCATTTGTTTTTGACTTTAACAATTTACTTTTGAAAATCAAGAAATTGAAAGTATTTTTTTAGAAAAGCAAATAATAGTTGTTTTTCATTTCTTCGATTCAATCTATTAATAAATTAGAATGTATTTTTTTTCAAATGTCTTTTCATTAAAGATTAGGATTGATTTGAGGGAAGTGAATGGATGAGATCAGATTATGGAAGTTTTTTGGGGGAAAATTCCCTCTTAAAAATTTCTCCCAGTAACAAAGTGGTTGAGTTTAATTATATTTTGTACCATTTAAGTTTTGTACTTTATTAGCTATTTTTTTGCATTTACAAATTTTAATTTATTTATTATTTACTTTTTTTTTTTTTTTTTACATTTATAAAATTGAAAATTGATATAGTGTTTTTAGGCACGGGAAATTCCTAGTATATATATAAGAGATTGATGGATTCTCTCTCTACAACCCTCTTTGAAATTCCTTTGGATTAATAGATAATTTATATGGGTAACACTAAGATTGATTATAACAATTAATTGAAAACGTTTGGATTATGAGATCATTTATATGGGTAACCCTAAGAATTAATTGAAAGAGTGTTATCAAATGGTGCCTTAGTCTATATTTGTTTTGAAGGTCAATGCTGGCAAATTATTCTCATGAGCATGTGTTTTATTTTAATCTTTCTTTTTTAAAAAACGTTTTTCAAACGTTAAAAAATAGTTAAAAAAAAAAAGTTATCAAGCTATGCCTAAGCTTTTTTACATTCCGGTACATGCCTCTAAGGTAGTTTCTGATGATGGCCTTTTGGTTTATAGATAAGTCGATTGCACCAGAGTCTGTAAGTGATTTAAGAATTATACACTCGGGAAAGTTTTTGGAGGATAGCACGACTCTTGCTGATTGTATTACACATGTTGGTGACGTTTCTGTCGTGGTTACCACCATGCATGTGGTGGTCCAACCTGCTGCTACTAAAAAGAAAACAGGTGGGTACTTTTCTTCATATCTATTTGAAATTGCAATTAGAAAGTTTTATTTATATCGAATTACAAATTGGTAAAAGCACAAGTATGACTAATAAATTGAACATATAAAGACAAGCATATGATCATCTATGAATGAAGTATGAACACAGAGAATAACAAGTGTCCTTGTGTTATCTGCTGAATTTGTCGATTGTGATGGCCATACTGGTGCCCAGAAAACTCTTTTGATCACTTTTTTATCTCATTAGGCACAGTTTGGTAATGTTTTTTAAGGAATAAAAAAAAAACAAAGAATGTAAAAAGGTAGTCTTTGTTTTGCACGGAAGGGAATAAAGTACTAAGGCCCTGTTTTGGTTACTGTTTCTGTTCCCACTCCAAAATTTAGGGATTAACGTACAAAAACGCGTATAGTAAACGCTTTTCTATTCCCAAAATTTTGGGAGTAATTTGGGACTATTTCTTGGATTCCTAAGAATCTGTTGAATTCCATATCGTTTGTGTTACCTGATCTTGAGCTATATATAAAAAAGCCTAGGGCAATCCTCCTCTTTTAAGGCGTCTTCAAGAGTGAGTTAGGCCCATTGAGTTATTATATGATATCATTATAACTTTTATCTATTGTTGGGTGTGTTAAATCCTACGTCAATGTTGGGGCCCCCGATATCCATTCGCAGTGGTTACTATATGATATCATTATAACTTTTGTCTGATGTTGGGGCCCCCGATATCCATTTGCAGTGGTTTGTCAAAAAAAGTCCATCATGCGCGTGAGAAGGCGTGTTGAATCTCACATCAATGTTGGGCGTCTTGATATTCGTTCGCAGTGGCTTGTCAAAAGTCCACCCTGCATATGAGGGAACGTGTTGAATCCCACATCGATGTTGGACCCTTCTCCCGATATTCGTTCGCAGTAGTTTGGCAAAGTCCATCCTGCGGGTGAAGGGACTTGTTGAATCCCACATCCCTTGTGTTACCTGATCCTGAGCTATATATAAAGTCTAGAGGCTTCTCGTCCTACAAGATGTCTTTTGAGAGTGAGGTAGGCCCTATGGATTTCTATAGCCTCACTCACTCTCAAAAGACACCTTGAAAGAGGATAATTGCCCTAGGCTTTATATATAGCTCAGGATCAGGTAACACAAGTGATGTGGGATTCAACACGCTCCCTCACGTGTGGGGTGGACTTTGACAAACCACTGCGAACAGATATCGGGGTAAGGGCCCATCAATGTGGGATTCAACACACCCAGTATCAGACAAGAGTACTGATTCTGATACCATATAGAAAACTCAATGGGCCTCACTCTCTCTCAAAAGACGCCTTGTATAAGGAGGATTGCCCTAGGCTTTATATATAGCTCAAGATTAGGTAACACAAGCGATGTGGGATTCGACACGCCCCCTCATGTGTAGGGTGGAATTTGACAAACCACTTCGAACAGATATTGGGGTAAGGGCCCAACATCAATGTATGATTCAACACACCTAATATCAGACAAGAGTACTGGCTCTGATACCATGTAGTAAACCTAATGGGTCTCACTCACTCTCAAAATACGTCTTGTATAAGGAGGATTGTTCTGGGCTTTATATATAGCTCAGGATCAGGTACCACAAACGATGTGAGATTCAACCGAATCTGAGAAACAAAAAAATGTTAATTCCTATTCATTCCCACAAAACTATTCCCACGGTCACCCCACCTGCCACCCCACTCAACTCAACTTTTGTTACCTAAAACACCAACTCAACTTTTCACTACAAATTTTTTTCCCAAAAAATTCTTTTTACCTAAAACACCTACTCAACTTTTGTTGCAAGCATTTGTTCATTTTCACTACAAAAATTTACAATGGTCTTAAGTTCTACAGTTCCAGAATTTAGTTATTGAGACTTTTTTTGCTCTCTTTTGTGGTGTTATAATGCAGATAAGAGGCAAGAGCGGGTGCCAAAGCAGAACTCATGTTCATGTACCGTCCTCTAGAAACTAAGATTGTGTTTTTACGGCTTCTATTTGTTTCTCGCGATGTAAAATCATATTCATTTTCCCCCCAAAAAGAAAAACAATAGTTTGTATATGATTGAATTTGTAGAATGAAGTAATAAATTCTGAATTTGCGGAAGTAATGATTGGAAGAGTTTTGTTGTCGAATGTAATTGAAATAAGAGGTTGGGGATCAAATTGAAAATTTTGGTCAACTTTGGGGGAGGAAAGGGTATTGTCATTTTCTTGTGAAAGTGGGCCAGTGTGAAGTTTTTTAATAATTGTTTGCCCCTGTTTGCTGGCAAATTCGTCTCTATGTTGTGATTTATAGTTTTTTTTTATTGTTTACCCTAAACTGCACCATCCATGGAAGGAGGCGACATTGCTAAGGGTATTCAACGACAAAGCCAAGACGGCGATGGCGAGCCTCAGATTCCGAGAGAAGACTATGGAAGATCACTTTACGGGTACGTGGATTCTGTCTCTAACCCCACTTCCTCGATTGTCGTCGTCCTCTCTCTCTTAAATGGTTATTAACCATTATCAGTTGATCAGATTTCTCTCATTTTTTATTTATGTTAATTCATTGTTTTGTGATTTTGGTTTGTAGATGCGAGCATTATCGGAGACGATGCAAACTTCGAGCCCCTTGTTGCAATCAGATTTTCAGTTGCCGACACTGTCACAACGAAGCCACGGTCCTCTCTCTCTCTCTTAATTTTCATGAATATGTATGGTTTTATGTGGGTTGACCTTAATTAATTTGATTTTGTGCTGGGATTTCTGGGTTTGATTTCAGAGTTCTCTGAGCAATCCCAGAGAACGACATGAAATTGTCCGCCATGAGGTTAAGCAAGTAAGTTCAAGCTTCTTATTACACCTTCTCTCTTTAGGTTTTCTATATTTTGAATTTCTGACCGTTGGAACTTACTGGGTTCCACTTGATCTTACCAGGTTATATGTTTAGTTTGCGAGACTGAACAGCAGGTTTGTCTTCACTGGGAATTTTTGAATCACCATCATCTCTGAATTTTTAAATCTATCATTGAGTAACTTGTGTTTTTGATTCATTGGTGGGGTTTTCAGGTTGCTCATGTTTGTTCAAACTGCGGCGTAAAATTGGGGGAGTACTTCTGTGAAATTTGCGTATTTTACGATGATGATGTAATATTATTCGTTCCTCGATTTGCAGATTTGTTCTGATTATTAATCTGTTTTCTTAATCATCTTAATTTTTTCACTTTTTGTAGACCGACAAGCTGCAGTTTCATTGCGACGAATGTGGGATTTGTAGGTTAGTATTAGTGTTTTTTTTTTCCCTTATTCTGGACTTATTTTGTTCTGATATCATATCATGGTTTTACAGAGTCGGTGGTCGAGACAACTTTTTTCACTGTCCAAAATGTGGTATTCTTTCTTTCCTCTTTTGCTTCCTATGACGCATTTTTAGTGGTTTTCATATATGCCTATAATTTTTGAATTGTCAGATTATTTGTTACATGCATCTGAAGTGCTAATTTCTACTTGTAGTAAGTAGAATATAATGATAGTCTCTCTGAGATTGCACATTGAAATTGAAATTATTAGAAAAGATTTTTTGATATATAAAATACCATTTGGACTAATACTTGTACTTTTGGGTCATATGGACTCGGTCCAAAAGTTACTAGGCCAATTGTATTAGAGCCAAACCCAATTCGGAAACGACACCATGGTAGTGTTGATAGAGCGGTGGAGATCCCAGGGTTACATTGTCTCCGTTTATGGACTGCTCTGTGTGTAGGCTGCCATCTATATCACCCACCCACTAAGGGGACGAACTTGGCCAATGTAACGAGGACGTTTCATATTTGGTTTGAGGGATATTGTGAGATCTCACATTGAAATTATTAGAAAAGATTGTTCGATATATAAATTACCATATGGGCTACTAGTAATACCTTTATTTAAGCATGTTGGGCCACGTGAATTCAGTTCAAAATTTATTGCCAGTGGGTGGTGGGCTGCATGGGGCATTATGCACTTTTCATCTTAGAAAATTTTGTGTTTTATATTTCCACTTCTCATACTTGTGTGTATTCCATTCATCAATCTTATTTCATTCTTCTCCATATAGCATCTAAAGGCACTAATCATGGAAAAATTATTCTGTTGAGAATTTGTTATTTAGTTTCTATAAAAAATCTAAATCAACGGTTAAAAATATCTTCGATTGTCTAACAACTGAAAATGTCTCAAATACAAAATATGTTCTAATTTATTGAATATAAATACACACACACACACACACACACACACGAGTACATACATTTCTGTATTCTATTGTGATATCAAGTATTAGAAAACAGGATCTTGCTACTCTGTGGATTTGCGTGATAATCACTTATGTGTGGAGAACTCAATGAAGAACCACTGTCCCATTTGTTATGAGGTTCAATAGCCAATCTCTTCTTATTTTATCTCGTCATTGCAATGTTATTTAAATAAAAAAATTGGCAGCCTAAACTAAACAACATTTTGATCTATTTTCAGTTTTTATTCGACTCGGTGAAAGGAACAACAATTATGAAGTGTGGACACACAATGCATATGGATTGTTATGTCGACATGGTTGACCAAAACCAGTAAACGCCATTTTCTTTTTCTCCTTCATCATCTTCTTCTTCTTCTTTTTCTTCTTCATCATCATCTTCTTCTTCTTCTCCTCATTGGGTTCATCATGTAGGTATCGTTGTCCCATTTGTTCTAAGTCAGTTCTCAACATGTCCGCGACATGGGAGAGACTGGATCAGGAGGTATGAACATTCTCTATTTTCATCACCCTTTCTTTGTTCTCATTTTTAACATGAGGTTTTAAAATATTTCAATGCAAAAATCTTTCATATCCCTCTTTTTTTGATTTTTTCGTTCTTCTAACGGAAATGCCCCTCTTGAAAGGTTTTGAAATCTTTCACAAATGTTTTATTCCCAACTAGTATTTAAATATATTTTAATATGAGAAAGAAGTAACAAAAAAAGTATAATATGAGAACAAAAATAACAAAAAAACTGGGTTTTGTTCCCCCTTTTTATTTTTGCAAAACATCTATTTTCGTTCCCAAAATATAAACAGAAACACCAGAACAAAAAATTTCTATTTCTGAACTGAAACACATTTTGTATCCTCGTGTTTTTAGATTTTGTTTCTGTTTTGAGTTTGATCTCGGATTGTTGGCCTTTTATTTTGGGAACAATTTTTTTCTCTAGATATTTTTATTTAGATAACTTAAGTAAATGATTATTGTTCTATGATTTTTGTTCTCATATTAAAATATTTGAATAGTAGTTGTGGATAATTTTGATAGTTTCTTTGTAAAAGATCTTAAAACAATTCGTGAATTATAGTTGTTAAATATAGTCGGCGTGCAAATAAGAACTTCCGTGAATTATTACTAAAATTAGAGTTTTTTCTTGACAGATTGAAGCTACCGCCATGCCTGGGGAATACCATTACGAGGTACAACTTCCGTGTCTTTGTTCTGTTCTCAATTTTTCAAGAACACATTTCTGGAACAAAAACATAAATAAACATTTGTTTTTGGGTTTTATGACCTAAGTTTTTTGGGAATGGAATCAGAAAAGAAGGAACAGAACACCAACCAAACAACACCTAATAGATTGAATAAAATTCGTTTTCTGAATCAACAAATTTCCAGGATGAGAACATGAACATTTTTTCTGTTTTTGGGTAGGAATAGAATCAGAAAAAGCAGGAACAGAAACACTTAAATTGAGTAACTGCTATTTCAGGTTGATATACTGTGCAATGACTGCAATAGTAGGGGGAAGGCAATGTTTCACATTTTAGGCCACAAATGCAAGAACTGCAATTCGTACAACACCCGAATGATTTCATCGTCCACCGTCGATCATCAGCAACAAGGCAATGAACGATCATCTCATTGATCGCATGTTCGTTTCTTTGAATGTGCAGTTTATCATACAACAACAGGAAGACTTGTTCTTTCAATTATTAGTTTCTGAAAACTATGGTTTGGTTTCTCTGAATAATATGTAAGGGATATATAATATATATTGTATTGTTCGTTTCCAATCTTGTCGGTGGCGTTTGTTTATTTTTATTTTTTTAACCAAAATATTTGCGCATTTCTTAAGACAAATTTCTTAAATCCGTTAAATGGTTATCTGTTATGTACCTAACTATTCCGTCACTTTCAATCTTCTCTCTTTCCCATATCAATCGTGTCATAAAACTCTTAAAAAATAGTCACCTTTAGGGGAGTGCAAGAGACCCGGCCGACCTGCAACCAAAAAGACGGGTTTCTCTCGTGTTTGGGCGGATCGGGTGAAACCCGATCCATTTTGTTCAATTCGGATCGGATACCGGGTTTCACTCTTATCCACCCGCTTTCACCCGCCCCGACTGCAATCCACTTAATAAATAGGGCTTCTAGGGTTTTCATCAGTTTCTCACGATGCATCGTCGCTTCTCTGCTCATCTGTTCCTCCAGACGAAGCGTCGAAGCGATTCAATACCTCAAAACTTTTGATTCTTCTCGTTCATTTATTCTCCACACCTCGAAAACTCGAAATATCTTTGGTTATTCTAATTCTCGAGATTAATCACTCTCTTTTCCGTCTTCATTATTTTCGTTTTTGATTCATTTATTGAATATGGCTATCACGGTGAGAGAAGGCATTGTGTTTGGAAGCACAGAATCAGATCCTCTTCTCTAATTGTTCTCGTGGCTGTGACAGTGAGAGATCGACTCAAAATCAGATCCTCGCATCAACGACTAACATTAAGGGATTGACGGTGATTTAGTGAGTTTCAATAGTCCTCACTCATCATCTTCTGTTTGATGCTTGTTTAGGGTTTTCATTTCTGTTTGCGCACTGTACAATTATCCCTTACAGTTGATTAGCGTTTGATTTCTGTTTTTGTTCTTCAATCGATTAGTGTTTATTTTCTATTTTTGTTTTCTATTTTTCTTTCTATTTTCTAAGCAGCTCCGATCGAATCCGACCGAAACTTAACGTAATCCGCTAACGTCAATTTTTCCCTTCAGTTCGGTTGGCAACGGATTGCAAAATTCCAGACCCGATAGTTTTGGGTCGGGTGTGGATTTGTCCAAAAAAAAAATCACCCCACCCGTGCACACCCCTAGTTACCTTGGAGGAGGATCATGTGTACGCTACTTTACCCTTGAATACTTGTATACAAAGACTATTTGAAGATCTAGACTTCTAAGTTATAATGACATAATTTTACCATTTTATTCAAAGCTCATCCTCTTTTAGACCATATTTATATGGAGAAAAAAATGATATCACTATATTTTTTGTGCATAAATATATTAATCATAAAAAGATATTTTGTTAAAAATTTGTTATTTATAATTTTTAATAAAATTTAAATCAATAATTAGAAATGAATTTAATGTTATTGGATTTTTTTTTTAACTATAATATTGTTTTTTTTTTCTCGGTAAAGTGCATTCGGGTTAGTTTACGTATATCTCAACTAATTACTTCACCGGACAATCTTAAGGACGTACTTTCTCATATCGATTTGATGCATTCAAGATTGAATTTCTAAAACGCTCCCTAAGAGAGTCAAACCCTAGTTAACAAAGAAATAAGACATCTACCCTTGTCAACTGGACTAATACGTTATCTTAAGGATGCGAAAGGTTCAACGTTCAAAACACACTTTCAACCATTTGAAAAACAAAAAGAAAAAAAAAGAAAAAAACTATGAATTGTTAACTTCTTTCGCAAGTAACTTTCTTCAAGAAACTTCTCCTTATAGTTAATGAGATGGGGTCCCCCCCCATCTTTGAAATCACAACTATCACCAAATGACGAAATTAGAAAGTTATTAATATCTTCTCCAATTTATTTCAATTATACCCCAACATTTACAATTAATTATATTTTGCACTTTAAATCTTCAATTTTAACACATTTCACCTTAATATTTTTTAATACTGGTCTTTCAGTACTGAAAGTGTTGTAGTGACGGAGCTATGTCAGGCTGGGTGAGAATTTCAACTCTCTCAATTTTTTATTTTTATCTTTACATTTTATAAAATTCCGATCAAAACTCTTCAAATTTTACATAAATTCTCCCTAATTTTTTTAGATCCACCCTGTATTTTTTTTTTTTTATCTATATTTAGCTGGAGAATAAGCATCGGCTAACTTTGTGCTAGAATTGCGGTAATACAAAGGAGGCAAACATTATTCTGAATGATTGGGAATAAAGCGCCTGTAGGTGGCTTTTGAAATCTGCCGTCAAATCTCAGGGCTCATCCTTGGACAGACAGTGGAAACTACCAAGTTGGAATACTGTTAAATTGTATCGACGAACATCAAAATTTATTGTGAAAAAAATGTTTAAAAGGATATTTTGCAAATTACAAAAATTATATATCAACAAACATAACCTTTATAAATTAAGGGTTTTTAGTGTAATTTTCTAGAGAGAGAAAGTGAGTGTGTGTGTGTGTGTGTGAGAGAGAGAGAGAGAGATAAAATATCAACGCAGCCTTCCAAGCAACCTCCTATCCATACACACAGAGATACCGTGACAATTTTGATAAGGTTTCTTCCGGATTCGCCTAAAACCCTTCTCTCTCTACAAGCTCACTCTCAAATCCAGCTTGGATTGGCTTCCTGCTAAGAGACAATGATCACATAGCACCATTTTCGAGCTTTGATTCTCACAATCCTGCACTCTCTGGTGTTCATCATCCGATCGAGGGTTCAATTTGCGTTAAAAATCGGAGGAAATGTCTGATTCTACAGTATACCCAGATGATCGGAGGACCCATAAACGGCCCTGCGATTTCTGCGGCAAATCCATAGCCGTACTCTACTGCCGCGCCGATTCGGCGAAGCTCTGTTTCTCCTGCGACCGGGAAGTCCACTCCACGAATCGGCTCTTCACGAAGCACACCCGTTCCCTTCTCTGCGATTCGTGCGATTCCTCCCCTGCCTCCATCTTCTGCTCCACCGACGCCTCCGTTTTCTGCCAGAACTGCGACTGGGAATGGCACAACGAGCGATGCCGGTCCGCTATTCACGACCGTCGGCCACTCGAAGGGTTTAATGGGTGTCCGTCGGTGACTGAGATTTTGGGGATTGTTGGGTTTGAAGATGTGGATAAAAAGGATCTGTTTGGGGGTGGAGTTGAAAGCTTCTCGGATTTCTTGGTTTGGGACACTCCACCCTTTTTGAGTCTCGACGATTTGATCGTCTCCGGCGAGTCTGATCATAGTTTTCCGGCCATGGGGGTGCCTCCTTTGCCCAAGGTTTGAATCATACTATTGATTGAACTACTATATATGATAAAACAGTAAATTGGGTTTTGATTGTATATATTTTTGAGATTATCCATGTTTTTTATTCATGAATTTGGTTTCATAGGAGCTTCTAAGTTAAAACTTAAAATCATATCGTGCCAAAGTCGACGAACTCTTTTGACTTATATAGTGGTTTAGGAACGTTGATCCCCTTTGGTTACTTTTTTGTTCCCTAATTCTTGTCCCGCTCTAAAAAAATTAGGATTAATGTACAAAATTGCGATTGGTAAAAACATTTTTGTTCTCAAAATTTTGAGAGTAATTTGGATTATTTTCTGAATTCCTTAAGAATTTGATAAACAAAAAAATGTTGATTTTAAAATGTTTCTATTTTCAGAATACTCCAGAACGTAAATTGAATTCTCATCACATCCCATCCCGGTTTTTTGGAAGTAGAAATAGAAAAACAGAAACACTAACCAAACGTTGACCCCATTTGGTTACTGTTTTTGTTCCCGTTCTAAAAAATTTGGGATTAATGTATAGAATCGCGTTTGGTAAAAACATTTATGTTTTCAAAATTTTGGGATTATTTTCTGAATTCCTTAAGAATTTGATTAACAAAAAAAAATGTTGATTTCTATTCACTCCAACAAAACTATTCTTACTACCACCTGCCGGCCACCATGCATTTGAAGAAAAAAAGAACAAATGTTGCAACCAAACGTGTTACTTGTTTATGTTCTCGTATATTAAAAGAAACAATTTGTCATTACCAAACTTGTTTCTATTTCCGGAATACTCCAGAACGGAAACAAAATTCGCATCCCATCTCATGCCAATTTTTTGAAGTAGAAATAGAAAAACAAAAACACTGACCAAACGTCACCAAGTGAACGACATGGAATAGGAATCTAACATGTTGATACGCATTTTCATATTATTTAATTTACACTTTTTTTTAACATTTTTTAGAGTTTACATCGGTTTTCATTGCTAAAAATTAATGTTCACTAAATCATGGATTTTTAATAGAATCTAACATTTTTTAGGTTTTCATAATCATTTTTTATTTTTTAATCCTCTTTCAATTAATGACCAACAACAAGTTACTGTATTGCCCTTTGCTCAATTCAGAACATATTTTAGTAACAATCTGTTATGACAAGTTGCAAATTTAAATTTTGCAGTGAATGTTCACCTTTTGTTCAATTTTCATATATATATATATATATATATATTTTTTTGGTTTTTGGGGGATAAAATATAAAATGTTTAGGTTGTGTTTAGTGTAATGTTTTAACTTGCTTAGGATATTGTTATTGAATCAGAATCGAAACGCCGCTTGTGGGCGATACAAGGAAGAAATAGTTCGTCAGCTCGGCGAAATGGCGAAGTTAGAACCGAACGACTTCAATGATGATCAAGTTGTTGGGATTGAGCCACAAGTGCCCAAACAAAGCCTTAAATCTGAAGAACAAACCTTCATTCCTTCTTATGAGGTAAACCCTTTTTATGTTCCTTTTGTTTGTTTGTTTTAAGGTTTTTTGTGTTCATTTCCGTTGGATATTTGTGTTAGTTTTTCTATTTTTTACTCTCTAGATGGTTTATGTTGAATCCCACATCGCTTGTGTTTATCTAATCTTGAGTTATATATAAAGTCTAGGGCAATCCTTCTCTTACAAGGCGTATTTTGAGTTGCTACATGGTTCAGAGTCAGGTCTTTTGCCTGATATTGAGTGTGTTGAATCCCACGCCAATGTTCGGCCCCTGATATCCGTTGACAGTGGTTTGTCAAAGTCCACAGATGTGTTGAATCTCACATTGATGTTGGACCCGTACAAGATGTCTTTTGAGAATGATTAGGCCCATTGAGTTGCTACATGGTATCAGAGTCGGGTTTTTTGTCTGATATTGGGCATATGTTGAATCCCACATCAATGTTAGGCCGCAGTGGTTTGTCAGAGTCCATCCTGCGCGTGAGGGGATGTGTTGAATCCCAAATTGACGTTGGACCCTTGGTATCCATTTGCAGTGGTTTGTTAAAGTCCACCCTGCGCAGGCTTGTGTTACCTGATCCTGAACTATATATAAAGTCTAGGATTATCCTCCTGTACAAGGCGTTTTTTGAGAATGAGTTAGGCCCATTGAGTTGCTACAGTTTAAGGGAAGAAAAAGACGATTTTACACCCCCCCCCCCCCAAAAAAAACAAAAACAAAAACTTCGGGCCAATTTGGCAAATTTACAGGAAAATGCATTCCACCCAGCAAGGGTTTGTGTTACCTGATCCTGAGTTATATATAAAGTTTAGGACAACCCAGGCGTCTTTTGAGAAGGAATTGGGCCAATCGAGTTGCTACAACTTCATAGAAGAAAAAGACCCCTCCCCACCCCCCTACCCCCCAACAAAAAAATGAAAACTTAGGGCCTGTTTGGCGAATTTACAGGAAAATGCATTTCAGTGGCAGCGCCATAGCGGTGACGGTGAGTATGCAGGTGACGGTGAGTATGCAGATCAATTTCCTCCTCATTCTACTACTCTACTTAAAAATGTTGGTGATAGTTCAAGCCATGCCAATGAGGTTCTTACCGACAGCATACATAATCTTCCTAAAGTCGCTGCTCGCAAAAGAGCCACCGTCGACAGAGGCACGGCGATCTCCCGGTACAAGGAGAAGAAGAGAACAAGGAGGTATTAATGCTTAAAATCGTTTTTTTTTTTTCGCTGATTATATTTGAATTTGCTTTCGATGAATATGTCGTGTAGATTGGTTTTTTTTTTGAAAATCTTAGAACAAATTGACTTTAGGTCGTCCAAACCGTTGTTTAAGATCGTTAAATTGTATGACAAACGGATGCTGAATTTGTATATACGTAGAGGAGAAGCAAAACAATACTTAAAAATAAAAGTAGCGTTTGGTTTACACTTTGAAAAAAAGAAGAAGAGGCTTTTGCACTTTGCACCCGTGAAGTTCTGGAATTTTTTTACTTTAACTCCTGTACTTTTAATTTAAAAACATTAAATCCTGAAATATACAAATTGTATCAAATCAATCCAAGCGGAAATAAACTACGTGGCAGACATGGAATTATCCACGTGAGTGAATTTTATCATAAAAAATGACGGAAGAACTGACTTGACACGATTTGAATACTTCAAAGTTTAATGGTTCAAATTGAAAGGATATGCGCTATAGTGAAATTTCTCTGAAACTTTAGGGGCGCAGAGTGCAAGAAGTAAACTTTAGGGGCGCAGAGTGCAAGAAGTTCAATTTTTTTTAAAAATCAAGAAAATATATTTTTTTACTTTTTGGTTTTTTAATTTATTTCAGTAGTTTACGAAATTCTTTTGGATTAAGAAATTGTTTATGTGAATATGCATTTTTTATTTTTGTTTTGAAGTAAAAATATTTTTCGTGTTCAATAGAATTGAGGAGGGGGGTGTTAAGGGCATGTTTGGTTGGTAACTACAAAACTATTTATTTTGTTCTGTTTTTTATTGTTTCGAAAACTATTATTTATCGTGCGTCTACGTTAATATAGGTACGAGAAGCACATTAGGTACGAATCGCGAAAGGCTCGAGCAGATTGTAGGACTCGAATCAAGGGTCGTTTCGCCAAGGTGGTGGATCATTCAAAATGACGGAATCGACCTTAAACTTGTTTTATGTATGTATAATCGTATAATAAATTTTGTCACGCTTCTAACTAAATGACTAAATGATTTTTTTTTTGTTCATCATGTTTGTAGCGTATATAATATGTTCATAAACCTAAGGTAGTGTTTGGTAATACAGAATTCAAAGTTTTTGAATTGGAACGGGAAATGAGCGAATGTAATTTTTTCTCGTATGCGTTCATTTGTAATTCTAATTTTGAGACTCCAATTCCGCAAAATCAAAAGCTACCTAAATTTAGTTTGTTTTGTTTTGTTTTGAAATGTTTTAAGCCATTGAGTCTCTTAGGTGGCGTTTGGTTAGTGTTCTCTCTTTTCTTAACTCAACTAAGATGGGTTGGACTGAGTTGGGTTGAGAATTCTGTTTTCTACTGAAAATGAAATTGCATTTGGTAACGACAATTTTTTTTTTGCACTGGGAACAAAATTACGTTTGGTAACGATATTATCCTAGAATTGATTTCATGAACCAAGATTAGAATTGATTCAACCGAACTCCTAAATTCTACCAAAATCTCTAAATCAAGAATCAACCTTAGAATTGATTTCATGAAAGTCAACCAAACCCCCAAATTAAGAATCAACCCTAAATCAAAATCAAGAACGAACTCTAAACCAAAATCAAGAACTAAACCCTAAATTGATTTCGTGATGGATACGAAATCGAAATCGAAAAACAAAATCGAAAATCGATTTCGGGATGAAATCGAAATAGAAATCGAAAATCGAAATCGATTTCGTGATGAAATCAAAATTGAAAAGTGAAATCGGACCCTGAATCAAGTAACAAAATCGAAATCTGGGACCAAATTTGTTCAATGGTTTGGGATCGAAATCACGACAGTGAGCTTCGATGAAGACAACGATGGCCGGCTTGGTTAGCAATCGAAATCACGATGACGGTGAGCTTCGACGATGACCGGCTTGGTGAGCAATCAAAGTCACAATGACGGTGAGCTTCGACGAAGATGACGGAGAGCTTCGACGGTCGACGGTCGTGAACGGACCACGACGGCGAGGAGGAACCAATGGAGGTGATGGCAATGGAGATGGAGTGGGATGATTTGTTTTAATTCTCATTAACAAATCAAAAAATTCCATGTTTGTCCCAGATATTAGCTTGAATTTTTTGGGCACAAAAAAAAAAAAAAAAAAATATATATATATATATATATATATATTTTTTTTTTTTTTTATTTTTCATTTTCTTAAGATTTTGAAAATCAATTATCATTTTTTGAATTGGGTTAGGTTGGGTTTAGTTTTGTGTTGCCAAACGCATTCTCGAAAATTAATCCTAGAATTTTTGGGTTGGATTGGAAACACTAACCAAACAGGGCCTTAATTTTCCTGTTTAGGTGTCGTTGTGAAAATAATAAGGTTTTGAGGTTCCGAATGTAAATTATATTTTTCTAAGTTTGTCCTTGTGTAGGGGCCGAGCCACCTTAGGTTTAATGGGGTTTGAGCTCTCTCCATTTGAAATTTTTTATTTTTACCCTTATAATTTTATTAAAAAATTAATTAAAGTCCTTAAGTTTCTTTTGATTTATATAATATCTAATAAACATTAGAGTTTTTTTCCACCTCGCGCCATTAAAGTTTTAGAGAAATTTTACTTTAACTCCAGTCGTTTCAATTTGAACGCATCGAATCTTGAAGGATGCAAATTGACGTTTCAATTTGAACCCATCAAATCTTGAAATATCCAAATCGTTTTAAGTTAGCCATTTAATCATTGTTTATAATGAAATTTACCTATGTTGGTTATTCCGTGTTTGACACATGGTTGATTTTTGTTATAAAAAATGACGAAGTTATATATCAAGGGTGCAGAGTACAAAAATCTCTATATATTTTTTAAAAATCTTCTCGATCTATTTTCTAGATCCGCCGCTCATTTTTTATATTAATTATTAAAAATAATGTTATTGATTGTTGGGCTGGACAAATTGAGATAATATTATCACCATAATTTTAGCCCCAACCCATTATAATGGGTCCCAAAAGTCCAAATACAATAAAGAAAAAAAAGACAATATTTTCCCTTTTTTTCTCCTCTATTTTATTCTTCTTTATCTAAATAGACCATTAATAAAATTGTAAAGGTAGATTTGTTTGGATGAAAAAAAATGATGGATAACAAAATAAAAATAAAAATAAGATAAAAAATATATTTGATAACGGAGGGAAAATAGGAGGAACTAAAAAATAAGAAGAAAAATACACAATTTTCGAAGTAATTTTTTTTAACATCGATTTGAAAAAAAAAATGAAAGAAAATGAGAGAGTTTTTCAAGAAGAGAGACAATTACAAATTATTCCTTCATCATAGAATTTTTAAGTGTTTTTTTTTTTTTTTTTAATATATGAGGATAAAGTAGTAAATTATATTAAAATAAATTATTTTTCTTCCTTTTTTTTTTTTTTTTTTTAACCAAATAGCACTGGGAAAAATAATTTTCTTTTTACAATGAATAAAAATATTATTCTCTCATTATTTTTTTTTCTTTTCCATCTTCTCAATCAAACACCTAATGGTGCATTTGGTTGGACAGAACAGGAGTAGAATGGAATCACAATTCCACATTCGATTTTGATTCTTTTGTTTGGTTATCCAATGGAATCAATAAAAATTGATGGAATTGGATTCCATATTGTATGGGTCGGAATTGAATTGCACATTTCATGTTTTTTTTTTTGTTACACCTGAAATTTCTCACCTAATTTTGGCCTATAATTCTCAATTTGACAATGATTTCAATATCTTCTATTAATTAATTTTATCAATTTAATCCTATATTAAATTGAATGAAAAATAAAAAATAATAAAATATTATTCATTAAATGACGGACACAATATTTTGTTCTCATAGAAATATATATTTTTTTAATAGAAACATGTTTTTTGTTTTTATTTATGTTTCCTAAATAAAAACATATTTTCTTACTTACAAATTTATATGTCAAAGAAAAATAAAAATTTGAAAGGGGAAAAAACACAAATCATTTTCCCGAAATAGAAACATAAATTTGAGAATAAAAAATATATTGTTGTTCCTGAAACAAAAATAAAAATATGGGAACAAAAAATATATTTGTTTTCCTAAATCAGATTAGAAATTTGAGAAAAAAAAATCTATATTGGAAATAGAAGTGGAAATCTAAGAAAAAAAATATATTTCTATTCCTAAACAAAAATAAATATTTGAGAAAAAAAATTTATTTATACTCCCAAAGCAAAAACAAAAATTTAAGAACAAAACGGTTTTAGTTGTCGGTAGATTTGGAATATATTCCATATGTGATATTCCTCATATTTTGTAGTAGTTGTTTTCTAAATAATCTATTATTAGGTATATATTGTGAATTAATTTGATCTCAAAATTGATATGTAAAATAACATTATTCCATTCCATTCCTTTGAGCATATAATAACGCAGTGTTTGGTACACAGAATTGGAATGATAATTTCATTCCTATGTTTAGTACATGAGATTATCTCAAGATAAATTTGGTATTAGTTAATTTTAATTACACGAGATTAGGTTTGAATCCTTCATCAACTAAAAACGGCAATCAAACACTAACCAAAACTTGGAATGAGAATGAAATTTAATTAATTTATTATTTTATCCTTCGAAAATTTAATCAAATTACCAATTTATATTTTTAATTTCTTACAAATATATTCCTTTATTTTTTTAAATTTTATATTTTCCTTTCTCCATACACCATCTTCTCCAGTGAGAATCCAACGCCAGCAGTCGGCGCCAGATTCTCTCTCTCTTTCTCTCTCTCATATCTTCTAATTAGCCCCCCAAGTCACCGGTACCACCACCCCGACCCTCCCCTGTAATACTAGTGCCCACCCCCTGTCCACCGCCTCCCTCTTTTTCTTCTTCTTCCTCCTCCTCTTCTTATTCTCTCTCTCTCTCTCCCTCTCTTATATATATATATATATATGTGTGTGTGTGTGTGTGTGTGTGTGTTTCAAGTGGAGACTTTATTGTACAAATACATTCCATTCTTGATTTATTCGCAACATTAATCAAACAATGGAATGAGAACAATCACTCTAATACCATATTTAATCGCTTCTGTCACCAATAAGAATAGTAATAATCATTCTATTCCATTACTACAATAATTTTAATTTTACTGTCATTTCATTCCACTCCAGCATGCCAAACGCAGCGTAACAATCAAACAAAAAAATTGAATGAGAATTTTATTGACAAATTCATTTCATTTTTTTTTTTTTTATATATTTTATTTTACTCTCATCCCATTCTATCTAACCAAACAAATTGTGACAGAACATTGAATGAAAAACAACAAACGAAAAGGGAGCGCCGCCATCGGTTACCAACGTTATAGCCCATATGCATATAATGCTATAATAGAGAACTTCAAGAAAAATAACATATAAAACCAACCCAATCTTAAAAAATGTCTTATACAAGAACAAACGACAAAAATAATGTCGTTTTATGTTTTTTGGGCACTTCGATTTTCAGTTGTTCATTCATGAACTTGTACAAAATACTTTTTTGGTCTTTTGATTTTAGGGTTTGTTTGTCTTCAACCCTTATTGAGACACTTTTTTGATATGATTTTGTGGTTCAAAAAGTATGGAGTGGGTGGCATGAAAATCCTGAGGTTTATTTGTTTCGATTCGACAAAATTAAAAATATTAATGATTTCAGACAAAAATTGAGTTGTGTTCAACCTTTTGAATTAGCATATATTTGTTATTTATCAATTTACTAAATTTAAAATAATTTCCTCTAATAACGATTCAATATTTTCTGTTTCATTATTCAGATGAATCGTTAGTAGAGAAATATTAGAGAAAAATATTTTATGTTTAATTAAGTGATGAAATGATAAAATATCGTTATTAGGAGGTTACATACTGAGCACAACTCATTAATAAACATTAGAGTAAATTTTGAAGGATCAAAATGTGCAATTTAATAAACATTAGAGTTCACATAAATACCTACTCCATACTTTAAGGCCAAAAAATGCAATTTTCTCCTTTTTTTTTTTATTCAAAGTAAAATTATAAAAAATTCATCACCTAGTATTAATTATTAAAATTTTTAACATGATTTTTTTTTTAATTTTTTTTACTAATTTAATTATTAAAAAAATAAAATTTAGATGGATTTTTGTCTATTTCAATTTATTTTCTTTGTTTAGATAATTTTATTTTTTTCTCTAACTTTGAGTTTTAATCTATTTTAATTTTTAATATTTGCCTATTGTTTAATCAAATATTCTTAATAAATAAAATTTAATATCCATTTTTTTTCATATATATATATATATATATAAAATCCATTTGTAATTATGTATTATCATAGTTTAATCGCAGGTTGACCCGATTGTTACAAGGTTTGATTATTTTTTCTGAGAATTTTATCTTAATAAAAGTAAATTCTTAATAAAAATTGTGTCTTATAAATATCTTTTTCTAATTTTTAATGAATAATGTTGTCCTAGAAATATAAAATTTAGTTGAAAGATTTATTATTTTTTGTGATATATATATGTTTGTGTGTGTGTTTTCAAAATATATAATTAGAATATAAAATATATTACTAATTTGAGTTTCAATAAAGGTGAAAATTGCTAGCAAGATTCTTGTTATTGTTTCGACTCATATTCTCAAAAAGTACGGCCGCTCTACTGTTTCTGAATAAATTGAATAAGTACAATTAACACTTTTTAACCTAGATTTTTTTGTAATTAAATGATGAGTAAATTAATTAATTAATAATTTTTACTATTAAACTTTTGGTATGAACTTAATGGATCATACACAATGAAAAATAGAAATTAGAAAAGTCTTTGAACTTTACTATCACCTACGATCGAAAATTCTAGACAAATTTTAGAAAAGATCAAAGACAAAGTGCAAATACGAAAAATAAGGATCCAGAGTTTTGAACTCTGGACAAATTTTAGAAAGAGGGATGCCCTAATGCCTCCCACCCTGATGAAATTCGTCCCCTTTGGAAAATTCAACCAATCCTCTTGTTTGTCCGAGATTTTCTATTTTTTGTAATTCATACTCACTTATATGAATTTTACTATCACCTAAATTCAAATCACAAATATTCTAATTTATTCAGGTACTTTTGTCTTGGAAACTTTTGTAAATTTGCATTCTACCCCCAGAAAGTTTGGAAATTAGCACTTTCACCTCACAATTATGGTTTTGACTCTTCTTATGTAAATAAAATAGATATATTGCGGGTGAAGGAGAGAGAGATTCAAAATATGGAGGGTGTTAAGTAATAAAATCCATTGGTAGGGGGGGTTAAAAGTGCAATTTAATCCAAATATTAAATTCATATATCATATCCTTGCTGCCATGTGGTTGCAGTTACACCTACAATCAAAGCCAATGGAGATTAATGAAAGACAATATCGTATTGGTTTGCAATAAGTAGCTAATAATACTATGATATGGACACAAACCCTACTCACTTGATTAAAAACATCAGAAATGATTGGCAAAACAAAAAACTAACAATTTTTTTTTGGAAAATTGGGTGCACGTGACCTTCTATTATTGATATTTTCGTTATTTCATCAAACATCTTTCCGTAACAGTAATTCGTTTGAAAAATAAAAAAAAAAATTTGAACTGTTGTTATCAAAATGTTACGGGAAAATATTTTAGATTCAGTGGAGTGATGAAATGAAAAAAAAAATAATATTCTCATTAGAAGTCCACATGTTGTGTTCTATCCAAAATCAATAACAACGTTTTTAATTCAGTAGTATGGAAACTAATAAAACTTAAGTGATCAAATGTGCAATTTGAAAAATCTGAGGGTCCATATAGACACATCCCATATTTTATGGACCAAAAATATAATTTTCCCGATTTCTTAGTTAAAGATGCATAGACAATATGGCCCCGTTTGGTTATTATTTCTGTACCCTGATTTCTATTCTCACTCTTAAAATTTTGGGATTCATGTACAGAAACACATTTTTGTTCCTAAAATTTTGAGAGTAATTACTGAATTCTTTAAGAATCTAAGAAACAATAGATAAAGTTAATTTATATTTTATTTTTAACAAAATATTTTTTTTTCCATTAAAAAGGGATGAAGAGTATTTTTTTAAATGGAAAAGATAAACAAAAATCAAATTTAAACATTTATAATAGAGTTAATTAGACCTTTTTATCAGTAATTTGATCAAATTGCACTTTATACTTTTATGGTTCAAACTTAAGTGCAAGAGTTAAACAATTAATAGAATTTCACAAAATAACAAATTTACTCTTATACCTGATCCAATCAGAAAAAAAAGAGAGTAACTAGATACTAATTCTGAGTTTTTGAAATTTGACCGTTAACTTTAATGAAAAAGATAACCATTGCAATTTAATCTGAACCACAAGCGAGCAAGTGCTTACAAAAATATGACAGTGACGTAAAGTGCAATTCGGTCAAACCATATATATATATATATATATATTTTTTTTTTTAGGGTCACATGTTTGTTGAAGGCCTCACATGATATGCCAAAAGATTAGTGATCAACTAAAAACACTCACACATTCACCCCCTTTTAAGGGTATGCAACATGAAACATGCACAAAGAATGGATTAAAGGGATTAAAGCCTAAAGACCATTATTTTAGGAAGTAATTAATTAAAGTGATTAATGAATTTAGGTATTCAACCCAAAAATGAATACATAACACTTTATGATCACCAACTATTTTTGCTACACTTTTTGACACGTAATCCTCACAATAAAACCCAACTATTTCAATCATTCATATATATATATATATATATATATATATATATATGAGCTTTTGGCACTTTGCGTCTCTAAAGTTTCAGAGAAATCTCACTATAACCCTTTTCCTTTCAATTTTAAGTCAGCTCTTCCTTCATTTTTTTATGATGGAATTCACTCACGTGGGTGATTTCATATTTGACACGTGACTGATTTTCGACATAAAAAATGATAAAATTATCGATTTGAACTTACTTGACACGATTTGAATATTTCAAAATTTAATGTGTTCTAATTGAAAGTACATGGACTGAAATGAAAAAAACCGCTCTCTCTATATATGTGAATTTTTTTAAATGGAAATAGAACTAAGAGGTTAAATTAAATTCAAGACATCCATGTTATTTCGACAAATTTCAGGAAAATCTTAAGTTATTTTAGTAATTTGAGACACCAATTATCACATGTTGATAAAAAATAATTTTAAAAAAAAATAACAAACTAGAAAAAAGGAGAAAATAAGAATATAGACAAAACAAAAAAAAATAAAATAAAAATAAAAATAAAAATATATATATATAGTTGTTGGTTTATTTTTCATTTTTTTTTTCAAGTTTAATTTTTAATTTTTTGTTGTTTTTTTTTTTTTGTTTTTTTTTTTTGTTTTTTTTTTCTATATTTTTAATTTTTAATTTCCTTTTTATTTTTCAATAAATACCTTGCAAAAAAAAAAAAACACAAGGGAGGGAGTAGAAAATAAAAAACATAAATTTTTATGCTATAAGGACATTTTTATCAATGATATTCGCAAATACGTATCCCAAAATTGTAATTTAAATTTTTTAAGAAACATGAATTATAATTTAAACTCTTTAAATTGTGTTCCAAATGAGTCATTAGTATTAATGTTTAACAAATCAAGACATTTTTCTAAAATATTTATTTTATTAAAGGTTGAGATTGATGTGAGAAAAATCGACGGATGAAATTGAATTTTTGAAATTTGGGGGCTTAAAATTTTACTTGCAATTGAGTTAAATTACATATTGTTCCCTTTAAATTTTATATATGTATTTTATAATTTTTTTTTTTACTTTTTTACACTTATAAATTTTATTTTTTTCAAACTCATAAATTTAAAAATTGATATAATATATTATACATTTTAATAGATTTATTATTTGTGGTGGCTAGATTCTAGCAATTATTATTATTATTATCATTATCATTATAATTATTATTTATTTATTTTGGGAAAAAATAAATCATTGAAGGAAGCCATCAATTTATAGGTAAAGCATAATAATTAGAGAATAATTAGTGTAATCTACCCATTATTATGGAGGGAAAGTGTGGAATCCAACTGGACTAAAATGACAAAATTACCCTTCGTGAAGAAAATTAAATACTACATCATCACGTGACATGTTGATGTAATAATTATTTATATTTATTTCTATATTTTTATATATAAAAAATAATTAGAACTTTTTAAAAAAATCATTTATTATATAAATATTATTCTTATAATAAATTAAAAAATAGAATAAAATATTTAATTCTTAAAAAATAAAAATAGTTTTATAAAATTAAATAGGGATAATTGGTGATTAGTCCCAAATAACGGGTGTAATTTGTTATTAGTCCTATTTAAAATATAAGTTTTAATTTAGTCCGGTTACAGGTTAGTCCCCTATGTAATATACTAATATTGGTTACATGTTACAAATTAACTATATATACTTGTGTAATATTTGTTACATCTAATAATATTTTACGTACAAATTAAATACATGTAACTGCGAGTGTGCAATGCGTATATTGGGTCTTCCGTTTTTTTTTTTTTTTTAACACGAGAAATTAAAAGAAAAATTGTAATTGTGCATGATTTTTTTTTAAAATTAAGAGTAAAATAAGAGAAGTGACGTAAAAACATCGAAATTAATTAACGGTGTGTACGGAGATTATGGTGTGCAGTAGTAGCAGGGGATAATTATTTTAAAAGGAGGGGAGAAGACGTGGCAGGTGGAGTGAAGGAAGGCGTAACGGAGTAGCGGGTCCCATGGGTGGTCTCACGTGCAAATCACGACCCTTGATTTTCATTTCCAAAAGTCACCTCGCGTCCCTCACCGTCCGTTCCTTCGACTTCTTGTCCTTATTCACAACTAATCTATTTGCTTCACGTCACCAAATAGCTTCGGCCGCTAACCTCCACCCGAGCCGCCACGCCGACGAGCTATAATTTAAATTTTAGCCTATGCAATACACGTTTTATAGTAATTGAAATTTAAAATTATTGTCAAAAATTCAAAAACTTGTACACAAGTTAATGTAATTTTTTCCATAGAAAATTACAATAACTTTGATGTATTATAGTATCTTTGAAATTTTAAAAAAAAAATTATTATAAAACGTGGACTGCATGTGTTAGAATTTTAATTTTCTGGACTATTTATATACATACATGTATATGTATGTATGTATATTCACTTTTTTCTTAGGATTTTTGGTGTTTAAGGGCACTATATTAGTTTGAAATTTATAAATGTAAAAAAATAATAAATAATATTTTTTTTTGTAAGCAATAATAAATAATGAGTCAATAAATCACATATATTAAGCTTAATGGGTACAAAATATAATTATATTCAAAGAATGAAATTTTTAAGCAATTTTTTTTTCTTCAAAAAAATTTCTTAATTTAATTTAATCTATTCATTTTTTCCAAATCAATCTCAACTCTTAACAAAAAAAAATATTGAAAAAAAAAAGGCCTTATTAATAGATTATAGATTAAACGTTTTTGAGAAATTTTTAAAATTAAAAAATTTATAGGGTGACAAAGTTTAAAAGATCAATAAATTCACTCTTGAATTTTTTATTTTTTTTTTATTTTTTATAAAATTAATAAATTCTTCGGGAAAATAAACAGGCAGAATTTTTTTCTCTCTTTTTAGAATACTTTGAATATTTTAGTTAACATTAATTAAATTAAATTTTTAAAGTTAATTAGATGTAAAATTTGTTACTAATATTATAATTAATATTAACTAATAAAAATAAATTGGTAAAGACGAAACAAAATAACTTTCTCTAAAAATAAATAAAACTATATAATAACACCATTTTAAAAAATATATGTTTTTTCTTTTAGTTTAGATAAGATGAGGAAATTTAGTTAAGTAGTCACAATATTAATTTTAGACTTTAGTGGAAAAAATTATAAACTAAAAATTTGATTTTTAATCATTTGAAAATTTTAATACTATAATTTGATATATGTTTTTACTTTTTTCATGCAAAAAATTGATTATATAATTCATAACACTAAAAATAGCTTTTTCTCAATATAGGTTGATTCCAATTATTTATAACTAAAAAATGGAAAATAACAATATAAATGTACATCATTAATTAAAATGCTATTTAATTACTCAATTGCCAACCCGTTTTTGGTAACCATCAAAATTTACTCAAGTGGTTGAGAGAGTTCCAAAAATAGATAAAAAAATATTTTTTTTTGGATTTTTTTTTTGGGGAATTAATTGCATGACATATCATTTTTGAATTATTTTGTTCTATAAGTCAAATATTTTTTTGGGTTAATCGGTCGGAAGTCTCAAATAATAGACTTAATTTAAAAAAAATCCTGCTTAAGATATAAGTTTTGATTTAATCACTTAAATTGAATTGCACTTGAATTTTAGTCTTGCGTTGCAGGGATTGTAGGGAGAACTTGGTGATTATATTCGTATTATAGTGAATATTAGTTACATGCAACGAATGTTAGTTATAATTTAATAATTGTTATATTTTTACATATATCTATGTATTTTTTGTTACATGTACTTATGTAATATTAGTTACATATTAGAATTACATATATTTGTGTAATATTTGTGACATTTAACAAATATTACACAACAAAATTAGTTTAATATTAGTTACATGTATTTGTGTACATTTAATGACATGTAACTAATTACATATATTTTGTGTGATTTTTGTTATATCTAACAAAATTTTATACACAAATTAGTTACATGTTACAAAATGCAGTAATATTTGTTACATCTAACAAAAATTTACACATAAAATTGCTACATGTAACCGTGTGTGTGCAGACGCGTGTAGTGGCTTCCGCCTTTTTTAAATAGGTGGGACTAAAATATAAGTTTCTTCTACCTTTGGGACTTTTTTAAAATTAAGGGTGAAATAAGGGACCTCCCACCGAATAACCCATATTTTTTTTGGTCGACATGGGATTGTAAGGGTTTGATTATAAGTTTATCTCACATTGGATATAGAAAAAGACTGGTGGTCAGATTATAAGTGTGAGAAAAAATATCACTTTATGAGCTAATTTTTGGAATTGAGAGAGACCCAAAATCACTCTACACTAGTATCAGAGCTCAGGTTTACAACAATTCTGACCTAATAGTCAGGGGAAGACTGGTAGAGCGTTCGCCAACCAAAGACCCGATGTATGCGAGAGATTGTTGGATTTATCCCATATTGAATGTGGAAGGGGTTGGCGGTTAGATTATAAATGTGAAAGAAAATATCATCTCATAAGCTAGTTTATGGGGCTAAGAGAGGCCCAAGACCACCCTACACTAGTATCAAAACTCAAGTTACAACAACTCTGTCTCAATAGCCACAGAAGGGAGACCGGTCGAGGGTTAGTTCTTATATGTGAAAAGGATCGGAATGGGTTTGCCAAATTTTGTTTGTTTGGGAGCTCAAATTAAGCGAAATTGCAAGATGACAAGCCATCTTAAAGAACTCATCCTACTTTTTGGGGTCTATATAAATGAGAGTAATGCAAATAGTTCTCACAAGCTCTTGAAAAAAAACTAAATACCCAAGGAAAAAAAAAGAGCTTCAGAAGCTTCACACACCAAGAATTAATGGGGTTCATCTCCACTTCTAGCATGGCCTGTGCCCTAGGCGTTCTTGGTATATTTTTTTAATTTTTTTAATTTTTTTGATTAATATATAAATTATAATTCAAACCCTTTTGTTCACAGGCAACATAGTTTCATTCTTGGTGTATCTGGCTCCTCTGTAAGTTCTCTCTCTCTCTCTCTGGAAATGGGTTTCTCTCTCTTTTCTCTCTCTCTGGAAATGGGTCTCTCTCTCTGGAAATGGGTTTCTCTCTCTTTCTCTAACTGGAAATGGGTTTCTCTCTCTCTCTCTCTCTCTCTGGAAATGGGTTTCTCTCCCTTTCTCTAACTGGAAATGGGTTTCTCTTTCTCTCTCTCTAACTGGAAATGGGTTTCTCTCTCTTTCTCTAACTGGAAATGGGTTTCTCTCTCTCTCTCTCTCTGGAAATGGGTTTCTCTCCCTTTCTCTAACTGGAAATGGGTTTCTCTCTCTTTCTCTAACTGGAAATGCGTTTCTCTCTCTCTTTCTGGAAATGGGTTTTGATGATGAATTGATTTACTGTAATGGGTTTGGTTTTTAGGCCGACCTTCTACAGGATATATAAGAAAAGATCTACAGAGGGGTTTCAGTCGATACCGTATTCAGTAGCGCTGTTTAGTGCGATGCTGTATTTGTATTATGCTTTCTTGAAGACGAATGCGCTGATGCTTATCACCATCAACTCCGTTGGTTGCGCCATTGAAGCTGCTTATCTTGTTGTCTTCTTCATATATGCAACTAAACAAACCAAGGTTATACATTCATTTACTCTCTCTCTCTCTCTCTCCAGGTTATACATAGATATACAGATATACTCTCTCTCTCTGGTTATACATACATACATACATACTCTCTCTCTCTCTGGTTATACATACATATACTCTCTCTCTCTCTCTCTCTCTCTGGTTATACATAGATATGCTCTCTCGCTCTCTCGAAAATTAAAGCTTCTGGGATAATTAATGTAAACACTTCAAGAGAGACTAAGATTTTTTATTTTTTTTAATTTGGATAATTAATGTATGTGTGTTGGGAATAAATTTGCTTCTAAAATTTTAATTTATGCTTATACAGAGAAAAAAAAAAAAGGAGTTTTATATTTTTTTAAATTGTGAAAAAATTGAAACTTGGGGGGGGGGGCGGCATATGTATATTTTTTTTTCAAAAAAAGGAAGCAAAATCTTTAATGACTTTCTACTCTTTTTTTTTTTTTGCTCCAAATGGATAGAAGTACATGTTTTTATGAAAATTTGTTGAAAGAGAAAGAATGTATATATAGTTTATCTATTTATATATTTTTCAAGAAAAATCAAGGTAGAGAAAAAATGTGTTTTTTTTTTTTTGAAAAATAAATATAATGTAGGGATTTCAACCCCAAAAGATACTTCATGAGGTTAGACTTTTACTCACATTGATAACCTGACCACTAGTCACTTCCACATTCGATGTGGAATAAACACAACAATTTCTTCCTTACACATCGGACTTTTGATTGATTAACCCTTGACCATTCTCTCCCTTTGTAACTGTTAGGCCAGAATTGTTGTAACTTGAATTCTGATACCAGTGTAGAGTGATTTTGGGTTTCTCTAAATCTCAAAAGCCAGTTCATGAAATAAGATTTTTTCTCACACTTATAACCTAACCACCAACATCTTCCACATCCGACGTGGGATAAACCCAACATATTATATCTTATTATATATAATATATATATCTCAAAAAATGGACAAAACTATACATATATTTGCAAGAATCTCGTGCACCGGCCGTCATTCTTTTTATCGTTATCGGATTCTTACATATTATGACGATTTCATGTTTTTTTTTAGGTATTTTCATTTTCGAAATATTAAAATTTAATTAAATTTTATTTTGCAGATAAACACATTAAAGTTGATGATATTATTCAACATAGGAGCGTTTGGATTGATCGTCGTCTCCACATCTCTATCATCATCTGGACATCAGAGAGTAGCCGTCGTCGGATGGATTTGTGCTGTTTTTTCTGTGTCTGTTTTTGCTGCTCCTCTTAGCATCATGGTATTATTTATTTAATTATCCTATTTTTTTATTTTTTTTTATTTTTAATTCAGACAATATTTATGAATTATATGTACTAATATTTTTTATTTTATTTTTTAATATATTCAGAGGCTGGTGATAAGAACAAAGAGTGTGGAATTCATGCCATTTTCACTCTCATTCTTCCTCACAATGTGTGCTGTTATGTGGTTCTTCTATGGCCTCCTCATTAAGGATTATTACATTGCTGTAAGTTAATTAATTTCCATATATATATATATATATATATATATATATATAAAAATAAAAAATTTGGTAATATTTCCAGAAATTTGGCTAAAAATTAAGAACATAACAAAAATATGTTTTTTTTTTTTTCAAATTTTTTAAAAACAAAAATGAGAAAAACGGAAAGATAAACGAACCCTGATGTCTCATATCTCGTTTATAAAAAAAACTATTCAATATGACGGTCAGTCGGTCACGTTGATTTTTTTTTCTATCAAAATTTTTAACATTTTAATAAATTTGATATGTTTATTTTTTTCATAATTGAAAAAAATAAAATGAGAAAAAATAAGAAAATATAAAATTCTATATGTTTAATTTTTAAACAAAAAAAAATAATAAAATCTATGTGGTTTTTTAAAATAATTTTAAAAATATCAAATGGCAAAAAAATTACATGAATAATTTCTCCCAAAAAGAGAATTCATTCCCACGTTTGACGGATTTAAATAAAATTTTGAACTATAAATACTCAAAATTCAGTAATATAATTGAATTTAAAAAAAAAAAAAATACATTCAAAAATCAGTAGTAAAATCGTATATTGTACATTTTTAAAATTTATACTTTATTGTAAATACTAAAAATTCAGTAATTAATAAAATTGTTTATTTATTCATTTTTGCAGACGCCGAACATATTAGGGTTTACATTCGGAATCGCACAGATGATACTGTACACCATCTACAAGGACAGCAAGAAACAAGTTCTGCCGGAAATCAAGCTTCAAGAACTAACAACTCCGACAACAAACATAGTACTAGACTTGACCTCTGTACTCAATGATCTTCAGACAGAACACAAGGACAAGCAACAGCCGCCGGAAGAAGAAGAAACTGCCGCCGGTGATGAAGAAAACCCTACCGGAAACAAAGCTTCCTGCGAGGAGGGTGCCGGTGAAGTCGCTGTCTGAAAAGTTATATAAAATGGGAGCTCTGTTTGTTAATTAATGTTGATGGGGAATATATAGATACATAAGCGAAGTGGTGAGGATGAAGAGGAAGGTTGATGGAGAAGTTCTATACATTTGGAGGTATGGAAGGGAGGAGTTAAACTAGAGAGAGAGAGAGAGAGAGAGAGAGAGTGGGAGAGAGATTCAATAATTGCAAATATGTGAAAGTGAAATGGTGGTTGAATTATTGAAAATGGTTGCCGATAATGAGAATAGATACTTAAACCTAATAAAGTGTTTACTACAAAAGATATTTGCTAAACATAGTTAGGATATATTTTCATCCGATATAAAGTTTAAAATATTGCCTATCAAAAAAAAAAAAAATTTAATATATCTCTTCGAGAAAATGAGACACACGTCGCCACGAAAGTGGACAGAGGTCCAATCGGTGCCTCAATGACTGGACTGTCCACCGAGGGTTCTCGCCAATACCAAGACCGGTGTTGTTAACCGAGTCATCCTAGCTGGCTTTGGTTGATTTCTTCTTACTATTCCTTACCTTTTGCTTTTCCTTTCTCTTTTTCTCTTTTTCCTTCTTTGGTTCGGGACAGTCGGATTGGAAGTGTTCGTTCTTGTGACAATTGAAGCATTCTACATTACTCATGTTGAAATTTCTCTTTCTATGAAATGTTCATCGAGTCATTTTTTTTTAAAAATTTCATGAGAAGCGCCACACCATTTTCTTGATCACTTTCAAGGGTGATGTTATCACTGTCATCTTCTTCCTCATTTTTCTCAACCTTCAATGCCAATAACTTCTTTTTTATGTTTCCTGTTTCGTCCTCATATCATTATATAGCCGTCTCATGGGTCATTAGGTTGTCAATGAGTTCATCATTGGTGTAAATTGTGAAATCTTTATCTTTCTCTATTGCAGTTATTTTTGGCTCCCAGACTTTAGTTAACGATTTTAGAATTTTTTGTACTTTGTCCTCCATATTATAAGGTTTTTAGAGTTTACCAAGATTGTTGCAGATATTATTGAATCTCGTGTACATTTTCGAAATTAATTCTGCTTCACCCATTCTGAATAGTTCGAATTGACGAACTAAGACATTGATCTTAGATTGTTTTACCTAATTTGTCCCTTCGCAGGTGATTTCAATGTGTCCTACATTTCTTTAGCCCATCCACAACTTGAGACCCTAGTATATTCATTAGCATCTAAAAAATAAAATAGAATATTAATAGTTTGAGAATCAATATACAGTTTTTGTTTATCAGATGAGCTCAGTTGTTCCTTCTTCTTAATCACTCCATTCTTCTTAAGAATGATTGGACCATCCTAGTTTGGTCAAGCTAATTTTGCCTAAGTTTAGTCCTCCAAACTCCATGGAGAATCGCAATCTACTGAACCCCTTGATTCTTTAACCAAGTAAGAACTAAACCCTTATAATTCAAGATTCTTTTACAGGCACAAAATCAACCTTTACAATTTATTTTTTCACGGTCAATGATGAACTCTATCTTTTTACCAGACTAAAGATAAACCTAACACTCTCTCACTTATAATTTTCACAGGGAATAATGAACCTTTACAAATCACTCAAAAATAATTCAATTGTAGGATGAATTAAACCTAATTCTTTTCAAAGGAAAAGAATAATCTAACATTTTTGCAGGATTAAGATCAAATCCTAATTTTTTTTGCAGGAAAAAAATTAGAACCTAGCTACCCTGACTAAACACCATCCCAAACTTATCTAATCCACTCAAATTCACAAATACAAAGAATATGAGTTTCTTCCCATAAGGAACTTTTACCACCTCAATACGAATATACTCAATTAATATCCCAAATAATTATTACGTGATAGATACAATGTGAGGTAATTCAAATATGATTAATAAATAAAATAGTTAGCACAAATTTAGCACATAATCAGAAAAAAAAAATCGCTTAAAAGGATTTTCAGACTTTTAAGTTCAAAAACAATTTTTCTAACAATTCTATACCAAGCAATTCAAGATATAAAAATTCAAAGCAAATTAATAAAGTTTGAAAAAATCTCACCCGAAAAAACACCGAATACAATGACAATGTAGCAAATAGAACTCAAATAGGTGACGCCAAACAACAAGCGCTAAAGATCAAGAATTTATAACGAATCTCTCAAAAAAAATTCAACGTAAATCTCATTTTTTTTTAAAGCAAAATATTCATTCAACGATGAAACATGGGGAGGGTCTCCCTTTCTACATGGCGACAATTCTGCTGAGTGGCTTATAAGACCCATTACAAAATGTCACACACCCTATAACACACTCAGAGCATAAGCCTACAAAAACCCTCCACAACACACCGCCCATACACCTTCAAGGATATACAACAAGCTCCGCCCTATAAAAACCATACACAAAAAACGATAAAAAAAGAAAAGAAAAAAAAGATCCAAGTACATACTTTGTTGGCTTATCAAAATGATATATACACCATTGGATGCTTGTCTTGTTCCTTGCCCTCATCAACTTGCACTTGGTTCTAACAATACCAAGCATTTTATCATTACTACAAAACACAGCACGACCCCTGAAACACACAAGGCCCCAAACCAGCAAATCCAATGCACAATAAGGACAAACGCCCTCTCTCAGCAATTTCAGGGACAATACTTGTTCTAATACATATTCACCACATTTCGGACTCAACTAGAAATTAGAGTCCGATTTAAAGCTCTTTTACAACCCACCAAAGCCAAATTTGACCCACCAATCCATGGTCCACCACTTGAAAACACCAATTTGATCTAACCACTAAACGAAACATAATCACCCGAAACCCTAATTATAAAAGCTCAAACTGATTGTTCTTAATGTTCCTAACTCAATTTCCGTAGGTCTTTATTAATACACCAATAACCAGCCCTCCAATGACTATTTTTTAAAGATATGTCATAGAATGACACTTTAAGATCCCATATATCATTACCTTATTCCCAATTTAAAACCATAGAAATAGGAAGTATTAAATCATTTAAATTAAGATAATCTCAAAATATATAGGCCTTCTCAATAGGGATCACATAATAGGTTGTTAATACTTGAATTATTTTCAAATCTCCCAAATCTCTCTCTTGAAATCATAAAAAATGGATAGTTTTTTTTTACCAAGAGACCAAATCAACTGAAATCCAAACTGAATCAGTCGATTGACTGATCCATTTAATTCAATTGACCTACTTGACCGACCTGTGCCAAGTTTCCAATTAGCCGTTGGCACTACACCAGTTGATTGACCGACCATGCCCAATCAGTTGACCAATGGATCAGTGTCTTCCAATTTTCCACCATTTCACCTATTGACCCAAACGGTTGACATACCTTCTTCATTCGACTGACCGATTGGATCAATGTGCTCACTTTCTTACCTATTGCAACTACTGTTTCAAATGGTTGACCGACCTTTTTCATTCGGTTGACCGATTTGATCAGTAGCACTTCATTTTAACTCCAAAACTCATTGTTTAATTCAATTGACCGTTTGTTTTTTTCGGCTGATCAAATTGACCTGAAAACACAACTTTTATACATTAAAACACATTTTTCAATTAGGTTACTTATCAAAATCATTTCACATAAGGAGCTCATACAATATCTTATTTTGGGATATTAAACTTATCACTTATTATCATGACACACATACAATTAACGCATTTTAAGTGTCGTTTGGATCCTAATTCGGGTTGCATTAAGAGTATATAAGTAAATAGCTGTTTTCACCTATTTTCCTTCAATGTTTTCAAAACTCTTCACATCTTCATTATGTCTATTTTGCACTCTTTATGTTTTCTTCATCAAATCTTCTTCTTAATCAAATGCACGAAATTCTAAATATGAAACACTCGATAAAATCATTAGTTCCACCAAAAACATCAATACTTAATTGTTCATCAAAATCTTAGGTTTAACAAAACCCATTAAAAACTTATACTTGAGACACCCCATGTCATTTCAACTAATAACAAGATCACATCCTATCATTTTCATAATCTCTCAGACACCCCTTATCGTATTTTGTTGATAAAAGTACCACTGTAACATATTTTTTTCCTATTATTTTGTTTTATGCGCTCTCTCTTTTCTATTTTTTAGTATTTTTTATTTTTTTATTTTATTTTTATTTCTTTATTTATATATGGTGTTTACAGAAAATAAAAAATTAAAACTAAAAAAATTAGAAAACAAAAAACATATTAAAACAAATGAAAATTTTAAATTTAAGAATAAAAAATGTTTTTATTTTTAAAATTTATTTTTTATTTCTCAAATCTTTTTATTATTATTTGTTTTTTTTTTTTTTTAATTTTTGCATTTGGTTTTCGAAATTACTTTTGATTTTTTTAATTTTCTACGAATACCATACAGAAGAATAAAACAAATAAAATACAAAAATACAAAATAAAAGTAAAAAATGCAAAATAAAAAATAAAAAGAAAGACAGAGGGAGAGGGAGAGTTATAATTGAAAATAAATTAAAAAATAAGAAATAAACAATAAAAAAATATTTTGTTGAGATAATATTTTTCTAAAAATGTGATAGATGATTTCTTCGATAAACAAATTGAAAAGACAAGGAATATTTCAGGTATTATGAAAACGACAGGAGGTATTGGTATTTATCAAAATGATAAGAGGTATGTTGAGTTTAAACTCTTTAAATTAATAATCATTAAAATTGTAAACATAAGTGACTAAAATACAAGTTTGTTCATGGGTAAAATCCAATTATATTAATTGTTCCCATCAAAAATATTTCTATATCTAATTAAAGAAATCTGAAAATGAAATGTGGACAATTATTGAGATTCATTGCTTAATATTATTAGATACTTTGCCTAAAGTGCATTAGATTGTTGTTTAGTAGAGAACTCCAAAAAATTCTATGCACTTGTGTGAGAGGGACTTATTACCAAAAAAAAATAAATAAGAAGAAGAAGAAAATATGGTAATAAATGCCATATTAAGCTTTTTTCTTATGATGACAAAGCTTAATAGATTAGTTTTAAATTTGCTTCTATTTATTTATTTATTTTTGAGATTTTCAAGATCTGTTTGGTGAGTAGTATGATTTTTTTTTTCTTGGTTAATTGCCTTTTACTATCTTGTACGTAATTTCATCTTGTTTTATTTTGTGCTCTCTACTTAAAAAACCGATATTTTATCCCTTTCAACTTATAGCTTTTGTACACAACATTGTTTTAGGTTTTATAATTATCACTTACTTTTCCTGTCATTTTAAACTTAACCACAAACGTCTTTTCTTATTCACTGAATACTAGTCATCTCCTTATTATTTTGGTTAAATGCTAATTATTTTACTTTTAGGTCAAGAATTACTTACAATTCCCCCTAGTAATATGAAAATAATGAAATAATTTACAACTAAAATACATAAATATCTCTTTAGCACTATATATATTTTCCTCCCTCCCTCCTCCTTGTTCTTCTCAGGCAACTTCTTTTTTGGAAGTGACACCAGATTTTTTTTGTATCTCGTCCCTTGTCTATCTCACTCTCTCCCTATCTTCTTCTCCTACTCCACCTCCTTCCTTCTACAGTCACCCCCCCAACCCCAAACCCAACCCCTAGATCGCGGTGGGGATAAGGGCGGTGGAATTTAGAGGGTGAAAAATAATTTTGAAAAGTAAAGAGAGTGAAAAATATTTTTTTTTACTGTGGATATTAGTGAAATTTTAAAAAAATAAAAGATATTAAAAAAAATAATTGTACGGATATTTGTACCTTTAATCACAAAAATATTTAGTTTAGGGGTTGACTACTAGTTTACGAATGACATGAAAACGAGGTTTACGATTATGTGTCAAATGACGGGAAAGGGAAAGTAAATAATAAATATTTAAATTCTTTATGTAGATCAATGCCAAGCTATGATGTGAAGCAAAGGGATTGTTTTTGTAGTCTTTTTAGCTAAAGTAGCCTAAATGTTGCCATTGCTTCTTGAAGGTCCCTTGCTAATTATTATTTATTTTTCATTTTCAAAGAGATAAGTCAATTAATTTTTCATTACTTGTGATCATTTTACCCTTAAATTAATTAGGCAGGATTTGGTATAATAGTTTATTTTTATTTTTTTAAAAAAATACTTCTCTTACTATTAAACAAATTTTAAAAGTAGTTTTACATTTAAAAAACCCATGTGGTTTGGACTGAATTGCACTTTTACACTCCTATAGTATTTTCGTTATCACTTATCTCTATATGTTTTTGATTTAAGTGCAACCGTTACCTATTTAACATAATTGTATAAAATGATAAATTTATCCTTATGCCTGCTCTGCTCTATCCCGCCTTGGGAGAATAAAGGAAATGAAAAAAATAGGGGCAAACAGATTTTATCTGGCCCAACCTAACCATGGGATGTAAATATTCATTAATGTTAAATAATTTATAAATTTTTACTTTTTGAGGTCAGACTATTAACTTTAATAAAAATATAATCGTTATACTTAAATATTAATCACAAGAGGTAACTAAAGACGAAAATAGCATGAAAGTGTAAATAACAATTCGGTAAAACCACAGGAACAAAGTGTAATCAACCCTAAAAAATATTTTTAAAAATATTTTTTTTTTAGAAAAAAAAAAAACATGATTTTAAGCTTTTTTTTTTAAAAAAAGGAATATTATTTGTTCGGTTTTTATATTATAAAATATCAATGAAAATCAATAGAGTGAGACCTCTACATGCAATCACTTTTTTTTTCATAGATATATTTTTTTTATTACAAAATTTAAAGAGATAACACTAAAATATAATCTCTACACACTTTTAGCTTGTTTGTAAAGGCTCTTTTTAATAATTTTTTAAATTATTATTATCTCTACTACTTGTGGATTGATGATTTTTTTTGGGATTAATTTAATTTTGTACCCCTACACTCCTGTAATATTTTCAACACCACTTGCACAACAGTTAAAATTTTAACATAACTGATGTTATTTTTGTCATTACACTTTAAAAATAAAAATAATTTCATCATTTTATTCTAACTAATTTAATGGGATTTACTTACAAAATTTTCTAAAACTTAAAAAATCAAAATGAATTTCTTAAACCCCCTCCCCCCCCCCCCCCCCCCCCCCTTTTCCCTTGTACCCACTCCCTCCTCCATAGTTTTACTCCCCATAATTATAAGTGGCGACAAAAATACCACAGAAGTGCAAAGTACAATTCAACCTAACTACAAGAACGCCAAATTAAATGATGAGTTAAATATACATTTTGTCATTTTTTACAATAACAACTAAACCTTTGTCCCATTTAAGTAGGGTCGACTACATGAATCCGTTTACGCCACAATTAACTATCAAGCGTCATCCCCCCAGTCAGGTTCAATGTCATCAAATCAGTTCTAATAGTCTCTTCTAAAGTCTTCTTAGGTCTACCTCTCCCTCTAGTAACCCCCCCACTTGAAATAAAATCGCATTTTTTCACTGGTATTTCTATGGGTCTTCTATGCACATGTCTAAATCACCGTAAACGATTTTCTCTCATCTTCTCTTCTATGGGTGTTATTTCTAAATTATCTCTAATAGTTCCATCTTAATTTTATCCATTCTCATCTTCTCACTCATCCACCGTATCCTCATTTCTGTTACACTAATTTTCTGAACATACTTTATTTTATCTGTCCAACATTCTGAACCATACATAAGCGTCGGTCTTATTGCAGTTTTGTAGAATTTTTCTTTGAGTTTTCATGGTATACTACGGTCGCATATCACTTCAACTGCACTTTTCCACTTCAATTATCTTGCTTTGACTTTGAGTAATATCCTCCTCAATTTCGTTACAACTCTGAATCATTGAATCTAAATATCTAAAATGATCCACTTTTAAAATCTCTCCATCTCCAATTTTGACTGCACCATCATCTCTTCGGACATTACTAAAATTGCAATACATGTATTCCGTCTTTAATTTTTTCTGCTAACCTTCAAGCTTTTAGACTTTAATATTTCTCTTCATCTTTCTAATTTAGTATTAAAACTATATATTGTCAGGATTCTTTATTTGGACTGAATCTAAGGGAAGAGAGCCGTTAATTAACTGAATAATTGTATTAATTATTATGAAAATAAATTATTAAACATATAATTAAGAGTACAATTACACAGATTAAGATTTTAAATTAAAAATGAAAAAAGGTACATTGATGTGAGTGGGAAAAGGGGACAAATTTATGGAAGTGACCCAGCACTCTGGTATTTGGAGCCACCTTCTTCTCGATCGCACCAATCTTAATTTACCCTCAATTAACTTGTAATGGACGGTGCAATTTTTAACCCTTTTCTTAATTATTATTTTATTTATAAATTAAAATGTTATATTCTAGGGTTTTCTTTTAATTAACAATACAAGTTTACTTCACGGAGTTCAAGCGTTTCAATAATTTTTTCAGAAATTTAAAGTGTTAGGTTTACTCCACATCGAATGTAAAAGAGGTTGGTAGTTAAATTATAAGTGTAAGGAAAAATCTCATCTCATAAATTGACTTTTGGAGTCGAGAGAGGCTCGGGACTACCTTACACTAATATTAGAGCACAACTCTGACCCAATAGCCACAAATGGAGAAACTGGTCGAGGGCTAACCAATCAAAGACTCGATGTATGAGGGAGAGATTGTTGGATTTATCCCACATCAGATGTGGAAGGATCTAGCGGTTATGTTATAACTGTGAGGGAAAGACTCATCTCATTAGCTAATTTTTTAAGTTGAGACTTAAAAGAGACCTAAGACCATCTTATATTTTTTTTTTGGCGAACAGTCCACTAAATAAAAATTTTAGTCCCTGCAATCCACGAATTACAATAATTTTGCCAAAATTTATATTTTTTGTCAAAAGTTCAAAAGTTACAGTACGCCATAAAAATTATTACAACATCGTACATGGAAAAATTAGAGTAACTTTAAATTTCTGAAAATATTACTATAGCATTTAGATTGCATGAACTAAAATTTTAATTTCGAACAGTCACAAAAAAACCTCCTATATTATATATGTATTAAAACAAATTTTAGTATGTATATATATATATATATATTGAGTTGATGAGAAAATCACTAAATGAGAGTCCAACATAAGTGGAAAAATTAGTTAGTTTTGGTGCTCAAACCCCAAGGCCAGATGCATTATTAAAGCTATCCCTCTCTCAACATACATACATACATACAATGCTATATGTATATGCGTGTATATATAAATTGTGGCTACTGCATTGCCAAACATTCTTCATGAGCTCTTGAAGCTAACTCTCTAGCTAATAGACATATATACATTGCTGAGAAAGTAGAGATACTAGTAAAGCTATGAGTACTATCTCAGCTGCTACCATGGCCTGTGCCCTTGGCATTCTTGGTCTCTCTCTCTCTCTCTCTCTCTCTCTCTCTCTATATATATATATATATATATATATATGCTTAGCATTTTAGTTTTAAAATCTGGTCTTATTGAACTTTCCTTTTGTTCACAGGCAATGTAGTATCATTCTTGGTGTACCTAGCTCCATTGTAAGAGCTCTCTCTCTCTTTCTTTCTCGTATGCATCTAAGGCACCGCCCAATAACGTTTTCACTTTTTTTTAAATATTTTTAAAAAACGTTATCAAATAGTGTGGAATTTGTTGGGTTTATCCTACATCAGATCGGATGTGGTCAGGTTATAAGTATGAGGAAAAATCTCACCTCATGAGCTAATTTTTTAGATTGAGAGAGATCCAAAACTATCCTACACAAAGAATCTCCCCCTCACACATCGAGACTTTGGTCGGTTAACACTCGACCAATTTCTCCCTTTGTGGCATAGTGGGACAGATCTAGTTGTTGTCACCTCTATTCTGATACCAGTGTAGGATGGTTTTGGACCTCTCTCAACCCTAAAAGTTAGCTCACGGGGTGAGAATTTCTCTCATACTTCTAACCTGACCACCAACTGATGTACGATAAACCCAATAAAAGTGATTATATATGATTTTTTTTTCTAAATAAATATATTGTTGTTGTTGTTGCAGACCGACGTTTATCAGAATATATAAGAAAAGATCGACGGAGGGATTTCACTCGATACCATATGCAGTTGCATTGTTCAGTGCAATGTTGTATTTGTACTATGCTTTCTTGAAGACAAATATTCTTATCCTTGTTACCATCAACTCCATTGGTTGTGCTATAGAAACCATTTATCTTACCCTCTTCATGGTGTATGCAAGCAAACAAATCAAGGTAAATCCCCAAACAAAGGGTTCTCAAGAGTTTGAAACATATTACACTTTTTACATCCAAAATTTACCGTAAAGTCTCCTAGAAATAGTTATGTGCATGACGAATGACTGTTTTTCGTCTAAAATTATAACAGTATAATGACTTGGACTATAGGAGTCTAATGAATAAGAAACTTTAAGGTGTCGTGTGTAAAATTGAAATCATGGGGATCAAATTGAGATTTTGGTTAAATTTCTGGGGTACAAAATGTCAAAGCCCCATGTTAAACTGTGACTTTGTTATGTCTGCATTAAGGTAAGGTTACGTATAATAGATCTAAGTGGTACGACTTTTTTTCAGACCCTAAACATAGAAGGAGCTTTGTAGCACCGAATTGCCCTTTTTATATATGTAATGGAGTGTATATATTGTATCTGCAGATGAAGACGATGAAGTTGATTATACTATTTAACGTTGGAGCATATGGATTGATCATCGTCTGTACATGGCTATTCTCTTCTGGGCACCGACGAGTTGCTGTCGTGGGATGGATCTGTGCTGTTTTTTCAGTCATCGTCTTTGCTGCTCCTCTTAGTGTTATGGTACACTCTCAAACCTTAAAAGGACATCAAGCACTCTAATGAGATAGTTTGCAGAAAATATATAAAGTAATTAGGGTTGCATATGTCCCAACATCGTTGGTCAGAAGACTCCGACAATCAGTTTTTGGCCACCGTTGATTGTCGGTTGCCATCGTCTGAACTTCGGTCACTGAGTGCTGAAATTATTTTTAGTTACATTCAACTAATTTTTAATAACATTTTTTTCATATATTTTTTAGTTATTTTTTTTTTAGTTTAATTCAACTAATTTCAATTGAAAGTAACTGAAAAATACATTAAAAAATAGTAATTTATAATTAAAAAATACACTAAAAAAAGTTAGATGTAACTAAAAAATAAATTAAAAAATAATTACATGCAATTTAAAAAATTCTGGTGACCGGAGTTTAACGACCGGATGCCTGAGATCTAACGGTGGTACAGACAACTGACGATGTAAACTTTAATTGGAAGTATTTGATTGATCATAGGACTATAACACAAGAAAAAAAAAAAATTAAACGATTTATACTCAACTAAAAATTAAAATAGTATAAATTATGAATTAGACTCTTTAATTGAGACCATTGATCGATTATCCCTACTATAAATACTAATCATTTATTTATTTTTAATTAAATAATATCAGAGGCTGGTGATAAAAACGAAGAGCGTGGAATTCATGCCGTTCTCACTCTCGCTCTTCCTCACGATCTGCGCTGTCATTTGGTTTTTCTACGGTCTTCTTATCAAGGACTATTACGTCGCAGTAAGTCATAATATATATAAAAATGTGTGTGTAAATTTTAATAAAAAATATTTTTATTAAAAAAAAAATAAAAAAAAAATAAAAAAAAAAAAATATATATATATATATATATATATATATATATATATAATGATGTAATTATTTTGTTTCTTGTTGTTTAGGCACCAAATATATTAGGGTTTACATTTGGCATCGCTCAAATGGTGTTGTACATTATCTATCGGGACAACAAGAAACAGCAGGTTGTGGTGGAAGTGAAGGTACAAGAAGTGATTGCTGTGGTGGACTTGACCGCACTGGATCAGAAACCAGATGACGTGGCAGTTGTTGTAATGAAGGAAGAACCCCAAGTCAATAAAGCCACAAAAATTGGAGAAGCTATTGTTTGAATTAAAATTAATTTTGTTTTAATATATTTATGTGGGAAGAAAATATGTATTATATAAAGAAATTTATTTATATATATATAAATATGTTTCTGTTCTTAAATTTTTTTAGAACAGAAACAACAAAAATCATCGAATGAGCAAAAAAGATGCGTCACGCGCGTGGCAAAAAATTTGTACTTTTTTTTTTTTTCGGGGGAGGGGAAGTATATATAAAATGTATTATGAACTTTCAGTTGCAATATGCTCCGGTCACGTTTGATTAGTTTTTTTATTTATATTTAAAAAAAAAAAAAAAAAAAACAAGAAGAGAAATAGAAATATAGGGACTATTTAATTTGTTCTCATAACTTAGTTTAAAAAAAAAAAAAAGTAGTTTATACGACTTTTGATTTGAACGATTTGCCCTTATGGTATTTTTGTAAGAACTTACCGTTACCGTCTATAATTCAGATTAAAGTATAACGGTCATATTTTTCATTAAAATTAACGGTTAACTATCCAAAAGTCAAAAGTGATAAATTATTTAATATTAATTAACAATTATATCCCTAATTCGGAGTATATTCCGTCACCATTTTCAGGTGATCTTGCAATACCAAGAGCAAACGAAACATGGTGGTGTGCAACGGCAATGTTGGTGCATATGTACAAAAAAAAGGAGAGAGAGAGTTAGGAGGGGGCAAAAATCGAAATGAACCCTAGATAATGTTCAACCGTAATTGAAAAGTTAATATGGACCGTTCTTTTATCTCATAGGACATAGAAGGTCAAAAAATATCGAAGCAATTTATACGATTTATATTTAAAAAAAAAAAATAGCTACATAAATATACTATGAGAAAATTGGTTAGGATTACTTTAGAAAAATAAAACTGGCGATTCACTCAAGAGATGTTAATAAGGTTGGCAAGCAGAGGCGTTCTCCTTTTTTTGTCAACTAAGGCTTAACTCTTTTGTGGAGCCGTGGAGGATTTTAAGAATTAAATCTTGAATGCATGAGGTTGATATGAAAAAATGTGTTTTAAAGATCGTCTAGTGTTGTGATTAGTTAAGATGCACGTAAACTGGTCCGAACACATTAAAAAAATAAAAAATAAACCAGTAATTCTAATAAAAACTAAGCATGATATTAATTGGGGAAAATAATTTTTTGGCCCCTCATAGATGGAGTCGGTGTTCAAATTGAACACAATTTGAAAAATGAGAGACCTAATGTATCCAATAGGGGTGAAATAAATCCCTGCAGACCGGCCCCGACGTCGGTCCAGTCGGATTTACTCTCATTTTTTTTTTGGCTTTTCCCCTGACCCGCTCGCCCACCAGCCAATAGACACAAGTAGGATCAGATTTAGCCACCCATACCCGACATCCGCCTGAACCCGACCGATTAATCCCTTCAGTAACAAACCTCCCCACCAAAGCTCACATATTACAAAACTGCTATATATATATATCAAGTGATAAACTCTAATGCATCATCTCTCTCATTTGTGGCCGCTCACTTCTCTCTTGAGTCTCGATTCTCCACTTTTGTTTCTCGCTCCTCACTCCTCTCTCGGCTCAAAAAAAAGCTCCCCCCCCCCCCCCCCCCGACTAATCCGACCGATTTTCACCCCTAGTATCCAACACTAAATTTTAGGGGTCAATTGAACACCGACTACATTTATAAGGGGCCAAAAAGTCATTTTCCATATTAGTTGTGAAAACCCTTTCTGTTCTTCCCCTTCAGCTCTCTCTCCACGATTCTCTTGCCCATTTCGGTGATCGGAGTCCGGCGACGCAATATCGCATCTGGTTTGTTTTGTTTTGTTTTTCTTCTAGATTTTGTGATCAGATAGTCGTGATATTTCGTTAGATTAGGGTTTACACTTCTTCAAATTAGGGTTTATATTTTTGAATTCCATGCTCTACTGATTGTGTTTCGGTCTACCAAATCAAGCCAATTTCAAAATTTCTCTGCACAATGAAGAATCGATTTTCGAAGGGAAACCCTAAAGATGACGGTTCAATAATAGACAAAAGGAAGACGACGATGAAGAACAGAAACAAGAACATGACTAGAATGGGAGGGGGTGGTCTCTCACTCGAAGCTTTCGCTAATGCCAAATCGAGGACGAACGACTATAATCCTGCCATAATCAGTATATCTCTGCCCTCTCTATTTATTTATTTTTATTTTTTTGGTATTGAAATAAAAAGAAAAAAGAAAAAATTGTGGGAATGATTGTTGCTGATGAATTAGAAACTATCGGATTAATCATTTTGTTGGGATTACATTGCTTTCATGGCTCATATTTTCTGAATTTGAATTCTATATTGTACTTCAACCACCGGCGAATGTGTTTGTCTTTATCCTACTCGCAAGTTCCCTCTGTTAGTTTGATACATAGTGTGGTTGTTCATAGCTAGTATTCTTCTCAGAAATAGCATTTAGAGTGGAATCAAATTTTGAATTTTCATTCAAAATTTGACATCGTGAGCTCAGCTGGGATCCGAAGTCTTTCATTTCTTCTTAAATGAAAGTGTAAACTGAGGACTGGGCTAAGTTTTTCATTTCCTCTATGTGAGGAATTGAATTCACCCGACGGGAGTGACTTTCTTCAATTCACAATGCGGCATTGATTAAGTAGTGCCCTGGTAGCTCTTCCAAGGGCTGGTGCTTTCCCTTCACTAGCTCTTTTGCTTTGATTCCATTACCGCCTATCACATGTACAGTGAACTTGACTGGCTGCAAGACAGAGATGGTCTAGTACTCACGACGGAGCTGTTTATCTATTTATTCAATGATTCTAGAAATATGCACATTGATCCGAATCGAAAATAGATGATTTGCCATTTCTTCATTTTCTTTAATCTCTATGAATTTTGCCTGTCAAAAGTTTTCAAATGTATCTTGTATATTATTCATTGACATGTTTATCCACATTCCTTGTTGCAGAGAGGAAAAGGGAGTTCTATAAGAATGCTAAGTATGTCAAGAAGTACAAGAAATCACTTACGGAGCACAACCCACAAAATGATCATTCTCCAGTCCCAAGAGGACCAAGACAACAAGAGGTTTGTTTACCTGACACTTGCATTTATTTATTTTTTACATTGTTTTTTCTCAATGGGTTATTTTATTTGGATTTCTCCATTTAAGAAGATGGTTGCTCCACTAATAAGGTTATCAATGCACTTCTATCAGATATTAGTAACATATTACATCTTTCACCATAATTTATGCCAATTAGAGTAAAAGGCTTTTGGCTTATATACATAACCTCTTTGTGTTCGTGGTACCTCCCTGAAGCTCCCCATATAGTGCAAAATGCGTTTGGCTCATGTACATAACCTATTTGTGGTTTTGTGGTACCTCCGTGAAACTCCCCATATAATGCAAATTGCTTTTGGCTCATGTACATAATGTATTCGTGATACCTTCCTGAAGCTCCCCATATAGTGCAAATTGCTTGTGGCTCATGTACATAACCTCTTAGTGATACCTCCTTGAAGCTCCCCATGTAGCGCAAATTGCGTTTGGCTCATGTACATTACCTCTTTCCTGTACCTCCCTGAGGCTCCCCATATGGTGCAAATAGCATTTGGCTCATGTACATAACCTCTTCATCGTACCACCCTGAAGCTCCCCATATAGTGCAAATTGCGTTTGGCTCATGTACATTAACCTCTTCGTGGTACCTCCCTGAAGCTCCCCATATAGTGCAAATTGGGTGAAAATTGTTGGGATTAATGGTCTTTTGTTGAATACACGCCCTGGAGTGCATGAAACCTTTCCGACCCTGTATGTTTTTCCTTCCTACACCTTCATTTCAGTGAACTGGAATTACATGTCTTAAAGAGTTTTCCGTTCCAACAATAACACTACGTGCAACATTATTGTTCTCATCCCTGTCCTGAATTCATAGACCTTATGTTCCCTTGCGAAAAAAGTTGTAAACAGAAAAATGAGGTTCTCATTCAACAAGTTTGCTAATATTAGTTGGAGACGAACATAGTTCGGACAGACCACAGCATATTGAACAATCACCGGCCGAGAATGCCTGACAGTCTGATAATTGATTTTCCAACTAAGCCCCCTATACTTGCTAAAGCAAAATAGTTTGATTAATTGCAATTCAGTCTTCTTGATATGGAAAAAATAAAGTAAGAACTCGGAATGGATTGTATTATAGTTTAAGTAGGGAGAAACGGAAGGAAAGAGAATCCGACCAAAGTTTTTTCAATTTCCCATCCTGAAACACCGATGCATTCTTGTTCTTCCTTCTCTCCTAGGATTCTGTTGGCTGTAACCTTCCTTTTTTTTTTTTTTTTTTTTTTTTCCTTTTTGGAGGAATTTGATTTTGAGAAGGGATTTGTAATTTTTCCTTAAAAAAATTCTTAGAGTTTAAACCCCGAGAGTTGCCTGTCTTTTCGACAAATACTAAGGGCACCCATGTCATTTTCATAATACCTTATACACTACTTAAATATCTTCTTCTTCAAAAACCTCACCCAAAGGCACACCGAGTGAACAAAGTGCATTATGCTTTCATATCCCCCTGCTGTGTTCAGTACTTTCATTGCATATCAGGCTAATTTACCATTGATAATATTAGAATAATTGAGAGGCAGAATCTTGGGAGAACATGGAACGATTGTATTGATATATGAGAAAAATGCATTTATAGAGATATACATGGAGTCTATATATAGAGAGTGACTAGGGTTTCTCTGGTAGAGGTAGGATTTGGTTTTCCTAGAGAAACTAGGGTTTAACATGGTGGGCCAAGGCCTATATACATGTATTAACAGATACATTGCTACATCAGGATGACAATGAAGGTAGAAGCTATGGCAAGGTGAATCAGAAATTTAAGAAAAACAAGAAGGCGGTGAGTGCGCGCAATTTAGAGGAAGTGTATGAGAAGAAGCGGGAGGAGGAAGAGAAAGCGAGGATGGAGAGGGAAGCCATTGCTCGAGTGAAAAAGGAGGAGAGAGAGAAAGCCTTGCATCGGCGAAAGGCTTTAAGAGAGAAGATGTTGAAGAAAACAAGGTCGGGACAACCGGTGATGAAGTACAGAATTGAGCATCTCCTGGAGACAATCAAAGGTTCCACCAGTTCATAACATCCCCCTCTCCCTGCTGACAAGAGGTTAGTGAATTTCTTTTACAAGTTTCAACAATTTTGTCTGTCTTGAAGTGTTTGTTATACGATGTTTAATTATTTTTTAGGGTCTGTCTGGTATGTAACTGATAAAATGAATTTAGTTGAAGCTGATTTTGTCTGACATTGTATTTAGAAACACTTTCATAAAATTTGTGTTTTAAATTGTATTTTGTTTGAAGAGATTTTCGGTTAACAGTCCACCGTTTTAAAATTTTACTACAAGGTCTAAAACTTTTGGTCCTTTTTTAACAAGTCCACCAGATTTATTTTGGACGAAAATGCATCTATTTCTTCATCAGTTTTTTTTTTTTTTTAAATGTCGTTTTAATTCAGTCAATAATATGAAGTTAAATGAAATCCCCTGCGATATTCAAAATCCTGAGATCGACTATTATTAAAAATCAATAAAAAGAGATATATGCATTGTTTAAATAAAAGAAGAGTTTAGATTTATTGCTAAAAAAAATATAAATTATAGATCACTATAAAACTCGTAACTCGTGAAGAAAAAAAAAACTAGACGTCCGGGCACAAATCAAAAGTCCTCTTATCCACCTCTAGAAAGAGAATTTCTTCAATGTCCGTAGTATCAAGAATTTTAAGATTACAGTCATCATGAGTTCTTCTCTTAACCAAAATGTCGGCACAACAATTTCTCGCGAATGGCGAATTGAATGGTGTAGTCTTTTAAAACAATTAATTGTTTGCATTCCTTAATCAGCTCTTTGAATTTATATGATTCTCCGAGCAGGGATTATGGATCAAGGTAACAACTTCAACTGAACAATCTCTACTTGCGCTCAATCGCTATTTGTTGAAATTTTGATACCTTCAACAAGGCTCCTTAACTCCGCTTCCAACATTGTGCAACTATCAATACAATCATAGTAGTCTATCTTTCACGCACCCAAGTTGTCTCTCGATTTATATATATAACATTAGAGAGGGAAGAGATGAAAGAAAAAAAATAAAGAGGTGCAATGGTGGTGGTGAATGGATGTAATGATGGCCAAGGCAATGGTAGTTCACAATATTTATCTTTTTGAACGAGATTGAGAATATTTTTGTTGTAGTTAATAGAAATTAAAAAAAAAAAAAAAAATTATCTCAAATTCTTAAGAAATTTCGAAATTGCTCCCAAAATTATAACAATATTTGAGAGCAAAAACATATTCACCAAATGCGTTCTCGACAACAAGCCCCTCTTTTGGTCTTTAATGAGTCGACTAATAAATAGCAAAATCAGAAGGTCATAAATAGCCTGAAATCATTCCGAGAGTCCATCAAACAAACGAATCAATCCGTCGTACTCTCTCTCTCTCTTTCACAACTTGGAGCCTATTCCCACTTCTAAAGTAGCAGGAGGAGTGCAGGAGATTGCCAAAGTAGTTGTCACCAACAAATTCTACCATCAAACAAAACAATATGATACCATCAGCACCTCAAAACTGTCATATATTACCAATTTTTTTTTTTTTTTTTTTTTTTTTTTTTTTTTTTTTTTTTGCGTATGCCTCTATAAGTGGCGAGCACACGGTATTCTTCAGTAAAAGGCAAAAGAATAGTTCGCTATATGCTCACTGCGCGGCTGCATATATATATTATCAAAATCTTGAAGTCTCTTATTATTAAACTTACCAAGCAAAGAGAGGATGCAGTACCTTTTCCAATGCCAAGAAGAGTTTTGAGAGTGTTGGATAAATGCTTTGTGCACTCAATAGTATCTGTTTCACATGCATAAAGACTCATCACAAGAACACAGCAGAGCCACTAGTCATCACATAAACTAAGATACTCTTAAGAACACTCACCTCACAAAGCCGCTGCAAGGTAAACGGTGGACCATCTACGAAACTCAGAAGCGCTGCAAAGAGCAATGCATATACTAATAAGAATATGGTTGTAAGCAGATGTGACATAGTGAAGAAGACAAAAGAATCACGTTGTGCATTTCCAACAGTTATGGCGAAATTCAGCGTCAAAGCGTTTCAAACAGTTGTGGCAAAAATTGAGTGTCATTTCTTCAATATGCCACATGAAAAAGAAAGAAAGTGGAAACTCCAACAATGATGCGTTATTTTTTTCATTGCATTTTGTATGAAAATTAGAAATAAAAATTGACTTGAATAAAAAATTTCTGTCACAAGTAAAAAATATTGATTATATTAAAAATCCATCTTCATATCACTAGAAAAAAAAAATTAAGTCAAATAAATTAATCTTGATTAAACAAAACATTAGTCCAAATATAATTATAACAACCAACTCTAATTACACTGAATAAAAAATTAGCTCAAATGAAATTACAATTATTAACTTAAATTAAATTAAAAACAACCCAACATTAGTCCATAACCCAAACCAAAACACAACAAATTAAAACTAACCCAATCCTAATTTCAACAAATTATCCCGAAGAGACTTCCCACTTGTTTTTCCATGAGGTTTCAACCAAATTCGGCATAGGTGGGTGTGCTTTGCCATTTAGTCACAACAAATGCCACAACTGTTGGAGTCCCAATTTTTGTCGAAAAATGACAAAAGGGCTGATATTTATTTTGGCACAGGAGATGCAAGAGTTGTTGCAGATACAAGTGTTATGGCGATTTTGTCTTATTGTTTAGGGTAACACTGTCTTTTTTATGAGTATGTAAGCACTTTTTATATTTGGTAAGACAACTACTCTCCTCTCATTAAAGCAGCCTAACTGTTAATGGTATCCTTTCAAATGTATGTGTTGATTACTTTTAAGGTGTGTTTGGTTTGAAGGATGGAAAATGGGATGGACAGGAAAAATGAAAGGATAAAAAGTTATTTTCCCTAGGATTGTTTGATCGGAAGGACGTCAAATGAAGAGAATATAAAATTTCATGTTTGGTTAGAAAAGAAAAATGAGCTGAAAGAAAATTATTCGCTTATCACTATTTTACCTTCATATATTACAAAAAAAAAATATATAATAAAAACTAAAGATTGTATCATCAAGAGTATAACTCAAATTTTAATGCCTTTTTGTTAAGAATTCTCCCTCATTTTCCTTCTATTTCCTCTCAAATTGGTAGGAATAAAAATCTACATAGGAAATTGTGCATTTTCGTTCCTATTTCTCTTTTCCTCCCAATTTTCCTTTCATACAAAACAATCTTCTACTCTTATATAACCAATTTTCCTTCCATTTCCTCCCAAATTGGTAGGGGAAAATTTTGCTCAAGAAATCATGTACTTTCCTTCCTATTTTCCTTTCCCTCCGGGAAACAATCTTTTTTTTTTTTTTTTCCATTTTTCACCCTATTCTTCATTTCTCCACCCACCCAAACAAAGGCACCCTAAGAGGAACATTTATACAAAGCAACTCATCTGAAATCAACACAAAGTAGCAGGTAGAAGCAGTAAGACAAGCAAGAACTAGAAATACCTTCATCCAACCTTCTCTCCAAGTCTGTATACGTCATTCCTAGTAAGGGAACTTGTTGCACACTAGTCATCTTTGCTTCCGGATACGCAGAAAGCACCTTCAAATAACACGTGAAACGGTTGAGGAACTATCATCCAATTCTGCAAATTATCAGAACATCTTGGAACATTGAAAAACTATCATGCAATTCCATTACCTGTTTCAGCTGAAATGAGAGCAAGCTCTTCAATTTACGCCATTCATGACTGAGATAAAATACCATATATGACTATTTTTCACCAGAGCTAGAAAACAAGAATGTGCATGACTTATAATTGCAATGAGATCTAGAGAAGAAAGTCGAAAACAAGAGGACATGTCATATGTGCAAATGTAAAATGAATTTTAGAACCCTAACAGCATAACAGCATGTTTTGTACAAGGGATTCGGCAAAAGATTAGAATCGTTATGTGAATGAATGATCATTCCAATCCTATATTTGGTACATAGATCTAAATTTCATTCCCATTACTAAGAATTTGCTAATCCCCCAAAATATAAGATTAACCAATCCCAAGATAAACATGATATTAGTTAATCCTAATTACATGGGATTAAGTTTTAATCAACCTAATATTTTATCGGCCAAAAAATACATCCAAACACTAACCAAATATTGGAATGGACAAGAAATTTAACTAAATTTAAGTAATTTACTATTTTACCGTTTGAAAAGTTATTTAAATTAGTATTTTACTCTTTGAATCTCTAACAAATATATCTCTTTTTTTTACACTTTCCCTCCCCCCCCTCCTTCCTCCCTACACCATCGTCTCCGACAAGAATCCGACGTTGGCAACCAACGCCGGATTCTCTCTCTAACTAACCCTTGTAATACCCACCGGCACCCCCAACCCCACCCCCAATCCACCACCTCCCTCCTCCTCCTCTTCTTCTTATTCTTCTCTCTCTCTCTCTCTCTATATATATATATAGACATACATACATATATATTACCTCTTATTTGGAATTTCATTTGGTTTATGGTCGAATATTCTTTATTTGAAAAAAAATTGTATGTTTTTCAAGTGGAGACTTTATTTTACAAATACATTCCATTTTTGATGTATTCAGACGCTAATCAAACATTCAAATGGGAATGGTCATTCCAATATCACATTTAATCGCTTTTGTTACCAAACATAAGAATAGATCCTATTGTCATTCCATTCAAATCCAACGTACCAAATGCAATGTAATAGAAAACAATTGTGCTAAGCTATATTGCAGTGCATGTTCATCTAAATTACATCATTCATTGATACAACCGAAGGAAGGAACATACCGATATTTCCCAGTTGATGCGATCGCTTCCAGTATATCTCCAATTTCTTCTTTAGCCACCTCATGATCCGACTCCATTTGCCTACAAGTAGAAAGCAACTTCAACTAATCTAAAGTCCTAGACACGGTACTTTAATCATAGAAGCTAATAATTCACATATGAAAACAAGACATGGAGCAGAAAATGATGTTCCAGAGTAACGAAACCCTAAATTTGGACGCCAAAAAAGAAGTTCGAGAGAAAATTCGACAGCGAGTTCTCCATATATTTGAAATACCAGAAGGAATCATGAAGAGAGAGAGAGAGAGAGAGAGAGAGAGAGAGAGAGAGAGAGAGAGAGAGAGAGATGGCGTTTCCAGTAACGAAACTCTCAATTTGGACGTCGCAAAATGTGAAACGATTGTTGCCAAGATTCAAAAGAGAGTTTGTGAATTCGAATCCGTCCACTCACCTCTCATTATCTCAGGAACCAGAATGAATCTCGAAAAGTAATGAAGTTTCCGATCAACGAAAACCCTCAAAGAAAAAAAAAATCAACAGGGAGATTGTGAATTGCAATGCGTTTCCTGACCTTCGATTTTTCTCACGAACCGGCAGTAATCTTGAAAAGAAATGGAGAAATAATGATGTCTCCGACCAACGAAACCCTAATTTTGGACGTCGCCAAGAGTTGCAGAAAGAGTCGAAGAGCCCGTCCGTTTGTTTGATTTCAATTTTCGAGGTTTTTGCACTTTGTACCTATGAAGTTTTGGAGAAATCTTACTTTAGTCCTTCTATTTTCAATTTAAACATATTAAATTTGAATTATTCAAATAGTTTTAAGTCAGTCAAAATTAGTAATTCCGTTATTTTTTATAATAAAAATCATCCACGTGGATGAATTTTATCATTAAAAATAATAAAAAGATTGACTTCACACGATTTTGATACTTTAAAATTTAATATGTTCAAATTAAAAAAACAGAGACTAAAATAAGATTTAATTAAAACTTCAAGATTACAAAATACAAAAAGTTATTCTTTTTTTTTGTTTCTTTTTTTTCAAAAGCGCGAAATAAATTAGCTATTAATATTTTTATTTTAAATTTAGCTAAGGTTGCATTTGGGTAAGGAATTCGTAAAATGATGGGATTTCGAAATCCCGTCATTTTACAAATCTTTGTTTGTATAATTGTTTGAACTGAAGTATTTGGATAAAAAAAAAAAAATTGTTCTATTTTTTATCCCACTTCGGAAAAAAAAAATCCAAGAACAAATCCATGAAATTGAACTAGAAACAGGATTCCATTTCGAAGTTCGTTCACCATTCAAACAGATCCAAGAACAAATCCGTTCGTTCACGATTTCGTTCGTTCACGATTTTTTCAAAAACGAAATCGACATTTCGAAATCGAAATCGATTTCGTTTTTGAAATTGAACCCTGCTTCGATTTCGAAGAGGACGAAACGAACAAAGACGACGGATGGACGAAGACAGACGACGAACGAACAAAGCAGCAAACACGATCGACGACGACGACGATTCGACAATGGAAGAAGACGATTTGACGATGACGAGGGCTACGGCTACAACTCGACGACAACGGACAACGACGAATCAACGACGAAGAACGAAGAAGAAGAAGAAGACGACGAATCGACCTTCAGGTGCGAAGATGGAAGAATGGATTTCACAAATTCAACTTTTCCCAAAAAAATTTCGAAATCCTTCATTTCACTCTCAAAAGGATTTGACAAATCCCTCATTCCTAAAATCCAAACAAACTCAAATAAGGAATATGTCAAAAGAGGATTTCAAAATCCTCTAATCAAATAAAATCTCTCATAAAAATCCTCTACCCAAACACAACCTAAGTGATCATCGAGAGCAACTCTAACCCAAATAGATATTTTCACTAGGTAAATTATTTTTTGGGCTAACAAATAGTGTTTTGCCTGTAAAAAAATTAAATTTGTACTCCAAACATGCTAGTTAAATGAATTAGCGATGAATATTTTAATTTTAATTTTGAGTAAGCAAATATTTACCTAGCAGGTTTGAGTAGATAACATTGATATAGAATAAGTAATTTGGTAGTTAAAAGTACCTAACAATTTTTAGCTAACCTCTCCACTTTAGATAGAAATAGATTTGACGAATACACAATTTGGCTCCCGAAACAACTAATGGATAAAGTTGTTCTCACCTAAATAGGTAAGTTGGTGAGTATAATTTTTTACCAATTTTTAGTTAACCTTAAGTAGAAATGTCGTTTGAGATAATTATTAGGTAAAATAATTACTTTGATAACTCTCTATTTGGAGCGTAAATTTTATATTTTAATAAGTCAAATTGATAGTTATACCATTATGCTTTCGCGCTGGTTATTAGGTAAAAGTTAAATCATATTGAATAAATGGACATTGACTTGGCCATTGGCCCAAATCAACACGTCAAGATGTGAAATATCCAATCTATTCAGTACAATAATCGTTAAAAAAGTCAAATAATTTTTTCGTACGAATTGTAAAATTCTTTTTGCATTTCTTGGTGGAAAACCTCCTTTATGGAGTACTTTGAATGAGAAATTTCAACACCCACCTTCACGGTTAACCATGTTTTATTCGTTATTCAATAACACATGAAATCGAAAATAAAAATTCACAAACAAACGAAAGAGACTTCTTAAACTCAACTACCATGTTAGGAGGTTCCGACTAAAACATGATATCAGTACAACTGTTTACGTGACTTTCATGCATTACAGTTAACTTCCACAACAATTTTGGACAACATAACGAAAATTGATTTTCTACTCGACCTTTCATTTTTTTATTCCGATTTATCCCAGAACAAAAATTGAAAAATAAAAATACTAAATAAACATCAATAAGGTGAACGGAAATTGAAGCTATAAAATAAGAAATAAAATTAGAAACGAAGCGCATGCTATTTTTAAGATTTTTACATGCGTTCATTTGTAATTCCAATTCACAAAAACTCCAATTCCATGAAAACAAACCAAACACTACTTAAGGGTCTACAGAGAAAAAAAAAAAAAAAAAAAAGGGTACCAACTATAGATTATATGATATACATATAGAGAATGTACCTGCAATGTCTGTTTCTCTAAGAATCTTTATTATCCATAGTCCACACAAAATCTGGCATGTCCAACCTAGGTCCGGCCACCGTCCTATACATATAAACCTTCTGCACCGGCCAACTCTCCGGCCTCAACTCCGGCGATCCCCTCTCATCGATAACCTCGACGTTAACCCTAGGCATCGTCCGACCTAATAACTTGCACGCCCCAAAACTGACCAAACAAGACGACATCCAAAGGGATCGCATTGTCTCAAGCTTCGCCCTATTTTCCAGCAACGCCTTGTCCCCAAACGGACAGTTCATTATCTCCAGTTTCTTAAGGCTGTCGCACCCCGACAGCACGTAATGAAGCGCCTGATCACTGTCCCCTGCAAACGCAACCGAGAGCATCTCCAATTTTTTACCGTGTGTCCCGGTTTGCTTGAAGAAATTGTCAGTGAGGAGGCCAGAGACGGAAAAACGGGTTAGTCCTTTGCAATTCTCAACAATTGCACCAAAACCGGCATCGAAGGGTTCGAGGGTGAGATAGTCAGGGGCTTTGGGCTCAACGATGCAGAGGCGGAAACAGGTGAGGTTGGGTCGGTTTTTTGCTACTGTGAGGAGTGCGGCGTTTGACATTTGTCTGCAAAAGTATAGAACTGAGTGGAGGTTCGGGCAGCCTTCGGAGACTGAGACGAGGCCTTGTTCTGTTAAGGACACGTTGGGTTCGGCCGCAAATGGCTCGGAGAGAAAAACACGAAGCTCTCGGAGGTCTTTGCAGTTGGCGGCAAGGACTTCGAGCCCACTGTCTTCAATGTAATCCATCACCTAATTCCAGACAGTGTAACACTCGTCACTTAAAATTTTAAACAACTTTAAAATGATAATTATAATATAAATGGTTACTTCATTTTGTAAAATAAATACTTAATACGCTCAGTTTTAAGTGTAGCATTGTGTTATCAAACGAATCCTAAAGGTCAATTTGATAACACTGGAAAAATATAGAGATAGAAACTGTAAAGAAAGGATATTTTAGAAAAAGAAAGTTGTAAAAATTATTTTAGGAACAAAAATTTGTACAAAAATATTTTTTTTAAAATTAAAAGTAAAAGTAAATACTTAATATATTCAGCACTTCTTTCAGTACAAACGACTTTTCAGCACCTTAATTTTCAGTGTTATCTAACAGACCATAAACAAAGAGATTTAAGTTGTTTAGTCTGCTTTGTTTCGCCCCTGGAGTATTGTTCATTGTTTTCAAAAACTCAAAATACCGAATCTATCTTATTACCTACTTTACTTCTATGATTTCATAAGTTTAATTTTAATTTTTTACATAGCTTTGCTTTTTCTATATCCACAATTTACTCTACTGCATATTCATCCAACAAAATCATTACCTCTTTTCTCTTTTTCAACATCATATTTCGAGCAGTTGCAACATTTTTAATTTCAATTTTTTAACACTTTAAATATTCCTTCCAAAAACTAAAACCAAAAAAATTGTCAAAATTTTCAAAAACTGTTTTCAAACTATTTTCAATATTTTTAAAAATAGTTTTCAAAAACTATACCAATTTTTTTTTCTAACTACTCAAATACAAATTTTTAATCAATCAACCGCATCGCATCGCATCCCATTAGTTCTATTTTCAAATTTTTAAAACATTTCTACCGAAGATTTCATTTGAAAAAAACAATCAAAACCAAAACCAAACAAGTTTTCAAAATTCAAAAATTGTTTTTGAAAATTATTTTCAAGCTTCTCATTAAACTCTCTTCAAATTCTAAACCAAACAAACCCTTAAGTTTCCTAAACCCTAAGAGTTAAGTTACACAACAAACTACTGAAATTCAGAAATGGACATAAAAATCTTAGATTCAGTGAGAGATACATACCCATAGCCGCTGCAAATTAGGGCACCGCTTGATAACTCTGGTGATGTCAGGGCTCTGAATAGTGGTGTAGCTCAAGTTCAAAGAAGTAAGTCTAGAACAAACTCCATACACCGCTGGAAGGTAAGCAGGAACAACATCCCAAAACCCAGAAAGGGCCCTTAGTTTCTCACAGCCTGCAAAAGCATTAGCCAAGCTAGAGAACACTTCAGGCTGCAGCTCCACCGAGAAGGCGCCTGTGCCTAACTCAACCAGCTGTGGAGCCTGGCGGAGTAAGTTGGGGAGCTTTTCAAGGGGGATAGAGCGGTTGAGGTGAAGGGTTTTCAGGTTGGGAGATCGGGCTACCAGTTTTTCAAGAACATGGTAATTCAATTCAGACCCCAAACAAGCAATGTTCAGTGATTCGAGTGCCGTAAAACCACTGGGGAAACGGGTGAGCCAGTGCCCGCTCACATCATCCACTTCACTCTCCCGCAAATCAAGTTCCTTCAGATTGCTGCCCTAGCAAACATTGCATCAATTATGTCAACCATAGAAGCAACTAATTTAATTATAACAAGGTGGCGTTCGGAAGAGTGGAAATGGAACCTTGGAATTAGAATTGAAAGTAAACGCATTCATTCATATCTAATTCCAATTCCAAGGCCCCAATTTCATACAACTAAGAACTAGATCAATGAAAAAGACAAGGAAATGGTGATGGTGTTTTGAAAATTCAACACAAGGACCACAAAGAAACCAAACAATTCATTTCAAGAGTATAGTGGAAGAGCAGAAATAAAACAAGAGAACACATTTTCTCGCTATAAACTTTGAAAATGAAAAAAGGAAAAGAGAAAATATAATTTAATTGATGACTAGGAAAGATCCTAATTTCTACAACACTATTGACAGAACCAAAACACCTAATCATTTCAGACATGAAAGCAATCTTCAGCGGCAACAATGAATGAACCATAACAAGCAAGCCAAGGCTAACTCTAAGAGACTAATATCTATAATAGATTACGCCTCTACCAGTAAAATTTTAAGAATTGACATTCGTGAATCTCACTCTCTAGTCTCTACTTCTTCAAACAAGTTTTTTCTGTAGAAACGAATTCATGTTCATATAACAGAATAAGAGTATATTTGTGCACCTGCAATTGGCAACAATGGCAGCGAGACCATCAGTACTGAACCCTTCGCAAGACGACAACACCAAGACCTTGAAGTCCTTGAAAGATTTGGAAATCATTTCCAAAGTCTCGTCAGTGACGACCATTCGCTTGAGCCTAATCTCCTCCAGCCACGGGTAAGCCCTAGCCATGGCTACAATCCAAGGGAACACATACCCTCCCCAACCCTCGGGCACCAGATTGAAGTCCGCAAAATGGGGCTTCCCCTTCAGCTCCACGGACATCACCTCCGGAAACCTCCGGATCACGATCTTAGGACTCACCGCATAGCAATTTCCGACGAATATTCGCCTCCTGCACCACCGCTCGATCTCGTACCACGACTTGCACACCAGTGAAACCGCGTTTCGATCCTTGCAGCACTGTAGAAACGACAGCACATGCTCTAACACCTCTTCCGGAAACGCGTACGCCATCGGAGACCCCCTCTCTCTCTCTCTAAAACCAAATGGAGACTCCACGGATATGTTCAGTGCTTGTGTGTAGAGCTTCAGATCTGATACGCAGACGAGAGAGGAGAGAGAGAAGTGGAGGGAAAGAGGAGGGGGGCATGTGAAGGTTTTTATTATGTTTTTCTCCGGTGGAGGTTAAAATCGTATTTATTGAACTAAATCAGAATAAATTCGTCCGAAACTCAAAATCGTCAAATTTTGAAAAGTATATCTCGTTAGGTATGAAATAGATAGAAAAATAAAAAATAAAACAAAACCCTTATCTAGTCAGATGAAAAATGGTAAGAAAAAGACACAATTTTTTTTCTATTTAATATGAAAGAAAAATGAATAAAATTATAATTATACTATTGATAATTTAATTTTAAAAATAAATTATTTTCTCTTTTTTATTTTATTTTTCATAACCAAACATCAATAGTAAAAATAATTTTTTTTATAATAGATAAAAATATTATTCTCTTATTTTTTTTATTTTTTATTTTTATTTTTCATCTTTTTAATCAAACATACCCTAAAAGTTATAATATACTGAAAAATTTTAATTTCGCTAATTTTTTTAAATAGTCGATCTCGTAAAATTTAAAAAAGTTAACACTCACAAAATCCTCCGATTTAAGTACTATTATTGTAAATCATCCTTTGAACGGATAATAAAAAAATTTATCCGAAATTCAAAACCGTGAAATTTTTAAAGATGAATTTACTCGGAAATTTTCAATTTCTCTAAATTTTTTTCAAACGGTAAGTGGGTCGGAAATCGACGGGTGATAAGTTGACACGTGGCTTTATTAGATAAGGCGTACGATTGACGGTGGACCAACCGGGCTTATCCGTTTGAGACGAAAAGGGATTGTCTCGCGTGGAGAGATTTTGAAAAAGAGCATATCGGTAATTTATCGCGAGAAAATTGGGAATTTCGAGGTATTCATGCTCATATGGGAATCTAATAATTCCTCTTATTACACGGCTGGACCGGATGGATAGGCTATGATGACCCGTCACTTTATTTTACCCTATCTTTAATGACACTTTGTACCCCTATAATTTGACCAAATTATACTCCATACTTTTATAGTATTTTCATCACCACTTTACCTCAAATAATGAAGGGTGTGTTTGGTTTGATAGAAAATGAATTAAAAAAATGAAAAAAAATCGATGTTTGGTTGGATGAAAAATAGAAAGGAAAAGAAAATAGAACGGATAAAATACAATTTTCGAAATAAATTTTTTTCCTCACAAATTTGGGACGAAAATAGGAAAACAAATGGTTAAAAGTATCAAAATTATAATTATACTCTTAATAATTGATTTTTTAATTTATTTTTGTAATATATGAAAGTAAAATAATAAATTCTTTTTTTTCCTTTTTCTTTCGCAATGGATAAAAATATTATCCTTTCATTTTTTTTTTTTATTTTTTTTTTTATTCTTACAACTAAACATACCCATAAATTTAAATGCAACAATTAAATAATTAATAAAACTTCATAAAATAACAATTCTCTACGCAACAAAAAGTAAATGGATATTTTCCAACCCAAGTAGATTTAGGAGTTTAACTGTCAAGTAATATTAAATAATTTATTAATTTTGATTTTTTAAATTTGATTATTTATTTTAATTGAAAATATAATCGTTGTACTTTATTTAGAAAAAATAATATCTTAAAAAACAGCGCAATTCAATCAAACCACGTGAAAATTTAGTTTTACCCTTTTAATATTTATCCAGACTCAAATTTGTATGTGAGAAAAGTATTATTATTATTTTATTGGTCATATTAATTTATTTTTTTTAAATATTATGCTATTTTTTAATTAATTAATTTAGAGGTTTTTGCACTTTGCACCCATAAATTTAGAGAAACTCCACTTTTAGTCTTGTCTTTTCAATTTGAATACATTAAACCCTGAAGTACCCAAATTGCATCAAATCAGTCTAAATTGATAACTCCATCATTTGTTATAATGAAAAAACAATTATGTGTTAAACACGGAATCACGAATATAGATGAATTTTATCATAAAAAAATAACAGAGAGACTAACTTGACACGATTTAGAAACTTTAAGGTTTAATGTGTTTAAATTGAAAAGACATGAGCTAAAGTGGGATTTTTCTGAATCTTTAGTGGTATAAAGTATAATTAGATCAAACTATAGATGTGCAAAGTGTAATTAACTACCGATAGGTAATTAATTGAGAAAAATGGAAGGTTAGGGACATGAATGAAACAATGCAAAATTAAATATTTTGCGGCTAAATTTGCACATTCGACCCCTTAAGTTTTACATTTGTATGTTTCGATCCTGCACAATTAAAAATATTGTCAATGATTATGGACAAAAAATGGATTGCGTTCAGCACACTATCTTCTAATAAGTATATTTTTGTCATTTCATCGCTCTACTAAACCTAATACGTTAAAATTATAGGGGAAACAAAATACAATTTAATCAAATTATAGGAGAACAAAGTGTAATTAACTTTACAAAAAAAGTGCCAAAAATATATGACCTGCCAAGGCTACCACAACATAAATATATGGACTTAATTGAGAAAATTGAAAGTTGAAGGACGTAAATAAAAAATATTTTGGGGGCAAACAATAAATAAAAGAAAAATGGAGGGTACTGTTTCTCAGTCTGAAAAAAGTAAAGAGAGAGTATAATGAAGTGTCACAGTCTAAATCCAGATCTGTCGTTTTAGAAGTAAAAGAAAATGAACGGCGGAGATGTAAAGCTCGTGGTAGGGCTAATATTATCTCCGCCATTGGTCGGCCGGCCTATTTTCGATGGTGTGGAAAGCACCCTTTGATAGCAACACCCTTGTCTCTATCTCCCATGTCTAACTTCACAAATATAAATATAATAAATAAATATATATATATATATATATATATATATATATATTTTTTATTTTTTATTTTTTATTTTTTTTTTATGTATGAGGTGTCAACCTTTGGAGCGTCTAGATGGCCTCAAGTTCAATGAATAAACACTATGTGAATGAGCGCATCTGTTGATTTCAAATATCACTTCTATTTCGTAGACACTAATTGAAAATGATATATTCGTTAGAATTTTCTCTTTAAATGTGTATTGATATTTCTAAGGTTTTTATTCCTATCAGATTACAGAAAATTTGAGTGACTTTGGTTAGTGAATATGTAGATATTATTGAAAAATATTCTAGTAGTATTTTTCTTACTGACGAAAAAAGAAATGAAGAACAGATTATAAATGAGTCTTCTGATTTCAAAAGGTACGCTTCCGTTTTAATACGGGTTGGGTCGACCTGTGGAGCGTTCACATGTATCTTAAGTTCCATAAATAGTCACCATGTGAATTAGTGCGTCTCTTAATTTCAAAGATCATGTCTATTTCGTAGACACCCATTGAAAATGAAACACCCTTTGAATTTTTATCTTTAAATATGCATTGATATCTCTAAAGTTTCTATTCCTATCAGATTATAGGAAATTTCAGTGACCTTGATTAGTAAATGTGTGGATATTATTGAAAAATACTCTAATAGTATTTTTCTTGCCGACGAAAAAAGAAATGAAGAACAGGTTGTAAATGGGTCTCCCGATTTCGAAAGATACGCTTCCGTTTTAATGTTTTTGCGTTAGTTTGCAATAAGAATGTTATAAAATATTTTAAAAAATGATACTATAATCTATTAACTTACTAGTAATTATCCACGACTAAAGATATATTTTTATAAAAAATAATTTCGTAAAATTTAAAATTATGAAATTACACAAAAAAAAAATAATTAAAATTATAAATATCAATATTAAAATCTCTCGAGAAAATGAAAATATATTTTTAATTAAATGATTTAGATTTTCTCTACATTTAGTGTAATAGATCTCAGTTGTTCTATAGACATAAAATAATTTGCGAAGCCCATATTGTCATGATTTAGCAATTTCTTGTGTCCATGACATGATTTATAAAAATTTTAATAATTTAAAAGTAATAAAAAAATTAAGGAAAGACTCGAGTCCTCCTATTGTTTATTATTTATCACGATATAGAGCGACCATGTCGCATACATTAAATCTAACTAGAGGTTGGCACCTCAAAATAGAGACATCATATACAATTCGGAGGAAGCGGTTTTTTCCATCCTACGAGATTGACCAGAGACGCATATATATAAATTTTGGGCGAAGGACTACAAGAGTTCTATGAAGAATAACAACTACATCTTTAAGTTTGCCTCTAAGGAGGAGAACAAGTGTGCCAACTTCCTAACTAAGAAAGGAGCAAGCGGAGCAGTGGAACTGAAAATTATAGAATCATCGCCGGGAAATGATAGAGATTGTCCTTGCAAAAATAAACGCGGGTGCATTTAACCGGTGTCTGTAGTTGTGTTGTTTTTCCTCTTTTGTACCCAAAAATAAATAAATTAGATTTCAGTTCGAAAATTTGTATAAAAAATCATATCTGACTTTTTTGGGGGACATTTGTATGGATCAGTTTACACGTATTTCGACTAATAATCTCCACGGACAATTCTAAGGACACATTCTCTTACATCAGCCTACATTCAAGATTTTACTCATGAAATACTCTTCAAGAAAATCGAACCCTTATTAACAAGAAAACGAATATCTCCCCTTGCCAACTTAAGTAACATTTATTGGGTACTATTTTATTTTTTTTTGTATAATCACGAGTGTTCTCACACCCACACAATGTGTAAGACTAATCTCATTCGGAATAAATTTTTTGATAGGTTCGAATCATTGATCTTATTACTTGAGTTACGCTATGTTGGTGGGTACTATTTTTAACAACTATTGAAGAATCTCTAAGTATACTCAATTAACCAATTGAGAGAGACTCACATGCATTATTAATTTGGGTTTGTCACTTTTGTCCATATTCCCTACACAATCCTTTCAAAAGTTTGGCCACCAAAAGAATTGACTTTCTAAAGGGCCAAAAAAATGAATGAATTTATGTAGCAAAAGCATGCCTTGCCTTGTAAAAAAACTTATAATCCACTTCTTAAAGTTGAATGAATCCATAGCTACTTTTTGACATCTTTAAGGTACCTATTAAATTGCTCATCCATTCATTATTCCATTGCTAATGAGGTAATTAAATATTAATTATGAATTATTCTAAGTGGAAAAAGGACAATTTCCCAAAAAAAAATGGGAAAAGTGAAAAAGAACACCTTTTCTTTTTCTTTTTTTTTGTTTTTTGTATTTTCACCAATAATCATATGTGTAGATCACATTATTAACTTGTTTTTCACCTAAATATGTTGAATTTGAAACCATGGGGACCAATTTGAGATTTTGGTCAAAGTTTTGGGTTACAAAGCGCCAATACCCGTAATTTCAAATGCTAAAAATATCGCAAAAAAAATAACGGGTATATAATCTAGTAATAGTGGCGGAGTCAGAAAAATTATTTGGGACGGGCACAAAAACTAAATATAATAACAAATTAACACGGTTTAAATGAATGAAATAAGGGGGTTTTACCATTTTTTCCCCCAAAATGTGAAAAGTGAAAAAGAACACCTTTTTTTTTTCATTGTTAAGTATTTGTTCACCAATAATCATATGTGTAGATCACATTATTAACTTGTTTTTCACCTAAATATGTTGAATTTGAAACCATGGGGACCAAATTGAGATTTTGGTCAAACTTTAGGGGTACAAAGCGCCAATACCCGTAATTTCAAACGCTAAAAATATCGCAAAGAAATAACAGGTATATAATCTAGTAACAGTGGCGGAGCTAGAAAAATTATTTGGGATGGGCACAAAAACTAAATATAATAACAAATTAACATAGTTTAAATGAGTGAAGTAAGGGGTTTTACAATTTTTCCAAAAAAAATGGAAAAAGTGAAAAAGAAAGACCTTTTTTTGTTGTTGTTAAGTATTTGTTCACCAATAATCATACATGTGGGTCACATAATTAACTTGTTTTTCACCTAAATGTGTTTAATTTTAAACCGTGGGGACCAAATTGAGATTTTGGGTTACAAAGCATCAATACCCGTAATTTCAAAAGCTAAAAATATCGCAAAAAAATAACGGGTATATAATCTAGTAACAGCTGCGGAGCCAAAAAAAAATATTTGGGATGAGCACAAAAACTAAATATAATAACAAATTAACAGAGTTTAAATAAGTGAAATAAGGGGTTTTACAATTTTCCCAAAAAAATGGGAAAAGTGAAAAAGAAAGACCCTTTTTTGTGTTGTTAAGTATTTGTTCACAAATAATCATATATGTGGGTCACATAATTAACTTGTTTTTCACCTAAATGTGTTTAATTTTAAACCGTGGGGACCTGATTGAGATTTTGGGTTACAAAGCGTCAACACCCGTAATTTCAAGAGCTAAAAATATCGCAAAGAAATAACGGGTATATAATCTACTAACAGCTACGGAGCCGAAAAAATTATTTGGGATGGGCACGAAAACTAAATATAATAACAAATTAACATGGTTTAAATAAGTGAAATAAGGGGTTTTACAATTTTCCAAAAAAAAAGGGGAAAAGTGAAAAAGAAAGACCTTTTTTTTGTTGTTGTTAAATATTGTTCACCAATAATCATATATGTGGGTCACATAATTAACTTGTTTTTCACCTAAATGTGTTTAATTTGAAACCGTGGGGACCAAATTGAGATTTTGGGTTACAAAGCGTCAATACCCGTAATTTCAAAAGCTAAAAATATCGCAAAAAAATAACGGGTATATAATCTAGTAACAACTGTGGAGCCGAAAAAATTATTTGGGATGGGCACAAAAACTAAATATAATAACAAATTAACAGGGTTTAAATAAGTGAAATAAGGGGTTTTACAATTTTCTAAAAAAAAAAAAAAGGGAAAAGTGAAAAGGAAAGACCTTTTTTTTTTGTTGTTAAGTATTTGTTCACCAATAATCATATATATGGGTCACATAATTAACTTGTTTTTCACCTAAATGTGTTTAATTTGAAACCGTGGGGACCAAATTGAGATTTTTGTCAAAGTTTTGGAGTCAATACCCCTAAAATCAAACACGAAATCTTGCCAAAAAAATACAGGTATATAATCTATTAACAGCGACAGAGCCAAAAAATTTGTTTGGGACGAGCACAAAAATTGAATATAATAACAAATCAACATGGTTTAAATGAGTGAAATAAGGGGTGTTGAAAATCTTAAAGATATTACTCAAAAGTTTCGAGGACTAAATTGAATATAATAATAAATTAATAGTTTTTTGTCAAATTATTAGGGTTCGTTTATAAAAGTTAAAAATATAGGGTTACTACTAGAAAAAAATTCAAATTTGAGATTTTGGTAAAAATTTAGATTTAGACTGGTACATTTAGGATTAAATTTAAGATTTAATTCCTACAGTAATTCTCAGAAAAATAGAACTATAGTTGACAAGGAAATAAGACGCTTCTTATTGACAACTAGACTAACATCTCTTGAATTGATAAAATAAGAATCATTCGAAACAAAACCAAGTAATTTTTTTTTTGATGGGTTTGACTTAGGATTGATCTTCGTCCTTATTTTAGGCCCAAGCGGCCTAGATTGTGATCACACACACTGATAAGGAGATAGCTTGTTGCCGTACTTGCAAATAAGAAATTTTGCTTTATTTTTTAAAAAATTGAAAAAAAAAAAGTTTAATTTTTATTATTTTATAAATTAAATTGAAAGTTATATGGGCTTAAATTTTAAATAAATAATATTTTTTGGGCTTTGCTATGGTACAGCTCGCGAAACTTATAAGGTCGGTCTAAAAAAATTACAAAGTTTTAGATGAACTTGTAACTTTTCGGGAAAAACTTATAACCTGTAAAATTATAAATTCTCAGACAAATTTGTAATTTCAGTGAAAAAATTTGCGACTTTTTTTGAGCTGACCTTATAACTTTTCGGACTGTATCCAATACTGTTAAAAGGACGGCTGTAATGTAGTCAGCCCCATATTTTTTATATACATCAAATCAGCATATAATTGATTCGGATCATGGTTTGAAATCTCAAATAGTTCATATAGATTTGAAAACGTGAAGTGGAAACACTGTTACGACGTCGTAATAGTAGTAGTCGTTTTAAATTTAAACAAGTGGTGATTTTTTGCCTAATCCTCTGGTTCCGGGGCCCATCTTACACGTGGCATCATGGGATGCCGTTTTATTGTCAAAACTAAAAAGTTATTTTTCGGAGGAAGGGCTAATTACACTTTGTTCCCCTTAATTTGACCAAATTATATTGTAGGCCGCTTAAATTTTAAGTGTTGAATTTATTAAATATTTAATTTTTAATACTTTAACTTCAAAAAAATTATCTTTGTACAAATTTTTGTTCCTAAAATAATTTTTATAGCTTTATTTGTCTAAAATAATCTTTCTGTACAATTTTTTTTTTTCTCAATTTAGTATTTTCTCTATCTATAATTTTTTGTATATAATTTTTTTTTAAATTTTACAATATCGGTGTAAAATATTAGTTGTGATAATTAGATATTTTATGCAATTAAGTAATAAGTGCTAAAAATTAAGTGAATCACGCATCACTTAAAATTTTGAATAAATTTTTTGTTTAATTTTATTATCAAACACACCGAATTTGATAAATACTTAATACATTCAGTTTTAAACGTTTGATTGCTTATCAAATTGGCCATTATAGTGATTGTGTTTCACACATAAATGAAAGTGTTATAATTACGACAAATGACAAATATACTTTTACACCCGACGACCTGAGAATAAATAAAAGGAAAAATATAGGGGACAAAGGAATACTATACAATACAGGTTTATAAATATCAATTAATATTAAATAATTGATTAATTTTGACTATTTGAGATCTGATCATTAATTTTAGGGCTTCTTTTTTAGAGGTCCCAAAAGTGAGGATCACCACTTTTTAAGGACCATCTAAAGACAAAAAAAAGACACTTGGATTGACCTCTACAAAGTGATTTTTTCACTTTTGGGACTTTTGAAGAAATTTGCCTTAATTTTAAGGAAAAATCGGTGAAAAATATTTTTTTTAAGTCTAATTGGTGAAAAATCCTTTTGTGTTATTAAGTTTTGATTTAGTCCATTAAGTTAGATTTCACTTGTATTTTAGTCCCGCATTACAGGAATTGTAGGGATATTGCAGGGATTGTAGGGAACCTTTTAATAAGTACATTTAATTTTTATAGTGAATTATATTACATGTAACTAATGTTAGTTACAATTTCATAATTGTCACTTTTCACACATATTTGGCTATTTTTAGTTACATGTACTTATATAGTATTAGTTACATGTTATAATTACATATATATGTATAATATTTTATAACGTAACTGAAAAAATATCAAACTTTTTAGTTACATATCAGAGACGTGTAACTAAAAAGTTACATATTATTAGAACATGTAACTGGTGTGTAGTTATAATGTGAGTAAGGCTTCTTCTTTTTTAAAACAGATGGGACTAAATCAAAAGTTTTTACCGCATGTAGAACTTTTGACCAATTAAAACTTAAATGGAGGACCTCCCACCCATTCTCTCTAATTTTAATCTGAAAATGTAACGATTGCACTTTAGTCTGAACTACGTTTGGACTAAAGTGATGAAGAAAACATTATAGGGGGAGCAAAGTGTGATTAATAAAGAAGAAGAAAAATGAATTTTCCAACACATGAATCACGGGACAAATTGAACAGCTGGTGGCAGTAGTAGTTGTAGTTGTAATCTTGGAGATGATCTTTCTAAGGAAAATTTGGATTGTCTTTTCAAAAATTTAATAATTAATATTATTGTCTGAAAATCAGTTCCATTACCTAATACGCATGCAATTTTGGTCAATGTTAAGCAACCCTAAACTTAAATTTAACATGATAATAGAAAAAGTGATTGATCATTTTTTTAACAATAAATGATTGGGTAGAATTTTGTCGTCCACGTTCGTTTCACTCTTGACAGTCGGTATCACTGTATACTAGATAATCGCTATGTTACAAGCTTTGGGTTGAATACTGACCGAGGGGTTGATGCATTTTGTTTCTCCTAATGGGGGCATGTCCCATCATATAAGATGCGTGACGACCTCTGCAATTGATTTTCTTAATTTCCCAAAGAAGTTCCATATCAAATAAAGTACGTATTTTCACTCTCAATTTGAGAATATATATATATATATTTTAATTTTTTTCAGTATTATTTTGAACAAAAATAATCATTAATTTCAGTATGCGCAAACAATAGTGAATTTTCAAGATTTGTTATTTAGTCGAAAGAATGACTTAGGCCATGTTTGATAACCATTTAAATTTTAAGTGTTAAAAATATTAGAAACTTATTTGATGAAATTAAATTTTTAAGTGTTCATTTTTTAGTGCTAAATTCTTTTTGTCTGTTTGATAAGTATAAAATTTGAAGACAGTTTTTTTTTTTTTTTAAATTTACATGACTACCCTTAAATTTAAAATTTTAGTAAAATCGAAATAATATAGAAAAAAATTCGATAACAGAATAATAAAATAAAATACTAATAACATATTAGAAAATTCAAATATTGAAATTATCACAAGTCAACAATAACATATTTAAAAAAAATAAAAAAAATCCAAAAATCAAACAGTTCAATTCTCTCTCTCTCTCGCTAATCATATATACTTGAGGGGTAAAGATGTTTTAAAAAAAAAGTTAAAAGAAAAAATAGTTGAGCCCATTAAGTGTTGAAAAATTAAGTCAAGGCCTAATGAATGAAAATTTTAGGCTTATTAATTTTAATTTTTATGTGACAATTAATTAATGAAGTACTATTAGTTATACTTATCAAACAAATTTATTTTATTAAGTATTTAATGTAAAGGGCAGTTCGGTGCTACAAAACTCCTGCTATGCGTAGGATCCGGGGAAAGGTCGGACTACTTAAATCTATTATAATTAACTTTAAGTGCTGAATTGTATTATAAAACTGGGTCTTAGACAAAAAGATATGGTGTGTGTCTAATAGTTTATCGACTTTTGAAATTGGCATTGCTTATGCCAGTTGCAACTGGTCCAATTGAGACAACATTTTTGGCTATAAAGCGTGTTAAGAATTGTTTAGGCAACCGAATGGGAGATCAATTGCTCAACGATACTTGTTCGTGTATAATGAGAGATTTTTTTATTTTTTTTAATAAGGTTGGTAATAATGTTATTATGGAACGATTCCAAAGCTCTGCCATTGCTCGTAGGCGGGGCTGTTCTAGTCGAGTTGGTCGGAGTTTGAGTCAGTCCCTGCCTAATAAATTACAAAAAATTTGTAGGGCGGCTCGAGACCTGCTCTATATTTTTATTTTTTTAAATAAAAAATGATTTGTACAATTATGTTGAAGGGAAAGGAGGACTTTAACATTATACGCTAATTTGATAAGCTCCATGAAAAACCACTCAATTATAAACTTACGATTTGTATGTGATATTTGTTGTAAATTATTTATTTTAATAATTGGATGGTTGACCGGCGCGACCCTAAATCTAAATGGCTAGACCTTAGATCACTTGCCCGATTTATGGGCTTATATTTTAAATCAAAGATTTAAAAAATAGACAATGGACTACATGGGCTGGACAGGCCTCCAGGCCCATGAACACCTAGTAGAAATGTTTTTTTTTTTTCCTTTTTTTTTTTTTTTTCCCAATATATTTTTCTAGAAAAAAGGACAAATTACAGTTTTGACCCTCATACTGCAACGTTTTATTATGTGACCTTTCAACTCATTTTTTTGGCAATCAATCCTCTTCATTTGTAATCGTTATTCTAAGTGACCCTTTCCGTTAGCATTGGTGTTAATTTTGACCGAAAAATTACTCTTCACCCTAAATTTTTTATTGAAAGAATTACAGTTTAGCCAATATATTGAAAAAAGTAAAACTAATATTGTTCGGGATGCGTGGTTATCCCTCTCAACAAGTGTTTTTCCGTAAACTCAAACTCCTCATATTATAGAGGTTTCTCAATGACTTTAACTTAAGTAAACTTTACCACTTGGGCTACACTATAAAGTCTCACGCTAAACAATCATGTATTTTATTTTATTTTTTCTAATAATTTTTTTGGGAGAAAAAACAAAAACAAAGTGGGCTTTTAGTGGCTTCGAAGGCCCAATCCAAACCCTAAATCTAGCCCTAATAACTTCACCGCCGACTCCTATTTAATCAATCAAAACCCTAATCCCACCTACCCTCATCATCTTCTCTCTCCTCTGTGTGTGTGATTTTGGTAAGTGAATACGTTTGGGAATAGGGATAACGATCGATTTGTTGACGGCGGTCGCCGGTGATGAGAAGTATATTAGGCCATGAGCGGCGGCAACCGATTTGCGCATCCGCGGTTTCTTCTCACCGTGGGGTTGTTGCTGCAAAGAAGAATGTGCCAATATGCTAATCTGAGGCTGTTTTTTATTTTTATTTTTTATATATATATATAAAAAAAAAAATTGTTCTAAATTTTGAATAATAGTTATTGGTTTCTTGTTTCTATAAATTCTATATTTGTTTCTATTTTTTTAGAAACAAAAAAATAAAATTCATCGGAACACTAAATGTTAGTTAGGGTTGCCTTATCAACCGTCACCTACAAGATTTTGGGTGTCGGTTTTCGACCACCACAGGTTGTTGGTCACTGAAATTCCGGTCACAAATGGTTGGATTTTTTTGGTCATGTTTAATTAATTTTTTAGTAATGTCGGTTAGTTCAAGTGCGGGACTACAAGATGGAGACGGAGATATGAGAAAATTTGGGACGAGATTATTAAAATGAATGAGTTGATAATTGTCGATTACTATAGAAATAGATTGATGTAACCGACTCTATTTAAGTGAAATAGAGGTCTAGTCGTAATTTTCGTTAGTTAAAGCAGTTGAGTGGTCTCTGTAAGATCAAGGGTTCGAGCCTTGGGAGGGATAGCCATGCACCTCGAACCAGCTAGTCTTTTACCCTGTGTGGATACGAAAATACTCGTGGACATGAAAAAAAAAAATATAGGACTGGTCATGGTCCCGAGGGCCTGCACAACCCGTCTAGCCTGTTTTTTTTTTTTAGTGTTTGGGCTTGAGTTTTGAGCACAATGATAGGACTAGGACCTTGAAATCTAGGCCTAATTAATTTTATGGCCGAACTTAGACATGATCATTTGCTTTTAGGCCTAACTCAGCACAATCATTTATTAAAAGGAAATTATATATTATATAATTTTCACTGTGCCTCCCTACCTCATTCCCGAAAGGCGAATTGCTATTTGTGTTAATTTTTTAAATTATAAAAAAGATTATATGGTTATGCTTGAACTTGAAATTTTTTGTTTGCCGACATCAGGGCCTATCATTTTCTTATAATATCCTAGGTAAAACCTGACCCGAGCCTTGCCGACCATCTCTATTGCATCATATCCTCAATTGTCTAATGAACACATGCATGTGGAAATTGACTTGAATTTGACTGTTAGGTTGAATGGTAGTTAAAATTTGCTTCATTTTGACAAGTAGATTTCAACATATACATACACATATATATATATGAACTCCATTTCTCAAACCTATACAAAAATCTCTCCTTGTCATCTTGTTTCTCCTCTTCGGCCTAAGCTTGTCGTTGTGAGTATTACGGCCTAAGCTTGTCTAGTGCTTTCCAGCGTCAAAGGCACAACCTGTGACATCGAATATGGGACCTGGCGGCCCTGGTGGACCGGGTGGGGGTCCTGGGCCTGGTGGTCCAGGTTGGGGTCCTGGGCCGGGCGGTCCGGGTGGGTTATTTTGTGGTTGTGTTAATGGTATATGCAACATGATCAGTTATTGGTAATCTTCATTTTTTTAAGATGAAATAATCTTTTTTTTTTTTTTTTTTTAATAATTATTTTATAAAATGATTTTTTGGGAGTTTTTTGCAGTTTGTCCTGCCTATGTTGTTGCTGGTTGTTTCGGGATTGCTTCGGTGGACCGCCCGGCGGCCCGCGGCCTTTCTGATCAGTTGAGCATTATATGCGATAGAGATAGAGAGATATTTCTGCTTTTTAAGCCTTTATTTTTCTTGTTACTATGATGGTGAATGTTGTAATGAATAATTGACACACACATATACGTATATATGTGTGTGTTTATTGTTCATAATTTTGGCTAAAAATTGTGTTGTGCTCACCTCATATCCTATCAATGGGAATATTTCATCATTTTATTACGCTACTAAAATTTAGACGTTTTTTCATAACAACGAGCTATATGAAGAATGAGACAGTGATATGTGAATTGTTGTTAGGGAAAATCGTCGTAGGTATAATGAAGTGATAACATAATGAAAATATACCCATTAGAAGGTCACGTACTAAACATAAAATATTTTCCGTCCCAAATCATTTACAGAGTTTTTAATTTTTGTCGGATCGAAACAAATGTCGAACTTGAGTAATTAAATGTGCAATTTGACAAACATCAAAGCCTGCATGTCCGGTTGCCAAGGTTTTTTTTTGGTCAACCGCTATGAGGGTTCGTTTCTCCTGAGGAGCTTTCTGGGAATTAAATCTTAGGAGAGTGCGTCTTTAAAATCACCCAGTGAAATGATTAATCGAGGTGCGTGTAAGTTAGTCCAAACACACCTTACCGTAAAACAAAAATAAAATAAAATAATCTGTTTCGGACAGCTTTATCCAGAGTAAAGCCATGCCCATGATCGATTCAGGAATAAGTCTATCTCTGCAACCAAACAAGAAGTTTCAGTTGCCACTATCACAGATGGACAAAATTCGACCGTTGCATTTTTTTCTCTCCGGTCTTAATCATCATATGAAATACCACAAATACCCTTATCTTTCCACATGAATTGCTTATATGCCCCCCCATTAAAAGCTTAAAATTACTCTATACGCCCCCTAATTTGTTTATCTTCAACTATGTTTACCCTAATTGAAAAATTCATGACAAAATACATAAACGTAGCATAAGTTAAATGGATCACATTGTGGTTTATTTTAATTTTGTCTTTGACGAAGGGTAATTTAGTCTTTAATTTTATAATTGGGTCACAAACGGGTTGAACCTAAGATTGAGATTGACCCACGGATACAAGCCAGATCAAACCCATGAAGATCTAGATTCAGGTCTGACTTGATTGGAGTGTTCATTAGAGAGTTACATTGTTCAGTGTTCACGCCTAAGATCTTATATAGAGAACATATTTTTCCAACAGATTGGTTACCTCCGTTATCAAGTACTTGCTCTTCACTTTTTTTTTTTCGCTAAGTGAGAATCTATAAATACCCAGAGCATGGAGGGGTATAGGTACGTTCAAAATCCCCATAAATTCAAGTAAGAAGTTAGATATACCCCATGGAGACCAAATTGAGATTTCGGTCAAAGTTTAGGGGGTGCAAAGTGTCAATACTTGTAATTTCAAACACAAAATCTCGCAAAACAATAACAGGTATATAATCTAGTAACAACAGCGGAGCCTAAAAAATTATTTGGGATGGGCACAAAAACTAAATATAATAACAAATTAACAGGGTTTAAATGAGTGAAATAAAATGTTTTACAAGTTTCCAAAAAAAAAAAATTGGGAAAAGTGAAAAAGAACACTTTTTTTCTTGTTAAGTATTTATTCACCAATAATCATGTATGTGGATCACATAATTAACTTGTTTTTCACCTAAATATGTTCAATTTGAAACCATGGGGACCAAATTGAGATTTTGGTAAAAGTTTATGGGGGTACAAAGCCTCAATACCCCTAATTTCAAACACTTAAAATCTCTCAAAAATTACGAGTACATAATTTATTAACAGCGGCAGAGCCAAAAAATTGTTTGGGACGGGCACAAAAGCTGAATATAATGAAAAATTAACGGGTTTATATGACTAAAGTGCAGGATGTTGAAAATTTTAGAGAGGTTACTCAAAAGTTTCAAGGACTAAACTGAATATAATAAAACTTAAGAGGTTCCGTTGCTAATGAGGTAATTAAATAGTAATTATGAATTGTTCTAAGTGGAAAAAGGACAATTCCCCCCCCCCCCCCCCCCCCCCCCCCCCCGAAAAGTGAAAAAGAACACCTTTTTTTTTCGTTATTTATTTATTCACCAATAACCATATGTGTGGATCACATAATTAACTTGTTTTTCACCTAAATATGTTAAATTTGAAACCATGGGGACCAAATTGAGATTTTGGTCAAAGTTTAGGGGTTCAAAGTGTCAATACCCCTAATTTCAAACACTAAAAATCTCGCAAAAAATCAGGAGTACATAATTTATTAACAGCCGTAGAGCCAAAAAAATTGTTTGGTATGCGTACAAAAACTAAATATAATAACAAATTAACAGTGTTTAAATGAATGAAGTAAGAGGTACTGAAAATCTTAAAGATATTACCCAAAAGTTTCGAGGACTAAATTGAATATAATAATAAATTAATAGTTTTTGGCCAAACTATTAGGGTCCGTTTATAAAAGTTAAAAAATATATGGTTACTACAAGAAAAAAAATTCAAATTTGAGATTCTGGTAAAAGTTTAGAGGGTGCAAAGTGTCAATACCCCTAATTTCAGACATTAAAAATTTTGCAAAAAATGACAAGTACATAATCTATTAACAGCTCAAAAGCCAAAATAAAAATAAAAATTGGGGACGGGCACAAAAACTAAATATAATAACAAATAAACAGAGTTTAAATGAGTGAAGTAAAGGGTGTCGAAAGTCTTTAAAGATATTATTCAAAAGTTTCGTGGACTAAATTGAATATAATAACGAATTAATAGTTTTTTGTCAAATTATTTGGGTTCGTTTATAAAAGTTAAAAAATATAGGGTTATTACCAGAAAAAAATTAAAATTTTAGATTTTGGTAAAAGTTTAGGGGGTGCAAAGTGTCTAAAAATCTATTAGCAATGGCAGAGTCAAAAAAAATTATATGGGACGGATACAAAAATTGAATATAATAACAAATTAATAGGGTTTAAATGAAAGTAAGGGGTGGTGAAAATCTTAAACATATTACTTTAATTTAAAAAAATCTCATACGTAATTGCAACTTGTGTTTTGGTTCTACACAGTAAAAAAAGATGGAAGACCCAATACACGTGTTACAGTTTAGTAGTTACGTGTATCTAATTTGTGTATAAAATATTTGTTCGTCGTAACAAATATTACACAAATACAGATAGCATAGTTTCATGTAATTTGTAACATGTAATTAATATTACACAGGTACATCCAGTTAATATTACACAGACGTGAGCATATGCGAGACTAATAAGCAATCGAAAATTAATTTAAGAGACTAAATCAAAATTTATGTTTTAAATTGAAATTGGAATCTTCGGGAATTTTTTATTTTATTATCATAAGATATATATGAGTTAGCTTACGCGCACCGCAACTAATCACCTCCCCGAACGATCTTAAGGACGTACTCCTCCACATTTATCCGATCCATTCATGATTAAATATAAGATTTAATTCCTACAATGATTCCCAAGAAAATAAAATCTTGATTGACAAAGAAAAAAAATATCTTCCATTATCAACCAGACTAACATCTCATCGGTTGATACAAATAAAGATGCACATTCGAAACAAAACTAACTTAGGATCGAACTTGTAGATAGGACTATTCATTTTATTTTTAAAATTTTTAAAGAAAAAAATATTATTTTATAAATTAAATTGAAAGTTATATGGGCTTAATTTTAATTACACGTGGCATCATGGGATGCCGTTCTATTATCAAAACTAAAAAGTTAGGTGGCATTTGGTTAGTGTTTCCATTTTTCTCAACCCAACTGAGATGGGTTGGGTTGAGTTGGGTTGAGAATTTTGTTTTCTGCTGGGAATAGAATTGCGTTTGGTAATGACAATTTTTTTTTTTGTACTGAGAACAGAATCGCGTTTGGTAACGATATTATTCTAGAATTGATTTAAGGTGTTTTAGCCAAAAATTCCCAAATCAAGAATCAACTTTAGAATTAATTTCATCAAATTCAACCAAAACTTCAATTAGAAGCCAAAATTCCCAAATCAAAAACCAATCTAGCATTGATTTCATCAAATTCAACCAAATCAAAATCAAAATCAATTCACAAATCAAAATCGAAACCCTAAATCAATTCACATATCAAAATCAGAATCAAATTGTTGGTGTTGAAAAATGGTGAGCACCCACAGTATGGTCTGGACAGGAGATGGAGAATTTGTTGCTAACGTGGAGGCAATGAACTGTTGAACCCGAAATCAATGAACTTTTGACGCTTTGAAAATCCTTACGATCCGACCTGAGCTCCTTTTGAGACTCCGAGATAAATTGCACTTTAGACTCTGTTCTGATCTCCCAGCTGAGCTCCAAACTGTACTCCAACCACCTGCACAAAGGCCTACTAGGATTGTGCCCAGTGAGACCCCTCCGACGTGAGAATAAGTATCTGGGGATAAAGGCTAATAGTGCTCTAGAGTGAATGAGAAACATGTACCTTTGTGGCAATGGATGCCATTAAGTATTTATAGGGCGCTGGGCTCAATTAGCGCCGTGAAATTAAGGAGCCGAGCTCGGTTAGTTAACCTAATTTGTCTGACAGCCAATGAGCTAGCGAATTAAGGCCTTAATCACATGGACTGGGCTTTTAGGCCCATTTTGTAGAAGTCCATGGGCCGACCCACTTAAAATGGAGAGTAGTGACCCGTTTCTAGCCCTTCGGATGATCGGGAGGTGGATAAGGTGTTAAAACGGTTTTGGGAGCTTCAAAATGGCCCTAAGAGGCCCCAAATTTGTAGAATCCGAGTTGAGAGTACTCGGACTCATTAGCTTGGTTCGGAGATCTTCAAGGAAAATATAAGAGGCTCCATATTTGGTGAATCCGAGCTGAGAGTGCTTGGACTCGCCAACTCGAACACCTCAGCTCATCGAATGATCTTCAAACTTCATCGAGGGTTCCTAACTTGGCATAAGTCCGAGCTGAGAGTGCTCGGACACCTCAGCTTGGCAAGATGTCTTCAAATCCCTCTGATGCTTCCCCCTTCAGGTGTATTGATAGGTGGAAATAACCTATCTACTTTTAAATCAAATTTGTTAGTTTTTTAGCGTATTAGTTATATTTAATTTTGTTTTAGTTTGTTTTAGTGTAAAACACGTAAAGGAACGAAAAGAAGTGATAAACAATCGAAAACGGTAGAGAAACGGTGAACAAAACGTGAAGAACAAGGTTTCGATGCATAAAGACTACCGCCTAGGCGAAGAAGAGGTAGGAAGTTGGGTTGCTAAACCACCGCCTAGGCGGAGATCCATCAGAATGTCTATGCCAGCAACCACCGCCTAGGGAAACATTCCTCCGTCTAGACAAAAATCCATCAGAATCTAAACCGACTTAACCACCGCCTAAGCGGTGACACTCTGCGAGAAATATCTAATTTTAGATATTTTGAAGATATTTTCAAAACCTTTATTTTAACCATTTTTTTCCCCATTTTTGGAGGAGGCCCTATGATATTTGGAAAACTCATTTCACCTTAGATAGGATTAGATAATTTAGGAAATAGATTAGATTAGTTTTAGGAAGTGATCTTTGGCCAATTCTCGAAGAGCTAAAAGAGGAACTTCATCAATGGAAAAGAGGAAGCTCGGGAGGATCGTTTTTTGGTGAAAGTGGACTACTCCACTTTAAGATTTGGCTTTTATTTCCTTATTTTCATCTTTGTACTTAATATTTATTATTGATGATGATGATCTCCTCTTGATTTAATATTGTAATGGCTAAGATCATGTTAGAGATTAGTTAGGGTTAGATGAAATTCATGTAAATATCTCTTTGGTTGAATATAAGTTATTCTAATAGTTTGTTATCAAATTTCAATTGTGTTTACCGTTATTTCACGTTTATTATACTTGTTACGATAAATTGAGAATACAGGGTTTAACATTCGAGAGAGGTAACCTCGGATTCGGACTAGGGATAAACACAACGCGATGATCCAATAACCCGGGAAGGAGTTGGATTGTGTGTAATCCATGAAGTTGGGTCAAGACTCACGTGGTTATGTGTTCGGAATGGCGTTCGAGGGGGAATTCGGCGTCAATACGAAGTCATGTATTCGCTCTCTTTTCACTCGGAAGAGGGAACGAGTGAGTTATAGATACTGAGATTGTTGGATGTGATAATAACCGTTATTGATAACTAAACTAATCCAAATAGGTACTAAGTGAATGAAATCAATCCCTAGTTAATTAGTGTAATTAAAATTAATCCTTAGGAGTAGTTTTAATTAGTTTAATTTAAATAATTAATTGAATCGTCAGGATAATATGAGACTACGTAAATTGCGGTATTCAATGATTCACACTTTTCTCTATGGGAACGATATCCGATCTTCAAAGATCCACTATATTAAAACTTAGATTTCGTATACTTGCGAGAGTAAGTAGCGGCGTATTTCACGCGCTACCAAGTTTTTGACATCGTTGCCGGGGATTTTGTGTGAATTTTAAGTTGATACTGTGACTAAGTGGTCGATTGTTAATTCTGACATTTATTTTGTTTTGTTTTTAATTTTAATTTTTGTTTTATTGTGTTAATGTGATCAAGCCGTGCGAGAGACGATGAAAAAGATTGGAATTCTTACTTCTCAATCCCGAGATCAAGCTTATATTGAAAATGATAAGAACAGAAAGGTGAAGCCGACTTCAATTCATGATCTTGATCCGACTGAGCATTTGAGCCCAAATTCTTTGTCTATGGGGAATTTTGGTGAAACATGCTTATAACACGAAAGTCCAGCTGGGGACGAAAATGCCGAAGAGAGTAGCTAAGAAGAGGGCGAGAGGAGAAGGGTTAAGTTTGCAACCCGGGGTGCCAACCGAAGTTGACTATGATGCCACCCCTTTTTGTGTCAAAACAAGCGGAGGAGCATTACAACAAACACGAAACCTTTCGAACCTGTATACACCAATGTGGTTTCGGTCCGATAGAGGATATCCCGGTGGAATTTCAACAAGAAATTCGAAGCCGCCAATGGGAGCAATTCTGTAAATCGCCACCCCCGGGCAAGGTAGCTTTGGTCAAGGAATTTTACGCTAACGCCACGGAGGCCGTAGACTACCAAGCAAGAGTTCGAAATTGGCCGATCATCTCTAGTCCTGATTTTATCAATGATCTCTTTGGACTAGCGACACCGAGGTCCACTAGAAGCCAAGAACCAAATATGCATAGGGTCATTAAAAAGATCACATCCGGCGAAGTCAAGTGGAAACACCTAGGACTGAATGTCGCTACTTTCGCGATAAAATACCTAAATTCAATTTCAAAAATCTGGCACCATTTCATTTGTGGAAGCCTCCTACCGACATCATATCTTTCAGACGTCTCAAAGGACAGGGCCATTTTGATCTACAAAATTCAAACTAGAAAAGTAATTAACGTTGGATTCTTGATCTACTCATCGATCATGCACGCTGCGAATTCAGTAAAGGGGGGGCTCTCGTTTTCGTTACTTTTGACCCACATTTTCCGACTCGCTAGAGTGACGGTATCCGGGGGAAACCTTTGCCACTCTATAGTTCCACTATATCTATCAAAGATAAACTGTTTGTGGAAGATTGGGGCGCAAGAGGCAGCCGAGCTCGAGCCTGAAGTAGGGGAAGAGCCAACCGACGAGACGGAGGGACCTTATGAAGCCTGAAATAAAAACTCCCAGGAGAGGGTATACAACAAGCTTCAGATCATCCTCCAAAACCAGTACGAGATCGGTTCTTTCCTAGACCAATATTCGAGGCAGTAAGATCAAGTCCAACGGATGATTTGCGAAGGCCTCGGCCTTGAGATACGCGATTACCCTCCAATGCCATCCATGCCGCCACATCTGTTACAGAAACCACACTCTCCTTTCCAACGAGATGACGGTGATGACTCATTTTCAAGTGAACAGTAGGGAATAAGTCTTATTCCCTAGGTATGTGTTCAACCCATTTTGTTTGCATTGATGCTGTATGTTTATTGGGTTCGCTGATTGTGGAACACTATTTTTGTTCAAGCATGTATTGGTATGGAATAGATGTTAGTTTAGTGTATGTTCATCCATTTTGATTTTTTGTAGAAAATGAGGAACCATTATTATTTTTTTGAACAAAATGCAAAAATTTTCATGTACAAAATTATGTTTATGTATGTATTTTATTGTTTTAATGTATGTTTTAGTTTTTAATTTTTAGTTTAGTTTAGTTTAATTTTTGTTTTTGCATGTGTAGTGTTAGATTAATTAATGTATGTTAGTATTAGATTTAGTTTAGAATTGTGTATGTATAAAATTGTATTTGCATGTTTAGTTGTTAAGTTCATTTGGGCCAATTCCCGATAATGAGAATTATCCCCTAATTGCATATTGAGGTCGGGGGTAATGCCTTCCATGTGTATTTTGTGTGCTTAACATGTCGATTGAGTAAAAATTATCTCGATCCTAAAACCGCACGACATTCGGACTCAATGTATAATAATCTGAACAATTAGATGCTGATTATTCAATATGAAGTTCATAACAAAAATGAAGAATCTAGAACTTGATTTGGGGGAAACTTGAGGCGAAATCTTAGGTAAGGTAATTCCGGAGACGTGATTTAGGCCGTCATTTTTTCGCTTGAACCATTGTAGTTAACCTGAAAAAAATTCATCCCTTACTTCCCCTGTCGAAGCCGATAACGTACTCAATTCTGAAAACGTTCAAATACTCGTTTCATTTAAATTTTTCCTAACCTAATGTCACTAAGCCTAATTTTCAATCTGAGTGAAATCAAGTGAGCGATCGGGTTTCGGATGAAAGTTTTATTGATTCGGTATTATTGTATTCACTTGTCAATTTCATATTTATTTTTTTCACGCTCCTAAAACAAGTTTGGGGGTGTGTTTCTATCAGTTCTTTTTACATATTCCTAAAATTTTAAAAATTCGAATAAGTTTGGGGGTGTGTTTCTCTAAATTCTTTTTGCACGCTCTTAAAACTGTAATAATTCGAATTAATTTAGGAATGTGTTAAAAAAAAAAAAAAAAAAAAAAAAAAAAACTATGTGAATATAGTTTTTATTTTTGTTTCTTTCGAGAAGTGAATACAAGGATCTTTAATTCTTATTCAGAGTTGTACTTTAAATGAGTAGGGTTATGAGAGAGGATAGCGATAAGCGATTTTACCGCGAGTATCGATCACTTAAATTGATTATCTATTTTCAACCCCAGTGATACCCGTGGTCGTTCTCCAAAGCCAAACCAAGCCTTATTGATCTCTGTGAATATCCGAGCCTACATTAATAAGATAGTAGACCCCAAATCAAGTGTATGGTTTTCCTGAATCTTTAAACAATATACGTTATGAACTTAACAGTTGAATAATCCAATCCGGTATGTGCGTAATTATGCATTTGAGTTCTCGCACACACATTTCAAATGGATCTAGAATAGTTTTTATTGATATTGATCGTTGAAATTCTAGAACATCACTTAGTGTGGGTTATGTCTCGAACTTGATCAGATTTAGGGATATTGAGGAAGGAACAAATTGGTCATTTCGATTGAACTTTATATTTACATGCATGTACTTCTTTTGTGTTTAAGTTTTTCATTTTTAGTTAGTTTAGTTTAGTGTTAGTGTTTTGCTCGAGAACTAGCAAAATTCTAACTTTGGGAGTATTTGATAGGTGGAAATAACCTATCTACTTTAACCAAATTTGTTAGTTTTTAAGCGTATTAGTTATATTTAATTTCGTTTTAGTTTGTTTTAGTGTAAAACACATGAAGGAACGAAAAAAAGTGATAAACAAGCGAAAACGGTGGAGAAACGGTAAACAAAACGTGAAGAACAAGGTTTCAGTGCATAAAGACTACCGCCTAGGCGAGAATTCCACCGCCTAGGTGAAGAAGAGACAGGAAGTTGGGTTGTTGAACCATCGCCTAGACGAACATTCCTTCGCCTAAGTGGAAATCCGTCAGAATCTAAACCGACTTAACCACCGCCTAGGCGGTGACACTCTTCGAGAAATATCTAATTTTAGATATTTTGAAGATATTTTCAAAACCTTTATTTTAACCCTTTTTTTCCCTATTTTTGGAAGAGGCCCTATGATATTTGGAGAGCTCCTTTTACCTTAGATAGGATTAGATAATTTAGGAAGTAGATTATATTAGTTTTAAGAAGTGATCTTTGGCCAATTCTCGAAGAGGTAAAAGAGGAACTTCATCAATGGAGAAGAGGAAGCTCGGGAGGATCGTTCTTTGGCGAAAGTGGACTACTCCACTTTAGATTTGGCTTTTATTTCCTTATTTTCATCTTTGTACTTAATGTTTATTATTGATGATGATGATCTCATCTTGATTTAATATTGTAATGACTAAGATCATGTTAGAGATTAGTTAGAGTTAGATAAAATTCATGTAAATATCTCTTTGGTTGAATATAAGTTATTCTAATATTTTGTTATCCAATTCCAATTGTGTTTACCGTTATTTCACGTTTATTATGCTTGTTACGATAAATCGAGAATACGGGGTTTGATATTCGGGAGAGGTAACCCCGGATTCGGACTAGGGATAAACACAACGCAACGATCCAATAACCCGGGAGAGAGTTGGATTGTGTGTAATCCATGAGATTGGGTCAAGACTTACGTGGCTATGTGTACGGAAAGGCGTTTGAGGAGGACTTCGGCGTCAATGCGAAGTCATGTATTCGCTCGCTTTTCACTCGAAAGAGGGAGCGAGTGAGTTATAGATACTGAGATTGTTGGATATGATAATAACCGTTATCGATAACTAAACTAAGCCAAATAAGTACTAAGTGAATGAAATCGATCCTTAGTTAATTAGTGTAATTAGAATTAATCCTAAGGAGTAGTTTTAATTAGTTTAATTTAAATAATTAATTGAATCGTCAGGATAATATGATACTACGTAAATTGCGGTATTCAATTATTCACACTTTTCTCTGTGGGAACGATATCCGATCTTTAAAGATCCACTATATTAAAACTTAGACCTCGTATATTTGCGAGTGTAAGTAGCAGCGTATTTTACGCGCTACCATGTATCCGAGCTGAGAGTGCTCGGATACCTCAACTCGACAAGGTGACTCCAATTCCCTTAGATGTTTCCCAATTTGTAGACAATCCGAGCTGAGGGTGCTCAGACACCCCAGCTCGACAAGTTGACTTCCTTCCTTATTTGAGGGTCCCAATTGGGAGACATCCGAGCTGAGGGTGCTCGGATACTCCAGCTCAGTAATAGCAATTTCTTTCTTCTTTTGAGACCTTCCTTTGCTTGATGTCTGAGCTGAGGGTGTTTGGACACCTCAACTCGGTAGCTTGATATTCGGGCGACCTAGTGGAAGGCTTTGAGACTTCCTTTTTTGGAGATGTCCAAATTGAGGGTGCTCTAACACCTCAACTCGGTCTTTTGGTTTTGATTTTCAATAGAGTGTTCCCCATTTCCTTTTTAATCGAGCTGAGGGTGCTCGGGCACCCCAACTAGGCAACTTCTTCATACCTGGAGTTTCTAGAGGAAAGAAGGGTTTCAAGGCTTCTCCTTTTGGACATGTCCGAGTTGAGGATACTTGGACACCGTAGCTCGAACATTTCTTGAAACTTGGAGAATCTTGGGGAAGGAAGGGGTTTGAGGCTCTCCTTTTTGGGTATGTTCGAGCTGAGGGTACTCGGACACCATAGGTCGGATATTTCTTAATACTTGGAGAAATTAGAGGAATGAAGGGATTTGAGGCTCTCCTTTTTGGGTATGTTCGAGCCGAGGGTGCTCGGACATCGTAACTCAAACATTTCTTCAAACTTGGAGAATGGGAGAAGGAAAGGGTTTGAGGCTTTTCCTTTTGGGTATGTCCGAGCTAAGGGTGCTCGGACACCGTAGCTTGGACATTTATTCATACTTGGAGAAATTGGAGAAAAGAAGGGGTTTAAGGCTCCCCCTTTTGGGTATGTTCAAGCTTAGGGTGCTCGGACATTTCTTCAAACTTGGAGAATCTGGGAGAATGAAGGGGTTTGAGGCTACCCCTTTTAGGTATGTCTGAGCTAAGGGTGCTCGGATACCGTAACTCGTACATTTCTTCATACTTAGAGAAATTGGAAGAAATAAGGGGTTTGAGGGTCTCCATTTTGGGTATGTCTGAGCTGAGGGTGCTCGAACACCGTAACTCGGACATTTCTTGATACTTGGTGACCCTGGAGGGCTAGGAGACCTGGAGGCTCACCTTTTGCGTGTATCCGAGCTGAGGCTATTCGGACATCGCGGCTTGGACAAAATTACCCATGCAACCTAGGAACGGTGTCGTGCCGCACGTGCGATCTTCATGACCAAATTTACCTCCATCAGTGTATACTGAGAGATTAATTTTTTAATGAGGTTGGTAATAATGTTATTATGGAGCGATTCCAAAGATCTGCCACTAATCATAGGTGGGGTTGTTCAAGTCGAGCCGATTGGTATTTGAGCCACTCCCTACCTAATAAATTACAAAAATTTGTAGTGCTCGACCCTGGTCCTATGTTTTATTTTTTAAAATAAAAAATAATTTGTATAATTATGCTGAGGGGAGTGGAGAACTTTAACATTATACTCTAACCTGATAAGCTCCATAACAAACCACTCGACTACAAACTTATGATTTGTATGTGATATATGTTATAAATTGTTTATTTACTATATAATTATATTTTAAATAATTGGATGGCCGACCGCCTTGGCCCTAAATCTAAATGGTTAGACCTTAGCTCCGCTTGAATCAAGATAATATAATTTTATGAACAAAACCCATCACAAATCATCACAAATACATAACACCAGAAACAATCACATTTCTCACATCAAAATCAACCTAAAAACCAAAACTTGGAAGACAAATAAAAAAATTATCTAGGGTCAAAGTCTTTCACAAATTAGGGCAAACTTCAAAGATGCTCATTAACGCCAAGAAACCATTCCTTCGGTTTTTCTCCATCAGATCAAGAGCTTTTCAATAGCATCCTGTGCAATTAAAATATACCACGATTCAAAAACAAACCACAATGAGGTACTAATGAAACATGAGGTGTTGTTTGTCTAGTCTGTTGCCAAAAAATTTGGAACGGAAACAAAAATCCTCTGATTTCTCTTTCTAGTTATTGAGAACAAAAAATTGTTTCTAAAAAATAACTCTTAAAAAATCAATCCATAAGCTACACATTCAACAATATAGATTCAGTAAATTAGCAACAACAATCTAAGAACTCAAACAGTTCAAATAACTATAATTGCTTGATAGTGATCGACGATTTCAATAGAATTATGGATCTTAACATTCAACTATTTCCTACTTGATTTAATATCAACGATTAATCAGAGATTTACTATCGGTAATGGGCTCACTAATCTAAAAATCCAGTACAAAGCATACACCGATTATGCTCTGGATGTGGGTTTGATCCAACAATCCAAAATGCAAGTCTAACCATTAATATTTATATATTTCTAAAAATCATTCGGATTCATCATATAGACTTGAAAGTTAAATATATAACCATTGTCCAAAGTACTGCTATTTCAAGTGTCCAAAGAAAAATCAAAGTACAAAAGATCAAATATCCATTAAAATTATGCTAGACCATTGTAATTGGAAGTGTAGATCCATAACATATGCAAGATGTAAATCAATCGAATGCAGTGTTGGCAAGCGCTATGACGAAACATGTTGAAGTTATAGACCAAAATAATCGATCAAGAGAATTGACATTTTTCCAATTTCTTTGCAAATGGTTTTCAGAAAATTAACAAAATGAATTGGATAAACAACTATAAAACAAAATCGGCTACAAGCTTTGCAAAATTGGTTGTAGCTTTGCAAATGATTTTAAGAAAATTAATCTCGAAAAAAGAAAACGGAATAGCAAGTGAACATATAGGAATGTGTAGAATTGAATAGATTGAGCGGAATGGCTTGTAATAGAACACGATTTTCTAATATTAATTAAAACACTCCAAACTATAAAAATAAATTTCAGATTTAAGATTTCGTTATTGAAGAACGAAGAACTAAAAAACAGAAATCTGAACGAAATACGAAAATCTCAAGTTGAAGAAACAAAAAACTCTAGATTTGAAGAAGAAAATACCTTATTGAAGAAACGAAAAACTCTATTGTTGAACTCTTACCGCCACTTCTCTCTTCTGTACTCAACGAAGATCGATCGATCGATCGCCACCGCTTTTCTCCTTTGATCTCCTCTAAACTCGCCACTCTGGACAACAAAAACGAAACCCTATCGAATGAACAAGTTACAGAAGAAACCCTACATCCCTAAGGGCAAAACGGTCAATTCCTTTTCTTTTCTTTTTTTTTAAATTTGAAAAGTTGTTGAGCGCTTTTGAAAAAAAAAAAAAAAAAAAAAAGGAAGGCTTTGCCGAATTTTTAACTTAATATTTCACTTAATTTTTAAGTTAACTTAATTAATTAAGTAATTTTTATTACATTTGTTAAATATACTTAATTAATAAAATATTTAATTTAATATATTTTAAAGGGACAATAGGTAGGAGGTCCTATATTTAAGCTCTAATTGGTCAAAAGTTCTACATGTGGTAAAAAAATTTGATTTAGTCCCATCTCTTTTAAAAACGCGGAAACCTTACTCATGTGATAATCACGCATTAGTTATATGCAACTATTTTCTATGTAATATCACTGTATTAGTTACAGGTAACTAATTTATTTTTTTATTTTTTTATTATTTTTTATTATTATTATTTTTTTTTAGTTACATATTCCAATAATATATAACTTTTTAGTTACATGTATCTGATATTTAACTAAAAAGTTTGATATTTTTTAATTACATGTTTTAATAATATGTAATTTTTTAATTACATGTCTCTGATATGTAACTAAAATGTTTGATATTTTTTCAGTAACGTCACAAAATATTATACATATACATACATACATATATATATATATATATATATATATATATACATATATATATTGTAACATGTAACTAATATTATACAAACACATGTAACTAAAAATACTCAAATATGTGTGAAAAAGTAACAATTATGAAATTATAACTAACATTAGTTACATGTAACAGAATTCACTATAAAAATTAAATGTACTAACTAAAAGACTCCCTATAATCCCTGCAATATCTCTACAATTCCTGCAATGCGGGCCTAAAATACAAGTAAAATCTAATTTAAAGGATTAAATCAAAACCTAATAACACAAAAGGACTTTTCACCAATTAGACTTAAAAAAAAAAAAAAATCACCAATTTTCCCTATTTTAAATACTTAATTTTTTTATCATGCCCTAAAGCAGGTAAAAAAAGATTTCCCAGTAAATTTTTGAGTTGTTTACATTTATAATATAAATTTAAAACAAAATTACTGAAATATACCACTTTTCAACTTATATACGGAAATAGTGCTACCCGGGGTTCGGAACCCCGGGTTTGTGGGGCCGGCGCGGGTATATGAAAAAAAAAATTGTTTTTCCCCAAGAAATTTTTAAAATTTTTGACAACTTTAAACTGATTAACGGTGGTCTATCGATATTTTAAATAAATCTAATTTTTTTGTGCATAAATTAGGTTCAAAACACTACATAATGCTTTTTACAACACTAAAAACGGACAAGTGAATGAATTTTAAAAAATCACCAAAGTTGACCAGATGAGTTGTTTCGATAACGGCGAATTTTTTTTCGGCAATTTAGAATTAACAAAAAATTGCATGTCGGTAACAGAAATGAACCAAATTTTTTGTATATAAACTATATTCATAACACTACATAACAAAACTTAGAACACTAAAAACGGACAAGTGGATGAATTTTAAATAATCGTCAAAGTTGATTAGACGAGTTATTTCGATGAAGATGCAGTTTTTTTGAAAACTTTAAGTTAACAAAAAATTGTCGTCTATCCGTAACAGAAATGATCTTGATTTTTTTTATAGAAATTACGTTCATAACGCTAAATAATAAAATCGAGAATACCAAAAAGGGATTAGTGAATAATTTTTAAATAATGGTTATTATCATAATATTTTATTACTCTTCAACGTTTCAAAAAACACTATATTGCTCTTCAATGTTTGGATGGACATAATTTTGCGCTCGGTGATTCGTTGGGGGCAATTTTTTTTTAAAAGTTGGATCTGATGTGAGTCATCACTCTGGATTTTAAAGATTTTAATTTTATCAACAGAACAAGACACACGTTCGCAACAAAAATTACAAATTTATTCACCCAACACTTCGAATCTAAAATTGAAAGTGAAAACGGGCTTTATTTGAAAAAATACTGGACCAAATTGCCTATGGTGTTTGCGACGCTTAGATCTCGAAAAAATACCCAAAATAAAAAAAAAAAACCGCCCCAAACGGACCACCGAGCACAAAATTATATCCATCTAAATTTTTTCTATTATTTTACGTAAGTTTTATTTTCTCTCGATAACATATTATCCGTTTTTGGTGTTCTCGATTTTATTATTTAGCGTTATGAACGTAGTTTTTATACAAAAAAAATCAAGATCATTTCTGTTACGGATAGACGATCATTTTTTGTTAATTCAAAATTTTCAAAAAAATTGCATCATCATCGAAACAACTCATCTGATCAACTTTGCCGATTATTTAAAATTCATCAATTTGTCCGTTTTTAGTGTTCTAAGAATTGTTATGTAGTGTTATGAACATAGTTTATATACAAAAAATTTGGTTCATTTCTGTTATCGACATGCAATCTTTTGTTAATTCTAAATTGCCGAAAAAAATTCCGCCGTTATCAAAACAACTCATATGATCAACTTTGGCGATTTTTTAAAATTCATCCACTTGTCCGTTTTTAGTGTTGTAAAAAGCATTATGTAGTGTTTTGAACTTAATTTATGCAAAAAAAAAATAAATTTATTTAAAATATCGATAGACCACCGTTAATAAGTTTCAAGTTGCCGAAAATTTTAAAAATTTCTTGGGCAAAAACGCTTTTTTTTTTTTTTTTAAATTCGGGTTATACCCGGAGTACCAAACCCCGGGTATAACGGCGTATACCAAAAAAAAAAAAAAAAATTCGTATACCTGGGGTTCGGAACCCCGGGTATACCGCCGGCCCCACAAACCCAGGGTTCCGAACCTCGGGTAGCACTACTTTCGTATATAAGTTGAAAAATGATCTATTTCAGTAATTTTGTTTTAAATTTATATTATAAACGTAAACAACTAGTAAATTTTTAAGAATTTTTTTTTTAAAAAAAAACACAAAAAAAAGTGGCCCAATCCCCACCGACTCCTATATAATCAATCAAAACCCTAATCCCCACCGACCCTTATCATCTTCTCTCTATCTTCTCCCTCTTCTGTGTGTGTGATTTTGGTAACTGAATAAGTGAATATGTTTGGGAATAGGGATAACGATCGATTTGTTGACGGCGGTCGCCGGTGATGAGAAGTATATTAGGCCATGAGCGGCGACAACCAATTTGCGCATCCGCGGTTTCTTCTCACCGTGGGGTTGTTGCTGCGAAGAAGAATGTGCCAATATGCTAATCTGAGGCTCTTTTTTTTTTTTTTTTTTAATAAAATAATTTGTTCTAAATTTTGAATAATAGCTATTGGTTTCTTGTTTCTATAGATTCTATATTTGTTTCTATTTTTTTAGAAACTAAAAAAGTGAGGGAAAAAAAAAAACAAATTCATTGAAACGCTAAATGTTAATAAGGGTTGCCTGGTCAACTGTCACCTACTAGATTTTGGCTGTCGGTTTTCGACCACCACTGGCTGTTGGTCACTGAAATTCCGGTCACTAATGGTTGGATTTTTTTGGTCATATTTAATTACTTTTTTTGTAATGTCGGTTAGTTCAAGTGCGGGGCTACAAGATGGAGACGTAGATTTGAGAAAACTCGGGACGAGATTATTAAAATGAATGAGTTGATAATTGTCTATTACTATAATCGAAATGGATTGATATAGCCGTCTCTATTTAAGTGAAATAAAAGTTTAGTTGTAATTTTTGTTAGTTAAAGCAGTTAAGAGGTCTCTGCAAAATTAGGAGTTTGAGCCTGTAAAAAAGTATTTGTTAGGAGGGATAGCCACACACCCCGAACGAGTTAGTTTTTTACCCTTTGTGAGTAGGGCGATACTCGTGAGTATACAAAAAAAAATAAAAAATATAGGATTCATCATGGTCCTGAGAGCTTGCACAACTCGTCCAACTTGTTTTCTATTTTTAGTGTTTGGGCTTGAGTTTGAGCACAATGACAGGACTAGGCCCGATCAATTTTAAGACTGAGTTTAGGAGTGACCATTTTCTTTTAGGCCTAACCGGGCACAATCATTTATTACAAAGAAATTATATATGTATAAATATATATATAATTTTCACTCTTCCTATCTCATTCTCAAAAGGCGAATTGGTATTTTAGTGTTATTTTAATGTTTATTTTTTAAATTATAAAAAAATTATATGGTTGAGCTTGAACTTGAAATTATTTGTTAGTGTTGTAACTTGGGTATGATAATAGGGCCCTGCCGACTACCGGGTCATTTTCTTATAATATCCCAAGTAAAACCTGACCCGAGTCTTGCCGACCACCCCCATAGCATCATATCCTCAACTGTCTAATAAACACACATGCATGTGGAATTTGACTGTTAGGTTGAATTGTAGATAATTTTGCTTCATTTTGACAGGTAGATTTCAACATATACATACATATATATAAACTCTATTTCTCAAAAAATAAACTGATTGAAATTGCTTCATCTTTCTTTCCACAAACCTATACAAAAATCTCTCCTTGCTGTTTTGTTTCTCCTCTTCGGCCTAAGCTTCTTGTTGTCGAGTGCCACGGCCTAAGTTTATCCAGTGCTTTCCAGCGTCAAAGGCATCGCCCGTGACACTGAATATGGGTCCTGGCGGCCCTGGTGGACCGGGTGGGGGTCCTGGGCCTGGTGGTCCAGGTTGGGGTCCTGGGCCTGGTGGACCTGGGCCGGGCGGTCCGGGCTGGGGACCTGGGCCAGGAGGGCCGGGTTGGGGTCCTGGAGGGCCGGGTTGGGGTCCAGGAGGACCATGGGGTCCGGGTCCAGGTGGGTTCTTTGGTGGGTTTGTTGATGGTATATGCAACATGATCGGTTCTTGGTAATCTTCATTTTTTTTAAGCTGAAATAATCTTCTTCTTTTTTTTTTTTGGGTAATTATTTTATAAAATGATTTTTTGAGAGTTTTTTTTGCAGTTTGTCCTGTCTCTGTTGTTGCTGGTTGTTTCGGGATTGTTTCGGTGGACCTCCTGGCGGTGGCTTTGGACCTCCTGGCGGCCCGCGGCCTTTCTGATCAGTTAAGCATTATATGTGATAGAGAGAGAAATATTTATGCTCTTTAAGCCTTTATTTTTCTTGTTACTTCAATGCCGAATGTTGTAATGAATAATTGACATTTATATACTTATTTGTTGTTAAATAAATTTGTATAAAAAATAGGTTATGCTCAGTGCGTGTCATACCAATGAGAATATTTCATCATGTTATTACTCTATTAAAATTTAGACGCTTTTCTCTAACAACGAGTTATATGAAAAATGAGACAGAGAAATATGAATTATTTGGAAAAATCGTCTTAGGTATAGTGAAGTGATAAAATAACGAAAATATTTCCATCAGAAGACCACATGTGGAGCATAAAATATTTTCCGTCCAAAATCATTAATAATGTTTTTAATTTTTGTCGGATTGAAATAAATGTCAAACTTGAGAGATTAAATGTGCAATTTGACAAATTTCAAGGTATACATAGATATCTGTCCTATAATTTAGAACTCAATACGTGTTAGTCCGGTTACCAAAGTTTCATTTTCTTTGCCAACTGCTATGAGGGTTCGTTTCTTTTAAGCAGCAATCGGGGAATACACCAAACTGATATGAGAGAGTGCGTCTTTAAGATCACACAGTAAAAGTTATACTCGAGGTGCACGTAAGTTAACCCGAATACACTTTACCGTAAAACAAAAATAAAATAAAATAATTTGTTGTGGACAGCTTTATCCAGAGTAAAGCCATGCCCATAATCGATTCAGGAATAAGTCTATCTCTGCAACCAAACAAGAAATTTCAGTTGCCACTATCACTGTTGTGACAAAATTCGACCGTTGCATTTTTTTTCTTTCCATGGACACGTCACCTACGCTCCGGTCTTAATCATCATATGAAATACCAGAAATACCCTTCATCTTTCCACATGAATCACTTACACCCCACCCCCCCTAATTCAATTAATAAATTAGACATGGGGAGATAAAGCAGGACAAAATGGTAAATTCGTATATTTCAAAACGGTGGGCGTGGGCCGCGCGGGTCAATATAAAAGCAGAGAATAAGACAAAATCACAGATATCGAGGCATTTACTTCAAATTACATACTGCAGTAGAAGAGACGAGGAGAGGAGAGAGAAAGGAGAGAGAGAGAGAGAGAGAGAGTGAGGCCTCAACTCAGGTATCGGCCATTAACGTCTCTCCGGTAAGCCTTCAGTTTCTTTTTCTCGGTCTAAATATATATTTCTTACTCTGCAACTGAAGAAATGAGATTCTTGAGAAGAGTGTGTATGTATATATATATGTGTGTGTGCATGTAACAGACTTCCGCAGTTTAAATTGTTCTTTTAACACGTGGATCTTTTCGATGACGGCGGATTAATCCAATCGGAGTTTCTCAAGATTCATCTCTCTTGAATCTCATTGATTTTCGCCTTTTTGCGAGATTTGAATGCTTCATATATATATATATATATATCAAATCGGAGTTTCAGAAGATTCGTCACTCTTGAATCTCTTTGTTTTTTTGGTGCTCTTGCGAGATTTGAATGCTTCGTGGATATAATATATATATATGTATGTATGTATGTATGTAAGAAGCTTATGTAGTTTAAATTACTCTTTTAAGGCATGAATCTTTTCGATCACGGCGGATTAATCCAATCGGAGTTCCAGAAGATTCATCTCTGTTGAATCTCTTTGATTTTTGGCGTTCTTGCGAGATTTGAAATGCTTCATGGATATATATATGTATGCATGTAACAGGCTTCTGTAGTTTAAATTACTCTTTTAACACATGGATCATTTCGATCACGGCGGATTAATCAAATTGGAGTTTCAGAAGATTAATCTATGTTGAATCTCTTTGATTTTTGGAGCTTTTGCAAGATTTGAAAGCTTCATGGATGACTGAAATACCCCAATGTTTGTGTTGTATATACTTTGCTACCATGTTTCTTGACCTCTAATGGCGATGGATTTTGAATTTTGTGTGTGTGAAGATAGAGAAAGAGAAAATGGTGGAGGCGAAGAACAAGCTGCTGCCCTCATCACAGTGCTGGTGGTTCGAAAGTCACAACAACTCTAACCCCAGAAGATCCCCATGGCTTCAATCCACCCTTTCAGGTATACCTAACAACTATCTTCTCAAATTAAAAAAGTGTGTTGAATCCCATTCCTCCGATATCAGTTCGCAATGGTTTGTCAAAAAAATCCATCCTGCGCGCGAGAGGACGTGTTAAATCCCATGCTGATGTTGGGCTCTTCCCTCAATATCCGTTCGCAGTGGTTTGTCGAAGTCCACGCTTCGCGTGAGGGACGTGTTGAATTACTCCTCACTTTTGTTACCTGATTCTGAACTATATATAAAGTGTAGGACAATTCTCATCTTATAAGGCGTCTCGAGAGTGAGTTAGCCCATTAAATTTCTACAAAAGTGAAACAAACATTAAAATTTGGAAAATTAATGAAAATTTCAAATCAAATTCATTAGATAAACAAGTTCATATGTATGATTCTTGGAGTTTGTTTTTTTTTTTTTTACCTGAAATTGATATGAAACAGTTTTTTAAAGTCTCTCTTGGTGGGGCTTTCTTTTTGATTGATGTAATCATCAAATTGGTGTCCTGTTTAATTGATCTGATTTCTTTAACCCTTAAAAAATGACTCTTATGATAGCATAATCATGTGCTCGGACCCATTCAAATCCAGTTTTTTAAAGTATAAAAAACTTGCTTTTTTCTGTTAAATCAAAAGTAGTGTTTATGCAATTATGATATTGCTAAAAAGAGTAAAAGTTCCAATCACTTTTAAGTACCATTTGCTTAAAGCCCGTTTGGTTACTGTTTTTTTCCCCTGATTCCTATTACTGTACAAAACGCATTTGGAACGTTTGTATTCCCAAATTTTTAAGAGTAATCTGGGAGGGACTATTTTTTGAATTCCTTAAGAATCTGAAAAACATAAAAAAAAACTGTTGATTCCTATTTACTTCTACAAAATTATTCCCATTACCACCCGTTTGGCACCACCACCCCGCCTACCACCATACATTTAAAGAAAAATAAAATATTACAACCAAACGTGTTTTCTCATAAATTAAAAGAAATAATGTCAACACAATGGTCGTTACCAAGCATGTTTTTATTTTCTGAATACTTGTAAACAGAAAGAGAATTTTCATTCTATTCCATCCTAAATTCATCCTAAATTATTAGTAGAAACAGAAAAACTCATTTTTTTGAATGTTCCCATTTCTCAATAAACATGTATAATTATTATTAGGTATCGTTTGGTTTCATGGAATTGAACCCCTAAAATCGGAATTGCAAATGATCCATCTAAACACTTGAAAATTTTCACGCGTTTATTTCCAATTCCAATTCTAATTTTGACCCTCGTTTTTGTTGCAATCCAAACACAACCTAAAGTCCTAATACCTTATGAATATTGGCAGAGCTCGATCAGAAAACCAAGGGAATGCTGAAACTAATCAACGAGGACGCAGATTCCTTTGCCCAACGGGCAGAAATGTATTACAAGAAGAGACCGGAGCTAATCAACATGGTCGAGGATTTCTACAGAACCCACCGTTCACTAGCCGAAAAATACGATCAACTCAAATCCGACCCCACAACTCGCCTCACATCGCCATGGTCATCGCCCTTATCCTTCACCAAGTATCAGATCGAAAAATCTATCTCAAATGTGGATATTAAATCCTATGATAGCTATTCGGAAAACTATGAAACCGAGGGTTCAGAAATTGAAGATCCTGAAAATGAAGGGGAGGGAGAGGTAGTGGACAGAGAAATCAACGATGGCAATGACGATGAAGAGGCGATGAAGGTGATGAGAGAGGAGATAGAGAGGTTGAGGGAGGAGAATAGGGTTCAGAAGCAAGAGTTAATGCAGAAGGATGAGGAGAAAAGGGAGGGAGAGGTAGTGGACAGAGAAATCAACGATGGCAATGACGATGAAGAGGCGATGAAGGTGATGAGAGAGGAGATAGAGAGGTTGAGGGAGGAGAATAGGGTTCAGAAGCAAGAGTTAATGCAGAAGGATGAGGAGAAAAGGGAGGTCATTCGACAGCTTAGTATGGCGGTGGAGGTGCTCAAGGAGGATAATACGAAGCTAAGGCAGCGTGTTTTAAGAGATTCGAGTAAGAATCGGGGTCTGTTTGATGAGTTTAACAAACTCAAGGGTTTGTTTTGGGGAAAGCTCGAAATCAAAAGATAATGTAGTTGTTACTATGTATGTTAACGACCCGTTTGGCAGATTGTTTGGAGGGTCGAAATCGCGGTGTTGAGAGGTTCATAATCAAGTTGATTTTGGGACTTTGAAACCGTGGTTCAAGGGCTTCCAAACTGTATGCCAAACGGGGTACAATTAATAGGTGTAGTAGCCACAGTTATATAGAAATGTACGTTACATGCTATATGTAGGGAATTCATTTTAGAACATGTAATATGTGAATGATTATGTGCTGTTGTTATTAAATTATATGCTATGACTGTTTTAGAGATAAAATGTGATACCACAAGTATTAGAAAAAATTGTAAAATATATAAAGTATCATGTAACTACTAATAGTATTTTAGCTTAAGCATTTTGGGCTACGTGAACTCGGTCTAAAGGATAGAGGATTTGGTCCGGAAATGGCATCGTAGTGATGTTTATGGAGAAGAGATTTCGGAGAAGGATAGAGGCCCGGGGTAGATCCCTTGTATCAGCTTATAGGGTGTTATTTACACCACCAACCAAGGTAGAGGACTCGGTTTGGAAATGACATTTTGAGCTACGTGGACTCAGTTCAAAAGGTAGAGGACTGGTCCGGAAACGGTATCGTAGTGGTGTTGATAGAAGAGTAAAGGCTCCGAAGAAGGATAGAGGCTCCGGGGTAGAGCCCCTCTGTCTGCTTATGGGGATACATTGCATCTTTGAGTAGGAGATATTGTGAGATTCCCACATCGAAAGCATTAAAAAGATTGTATAATATATAATATAATTTAATTAGCTGTGAATTCGACCCAACCAAATTCAACAAGATGTAGATGACCAAATCACTCTCAAAGACGTTGGACAACCACCAATTGGCCCAACAAGAACAACACGGAGAATAGAGCAAGCACTTAATCTCTCCAAGTTTGCCCGCCGGCTTTGGCATAAAGGTATGCAATTCGCAAGCAACTATACATGACCTTATGCAGGTAACCTATTGAGGTTCGATCACTTAACTGCAGCATCCCCAGCCAGGGGTTGAGACACATCTTACAGTTTTTTAATCATATAAGAATCACATTCACATCATGCATGGGGTTATTTACTCCCTCATCATATCAGCTCTCAAATGACCAAACCGACTGACTCTAAGATGATCATAGGCTCTAAAGGACTGACCTCAAAAGGCATCCCTATTCAATCACATCATACGTGTATATGCCAGAACTATGCTCGCATTTGTTAATACCAAAGTACGTAGCGCAAGACGTCACCTAACAGGTTGACCCGGCCTATGATTGAGGCACATCTCACACGTGTATCGGTTTCACTATAACCAAATCCAATCTTGAGCATCACACATGTACATGCTCGAACTATGTTTGACCCGATTCTTGCAAAGATCGAGATATGTAGACAACCTAATTGGGTGCAGTCACCTTTATTAACATCTTCAGTTGTTTGGCAAAAACGGAGTTTCAAACCTCAGAAATCATTTTCTTTTGTTTCTATCCTACACAGGCTAGAACTGAAGTAGAAAAATTTATGAAGACTTGAAAAAAGAATTGAATATTTGTTTTCTCTCCTGATAAATACAACAATGCTTACCGGAAATACGCAGCCACTTCAGCACACATTCATGCTGTCTTCTCCCAACCAAGCAACCTCCAAATAGACATATATAACGTTTTCTGATCAGTATCCGGGAAAAATCCTTGTCATGGCCGAGAAAGCGAGGAGAAGCTGCCGAGCGTGCAGTGATTTTTCCAGCTGCATGTGACCCGCAATTATACTGTCGAAGAATGGTTGAAGAACTTAAAAAAAGATTAGGGCTGAAAAAAAATTATGCCCAAAGAAGGCCATCGAAACTAAATTCAGCATTTGAGATCGGGCTGTCACCAAAATCATGGTGATTTAATGCATTTTCTTCGTGGTCTAAAATAGAATCTGTGTATGGCTGGAGGAGGTCAGATGATCTTTCGGCGGGAATTCCATAGTCCTTGAGAACGCTGGATGAAGCTGCAGAAGCTGCTTCTCTTTCCAGAACGGCTAAGTAATTGTCTTCAAATTCAAAGACTAAGTACTTGTCCTTGCATGCTGGAAGAGAAAGAAACAAAAAACAATATGAGGACCATTTTTGTGTGTGCGCGTGTGCGTGTGTGAGTGAGAAGAGAGAGAGTACGTAAGGTGACGTTTGTTTAGTGTTTTTGTTTCCTGTTTCCAACAAAATAGAGAGAGAGTAGCTAAAATGTAGTGTTTTTTTAGTGTTTCTGCTCCCAAATTCTTGTTCCCATTCCCAAAATTTTGAAATTTCAGAACAGAAATATGTTTGGTTAACACGCTTCCCAAATATTCCCAAATTTTTCAGATTACGCTGAATATTCTTGGGATTTAGAGGGGAAACAAAAAGTTGTTTCCATTCCTTTACAACTTATTCTCACTTCAAGGTAAAAAAAAGACAGTCCAGTGCACGAAAACTCCTGCCATTGCCAGGGCTAAGAAGGGTCAAATGTACACAGCCTTACCCCTGTGTAAAGAGAAATGGTTTCTAAGATTTGAACTCGGGACCTCCAGGTCACAATGGAGCAACCTTACAATATCTGTATTTTTCTAATTCTTAATGAGGTCCTCATTCAAACACTGTTAACCTCAAATATAAAGAATTTATATTTTTTTCTTTTATTCATCAATTTAGGCCAAGAAAAAAAGAGTATTTTCCAATTACAATTACTTTACTTAGTTGTAATTAATTTTATATATATTCTTTATATTTAAAGTAAAACAGAAAAAAAAGAGAGAACTAATATTGTAACCAAAAGCGCTTCTTTCGTTTTGTTCTCGCAGTTGATGAAACAATTGAAGAACTATTGTTGTTACCGAATGAATTTTTGTTTCCAGAATTATATAGAATAGAAACATAATTCCCATCACATTTTTTGGGGAGTAGAAATAGAAAAACAGAAATGTTAACCAAACATTACCTTAGTGTTTTTGTTTCCTGCTTTCTGTTTCTGGTCCCAATAAAAGAGAGAGAGAGAAGCTACTTACAGTCAACAAGATGAGCCAGGTGCTGAATGTTTTTTATTCGAACCCCATTTAATTTTAAAACCTGCCCATTACTTTTCGAGTTAAAATAATGAATATACATACTAACCGGAGAAACTCCAAATCAAAGTGGCAGAAATAACTTGCCTGCTGGTTGCTCATATCCTCATACCCAATGTTTACTTCATTTGCTAATACCTGTAAACAGGTCAGACCATAGATGATTAATCCAAAAAATTCGAGCTTCTTCAATTTTAACTTTTTTTCTCCCTCATTTTTTGAATTATTTCATTTTAACGCCCTCTACTTTAAAAACCAACAAATAACCCCCTTCTGCTTTTGATTAAAGGGAAAATTTCATATTTTATTTAAATATTATAAAATAAAAAATTGATATATATAGGTAACAAAACTAAAGAGAAAAACTAACATTTTCTCTCTCTACTTTAATTTTTCTTTTCTTAATAAAGAAAAAATAAAATAAAAGTTTAGAATAGAGGGTAATTTTATCCATTTCTTGTAAAATTTAGATGAAAAATTTAATTTCACCTATTTTTTCGCATATCAGTTAAGTTAAACCAAAAAAAAAAACATTCCAATTTATCATAGGTAGAAAGGAGTAGAGTGTAGAAAATAGTAGTTTTCCAATTTATTTAGATGAAAAATTTAATTTCACCTACTTTTTAGCATATTCGGTTAAGTTAAACGAAAAAAAAAAATAGGTTTCCAATTTATTATAAGTAGAAGGGGATAAGCGTAGGTATTTAAAGTAGAGGGAACAAAATGATACAAGATCAATGTACAAAGGAGTAAAAAGCAATTAACTCTAAAAACAATGCCCGTACCTGTGATAAGATCACAATTTGCTCGCCTTTGAATCTCGCAAGAGAGTACCGTGATTTTGTCAATAGTTTCAGCTGAAATAATGAGAAAAATTAACCAACTCCGAATCATTAATGAATTATAAGTAGCAATCTAACAGAGCACAGGTTCTCAATTTTAACCACATTATGACACTGCTTACCCCTATGCTATCTTCACACTCCTCACTGTAAATGTAAATATGTAATAAATTAGCATTAGTAATTATTCCATTTGACGCAAATAAAATAATTTCCATGAAAAAAAAAGGGAGGTAACTGTATATTGTTAATTGGGGTTTTGAGACTTTGAACCCCTAAAGTTTTACTATTATTTCACTTTGGCCCCAATGTTGCAATTTGAACATATAACACCCTGAAGTTCTGTAATCGTCCAGCTTTAGTCCAAATCTATAACTCCACTACCAATTTGGACGATAAAAAGTCAACTTCCGTACACCGAACTATTTTTAAAGGGACTCCATGGGCATTTCCAATCTCTTTCTTTCCCCCTTACAAATTTTCTAAAAAAAAAAAATGTTGTGTGTGTGTGTATGTGTGTGTGTGTGTGTGTGTGTGTAAGAGTATTTTGGACAAGGAAAATGGGAGGGAAAAAGGAGATTGGAATCCATAAAGCCAAAAACAGTCAGGTGCATGACAGATGATTGTTTTTCAACCAAAAGACACTAGTGGGATGATTAAGTTGTTGTATGTTCAAATTGAAACCATGGGGACCAAAATGAGATTTCGGTCAAACTTCAGGCGTACAAAGTGTCAAAATCCCTTGTTAATTTGTAAATGTGAAATTGTTATAAAGCATACTCACTCAATCAGAGGCTCGGATAGCGGCGTAAACACCAACCCAGCGACTATAAGATATGAGGGCTGATCTCCGTCAATGTGATAAGGAACCTAGAGACAGACAGCATCAGAGAAGATTAAAACATTACAGAAACATTAGGTTAAGGCACAGCAGTATCATAGTCCTGAGTTTGTAGTGAAAAGTACCAAATGCACACGCGGTTTCAGAACAGCTTGAACTTTCATGAAAGACCCTGCTCTGATAACACCAAGCTCCGCTACATCACCTGAAAATCTGAACTACAATATCTTGACATCTAGTATTAAAAATAGGGAACAATGAATTATATATCCCTATGATCTTTTCCTGAAAAATAACCTATTGGAAACGTCCCTTTAAGCTTAGCCACACGATTTAGGAGCACAAAGTTCTCTACATTGGATGGACATGCCATGACATGAAAATGGTCCTTTGACAATCTAAGCCATAAGAAGATGAAAACAGCCTAAGGGAGACCATGATTAACAAGGAAGAAAAATAAGTTATTTAGGTAAAAACAAGTCTCTGGATTTTTCATACTGCAATCTCCTATATGGATGTGGAAGGTTACTTCATATATTCACCATTCTAAATCATGTTGCAGGTGTACAGAAAAGAAGAACTACTGCAATCTCCTATATGGATGTGGAAGGTTACTTCCATCATATATTCACCATTCTAAATCATGTTGCAGGTGTATCGAAAAGAAGACCTATAGTGAAAAGGCCTTATAAATGATACATTAAGGCCAGAGTAGCCAAGACAATGGTAGCGCAATGATGTCAACAAAAACTTACCTGTCAAAGAATGTCACTTTAGAGGGACGGCATATATGGCATATAAAATGGGAACAAAAATTAACTATCTTAAGTTCAAATTATAAACGGAGACTAAAAAACTTTACTTTTGACTGATGAGATAGCGGAATGCAATGCGTTCAGTTAATCTGAAGGGCACCGTCCCTTCACTCCCTACACGAACACCGTCGAAGCTTACAATCACGTCCCCCTGAAAAACCACGAAATAGAAAGTATTAACATTTTTAGCATGTATAGGAGTGTGTAACAAGTTCTGAGGATCATAAAGACGGCATACCTCCTTCAATACATTACTTGAATCAGAAGTGGGTTCAACTCTCCGCACGAGTACACCCTGCACAAATGAAGTTCTTAAGTATTACCCAGTGAAAAATTATATATCGCAAGCCTCATTGAAAGCCTTAATACAGTAATTTATACTAGTTTACAGTATGAGAAGGGTAACATCTTTAGGCTTTAGGCAACCTGAACCTATTCAGGAAGGTTGTAGTCACTAAATTTACATGGATTACATATATCAATCCTAAATATTGCTAAATCCATAGAACGCCCTAAAATTAAACCACTTTTAGCGCTAGCGCGCGTGCACACCTATCTAACAAAAGCCATGTTTCACTTTAGTAGGATCCACTACAGAAGGCCTTCCAAATGCAATCCAATGCAACATATCTTGCGGTGGAATGACACAGATTAAGTCAACACCTCCACATATAGATCCAATGGTGCAAAATAAAAATCAGCTGAAAAGATTCTTTCTACCAAAGTCATCACATCTACTTAAATTCAACTTCTACAAATAAACACTTTCTCTATTCGAATACACTGAAGTTCAAACAAAACAAAAAATACTAAATTAATTCAACTTCCATCAAATATGTATCTACGAGATCTTACAATTTCATACCAACTAATCATTAATGAATGAAATTTTTCCAACTATCCAGTCATAATCTCTCCACTGCCTGTCATTTTTCCCGACCACCCAGTCATAATCTCTTATAACCTTCCTTCAGTTGTTTCTCAACATCTCTCGAGTCGCTCTCAAACCCATTACTACAATTGGCTATCCAAACATGAGTCCAACAGAATGGATGCCAAAGGAATCTTGGCCAAGCTCAGGAAATTTCAATGCCATAAAAGAATAACTATTGGGTGTACTAACTACCCAAAGAATATCTCTTAGCCTCACAAATAGCTCACAAAGAAGCTGCTTTCACATGGACGTGTCAATGACCAATCAAATTACTTCTCATGAACAACTATTTGCTAGTCTAGCATTATTGAAAAAATTGAAGAAATAAGCCTTCTAAGAAACACAGAAATTATGGTTACAATGATCCTTCTCTTCTAGCTTAAGATAAAGAGACAAACCTCGTTGGATGGTACTTTTAAGCAGGCTCGCAGTGCTGGATTCTCCAATTTTTGCAACAATACACCAAGGCAAGGGAAACCTGCAAATTTATGAAAAATTTAAAAAAATGGCTTCATGTCATTTTTAAAAATAACAATGAATATTTCAAGTTTCGATACGATTAAGGCGGATGAAATGCAACGACAATGTTATTGTCAGCTTAACAACAAAAATAAAGCAATAGTATTTACAGAAAGAAGAAACAAAGGGGGAAGTAACATGACATAAGATATTCCTAAAATCACTGAAACGAAAAAAGGCATTCATGTCCCCATCAAATCCCCAGCCAATTAGTGGTTTAGTGGTGAGGGCACAAGCATGGGCTACGGTGGTACGAAAAGAATAAACATGTAGTTATACACGCAAAAAGGTGGCCAAGAAAAGGAAGTTGTGGGATTGACAGCTAAAGAAGTGCGGGGAAACAGAACTGAGATTGTACAGAACACTAGTTTCTTCAACCTTTTGACAAAGGAAACATATTTATGAGAGCCATAAACGGTCACCGCTACTAGCAAAAATAAAACAGCCACAAAGAGTGGTACAAGCCGAAGATGGAAATTATGCAAAAAAGGCGAAATTCAGAAGAAGTAAATTTCAACACATTCTAAACGAAAAACGCCAAGTGCCATGTGAGATGCTTTAGAATCTTTGCAAGAGATTGACTCAAGTAGAAAAAGGAAATTACAGCACACATTCCATGAAGTTGAACTACAAATATAGATTCGTAAAAAGATATCCTAAAAAATACGGAGTTCGTCTATAACCACAAATTACGATAGTGACATACAGGCGATGCGATATCCAGCTTAGTGTCACGGACTGCGTATTGAAAAGGTGGTCATAAGGAACAAACATGCTAGTTTGAGAGTTGTAGAGCTTATATGCGGCTCCCAGCCAGGCGGGCGCCAACACAACAAGGCGTCCCTTCAGAGTCAAGGCATACCTACCAGGTTAAGTTCGGAGCTTATGTTGTTTGTCAAGAACCTAACAAAAGAAGAGAGGTTTGGCCTCCCTTGCATAAATTGGTCGGGAGTTGAAATTTCTTTCCTGATGAGCACAAGGCAGGGCGAAACCAGTCAGCATCGTATGAAGAAGGAAGGCTTGACCTCGCGCAGCGAATGTGTCGTGGTGCCACACGGGCAGACGCCTATACAAAAATGTGAGCCCGTGATAAGTGTATCAAAACAGGGCACGTTTAGCTCCACTGGGGACTCGCTCGAGCCGTAGGGACGCCACTCCTTGGGGAAGGAGTTGAATTGCAGTCATCATTCACCAAGCACTCGTCAAAGGATAGGGAGCCAAGAGCATCACGTCAAAAATTTGCGTGGATCGTACGATCTGGGGCACCTTACCTTTCTCTCTGTTGCGCAAAGTGCAGAGGTATGACAAGGGCATGACATCTAGAGTTGTTTGCATCGCAACGAGGACTTTGGGGATATTGGGTGGGGGAGAATGTCATAGACTGCGTATTGACAATGCGGTCAGAAGAAACAAGCATGTTGACTGGATGGTTATAGCCCTTATATGCGGCTCCCAGCCAGGCGGACACCAACACAACAAGGCGTCCCTTCAGAGTCAAGGTATACCGACCCGGTTAAGTTCGGAGATTATATCGTTGATCAAGAACCTGACAAAAAAATAGGGGTTTGGCTTCCCCTGCACAAAATGGTCGGGTGTTAAAGCCACTCTCCTGATGAGCCCAAGGCACAGTGAAACCAATCAGCATCATATGAAGAAGGCAGGCTTGCCCTCGCGCAGCGAACGCATCAGGGGTGCCATGCAAGCAGATGCCGTTGCGAAACTGTGAGCCCATGACATTAGGCTCTCTATTTGTTAAAGATACATCAGTAAGCACTGTCATATCGAATCAATGGAAATGCATATTAGACTAAATCTTGACACGACACATATTACTGACAATAACATCCAGGAATTTGATATTTAGAACAAAACTGAGAAAGAATGCAATTTATACATTTAAGAAAAGTCTCCAACCTGTGTATTTTCCATTCCTCTCATAATCATCCAAAAAATGAGAAACAACAGTAGTTGGAATCACATATCCAATATTTTCAGCCTCGGAAGACCTGTAAACCTAAATGGACGTGTCATGTGAAAACATGATAGAAAATTTTTGAGAGAGAAAAAAAAAAAAGAGTAAGACTTCATTATACGGGAAAATAATGCAGAAAGACGAACATCCTGGGGAACAAAACATTTTCCGTGTTACACACTGAAAACTAGAACTATAACAATTCACTGTAAGTAAAAATTTGCAACAGTGATTTGGCAAGCAGTCAAAGGGAAAGCTCTAAGGGTTCTATATAAAAATTAAAAAACTAGGTAATTTGGAGTCTTGGACCCAGAGCTCCACCTTTAAAGTTTCTAATTTGATTTCATTTACTTATCAAAAAAGGAAAAATAGTAAACGAAGTTATTAAAACTTTGGCGAAGAACTACCTGGAAAGCAACACCGATGCACTCTCCATTGTCATTGAATGCTGGACCTCCGCTATTACCTAAACACGAGCTCGCATGAGGCAGGAAAAATAAAACCTAATACTGGGGCAGTCAAGTGAAAGCAACTATGGAAATTTCAGTTATGTTTAGTGCATGACTGCATAATCAAGTCAGAAAAAATGATAAAAATATAAACCATTTAAAATCCACATCAATTTACCAGGATTTATTGCTGCATCAATTTGAATGCCCAGTAACTCAGATGACCCATGAGCATATGATGTAACCTGATATCACAAAGCTACTTAGAATCCTTATTTATCGGTTCAGCATCTAGGTGGAATGATGCCTTTTCAGGTTGTCTAAGTTTGTAGTTGTGCTATTGATCCCATCCAGATTGGACATCTGATTGCTTTTACACTTACACATGGATATAGAGTAACATGATGTGGCCAAATACATTTCATGGCATTTAGAGTGATGATCAATGTCATCTAGAGTATTCATCAAATGTTGCATAATTAAAGCACCATAGGATAGACAAAAACCTCTATTCGTGATACAACCCCCTTAGTTACTGAAATGGTATCCCCTCCAAGTGGATATCCTACAACAGTTACTGCATCCTGCAGGAAATGAGAAGCAAAAATCTATTGAGAAAGTTCTCCGAGAGTAAATTATTCCATATGACAAAATAAATAGGGAAAAGTATATTTTAAACCCTTTAACTATTGACACATTTCTAAGTGGTCCCTCCCGTTTGGGCATTTCATTTTAAATTCTCTATGTATCAACACGTTTTTAAATAGTCCATCTGTCAAAACTAACAAAATGGAAGGAAAAACAGTCTTTTTACATATTTTTAATTTTTTAATGATTTTTTCTTTTTATTTTCTTTTTTCTTTTCTTTTCTCTCTCTCCCCGCCGGCCAGAATCACCCCCCATAACAGGGGTGGTTCCGGCCGGCGGGGAGAGGGAGGGAGGGAGGGAGGAAGAGGGAAGGAGAATAGAAAGAGAGGGAAGGAGGAAGAGAGAGTGTTGAGCGGGAGAGAGAGAGAAGTCAAAGAATAAAAGAAAATGAAAAAAGAAAAGAAAAAATGTAAAATGATGATTTTGCCATCAAAATTATGTTAGAAGGACCAAAAAAAAAAATGTTGATACATAGAGGGTTTAAAATGAAACACTAAAACGAAGAGGAACCACTTAGAAATGTGCTTCTAAGTGCCAATAGTTAAAGGGTTTAAAATATATTTTCCCAAATAAATAAAATTAGTACACAAGTAAACACCACATGGTTTGGCAACATAATACCGCAATGAAGAAATCTATTGAAAAAATATTAAATATTTAAGGCCTTTATTGGTCAAATATCGGTTGTTGCTGTAACCTTCAGACAACAAATATGAAGGTGAAACAAAAACAGCTACATAGGCGCAAAAGGTAACAAAAATTCCATAAAAACATGCATTTGTTTCAAGCAGAAATATATTAATCCCGCTGTCCACAGAAATAGTTGTCCTAATTTCCTTTCTGGGATGTCCCAAAACACTTACCCTTAACATAGAACTTTCATTTTTTCAAAGCCAACCCTCTTTTCAATCGCCTTCTCAAAATTCAAATAGTTAATGAAAAGATGGGAAAATAAATAAAAACTCAAACCACCACCTAAAACTAAGCACCCAGAGTCCTAGACAAACCAGGTTGAAGGGAGGGAAAGGGGGAGCAAACAGGGTTTTGACAGGCAGTTAAGAGTGGTAAGACCAAGTGTCACGTATTCTCGCCCTTCTAGCAATATTATACCATAATCAGATCCTGAGTTTCTTGTATAAAGATATTCATGATTGCGGCAATTAATACTCAATGGAGAGCATAATTCGTCAGCCAAAAATAAATAAATAAAATAAAAATGGTGGCAGCAGAAGCTATAATCCTTTGAGAGAAAAAAAATGAGGAAAAATAACCTGCAGACGAGGCAAATGTCCCAAATGGAGTGGCTCAGAACCTTTCCAGAATTCCTTGCTTTCTACTGAAAGCAAAGCTACATCACAGTCCACACCTCTAGCCAAAACCTGCACATCAGCATACAAGACGAAATCTCTTGCAGAACACCAAACCAACAATTTGAGCAATAATTGACAAAACTCAAAATAACAATCAGTGCTCATAGAGATTGCCAATAAGAAACGTGGAATGCTAATTTTTTCTATTCAATAGTATAGCTTCCAAATGAGAGGTTTGAGTCAAGCCCTAACAACAAATCACAAAGGCTCCCAAAATTTGAGGACATTACGTTTGCCACTGTCCATCTAATCAGGTTCAAGAGATAAGAGAAGTTCCCAACCGATCAGAAGGAATTTGAAGACCTGATGTTTGCCAACTAATCAGAAGAAATAACAACTAATCAAATATGCACGATAATTTTGACACTACAACAACTGTGCCTCCATTCCCTAGCGAACCCTTTAGCCACTCAAACCCTTCGTCACCTCCCCTTCCCTCACTCCCCCACTCCCAACATTCTTCTTCTGCCTGGAATAGAAATAAAAGATCTCATCATCATCCACATCAGTCACATCTCTCTCTCTCTGCCTCCCTCTCTGTCTCTAGAGTTTGTGTAAACGTGCATGTGTGTGCGCGCGCTCAGATCTTGATCCTGGAGTTCGAGCATATGTATGTTCAGATTTTGTCAGTGCACCCCCTTTCTCTACAGATCAAAGAAGGTGTGCATTTATGTATGAGAGTATGCTCTGTGCCTGTGTGGTTTGAGGCAACCATATGGATGCATAAAGGGCGATGAAGGTGATCATTCACGTTTTTTAATAACAAATTAACAATAAAAACTGTCTATTCCTATTTCTTTCTATTTTGGTGCCTGAACTTACACACACCTGAAATGGTTGTGTTAGCATTGTTAGTATATAAAAATACTAAACATATTGCTCACAAAACCCGAGAGAGAGAGAGAGAATTAAAAGTGGGAAAACATTTAGATAAGGAAAAAGGACAAAAGTCGTTGTCCTGACACCACATATGAATTCCCAAAAACAAGCAAAAGAATAGAACATAACTTGTTCTCCTATTATAACTAATTGATATTGACTTCATTAGCTTATGTGTAGTTGCATGGAATTGGAGCCATGAAATTGAAAGAAAAAAAATGATGCCCATTCATTTCTAATTCCAGTCTAAATTTCAAGACTTCAGTTTTTTGCTTTCAAATGCTACCTTACAGACATTGTCCATAATAACTAATCGAGTGCAAGGACTCCCATATGCTTTGCTACATCAAAGTGGCCATACAGGACAAAAATAAAGGCTCCAGAAGAAACAACTAGAGAAATGATATTGACAGAAAAAAGATTATTTATGCAATGATATAAAAGTAGAATGATAAGGCACAGAGTTTCCAGGTATAGTAGAGATACCTTGGCCACATATTTGGTATCGTCTCCCCTTCTCTTCACTTTGACCTGCAATTAAATCAGAAAAAGAAAAAAAAAAAGAAAATAAAGTGATTCCGGAAATTAGCGCGTTTGGCATGCACAGGTCACAAGCAGAAAGGAAAAGAGAAAAAAATCCTTAACAAACAAGAAGTTGAGCAATAAAACTAGAAAAAAGGCCATACAGCAAACTTAAATTAAGAAAATTATGTGCTTGATGCAACAATCGTAATCTAATTTGCACACCAAGTTCCAGATGTTTCTAAAGAATCTAAACAAGCTCCATCTGACCACCAATCACTCTAAAACACTATTAAAACAACGTTAAACTTGACATATGATCGCAAACAAATTGTCTGAGAAAGCTCGCTGGATTCCATTTTCTCTTTCATGAATTGATGTATATTTACTGTTACTGAATATAAGAGAACCTTCTTCCTGGTGATACTTCCATATCAGTTACTGCAGTGCAACCAATAGTGTAGAACCATCACAAAAAGTAAATTTTGGAAAAAAAAAAATACAGTGAAATAACTAAAACATGAGGCAATTAAAAAATTACCTGGGTAAAATGTTCAACGCAATGTGCATTTGTCAAAAGCTTCCCATCACCAATCATAAAAGCACTGGTTTGAAGAGGGAAAGAAGCAAAAGGAAAAAAACGGTGGAGGGGAAAGGGGAGAGAGGGGAAGGACTATTAGCATCACCTTTATTGGCAGAACAACAATAGATTAATTGGCATGAGAAATAGCATTAGTTTTGAAAATTAGAAAGTAAAAAAAAAAAACTGCAGCTCATAGTTTCCTGAGTTGCTTCTCTCTCTGTTTTTTTTTTTTTTTTTGGGGTTTCAGCAATAGATAATTGACACAAATCCAACACATGCCTTCCAGTACTTGTATATTGTCTCTGCTTTTGCCATGGAAGGGAATAATCAGGCTCGGTGTGGGTACAGTAAACCTAGAAAATATCATAGAGAAGGGAAGAATTGTCAACAGACAAAGTTAACATACCCAAAAAACACAGAGTAATTTAAATTCAATTAAAAGAAGATTTTGCACATATCAAAAGTATAACAAGAATATTCTGTATCACTGAGCCTATACCACAGAAAAAGAGGCAAGGAATTCTGCCAGTAGTCGCATCGGCAATTGAATGAACACCAAACTGTCAAATGATAATTTTGTCCAATATCTTTGGTGAAACATATATTTTGGTGACGTTTTGTAGTTGCCTGCCGTACTTGGTACTCTTCTTACTTGGGTTAAATAGCGTGACCCCACATTTGGTAGGTCTTTCACCATCGCAGGAAATTAGGAACCCACAACTCTTTACATGTAAAAGGACTGGTTTAATTAATAGCTGCCCATCATTATCCCTAATTTCTGTCCCATAATCCATATAAATCACGGGGAGCATCTACTACCCCCATCTTCCTAACTTTTGGTATCTCAGTGGTATATGCTTGCAAGCAACAGCATGATTGATAAACATCAAAGAGAAGAATTTCCTGTCTATAAGGGCAGAATTAGGCACACTAGATCAACACATTAGCTGCTACATACATACAAGCTATATCAGACCACTCACTGATAGTGCAGACCACCTTATATCTGGGTTAGTATACATCCTCCCTTCTCTTCCCCCTAGCATTTTTTCCAGGGATTGATAATCCAAAATGCAGGGAACAGATAAGGTAATTATCATAAGCAAAAAATAAATTGAAGCAAGTTACACTGTGTACTTCTGGAGAGAAGATGCAACTTAATTTTGACGGTGTACCAGGTCAGAACACCTTTGCCCACCTAAGATAAATTGAACAGCCTTCTGTGAAACAGATAAGGGCTCCATAGAAACATCGAATAGCCTTCTGTGAAACAGTTAAGGGCTCCATAGAAACATTGACTCGTATGATGACAGCTCATAGCCATTCAATCAATCACTACATTGTGTATGCCTGGGATAAATACGGAAAATACTTCGTAAAAGGATGGCTATCTATGACTATATATGTTAAAACAGAAGACCTTAGAGTGCTTAACTTCTTCGCACATGCATAACATCTTCTTCTACCACTAGTCTATTTAGAATTAGCGAGGATATATGTTATATGATACATTTAAACTGCCCAGTGTAAATATGCATAGATGCTGCAAAAGAGATGTGATACCCAGCTCTCTGGTGTTGAGCAAATTTTACCTCAAAACTTTGAAAAAGGGAAAAAAAAAAACAGAAATCTTAAACTGCAAAAGCAATACTCTTACCTTCACAACAGCATTAAGAAAAGCTGCATCGTGAAGATTATTTTTTTCAACCTGGGAAAACAAGTAATGCAACTTAGATAGTATACAACTGGCTGAGGTTGATAAAGGAGCTGAACCATAGGACCTAAGACAAAACAACCCACAGTAACTGAACAAAAAACATTAAATTTTGGAGAATAACATAACATCATGTTTCCTCAAAATTGATTTAAAGCACAATCAGTGATTCAAATAAATTGTTTTCTCAAGAAAAACAAGTTAGATAAAATATAAACTAGTAATGTCTTCAATAACAAGCTCAGGCATATAGAATGCAAATTCATTGAAGGATAGTTCTCCCCTACCGAAAATTTTCTGGTCCTACTTGAAATCCAGAAAGGCATATGCCATAGTTAAGAGTCTATGAAAGTAGTCTTCAATCACATTTTAAATTTAGTAATCGATGCAACAAGAAACAGGAAGTCATACAACGCATGTATAAATACAATAAGAAAAAGTAGTAACAGCTTATCATATAATTCTAACTGCAAAGGCTTCAAAACCTTAATAAGCAAGACCAAAAATTGCCAAAAGTAGAAGAAAGCACAGTACAATAGATGAGTGGCCGGCATGAAATTATGGATCCAAAACCAGTTCCCACTTCCCACTGAATTATCTCTACTTACATCAAGGAGTGTGGACAATTCAGCCAGCAGTTTGCACAAACCAAACGTTGGTAACTTAGTATAATATAGGCAGTTCAAAATAGAATAAATGATTCAAAGAGAATAACCAAAAAGCTTAAGGGTCTAAACATAGAATACTATATATTTTAATTATCCGTGACTACCTTGATTGTGTGAGTAGATAGATCACTTGGCTCTGTAAAATAAACTTGAATAATTTACTAAGAAACCCTAAAACGAAACCGGAAAGCAAAACAACTATCCAGGTTTACCGCATAATGAAACTTCTGCATGTTATGATGAAACTAAGCTTTAGAAAATAATAAGGCGGTTCAAACAATGTTTACATTCATATTCCATTACACTACAGAATTCTAAGCCAATTTTAAGCAGAAATTGTAATTGGCTGAAATTTTAAATATGTAGCTGGTTCAACTAGAAATGCACATCTTCTCCTAGAAAATAAGTAAATAAAATATTTTCCTTCATACCTGCTTTTCCTTCAAGTCAAAAATCAAGCCTCTATTGCCCTCGCTTTGCACGGCAAATGATTTGAATGCTGTTGATTGAGATCGTTCGGTCTTTTTTCTGCCACTTTGACCATCTACATTAGAATAACTCTTTTCATTTGTTAATCTTCCTGGAAACTTCTGTGAAATAGCTTCTTTCTGTATTCGTGAAACCAAGAGTTTGTTACCTTCAGCTTCTCCAAAGCCAGAGTTCTACGAAGAGAACAATAGACATAATATAGTCATGTAATTAAATCGTTAGATTATACTAGCTTTCTTCTATAAATTTTAAAAAATAAACCAGAAATATGGTGTAATTAGTAATTGCTTGAGCTTGACACTCGTTAAAACCCTAAACTACTGGAGGCGGAGGAGGAGCAATGCAGAAGAATGATGGAAGTACACGGCTGAAGTTGCTAATCAATGGAAAAGGCGGTTCAAATTCAATAATATACAGGCTATCCAGCACTCGAAACATAAGAAATCAAACACATCAACGGAAAATGGAGAAGGGAGAGTCTGGAGACAAACGAAAAACAGCATAATACTGCGATTGCAATTAGAATGCTAACGATTTTACCTCCTCTGCAGATTTACGAGGTGAAGACGGCGATCTCTTCGGAACTCTCTTCGTTTGATTCTGGTTTTCGTTGTGATTGGCGTATGTAGTAGGAGCGAACAATCGAGTGGTTCTCCGCGACGTGGCGAAGAAGCGTGGGGAGGTGAGGGAGTAGCGAGAAGTGCCGGTGGAGGTGACGACGGAGAACCAGCAGCTAGATGCGGCGGCGATCGCCATTTGAAGGGAAAACAGCAGGCAGGCGAAGAGCGAGCAGTAGTAGTTATAGCAGTAGGTTGTTTTCCTTATCCTCAGCGACGTCTGTTTTTGGCGCCTTCATTTTATCTTTTTGTAATCCATGATTATTATGCCGTGAGATACAAGATAATTAATATTTTGTGTGATTAAAAACTATTAAAATCAACCAGGTGTGACTCAACTAACAAAACACATAACTAAAATAGTTAAGGTGGCGTTTGGTAACCGTTTTTGTTTCCATTCCAATAATGGGATGGGATGGAAATTTTGTTTTCTTTTTGAGAATATAATCGCGTTTGGTAACGATAATTTTTTTTTTTGTTTTTGAAAGCGAATTGTGTTTGGTAACGATTTTATCCTAAAATCTTCTTCTTCTTTTTTTTTCCCTTTTCTGTTTTGGCCTGACGACGGTGGCTCCGGCGACGGCGACGGCAGTGGCTCCGGCTCCGGCAACGGCGGTGGCTCCGGCAACGGCAACGACGATGCGGTGGCGCCGGCGCCGACAAAAGCCGGAAGTGGCCAGAAAATTTCCGGCGGGACGGTGACCGGCGACGATCGCCGGAAATGGACGGCGACGGTCGCCGGAGATAGAGTTCAAACCTGCAAAAAAAAAATTGTTGGAAAGAATAATCACGCACCCCGAACGAGATAATCTTTCGCTATATATGGGTAGGGGAACACTAATGGATATACCGAAAAAAAAAAAAAAAAAAAAAAACATTAAGGTCTAGAGTCCATCTCGCTCCTTTCCTAACATATGTAAAAAGAAAAAAACGTTCTTTTTTTTTCCTTTTTCTTTTCATGAAAATCTTTTTAAAAAAATCACAAAATTAAAATTTTATTCTACACTGTCTAAACGCTATAATAATTTTTTAAAAATTTCAAGTTGCTGTCAAAAGTTCAAAAATAGCTCTACGTCATAAAAGTTATTGTAACTTTTTACATTAAAAATATATATATATATTTTTTATACATTATAATAACTTTAAACTTCTAAAAAAAATATTATACTGCGTAGACTACGTGAATTAAAATTTTAATTTCGTTCACCAAAGCCACTATAAAATTATACACCCATTCACAAATTTCTCAAAAAAAAAATTGTAAATGAAAGAAATTACAAAAATAATTAGAAAATAAAATATTTATTTTTCTTTGTTTACATCTCGTTTAGTTGCATTATGTTTTTTTATCTTAGCTTTTATTAGTAATTCCAAAAAAACTAAAACAAAATATATGCTAATATTTTTACTTATATCTCGTTTCAAATTAATTATCCTATTTTTTAAATTTAATGACATTTTATTGTCTCTAGGCTGATCAAATTATACTTTACATTTCTCATGATTCAGACTTAAGTGCAATAGTAAAATAATTAACAGGATTTCGCAAAATAACAAAGTTACTTCTTATACTGGCCCCGAAAGAATAAAGAAAAGTAAATGTAATACCCTGAAAATTTATATTTTTTGAAATATTATTATTTTATATAAATTTAATATTTATGGGATTATTTTATAAATTTATGGTATAAATAATATTTGATAAATTTTTTGGATTAAACGCTTATTTTAATTTGACTTTTAGAAGATTTAGGATTGATATGTTATTTAAAATATATTTTTAAAAGTTTTAGAATATAATTAATATTTTTTTATTTTAAGGAGGGACATTGTGTAAATAAATAAATTAACGATAAAAAATTATTTATTTCGACATGAAGGAACAAAAATTGACCGTGTAATTTTAGGCATTACACATTTAGAATAATAATAATAATGGCAACAGTAATCATTCCGATTATATATATATATATATATATATATATATATATATATATATATATATAAAATAGGACGATTTTTTGGCTGATTAGGACAAACTTATGACTAGGACAAAAAAATATGATTTAGACAAACAAAGTTGCTGACGAAGATGAACAAATTTGCTGAGTAGGACATTTTACCTACTTAAGTTAAAGAATATATAAGGAAATTAAATTTTTCTAAAAGGAAATAAAGTTATATTAATATTATTTTTGACTTATAAAAATATAAATAATTATATAAAAAAAAAGGTATATAATTTCTTCATTGCTTAATTTTCTCTCTCTATCTCTTAATTCTCTCTCTCTCATGGCCTTAATTCCTTAAATAGAGACACCAAAATTAATTAAAAAATTTAGTCACTTTTTAATTTATTTTTATTATTATTATTATTATTATATATATATATGGACGTTTTGGCTTATAAAAATATATAATCTATTCTATAAAACTTTTCAGTACATAAATTTAAGGCCATAAAATGAAACTGGATTTGTTGAAATGGAAATAAAGTTATATATATGGACGTTTTGATTTATAAGGACATATATAATGACAAAACGGATATATAAATTTTTAATTCCCTAATTTTCTCTCTCTATCTCTTAGTTCTCTATCATAATCTTAATTCCTTGAATAGAGACACCCAAATTATGAAAAGAAAGATACCTAATTTCCTCAATTCCTAATTCATAATTCCTAATCGTCTATCAATATGATGGAACAAAGATGTCTAATTCTCCTAATTTTCCCTCTCTCCTTACAATTAATTTCTCACCCTAATTGTCTCTTAAATAAAATAACACCACCATCTCTCTAATCAATTGCATTTCACTCCCTCGCTCCTATCTGCCCAAACCCTCTACGATTGCCCTTCCATGGCCATCACCACGCCATCGCCATCGTTGTGCCGTCTCTGTTATCGCCATCACCGCAACCAAGTATGTTTTTCTCTCTCTTTGTCTCTTGCTTTCTCAATCGATGCATGCCACCACGCTAGACTCCTGATCTAAACCCTAACACCGTGAAGATCTAGATACCGAACACCACTGCAAACCCTTACATCAACAAACATATATATTTGTTTTGTAATTTATTGTTCCTTTATATGCATTCACCAGATATAGTTAGGAGCCTAACTGTCTGGATTTTTGGGTGTGTTGTTATATTTACATTTGTTAGGTTGTGCTAAGGATGAGATCTGTTTATTTATTTATTTATTTATTTTTTAATTTCAATTCCTATATCTACATTTGTTTGGTTGTGCTAAATTTCAATTCCAAAGCCTAAATTCGATACAACCAAACACTACCTTCCTGATTTTTTTATTTATTTTTTATTGAAAAGAGGTTTGATTTTCTAATTGATTTGCAAGAACAGTGTTCTAAGGATTGGAAACTAAATGAAGGAGGCTAAAATGTGAAAATGAGAATCTGAATTTCAATCTGCGAATTGAAGGTTTTGTGCAACTAATTATGGTTAGTGAGTGTTTTTGTTCTGTTCTATTCTGTTTTGATGGGCGGAGCTTGAGGTGAACTCATATTTTAATTCCTACCAGTTGAATGAATCGTTGTTGCAATTTGAATAGAAATTGAGAATTCAGTTTGTTCTTGAGGTTCATTTCTCTATTTCATCATTTGGTATCTTCGATGCAGATCTCTACTTGAGTTCTCAATTTCAGTTTATGTTTCATCATTTGGTTTCTTCAATATTGATGATTCCCTTCAATTTCAATTTTCTTTCGGTTTTAAATTCGTTTACACTTGAATTTTCAGATGATTTTTTCTTAAATTCTTAAATTGTGTAGATCAATAACGGATCTGATGGATTTGGCAATGACAACGCTAACGATAACGGATCCAATGAATTTGGCTAAATTGTACTTTGCACCCTTAAAATTTGCGAGTAATCCTAGGTAGGATTTGCAATAGAAATCATACATGGGGAACTTCGACCCGTATCTTGGCTGGGCAACTCGGAATGTACATCAGAGGCATCGATCCTGTCGTCGCTCTCTTACGCGCAACCGGTGTTGTAGCCCTGGCGGTGTTGCCTTCTCATGCCTGAACAAACACCAAATTTGAGCCTCTATAACTAATTTTTCATAATTTTTGTTTTTTTCGGATAACTAAAAATTTGTTTTCTTTGATCCATATTCACTCTTTTGGTTGTCGGTACGAATTTTCGTTTGATCTAAATTTATTTTACCATCATCTAATTTAGTAAGTTCTTTTTCGATTCATTTTTATATTTTTTCCAACTGTGATTTATCCCTTAAGTGAGTACTTGGAAACCACTGCTATATTTCTGTGTCATCACGTCCCGAAGGTAAGATTTTAGTTCAATATTTTTTACTTTGATTTTGTTTTGGTTTAACTCATGCTTAGTTGTGATTATATTAGTATCTGAGTATTAATCTTATTGATACTTATTGTGTTATATTTGTAATAAACTGTTAGTATCAAATAAGTGTAGAATGTTGTACAAATAGATGATGTTATATAAAAAATTAGTAATCTTTTTAGGTTCAATTTGAGCCTTTGCTACCGAATCCGTTTGTTCGATGTTTTCTATTCACATGGAAATAGAAATGTCAAACCAAATTTGTTCTGTTTGAAGAAATTTGTTCTAAAGTTTTTGGAGTAGAATTTGAGGGATTAGATGCCCAAGGTGAGTTGTACCATTTCAAATGTATGAATTTTGGAGCAGAAATTCGTTTTGTATTTCAGGGATTGAAAGTTTGGTTAGTGGTCGAATTTCAAATGTATAAATCATATTGTTTGTTTTAATGAGGTCGATATTAATTCAATTAAATAAAAGAAGTTAAAGCTGGTTTTTTTTTTTTTTTTTTTTCCATTTTAAATTGCAAAGTTTTTTTTGTAATTTCTATATGTTTATAGATTTTGTAACTTTAATTCTGTTTTTATTTTTGAATTACATGTGCGAAATGCAACATTGAAGTAATAAGATTTGGATAAGCAATATACATTTTGGGTTTTGATTTTTTTCGGTTCAACTCATATTTAATTGTGATATTATTTTAATAACCGATTTTTTTTGTTACTGGATAATGATTTTGTTCTAATTATAATATACATTGTTTGTCGGTAATAGTATTTAAATGTTAATTATTATTATTTTAATGTGATAGATGTAGAATGTTGTATAAACTAATGAGATTATATCATTTTTTTTAGGTTAATTTTTTTTTTGCAACCGTGCCTTCAGGCATGGGTTATACACTAGTATATATATGTTATAGGTATGCATAATTATATATATGCATGTTTCTAATAAAGTGAAGATACAGTGTATATATATACATAATGTTTTTGGCGAGAAACATTATTCTGATTCTAGTTCGGAATATTTTGGTTTGGATTTTGATTTCGAATTTCAGGTAAAATTTATAAGGTAGTGTTTAACCATTTATGTTCCTATCCCATGCAGTGGGATGAGAATGGGATGGGATGTGATGAGAATTTTGTTTCCTTCTTGGAAGTAGAATCGTGTTTGGTAACGATTTTATCCTAAAATCATTTTTATTTTATTTTGAGAACAATTTTTTTTTGTTTTGGCCGGACGGCGGCGGCGGCGCTGGAAGTTGCCGGACGATGGGCGGCAGGTGATGCCGAAGGTGACCAGCGACAGTTGCCGGAGATGGCTGCCGACAGCGAACGGCGAGCGGACAATGGTTGTGGCCCGCTTTAATTTTTGGGAATGGGATGGGGATAATGAGAAACTATTTTTTTTTGTTTCTTATTTCTTAAGAAAAAAATGGGCACAATTCTCAAATGGGAATGGAATGGGAACGAGAACAAAAATTACCAAACGCTATTTCTAAACAGAAATCTCAAAAATCTGGGAATGGGATGAGAATTTATGGGATGAAAACGGTTACCAAACGGGACTCTTTTAATACATGTATTTAATGTCTCCATGAATTTATGCGGTTTATGTTATTATTGTGAGAATTGTTGTTTTGCATGAAATATTTATGAGTACATATTATGTGAAAATTATGTGAGATACACGTTTATATATTTATTTGTTGTATTGATTAGATGCACGTATTAGAGGGGTTGAAATTCTACTAAGCGTTGGCTCACAATTCCACAGTTGTGATTGTAAGATCGGTGAGAACGAAACTGCGCTAGGAATTGCATTTTATTTTTTTATTCAATTTATAATAGTTATATTTATTAATTACGGTTGTAAAATTGACTCGATAATTTGATAGTTATAATCATCACCATAGTTGTAAAATTTAAAATATTTTTATAAAGGAATTATTGATTACTCGGCAATTAATTTAAATTTTCAGGATCAAAGATTCATTTTAAGTTCTGATTGCTTATAACACGAAGGGGAGGTCACACTGTGTTTGCAAAAACTGTCCTTAAGATTATATCAAGGAGTAAATTAGTTGACTTGATAATTAGATGGGATTTTCTTTGATTTCCAAGTATTACTTTTGAATATTGTATAAAGAGATCTATGATCTTAGAAAATATGCAAGCCTATAATTATTTGTACCCTTACTACTTATTATTGAAGCTTGTGTATAAATCATCGGAGTTATAAAATTTATTCGATTAATTAATAAATTTTAGGCTTTTATCAAATAAAATATTGATTGTTCGGTTTTAGCGTTAATTCTCCGAAGAGAAAAATCGCGTAGCGATACTGGGAAACCAGGTCATTACAGAGTGGTGTTAGAGCTGAATTGTTAGTAATAATAATTTATTTATAAATAGTTAAATAATTGTGGTAGAATTCTCTATATGAGAAATCTAGTCAGATATTTTTTTTTTATATAAAATGAGATATATAATTGCGATTATATATATATATATATATAATTACAATTGCCTTGTGAGAGATTAAGAGGACAAACTAAAGTGGCATTTGTTTAGTGATTTTTATACCGAACAAACTTGGGAAAAGAAACAGGAAGATAGAGTTCTAGCTATCTATCTATCTAATATTTCTCTCTTTTACATTTTCCTCATTTTTCGAATAATTTATTGTTTAATTCTTTCGAACATATTATTAGCGTTCTTGTTGAAAGCTCCACAAAATGAAAATTTATTAGATTTTCATAAAATGAAATATTGATTATTCGATTTTAGTATTAGTTCTCCTTGGGAAAAAACCGTGTGGCGGCCTTGAAAAACCACGCTGTTACAGAATGGAATCAGAGGTGAATTGTTAGTAATACTAATTTATTTATAAATAGTAAAATAATTGTGGTAGAATTCTCTATAAGAGAAATCTAGTGGTGACCTAGATAAACTATGTCGTTACAGTTAATAACAAATAGATATCGTCTGACTTAACTAATTTGGGAATATAAATGTCAATTAACATGAAACGATTCAATAAGGAAAAGTGTAACAAAATAATATGAAGCCGAGAGCTTACCAAAATTCCTACAACATGTAAAGTGCAATTCAATCTTCTTTTTTAATGAAACATTCAAATACACAATAACAACAACAACTAAGTCTTTGTCTCACTTAAATATGGTTGGCTACATGAATCTATTTACGTCATAATGAACGATTAAGGGTCATATTCTCAGTCAGGTTCAGTGTCATCAAATTAATTTTAACAGTCTCGTCCCAAGTTTTCTTAGACCTATCTCTCCTTTTAGTAACTTCCATATTTGCACTAAAAGTTTTCTTAGACCTATCTCTCCTTCTAGTAACTTCCATATTTGCACTAAATAATATTATCTCACTGGTTCTTGTATTAGTTTTCTATGAACAAGTAAACATTCAAGTATAAATATTTTTAATTACTTTACTACTGTTTTCAATAAGAACCATATAACAAAATAATAAATATTTAAATAGTAACTAAAAGTTTGGATAATGTCATAATAAACTCGGGATAAAATTACTATAAGCATTTTGATACTTTGTACCCCTGACATTTGATCAAAATCTCACTTTAGTCCTCATAATTTTATTTTAAACATGTAACACCTTCATATTTTCTAACCATCCTACTATAATCCAAATCATTATCCATATCACAATTTTAGTCAACAAATAATCACTTGCCGATCATATAACTATTTTTAAGAAATTTTACGGCATTTTCAACCTCATATTTTTTCTCATCTCATTTTTCTTTCTACCTAAATACTCAGAAATTAAAAATACAAATATATAATTTATAAAAGGCAAAAGAAGAGGATGGAAACTCTTAAAAATAGTTAAGTACACAATAAATGACCGTTTTCCTATAAAAAATTGTAATTGGACTATTAATTTGACTTGAAATAAGAGTGCTCAGGGTAGCAGAGTCAGGTTAGAGACGCAACTAAAAGAGTAAATTACAAAATTTTAGGGTGTCATCTATTTAAATTAAAACTACAAAGATCAAAGTTAAATATGATCAAACTTCAGGGCATGTCTAGACCCCTATATTATCCCATGCTAAAACGAAATTTGTGGCCAATGTCCTCTTCTAAATGCACCCACAAACGATTTCCATATCCAATTAAAGACACAGTGATGCAAACACATTCCCAGTCATATAAACTACAGAATTAAAACCTAAAAAAAAATACATGTCTGTTCAAGATTGAGCATCCACATTCGAGCTATCAAAACCACCGCCACCGCCACCGCCGCCGCCAACTTGTTGTGCTGTGTTGGGCTGTTGTTGATACATAGCCGGTACAAAATTTGGAAGGCCGCCACTAGACGTAGGTGGTGGTGCTGAGCTCCCCGGAATCCCTGTTGGGCCGCCCTCCGTCCCGGGCCTTGGGAGCCCGTTAACCTGACCAGGCATTGAAGGAGCACCGGGCAGTGCCATCATTTGTGGGGGATAACCTAATACCAACATCAAACAAGGAATTAAAAATTTGTACCAAATGAAAAATAATGGATTTAACAGCAGATTATTGTATAGTTCGTGTCCTGATGTCTTTACTATAGCCACCTTTTCTTGCCAATTTTGCACTTAGATGGTGTTTGGTTTCATAGGATTGGAGTCTCAGAATTGGAATTAGAAATGAAGGCACGCAAGGTTTTTTGTTTTTTCTGTTTCTACCTCTAATAAACTGGGCTGGGATGGGATGGGATGGGATGGGATGAAAATTTTGAGTATTCCGGAAATAGAAACATATCTGGTAACGACCATAATCCTGAAATTGTTTCTTTTAATTTATGAGAACAAAAACATAAAACACGTTTGGTTGCAATATTTTTTTATTTTATTTTTTTCCTCCTTAAATGTATGGTAACTAGCGTTGTGGTTGTGGCAGGGGATGGTAGTGGGAATAGATTCGTGGAGTGAATATGAATCTACATTTTTTGCTTCTCACATTCTTAAGGAATTCAATAAATAGTCTCAAATTACTCCTAAAATTTTGGGAACAAAAACGTGTTTATCAAAATCGTTACTGTACATTATCCACAAAATTTTGAGAGCGAGAACAGGAATCAGGGAACATAAACATAACCAAAACACGACGGGGCCTAAATATCTAAAAACTAACATCCACTGATCTCCAACTCCGATTCAAAGATTTGAATTTTGCGCTACCAAACACTACCTTAGTGTCACAACCCTAGCACTTTATCTAAGAATTGTGCAGCACTTAACACGGTCCATTATACTAAATCTGCTTTTGAACCCGAAATCAATACTTCAAAGAGACTAGAAAGAGACTTAGAGATTTTAGATGACACAAGAGTAAAGCTAGAACACAAGAGAGTTTGAAAAAATGTTTGTATTGCTCTTAGAGAAAACTTCCCAAGGGATGCTTACAAATGAAGGTCAAGAGACCTATTTATAAGGTGACACCAAATATACTAACGGTTAGAATTGTGCCACTTGTTATAATTCTACAATGTGTCTAAAACATTCATAAGTTTTCTATACAACCCTAGTTATATTTACAACATTCCATAAGATTCTAGAACATTATAAGAAAGTCTATCTATGTTAAGATATTTCTAGCAAACTCTAGAGTCTTCCGGAATTATCTAGCTCTTTCTTGCAAGTTCCTGCGTTCTCCAGATTATTTCGGCTGCCATGTACTTGACCGATACCGCCATGCTATGGTGGAGACGAAAGCATGGAGAGGTGAAACAAGGTGTTTGCAAAATAGACTCCTTTGATGATTTCAAGGAGCTTAAAAGTCAATTCTTCCCCTTGAATGCTAAGGAAGAGGCGAGGGGTAAACTTTGAAGACTTAAGCAGACGGGTAGCATAAGGGACTATGTGAAGGAATTCACAACCTTATCGCTAGAAGTTCCCGCCATGTCGGATAACGATGTGTTGTTCTTATTCATGGATGGTCTCCAGTCATGGGCAAAAACCGAGCTCAAGCGACGTGGTGTCCAAGACTTATTTTCGGCCATTGCGGCTGTTGAGAGCCTCATTGACTACTCCGAAAACAAAGAGAGTTTGAAGGCTAAGGATAAAAAGTTTGGCGGAGGGAAGAATGGTGGAGGTCATGCCAAAAGTCAGGGCTACAAGAGTTACAAAGAAAGCTCTTCGTTCAGGCCGCGAGACAAGGAGAAGAAAAGGGAAGATCGTGATTCCTCGAAGCCCCAATTAACGTGCTTTATATGTGGTGGACCACATTGGGCACGAGAATACCCGAAGAGGCAGGCAATGAATGCCTTAGTTGTCTCCAAACATTACCAAGAAGGAGGCCAAGACCACATGCGTAACGAGGTACGGTGCCTATGAATTCCTAGTTATGCCATTTGGTCTCACTAATCCACCTGCTACATTTTGCACTCTCATGAATAAGATTTTTCATCCCTACCTCGATTGGTTCGTGGTAGTATATCTTGATGATATTGTGATATATAGCCGGACTTTGGAAGAACACCTTGATCATTTGAGGAAGGTGTTCGAGGTCCTAAGGCAAAACGAGCTATATATCAAGGAGAAATGTTCCTTTGCCCAAGATGAGGTGATGTTCTTGGGGCATAAGATAAAGGATGGAAATCTCATGATGGACGGAGTTTAGATAAAATCCATCCAAGAATGGGAACCTCCCACAAAGGTCCCTGAGTTAAGGTCTTTCCTTGGACTGGTGAACTACTATAGACGGTTCATCAAATCGTATTCAGAAAGAACAACCCCACCGACTGACCTACTCAAGAAAAACCAATCTTGGGAGTGGACGAACGAATGCCCAACTTCGTTCGAGGACTTGAAGAAGGTTGTTAGTGAAGAACCAGTGATGTGCTTACCAGACTACTCTAAGATGTTCGAGCTACACACAGATGCCTCAGACTTTGCCATCGATGGAGTATTAATGCAAGAAGGTCGTCCGATTGCTTACGAGAGTCGCAAACTCAATGACACCGAACGTCGCTACACGGTGCAAGAGAAGGAAATGACGGCCATCATTCATTGCTTACAAGTATGGCGACACTACTTGTTGGGATCTCACTTCGTGATCATGAAAAACAATGTAGCGACTAGCTACTTCCATACGCAGAAGAAGTTGAGCCCCAAGCAAGCTCGATGGCAAGATTTCTTAGCAGAGTTTGACTACAAGATTGAGTACAAGCCTGGCAAGGCGAACGTGGTAGCTAATGCGCTTAGTCGGAATGCAGAGCTAGCCCTTGAGTAGACCAAGCAGCCCTTCGGTGGAAAGGATTAAAGAAGGGTTGGAGCATGATGCCCTGGCGCAAAACCTCCTCACTCTCATCAAAGAAGGAAAGACAAGACGATTTTAGCTGAGTGACAGACTACTCTACGCCAAGGAAAATCGCATCTACGTGCCGAAATGGGGAAACTTAAGGAAGGAGCTGATCAAGGAGTGCCACGATTCACTATAGGCTAGTCACCTAGGTATGAGACGCACGTTGGCCATGATCAAGTCTATTTACTGCTGGCCTCAACTCCGGGATGACGTTGAAGCCTACGTGAGGACTTGCCTTGTTTGCCAACAAGACAAGACTGAGCAACACACACCTAGCGGGTTGTTAGAACCTTTGCCTATTCCAGAGAGACCATGGGAAAGTGTCTCGATGGATTTCATCACCTGTCTGCCAAAATCAGAAGGCTTTGGCAGCATAATCGTTGTCATTGACCGCTTCAGCAAATATGCAACCTTCATACCAGCCCCTACGAATTGCACCTCCGGCGAGACTGCGCGGTTATTCCTCAAGCATATTGTGAAGCATTGGGGAATCCCGTCCAACATCGTAAGCGATCGAGACCCACGATTTATTGGAAAATTTTGGACGGAATTGTTCAAGTTGTTGGGCTTAGATTTGAATTTTTCTACGGGCTTTCAACTGCAAAGTGACGAGCAAACAGAACGTGCCAACACATTGCTGGAGCTTTATCTTAGGCACTTCGTTAGTGCCAATCAGCATGATTGAGCTAAGTTGCTGGATGTAGCCCAATTTTCTTATAACATGCAGCGGAGCGAATCCACTGAAAAGAGTCCCTTCGAGATCATCATAGGACAGCAACCCATGACTCCTCATGCCTTGGCAACGAGCTATGAAGGGAAGAGTCCTGCGGCCTTCAAATTTGCAAAGGCATGGCATGGGCAAGCAGAGTTAGCCCGAGCGTACCTCGACAGGGCAACAAAACGAATGAAAAAGTGGGCTGACAAAAGGAGGAGGTTAGTCGAGTCTCAAGCGCGCGGGCAAGGTATCTTACAAACGCTAATTGCCTCCTAAGCTTAAAATCTACCCAGTCTTTCATGTAAGCATGTTAAAACCTTATCATAGAGACAAGGAAGACTCAAGCCGAGGAGAATCAAAGAGAGCACCCACGGCAATAGTAACCTCCTTTGACAAAAAAATGGACTCTATCTTGGCGGACCACTTAATATGACGAAGGGGTGTGCCGAACTATTGTGAATACTTAGTAAAATGGAAGAATGCCCCGAACATCGAAGCAAGCTAGGAACCTGAAGACACACTGAGGCAATTTAAGGATCATATCAAGAGGTTCAAGCTTGAAGGCGCGACGAGGGCGTCACGAACTTGAGTGGGGGAGGGTGTCATGTCATGCTCAAGTTGTCCCTAAATATCCAAAAGTGTGTTGCCTTAAGGATCTAGAATGTTCTAGAGTCTTATGGAATGTTGTAAATACAACTAGAGTTGTATAGAAAACTCATGAATGTTCTAAACACATTGTAGGATCATAACAAGTGGCACAATCCTAACCGTTAGTATACTTGATGTCACTCTATAAATAGGCCTCTTGGCCTTCATTTGTAAGCATCCTTGGAAAGTTTTCTTTAAAGCAATACAAGCATTTTTTCAAACTCTCGTGTTCTAGATTTGCTCTTGTGTCCTCTAAAATCTCTAAGTCCCTCTCTTCTCTTTGGAATATTGATTTCGGGTTCAAAGGCAGGCTTAGTACAACGGACCGTGCTAAATGTCGCACTATTGCTAGATAAAGTGCTAGGGTCATGACAGTTGGTACTAGAGCTCCAGGTTGAAGCTTTGTTAGCCATGGCATAATGAAGACCAGTGCTCCAGCCACACCAAGCGTGGAAGCTCCACCAGCGGAACCTGGGCGTGAGGAAGTTCGGAAACCACCACAAAAGGAGTCTCAAGACAAGTCGAAAGACATAATCTCTAGCTTGGAAGCACGGATGGGGAACGTGCATGACAGCTTGGGGTGAGGTCTTCACTACTAGATCAAATCATTATGACGATTTAAAAATGATATATTATCATATATCATTTTGTTCTCATACAAACTTGGTCCGTGAAGTATAAATATAGGGATAATAATTGATTTAATTCATATGAAATTAATGAGCCAATTTACCTGGAGGGCCAGGAAATGGCCTTGGCAACATAGGAAGCCTAATTCCCGGTAATGAACCTGGAGGCATCTGTGGGTTTCCTCCAATTGGAAGCATCTGTGGAGTAGGTAGAACAGGAAGGCGTGGTCTGAGCTGGTTATAAGCAGCACCTACAGGCTGGTAAGCAGCAAGACCAAGGTGTTCCTTCACCTTTTGGTCAATCAAATTTTGGTTGAGTTGTGCCTCAAATTGCTGATAATATGTCCTCACATTAGCCTGTGCAAAGCAACGAATGTAAGAAATGTCCATATAAAATGACACGTGAAACTCGAAGAAAGCCGAGACAACAGAATACCTTGTGTTTGTAACCTGCGTTATGTTGCTTTCTCACTGAAGGCTGTATAAAAGTACAAAATAAGAAGGTGAGCGGTAACTGATGCAAATAGCTAATTCCATTTCCAAATTGCATGAATGGCACAACCGTGTAAAGACCACATTTCAATGAAAACGAAAACAATCATGGGAGTTGTTGTACAGACCAAGGGGCGGGGCCAGTAATCAGTGTTAGAGGGGGTGAAAATTCAATTTTTTTTGTGTCTAAGCCATAAAATTAGCAAAAATAATTGTCTATTTAATATGACTATTTACCAATATATATTAGATGTGTTGCTACACATCTCAATTCAATTCCAACTTTTATATAGAAACTGGGGTAGAGAAACGTATTAGCTTAAAATGAGGCAAAGAGATTGTGAGAGAAGGAATAAAAAGTGGGATACAATCAGAATTTTTTCTTTTCAATTTAAGTGATGTAAAAGTGTCATCGAAAAGATTAATTCGAAAAAAAGGTATGGTCTAAAAGTACAGGAATGAAAACCTTCCTTAGTTTAGGGACTTAAAAATTGTTTTCGAAAGTTTGGGTTGGAGGGCATGTGCCCATTTTGGGCAATGCTTGGCTCGGCCCCAGCCTGTACCTGCGGACCACCAAATGCTTCATGCAATACATGGAGCAAGATCAACTTTTCAGTTCACTAATATATCAATAGGTACCTAAAACAACCGAGCAGACATGAGACAGAACAAGAACTATGTGCCTTACAATTGCAATAAGACCCCACTATATTTGCAATAATCTAAGTCATTTCCATTCCTATCATGGATTTCTTGCTATGATGCATAAAAATGGTATTTAAGCATTGTTACTAATTTTAAGGGTTTCCCAAAACAAACACTAAAAAAATAACACGACAAATATGAGACCGTGAGCGGTATGTAACAAGCGATTACCGGCACATGTCCAGCACACATCTCTATATGATTGGGATCACACATACACTAAAGAAATTGGAAGAAAGGAGAAATAAGTGATAGATACACAAGAGATGGCTTACAGAATCATGAGTTAAGTAAGTGTCACAATAATCACAGTAATACCTGCATAAATCAACAAATAACCACAAAATCAGTGAAATTGGAAGACCGATGAAAAATCAAGTATAAATATACTTCGTAAAGAAACACATCGTACCGCGGCATGCTGTAGACGGCTCAGAAAACCTGCAACCATTGTGGAAGAACGCAATTATAAGCACAGAATCGTGATCACCAAACAGTGAAACAAATAAATTGAAAAGCCCTAGCAAGTTGCGTACAAATCATCTAAATATATGTTATTGCCCTCGATTCCCGTAAGCTACCGCAAAATCAAAATATTAAAAATATATCGTACAACGAGAATTCATATCTGAAAATTCACGGTAACAGCTTTGAATCCAGTAAAAGGAGAATCTAACAAGCTCTAAAAGAAGAAATGCGGGAGCTAGATGCCGATGGAGAGATGAGCACTTACTGGAATCACGGCTGATTGGAGATCGCGAATCCTGATGTAAGATAGCGAAGAGACACGTCCACAGGCAGCTAAAACCCTAGGTTATCGAGGACAGTGGCGAAACGGGGGAGGGAGACGGTATGTTTTTGCCCAACGGCGGTGGCAAATGGCGTGTCATCCTAAACTTGGCACTTTAGAAGCCAAAAAATCACTTCAACGGGAGTGCCATTGCCTGTGCCAAAATGGCACACGCAGATGACAAGCCAAAATGACCATTGGAGACTTGGAGTAGCAACTGCTACTCCAGCCGTCATGAAATCAGATTTCATGAACAGAAAAACAGAGGGCTCAACAATCCTATATATAATTGAAGATGAGGAAACAAAAAAATTACCAGATCGCCGAAGTTGTCAGATCCTCGCCGTCGCAGAGAAGAGAACGACTTAACTCCTTTCCGTCGCAGAGCAATCGCCGTTGGTCGCCGTCTCTCCACAGTTCGCCGTTGCCAGATCCTCGCCGTTTCTCCACTGTTCGCTCTCCCTCTCCCTCTCTCTCTGGCTCTCGAGTGTTCGGTGCCTGACTTGGGGATTGGGATTGCTTAAACTAAGGGCTGGTTGGGGTGGGTTAATTATTTAATTAGGGTTGGGATGGATTGGGTTAGAGTTAATTATGGTTAGGATTTAAAAATGCATTTAAGAACAATTTGATAAATCCATTAAATTAAATGATGAAATTTAAAAGGGATATTTGGTGTGAGGTCCTTGTTTCACCCTTAATTTTAAAAAAAGTACTAGAAACGAAAACAACTTGTATTTGAGTCCCACTTGTTTAAAAAAGACGAAAGTCTACTACACGTGTCTGCACACCCATGGTTACATGTAATAACTTTGTGTATAAATTTTTATTAGATATAACAAATATTAGTGTATTTTGCAACATGTAATTAATTTGTAGATAAAAATTTATTAGATGTAACAAAAATCGCATAAAAATACATGTAATTAAATGTACGTAAATACATGTAATTAATATTAAACTAATTTTTGTGTGTAATATTTGCTAAATATCACAAATATTATATAAATATATGTAATTGTAATATGTAATCAATATTACATAAGTACATGTAATAAAAAATACACAGATATATATATATAAATTTAACAATTATTAAATTATAACTAATATTCACTATAATACGAATTTACTAACAAAGTTCTCCTTACAATCCTTACAATGTAGAACTAAAACTCGTGCAAAATTCAATCTAAGGGACTAAATCAAAACTTATATCTTAAGCGAAACTTTTTTTAAAATTAGGTTTATTTTTTGGAACTTTCAGCCGACTATCCCATTTAAAATTTTTGAATTTTAAAATTCGATTATTTATAAATTTCTTACTTGGATAATTTTTTTAAATGAATAATTTAATTGTGTAATTTTACAATTAATTTATTTGGATAAATAAATATTTACGTAAAATTTTGAAATCTATTAAATTTTAATAATAAAAAATAACAAATGTAAAAATATATTTCATAATATAATTTTTATTTAGCAACTTAATAATATATGTTTTATATCTATTTTAATCATATAATTTTAATAACATGACTTGAATTATACATCACTATTTTAAATATAATTTTTATACCTATTTAACAAATATAATTTTATTATATAATATAGAGATAATTCATATAATCACAAAATTAAAAATAAAATTAAAATAAAACGGATGAAAAATTGAAAAAATAATAAATTTTCGTTTGAAATAATTTAAAAAATGGATTAGAAATTGGAAAAATAACAAATATTCTTTTGAAATAATTCAAAAATAACATATATTTTGAATGAAATGAAGAGTAGAGCAGTGCGGCCAAATTGTATATTTTTCCAATGTGGCATCTATTTCCTCATAGGAGTTGTTATTTTTTGTTGTGCTATTTTTTTAATAAAAATTAAAAATTAATAAACTAAACTAAATTATACCAAATCTAATTAAACTCAAATAAATGTAACTTATTTAAACGTTGATCAAATTTAATTAAACCCTAACTCAACCCTAATTAAATTAGGGAATGTTTTTTTGTGGACGCCCATTTTATTAAAAAAATAACTTTTTAAGGACCAGATATTTTTGATCCAGCCCAAAAGTACCAAGTTCTTCCTAGATTATCCTTCTATAATTCCGGAATTTACAAGAACTATCATTTTATCATTTTTTTTTCAAAGCTTCTAAAACCTAAAAAAAATATTTTTAAAATTTCACTTAAGTTTTTAAATTCCACGGATTTATTTATTTTTTAATAAAAAATTCACTTAATTTTATTTTTCTTAAAAATATAAAACTTCTTGTGAAAAAAAAAAAGATTTAGTTATTTGGATTATTTTTTTTTGTATTAGGGCTAATTTTGTTATTAATATTTTTTTTAGAAAGAGTTGGTAGGCAAATTTTATGTTTGGTTGAAATAATGGAAAACGAAAAGGAAAATGAGAGGATAATATTTTTATAATTACAGAATTTACAAGAACAGTCATTTGATCATTTTTTTTTCAAAGCTTCTAAAATTAAAAAATATATTTTTAAAATTTCAATTAATTTTTCAAATTCCACAAAAATTTTATTTTTTAATAAAAATTCCACTTAATTTTATTTTTCTTAAAAATATAAAACTTATTGTGGAAAAAAAAAAATTAGTTATTTCGATTTTTTTTGTATTAGAGGTAATTTTGTTATTAATATTTTTTTTAGAAAGAGTTGGTACGCAAATTTTATGTTTGGTTAAAATAATGGAAAAGGAAAGTGAAAATGAGAGAATAATATTTTTATCCATTGTGAAAATAAATAAAAAATCCTAGTGTTATTTGGTTAAAAAAAAATAAAAGAAAGAAAAATAATCTAATTTAATGTAATCTACTATTTACCCTCATATATCATAAAAATAAATTAAAAAAAATTATTATTAACGGTATAATTGTAATTTTGATATTTTTTTCTCAAATTTCAATAATTTTTCCTCAATTTTTATCCCAAATTCGAGAGGAAAAAACAAGAAGGAAAATGAGCATTTTTTTTTCCATCTTTTTTTCTTCATTTTTCACATCTTTTTCTTTTTCATTTTCTCATTTATCCTATTTTTCACCCCCACCAAACATATCCTTAGATTGTGTTTGGGTAAAGTATTCGAGGGTAGAATTTTAGGTGGCGTTTGGGTAAAGAATTTGAGGGTAGAATTTTAGGTGGCGTTTGGTAACCGTTTCTGTTTCCATTCCAGCAGTGGGATGAGAATTTTGTTTTCTTCTTGGGAGTAGAATCGCGTTTGGTACCGATAATTATTTTTTTTTGGAGAAGAGAATTGTGTTTGGTAACTATTTTATCCTAAAATCATTTATTTATTTTTTTCTATTTTGGCTGGACGGAAGTGGCTCCGTCGCCAGCCGGACAGCGGTACTCCGGCGCTGGTGACGGCGAACGGCGGTGGCTCCAGCGCCGGCGACGGCCGGAAGGCAATGGCGCAGGCTTCGGCGACGGTCAGACAGCGGTGGCGGATGGGTGACAGTGGCCGGCGGCCGGAAGTGTCCGAAAAGTTTTCCGGCCAGACGGTGACCGGCGACGGTCGCCGGAGATGACTGCCGGCAGCGGCAAACGGCGGTGGACGGTGGTCGGCCGGCGGATGAACAGTGATCGTGTGTTTTAGGAATGGAATGAGAATAATGAGAAACAACTTTTTTTTGTTTTTCATTTCTTAAGAAAAAAATTGGCACAATTCTCAAATAGGAATGAAATGGAAACGGAAACAAAAATTACCAAACGCTATTCCCAAACAGAATTCTCAAAAATCTGGAAATGGGATGAGAATTTCTGGAATAAAAACGGTTACCAAATGGGGCCTTATTTGTTCAGAGTCGCACGTGTTCAATCGCAATTATTTATTTTTTAAATTAAAATTTACACTATTAAAATGTATTTTATTCCTAAATATTTTAGCACAATTTGGGGGCCCAAAGTAAATACAAATTGTTTTAACCGCCAAATTAAAAAATATTTACTTTTTGTTAATTTCAAATAGGAAGTGGAGGATACACGCAATTTGCTATTTGTAGAATATTTAAGGTGGACCCGGGACAACTCCAATTTACCAAGGATTGGCGCGCCAGACTGGCCCCCTTATATTTGTGCCCCGGTTTTCACATAATCTACGATTTTACCCTTCCCAATTTACATGCAGTAAAATAAAACTTGGATTCCGTTTGGATAAAGTATTTGACAAATTTAAAAGATTTAATAAATGATACGATTTCGAAATCTCGTCATTTATCAAATTCATTATTTAAATAACTATTTTAACTGAAAAATTTGATTATGTTATACATTAACATTTATAACGGGCTAAAACCCATTACTAATTAATTCTTATGTCTATATAACCATTTAAGTTTGGAGAAAAATTCAATTAACATATATGGTAATTGTTTACTATACAATAATATTTATATCTCCTTATTTATTATGTTGTTATTGATATTATTATTGTATAACAACATTTGTATTTCCTATTCATTATATTGTTATTAACATTATTGTTGGACAGTAACATTTGCAACCCCCATTTATTATGTTGTTGGTGCAGTGAAAAAATATGTATTTGACTTTATCTTAAATAATAAATATATAAGCTGTATTTTCTCAATATTGGCTTGCAAGTAGTCGTCTATTTTAATTTTAATGGTAAAGGAGGAGTTTTCTCTAATTTTTTCTTTAGATTAAGGAATAATTAGCGATTAGTCCTAAAAAATGGGTGTAATATGTTATTAGTTCTAGTTAAAGCATAAATTTTGATTTTAGTCCCTTAAATTAATTTTTAATTGCGTATTAGTCTCGCATGCGCTAAATCCTGTGTAATATTAGTTATATCTACTTGTGTAATATTAATTACATATTACAAATTATATGTAACTATAGTTAATGTACTTGTGTAATATTTGTTACATCTAAATTTTTTTTTTTTTACACAAATTAGATACATGTAACTGCGATGTAATGCGTGCATTGAGTATTCCGTATTTTTAAATATGCGAGACTAAAATACAAGTTGCAATCACATATGAGATTTTTTTTTATATTAAAAGTAAATAAGCGACTTGCCACAAAAACACCCTTAAATTAAATTTCATTAAATTAAGTTTTTCTTTGTTTCCCTTTTGAAAAAGTAATATTTTATTCATTTTTTTTCAACTTTTATTAATTTTATTATAATACTAAACACCATTAAAATTAAGATATAGTTTGTGTCAACTAATTTAATTAACATTAAAAAAATAATAAAGTGAATTATTTTGAGAGTAATATTATTTTTAACCAAAAAGTTTATTGCTTACCCAATGTTAATCATAAATGTAAAATATTATTAATTAATTACTTTAAAAGAAAACAGAAAAAGAAAAAAAAAAACTATAAAGAAAGAAAAATAAATAAAAATAGCCCTGTTAAATGACATATATAATGCACGCGATTGTTTTTCCTCCATTTTTGACGAAAATGTTAACAGAAGGACTATTTTAAACTAAGTCATACTTAGAGAGTTTAAACTGAAACGCAATAAATTTATTGAAACATATAGAAATGTGTCAATACTTACAAGTTCAAAAATAAAATTTGTCACTTAAAAAATATCTCACTATAATATTTGTTTCATCATTTTTATTTTTTTTAAAAAAAAAGAATAGCTAGTGAATGTTCACTATGAATGACTTAAAGTCATTTTTGCGGCAAAACATCAAAAGCCTATCAAATAGTTACAAATAATTTTTCAATTTTCGGCACCAAATTATAATAAGTTTTTTTCTTAGTCACCGTAGACAGATAAGTTAGTAAAAATCATTTATTAAAGTTTTGTTATTACATGGACATTTCTTAATTTTTGTTTGTAGTTAAGTCCTCGTGAAAAAGCAGATTAGTGAACGGCTAGACTACATTATCCCTCTTCTCTCTCTCTATCTTTGTGGGTTTAAAACTCGTCAATTATGCAAATAAACATTAATAAAAAAAACACTTATGTTGTGAACGTTCACAATGTATTAAATTAATGAAAATTATATAATTTTAATATACATTTCATCATTTTCATTTTAATATCCATAATGATTTTTTTTTAATTTAAAAAAAAATAAAATGATTCACTAAAAATGGATTACAAATAGTTGAAAGGTATTTGAAAAATTCACAATAGTAAATTAATGTTTGTTTAGAAAATATCATTTATAATTTTGAATTTTACAAATACTTTTCAACCGTTTGTAAACTATTTTTAGTAAACATTTACTTTTATGTTTTTTTTTTTTCTCTAAAAAAACATCAACATGAATATCAAAATAAAGAGCAAGCAGTGTAGATTAAAAAACGTCAATCTATTATGGACGTTCACAAAATGAGTTGTTTCTCGGTATTTATTTCTTTCACTGAGTTATTGAGGAAGCGACGTTGACCATTTTTCGTGAACATTCATTTTTTTTTTCCATTAAAAAATAATCAATATAAATATCAAAATAAAAATAATGAAAATGTATACTAAAATTATATAATTTTCATGATTTTAATTGTGCACAAAATGAATTTTTTTTGTTGCTATTTATTTTTTATGTGTTATCAGTAACACTTGACCATCTTTTTAAGAAAGTGACAAAAGTTGTAAATTAGATAACATAGGGTCAATATTTAAGAAAAAGTAGAGTAATATTTAATGGAGGGGATAGTTACCAAGAAGTTCTTATATGAGTACAAAACTACTAAATACATATTTTTGAAAAACATGTCACAAAATAATCATTTTATCTTTTTATGACAATTTTATCCTTCGCGTTGAATATAACACAGGTTCGTGTTATATTCAATACGATCTCATGTTGAATATAACACATGATCGTGTTATATTTTACTTTCACCGTCGTATTCAGCACGATATCGTGTTATATTATAATTTTTTTATTCAAATTGATAATTCCTCTATCCTACATTCACATGTTTGATTTTTACGAATACAAACATAATCAATTCAATCAAATGAACCCTAAATTTTATTCAAATCAATACAAACTCTAGAAAAATTAATTTGAATTAGCAAACCAAATTAATTCAAACAAATCAAGATTTCAGTAGGAAATGACAACAGTTTCCCCAAAAAATGTCGGATAATTTCAACAGCTCCATAAAAATCTTCATGGTTTTCGAGAAGCCATGGGTGTTGATCTGTGTTCTTTCCTCCTCATCGCTTGTTATGGAATTCCTCGTTCGTTGTTCACGAATAGTTGCATCAGGGATTTGCTTCACGCTATTAACCTCATCGGAATTGCTGATATTCTTTGCAAATCAAACTTTCTTCTTGAGAAAATTCCAGATATATTTTTTCACGCCTTTGCCACTTGGACGAGCTACAGAAACACTTCGATTACATCTAAACCACCATCAACTCTAAGCTTCCCCTTCACCTTCAAAAACTTGATCCAATTTGAATCAGAAAAATCCTAGAACTCAGTGATCGCATGGGAAATTTTCATTGCTTGAACTTTCTCAGTAACGAACAAAAAATTCAGCACATAAAACAAAGAGTAGAAGAAATTGAGCTTTGATTTTTAGATTACTTCGTAGTATACTCGCGATTCATGAGCTCCATCATCTTTTCTTCGCAACCGATGCCTTTCCGATTGTACTTCTTGCTCCTGGTCAAGTCATGATGGAACACCTTCGCATCAAATTCGATCTCGATGGGCAACGACAACGACGAAGAAGACTCTCGGAGAAGCAACGAACTGAATTTGAAACAGATCGTCGGAGCAACTCTTTTCCATCGGCTGTGTCTGAGAAGACAAAAATAAAGAAGAAAGGGTTAAATAGTCATTTCAAAATGTTTAGGACTATTCTGTGCAAACCTCCATTTTTTTCAAGGACTATGTTGTGCAAAAATAAAATAAAATAGTAGGACTATGTTGTAAATTTAGCTTTTTAGGGAGATTATTTGATATTTTTTTCTTTAATGAATGTTATCTGACAACTAAAAATTTATATTTAATCATTAAGGATTTTTTTTTATAGAATCTATTTTTGTAAAGATTAAATAATAAAAATATCTATCTCAAGTTCTGTAATTTAGTGGATATATATTTAACTTCTCTTATAAAAGATCTAGAGTTTAATTTATTCTCTACCTTAAAAATAATAAAAATACCTAACAATAATTATTAATCAAATAATAAAAATTAATTAAATTAAAGCAAGTCAAACGAAAAAATAGTGCCTATTTGGGGTTAAATATTACCGTTGAAACTTGAAAATCACTCAACCACAGTGGCAATTTCGTATATATTGACAGAACCTGGGGCAATTACTAACATTGAAAAAATAATAACTTTTATAAAGATCCAAAGTTTTGCCAAAACAGGACGCGAATCTGGGGGGAGAGAGAGAGAGAGAGAGAGAGAGAGAGAGGGAGAGCGCGATCAACGAAGCTTCGACAGAAAAGAGGGAGAGAACTTTCGAGCGAAAAAGTTGATTCGGAGAGCAAGAGAAAAGCCGGTTTCAATGGCGGAACGGAAAGTACCAGAAGAACACGGCGAGGAGAGCGTCAAGTTGTTCGTCGGTCAAGTGCCCAAGGAAATGACGGAGGAACAACTTCTCGCAATGTTCAGGGAGTTCGCACTCGTGGACGGAGTCAGCATTATCAGAGACAAAGCGACTCGTGCTTCGCGAGGTTCGCGCAACTCTCTCTCTCTCTATATATATCTTTTCAAATCTTCCGTTGTTAGTTTATTTTCCGATTATTCCTTGCGATCATTGCCTTTTCCGGATCACAATGTGTGATTCATTTTGTTCATTTGAATTGTTGTTCGAATTGCGTGATTTTTATATTTGTTGTGGTGTTTGAAGCCCTAATTTGGTGTAGCCGTCGGTTTTCGTTATTTTCAGGGTGCTGTTTTCTGATATGTCCGTCGAAGGAAGAAGCTGACAAGGCAGTGGATGCCTATCATAATAAGAAAACTCTTCCTGGAGTGAGTACTGTAATATTGTTTTATACCTGTTTCCCTTGGTACTCTGTTTAGTTTCAAGGTAAGCATTGTATTAAACTGCGTGAAATTTGAAATGATGGAGACTTCAAGTTAGTAGTATTATCTAGAAATTGCGACTTAGTGAGTAAAGCTTCAGAGGTGGTTGTTCCTGCATATGTTGTGCATTTGCATGCAACAGATCGCATACAAACCAAGGCACTTATAAACATCGCAATGTTGAAGTTTGAGTATCTAGCCGTCAATTAATATTGCTTTGAACTGACACAATCACACAAGTCACTGAATAGTTTGAGTATCTAGCCGTCAATTAATATTGCTTTGAACTGACACAATCACACAAGTCACTGAATAGTTTGAGTATCTAGCCGTCAATTAATATTGCTTTGAATTGACACAATCACACAAGTCACTTAATAGTAAATTTATAATGTGTCTTTGGTCGGTGATTTTTCAACTTGTCTAGATTTCGCAATATACTTGGATATTTTTTTTTTTTTTTGTGAATGTAACATTGTTTTCTTTCCTTCTAATTTTATTTCATTTGTGATTCAAATGGAAAATAACTCCATAGACGAAATTTAGAAAAAGGAAAAAAGAAGAAGATAAAACCTAGGAGTGGTACAAAAAAGATAAGAATATTAATGTTAATGAAAAATAATTAAATAAAAATGTAAAAGAATAACTACAATTAGGTGCCCAATATACTCTTGGACTTGTGGAATAATTTACCTCGGAATATACATAAACATTTCATTTCATTGATTACATGGTTAACTGGTAATTATGACACATGACTACCTTGTCAAATTGAACATGAAAAGGGTTTTTTGATGACCAGGATTGGCTCTCTCCTGTTATGACCATTATTTCTTAAAAGTTTCTATTGGAGATTCTTGTTATTCCTTAAAAGGTTCTATTGAAGACTGGTGATGACGAATTTTGGTTATCGTTGTTGACTGCTTAATTGACTATGACATATGCTGACTAAAAATGGAAGCAGAGTAGGATATCCAGGACATAACTTTGTAAAAGTTCTTGTTTAGGATGTTCTTCTTTAAAGTTTCTTGGGAGATCTTATGAGTTGCTTCTCACAGATGTAAGTCAGTTAGCTGTGAAGTTGTCATTTATAATGCATAAAACAGGGAGGTTGTTGAGAAAGTAATGGCAAGTGAGGATTCTGATCTTAGGATATCACAGAAAAAAATGGTTTTGCTAGAATGCGTGGTATACTTGAGAATTGAAGCAATACGAGTCCATGAACCTGTTAGATCAACAATGGAATATAAGGTCACAAAATGAGGATTGTTTGAATCATCCCCAAGGATATGCTAAAAGAAAATTGAATTTCCTTTCGTATGTATTCTGGAATCAGCCTACTTCTGCTCCAAGGAATACGTTCATGTTGTAGCGTTAGACCCGAACAAAGTAACAAAAGGCCAGGTCAGTGATCACTGATCAGGTTGCTATGCTGAATCGTCAAACATGTGTGTAGTGAAATAACTGATTACACTATCCCATATCGGAATAATTTGATTTTGGTCTAAAATTTAAAATATGAAAATATATCCTTTATATATGGCGGACTCCATCCTGTATGTGATTTTTATAATTCAATTGTTTTAGCATGATAATGCATTTTGCCTATTTGCATAAAATATGTGTTCTTGTTATTTCTGGCTTGTATTCTCTTCTTGATTAGATTGTTCTTCCTGTCCAATTCAGGCATCTAGTCCGTTGCAAGTGAAGTATGCGGATGGCGAGTTGGAAAGGCTAGGTCTGATATATTTCTTTGATTTCTTAATTCATACATATTTTGCCTAGCTGGTTCTCCTATGTCTTGGGCAGTTCTTATCCTTCCACCAAGACCTAGCCTTCTCCTTTTTCACTTTATTTTTGTTGTAAATCTTTTATTGTGCCAACTTTTGTGCTATTGTATCTAGAACACAAGCTCTTTGTTGGCATGCTCCCGAAAGATATTTCTGAGGCTTCACTCTCTGCCTTATTTTCTCAATATGGAACTATAAAAGAGATGCAAATCCTTAGAGGATCGCAACAAACTAGCAAAGGTCCTGACTCTGAGAGTTTTTTCTGGTTTCATTTATTTCATAGGCACCAAATCCCTGGTTTTGTCCTGAGAGCCTTATTTGTTTTTCCATTTATCTCCTTCATGGCAGGTTGTGCTTTTGTGAAGTTTGAGAGTAGGGAACAAGCTCTTGCAGCCATTGACGCTCTTAATGGGATACATATAATGGAGGTCTGTGTCTAATGGCAATTGTTTTTTTGGGAGAATCAGTGTGCTTGAAATATGTGGATAATTTTATTAATATCGAACGTGGCGTAAATAATAGAATACAACCAATTGAGATTTACAGTTAATATATACTTTTTCCCTTATGGAAGGAGGAAGTGAATCATAATCTACTGCCAGCTACTTGTTTTCTGTTGAAAAATTATCAGATATGTCATAATATTAGTGCACGAGAAGTTTACAACTTTAGGTAGTCATTCATTTCAGGCTTGCTGTTTTCCTTTTCGAAGAAACTTACGGCCTGTTACTATCGCGTTGAGTTCTTTCCGAAATTTTTTTGGACCTCCTTTTAGTTGATATTCTCTGACCCTATTGGAATGGAAGAGCTGGGGGGGATTTGGGTCATCTGGGATCCGACGCAAGTGGCTGTTTCGGTACTTTGTATGCTTCCAGCTTTCTGCGTGCTGGATGGGATGCGAAAGTTATTCACACAAGGCTTTCCTTATTCCTCCAGTTATGCAAACATTTGCTTTAAAAGGAATATATTTTTAAAGTTATGATTTATTAGTTGCATGATCTTTTCATTATGATCCCTAAAATTTATCTTGGATGAAGGGTTCATGGGTATCCAATTCAGACAAATATCAGACATGATACTGATAAGAAAGCCTTCACTTTTTGCCTGAGTTGACATCTCTTAGTTGAATACATTATACTACAAATTGTCTAGCAATTTGGAGGATTTGGTTGGTGAGATACGTTATTGTCTTTTGCTGTACAGGGTTCAACTGTCGCATTAGTTGTCAAATGGGCAGATACAGAAAAGGAAAGGAATGCCCGGAAAGCACAAAGGACTCAATCGCTTGCAAATGCCACACAACATTCATCTATGTTTGGAGCACTGCCAATGGGTTATGTACCCCCGTATAACGGATATGGCTATCAGGTTTTTCTCCTTTTACCCGTTGATCTCATCCTTCTTCAATCATGCATAAATGATCAAACCTAATTTCTTCGTAATTGAACTTGTAGTTCATCTTTAGAATTAATTAAATGTTGAAGGTGAAAGTGTTTAACTTGTGGTTGCCTCTCTAGGCTCCTAGAACATATGGACTCATGCAGTATCGATTGCCGCCTCTGCATAATCAACATGCCTTTCATAGTGGGATTCGACCTATAAACCAAAGTAATGCGCTTCATGGAGTTTCTCCCAATCTCTCCCCTGGCATAGGTCCAAAAAATTATGCCATGCCACCAATGAGCTATCTACGCTCTGGTTATCCACCTGTGCCCAGGATTCGGTATCCCATGGCATATGCTGGGGGAGCAAAAATTCCTTTCGATGGTTCTAATTCTGCACCACCCTCAACTGCAATCAATTACTCTGCAGCATCTTCAAGTGTCAATGCTTCTGAAGGCCAGGTTGAAGGTTGTAGGAAGTCTCTCTCTCTCTTCCCCCTAAAGTCCTACTTTTTATGTTTGTTAGTGAAGGGTATGTTGTTTATGAATGATCTACTCTGAACACAGGTCCATCTGGTGCAAATTTATTTATTTACCAAATTCCTCAAGGATTTGGCGATCAAGAGCTTGCTAATGCCTTTAAACCATTTGGTAGGATTTTGAGCGCAAAGGTTTTTGTTGACAAAGCAACTGGTGTTAGCAAGTGTTTTGGTATGAAGTCCCTCCTTACAATTTTTTATTGTTATTCTATGCCTCTAACCAACTTATGCTTACAGGTTTTGTCAGCTATGATTCACCAGCAGCTGCGCAAGCAGCCATTGATACGATGAATGGCTGCCAGTTGGATGGTAAGAAGTTGAAGGTTCAACTTAAAAGAGACAACAGACAAAGCAAAGCTTACTGATTGGAAGGTAAACTATAAAAGGAAGCAGAACAATTTGTGGTCATACGCAATTTGGATATTGGGAGTTACTGCAGTTAGCGATACTGTGGGGTGGATCTGAGACAACATGTAGTTGCCTCAAGGGATTTAAGTCCCTGAAACTGTAATTTATGTTTAATTTTGTGCTATTGTAATTTGTAATTTTATGTGATGCAGGATTTCATTATTATTTTATTTTCATGAGAACATCTTTAGTTACACTTACACTCGTTCCATGCTCAAATTACCTCAAGAATGTGTTCACTTCTTGGTTCTTTTTCATGTTTGAGTTCAGACTATTTTTGTACTGTTCTTCCTTTGTGTAACTTGTTCCCCGAAAATGTGTTCTTGCCTGTGAGCTTGTAGATTTTTTACTAGCTACTGCAAGTTTTCTCAATGACAAGCAATGCATTAAAATGGGTGTTTTGAAATTCGAAATTAGAAGAACTCAGTCTTCATTGTGTCACATCTTTTGGAGATTGTTTCTGTGTGCAGTGACTTTTCAGGTACTCTGCATCTATGTACACATTTGTTGTTGTTATTTCTTCTCTTAGGTTGTTGTATAGCCTTACATATTATGGTCGCTCAATCATGCGAGTTCAGATAATCTTCTGTTTGTGCACAAATCAACAGCTGCACAACATTTTCTGATCTTTTATAGTAGGATATTTTTGTATTATGCTCATTCCAATAGATTGCTATAACTCTAACCCTTTGTCATGTTTATGCATTTCAGGATGATGGAGATTCATCCTATCGATGCTTCACTTAATTGTGATCTTGTATTATACGTTCCACATTCAGTATTCGCTTGGATTGTTGGTAATTATGCCATTTTCCAAGTTATATGGATGCAGATTCTCTATTATTCCCACTTAAAAAGTGAGAAAAAAAGCGGTTAGTCCTTCGAATACAGATGTAGAAGGTATGGTCTTTGATCCTAATTTTAACTCACCATGTTTCATGTTCTTCAGAAATGGACACGGTCCAAGACATTTAAACATATATGGTGATTTATGTGTTTGTATTGTTGTTTAGATTTTTCACTTCTTTACGGTGTGTTTTTGACGGTGAAAATCAAATGAATTTCTCTATTCACTTCTCATTGATAACATGGGAAAACCATATATATATATGTGTGTGTGTGTGTGTGTGTGTGTGTGTACTATAAATGCTAAATTAGAGCATATATACTATAAATGCCTATTTACATTCCTATATAAATGGAAACGAATCAGGAAGCAAATCAGTGGTGATTGACAATTGTTGATTGTCCAAATTAGAAGGATATCCCAGATTTTGTGTGTTGGTTGACTCTACATTCCTTAACGGTTGGAAAGCGGTTGAGTTGAGATTAATGCGCTATTTGTAAACATTTATTTGCCCAAAATGAGTTAGAAATCTCCGTAAAACAACTTTAGATCCATCAAAGTAACATACGAAAAATAACACTATGAAGGCCTTTAATCCTATAGAATATTGAGGAGAGAAGCACTTCTTAGAGGCTGAAGGCTAACAGCTTTTTGCCCCAAAGCCTAACTTTTAGTGAAAGTGTTTTGTTTACGAAAACCACTTGGGAAAGGTTGATGTCCTAAAAAAAAACATGACTGCGCTCCTGCCAAATACACTAAATCAATGCCAAAGGAATCAACCTCCACATCTTCAACCTTCTACTCTCAGGTGTTCACCCTTGCCAACAGTCAAACATCAACAAGGGTTTTGCATGCTCCAAGAAATGCCCAATAGAGAATACCATAGCCAACAAATCCCTCATCACTGGACAAAACAACTACAAATGAGAGAATGACTCCTCCACAAAGCACATGATTTCTATTCGGTAAAAGAAATCCCTCATTTTCACATTATCAAGGGTAAGAATAAAACTCCATGTTAAGGACCAAGCAAAGAAGGCAATTTGTATAGGCACTATTAGTAAGCTTAGGAGGTGACGAGGACATTCGAATAAAATTTTGGTGTAGAATGAGAACAGAAGAGGAAAATATATAGACAAGGAACGGATTGCACTTTAAATTGAATAACCGAATCAATGGAATCATTGACGTTCCGCCTAATAAACATAATATAAGGCCTATGTATGGGAATTTACATAAAAGTTTTTTATCCTATTTGGGAAACTGAATTATATAGGAAATCTCTCTCTCTCTCTCTCTCCACCCCACCAATCTCAATAACAAATGTCTCTTAAGTCTCCTAATTGAGTAGTTTCTACCAAGGACATCCAATGTTTTGGCTATTATAATTATAATTATTTTTATTTTTTTTAAGATATTGCTCCCGAATATACAATCCACTGTCCAAATATCAGGGAAAAGAATAAGAAATAGACAAGGAAGAGACCGCACTCTGAATCAAATAACCAAATTTATTCATCCATCTAAGTTCTACCTAATACAAATAATAGAATGTGTATTGATGGAAAATTATACAAAAAGTTCCTAATCCTACTCGGGAAACTAAATTAAATAAGAAATGTATTTTAAGTATCCTAATTAAATTGTTTCTACGAAGGACATTTAATGCTCGGCCGAAATTATTTTTTCCCGAAGATATTGCTCCCGCACACAGACACGATCCATCGTCGAAAATATCATGTACAAAGTGCAGACTTTTCATTGTGTACTTTAGTTGGTCCTTACTCCTTTGTTCAAAAAGATACTTACGAGCAGAAACATTTTTCGAGGTCATGTTCTCATGTTGGACCATTAATTTTACATTTCTACTAATAATTCCGTTACATTATTAGCCAAACCGCAAAATAGCTTTGTGCAAATACTAATAGAACAATCCAAGCTGCTATCAGTCATCTTATTTCATCTCATGTCCGTTTTAACTAATTAATTTCATATCTATTGGTCTGCAAAAATTTAGATGCTCTAAACTTTTGAACCTCTTAAATTCTAATGCATCCCTTCATCCGCACATGCCCCAGCAGCCTTATGTCACCCTCTACATGCTTGTTAGTTTACATTAGAGCAAATATAGCAAATTGGTTTCTCATTTCCTGGTTCCCTTAAAATCTTAACCCCCTTGTTATTCTGCGAAGGACTAGCAAATTGCTTGGGTTGTCTAGGTGCTCTATATGGTTAAGACTTGAGATAAATACCGATCCTTGGTGTTCCATATGGTTAAGATTTTAAAGTATACTGTTAAATAAAAACATTATATATCCACTACTAGTTTTTTTGAATCTCTTATTTGTTGGAAACATTTGCTGTTCTGTTCCCTATTTACTTTTACTTTTTGGACAAGGTTTCAGAGGATTGAAGGAAAAGGTTGAAGTGAAGAAAAGTCGAAATCGCAGGGACCCTTTTTTCATGTGCTGTATATTGGCTGGATTTCCTTGCAGTTTAGGTCCATACAGATCATTAATGGCATGGTATCAGGTAATTTTTTTATGTTATTTTTAAAATATTTTGTTTCTGGATTTTAATGTTATATGGAATTGATTCGACTATATCTCCCTTAACCATCCACATCACTGGATGCTTCGCTGCCCGGTATCTGCAGTGCACCTTGTAGAGTAAATGGTAACGTTGTTTAGAGATGATTATATGCATTTTCATAATATTATTTTCCTTAAGACCACATTATTTACTTTATTTTTTAATGTTTCCATCTTTTGGTTATAAATTCTGCATCTCCCTTTAACCATCCACACATCACTGGAGGCTTCGCTGACCGGTCTGTCTCTCCAGTGCAGTAATTGCTTGTAAGAGTTAATGCCTTAATGGTATAATAGAATTTTTCTTATAAATGATTATATGCATTTTCAGTAATATTATTTTCCCTAAGAACACATTTTTTACTCTATTTTTATGATGTTTCCATCTTTTTGTGTGTTTCTTATATTGAGAATTTGAGATGGGTAAGGTGAACGGTGTCACGGTATGCACGCTGAAATGTGGGAGATTTTCATGCGCTTTTAGGTGTACAAGATGTCAGCTAACCCTCCAACTAGAGGTTCGGCCTATGTTCTTGTATTAATGCAGGATAATGATCTTATTGACCAACCAAGAAGAGGTGCCTATATTGTTTGTCAGGATATGACTGCTTAACTCTCTCTCTCTCGCCTGGCCGGTTTCTTAGTTTTGCAGATTATATGTTACTTTTATGCATGCGCCGTATGTTTGAATTCTGTTGTCTTGTTTGTTCTTTTGGCTAGACTGGAAGAAGACATGGTGATACCCCCTTAACGGCATGTTAATTGCAGACAACTGTTTAAGGAGGGATGGGGGCTCAATTATCATTCCAATATTCTGTAGAGACAAGAAGGTTTGGTCTATCTAACTGCTGCATTGCGTTGCTTAACGTTTGTTTTTTAAGTCCCAGTTTTACTTGATTAAATTCTGATTTAAAGGTAGAGCCAAAACCCCCACCCCCTACCCCCACCAAGTTTGAAGAAGTTTGGGAGAGAATTTGAAGAAATATTGAGGCGAGATAGCTTTATATTAACAAATTTCCTTCCTTCAACTTACACAAATACCTTTTTTTGAATTCCACATCGCTTGTGTTACGTTATCTTGATCTATATATTAAGCCTGGGACAATCTGTCTCTTTTCAAGGCATTTTTTGAGAGTGAGTTAGGCCCATTGGGTATCTATATGGTATCAGAGCCATGACTCTTGCATGATGTTGGCTGTGTTGAATCCCACATTGATGTTGGCCTCCTGATATTCGTTTGCAGTGGTTTGCCAAAAAGTCCACCCCGTGCTTGAAGGGGCGTGGTGAATCGCATATCTATGTTGGGCCTTTCTTCCGATATCCGTTCGCAGTGATTTGTCAAAAAGTACACCTTGTGCTTGAAGGGGCGTGCCATCTGATCCTGAGCTATATATAAATTCTAGGATAATCCTTATCTTATAAGGCGTCTTTTGAGAATGAGTTAGGCGTATCTATAGGTTTGGCTAATGATTTTAAATGTTTGATTTACTACCCTGGTTGTAGGAATATGATAGACCATCAATTAGATATATACTTTTGAACCTCGCAAGAAAAGAAATGACCGTTACGAATTACCTTGATTTATGGAATATTTTGGGAAGGATGTTGGGTGAGATTAGAAAAGCTCCATCAACCATTATTACGTTATTAATAATTACCTTGTATGAGAGGGGTCGTGTATAGTAAGAGATAGACTATAAAATGGAGAGAATAGAGTATGTAGGATATTGTGAAATTATTTGTATTAAGCTTTAGCTTAGGGAGAGAACCAAGTCTCTCGAATACCTGGAACTTTGTTTGTCTTTTGATTTCAATAGAATTTACACTTTTTCTCTTTCAATCCGTTGATTTGTCGTTATTAGTAAAGCTAGGGTTCATCAGAATATGATTTTAGGACCGATGCTTTCCTTGTGGAGAGGTTAGTCGTGGTCCATTTAGGCACTGATTTTTGTTTGATTTGCACGTTTGTGCTCACATAATGCCAATAATAGGATATGATTTAGACCCCCACTAGATTTTAGCCCATTAGCCGTTTGTGACTTCCTGACTTTGTGGGTTTTTTTTAGTCAATACTTGCCTAAAAACATGTTTGATTTTATGCACTCCTATTAAATTTTTAGCTAACTATTAAGGACCAATTGTTAAATTGTTTGATTTTAACCACTCCTTGTTAGTTCCATTATTAATTTAATTGAAAAAAATTCATGTTTAATTATTGCTTAAAAACTAACTTGTGCTTGTTTAATTGGTCAGAATTCTTAATTCATTATTAATGCATAAATATTTGTATATTGTGTTATTTCCTTTTGTGGTCGCTCTATCCTACTTGACTTAAGTTTATTCTATTTTTTGGTATATTGGTTGGCTGATGCAATTGTTTTAAAGTTTGACCATTTTGGTCCCCGTAGTTGTAATTTGAACACATAATACCCAAAAGTTTTGTAGTTACATTATTTCAGTCCAAGTCCAAATCAATAGCTCCATTAAAAATTTCGAGAAACAATCAACTATATCATGTACCTCACTATCTATATGTATTATGTTATTGTATATTTTTGAGTATTTGGTAGGAAAAAATGGGAGGAACGGAGGAGGTTGGAATTCCGTAAAGGTGCTTAAGAATAGTCATGTGCATGTTAGATGACTATTTTTCGTCCATAATTTTGATGGGGATAATGACTTGGGACTGTTGTGGGCTGATAAAAAAACTGAAGGTGTTATATGTTTAAATTGAAATTACATGAATCAAAGTGGAACTTTGGTCAAACTTTAGGGATACCAAGTGTCGAAACCCCCTTTTTATATTTATTTTATATAATATGAAATGAATATGGCATTGAAAATGAGTTTCCCATGTGCAGGAAATGCCATTTGAAAGGATATTGATGGATGAGGTTAGAGAAAGAAATGGGCACTTGATTGAAAAAAGGAAGAAAAAAGGATCCCGTGTTAGTTCGGTTGGAAAAGCAACGGTTGGAAAAAGCAAGATAAAGTTCGACTCTTTTGGAGAGCATTCTAGAAAAAAAAAAAAAAAAAAATTCGGTTGGTAAAGGAAGATGTTCTTTTTTCTCATCAAGTAGTGTTCGACTCTTTTGGAGAGCACTCCAGAGAAAAAAAAAAAAAAAAAAAGTGTCCAAAGGTGTTAAGTTTAGTTATTAAGGGGAGATGATTTTTTTTTTTCACTAATTAAGGGTCGACTTTCATAAGGACATTTGAAGAATTAAATCTTGAAGGGAGTGTGTATCGTCTAAAGAGATGATTGGTCGAAGTGCACTTAAATTAGTATAGATACACCTTTATCTTAAAATAAAAAAGAAAAAGAAAAAGAAAAAAAAAAGGGAATACAATCACAATCTAGAAGAAAAGAAAAAATCTAGTAAGATCTATCCAAAGGAGATAATGCGTTTAAAACTGTGGTTATCGTGTTTGTTTTGGGGTGCAACACGTTTTGGTTGGTTTTTTGAGGTAAAAAGGACAGACACAGCCGGTGGGTTTTTTGACATTTCTGCCTCGCCTTTACTTTGCGTGATTAATTTTTACCTTTTTAGGATTAATTGTTTTTTATCCCCCATTATATTTTTGTTTTATTTCATTTTGATCCCTCTACTTTGAAACTTTACAAATCAGTCCCTTATCCTTTTCCTCTACAATTCACATTTTATTAAAAAATATAAGTAAATTAATTATCTTTTTTCCTTTAATATAAATTTAATATTGAAAAAGTATTAAGTGAGAATAATTAAATTTTTTTCCTCTCTCTCTTTTTCCTTTTGCCTCTATTTTTATATTTTAATAAAAATAAATTAAAATATAAAATTTATTATTCTCTCTATTGCAATTCATTTAAATTCCTTTCTAACATATTCGATTAAGTTAATTAAGAAAAAAATGTTAATTTTTTAAATTTATTTTAAGTAAAAGAGATTAAAGTGTAGATTTTAAAAATAGAGGGAAGAAAATAAATCATGATTAAAGTATAAGGGTAAGAGGCAATTCGTACTTATTTTCCGCTAACCCACAACGTGCAGTCCACTTCCCCAGTTCCCCGGTAGAAGATTAGGCCGCCTTTAGGATTATTAATTTTAGGGAAAATTACATTTTTAGGTTTGTTAATTTGTACTTTTACATTTACTTTTAATCCGTAAAATTTTGTTAATGATTTTGCAAAAAAAAATTGATTATTTTCAACGTGATTTGATAAAGATATTTTTGTTATTTTAACGAAATGTTATAAGAAAACATTTTAAGATTATTAGACTGATGAAATAACAAAAATATCTCTATTATAATGATATTGTACCCAGAGATAGGGAGAGAGAGGGGGTGGTAGGGGAGGAGAGAGTACGTGTTGGACATAATTTATTTTTCATCCAAATTATTAAAAAAAAAAAAAAAATAGAAAATTTGAAGGAGCAAAATTACACCTACTCCATGATTTTGGGATAAAAAATATAATATTCTTTAATTTTTCATTAGAATCTTTTGCAGTTTTCAATAACTTCGTCGGCTAACAATTTTTCATTTTTTATTTTATTGTTTTTTTTAATAAATTATTGCACATGTTGATCTTCGGAATCGGTTGGCACAGCAGCCTTTTCTTATTATTTTAAATTTCTTTTTGGAATTTAATTTTGAATAAAAGGAAAAGGTATTTATCTTGAATTTTGATTTGTTGATAATATTTTTTTTTTATTTTTTTTAAAAAGGGAATTTGACAAATTAGTATCTTAGTAAAAAGTGGTGATGTAAATATCTGATGTATTTTGCTTGACCAATGCTTGCATAGATTTGTGAATTAGTAACTTTGTGATTATTTAAAATTTTAATTAACATAAAATAATTATATATTTAATTAAATCATAAAAAAATACAAATTAATTCATAAAAATAAGATATTTCATAAAAATCACTGGGACCCAATGTAATTTAATCTTTGTAAACGGGATTATGTCAAAAAATTCTTTCAGTAAAATACTCACAAAACAAACTGCGTGTATGCATCAACTTTATTGCGTGTATGTTATTTATTTATTTTTTACGATTTTGGTGGTTTTTTTTTTTTTTTTTAATTAGGTATAATTTTTTTTCCTGTTTTTTTGGTTGGTCTTACTTTTAAGTCAGAGAAATAATGATCTTTGCTTTGATGATTAAGGTTCCTTTGAAAGTTGTAACTCCTAACTTTTTAACCAAAAAAGTCGAATAAAACATATATAATTAATATATGTTTGTTTTGCTAATATTATTTAATTTTATTTACTCAATATTGATGGGGCAATTTAAAAAAATGAAAATTAAAACAAAAGAAATTAAATATATTAAAAAAAAAAAAAAACTGATTTTCCCCCTAAATTATTTTAATAAAATAGATTTAAACCCTAGAGAAAGGACCAACAACACCTTCATAAATTCCAACGAAAATGACACATATCTTCTTCTATTTTTTTTATTTTTTTTATCATTATATTAAAAAAAAAAAAAACCTTTAGTATTTTAAATAATTTCTCCTAATTTATATAAATATCTAATAAATAATTAAAAAAATAAAAAAATAGCCCTTTGATCGATTTTTTAAATTGACCATTCCATGCTAACCAAAATATATAAAATATCGATTTTTAATCATATAAATATAATCGGTTTTTTTTTTTTTTTGTTAGATTGTAAGATATGTTCTTGTTGAAATACGATATTTATATATTTGTTCTTTTTGGTATATTGATTGTAGGGCTTTATTAACCTATTCATTATGGTGATATATTTTCTAATTTAACCTGCTCTTGCGACTATATAATTAGGGATATAGAACCCATTTTGTACAATCAATACAATACAATAGATTCTTTTCCTCTCTATCTATATCCTTTTTGGTATCAGAGCCCATGCTTCCCAAGCATCCTTGGGACTTTCAGTTGCGAATTACTTCGGCTATCTTTAATCTCGGTGGGAGGAACTTGCGCAGTATGAACCTCTAAGTGAATTCCCTGAGGATGCTGCTAAGATCGAAGCCAAGCGTCAGGATCGTCGTCACACATATTATTTCTTGATGAGTTTAAATCCAGAGTACGAGAAATCTTCGCACTTAGATTTTGAACACATTACCGATGTCAGATCTATACAATGTATTCTCTACTATTGACAATGATTCAAAACGCCGGCTCATTCTCCCACCTGAAGTCACTCTTTCAATCCCTGAGTAGATGGCCTTATCGGCTTTCTCTCGTCCTCGCCCATCAGGCACGCGACCATACTGTCAGCACTACTGAAAGCCTAGTCACAACATTGATCGTTGTTACAATCTTCAACCTGATTTGAAACCCCAAAACCTAGGAGGAAAGAAAGGAAGATGAGGACCATGTACTGGTGCCATTGCTGATATTGTCGCTGGACCGACAGATCCTCCACTAGCTCTCCTGGATATTTCCCCACGTCTAGGCCCAACTTGCCCAGCTTCAAACTCAGTTAACCACTTTGGCATCATCTTCCAGCCAAACGACTGCTCTTACCTCGGGTACTCCTGCTGCGTTTTATGGTAAGTCTGGTCGCCCTACTTGGATTGTGGATTCTGGGGGCTAACAATCACATAACTAGTGAGTTTTCTACCTTCACCTCCATTGTTTCGCCTATCAATCAATCTGTATGCATTGTCGATGATACCTCTATCTCTATTCGTTGTCAGGGAAATGTTTGTTTGTCACCTGATATCACTCTTCACTTTATTTACTATGTTCCTAAATTTGCCTATAATCTTCTATCAGTTAGTCGACTTGCTAAAAATCTAAGCTGCGCTGTTGGTTTTTTACCAGATCGTTGCTTCTTGCAAGACTTGACTACGAGGAAGATTTTTGGCAGGGGATATGAATGCGATGGCCTCTACTACTTTGACAGTCCTCCACCTCCACCCGTTCCACCTTTTAGTATGCAAGTTTTTGTATTACCTGTTTTTTATTCCTCAATGTTTCTTTCAAAAATTTAAACTTGTGACATGTCTATCTAGGACATGTAAATTTTCAATATTTGTGTTGGTTGTTTCCGTCTATTAATAAAGCTTGCAAGAACTTTAAATTTCAATGTGTGGTTTGTGAATTATCTAAACACACACGTACTTCTTATATTCCTCGCATGCACCGTGCTTTCCAAGCATTTGATCTTATCCATTATGATATTTGGGGACCCTCTCCTTTTATAGCCATTTCTAAACACCGCTACTATGTCACCTTCATAGATAATTATAGTCAGTGCACTTGGGTTTATTTGATAAAGCACAAATAAAAAGTTTACACTCACTTTACCCATTTCCTTCAAATGATAAAAACCCAATATAAAATGGTCGTGTGCAATATCAGGTCAAATAATGGGCGGGAATACTTATCCAATGAATTTCGAGCTGAGCTTAATAAGCAAGACATTCTTAAGCAACTTACGTGTCCTTACACCCCAGAACAAAATGGTGTGGCGAAACGTATGAACCATCACATTATGTCTGTAGTCCATTGTCTTTTGTGAGGAATGAATGTTCTCAAATCTTTTTGGTACACGACAGTTCTTACTGTTGCCTATCTCATTAATTGCACACCAAGTCGTGTCCTTACAAGCAAAACCCCTTTCATATACTGCAACCCACTAGCATCATTTTTCCTATTTTATCACGTGTCTTTGGTGGTACGTGTTTTGTCTAGAATTGAAGCCCTACTCGCACTAAGTTAGATGATAAATCTATCCGGTGTGTTTTCCTCAGCTATTCTTCCATGTCGAAAAGATATAGGTACTACGATCCAGTTACTCACTGTACTTACCACTCTCTCGATATTACGTTCCTTGAGGATGATGCACTTGACATTTAACAAGTAGAGAATGATCTCAGACAGATTTTTGACATCAAGGATTTGGGTCATCTCCACTATTTTCTTGGTATTGAGGTTGCTCGGTCTCGGATAGGTATTTCTCTATCCCAGTGAAAATACGCCATTGATCTTCTTTAGGATACTGGGATGCTTGGATGTAGACCCGCCTCTACTCCCATGGATTCTAATCTTAAGTTAATAACAGACTCGAGAGATTTATTATCAGATCCGTCAATATATCAGTGACTTGTGGGTCGCCTCATCTATCTGACTAATACAAGGCCAGATCCTACATATGCTGCCAGAGTTATGAGCCAATTTATGCACTCGCCACATACATCACACTTGGATGCTTTCTACCATATCATTTGATACCTCAAAACATTCTTTGGTCTTGGTCTCTTTTATATGATAAGGGCACATGAGGGACTCTCCTGCTTTACAAACACGGACTATGCATGATCGAAGGATGATAGACGTTTGACCTCTGGCCTATGCACCTTTAATGGAAGACACCTCATCTCGTGGAAGAGTAAAAAGCAATTCATCGTCTCCCAATCCTCTGCTGAAGCTGAGTATCGTACTATGACTTAAGGAACGTGTGAACTCTTTTGGCTTCGTTCCCTTTTGACCGTGTTCGGACTCTTTGTGAGAAACTCATATGCGTTGTTCAGTGACAACAAGTCCATCATAATGTTATCCTCAGACTTAGTCCTTAATGAAAGGACGAAACACATCGAGGTGGATATCCACTTCATTCGTGAGAAAAGCCCGATCGGGAATCATTACCCCTGCCTTCGTCCCATCTTCCGAACAGGCTGTTGATATTTTCACCAAATCCACAGAACGATCTCTTCTTCAGTCAGCTGTTGGCAAGTTAGGACTCATCAATGTTTTCACCCCAGCTTGAAGGGGAGTGTTGAAATACGATATTTATATATTTGTTATTTTTGGTATCTTGATTGTAAGGCATTATTAGCCCATTCATTTTGGTAATTATTTTCTAATTTAGCTTGCTCCTACGGCTATATAATTCAGGATATATAACCCATTGTCTACAATCAATACAAAGCAATAGATTATTCTCCTCTCTACCTATATCCTTTTGTTCTAGGTCAGTTTTACAAGCACCTTGACTTATCACATCTCTGGTTGATCTTAAGAACGCATTCCCCACATCGATTTGGTGTATTTAGGATTTTACTCCTGTAATACTCTCTAGGATAATCAAATCTTCGTTCACAAGAAAATATAGTACCTCCCCCTTACCAACAAGACTAACCCAAAAAGATATATATGCAATAGTGTCATCTAATCTAATACATATCGGGTTGAAATATCGAATAATTACATTTTCTTTTAAAAAATAATAATAAAAACAACAAATATCACTATCGGCCAAACCGACTAGTGGTTTAAGATATTTTTTTTCTTTGTCAATTAGAGTTCTATTTTTCTAAAGATACTTCAGAGATTAACTCTTGAATTTAAACCTGAATGTTATGTGAGAAAGTGTGTATCGTGCAAAGAGATGATTGGTCGATGTGTGCTTAAATTAGTTTAAATACACCGTATCTTAGAAAAGAAAAAAAAAAAGGTATACAATTACAATGGGGTAATACCACATAGACCCCCTCAACTATAGTGAAATTTCACATACACCCCCCTAACTTTCAAAATTACCACGGCGACCCCCTGTCGGAGCTATTTTTAATGAATTGTCCATTTTGTCCTTACTAAATCTGATGTAAAAAAAGAAAAGAAAAATTATATAAAAAATGAGATGTGCATAGTTGCCTTTAGCTTATTTTTTTCCCCACACTTTTTGTTTTCTTTTCGTTTTTTTTTTACTCCTCTCTTTCTTTGTTTCTCTGCACCACTGAGCACCATACAACATGTCACAGGGTTTAAAATTTTCAGCACCAATTTTAAACCAAGTGATGGCCTGATCGTTAGCACAATCAGTCAGCCACGGTGAATACACTGCCTCACAACGGAATTACACCGACAGATTGTAAACACACACGTTCCTGTAACGAAATGCAACGGGAATACACCGAAACACTACCGAAACGCACCCATGCAACAGTACACACACGTATTACGGGAAAACCCAACCTTGTATTAATAAACTCCGGTTACAAGGAACCAAATACAACACTTTGTCTGTAAAATCCGCAGGCAAGCATTCAGCCCCTAAAAATAGACCAAAACAACAGTATTTATAGGAGAAGACAGCAGTTGACAGCCCCAACTGCATAAGCAGACTACCGACACCTGTCTCTACACTTGTCAGCACCACAAGAGTTGGTTTTCCTGTCTGAAAACCAACCAAAACCGCCCAAGAACTGCTCACACATGCACTGCACATGTCTGGAAACCACCAGTCCATCAGCTTACCAGGTAGCATTCTTCCAGCGTTTTTGCACCGTCCCAACGTCTGCCCGTTGCTATCTCGTCCCATAATCTGCCAACGTTCACCAACGTTTTGCCACGCCGCTGCATGGCCGGAACGTGTCGTTGCGCCCAACGACCTGCCAACGTTCCGTGTGCTATTTCCGCACCAGAATACACCGCCGCCCAACGGTGTGTCATGCCTCTACATGACTCAGCCCAAAACGTAGCGTTGCGCCTACGTTCTGCTTTGTTGCATCGTTCTGTCCAACGACGTCCCAACGCCGTATGCATTTTTCGCACCAAAATGCACCGTCGTTTCCAACAGTCCGTCATGCCGCTCACGTGACACTATTTACCACGTATCGTTGCACCTCCGTTGCACCATTTTGCCTTGGTACTGCACCGAGATCTTCCTTTGGTCCCGTCACTCCCCAACGAGAACCCCATTATCAGCAACCTCTGCCAATGCCACCAACGTGCCTCCACGTTGCCCAACAGCGCACTAGTTTGCCAACGCTTGCCCAACAGCTTGGTCCAACGCCTCCCCGCTCCTCCAACGCATGTTGCCGCACCCAAAGCACCGTTTACAACGTAGCGTTGCACCTACGTTGCACCATTTTGCCTCGATCCTGCACCGAGGTCTTCCACACTGCCCAACACCCGCCGGTGTTGTGCCACAACGCTGCTGCCCACCGATAGGCACCAATCTGGTGCCCCTTTTGCCAACGAACCCATCTGTGCCGCATGCATCATGCCCGGTAGCAAATCGCACAAAGTCGGTGATGTTTGGTCCTCCAACATTGTTAGGGTCTAACACAACACCACTACACAACCGCCTAACCCCTCTCTCTCTCTCATCTTCTTCAACCTTCCATGGCTAAAAACCAAAACCTAACCCTAAACCTAACCACCGCCACCATCCACCGCCTCCAAAACCAAAACCTAACCCTAAACCCCACAATCAAGTACCAACCTCACACCACCGTCCCCGCAATTGAGTACCAACCTCACCACCGCCACCATCCACCACCTCCACCGCCGCAAGGTTTGAGAAACAGTCCGAATTCGCCATCTCCACCGCCGATTTCTTCTGCCACTCCACACATACTGCTAGCGTCGGCAATTTCGTTGATTTCGAAAAGAAAGACCAGTCCAACAACAACAACAATGGTGTCGGCAATTCCGCTAGAAACAACAACAGATGGGTTTAGTTTTAGCGTTGATTGTTCTCGTTGTCGATTTCGTTCGAGTTGTTTACTTTTTGCGGTGGATGTTGTTTGATTTTATGTGTTCGTAATTGTTATTCCTTTCATGATTTCTCTATGAAATCCACCTCAATTTAGGGTTTAGGGTTCGATTCGGCTATGTTGTTCGGCGGTGGTAAATGGTGATGTTCGTTTTCGATTCGGCGGTGTTCATTTTGGCGGTGTTTTTCAGCGGTGTCGATGTTTGTTTTGGTGGTGTTCAGCGGTGGTGGTGTTCGATTCAGCGGTATTGTTCGTTTTGGTGGTGTTCGGCGGTGATGGTGTTCGATTCAGCGGTGTTGTTCGTTTTGGTGTTATTTTTCGGCGGTGTTGATGTTCGATTTGGCGGTGTTGTTCGACAGAGTTTTCGATTCAGCGGTGGTCATGTTTGTTTTGGTGGTGTTCGACGATGGTGGTGTTCGATTCGGCAGTGTTGTTTGTTTTGGTGATGTTTTTCGGCGGTGTTGATGTACGTTTTGTTAGTGTTCGGCAGTGGTGGTGTTAATGTTCGGCGATGGTGGTGTTTAGAGGATGTGGTGGTGGTGGGATTTGGGGAAGATAAACACATTAAAAGAAATAAAAAAAATAAAAAAGATGAACATATTAAAATAAAAAAATAAAAAATATAATAATTAATTAAAAAAATAAGGGTAATTTGGTCAATGAAAGAAATTAATAAAAATAATATAGTCATTTGAATTGAGAAGAAACTGATCAAGATGGTCATTATTGATAATTTTGATTTTTTAAGGGCATTTTAGGAAGAAAAAATAAACTAAAAGTCTGAGTGTCTTTTGACCAAATAGTTTAAGGGGTGTCCCATGTAGTTTTAAAAGTTGAGAGGATTTCCATGATTTTGGTTAAAACTTTAGGGAGTGTAAGTGGAATTACCCCAAATTACAATCTAGAAGAAAGGAAAAATCTAGTAAGAGGTGTCCGAAGGAGATAGTGCATTTAAAACTGTGGTTATCGTGTTTGTTTTGGGGTGCCACACGTTTTGGTTGTTTTTTTTGGGTTAAAAGTACAGACAAAGCCAGTGGGTTTTTCGACATTTTTGCCCCGCCTTTACTTTACGTGATTAATTTTTTCTTTTTTAAGGATTTTTTTCCCCGTTTTCCAACGTATTCTCGCATTATGGTCGCACACTAAGTAGGACTGATAAAATAAGTAACAAGTCGTGTAACAGGTTATTACACGATAACACGAAACACGATAAGACCCAAATACGAACACGACACGATAATTTTTTATGTCACACGATGATACGAAATCTTTCAGGTAAACACGACACGATAAGACCTGATAGATTTCCATTACATATTAACTTATCCATTACACGTTAATGACATGTTAACCTGTTAAGTTGACTAAATGAGTAGAGTTAGAGAAATGTGAATATATATATTAGATACTAAATTATAATATTTGATAATTTAGAAGGGTAAAAATAATTTATTAAATTAACGGGTAACCTATTAGATCTCAGGTTATTGTGTAACCTGAATACACGAAATTCTTATCGTATTTTATCATGTAACCTATTGGGTTATCAGGTCAACCTGATAACCTGCACTATTTCTTATCAGGTTATCGGGTCTGACATGATAACGACCCGATACCTGATAAGCAAAATCTAGACCTGCTAATTTCGTGTTAGTCTCATGTCGTGTCATCGTGTAAATACCTGTTTTGTCAGCCCTAGCGCTAAGACTAATCTCTCGAGATACTGTCAGGCGCCAGAGCATTTTTCATTCACAACCTCCTGAGGTTTGATTTCTAGAAGTGTTGCTGAAGGAGCCCAAGCCCTTTCTTCTGGGAACAACTCATGTTTTGGATTAATTGTTTTTTTTTTTTTTAATCCCTTATTGTATTTTGGTTTTATTTTTATTTTAATCCCTATACTTCGAAGCTTCACAAATCATTCCCTTATGCTCTTCCCTCACAATTCACATTTTATTCAAAAAATATAAAATAAATTAATTATCTTTTATTTTCTTGCCTCTATTTTTTTTTATTTAAAATAAAATAAAATATTAAATTCATTATTCTCTCTATAGGAATTCATCAAAATTCCAGAATTTAGATGAAAAAAATGATTTCACTCATTTTTCTAAAATATTAAATTCATTATTCTCTCTATAGCCCGCCTTTACTATTATTAATTTCAGGAAAAAAATACATTTTTAGTCCTTAAAGTAAATCCTAAGTTTGTTAATTTGTACATTTGATTCCAATAGTTTCACGTTTGTTTTAATCTCGCAAAATTAGAAATATTGTTAATGATTTTGGGCGAAAATAAAGTTATTTTCAATGTGATTTGATGAGGATATTTCTGTTATTTCACCGCTTTACTAAATCTAATTTTCATCCTAACAACGATTCAAGGTACTACCTTTCGTTTTTCAAAAAAAAAAATATTACAAAATGTTATAAAAAAATACTTTAGATTTAGTGGAATGATAAAATAATAAAAATATATCTATTAACGGGTAGGGGAGAGGGGGTTGTCGGAGCGGCTGGGAAGAGTGGGGTTGGAGGTGGTAGGGGGTAAGACGAGATTACGTACTAGATATGATTTATTTTTCATCTAAAATCATTAATAACGTATTTAATAATATAAATTTTGAGGGAGGAATAAACACTCACTCCATGATTTTGGGATAAAAAATATAATATTCTTTAATTTTTCATTAGAATCTTTTGCAGTTTTCAATAACTTCGGCGGCTAACAATTTTTCATTTTTCATTTTATTGTTTTTTTATTATTTTTTTTAAAAAGGTAAAGGTGATTATCTTGAATTTTGATTTGTTGATAATATATTTTAATTTTTAGTTTTTAAAAAGGGCATTTGACAAATTAGTCTCTTAGTAAAAAGTGGTGATGTAAATATGTGATTTATTTTGTTTGACCAATGCTATTAACATAAAATAATTATATATATTTAATTAAATCATAACAAAATACAAATTAATTCATAAAAATAAGATATTTCATAAAAATCACTGGGACCCGATGTCATTTAATCTTTGTAAACGGGGTTATGTCAAAAAATTCTTTTAGTAAAATACTCACAAAATAAACTGTATGTATGCATCAATTTTATTGCGTTATTTTATTTTATTTTTTTCGGTTTTGGTTTTCTTTAATTAGGGATAATTTTTTTTTTAATTTTTTTTTGGTGGTCTTACTTTTAAGTCACATGAGAAATAATGATGATTGTTTTGATGATTAATTAAGGTTTCTTTGTAAGTAGTAACTCCTAATTTTTTAACAAAAAAGTCAAATAAAACATATATAATTCATATATGTTTGTTTTGTTAATATTATTTAATTTTATTTACTAAATATGGATGGGCAATCAAAAAATGAAAATTAAACAAAAGAAATTAAATATATTATTTTTTTTTTTTATTTTTTCCTCTAAATTATATTAATAAAATAGATTTAAACCCTAGAGAAAGGACCGACAACACCATCATAAATTCCAACGAAAATGACACACATCTTCTTTCTTTCCTTCTTTCTTTTTATTTATTTGAAAAAAAAAAACAAAAAAACTTTAGTATATTTTGCATAACTTCTCTTAATTTATAAAAATATTTAATAAATATTTTTTAAAAAAAAATAGCCCCTCGATCAATTTTTAAGATTGACTATTACACCTTAACCACAATATATAAAATATAGATTTTTAATCATATAAATATATAGTAGTGTCGGTTGTTTTTTTTTGTCAGACTGTAAGATGTGTTTTGGGTCAGTTTTATCCGCCCATTGACTAATCACATCTCCGGAAGATCTTAAGAACGTATTCTCATACATCGACCTAGTGTATTCAGAATTTAACTACTCTAGTGCTCTTTGGGAGATTTAAATCTTAGTTGACAAGGAAATATGGTATCTTCTGATATTGCCAAAAATTCTTAGCACGTGCAAACAATTAACAATCTGAAATAATTTCCGGGTTATTTCTTCCGGGTCGGATCATTAACCTGATCCGACCCACCAAGGTTCTCAAACCTTTATTAATTGTGGGCGAAATTTTTTTCCATATCGCTTTCACTTACCAATTGTACTAACCCAAAAGGGTATATATACAATAGTCTCATCTAATATAATATATATCGCTTGAAATATCGAATAATTACATTTTATTTAAAAATAATAATAAAAACAAAAAATACCACTGTCGGCCAAAACGACTAGTGGTTTAAGATGCATAACAATCCAAAAAATAAAATAAAAGTATAATATTAATTATTTTAGCTTCTAGAAGAAAACATTATCTAATATAGGCATGATTTTATATTCCTTCTAGAAGAAGATTGAGGGGTGCACACTGCACATGTCTGTTCAATATCATTCAAACAACCTTATAAACCTTGCCCACCATTTGAAGTGTCAAAGAAGACAACCCAAACCCACCTTACTCTTTTTCTTCATATTCATACTCTCTCTCTAGATCTCTCTCTCTCTCTCTATATATATTTATATATATATATATTCCCTTTTTGGGTTTTTCTCTTTCAAGTTTCAAATGATCAAATCATAATTCACAAGGAAAAAGTGAGAAGAAAAAGATGGATAAGAAAGTTGTTGATTTAGCTTCATTCTTCCTCTGCGAGGTCACCGGAGATTCGGAAGCCGATTCGGATCTAAACAATAGGGATGATGATCCGACGGTGGATGGAGATGATGATCATGAGGAGGATGCAGCCTCATGCAGCTGTGATCAATCGGATATTAATTCTCGTGTTCTGGATTTCGATGATGCTAAGGATGATGACGACGAGGATGATGTACGGCAAAAGTTTTGTCTGAAGGAGGAGGAAGAAGAAGATGAAGATGATGACTTGGTGACGTCATCAAGTTGTGGTTCAAGCTGTTTCATGGGAGGATCAAACAAGAGAGCTAAGGTTTGTGTTGGTGATTCATTGGTTAATGAGAGAGAAAATGATAGGCTCTTTTGGGAGGCTTGTTTGGCTTCTTAGTTCATTAGAAACCCGGATTTTAGTGTATCTTTAAAATCGACCGGAGAACTGATTTGTCAAGGTGCGCATAAATTGATCCAGACACATCTTCTCTTTTCTTTTTTTTGGGGCAGGAAATGTGATATTTTTGTGATTTCTCTTAATTTTCATTATTTTTTTTTAATTATTTTTGAGTTTTTTGTTTTGAAAAAGAAAATGATAATTGTACATAATAATATTTGATGATGAATGTCCTTTAAGATTCCCTGTGCTTATGATCATTTGTTGTTATGTTTTTACTTTTTCGTTTGAGCTTTTGCACTTTGCACTCTTAAGCTTGTGTATTTTCAATTTGACCAGATTAAATTTTAAAATATCTAAATCGTATTAAGTCAGTTTAAATCAGTCACGTGTTAAATACGAAATCACTTATATTGATGAATTATGTCATAAAAATTACAGATAGACTGACGAAACGCGATTTGAATACTTCAAAGTTTAATGTGGTCCAATTAAAAAGATAGGGATCAAAGTGAGATTTCTCTAAAACTTAAAGGGTATAAAGTGAAAAAGCCCTCTTTTTGTTTATTTCATTAGTTTTTGAAACCAAAAAAAGAAATGTTGGTGAGAATTTTCGTTTACTCCATAAATGTTGGTATCATGATCAAATTCTTTCCTTTCTAAATTGAATTTATTGTAAGAATTAATACATAGTTTGGTTTCCAATTAAACAACTAAATTCTAAAAATAACATCAAATTAATAAAAAATCATAAATTAAATAAATATTTTAATTTTAGCCTTGTCTATTAAAATTCATAAAAAATACTAATATTCCAATTAGAATTGCATTGTGGTCTGCCAATCTACAAATACTGACCACCATACTATGATGGAGGAATTTGCTCAAAGACGATCATCAGTTGTCAAAATTTCGATTGTTAAAATTTTTTCAATAACATTTTTTTAACATACTTTTAGTTATATTCAATTAAGTTATCGATTATTGGTCGCAAGAAAATTAGATAAATGTAACTTAAAAATAGTTATATTTAACTAAAAAAAACATCAGCAAGAGGTCTAGGGTCTATAGATGGACAGTGGCGAGGTGATACCGGTTATCTGCAATGCAAACATTAGAGATATAAGAGAGTATTGATCATAGAATTAAAACAAAATAAAATGTAATTCAGAAATTAACACTAAACTTAGAATTAAAATAGCATAAATTAGAACTTTTGACCAATTATACCAATAATTTAATGGGATTATACCGTTTACATCTCTTTTCTTTTTGCATTATATCAGATATTTTCCTTGTCTTTTTACAAATATCAATCATCTCCCTATAGTTTTATAATTGAAAACACTTATCTCCCCTTGTTAGTGAATAAATGCTGACACAATATTATTATTGACAAAAATACTCTCAAAATTATTTAACTTCAATAAAATGACATAAATGCCCTTTTTAAAATTTAACTTATTGGACAGATATACCCCTTGTTATCTTCCACTTTTTTTTTTTTTTTTTTTTTTTTTTTAAACGCATAAAATGGGAATAAATATCATAAATATCTGTACACCAGAAGCGAAGAAATGGGCAAGGGCTCCATCGTCGAAGATAGACGCGAGATCTTCACATCCTGAGTAGAGATCCAAAGAATACAGCCACGGCGAACAACGGAGAGTTTGCGCCGGCGGATGAAGCAGGGGCTGGGGCCGGAGCTTCTTGGGCGAAAGAGCCTCCGATGAGACATGCGACCGTCTTCTTCTTCCTCTGATCTTGTGCCTTCAAAATCCGTTTTCAGATCATAACCTTGTCCCTGAAAAAAAAAATGCAGAATTCCCAGAATCAATATCAGAAATTCTTCAGATCAGAATCAAAAGTTGAAATACACAAAACTAGAACGAGTAGATTTAGAAATTGTCAGTGAAACCGAGATTGATTGATCGATTAATTAGCAATTCAAATGGAGATCTGGAGATGGATTAAACAACGAATCGACCGATAAAAGCACACCTACGTCTGTTTGGAGTAAGATGAAGAGGAACATCGCGCTTGTTGCGGAACATCATGTATCCGACCGGCAAACAACGATATATCGATATACGAACATCGCGCTTGGTTGAAGCAAGAGTTGGAGAACTGTACTCAATCCCTCTGAATCCATTCAACTTCTCCAGAAGACAGAGAAGTTGCATGGAGGAAGCTGCTTTTTCCTGCAAAGATTGAAGACGAAAAATGAAGAACTATATATATATGTTGAGTTTTAGAGAGAGAATGAGATTAAGAGAGAGAAAATGGATCTGGGAGGGAGGGACCAGATCCGTCGTCGCCGCGACAAGAGATCTGCAGCAGATCCGTCGCCGCCGCGATGGCTCTGGGAGGGAGGGACCTTCAACCCCGACGATCCTTCGATCGATCGATCGATCTTCCTCGGACGATCCTCCGACGACGACCAAACCAAGCAACCTCTGACGACCTTCAACGCCTCCGGCGGTCTCTTCCTCACACACACACATGCACGCAACAAATGGATGAAAATGATAAGGGTGAAGAGTTGTGCACCATCGTGAGAGAAAAAAAATCAGGAGAGTAAATCAGTAATTTTATTTAGAACGTTTTTAATTGTATAATAACATCATGGTATTTATGTCTTTTTATCTTAAAACATAGATCAAGAAGGTGACTGATATTTACAAAAGAAAAGGAGAAATATTTAGTATATTACAAAAAGTGTAATACCTTAAAAATTTATTTTTTTAAAAAATATTATTTTATATAAATTTGATATTTTTTATATTATTTTATAAATTTATGATATAATTAATATTTGAAATTTTTTTAGAGTTAAGTGTTTTTTTTTTTAAATTAATTTTAGAAATTTTGAGATTAATATGTTATTTAAAATATATTTTTAAATTTTTTAAAATATAATTAATATTTTATTTTAAAAAAATTATATAAATAAATAAATATATGGTCAATATGGATCCCTTAGGGAGGAAACCACATTGGGCATATAATATTTATATATGCTTATGAGTTACACGTGTGTGATTATATTAAATAATAATGGATATACGGTTATATTATAGAATATAGTTCTTTACATAATAAATATTATTTTTAAAAAAATATTGAAAAAATTAGTATTTTAACTTATTTCTCGTATGCGAACATTCCGATGTTGGAAACACCGGGATCATTTCGAATTTTTTTATTTATTTAAATTGATCCCAACGCACCGGGATCAATTTTATATTTTTTTAAAGTAAATGGTCCCGGCGTTGTGAACGCCAGGACCATTAAATATATATTTTTTTTCAAACGGTCGGATTCACAACACTGGGACCGTAACAGCACATCGACGTTTCAAAAACGGCAATGTGTCGTTTGGTTTGGCTGGTCAAACGGTACACCGTTTGACCGACCAAAGGCTGCCTGCTTTTTGGCAGACAGCCTTTTGCAGCTGCAAAATTGATGCTCCCTCCATTATCTACCCTCCTTCTTCTTCCTGCTCATTATCCATCCGAGTTGCTCTGCTCTTCCTCATTTTCTTCCTCATCGCCTTCTCTCTGATGCTTCTTCCATTCATGCTTAAGAGAGTTTTACTCATTCAAAATTTTTCTTCATTTTAATCAAAGTGTTCATCATTTATTTGGCTGATTTTCTTCATCAAAATTTAACAAATTTACAATTTTACAACTTCTTCCACCTACTACAAAGATAATTTTTTTTTTGTTTAATTTATTTATTAATTTGATTAGTATATTTTTTACTTATTATTTGTTAGTTTTATTAATTTACATGTTTGTTAGTTTGATTGATTACTTATTTTTTATACATTATAATATACTGTGTAAAAAAAAAAATTAGTTAGTTAGTTAATTAGTTTAGTTGTTAATTTTTTATTTTTTTTTAAATATTAGAGATAGTTTAATTTTAATTTGTTATTTATTTAATTTATTAGTTAGTTTGTTTGTTTTGTTAGTTAGTTAATTTAATTTGTTGGTTTAGGGCATGTTTGATAACCACTTAAAAATTAAGTGTTGAAAATTTAAGTACTTAATTTTAAGTGTTGAAATTTTAAGTGCTGAAAATATCAGAAGGTTGTTTGATAAAATTGTGCTGAAAATTTAAGTGCTGAATTTTTTTGGGTTTGATAAGTACAAAATTTATATGCTAAAAATTGTTTAATTTACATATTTACCTTTGAATCAAGATAATATAGAGTGAAAAAACAATTGAGACCAAAACAATAAAATTATGTGCCATTATAATATATATATATTAAAAGTAAAAATAAAAATTAACCCAAAAATATATAATATTATGTATTTTTTATGCAGTTTGATTGTTTAAATTAAATTATAACAATAATTTAAATATAAAATAAAATTAAAACCCTAAAATAATTCAAAGTTAATCTAATTTTTATTAAACCTAAACCTAATTAAACCCTCATAGGGGATCAAGGGTAAAATTGTTAAAATATATTTTTTTTAAGTAAAAAATAATGGAGTGCATTAAGCAAAATGAAATAAGTGAAAGGGGTTTAACTTAATTTTTTACTCACATTTTGACTTAATTTTTAAGTTAACTTAATTAATTAAGTAATACTAATTACATTTATCAAATAAACTTAATTAATTAAGTACTTAATATAATTAATTTTAAACACTTTTTTTTTTTATCAAACATGCCTTTGGTTGTTTAATTTGTTAGAGAGTTGGTTAATTTAATTGTTAAATTAAAAATTATACTTTGACCATTTTCACATGTGTAGGAAAATATAAATTAATATATTATTTAAAAAAAATGTTTGTTAGTTAGTTCAATTTAATTATTTAATTAAAAATATATACTTTGGCCCCTGAAAGTTTGACAATTAAAAAAATATAAAATTTTAATATATTATTTTAAAATAAATTGTTAGTTAGTTTAATTTTTGAATTTAGTTATTTAATTAAACAAATATTTGTTTAATTTGTTAATTTAGTTATTAAATTAAAAATTCCACTTTGGCCATTTCACATGTGAAGGAAAATATAAATTAATATATTATTTAAAAAAAAAAAATTGTTTGTTAGTTAGTTTAATTTAGTTATATAATTAAAAATATGCACTTTGGGCCCTGAAAATTTGATAATTAGAAAAATATAAATTTTTAATAAATTGTTTTAAAATAAATTGTTAGTTAGTTTCATTTTTTGAATTTAGTTATTTAATTTAAAATATATTTATTTAATTTGATAATTTAGTTGTTAAATTAAAAATTACACTTTGACCCCCTTTCACATGTGTAAGAAAATATAAATTAATATATTATTTGAATCATGTTGGAAATATCTTATTTTTCATTTGCCACAGTATATTGATTATTGCAGATGAGATATTTTCCTGCACATGTGAAAGAGGCCAAAGTATAATTTTTAATTTAACAAATTAAATAAACATGTTTTTTTAATTAAATAACAAAATTCATAAATTAAACTAACTGATTAACAATTTTAACTAAATTCAAAAATTAAACTAAGTAACAATTTATTTTAAAAGAATATACTGAAATTTTATATTTTTCTAATTATCAAACTTTCAGGGTCAAAAGTGCATATTTTTAATTAAATAGCTAAATTAAAAAATTAAACCAACTAACAATTTTTTTTTAAAATAATATATTAATTTATATTTTCCTACATATGTGAAAGGGGCCAAAGTGTAATTTTTAATTTAACAACTAAATTAACGAATTAAACAAATATTTTTTAATTAAATAACTAAATTCAAAAATTAAACTAACTAACAATTTATTTTAAAATAATATATTAAAATTTTATTTTTTTTAATTGTTAAACTTTCAGGGACCAAAGTGTATATTTTTAATTAAATAGCTAAATTAAAAAATTAAACTGACTAATTAATTTTTTTTTAAATAATATATTAATTTATATTTTTCTATACATGTGAAAGGGGCCAAAGTATAATTTTTAATTTAATAATTAAATTAACAAATTAAACTAACCAAATAACTAACAATTTAAACAACTAAACCAACAAATTAAATTAACTAACTAATAAAACAAACAAACTAATAAATTAAATAAATAACAAATTAAAATTAAACTATCCTCTAGTGTTTTAAAAAAACAAAATTAACAATTAAATTAATTAACTAACTAACTATAATTTTTTTAAAACAAAATATTATAATGTGTAAGAAATAAGTAATCAATCAAACTAATAAATAAATTAATTAATCAAACTAATAAATAACAAGTAAAAAATATACTAATGAAATTAATAAATAAATTAAAAAAAACTTACCTGTGAATGAAGGAAGAAAAGTGTGAACGGAGGAGGAAGAACAAAAAACAAGGAAGAGCAAAAAAATGAGAAATCTAAATGAATGAGGAAAAATGAGAGAGGTGTCTTAAAATAGGCTTTTGGTCCTAGGGTTGTGAAAATCGAGACCAAAAACCGATGGTCAAACTTGCAGCTGCAAAAAGGTTGCCTGCCTACAAAAGGCAAACAGCCTTTAACCGGTCAAACGGTGTACCGTTTGATTGGCCAAACCAAACGGCACATCGCCGTTTTTGAAACGACGATGTGCCGTTACGGTCCCGGTGTTGTGAACACCGGGACCGTTTGAAAAAAAAAATATTTAATGGTCCCGGCATTCACAACGCCGGGACCATTTAGTTAAAAAAAAATATTGATTCCGGTGTTGTGAACACCGGGATCAGTTTAAATAAAAAAAAAAATTCAAAATGATCCCCGGCGTTCGGAAACACCGGCATCTAGTCCTGATGTTCCTAACACCGGAATGCTCGCATCTTGGAAATAAGTTAAAATATTAATTTTTTCAGTAATTTTTTTAAATAATATTTATTATATAAATAACTCTTATAGAATAATGGATAAATACTTACACAAAAAGAAAAAAAAACCATAGGAGCAGCATCATTCTCCTTTGGGGAGCCGAGAGTAGGATTAGGAATTGAATCTTAGGAGTTCATGATTTATATATATTTCGGACGTTTTTTTTCTAGTTCGGATTTCAGCTTCAAATTTCAGATAGAATTTTTAACTCTTCTAATATATATATTTAATTTTTTTAGTGTGTGATTTATGTTATCATTTTTGTTGAATTGTAACAGTTAAATTTTATGAAATAATTATGATTATGTGAAAACAATGTGAGAATCATGCTAAAGTGTTTTACTTGTCGCGTTAATTAAATGTACGTATTAGAGGGGTTGGAATTTTACTGAGTATTGACTCACAACCCCACAGTTTTGATTATAGGACGGGCGAGAGCAAAATGGCACCGAAAATTATATTAGAATTTCTATTTGTAATAATGGTAGTTAATATTTACCGTTGAAAAATTGACGCGATAAATCGATATTAATTATCAAGATTAATTCCCAAATGAAATAACATATTTTTTTGTTATTATCGAATGTATTTGAAAATAGTGTGACACGAAGAATTTTATTCGGATTTCTATTAAATTTGTAAAAATTGTATTTATTATTCACTGTTGTAGAATTGGCTCGAAAATTTGATAATTCTAATTATTGTCGTTGTGTGTAAAATTTATCGATTTTTTTATTAATTGAAATATTGATTATTTAATAAATTATCGTCATCCATAAATAAAACTGTCATCGTATTTTGTAAAAATTTCTCGGATTTACACAAAATAAATTATTAGTTATTCGATTTAATATTACTTCTCTTTAAGAAAAATCATGTGACGGTGTAGGAAAATCGGGTCGTTACAAAAAGACAGAGGAAGTAAATAACATAAATATATAATTTAATATAAAATTTTGAAGGGCAATTTTGACTGCACCGAATTGGAATTAGAGAAATAAAAAACTATTAAAAAATTGCATGCGTTCATTTCGAAATATAATATTATGATTTCAATTTAATTAAAACTACAAATCTATTAATTTTTTTTCCTTCTAATTTTGCCAACACATACAATATAAAATGATCAAAATAGTTAGCAAATCCATTTCCAAAGTTGAAAACAAAAAAAAAAAACAAAAAAAGGTTCAGCCCTGAGCTGAACAAAAATCCAATATCCAACCACAAAACAAACCTACCCAACAATATATCATTCAGACACGAATTTACAAAATAAAATAAAATATTGGATTCAGATTCAGATTCAGATTCAGATTCAGACAGGTCCAAGAAGAGGCTTCACCATTCCCAAATCACTGGTCGTAACACACCCAACACTCCTTGTCTCCGACTCCTCTCCATCACTCGTGCTCAACGCCGAACTCCCAATTTTACTGTCTGAAAACGACGCTCCAGAATCACCGGCGCCGACGCCGGCGACGGCAGACCTACTCGTCGGGCTCAAATTCTCTATCCTCAAAATACCCACCAGTTCTTCCCGAAACCCATTTTTGGCGTTCTCATTGTCATCCAATTGCCTCAAAAAACAAGCTTCGATCTCACTAAACGATCCAATTTCGTCATCTTCTTCTTCTTCGTTGTTGTCTGAATCATGGCCTCCTCTTGATTCGCAGGTGGTCTCGGCGTCTTCTTGTTGACTGTCGAATTCTTCTTCGGTTTGCCTGTCGGAGGAAGAACGAAATGAGACCGGCGAATAGCCGCCGGCGGTCGCCGCTTCTTCACGCTCTCTTAGGGTTTTTGTGATGAGGGTCTTGAGCAAGTTCATTACTTGTACGGCGTGCATCAATGCCGTCAATGGATCAGACATCTGAAAAATGAGAGGGAAACTGAAATCATATGCTTGTTTAAGTTGAATTCAACTATTTTTAGTTTCTGGAAATGAGAGTAAATTTTTTTGATTTGTTTCTAAACTGGACATCATGGTTGTTTTTAGTTAAATTCAACTATTTTTAATTTATGAAAATAAAAGTAAAATTTTGGTTTCTAAACGGGATATCATGCTTGTTTTGGTTAAATTCAACTATTTTTAGTTTATAAAAATGATAGTAAAATTCTATTATTTGTTTCTAAAATTGATATCATGCTTTTTTTTGTTCTTTTTTTTTTTGGGAACCTCGACGGTGCGATGAGCGCTTTATTAATTAAATCAAATAATACAAAATTCAGAGGAGGCAAAACCTAACCTCTAAAAATAATTGAAACTAAAACTAATCTAACGAAAAATAAAATCATAACACAACATCAAAAATTTGATATCATGCTTGTTTTAGTTAAATTCAACTATTTTTAGTTTCTAAAAGTGAGAGTAAAATTCGTTGATTTGTTTCTAAAACTGGATATCATCATATCATGCTTGTTTTAGTTCAATTCAACTATTTTTAGTTTTGAATACGAGAGTAAAATTCATTGATTGGTTTCTAAACTGGATACCATGCTTGTTTCAATTGAATTCAACTATTTTCGGTTTCTGAAAATGAGAGTAAAATTCATTGATTGGTTTCTAAAAACTGGATATCATGCATGTTTTAGTTAAATTCAACTATTTTTAGTTTCTGAAAATGAGAGTAAAATTCAATGGTTGGTTTCTAAACTGTATATCATGCTTGTTTTAGTTAAAAACAAAAACAAAATTTTTCCATGGCTTCATTTCTATGTTCTCAAACGCTTTCACTGTTTAAAGAAAAAAAAAACATACCTGTGTCATGTTCGGGGCGAAAACCATGGCGATATTCCTAGCATTCATCTTGTTGAACTCTTCTTGCTCAACAACATCAGCCATTAGATCGACCGCCCAGTTAAGAAGAGCCGCCTCGGTTTGCTTCAGTTGTTTCACAAGCTTAACCGACTCCTCCTCGTTGTTGCACTGAAGAACCTGCTCCGGCGAAAGGCCGTCAAGAACACCACAAGGCAGTTCCCTGAACCAGGCTTTGATCAGGCCGGCCAGACAATGGACATCAATGTTGTTGGGAACAATTCCTCGGTTCAGTTGGTCTCTAACATGTTCTTCTTGGCTGTTCTCCGGGTTTATCCGAAATATTCCTTCCGCCTATAATAATAATAATAACAAAAAAAAAGCATATTTAGACTGTGTTTTTGGATTGAGGGTCTGTTTGAATCGAGAGATATGGAGAGAAAAGGGAGATTTCGATTTCTCAGGATTGGCCCTGAGAAATCAAAAACCCTAGTAAAAGCTTCCTATCAGGCGCTTGATATATAAAAAAATATTTTTACATGTCAATAATTTTTTTATAAAATTAAATAGTTGATATAGTGATTGAGCTAATAGTGATTTTGTTTTTTTAAATATGATATTAATCAAAATTGTTTGAAAAAATTTATATGGGGGTGAATTTGAAAGGGGCATCAAAGTTTGGGGATCCTTGGCGGCCTAGTTCCAAGGCCGGCCACGAAATTTTACTATAATATATGATTATTATAGTAAAATAACTATTATACCTATTTGAGAAAAGGGAAAGAAAAGTTTAGGGTGCGTTTGGTTGAGATATTTGAAAAAGGGATTTTGTAATATTTTCTTAAGAAAAAACTTTTACAAATCGGTTTTTCAAATCCATTTTGCCAACGCACTTTTAAGGATTTTTTAGTCATTTAATTTGTTTTTCTCTCATTTTTTATTGAACACGAGAAATAAAGAGAAAATTAATAATTTTTTTCCTTTTTTTTTCTTCTCCATTTCTCTCAATCCGAACGTATTGTGAGAGAAATGGAAGGAAAAGAAAATATTTCGTTAAGAAAAAAGAGGAGAAAGGAAGAGGAAAAAAAAAAAAAAAAATTATCTTTTTTTTTCTTCATCTTTTCATTTCACTCAATCCAAACGGACCATTTGATATATATATATATATATATATATATATATATATATATATGAATTTAAGGGTTTGAATTTGATTAATACCTTTAGACCACCTTGTGTATATAATCTGTTTTGCATTAGCAGTAGAATGGTGGGAACACTGTTTCCTCTCGAATCATATGAACACTGCATTGATTCCGCCGAGACACCGAATACACTAGCACTGCAACTTTGAGAGTTTAAAAGAGTTAATTCATGCATCAATTCACATAAAAATACAAGTACCAAATTTGCTATTTTAAAGTTGGGTTTTTGCCAATGTATATGAACAACGAGCCAAACGGGGTACGAAGAGGTAGGGCTACTCATGGACCGGGCTAGGCTAGACTTTTTACTTAAGAAATTACAACATTCTTTGTAGCCCGAGCCTGGCCACCAGGGCCAAATCCTCCCGTGGTTAAAAACACCATGCCCAAGTTGCCCGACCCTATACATTTTTATTTTAAAAACGTCTCCTACTCAATTGCAACTTGTGTTTTTAGTCTGGCGCAATAAAAAAGGTTAAAAGGCTCAATACGTGCGTCTGCACACCCGCAACCATACTGAACAATTTTTTTTGTTACATGTATCTAACTTGTACGTAAATATTTGTCAAATGTAAAAAATATTATACATATACATATAATGTAATTACATGTAACTAATATTACACAACTATAATATAGTTACATTTAATTCGTAATTATTAACTTATAATTAATTTTAGTTATATGTAATTAATATTCACTCTAATATAGATTCACTCACTAAATTCACTTTACGCTTCATATACAGTGCATGAACACTCGCGAGACTAATACGGAACCAAAAATCAGTTTAAGAGACTAATTCTAAATTTATCTTTTAAATAGGACAAATAACATATTACATCCTCTATTTAGGATTAATTACGAATTATCTCTTAATTTTAAGCTAAAATACTTTTAAACTACTATTAACATTCAATTGAGTTGGAAACCATCTGTTTAAAATCATATGATATAAAGTGAAGTATATATTTTAACTTATATAATGGTTTGTGAATTTTCAAGTATAGGAATCTAACACTTGTTCTTCAAGTGCACCTTCGATTTGTATAAATGATTTGATTACAAAAGAATGATGAAAAATGTGCAATCTCAACTTGGACGGATAATTTAACTACGAAAAAAGACATATGAACTACCGTTTCAGAAATCGGAACCCTAGATCTGTAGTCTCTCTCTCAAAATTTTCTGCAACTCAATAAATTCATACATTATCTATACCTTCCTTCTTCCTCTTCACCCTGAAAGCTCCATTGTTTCAGAAATCGAAATCCTAGATCCGTAATCTGTGCGCGCGCGCGCGCGTTTTGTGTGTGTGGATTTTAGATCTAAGCAACAAAGAAACTGAGAAGAAGATGCTGAATGAGAGATTGGAGAAACCTGGCGCTGGGGACTCTGCAAGGGATCTCGACTTCGAACTCGACGGGAAGACCGAGGAAGCCATGGAAACGGTCGAAGGTGACGTGCGTCACGTGCTGCACGTTCGTCGGCCAGCCGATATCCATCTGTTGCACGGCGGCCATGACCTCCTCCCGCCGGTCGACGCGGCAAGACACCATCGATTTTCTCAGAGCCGCCAATAGAATCGCCACAAACGAGATCTGGTTTTGCTCCTCCGACGAACCTGTCCCTCCCACCTTACTGCTACCATTTCCGCCACCGCCGCAGCCGCCTGCCTTCGTCACCATCACCATCCCCGTCGTCATCTCTCTCTCTCTCTCTCTCTCTAAACGCTACCGGAGTGAAGCAATAATGGAAGTGGATTTGAAAATGGGAGAGGGTTTTTTAAGTGAAGCATTGAAGAAGAAGCGTGTCTTGAACTCCGAACAGCGAGGTTCTCTCTCTCTCTCCTCTTTCTCTCTCCTCTCTGTGTGCTCCAACGGCCACCCATTTCAAATTCCTGTCGACTTGCTTTATCCAAAATATTGTCCGAATTGACCTCACATTTCGCATATAATTCCATTTTGCCCCTAACTTCTTATGATTTTAAAAATTTAAAAACTATCATACAATTGCAACATTGTTTTAGTCTCGCGCATTAAAAACAATCAAAATGCCCAATATACGCACTGCACTTTCACAGTTACATGTATCTAATTTGTTTATAAAATATAGAAATTATTGGCGATTAGTTCCAAATAACGGAGGTAATCTATCGTTAGTCCCTTTTAAAACATAATTTTTTATTTAGTCCCGCGTTTTAACTTTTACTTGCGTATGTACTTACATATTGCGTAAAAATGTAGAGAAAATTTGGTGAGTAAATTCGTATGATAGTGAATATTAGTTGCATACAACTTAATAATTAACTATGTTACGTATAGGTGGAATATTAGTTACACGTTACAAATTACATGTATTTGTGTAATATTTTCACACAAATTAATTATATATTACAAATTACTGTAATATTTATTACATCAAACAAGTATTTTAGACACAAATTAGTTACATGTGACTGCGTGAGTACAAGCGCGTGTATTGAGCTTTCCGTCTTTTTTAATACGCGAAACTAAAACATAAGTTGCAATTGCACATGAGATTTTTTTTAAAATTAAGGGTAAAATAAATGATTTGCCACCGAAATCCTCAAATAAGTGTGTTTCTGTGCCAAGTCCCTTATTTTACCCTTATAAAAAGTCTCATACGCAATTGCAACTTGTATTTTAAGTCTCGCGCATTAAAAAAATACATAATGCCCAATACACGCATTGTACTCGTGCATTTACATATATCTAGTTTGTGTATAAAATATATGTTAAATGTAACAAATATTACACAACCTATAATTAATATTATACATGTACATATAACTAATATTATATAAGCGTGAGCAGTAAAAATCAATTTAAGAGACTAAATTAAAATTTATTTATTAAATGGGACTAATGTAAGATATTGTCCAAATTGACCTCCCCTTTCTTGTATAATTCCTATTTTACCCCTAACTTTTTATGATTTAAAAAATTAAAATAATAATTATATTAAATTTATTATCAGTAAGGATCCCATGATTTGAAATTATGAATAGACCGTTGGAGAAATGGACAAATTTTGATATTTCCAACAATATAATAATAATAGGTGCTTTTTCATGTCTTTGGCATGAACGAATCCGATGATTTTTGTTTGTTTGTTTTTCTCTGGCTCAAAATAATAGAAGGGCATTTTTGTCATAGACAAAAAACCCCGTGACTCTCTTTGATTTTTTTATTTTAATTAATACTCCAATTTGTTAGGTATACAATTTTTAAAAAAATATTTAGTACCTTCAAAAATCTTCATATTATCGTCATTTCGGATCGTTTTTCAATAGATTTTGATGTGTTCATGAGAACTGAAACAAATCAATTATATATTTTTTAGTCCTTTTTTGATAGATTTTTCAAAATTTTCCAAAAAAATCACAATCGGTATAGGCTTATAAGTCTGCAAAACACAGAGCACAGACTTGTAAGTTCGTTGGTACAGTAATTTTTTTTAATTTATTTTTTGGTGAACCTATGTTGTGGGAACAACAAGGAAGGAGGGTGAGGGTGTGGGTGTGGGACGACGAAGCTTGGAGAGAGAGATGACAAAACGTTGGCAAGTCCACGGGCACTGGCGACGTCGCCGGAGAAGATGGGATGAAAATGGATACATATGTGGGAATAGTAATGAAATTATCGTTATACCCCTGTTATTTATGTACCCATTCAATTCACAACTTCCCCACGACTTTTTGGATTTTTTAAGGATTAATTAAATTTTATTCCCCTGTGGTTTGACCGATTTGTACTTACCTCCCTGTGGTTTGAAAATTGTCTCTGACCCTCATTGTGATTAGATTTTCAAACCACTTACCCCCTGATATAGGGGGATAAGTGCAACAAATATTTGACGACAAGGAGGTAAGTGACGATTTCAAATCACAGAAGGGTAAAATACAGATTGATCAAATCACAAAGGGTAAAATGCTATTAACTTTTTTTTTTTTTATTTCACCATCCAATCTGCCCATTCACTTCACCATGTTTTTTGGTTTTTATTTTTTTATTTTATTTTGATTTTATTTGTTAGTAATTTACATATATTATATTCAATTTGAATCGCAATTGCTATAATTATAATCCTATTTTAATTAATTATTTTCTATTAGTTAAAGAATTGTTCATTTTTTGTTGATAAATTTCTTATTTTATTTATAATATGTAAGAGTAAAATAGTAAATTAAATGAATACATATTTTTTTTCTTTTATTTTTCTTTCTTTGCTACGTATAAAATATTATTTTTTTCCTTCTTTTTACATCCCTCCAACCAAACGACCCTAAAGAAAATAATTTTTCTTTCTCAAAGGATAAAAAAATAAAAATTCATTTCTCTTTTGTTAAATAACCACTTACAAAGGGAAATAAAACTACAATAGATCTAAGTGCTTTGACCCTTTTTCGGATCCTGCACGTATCATTTGTATAATTCAAAATCTAATAATTTTTATAAATTAATTATTACATAAATATAAATGGATAAAAACATACTAGAAAAAGAAATTGCAAGAAATTAACTACTAAAAAAATTTAATTAAACATGATTAATTTTTATATTATAAGTGAGAATGATGTATGCTCTAGAAAGTAATTATGATGAATAGAAATGTCATGCACAAATGAAAAAGTGAAAGTTCGATTAATTCTTTTAAAAAAATAGGTCGTAATACCTAATAATTCATGGGTCAATGTATAATATAAAAGAAAAAAAGAAATTCTAGGTTTTAACCCTGGACAATCTACAAAAAAGGCCACAGACACTGCAACCGCCCATCCCTAGCCAATTATGTTGCCTCCTTATTCCTTGTTGCTTTTTTGGTTTTGATTTTTACAACCACCTAAAATCAAAACTGAGCAACCCCATTTCAACATATTTAGAATTGGTTTCTTAAACAATCTGTAAACACTGTTTGAGCGGAGTTCCTTCATGTGAAAACTAATGAAGATGTTACACTTGTGATTCTAGTGGGAGAATCAAATCAAATCAAATCACAACTCGCGTTCAACCAACCAAGAAGTTGAAATAACAAATCTAGTAGATTCGATTCTATTTATAGTTATTTTGTACATATAAATATAGATTGATTTTGGATTTAAAAATTATAAACTATTAAAACTGGTTTAAATTTTATGTATTCCGTTTTATAAATCTAGGTATTTTAGGCCTCGTTTGGTTATTGTTTTCATTTCTTGATTTTTTTCCCGCTTCTAAATTTTCGAATTAACGTACAGTAACGTATTTGATAAATACACTTTTATTCAAAAAAAGTTTGGGAAGCAAAATTTTGGATTAATATAATTCCAAAAATTTTGGAATTCCTCAAGAATTTGAGAAACAAAAAAAAAAAAAAAAAAATTATTTCTTATTCGCTCTCACAAAACTATTCCCATTATCATCCCCTCAACCATTATACATTTAAAGAAAAAAAACAACCAAACGTGTTTCTTCTTTCTGTTCTTATAAATTAAAAGAAATAATTTTTGTACAATATTCGTTACTAAACATTTTTCTATTCTCGGAATAGTTTAGAGAAAAAACAGAGTTTTCATCCCAGTTTATTAAACGAAAAGCACGAACACTACCAAACGCCACTATTCTCCTCATCCCTCCCTCCAAAAGCTAACTATTCGAATTTCAAACTATAGAAAGATTTGATGCTTACATTTCTAATGCCTTTTTGTGTTTTTTTTTGTTTTGTTTAGTCATGTTCCCCTCTCCTTACAATAATTAATAGAACTCTCTTCTTCCTCTTGTCACCTTCTTCAAGATTCTACATTCTATGATCTCTCTCTCGCCCCCATATCTTTCACTATAAAGTGAATCACCCTTTTTCTCTTTATGACTTTTCTTTTTGTGCCCTTTTACTTTTTATTCAAACAATCAAATCAAATACTCCCAACGGCTATAAAGGACAAATCATCATATTTATATTTATATGTAAAAAGTGAAGCCAACAACTCTACATTCAAAATATATATATATTCAATATGGTGAGATTACGGAACCCACTAAATATAAATAAGGTGGCGTTTGGTTAGTTCCCATTTTCCTGAACTCAACTGGAATGGATTGGGTTGGGTTGGGTTGAAAATTTTGGGAACAAAATTGCGTTTGGTAACGATAATTTTTGTTATTTTGTAAATATCAGAGATCTCCCATATTTTTTTCTCAAACACCACTTACCTCCCTTAAAATTGCCTTTAGATTATTTTTTTAAAAATTCATTAGCACCCCTATATTTTTAAAATTATATTTTTTACTTTTAACTTTTTAAATAATTATATTTATCTCTCACCACCACCCAACTCCCACTGCCACCACCCACCACCACCACCTCCCACCGCCATCCAATGCCACCATCCTTTACTTTTTACACTAACATTTCCATTAAAAAATAATATTTTTTTTAACTCTTTTTTTTTTTAACAAAATTAAAAAAAATAAAAAAATTAAGAAGAGAAGAAGATCGGTACTTTTACCTCTAAATTTTGGATTGGTCTTAAATTGCACTTTAATGCGTGCAAAGAGTAACTAAAAAATAGAGAGGATGCTAATTTATTTATTTTTTAAATAAAAAAAATATATATATATTTTTTTAAGGGCATTTATGTCTTTACATCAAAATATTGGTGGTGGCGGGTGGCGGTAGGAGGCGGCGGAGGGTGTCGGTGGGTGGCGGTGGGAGGTGGTGGGCGGCGGTGGGTGGTGGGTGGTGGCGACGGTAGGAGGTGGTGATGAATATATATAAATTAAATGGTTATTTATGTATTCTAATTGTTTATTATTCAATTATTTTTTAAATAGTGAATGGTAAAATTAGTATTATAATAAAAAAATTATTATTTTTTAATCAATAAAGGAGGTAAGTGGTGTTTGAGAAAAAAACAAGGGAGATCTCTGGTATTTATAAAATGACAGGGGAGGTATCTGATATAGTGCAAAATGATAGGGGAGATCAATGGTATTATTCCTATATATATATTTTCAATATGGTGAGATTATGGAACCCACCGAATATAAATAAATGAATCAGATCGTTTAACGATTTTTTTAGAAAATCTGGCTAAATATTTAATACCTTCACTTATAGAGTTGTTGAGTTAAATTATAATTTTTTATTTTTTAAATCTTAAATTTGTAGTTAATTGATTTTTATTTTTTTTATTATTATTATTTACTGTTTGTTTACATTTAAATTAGGAAGTCGATATAATACAACCAAGTAAGTGGATCCCCTAGATCTTTTGGACTTGTAGAACAAGATGGAGTGGTTTTAATGTGTTTTGCTTTCTGTTTTTACTTCTAATAAATTGTAATGAGAATTTTGTTTTCAGTTTGAACTATTCTAGGAACATAAACATGTTTCGTAACGACAATTATTCTAAACTTATTTCTTTTAATTTATGAGAACAAATACAAAAAAACACGTTTGATTGCAATATCTATATAATAAATCAAGATTGATATATTTATGGCCGTTGGATGAAAGACAATACTCTAGACATTTTAAGGTCGTCGGATGGGTTTTATTTTATACACTTTGGTTCTTTCTCCATCAGCACACCGAAAATCAAGTTGCTCTCTTGGCCGATCCTCTCTCTTATCCCCTTTGTTCATCATATCCCCCAATCACCGCTCATTATCTCCGCCGGATTTATCTCCCACCGACAATCGCTCATCATCATCACCTCCTTCGTATTTGCATATTGTCAAACTACACACCAAAATAAACAACAATCCAGCCATAGTTCATCATCTCTCCGTTAATTGCTCTTGGATTGTTCATCTCTTCCCCGAGTTCGCAGATCGTCAAATCTGCATCCCATCTCCTCCCCGTCGTCGCCTTCATCTTCTATTTTCTAATCCCTGAAAATCAGTCGTGCCCTAATTTTTGCCCTAATCCCTGATCGTTGCCCTAATTGTAGAATGGGATCCCTCTCATCTCGCATCTCTCTCTCAATCGCCTATAAGACCCTCACATCAGTCCTCCATCACACAACAATCGGTCCTCGCAATAGAAGATCAGTTGCCAAGGGTTCCGCAATACACGATCAATTGTTGCTAAGGTCAGTTCCGATTCTGTTTTTGATGTTTGCGAATTTGTGTTCAGTTTTTATTATATTTGATGAATGCTAAGGCCAATTTTTTATTTCACGGCACGAAGGTCAGATTATAATTTCACATTGATCGCACTGTATTTTGTGCGATCTATTACCACTAGACTAAGTTTTGTTAATCTTCTGAATAAATTAAATTATTAGAAATTAAGTTATTTTATTTATTTTTGTAGTTTTTTTGAATTTGGAACAAAATGACATTAATTTGGAGCAACATGAGCGAAAAATGAACAAACCACGGCGAACCGAACGAACGTATGAATAGTAGTCCTGCATGCGTGAACAGTACCCGCATACATGAACAGTACCACATGCATGAATAGTCTTCACATGTTGGTGAACAGTAACCGCTTACGCATGAAGTGAACAGTAACTGCATGTATGATATATTGTTCACCGAATTACTGTTTATTCGCCACTCCTGCATGATTTTACTCTATTTGCCACGATTTTTTTTACCAAGATTTGGCGGTGTTTTTGATTAGTTTTGTCCCCAAAATCATTCATACACCTCTTGAGCTATAAATACACTAAAAAAGAGTTCTTTACACAATAAATATATTTTTAATTTTTTTTTTCCTGAAAACACATATTTTCAAACTTATTTACGAAACACGAGTCTTGATATTCGAAACACCGGGATCTTAGTCCCAGTGTTTTGAACACCGGGATCATTGAATTTTTTATTTTTTAATTTTTTAATTTGATGGTCCTAGTGTTGTGAATGCCGGGACTAGTGTTTTTTTTTTTTTTTTTTTAAGTTTCATTGTCCCGGTGTTCATAACGCCGAGACCTTTAAAATCCCAAACGGTGTATAATCGTGAAATGGTGATAACCGTTTGGGATTGGTGGACTAAGTTTCCAAATAGTCCCAGCGTTTAAAGCGTAGGGACTAAGTCAAATTACCAATGACAGAGAGAGAGGCAAGGGAGGTGAATCAAGTGGGTTCACCTAAATACACTTGAAAAGGATTTTTGACACTTTATATCCCTAAAATTTGACCATTATTTCACTTTGATTGTTATAATTTTTAATTTCTTTCATTTTTTAATAAAAATAAAACATTTTTTTTATTTATGTTTTTACTGTTTTTTGAATTTCTCTTCTTTTTTTTTTTATAAAGAAAACTTTTTTTTTGCTTGTTATTTTTTTTTTAATTTCATTTTTCTTTCTTTTTTTTGGCAAAACTTTCGTTTTTTCTTTTTTTAAAAGAAAATAAATATTTTTGTTTTGTTTTTTTCATCAAATAAAATGAAAAATAAATATTTTGTTTTTCAATTTAAATGTTCTCCGATATGATGACTTATCAAATATCAATGATTTAATAAGGATGACTCCCAATGGGGTTTAATATAGCGAGTTTTAAGTTTGAGTTTTTTTAATTTAATAAAAAAATATTTTTACTTTATTAATAATAAAAAATAAATTTACTTCAAAAATTTCAATTAAAATTCAACTATTTAAAAAAAATCGATAATATTTGAAACCAAACCAACAAATTTTCAAAACGAATTCAAGTGAAATTCAACTATTTTTACTTCAAAAATTCAAATGAAATTCAACTATTAAAAAATATTTATTAATTTATTTTTATTATATCATGGATTTTTTTAATTTTATTATTTATTCCTTTTTTTAAATAAAAATATATTTATTATATCATGGAAATTCTTACTATATTATTTATTATATCATGAAAATTATTTTTACCAAATTCAATTTTTGGTCAATCGAATGGGGCATCTTATCGACCAAATTCAAGTTGGTCGACTAAATTCAATTTTTGGTTAACCAAATTCAATTGAAAATAAAAAAATTATTTTATTAATAATAAAGTAAGAAATTAAACAAAAAAAGAAAATTGAAATTAACAAACAAAAAAAAATTTCTTTATAAAAAAACGAAATTAAAAAAAAAAGAGTAAAAACAAAAAAAAATGTTTTATTTTTATTAAAAAATAAAAGAAATTAAAATTATAACAATCAAAGTGAAATAATGGTCAAACTTTAGGGGTATAAAGTGTCAAAAATCCTTTTCAAGTGTATTTGCGTGAACTCACTTGATTCACCTCCCCTGCCTCTCTCCTCTCCTCTCTCTCTCTCTCTCTGTGTCTTTGGTAATTTGACTTAGTCTCGGCGTTTTAAACGTCGGGACTATTTGGAAACTTGGTCCACCAACCCCAAACGGTTATCACCATTTCACAGTGATACACCGTTTGGGATTTTAAAGGTTCCGGCGTTGTGAACACAACGCCGGGACCATGAAAATAAAAAAAAATCAATGATACCGGTGTTCCGAACACTGGAATACTTGTGTTTCGTAAATAAGTTCGAAAACACGTGTTTTTAGGAAAAAAAATTCAAAAATATATTTATTGTGTAAAGAACTCCACCAAAAAAACCTGAGATTTGGGAGAACCTCCTTGTACATATTTTGAGGAATTCTCTGCAACTTTCTTCTTTCTCTTTTTTTCTTCTTTTATTTATTTATTTCTTCACCATTTCTTGAGGGTAGAAGGTTGAGATTATAAAGATCAAATTGGTAATGACATTTTTGAAGGTTGTACTCGATAAAACGTCATTCCAAACGGCGATGTACGGCTAAACCTCCTTCTACCGGGTTAGGATTGTGGTGATGTATTTTTGATATTATGTAATATTGTGATTATCTATATCATTGATGGATTTTGTATAACTATTATGTGACAAAATCTCGTTCTTACCTTGGTATTATTGTGATTGGATATATTATCAAGATATTCTTGTAGAGATTTTGATGTAGATCCAATTACTAGCAGAACATTAAATCTTGTACTTGTGGTCTAGATCTAGTGGTCACATAATAGTTTTCTTAGGGATTGATTATTGGTCTGGATGGTTTATGCCTAGATTTTAATTCACCTTAAATTAGTTAGATTAGTATAGTGTAGGAATTAAATAATGAAGATAGATCATACCGGAGAATAACTATCCATACCTTTTTGAGTAGTTTCGACGTGCAGTTGAGAACACTCGTTTACACAAATCCGACGTGAATAGAAAATAGGAAAATGACATAATACTCAATACTAAACCCACAATCCCTAACCCACTATTCTATTTTCTTTTGTTTGTAGATTTAGTTTTGTTTTTCTTTTATTAAAAAATCAAAATCAAAACTCGTTTCCTCCGAGGAAGGAAAAATAATAAAAAAAAAAATCGATAATTACAAGACTGATCCATGTGATTCGACACTCGTACCTAAGCAAACTATACTACGATATTTTGCGCTTAAATAAGTTATTAAATTTGAGTGATCACTCATTGCTACATTCTGATTTTGTGTTTTTGATTTCTGATGATGGAGAGTAGTGCGAGTTTGTGTTATGTTTGATTGCTATTGTTTTTCCGTTTTTGATTTTTGCGAGTTAGTGTTCTGTTTGCGAATTTGTATTATGTTTGTGAGTTTGTGTTTTGTTTGCGAGTTTGTGTTCTGTTTGCTAAAAAAAATCTGGGAAGTGGGAATAACACAAAAACATAAAATGCAATCTGTTTGTTAAAAAAAATCTGGGCAGTTGGGTTCAAGGTGGCAGGGGTGTTGGTAAGTGTTTATGTTTCCAATTTTGTTTTTGTTCCCAAAGAACTTTCATTAAAACTTTGGGAAGTAGGAATGACACAAAAACATAATCTCGGCTTTATAGATTTTTTTATGATTACAACCTCATTGAAACTTGGATTGTGTGTGTGTATATACTTTTTTTTTTGTTCTATGAAGCTGTAACACAGAAACACAAACACATTTGATCTCAAGCTTGGTTTTATTTCGCAGGGTATTTGGTAAGATCTAGACCCTCCTCTCCAGACTATCACCATCGTCGTAGATCCAGTCACGCGTTGCCACCATCAGCGTCGTCGTAGATCCATCCCCCAATGTCACTGTTGTCGTAGAACCCTAAATAGGTATTAGATTTTCATCTCATAAGTTGATGCAATCTTTCATTATATTGATAAAACAAATTTTATTCATTAAACCTAACATGTATAATAACTTTATTTTGTTCTAATCCAAAAATGTTAATATTTAGGTGATTCATCCATTTCCTCACGATGACTTTACTGGTTGCAAGTGCTACTGCCAACTCTATACCATTACCCAGTAGGAATGACTATTTTCATCATGTGTATTACAAGCTGAAAGAACCTAAACTCAGCTCTTGGCATTGATATAGAAAGTATTGTACCATACTGGCTAATTGTTGCAGCAAGACATCACAAGTGTTTCGTTTTTGGGTTTTTAGTTACTTGCTAACAAGTTCTGCCTGCAAGTTTTTGCCCTCGTTGTAAATTTTGAATTTCACTATTTTATCCTCAATGATTTATGTATATAGTAGTTTTTTTTTCCAGCTTAACTGTTTTTTCTTATTTTTTATTTGTTTTATTTTCAATATTAATTTCATTGTTAATTTTATATGATGATTGTCTTTTGTTAAGATTCAATTTTAATTAGTTGGTTTTATTCACTGATTCTCCCTTTTTAAACATTTTTTTTTATCTAAAGATTGCATAATATATATATATAGAGAGAGAGAGAGATCGTTCAATTATGTGTGATTTTCTGTTTACTACGAGACTACCCTCATGAAATATTGACTCTACAATTTGCAAGTGAGATTTTTTTTGAATTTTGTTTCTGTAATTATATGGTAATTATAAGTTTCCATAGTCATATGTTAATTATGAGTGATTTTCTCATTTCAAAAATTCAATGTCTTTGTCACTTTTGTTATGATGTCTCCTTCCCTCTCTCGATGAGTGCCCAAATTTGAGAGCTAACTTGGAATTAAGAGTTTCATTACGTGGTGGAGCTCGAGGTTATTGGAAACAAAAGGGTTGTTGAGTGTCGCCCTCAAACTTTGATTGTCTCTCTCGGCCGCAATCTCCACATATGTTAATTTAAAATTATCTTGAAAGTTTATATTAATCTCTATAGTGGAAATGATATATTGTTTTGTTAATTTTTCAAATGATGATCGTTAGGCTTCCTTTGTATATAAGGTGCGTCATTAAGCTTTCTTTTCTTTATTTTCATGTATTGAATTGATTTTTATTGGGAATTTTATGCATGAAGAAAAGTCATCTATTTACTGATTCAATATGTAGGGAAATTCGAGTTTGTTTGAATAGTATTTTAACAAATTCTCAATTTTTCGGTTCATTTTTTTATTTAATGTTGTTATGTGATTTTTACTATTAGTGTATAACCCGTGCCTGAAGATATGGGTGTAAAAATCTATGATTCATTTAAAAATATGAATTAACGTTATTATAAATTATAAATGAACTTCACTACCGAATTAAAAAAATTCTCAACCTACATGAGCAATTAAAGAAGTAATTTAAGAAGTAAGAGCCACAAAAACAAATCCAAATACATAGAACAATAAAGATAAAGAAACGTCACAATCTCATAGATGAATAAATATTTTTTTCGTATGTATAAGAACAAAATGACACATCAGAACTTAATAGTAGCCTCAATTTTTTTTTCCTAGATTTCAAGGAAAGAAAACTTTGGATAGTCATTTATATTCATCAAAACAATGATATTTTCCATTGTCCAAAACTAAAACTTGAAAAAATCTCAACGAAATTAAAAAAATATATATAAAAAACTAAATAAATTAGAAATAAATAATACAGATTTTGGAACATGTTTCGTCCACCCAAAAAAAAATAGAAAATAAATTTCCAAAAAAACAACAACTGATTGTTATTTAAAGTAATTAAGAATACACTAATTAAGTGAGTACAAAAAAAAAAAAAAAACTTAATACAACTTGATAGATATAAAAAGGGTATAAAAAGGAGAAACAAAATATAAATAAATTATTTGTATTTTCCTTTTGTAGCCACACATTCTTCGATATAATTCTCAAATCCCTTCTACGCCGCTAGAACCTTTGAAGAAAATGAGATTTGCTCCTTAAGGTGCTAGACGCTCCCGTGGTTAGTAAAAAGAAAAATAAGTCGCAAAAGACTAACCCCGATCATGACAAAAATCAAATAAAAATAAATTATGTGTTGTAAATTTTTAACACACCCAAAATTCAAGTTTTCACATAAATCAAACAGAGTTTACAATGACATACATCCATCACAAAATAGAAAAAACCCTAAACTCCAATAATACCCAATGCAATTTCTTTGAATTTCACACAACTAAAGACAAATCATTAAAAAAGAACGAATAGTAACATCATAGCAAACATGAATCCACACATTTCCATGATTCAGTTGAGAAAACCAAACAATAGATGAAGAATTTTATTCCAAATGCTCTTCAAATCCAACTCAAATCAATTCTATGAAAAATCCAATCAAGGCCGAAGCACAAAATCTTCTCTCTTTGAATTGCATAAATGAATAGAAAAAATGCAGATCAGATAGATAATAATCACCTACTCATATCCTAAAACAAAAATGGTTGAGATATAAAGCCTAACCAAATTAACCATAAAGTTCTGCTTTTAATTCTTATTCTATTTATCTTTAATGAAAAAAAACTAAAAAATGTACAAATTAGTTTAAAGATTCATCATTAGATAAAATATTTCTTAATGAAATAGGTCAAATCTAATGAATTTAACCCTAAACATGATATTGGATCACAAACAAATAAATTAAAAACAAAACATAAATTTGACAGGAGTAGAAAAAACATTTAAAAAATAATTGGAGATAGTGTTTGACACATAAAATAAATAAATAAATAAATAAATAATGGGCATGGAAACCAATATTCGTATGCCTTGTATCATTTTTCTCTTGCATGAAATATCCATTGAACACGTTATTTATATAACTACATAGAGTTTTGCATAGTCATTTGTGTTCATCAAATATTAATAATTCATAATAAAAGATAACCATTTAAGACTATAAATTGATCTCCCATTAAGATTATTAAATTCAAGAAATCTCCCTTAGCCACTTTAGCAAATAAAAAATAAGACCAAACTAATGCATTATGTTCTATTTGACAACAATAATGAATAAAGAATAATATAAAAATAAAATAATAATAAATAAAGAATAATATGAAATAAGGTCCATCTCACAACATTAGTTGAACTATTTTCTTCTTCAAAATAAAGAATAATATGAAAATAAAATCAATAATAACAACACAACTTTACTTGGAGAAATATTTCTAAATTAAAAATAAAAATAAAAAAATCTAATAATGTCTTAATTTTACCTTATCAAATATTGCAACCTACAAGATATGTGGTTTAGGGTGACCAACGGGCGAGATGGTATACGACAGTGTGTGGGAGAGCAAAGGGCAGCAAAGCCTACAATTGAGAGACAGAGAGTGAGATGAGAGGTGGATTAGGGTTCTTGAGGTGCAGAGGTGCGTGTGAGTAATTATGAAGAAGTGTATGAGACATATTTTATACTGAAAACATAAAAACAAGAAATAAAAGATGTGAAAGAAATTAACTCATTGATTTATGTTACCAGATTTAACTCAGTGACTGATGTTCCCAGATTTAACTCCCTAAAAACTCGGGAAAAAAAAAAAGATATGTAAAGAAAAAATGATTATGCTCGTAGATTTTTAAAAAGAAATTCAAGCAAAAAAATAGAAAGGGAAACTTACGTTGGAGAACAATCGCATTTGCCTGACATGATTTATCTTCGAAATAGGTGTCCAATTACAGTTCTATAGAGAAAAATCAATCAATATTGAGCATTTTTACTTCATGTAAATTTGACCATTGAAGACACGGTGTTTTGGAATTGAAAAGCGAGACAAATGTAAACTCATTCAATACATAAATAAATACAAATCGAAATTGACATTTTATACCATATAGAACCAAATCTTTAGCTCAAAAATAGTGGGGTTCAGTCAACGTGTTTAACAAACAAATTCTTATGTAACAGCTTTTCATACTAAATTCGACCTTGGAAGAGAACATCGATGCAAACGACTAAACATTCACCATGTAAGTGATGGAATAAGGTCCATCATGAGCGGAAATTTTATGGTTAATAGAAATATAATAAGTCTTCAAATGGTGATCGTTATGCTTCCTTTGTATATAAGGTGCATGAGCTTTCTTTTCTTTATTTTCATGTATTGAAATTGATTTTTATTAGGAATTTTATGCATGAAGAAAAGTCCTCTATTTACTAATTCAATATGTAGGGAAGTTTAAGTTTGAATAATATTTTAACAAATTCCCAATTTTTCGGTTCATTTTTTGATTTAATGTTGTCATGTGATTTTAACTATTTGTAACATTTTTAATCAATTTTTTATTTTTTATTTTATTTTTTTGGCCTTTTGGGAATTAGAATTAATCCCAATCAATCTCATTAAGTTAATGTTTAAGAACATTATATTTATATTCATTTTTTTATAGATGGCTATGGTTAAATTTATGGTAATACCTTTGAGAAATGTTCTTATGTTTAGAATTAGAGGCAATCGTCATTCATTGTCTGAAAAATACTTTTTTTTTTTACATAATCGTATTAAGAGAAAATGTTTTGTTGACTTTGTAATGGCACACTATTATTTAAAGAGAATAAGATTGATCGGTGAAAAATCAGACAAGAATATTGGCTAAGATCGATGAATTGTCTTCATGGAATGAAGATTTACAAACGGGTCTCGGTGGATAGAGAAGAAGACAGGCGTTCTGGGGACAGAAGAACCGACATCGGGGAGATTAGATGTGCGCACGTGGAGAATTGTATTTTTTTAAAAATATTTAGTACAATATATACAGATGGATTTTGTAATGGTACACAATTATGTTATTAAAAAATATCATACCAAATGATGGATTTTATAATGTCACACGATTAATGGTTGTTGGGTGCTCTTCACCTGTAATCGAAGGTCGAATATTAACAGAGGATAAACAGGAAATTTAACATTCATTTGGAGAATTTCCTTGACGTCATTCATTCATATTCAAATTACAAATTAAATAGGTAGATAATGTTAGTCTCGATTGTTAATTATTATAGATGTTATGATGAAATAAATGCTGAACGTTGTATATACAAAAAAATAATGTCAATTTTTGTTGTTTTACATCCGTACCTTCAAGCACGGGTTATACATTAGTATATTTATATTGTAATTGTATGACAATAAATATATATATTATCTAACCAACATTTGTTTTATATAAATATATGACAATAAATATACACATTTGGTGCGTGTGGCAGCCAACATGGTCATGGCCCGCATGGTGGTGGTTCTCAACATGTACCCTTTAGAAATAGTTTCAGAATGATACTGTGGGAGAATTTTTTGGAACAGAAACATGTTTACCAAATACGTTTCTATAAAATATTCCCAAAATTTTGGGAGTAGGAACATAAATTATAAAATAAAAACACCAAGACCCCGTTTGGTTACTATTTTCATTCTCGCTCTCAAAATTTTAAGATTATTGTATAGAAACGTGTTTGGTAAATACGTGTTTGTTCCCAAATTTCTGGGAATAATTCCTGAATTCTTTAAAAATTTAAGAAACAAAAAAATGTTGATAAAACTATTTTCACACTACCCCTCCGGCCATTACTACTACGCCAACCACCACTACCACCACCACGCCGGCCATCATACACAAATGTTGCAACCAAACATGTTTCTTTTTTTTTGTTCTCGTAAATTAAAAACAAACAATTTTAGGACAATAGTCATTACTAAACATGTTTCTATTCTCAATATATTTCAGAACAAAAATAAAATTCTCATACCAATTTATTGAAAGTCGAAACAGAAAAACAAAAACCCAAACCACACTCCACCTAAACAGGACTTCAGATTCCACTACGTTTGCAAGAAATGGGCTCAGATTAGGCCCAATGGGCCGAGCAAAGCGACCCACCATTAGAACAAATGGGCCTATATTAGATACAATGGAGAGGCCCATCAACATGGCCCGAATTCCATGGTTATTGGATATGAAAAGGCCCAATCAAGAGTGTACAGGGTTGGGTCAACCCACTAAACCTACTCAAACCTAGAGACGACAAAAAATATCGAACCGACGGGTAACCGAGAGAAACCGAACCAAATGGTCTAGGTTGAAACCTACTAAATGGTTTTGGTTTTAAATTTAGAAACCAAAGTGGTTTTGGTTTTAGGATAGTAATCGCATAACCGAACCGCGTAAACGAACCACATAACTAAACCGTAAGCCGAACCGTCTAACCGATATATATATATTATTTTTAATTTATTTAGTATTTATAGTTTCATCCATATTTTTATTTATTTATACTTTCAACCCTTTTACTTTACATTTTAGTTGATTTTTAGTTCATGTTGTAAACTGTTTTTATGTAGTTGGTTTCGTAAACTGTATAATTTTAAAAAATATTTTTATGTAGATGGTTTTAATATTAGTTATTTTAAAGAGTGTATGATTTAAAAAATATTTAAAATTAATAGTGAATTGTGGTTCGCGGTTGCGGTTTCAGTTCTGGTTTTGATTTTTTATAAAATTTAAAAATCTTAAACAGTTTTGCGATTTTGATTTTAGCTAAAATTAAACGGTCCGGTTTTAAAACCATTTAAAAAAAATCAGCGGTTTTGATTTTACATATCTTAAACGGGTTTAGTTTTGGTTTGGTTTTGTATGAAACCGAGCCGAATCCGGACTGTTGACATCCCTACTCAAACCGCAACACCTGCATCGGAACACAAATTATCGATAGTAACCTGCATATTATTGAGTGGTTCACCGTTCAAACTAACCCACCTATTTTGGCCCAAACCGCCGACTCAACCCGTGCCAGTCTCAATCGTAGCCGCATACTCTAAATGCGCACAGCATTTATACGCCTTTTTCTGCAAGTAAATTCGATTCTTCACCTTCTTCTTCCTCCACCAGCGATTCGAAAAGGTTTGGCGAAGTATACTTCATCGTCGGATTCTGCAATCTCTCTCTCTATATATATCTATATATATATTGGACTTCTGAGTTCAATTTTTTTCAGTGTGTTTTTGGCCATTAAAGTAGAGTGAAGATGATGATCAGAATCCGGAGCAGGGACGGATTGGAGCGGGTGACGATCGACAATCCACACGCTACCGTCGCGGAATTCAAATCCCTAATCGAATCTTGTCTCAGGGTTCCGGTTCACTCCCAAACGCTATCCACAAACCAAAACCTTTTGCTTGCGAAGAGCGCCGACGAGATCGCGCGATTTACCGACATGTCGAACCCTCGGACTCCGATCTCCGCTCTCAAAATCGGGCACGGATCCATTGTCTACCTCTCTTACGAAGGCGAGCGAACTGTTGCGGGCCCCAAGTTCAACGCCGCGGGTTCATTCGGCAGGAAGATGACCGTCGAAGACCTCATCGCCAAGCAGATGCGAGTCACTCGCCAGGAGAATCCTCACTGCGAACTCGTGTCATTCGATCGAGACACCGCCAATGCGTTCCAGCATTATGTCAACGAGTCTTTGGCTTTTGCGGTGAAACGCGGTGGGATTATGTACGGTACTGTGTCGCCGGAGGGAAAGGTGGAGGTTCATTTCATATACGAGCCGCCACAGGAGGGGACTGAAGAGAGGTTGATTCTAATGCGGGATACGAACGAGGAGAATTTGGTGGAGGCGATAGCGATGGGATTGGGGATGAGGAAAGTAGGGTTTATATTTACTCAAACAATTGGTCAGAACAAGAAGGATTACACCATGTCAAACGCAGAGATCTTGCAGGCGGCTGAGCTCCACGCACAGGGCGACTTGAAGGAGTGGGTTACGGCGGTGGTGAAGCTGGAAGTAAACGAGGACGGCGGTGCAGACGTACACTTTGAAGCCTTTCAGATGAGTGATATGTGCATCAGATTATTCAGAGAAGGATGGTTCGAGACGGAGATTGGGCAAGATGTTGATCCCAAATTATCGATCATGAAGAAGGAGGTGGTTGTGGGTGGGAAGGATACAAGGGAGGTTGATAATGATTTCTTCTTGGTGGTAGTCAAGATATTTGATCATCAGGTACATCGAAATTCGACTTTTTTTCCATTGTTAGCTAAAATTAGTTTGATTTCTGTTGAATTTCCAAGTTCCATAAACAAATCCAAAGCATGCCATTGATTCTGTCGATGATTTTCCCTCTTATATTCTAATGAGTTGCTCTTCTGAAGAAGAACACAAGTAATTAATGCCATGATCAAATAAGTTGAAATCCAATATCATAGTTAGCATATATTACCCAAGTTGATGATTTAAACTATGGTTCATTATTGACTTCTAAAAGAATAGTATACAACAACAACTAAGCCTTTGTCCCACTCAACTAGGATTGGCCACATAAATGCGTTTATGCCATAGTGATCGATCAAGGATCGTCATCTCAGTCAGGTTTAATGTCATCAAATCAATTATGATAGTCTTGTCCCAGGTCTAGGTCTTCTTAGACTTGCCTCTCTATCTAGTAGTCCGCACTTCAACTAAATCGCATTTTTTCACTGTTGCTTATGGGTCGTTTATTCACATGTCCAAACCATCATAAACGATCTTCTCTCGTCTTGTGTTGGGCTTGCTCTTTGGTCTGTTAGAGCATCTCCAAGAAGATATTATATTTGTATGTGCTAAAAATAGCAAATAACACTATTCATTGCACATCTTATTAGGCTCCCTTTGGTAACTTTTTTTAAACTACTTTTTAAATCATTTATTAGTGATAATACAAAGATATTATCTTTAAGCTGTGAAACACATTTTTTATCTTTTGTTTTTCCTTCAAGGTCAAAATTACTTTTTTGTCAAATTTTTTATTTTTTTATTTTTAAAGGTACTTAAAAAAAAAAACATTAACAAACAGATACAGTACCTTAGTTTTCACCTTCTTTTAGGGCTTCTAGGCTTCCTTGAACCTACCATGTCATTTGAAGCTAATCTTAGTTGTCATCAAAACAGTTAGGGTGCCTTTGGGTGATTTATCTGATTTCGAGAAGGGATTTGTAAGTTTTTTCCTAAGGGTGCGTTTGGGTGAAGGATTTTGGGAGGAAATTTTATTTTGATAAGGGATTTTTGGAATTTTACAAGTTAAAATTCCTTGTTTGGGTAAGGTACTTGAGAAGTTATTTATAATTTTTTTATTACAAATCCCTTCTCGAAATGAACTGCCATCTTCTAATCTCTCTCCCATACATAAGAAATTGTGTTTAGAAAAAATTAAAAATCCCTTTTCAAATGAAATACCTAGCCAAACGCACCCTTATGCTGAATCTCACTTTGAACCCCTGTTGTTTGAGTGCTGTCTCGATGTGGCCCTGATGTTTCAATTTTCACAACTTACCCCCTGAATTTAAATTTTGCCTTTAACTAGTCCAATCAACACGTTTTCACTATCTTAATTGCTAGAACAATAACATGTACATCGTGATTGAGGGAAAATTTAGTGTTGCTCTTGAAATTAAGACGGCCAAAACAGGTTAATTGGTCCAATTAGTGGCAAAATTCAAATTTCCGTAGGGACATTGCAAACATTGGAATATCATGGAGCACGTCACTCAAAAACGTCAGGGGTACAAAATGTGATTTAGCCAACCAAAAATCATTACCGCTAGGCCAAGCCTCCCTCCCCCTCCCCGCGCCGATTGATCTCACATTCTTATCCGTTGAGGGAGTCAATGCACATGTTTAAATTGACACAATCTTCTAAGGCAGTGTTTGGAAACACTGAATTGAAACCCTAGAATTGGAATTCGAAATGAACGCATATAAATTTTTACAATTTACATGGGTTCATTTCGAATTCCAATTCCACCCAAAAATTTCCAATTTTCTTCCCCTCGTTATTCTTGAAACTAGAAATATCGAATGGTTGTTTTATACTTTGCTTTGCGACTTGTGCAGGGCCCACTCTCAACGACGTTCCCGATAGAGAACAGGAAAACCCTACTTCCGCAGAGGGCGTTGAGGAACCATTTGGATAGAGCAAAGGGTATGCCATTTGTGAAGCGAATATCCGATTTTCATCTCCTCCTCTTCCTCTCTCGGTTTTTAGATATCAACGCCGACGTTCCTGCTTTGGCCGAGTGCGTGCACACGCAGACCGCCGTGCCCGAAGGTTACCAGCTCTTGATTGAATCCATGGCCAGTGCCTCCTGAATAATCAACCACACGTAATCTTAGTTTCAAACTTGGGATTAATGAATATGTGATTGTAAATTAAGTCCAACCATTTTCATGCTTGAATTTGTTTGGGATTTGCATGCTTAATTGAGTGAATGTTTACTATGTTAGTTGTCTATTTATGGTTTGAAAGGGTGTGATTTGGGTAAAATTGACTTTTGGGTAGTAGTGTTTGGAAGGATTTGGGTGTTATGTGGATAAGTATAAAATATCGAGGGAGTTGTAAATTTTTTCTAAATTAGAAGGGGGTGGAATATGTATATATTTTGCATACATATATACAAAAAGACTAAAACTAAAAATGGGGGTGTATTTAGAAATTTTCGGGAACAGTGGCGGCGGTTTGGGCTAAAATTGCAGATCAAACCAATATTACGTGGGTTTGGTTAGTTTAAATTGTGGATTGCCTAATAATATGCGGGTTAGAGTGCGCGGCTTGACAAGTTTAAATCGTTGACTATCTAATAGTGTGCGGGTTGAACATATTTTCAGATTGGGTTAATGAGAACCGTAGGTTGACCAAATATTTTCAGGTTGAACCTTAAAATATAATAAATGTTAAAGAGGAAAAATTGTTACGTTACTAAAACTTAACAGAAAGATTACTACAAATTTACAATAACACCCAAAAAAAGAAAAAAACTACAATGTAATTTGTAAACCATAAATAAAAAAATGAAAAAGAAAAGAAAAACATAACTAATAAAGTCTAAGCTTGCAAATTTAGTAACGCTCTGAGTGGGTAGCGAGTGGGTTGGGCGGTAATCACGGACTAAACTAATATTACGCGGGTTGAACTATTTTGAACCGTAGACCATTCAATAATGCGTAGATTACAGTGGACGGTTTGTGTTTCGGTGCAGGTGTTGCCATTTGGACGAGTTTGGTGGGTTGACCCAACCCGCTGCATATCCCTACTCGATGCTAATTTAGGGTGCTTGCAATATTTAAGGAAGAATTTGAATTTTATATAGACAATACTATCTATTATTTCTAAATTTTATTTTATTTTTTAAAAAACATTTTAAATAGAAGAGGTAGAGAGAAAAAAACAGTAGGTTTTTCTTTTTATTATGTTTAATTATACCTAAATTTAAAGGGGTTTTGGCAATTATTTTTTCTTTCATTTTGTCAAAAATCACAAACTTTTATTTTTTATCATTTGTAAAATATTTGTCACCCTCTTCTTATTTTAGTTAACCACTATTTAAATTTTCATCTAGATTAAAAATTATTGAAATTTTAATTGTAATAGACAATTTTAACGTTAACAATTGAAATACAACTTAAATAATTAAAAAGTTTTGAAAAAATGGTTTGCGGGTAGTATTGAAAAATTCTAAAAGTAATATATATATATATATATATATATATTAAAACAGTAGTGTCAGAATTTTTGAAAAATAAAATGACAATAAAAAATAATTTTGTAAAATATGGATAAAGACATTTATGTCGATTCACATAAAATATTCAGTCAGAAGAGTTGACTGATATTTTACAAATGATAGAGAATGTTTGTGTTTTTTTAATAAAATAACAGAAGAAACAAGTGAAAAAAAAACACTAAATTTAAATTAAAAAAATAATAATTAATTAAGTTATTTTTATTTTAAAGAAAATGTGAGTTTCTCTTGTAAAAAAGGGTTAATTTGTAGATTTTTAAAATACAAGGGTGAAAATACAATAAGAGAAAAGTTTAAGGGGGCTAACAGTCAATTATTGAGCATCTCAAGTGCTTCGCAAATTCCGTGCTCGGCAAAGCTCTACACAGTACACGCCACTGGTGAAATCTTGGCGGGAGACGAACATTTCCGTTTACTCTCTCTCTCTCTCTCTCTCTCTCTCTCTCCGTCCAGTAGGGCTAGATTTTCAGCTTCACGGAGCATTAGAGACTTCTGGCATTCTCCATCTCTCCAGGAAGTACGGTACGGCCAATTATTCTCTGCTCAGAGGAGTTCTAGTTCATGGAGGAAGATCCGGTAGCTCCCGAAGCAGCGGTTCGCCGCTCGGTTAGTTCAAACACATACATCTCCACAGCGTTTCGTTTAATTGATCGATTTTTTTTTTTTTTTTTGGTTTTGATCCAATTATTGTTGTTATTGCATGAGTAGAAAAGGGCTAGGGTTCAGGTTAGGCCTCTGGGCCAGGAAATTGGCGCCGGACGGGACAATCATGACACGGCTAGCGAAAATGAGGAGGAGCGAGAAGATTCCTTTGAGGAGTTTGACGATGATGTTACCAGGCCTAAGCGGAATCGAGGTGGTGGAAGCGCTTCTGGAGCGCCTGATGCACGCGGTCGGAGCTTGATTGGTAAAATTGTATTTGCAGTTTTCTATTTCGATTGATGTTTGAGAATCTAGATTTTATCTGAGCTATGCGAGTTCCGCTGATTGTATGTTACAACTAATAAAGCGAGCTGAAAACATGCAGTGAATTGAAATTCAAGTGATGAAACGGTTAATTGAGATTTTATGTTCATATATGACTACCGGATTTCTCTCTCAGTTACTTGTCTTGTATCTGCTTAATTATGTATGAGTCCGATTAGTCACTTAACTCATGGAGCATTTTCGCCCCCAAATCACACACACACATGTATATATAAGTATATATTGTTGTAGAAATTATCCATCAATTATTAATAGGAGCTCCATTTTCCAATAAATGAAACTACAATTAGAGGCCTATATTGGCCAATTACTCGAATCTTTTGTACACTTAATATTTTTTTCCTACTTCTTAGGATGCTTGCCTCATCTGTCTTTTTTTTTTTCATTGTATTTGCATTTCTTTTCCTTTGGGTTTGGGCTTGCCCATGTTGATTAGAGATCTGTTTCATTACAGATGTTATAAAAGGTAGTGGTGATATTTCTCTAGCCATTAGGATCTGGCATCAACGATATGAGTGGGATCCAAAATCTGCAATGGTTGAACTGTTGATGATGCTTTTTGAGGTAATCTGATCTTATATTTCTGTGCTCCGTTTACTTTCAGCTGAGATTTGTGTACTGAAAATCCATTTTTCTTAATGAACTTTATCAATGCATGCTCCACTTCCATGGTGTTTGTGTGATTGGTTGATCATGTAAATTTGCAGGCATGTGGAGCAAGGTATCATATTCAAGAAGATCTGGATGAGACTGATGTTGATACTGTAGTTGTGGACCTCGTAACTATGGCTAGAAATGTATCCTCCATTGTCGTTCTTCCTATAGATTAGTTATCTGCCTTTGCAAGTTCGTGCATGGGTAATATAACTAGAAATTAATATAAAATATATAAATACATGAGAGAAAAATGAGGAAGTGTGCAAATTACTCTTTGAAGGGTTTACATTTTATATAGCATAGACATATACTTTTTGGTCTGAACTGGATAACTGATGGCTGAGCTATGCAACTAGGGTCCTCTGTTTATCCCTTTGAACCCAGTTCAATCCAGATTTGATAACAGGTCTCTATCACGATCATCAATGCTTACAATTTAGGCCTGCAGGCACTTCCGATATTTGAGTTATATGTCATTTACTATATGTTTTCCCTGCATTGATTATACTTTCGAGCCATCATCTTTCTTATTATCGTGTGTATCGAGCATTAACCAAATATGGTCGTTGTGATTATGCATCTACATCAGTGCTTGTAGTTTTGCTTAACAGCATTGACATTTAGGGGAAAGTTGATGATTATCATGGTTCAAAAAGGAAGGAATTGAAGAATTTTAAAGATAATCTTGTACTTTTCTGGGACAAGCTAGTTGATGAGTGCAGCCAGAAAGAATCACTATTTGACAAGGTCTTGTTTGAGAAATGCATGGACTATATAATTGCACTATCATGGTTAGTTCCTACTTTTACCTGGATTATTTTTGTTGGTGTTCTGAAGCAGCTTCTTTTGGTTAATTCACATGTTATTTTTTGTGTTATAGCACTCCTCCAAGAGTTTATCGTCAGGTTGCTTCAATGATAGGACTCCAGCTTGTCACATCCTTCATAAATGTTGCTACCCCAATTTGTAACATGCGGGAAACTACTCAGAGACAATTAAATGCTGAAAAAAACAAACGATCTGAGGGGCCCCGTGTGGAATCACTTGAAAAAAGACTATCAACAGTACATGAGAAGATAACAGTGGTAGAGGAGATGATGCGCAAAATATTTACAGGGTAAAGTTCTTTGTCCTGGTGCGTTTATTGAGAAAGGAGAGAATCTTACACCGTTATGTCTTTCCTTTAAGTCAATGTTATCCATTTTTACATGAGAGAACATTTTCTTTCTTATTGACTGTATTGTTGCTTGTTGAAGGTTGTTTGTGCATAGGTACCGGGATATTGATCCTGAGATTCGAATGTCATGCATACAGTCCCTTGGTGTATGGATTCTGTCATACCCATCATTATTCTTGCAGGATTTGTATTTAAAATATCTCGGGTGGACACTGAATGACAAAGTATATTTTTGTCTTCTGATGATTTGTTTGCTGATTTTTTTTTCGAAGTTACTGCTCACAGTTGCTGATGCCTTCCTACTTGTGCCTTAGAATGCTGGTGTGAGAAAAGTTTCTGTCCTAGCACTGAAAAATCTGTACGAGGAGGATGATAATGTACCATCTCTTGGTCTTTTTACTGAAAGATTTTATAAAAGGATGCTTGAGCTAGCTGATGACATTGATATTTCAGTGGCCGTATGTGCCATAGGACTTGTCAAACAACTTCTGAGGTATCAAATTGCTGTTGAACTTTTGAATACACAGAGATAGCATGTTAACATTTCCTTTACATGATGAATCTAAAGATCATGGCTGACAGCATATTTTTTAACAGGCATCAACTTGTTCCCGATGAAGAACTAGGTTCTCTATATGATCTATTAATTGACGAGCCTCCAGATATCCGTCGCGCTATTGGGTCGTTAGTATATGATCACCTGATTGCACAAAAATTTAATAGTCCCCAATCTCGTTCGTCAGGTTTGTTCTTACTTATATCGTTGTGTCTTAAGCTTTCATCTAGTCAATTCTAATAGATATTCAGATGATATATTCAGGTGATGACACTGATTCTTCAGAGGTTCATCTCAGTAGAATGTTGCAAATACTGAGGGAGTTTTCAGCTGATCCAATTCTAAGTACCTATGTGATTGATGATGTCTGGGAGTACATGGGTGCGATGAAAGTAAGTATCACAATGTGGTACAGCATTCTCCAACACCTGGAACACCTTAAATTTACAAGATATGAATCAGTTAATGTAGCAGAGTTTGCATTGATATTATTTCCACGACCACTGGTTGGAGCATGATTCATCAGTGCCTGATAGCTGAATCGTTATCACTTGCAGGATTGGAAGCGTATTATCTCTATGCTACTAGATGATAACCCTTCAATTGAGCTGACCGATGAGGATGCAACAAACCTGATTAGACTTCTTTGTGCATCTGTGAAAAAGGCTGTCGGGGAAAGAATTGTTCCTGCTACTGATAATCGAAAACCGTACTACAATAAAGGTCAAAGGGTGAGTAGGTTCTTAATTTTTTTGGTCAGATTCTTAGTTAATTCCTTTCCCCTTTTCCTTGTCTGTCCAGCTGAGAAAATTGTCCCTTTACAAATTTTCGATGTGGTACATTTTTATTTTTATTTCAATATTGTTGGTGATTATTCTTCATGCTTCAATGTGAAAGCTTGAAGTAGGTTGATGTATTGGATGCTCTATTGAACTTCATCTCATGATTTGGTGATTGTCTGTTTTTCGGGAAATTGGACCCCTGTTCAGGTTGATGTACTCTATTTTGAACCCAGATTTAGGTATGCTGAGTGAAATCTGGACCATATACGGTTGACCCAAGAGTTTTGTTGTTAAATTCCAAAGCAAAAATCAATTAGAAGGGAATATTTAATGCTAGGCTTTAAAGAGATCCTTTATGTTTTTCAGCTTAGTTGTTGAATTGCTAAGCAAAAGTCAATTACAAGGGAATGATTGATGGTAGACTTTATGAGATCCTTTATGTTTTTCCTATCTACTTCTAGTGCTATTGGTTAAAGTCTTGCAGCTTCCCTGTTCAGGATCTGGACATTTAGGATGTCTTCAGAATAGTCAACAGCAGAGACCGCCCCACAGACTTTATCCTTATAAGGGTGATGGGAATATTACTTCATCAGGAAGGATATTTGCTGAATCCTGAAGTTATCATAGTATTTTCTTTTTATTGGAGGTTATCTCAAATTCACCATGCCTCTGAAAAATTATCTCAAATTCACAATGTGTATGCCTGCCTGCTACATGTCTTCAGTCTAGTCCTTGCATGCAGGCAAGCATAGGAATGGGTGTGGGATGTCTGCCTTGAGTTTCATCATACCCATTGCATAGCTATATCTGACTTGTTATAGCATATGAGTTACTTTTCCTGCTCAACTTCCAGGAACTGCTTGAAAATAATAAGAAGGATATTACTATCTCCATGATGAAAAACTATCCGCCTCTTCTACGAAAGTTCATGGCAGACAAAGCAAAAATTCCATCATTGATTGAGATCATTGTTCATACGAACCTTGAGCTTTATTCCCTGAAGAGGCAGGAGCAGGTAGGTATCAGGCTTTGCGAAGATTATTCAGATGATCATCGTATGACATGATGAGTTCTTATATGACCCATTTCCCTTTCAGAATTTCAAAAATGTCCTTCAGCTAATGAAAGAGGCATTCTTTAAGCATGGTGAGAAGGATGCTTTGAGATCCTGTGTGAAAGCTATCAATTTCTGTTCAACGGAAAGTCGCGGAGAGTTGCAAGATTTTGCTCAAAATAAGTTGAAGGAAATCGAGGATGAGCTTATAAATAAGCTTAAATCTGCAATTAAAGAAGTGGTGGTATATGTCTAGTTGTCTACTAGCCTTTTATTTTTTACCCTTTTGGCTCCTTGGGCAAAATTGACAGGCGTTTCTTCTGTAGGATGGTGATGATGAATACTCCCTTCTTGTAAATTTAAAAAGGTTGTATGAGCTTCAATTGTCAAGGCATCTACCTATTGGAAGCGTATATGAAGATTTTAATGGGATGCTTCATCGTTTCAGAAATGTAGATGATGAGGTATGTAAGTTTAGCCCGTCATAAGAATCTTACTTCTTCTCAGTGTGCTGGCTTATAATTAGTTGCTTATTGCCATTCAGGTTGTCAGCTTTTTGCTTCAGAACATGTATTTGCATGTTGCTTGGAGCCTGCACTCTGTTGTAAACAGTGAAACTATTCCCGAGTCATCTTTATCTTCTCTTTTATCCAAGCGTAATACGTTGTTTGAGCAACTTGAGTATTTTCTTAACACTCGTACCGAAGTTCAGGTGGAGGGTAAAGGTGTAAATCAGCTGGAAAGCAGGGTAAGCATTATTTGAACAAATTTATGAACTTTATTGCGGCTTAATTATCTTCTGTTGAACTCTTCTAGTTTTAGTCTAATACAAGCTATGCTCTATCCAAGGTTTGCACCATATTTGCAGAACTGTGGGTTTTGTTTAGAAAGATAAACTTTGCTTCAACAAAGCTGGAAAGGTTAGGATATTGTCCTAATGATTCTATTGTTGAAAAGTTCTGGAGAATTTGTGAGCGGCAGCTCAACATTTCAGGTGATTTGCCTCTTTTATCCTTAAATGATTAAGTCTCCACTGCTAGCATTTCTACCTGTTTTTTCGATTTGTCAGTATTTCTGTGATTGAGTAGGAGGATTAGTTGCTCCATTGTGACCTGGAGGTCTCGGTTTCAAATCTTGGAAACAACCTCTCTGTATATAGAGGTAAAGCTCTGTATATAGAGGTAAAGTTGCGTACATCTGACTCTCCCTAGACTCTGCAATGACAGGAGTCTTCGTGCACTGGGTTGCCGTTTTAGTAGGAGGATTGGCATATATGACTTTAAAGGGAGTTTTATTTAGACGCATTAGCCTTGATTTAATCACTATAATAGTAATTCTTCCTATGAAGAGTTCTCTTACCTTTGTTTTGGAAAGTGCTCTAAGAAGGTGAAGGCTAGTTTTATTAATTTATGGTAGAACTGAAAAGCACATAGCATCTCTTATATTAATTTATTGTGGAAGTGAACAGCACATACCATCTTTGTTGTATCCAGTGTTGTAAAAGGCGGGGGCGTTGGGCGGAGTGTACGCCCAGCGATACATGAATTTTTAATGTTTTAAAAATATTATATATAGTAAATACCAAAAAAATAATTTAAAAAGATGTAAATGAATTATGAAGAATAGATATAGTCTTATAGATAACGTCATAAGATGAAAAAAAAATATATAATGAACAATATATATATATATATATAAAGATTGGAAGGGTTAACTAAAAGTCTAAAAGGAGAAACCAACAAAGTATTAACTAGTTCAATTCTCGCTCAAAAACCAACAAAAGTCAAATACATTTCACTCCAAATATTCTTCATCCATTTCATCATCGTCAATATCCAAATACAAATTGAAAACCAAGGCGTACGCCTAGTTCGACGACGCCCTGGGTGTCGCTGGGCATGTGCCCACCTGGAGTTACGCGCCCCTGAGCTCAGGGGCACTTTACTTGCGCCTTGCTCCTTGGCGAGTCCCAACAGTGCCCGTGACAACATTGGTTGTATCATATGTGCCATCAAATAGACTTAATTTTCCTTCCATTGTCATATAACTTTTTGCCTTCATTTGGTTTGTGATTGTTGCATTCAGTGCGTAAAAGACCATGGAATTTTATTGTGAATTTCAATTCAGGAAAGTTTGATTTCCAAATGAGAATATCATCTCGAAGATGCTCTTTGGATTCAAAATTGTTTTGGTAGATTCATCCTTAAATAAAATATCATGTACTTCAAAACCTTTGTCACTAGATAATCCAGTTACATTTTTAGTTTCATCTGGTAACCATAATCTTGGTTGGGTGCCATATAATGCAACATCCGGCAAAAGTGCAAATATATTCGGATAGTGTTTTAATAACAATTGACAAATAGATCCAGAATTTGGAACTAATACACATTTCTCAATGGAGCCACAGATGAGGCAGAAGATTTAGACATCACCAAAGAGTATGTTGAGGAGACAAACCGGGATACAGTCGCACTTGCTGCTGCGAAGTTAGTTGCTACAGATGCAGTTCCTAAGGTATCACTCAGGTGATGTTTGGTTTGCGGGAATGGATTTGAATTTGAATAGGCGCCCATTCAAAATTCGATTCTATTTTTAACGGCCTTGATTCCATTCCTGCATACCAAAGATCTCTTTAGTTTGGACAGATATGATCAAGATTCTTGATTAGATATACAATTCTGAAATTGCATGAACAGTTCTTGATTATTTTTTTTAAAAAAAAAATTTGGGCCCAAGTCAGCAATTTAGACAACTGGAGTGCCAATTAGGAATATTAGGCCCCATTTGGTTATTGTTTATGTTTCCTGATTCTTGTTCCCGCTCTCAAAATTTTGGGATTAATGTACAGAAAAACATTTGGCAAACAAGTTTCTGTTCACAAAATTTTGGGAGTAATTTGGTACAATTACTTGAATTCCTTACGAATCTGAGAAACAAAAAAATGTTAATTCCTATTCACTCCCACAAAACTATTCCCACTACCATCCCGCCGGCCATCATACATTTTTAAAAAAAAAAAAACAAATGTTGCAACCAAACGTGTTTCTTGTTTTTGTTCTCATAAATTAAAAAGAAACAATTTCAGGAGAATGGTTGTTACCAAACATGTTTCTATTTCTGGAATACTCCAGAACGGAAACAGAATTCCCATCCCATCCCAGATTATTGGAAGTAAAAGCAGAAAAACAAAAACACTAACCAAATGCCACCTTAGTATCCCTCTTTCGTCCTTTATTCTTTAAATTGCTATTTTATTTCCAGATTGCAATTGTGAATGCAGGATTTTCTTGGTCCAGAGATCATATCTCATTTCGTAGGGCATGGCACAAGTGTATCTGAGATTGTTAAGCATCTGATAACTGTTTTGAAGAAAAAAGAAGAAGATATTTCCTTTCTTTTTCTAGAATCATTGAAAAGGGTAAGATCATCGACTTTGGATTTGGATAACCACATTTTTTAATTAGTGTGGGCTTTTAGGTGCACCTGCAGATGAAAATTATAACTGAATAAATAGTCAGTCTTTTGATTTTTATTAATTGCTTCCTTTTATCTGTGGTTTGCTAGGTATATAAGCGGTATTTGGTCACTATTTATGGCGGCAATGATAAAACCTTGTCAGAGAAGGCGTATCTTGATTGTAAAGATCTGGCTACTCGGCTATCTGGGACATTCACAGGAGCTGCTCGAACCAGGCATCGACCAGACATTCTGAAAATTATACACAGAGGAATTGAGTATGCCTTTGTCAATGCTCCAAGGCAGCTTTCTTTCTTGGATGGTGTGGTGCTGCATTTTGTATCCAAACTTCCGACCCCTGATATTCTGGACATGTAAGTGTCTCTTCTTTTTGCTAGGTATGTATTCCTTTTTGTAATCATGCATATGCATAAAGCAAGATACATTTCTTTTTTGCATGTTAGTTATAGAGTTGTCCAAAAACGAACGGAGAGAGTGAATACTGATGAGGATCCCAGTGGTTGGCGCCCTTACTATGCATTTGTAGACAGCTTGAAGGAGAAGTGTGCTAAAAATGAAGGTGCCCAAGGTACTATCAAATCTCTTTTCCCTCATTCTTCTGGTTTGATAATTCATGGAATTTAAAAGTGACCGGATTTTGAAAATTTTGAACTTTAAAATCCCATCATTTGCAAAATATTTTTTGAAATTTAAAGTTTATTATTGTGATTTCACCTTGAGATGGAGAGGTATACCTCTTTCAGAAGGATATACGAAAAACACCGCTTTGTTCCACTTTCCAGCATTTCTGAAATCAGACATGTCATCCAAGGTAGGGCGGCCACAGGCCCAGAGGCTTGCCCAATCTGCGCAGCCCATTAACTATTTTTTAAGGCTTGGGCTTGATGTTTGAGCCCATGGGTAGGGCGGTCCCAACACCCAAGATTTAGGTCCGCTCGTTTTTAGGGTCGGGCTTGGGCATTGTCCATTTTCGTTCAGGCCCCGCCCTGGCCTGGCCAGGCTATTTATTAATATAGTTATATAAAAGAATTTAACCCTAATTTACCTGAATATGGATGAATGTTTTTTGTTTTTTTGTTGTTGAAAATTAATATTGGTAACTACTAATTACTATGGATGAATGTATTTTAAACTTGTATTTGCTATTTTAGTGATTATTTTTTGACTTAAAAAAAAATTATTATCCCGGGTTGGCCCTAAGGTCAGGTTTGGGTTTGAGACATTTTACAGTGGGCGGGTTTGGGCAGTGTAATAGGGCCCGATGACATGGCCTGGCCCGGACTCGGGCCTAATAAATTTTCGTAATACTCTAGGTAGAGCCCTGCCCGTGACCAGGCCTAATCCAAGGTTAATAATTCACAATGACTAAAAGCTAAGAATTTTTTGGGGGAGTGTAGTATAAAGCATTTATTATTTATATCCTGAGAGAGTTGTCATACCAAAAGAATGGGCAAATAAAAGACAAACTCGGAAAGCTTAGGCAAGCTTTGATATCGTTCTTTTAAGTACTCTTCTGCTAGCGTTTGCTTAAAAAATGATTTTAAGTCCTCTTTTTGGAAAAGCAAAAACTCATTGAGGGTGTTATACCAAATTAACTGTAAATACTCGAGACGATTGAGAGTATTATTTTTTGATATACCCACGAGTGTTTCCCTACCCACACAGGGTGAAAGACTATCTCATTCGGGATGCGTGACTACCCTTCTCAACAACTGTTTTTCCGCAGGCTCGAACTCTTGACATTGGAGAGTTTCAAATTTTGGATATGGCAATTTTTTTTTTCCTTTGCGTATAAAAGATAACAAAAACCATTTGAAATTGGTAAAGGATAAATCATGAATTACCTAGAATGCACACCTAATAATATTTTTTGTGTCGTGCTGCATTGCAGAAGAGAAAGAAGGGAGTACTGTCAGGCGTCGTGGTCGTCCACCAAAGAAACGCAACATACAGGGGAAGAAACTCTTCCCTGATCAAAGTTCAAGCGAAGAAGAGGACTCCATCAGTGGTTCTGACCAGGAAAATGATGAGGGCGCGGCTCCTTTGGTGAACTCAGTGAGGTCATCCAAGCTTCGGTCATTAAAAGTTTCGGTAGATAGACACCAAGAACAGACGAGATCAGGCGGCTCCTCTATGCAAGGAACCGATAACTACTTGGCTGCTTCCAGAACATCGGGTATTAATTCACATTGATCCCTCCTTATGAATGCTTTTTTTGCTTAATATTATCTGAAAAATTCAAGGGAATTTTTCCCCATTTTTTCTAGCTTTATTTCTTAGCCCTTCGAATAAGTTTTTAGTCATTTCGTTTTGAATTAGTTGCTTGTTCTTTAGTTAATGTCAACTAGTAGGTGAAACCATCTCCTTCGAATGCTTCTTTTGCTAAATATTATGTAAAAATTGTAGGGAAAATTATTATATAATGCTTGAAATAATATTTACATATCATCCCCCCTCCTTCCCATTTTTTTTTTATCTTTTTGTTTTAGCCATTTGTTACCTGATCCTGAGCTATATATAAAGCCTAGGGCAATTCTCCTCTCACAAGGCGTCTTTTGATAGTGAGTTAGGCTCATTGGTTTTGTACATGGTATCAGAGTGAGGCATTTTGTTTGATGTTAGGTCCCCAATATCCGTTTGCAATGGTTTGTCAAAGTCCATCCTACGCGTAAGGGGAGCTGTTGAATCCTACTCCATATCTGTCTGTAGTGACTTGTCAAAGTAACACCTGAGCTTGTGTTACTTTATCTTGAGCTTTATATAAAGTTTAGAATAATTATCATCTTACAAGACGATTTTTGATAGTGAGTTAGGCCCATTGGGTTCCTACAATGTCAACTATGTGTTGCATTCAACTAGTTTTTAGTTAATGTCATCTAGTTCAATCTATCTAGTTGATAGATATCAATTAGGAGTAAAAAATAAGATGTTTTAGAAGCATGTTAAAAAATGTAGAGAACATTAAATAGAGGACTGAAAAACACGTAAAGATTAAAAAATAAATTACATTAAAACAGGACCCAAAAAAGGAAAAAAATAAAATAAAATAGAGAATTAACCCCTTTAAATTATTTTTGCACTGTGCAGGGGCTTTCGGTTAGGCATCAAAATTGATGTTCTATGTTGAGAGAGAGCGTTAAACTCTAGACGTTCCGCAAGGGAAGCTATAGACCTTCTACAAGGGAAACTAGATAAATATCTATTAGGTTATAAGCCTTGGGATAAGCCTGTCGTATTTCTTGTATATTAATTTTAGGATGTTTATGTTTTTATTTTTATTTTGTTTTTATTTTTTGGGTTATTTCAATGGCTCTGTAAATTTATGATTTACATTTTGGATAGCATGTACTTGGCTTGGTTTGGCCTGTGTAATTTTTACCTTTTTCTTCAAATATTTTCGAAAAGTAGGGTAAATTGCCTTTTATATTTTCAAAATAGTTATACTTCCATTTTATTTTTATTAATTTAAAATTATATATATATATATATATATATATATATATATATATATATATATATATGAATCCCTTTTAGTTAAATATTGATTTTGCTTTTGAGCCGTACGGCATTTGATTGACTCTATTTTGTCATTTTTTTTGTATTAATCGAGATCGTCTTATCTAAGATGAATTATATTGATAATGTACTCTTAACTAGTTTTTCCATCAATTCATTCCATAGCATTGAGGTTTTGAATGTTTTATTTCATAATGAAATATTACGTGTTACGAAGGAATTATTTCAATCTTCATAAAAAATAGTTAAGAACAACTTTTAATTTATATAAATTAACAACTTGAGTTTGTGATAATTTGTAAAATGCATATGCTTGTGACAAAGAAGATAACATATATATATATATATATATATATATATATATATATATATTATATGCTAATAATATATACCCTGTCCAAAGAGCTAATTTTAATTCAATAAATTAATATTAAATATATACATTAAAAATTATTTTGTTGAGAGTTTATTATTTAGTTTCTTGAAAAAATTTAAATCAATGGTTAAAAATGTCTTCAAACACCTAATGATCCAAAATGTCTTAAATATAAAATATGTCTTGATTTATATAATAGATTAGATATTGTTTGTGTGTGGAGCCACGTTTTTTAAATTTAGAAGTGTAAATAAATAACAAATAATAATAAAAAAATGGTTTAATAAAGTATATGTACAAAATTTGAAAAGTGCAAAATATAATTAAGTAGTTAAGTGGGATAACTAGTTTAATGTCACTACTCTCTTAAATTTAAATCTGAATTGTTATATACTAGGGATCTTCTGTGGCTAAATGCATAATATCCAATTTTAAATTAATAAATGTAAAAAATAGTAAATAAAAAATTAATTAATAAAGTATATATATAATTCTTGAAGATTACAAAATATAATTAAATTCAACTGAATCAGAAGTGAAGTGAAATTTTTAAGTGACAATTTTTTCACAAAATATTTTATCTTTTCATTTAGGTCATTGAGTAGTTTGAGTGTGTTAAATGGTGTCGAGAAATTTGATAGTATGTTGAAAGATTGTACAAGTTCAATCTTAATTATTCATTTTTTAAATTTAAATCTTAACTTTTAAAATATATTTCCGTCATTATTTACTAAGGGTATCTTCTTTATCATTTTGTAAAAAAATATAAATATCAAGTCATTTTAAAAATACCAATCACCCCATTTGACCAATTTTTTTTTTGTGAAAAGAAAAATTCACTAACACCCTTATTTTTTAAAATATATTTTTTATTCCTACATTTTTTCACCCCTTTATTTAGAAAAAAAAAAAAAGAAAAAGAAAAAGAAAACCCTCCCCCACCCTCACCTTGCCGGACCAACAACCCTCACCCCCACATTGCCGAAAAAATCCAACCCCACCTTGCCGGAAGAACACACCCCACCGCTAAGGTGGGGGTGGGTAGGGATGTCAGTAGTCTAGTTTTGGTTAGGTTTCATACAAAATCAAAGCCTAAAACTGTTAGACATATACCAAAACCAAAATTGATGTTTTTTTTCTAAATGGTTTTAAAATTGAACCATTTAACTTTATACAAAACCAAAACCGAAACCGTGGACCTTATATATATATATATATATAAATATAACTAAAATATAAAATATAAATTCCAAAAAATAAAACCAAACCACAAAATTGGTGGTGTGAGAGAGCTCAGAGATTTCGAGATGAGAGAACGGAGGGAATTAGGATGGGAGTTGGAATTTAGCAACAACACAAATAAATAAAACTCTAACCTTATAAACAAAAATATATATTAGGAGTTAAACTGTAAATAAAAAAAATCATATATATTAAAGGTCAAATTGTAAATAAATAAGAAAAAATGATGGTATATATATCATACAAAATATTTAAAATATCGGTTACATGGTTCGGTTAAACGATTTAATTTCATGGTTACTATCTCAAAATTAAAACAAAAATCGTTTCGGTTGCTAATTTTAAAACCAAAACCACAATCAAAACAATTTAGTCATTTTAAAAATGAACCGTTTGATTCGATTTGAATTGATATCCTTAGGGTGGGGGAGGTTTTTTGTTTTTAATTTGCTAAAAATAAAAGGATACAAATAATAACGATGTTAGTGTAAAAAGATAAAAGAGATAAATATAATAAAAAAATAAAGGGATATTTGTATATTTTAATTATTTTTAAATTATTAAAGATATTTTTTCCGTGGGCATGCATTTATTGTAAATAAAATGGAGGCCCAGGCCCATCTATTAAAGACACGATCATGTGTTAGCTTTACTCCTGGGGGACCGCTTCAATTTATCAACGGAGAACAAGTTTGGGATTTCATCGTTTTCAAAATACTAGGGTTTATCTGGACCTTTATTCTCAAACGAATTTCGTAATTTGATCATTTTCAAGTACTGGTTCGTCTGTGAAATTTTTCTTGTTTGATTCGCCATGAAAATTCAGGTACGTTTCGAAACCTAATTCCTCAGTTTGTTTTATATAGTCGTTGTAGCTTCTATACGATAGGCGTCTCGGTTTTAACTGTTCTTAGTCGTTTGGAGATGGAGTTTGCCTCTCGAATTGGCAGATTCCTTCTCTCGCTTGCATCCTTAATCTGAGAAGATGCAAACTACGTGCTCTCTGAAGTGAAAAATAATTGGAATGAGTAGATAATTTGGCGGTTCAGTAGAAATGCATAAGTCCATTCATTGTGCTCTATGATCGGGAAGTTCATAAGAATGATAGAAATACGTTAGTTGCATCGTTAACTGGAGGTGAATATAGTCTTAATTAGTATTTTTTCATGAAAAGAGGAAAATGTAAATATCAAGTATCAAATAATATATATAAATAATGTGCATATTATTTATGGACTAGCGATTTCCCGTGCCTAAAGGCACTGCAAGTGTAAAAAATAGAAAAAATAAAAAATAAAAAATTAGCCAATTATTAAATATAAATATAAAACTTAAAGGGTACAAAATATAATTTAATTTAACTGTCATAGAAGGGAGAGTTTGAAATTTTTGAACATGAATTCCCCCTTTTTATAATTTAATCTCATTCATCCATTTCCCTCAAATTAGTCCCAACCCTTAACGAAAAGACAAGGTAAAAAACCTCCCTAATGTATTATGTAGACTAAGAATTCCCTGTGCCCAAAGGTACTATATCGATTTTTAAATTTTTAAGTATAAAAAATTAGTTAATAAATTACATGTATAAAATTTGAAGGGTACTATGGGTTGAGTGACTTGAGCGATGTAAAGAAGTTCAAAGTTAGCGGGTTGAGAGGTTGCATAAGTTCAATATCATGCATTCATTTTTTAAAATTAAATATGAACCGTTAAAATATATTTTCGTCCTGATTTTTATTAATAGATATTATAGTTGTTATCCTGCTTTAAGCTGTTCAATGTAATTTCATCCACTTTTGTTACCCGACTTTATGTGTTGATTTGAAGGTAGCTACAATGTAACATGTGTGTTGGAATAAAATCTTAATTTTCTTCATGCATCTCTCAATCACCTTACTCCTTCAATTGCAAATTTCCTTTTACAATTGATATGCATATCAAATTTTGGTCTCTTTGTTTATTTTGGCACTAGAACTATGTCTTTGAAATCTTTGGATGATTTTACCCTTTTTGACTTTTTGATGTTTGAGAATATTTGAGTGTATGATATCTGAACAGTTTTTTCATATGGTTTGTATCTATATTATCTTGTATAGTTATTTATAACAACAAATTTGGTCTCCCCGTACAGATTTATGAAAATAGCTAGTTTTTTTTTATCACCGTCTTTCAGCCATAAGATTCTCCTCCTCTTTCCACAGAAGTTCTCCTCAGCCTTCCTCAAGGCAGTGTAGTTAGCCAAACACCACTGCTCCTCTTCTTTCATTTCCCTTTATGCTTTATAAATTATAATTTAATATAGGTAAAAAGATGTTTTGATTGCTATAAATATACAACGTGATCTATATTTTGCGTGTTTTGTATAGTATGTGGCTATGCATCGTACTTAAGTTAGGCACGCTTCTCACCATGCGCCTGTGGTCCAAATAGGCCGTGGTGCATTAAATAAATAGGGGTAGCCTCCTTTCCATTAACCCAACGAACGTTAGATTTCAGCATACACCAAAAACTTCCACGAGGGAACCAGCAGTGGTGCTGGCGGAGCCAGAATTTTTTTTTTTTTTTGGGCAGGGGTGAATCGAGTAAAAAATTTGTAGTATGAGATACTATATGTCAATTTTTTAAACCAAATAAATTATAAAAGGTACAAGGGTAAAAAAGTGAATATTTTTGAAACATGAGGGGGGCAAGGCCACCCTCATTCATAATATATCTACCCCCTGGATACCAATTGTTTGTATTTATAGAAAAAAAGGATAATTGTAAATACTTAGTAATGAAGCGGATGGATGTTAATATTCCTAAGTGAGGGTAATCTGGTGTTTATAATGTGCTTTGAGCCTGTGACTCTCGTAATCTTACAGTTGTAGTGATGGGTGGATGGGTATAACTTGTAAGAACTGAAGATCAGAAGACCATAGGGAGTTACAAACTTTGATTATGTTTCTCCTTTTCCTGTATGATTATTCTTCTCAGATTTTCGATGTAGAACACACCCAAAATACCCCCCCCCCCCCAACACACACACACACAAAAGATGAGGCTTTTAGGTTGTTTGCTTGGGTTCTGATTTCTATGATGATTCTTACTCATCATGGAGGAAGTTGTGTCAATTTCTGTGTTTTCTTCTATTGCCATGGAGATTACGTATGTGATAATTTGCAGTAAGATGTGCTATTGGCAAGGCGTGCTTGTATTTAATCACCTTTGCTGTTGTTATAAGTATTTATATATTTCTGTTGAAAACTCCATGGCTGTTGCTAAAGCTTTTTTTCATGGCTCTTTTCGATTCATTTTTTCTCTTGTTAAACTCCCTCTTTCTTTTTCCAACGCCTCTGTATGTCTTTTTGTGTCTTCATTAGGTGTCACGATGTTCTCCTACACTTCTCTTTTCATCCATGTTGTTGCTAAGACTTTTTTTCATGGTTCATGTCTATTCATTTTATCTCTTATTAAGCTCTCTTTCTCCTTCCAAGACCTCTGTATATCTTTTTGTGTCTTCATTTGGTGCGATGATGTTCTTCTCCTCCATTTCTTAAATTTTCGTATTTTATTTTGTTTGGGTGGATAGGCGGTTGGCATTGACTTACTTTCAGCAGTAAAAGAATTGGAAGGGCTTAGCTCTCAAGAACTTGGCAAGTTAATCAGAGACTCGGAAAACAATGTCCTTCAGTGTATAACTGGAAATGGATCATCTATACAGGTTGATTTCTTCTGGATGTGATAGAGGCTTCCTAGCAGCATCTTTGTAAATTAATGTGCATTATACATCTTTCTTGATTTTTTCCCTATTGAGATATTTTTCACATGCAGATTGATGTGGAGCAACTAGCCAGATATCTTCCTTTGCACCTCATTGCAGTGCTTATGTCGTCTGCACCAGATGAAGAGTTGTTTAGATACTTGTTACGGGGACTTCGGCTTCTGCATTCTTTGTCTGATATAGCATCACGACACCCAAAACTTGAGCAGGTAGGCATGAGGTTATTGCAGCGGTGAGAACATCCTATTACAAATTGTTTGTAGAACTTATTTTTGAAAGGAAAAAACAACACGCAAATCTTAAGGTAAAGTATTAGAATTTTATTTGAAAATAGTGGAGATAAACTCGAGATAAACTCAACTTTATGGGGCTTAGCTAAAACTGTTGAAACATTGCAGGGGTCGAACTTTATATTCCTAAATAAAATAAAAAAAACTATAGGGTGAAAATTGAAAGTTTCTAAGACTTTGGTGTGGTGGTTGGCTCGTTGCCCCTGCTCCTGTACATTCCGGCGATGGCCGTTGATGGAGTTTTAGGTCCGAGGGACAAATTTCATATTGAAAGATAAACTAGTTTGAAATTTGTGGACTTCTTTAGTTTATGGATGTATTTGTTGTTTTTCTGGGTATTTGTTAGCGCCCTCGCCCATGTGGAATTATTTCCTTTTAAGAGCATACTCGAACCTGGATTGTCTTGAGTTGCTTGCACAGTCCTTGCATTTTTTTCAGTTGTGGTATAACAAGGATAGTTCTTTGCATATATCGGGGATGGTGTTGATAATCAGTGCCAAATTGCCAATTCCATCCGACAATGTGGTTTTAAGTATTGACTTGTTCAGCAGCAGCCTTTTCTAGACACTCCATTGTCTTTGTATTTGGATTCTGCATTTATACTGTTTGGACTTGTCTGCCTTTTCTCTCATGCCTGTCTAGGTTACGATTCTGCAGAATTGTGTTGCATTTGACCATACTCTTTCTTCATTTTTTAGAGTTGGGACCTATATTCACTGTTGTTGCTATTTTCTTTCTTGTTTTTTCCAATTGTTTAAAGAGTAGATTGTGCCTTAGACATTGATGTTCTTCAAAGGTCTGCCCATGTGAGTGAGACATCATACTTACCTCTTCTTTTATATTTTCTACAGATGTTGCTCGATGATGTGAAAGTGTCAGAACAACTGCTTGATTTGATATTTTATTTTCTTATAGTACTCGGTGGTTATAGACAGGTCGCTCTTTTTTGTTCCTTATGTTCTGTGACAAATAATGCGCTTATATTGTACTGAGGATTATATTCTATGATATAGGAAGTTTCTTGTAGTAAAGCTCTTCTGCATTCAGCTCTAGTAGCCTGCAGTCTATGTTTACTAACGGGATTGATTTCTTCCCAATGGCAAGAACTTGTTCAAGTACTGGTCGCTCACCCTAAGGTAAAAGTTTCTATGATTCTTTAGAGCTTTGTTATACAGGTTGGCTCGTTTTTGGACAGTCTGCTTTATTATTTAGTGATTCTATTCCTCTTTTATAAACGTTGTTTCTGCACATTCTTTCCATTACTTGTTTTCACATTTCAGTTTACGGGGACATGGCTTAACATGTATTCCTTTTTGATAGGTAGATATATTTATGCATGTAGCTTTCGCTGCAGTCTGCGTAAGTATTAAGTTTCTCCAGATCAAGCTGTCAGATCAGCACACTGATTCCTGCGTGAAGTCAGAATCTATGGTTGAAAAAACATTGAACCATCTCTGCCAGCAGTGTGAAGCTTCTTTGCAGTTCCTCTTATCATTATGCCAACAAAAGTTGTTTCGGGAGCGACTTGTTAAGAATAAGGTTTTTCTTAGGAGCTCTTCCTTCCCCTTCCTGAAATTTTGAAATGAAAGAATTTCAAGGAGAAATGTCCTGCATCTCTTCTATACACTGAATGAAAATGCGTAACACAATGGATCATACCTGTAATCAATGCACAAGCATGAAGAGCAGCTCAATTGAGCTTCCATGAGACTGAAACTGCAACATGTGTGTTGCTAACCCAAATGAATGCTAATAAGTTTGCCCATCCTCTTCTCCCCCCCCCACCCCACCCCAAAACCCACCCCACACAAAAAAATAAAATAAAATCAATAGTATTATGTTCTTTGGACTTGGTCAGGAACATTACGGATTAACATCATTTTACAATGTTAAAGTTCCAAATTATATCACTATATCCATATAACTGCCCTTTCAACCTATATATATTCCCTCTGTCATTCTACTTTTCTTGCATAACACTGGTGGTGTATTGTATCTGTATAAAGACTTACATGCTTGAGTCGATTCCTTCGGAGTTTCTCATGCTATCCTCCATTTATGGTTTTGTACTTTAGTTTGCCAGACGATGGAAGGATCCCATAAATTAAGGCAAGATAATCTCATATGCGAGGACAATCCCTATTCTCTTTCAATTAACTTCGTTTTTGTCTTTTCTAATGGAGCACATTTTTTCTTTTTTACTGTTGCAGGAATTATGTGGAAAAGGTGGTGTCCTTCTGCTGGCACAAGCCATTATGAATTTAAAGGTATCACCATCGGTGAAAGAGTCTTCCTCCATTACAGCTTCCGTATCTAGGCTGAAATCGAAGATTTTATCTATTGTAAGTTCAATCACGGCTCCTTTTTTTATGGTCATTTTACTGGATACTCAAGCCACTATCTAATGTTTTTTACTGCTTAATTAGTCATATTACATTTATTGATAAGTCAATGATGGGCATGGGTTTTTTATGGTCATTTTACTGGACACTAAAGCCACTATCAAACTGTTTTTACCATTTAGCTGGTCAAACTACGTTTATTGATGAGCCAAAACTCTTCTTTATGTAGCTTTTGCATCTCTTTGAAGCTGAAAGTGTGTCCTATCTGGATGAGGTTGCTAGTTCTACAGGGAGCCTGGAATTAGCACAAGCAGTTGCATTGGAGGTTTGCTTTCAGCAGACTGTATTTTAGTTATTCTTAGAGATGTTCTCTTAGAGAAACCTAATAGCTTGCTAGTGGGCATTCTCCGATAGACGAATATGGCCACCTTGTGATTGTTTCTATCTGAGTTTACCTATGGAAAATGATTACTGGACAACGGGTAAATTAGGTTTCTCTTTCACATTTAGTGTGTGCGACATTGCACTGATGACTTGTTTGGTTGAACGGAATCGGAGTGGAATAGAATCGCCATTTGACTGTTGATTCCGATTCTTTTGTTTGGTTGTTCAATTGAATCAAAAATTTAATTCCATTGGAATGAAAGATGATGGAATTGAACTTCATAGTTCTTGGGCTGGAATCAACCTAGCCCAATGGAATTAAAAAATAATTTCCACAAAAGCCCATCTCTATTATTAGAAATAATCTATTTTCAAGTCTTTTTTTTTTAAATATTCTATTATTAGATATATATTCAAAATTGATATCTAAAAGGGCATTATGAGAATTTTGCTATGTTTCATTATTTTATTCCTTCTTTCATTCTATAACAACCAAACAAAAGAATGAAATAGTGATACCATTGACAAATCCATTCCATTCATTTTCTCATTCCATTTCACCTTGATTCCATTCCATCCAACCAAATGAGCCGTGATACTTCTCTTGATAAATGAAGTATGTTGATTGTTGAATAGCTTAGGAGTGGCAGAGAATACCCGCAGGTAGTACAATTTATGAATATCTCATCCAAATGCCTTAGTGATGCTTTAAGATAACATTGGGTTTTGATTCCTCAACAAGTTGTAAACTTGCAGACTAAAAAATGTTTCAAAGTGCTTTTATTTAGTAATTGTGCATCATTTGAATTCCAGTTAAATTGGTATGATTTATCGTAGACTTGCTCGATGATTAATGTCACTTTTAAATGCCCTCGGGTGGTAGACTGGTAGTCAAAGTCTTGAAGTTGATTTAAGTTAGTTCGCATGTGAATGAAATTATCTTGAATGGTCAAATTATATGAATTTCATTGTCTTACAAACATTTGTTTTCGGAAAGGCGTTGTACAAAAGTGAGAGCAGGCCCAGACCTTTCTTTGGAAAAAAGAGAAAATTTTAAAATTGTTAAAAAGGTAATTATGTCTTTCCAGTATTGTTTAGGGTTTTTTGTATTGTTTCCTAAGTACTATTATAAATAGAGAGAGAGGCTAATACAATTGTTAAACCTTCTCATTTTTTTCATATTTTCTTGTTATTTTAACATGGTATCAAGAGTAGGTTATGGGACATTAATCCCGTAGATCTGTTCAATCATTTTTCCCCCCAATTCTCTTTTTCAATTTCTTTTCCTCACCATTCGTACGAGAAAAAAAAAGTTCAAAAACCCTAACAGCCGTCGATCCGTAACCCTAACCAGTCCGGCACACCCTAGCCCCCGTCGCCAAAGGCCCGTCGTCTAGAGCCGCACCTCCACCACTGTCACTGTCCAGATCCGATGCCTTCCCTATCGTCGACGTCAAGATTTGCGCCTCCATCACCTTCGTCATATAGAGCCGACGCCATCCTGCTGTCGCCGTCCAGTTCGACTCCTTCTCCATTGTCGCCGTCTAGATCCGAGCCTCCGCCACCTTCGCAGTCCACATCTGACCATCGCCGACAGTTCTCTGACCTCGCAACACCTACTTCGATGCTGGCCATCATCTGTTCAGTTTCTTGTACGGGAGACCTTGTTTAATGTCTGCGTAAGTATTCAATGTCTTAAAATTTGATGTCAGTGTTTATTTATCGTTTGTTTTATCAGTTTCTTGTATGGGAGACTTTGTTTATTCGTTTTTCCTTATTGTAATTGTTCACTTCAGTTAATTGTTGTATTAGTGTGAATTGTCTCAATTGTTTAGCGGTGCACCAATGTCGACTTTGTCACCACCATTGTTGATCACTTGTAAGTTGAATGAGACCAATTACTTACAATGGTTCAAAGTTGTACAAGTTGTTGCCGATCAAGGGAAACGAGGTGGTCGAGAAAATCGTAGTAATGAATTTTGAGGTGGCCGAGGTGGCCATCATCGTGGTCAACATTGTCAGTGCTCATTTTGTAGCAAGGAAAATCATACCCAAGATACTTGTTGGTATGGAGTTGGTCGTTCTTCTAAGTATGTTCATGTGACAACTTCTAATCAAGTTGCTCCCGTTTCAGCATCCAACTCTTCAACTCCCAAGACAATTTCTGATGACGAGTATGTTTAGTTCCTCCAGTTTAAGGCGTTCAAGCAAACATCTACCCCATTACTTCGCTAGCTCAACGAGGTAACCCTAATACATGTCTTTCTTTTTATCCTTCTATTTCTATACCTTGAATCATAGACTTCGCTGCCACCGGTCACATGTTAGGTACCTTTTTTTTATTTACGCATATTCAGTCATCTCCCTCATTGTTCCCTATTACTGTTACTGATGGTTCCACCGTCCCTGTTCGTAGTATTGACACTGTGGAACTTTCACCCCCTTTCTCTTTAACCTATGTCTTGTATATTCTCTCTTTTGCTTTTAATTTGATATCAAATAGTGAGCTTACTCAACAATTTCATTGTTCTGTTTGCTTCTTTTCTGATTCTGTCATTATCTAGGATTTGAAAAGACAGAAGATGATTGGCGTAGGGTGTGAGAAAAATGGCTTTTTATTACTTCCACAATCACGACGAGACACCTGTTATTACGTCTACTGCCTATCCTACCGTTGCATCTGCCCACCAAATTCATTGTCGCGTAGGTCATCCATGTCCTGCCAATCTAAAGGTACTTGTTCTTAGTTTACATCATTTGTCCTCCTTAGATTGTGAGTCTTGTCAATTGGGACAACAATATCGTACTTTATTTACTTTCCTGGCTCAGTTTCGAGTATTGAGTCCTTTTAGTTTAGTTCATTCAGACGTTTGGGGTCCTTCTCGTATTGCCTCTACATTAGGCTTTCGTTATTTTGTCACATTTGTCGATTACTTCTCCAGGGTTTCATGGCCCTATTTAATGAAAAATCGTTATGAATTGTTCTCCATTTTCTCTGCCTTTTGTGCTAAAATTAAAACTCAACTTAATGTGTCCATGCGTATAATTTGTAGTGATAATGCTGGAGAATATTTTTTTCAACCCTTTACTTCATGTCACAGTCTGGTATATTGCATCAGTTTTTTTGTCCTCACACACCGCAGCAAAACAGAGTTGCTGAGTATAAGAATCCACATCTCCTAGAAATGGCTCGAACTCTAATGTTTGAGATGAATATTCTCAAACACTTCTGGCCAGATGCAGATCTTACAATTTACTTCTTGATCAATAGAATGCCATTTTCTACCTTGAATGGCAAGGTTCCTCATTCTATTCTTTTTTTCCCAATCACCCTGGTTTGCTTTACCTCCCCTTACCTTTGGATGTGTTTATTTTGTCCACCAGAGTAAGGATAAGTTAAATCCTCGTACAATAAAATGTGTCTTCGTTGGTTATTCTCGCACACAAAAGGGTTATCGGTGTTATAGTCCTTCTTTACATCGTTCTTTGATTTGTGCAGATGTCACCTTCTTTGAGTCCACCCTTACTTTGCTACCCCATCCTCTCGGGATGATGTGGATATCACCCTTCCTTTACCATGCCTCCCAGACCCGACACCATCTCCTTCCACTCCAGAACCTGTCCTACCTAGTTGTCGTTCACCACTTTTGCAGGTATACTCTTGTCGCCGCCAAAAGGTAGCTTCTGTCATTGAGCCCATCGTCTCTATGTCTTTAGATTCCTCTCTAGTTCATCCCTCCGTGTTTGACTTGGACATACCCATTGCTGTTCGAAAGGGTAAGCGCACATGTATTCAACATCCTATTTCTAACTTTATCTTATATGCATATCTATCTCCTTCATATTCCTTTTTTGTTTCTTCTCTATCATCTGTTTCTATTCCTAAGTTTGTCATAGAGGCACTCACTCACCCTAGTTGGACGACCGTAATGAAAGAGGAAATGCTAGCTTTACATCAGAATGGTACTTGGGTTTTTGTCTCGCTTCTACCTGACAAAATAATAATTAGATGTAAATAGGTGTACACAGTCAAAGTTCATCCGAATGGCACCATTGATCGACTTAAGGCTCATTTAGTTGCCAAAGGTTACACTCGGGTATATGGTCTTGATTATTCTGAGATCTTTTTTTCCGTTGCCAAACTCGCTTCTGTTCGCATGTTCATCTCTTTGGCTGTCACCTTTCGTTGGCCGTTGCATCAACTTGATATCAAGAATGCGTTCTTAAATGGCGATTTGACTGAGGAAGTGTACATGGAGCAATCTTCTGAGTTTGTTGCTCAGGGGGAGTTTGGTTTGATATGTCGCCTGAAGAAATCCATTTATGACCTCAAGCAGTCACTTTGAGTATGGTTTGAGAGATTCAGTGAAGTGGTCATTGAATTTGGTCTTCGTCGTTGTGGAGTCGATCATTCTGTATTGTACAAGCACAATAAGATCGGGAGAATATTGTTGATTGTGTATGTGGATGACATCGTGATTACTAGGGACGACCATCAGGGTATTCGGGAACTCAAAACGTTTTTGTATAGCAAGTTTCAAACCAAATATTTGGGTCAATTGAAGTATTCTTGGGGATTGAAGTTGCTCGATCAAGTCAAGGTATTTACCTGTGTCAGAGGAAATATGTTCTTGATCTGTTAAGTGAAACATAAATGCTAGGAGTTAAACCGATTGATTCACCCATGAATCCTAACAACAAATTATTAACAGATTAAGGTGTACCACTGACAAATTCAACGCAATACAGATGACTAGTTGGGAAGTTGAACCACTTGACGGTTACTAGACCATATATTTCCTTCGCCGTGAGTGTTATCATTCAGTTCTTGGATCGTCCCACGACTTGTCACTGAGATGCAGTGATTCGTATTCTTTGATATCTGAAAGGTTGTCCAAGATGTGGTTTGTTGTATCAGAATTTCGATCACACTCAAATTAAGGGATATATAAATCTAGATTGGGTCGGATCTCCCTTGAATTGGAAGTTTACTAAAGGGTATTGTGTGTTTGTTGGAGGTAATCTCGTTTCTTGGGAGAGTAAAAAACAGACAGTTGTAGCACAGTCAAGTGCAGAATCATAATACAGGGCGATGACCCATACCACTTGTGAGTTAACTTGGTTGAAACATCTGTTGGAAGAACTTGGATTCGAACACTCTTCACCGATGGATCTAGTATGTGATAATCAAGCAACACTTCATATTGCATCCAACCCAGTCTTCCATGAGAGGACAAAACACATTGAAGTTGATTGCCACTTCATTTGAGAAAAAATATTGCAGAAGCAGATTGAGACTAAACATGTAGAGTCAGTTGATCAGTTAGCTGATTTATTTACTAAACCGTTAGGGGGTTCAAGGATAAAGTATATTTGTAACAAGTTAGGAGCATACAACATATATGCTTCAGCTTGAGGGAGAGTGTTAAAAGGGTAATTATGTCTTTCTAGTATTGTTTAGGATTTCTTATATTATTCCCTAATTACTATTATAAATAGAGAGAGAGAGAGGCTAACACAATTGTTAAACTTTCTCATTCTTTTCATATTCTCTTGTTATTTTAACAAAAAAAATCATACTATAAGTGTTCCAAATGACTATGTTGTGTCTAGGCAAAACATACAAACTTCTTTATCTCTTTTCGCATATTTTTTGTTTGGAAATCTATTAGAAGAGCAAGTGCAACAAGAATAATTTAGTAGAAGAAAATAGGAGCCTAAATGTTCTTGATACACATTCATTATCTACTGTTTTGATAACTTTTTGTTATTCAAGATGTCCATGTAACTTTTTCTTCTCTTGATGAACTTCATTGCAAAGATTATGAACTTATATATCCCTTTCTTCACTGTGAAATTGATCGGCGTTGATTTAATATCATGGTGCAGGTCCTTGAATTGCTGAAGAAAATGTTTCATAGAGATCCAAAACAGCCAAGTGCCTGCTCTGACAAGAGTTACCCAAAAGGACTTCTGCAATTAAATGCAATGCGTCTGACAGATGTTTTCTCTGATGATTCTAATTTTCGATCTTATATCACAATATACTTTGTAAGTAGCTGACGTCTACCATCAGTCTTCCGGACGTCTTATGTCTGTGTTTCAGTTATTTACATGATTTTTTATCCAAGTTCTTCTCTCTCTCTCTCTCTCTCTCTCTCCCCCACACACACACATAATGAAATGTTCGTTTTTTTATGAAGCCCATATAATTTTTCAAATTATTCATCCCATATTAAGAAGATAAATCTTATTTTTAGCGCGCTCTTCCTATCATGTGTATGTTTCCCAAGACATTCTCTATGACAAGCTTTTGACTATGTTATTATTTGTGTTTTTTTTTTCCCCAACCATTTGATCATTGTGTACTTCTTCAGACTGAAGTTTTGACATCAATCTTTTCACTACCACATGGAGAGTTCTTGTCTAGTTGGTGTTCATCTGACCTTCCTGTTTCTGAAGAAGATGCTACTTTGGAGTATGATGCTTTTGCGTCGGCTGGCTGGATCTTAGACTTGTCCTCGTCATCAAATTCATTAATAGATGCTCCGGAGCCAACTTTCATAACGTGTAACTTGCCTCGGGCATCCTATGCACATCAAAGAACATCATTATTGGTCAAAGTAATTGCCAACCTCCATTGTTTTGCTCCGGACATCTGTAAGGGTATATGCTTGCCTTTAGCGATGAAACTTAGATCAACGTTGACTTGACATTGATTTTTTTAATAGCATTATCCGTGATGCTATTGGGTTTGTTGATGTTGCTAAATTTTTCATGCATCAGAGGAGAAGGATCTCTTCCTTAACAAGTTTCTCCAGTGCTTGCAAAAAGAATTTCCTAAATCATCAGATGGATTCTCATCCAGTTGTGATGCTGAAAAAGCTATCATTGTTACCAGGAACCTACGTAAGTATTTTTCTCTAATGGTTACTTCATTGAGAAATTTTTAAGGTATCTTTTCATTATGAACTTTTTTTTGGTATAGGTTCCTTGGTGAGTCATGCTGAATCCTTAATCCCTAGCTTTCTGAATGAGGAGGACGTGCGGCTCCTCAGGTTATTTTGATCTCTAATACACTAAACGCATCCTGCATTTATATTTTCCCCAAATATTTTACTCCTTGACATTTAGGAAGACTTTTGAACTCCTTTCAGTGAGCGGTTGTGCACATCTAATATTAAAATATGTGTGCAAATTAGAACCATTGTTTAAACTGATGTTTTAGCTTATCTCTGGAATTTAGCAATTTACTTTTTCTTTGGGGTCTAAATGTTGGTATTACAAGTCATGGGAAAGAGGTAAATGGCTGAAGCTGTTGCGGATCAGACAAAGATCCACTGACTCACATTTTCGATGGCAAAAGAATCACTTCTGTGATTTTGCCATTAAGACGTTCTGCTCTAGTTGTTGGTTAATTCGGGCGCTGAAGTCAGTATACTAGGTTAAGCTGACTCTTAATCCTTGCATTGTTAAGGCAAAAATATTTTATGCATGTAGCCGACAACATTGTAAATTTTGGATTTTGTCATTACCGGTAGGTATTTCTATTTTCCCTAATTGAAGGTAGATCATGGCTTGTTACCTGGATCCAAATATAATGTGTTCCATTATATTCTTCAGAACATTCTTCAGTCAATTAGATTCGCTGATTACTCCTGCTGAACTCGAAGTAAATCGACTTCAGGTACAATCTTGATGCGAGATCTATCAATTTTGTCCTTTTTCCCCTTTCTTTTCTGTTTGCCTTTTATGGGCTCTATTCCCTTTTTCTGGAGCCGTTTTTATGCTTGTCCTTGTCATTAGTCATGGTGAAATTGACGTTTTGTGCCAACTCAATGTGATAAAACTGTGGTGCTGGAGGAAATCTAGGAAAACAAATTTGAGGGTACAATATCCTGGGACAAAGTGCGAAAACCCGATGTCACTGAAGAACACAAGGTAAATGCTAGATTCTCTGCTCATTTTGTTAACAAGAAGATTACAGTATTTGGGTGAAACATCACTTCGGTGCCAGTTGAAGAAGTTCTGTCTAGGCCTGCTTACTAAGACTAGAAATTTTATAGAATGCAACTCTTGGCAGTGACGCTTGGGACTTTCTGGGGCTATCTATAAGATATGCTTTTATGATGATCCTAATAAATTTCTTTTTCAGCTAAATAAAAACTATTATTTTTCATTCCCATAGATAAATCGACACAAGCTCTAGAGTACTCTAGAGTTTTGTCTCTAATTTTTTATTTATTTTTGATGTGTTAATCTCAAATGTTAAATTTTATCAGCTTCGGGAGGCTAAAAGTACTGGAGGACGCTCATCACCCTTACAGAAGAGAGTGGCCCCCGATCTTAATATCAGTGGTAACCTAAAAGAAGGGACTTCTGACAATTCTGCTTTTGCCGAAGTGGATCAGATTCATGCTGGAAATGATAGCATAGGTCAAACTGATGGTACTGGGAGGCAAGATATGTTGGACAAAGGTAAACCTCGTGCTGATGCAATCAAAGATTTCAAAGAGATTCCCAGAGACAGTCAGAATGTTGAAACAAGTGGGTCAGATTCAAGTTCTACACGAGGGAAGGATTCAATTGTTAAAAGTCAAACGAATAAAGAGTTTTCAAAATCAATGGAGAACATTAAACAAAGCGGGCCTGGAGTTCAAATTCATAAAGTGCCAAGAAAACGGAAGCGAACTATCATGAATGATGAACAAATAGCGCTTATTGAGAACGCCCTCTTGAATGAACCTCGCATGCAGCGAAATGCAGCGTCTATACAATCATGGGCAGATAAATTAAGTTTTTATGTAGGTTTCACTTAATTATATGCAAATTTTCTTGTCTTCATTTCAGTTATATTTTCTTCTGTGAGGAGTTATTATGCTTTTCTTTTCCAGGGTTCCGAGGTTACAAGTTCCCAGCTGAAAAATTGGTATGAAAACCGCTCTCACTATTACTGTATGCTATGCAGTATATTTTGTCTATGAATATTCTCATCTACTGATTTACATGCATTACTCATGCTTACTGCTAGTGCACTGCTCTAGTTACATTGGCCTGAAACAATTAGCGGGCGTATGTGTTTTGGTGGCCATTTGATGGTTTATTGTTTTAAACTAGTTCAGTTGTGTCTGCACAAGTGAGTTATTCACCGCTCTTCGAATTAGTATGGAGGTAGTTGGAGGCATGGGGGGGAAATTATAGAAAATTTAAAGTGCAAAGATTGGGATTTTATCAAGCTAAATCCAATTTAAAGGGCAAAGATTGTTAACTAGATCCAATTTTGCTAAGATGCTAGATCCTGGCTTGTAGATGACTTTTTGTCGGTAACATTGGAAAAATAAATTTTATCTTCTGATAAACAGGCTGAACAATCGCAAAGCTAGGCTTGCCCGTGCAGCCAAGGATATACGTGCTTCATCCGAAGGAGACAACCAAGAAGGGCCTAGAAATATGTTTTCTTCCAGTTCGCCCTTGAGTAATCATGACAACAAACAAGCTGGTCCCGGGATTGTCTTCTCCTCTGGCTCGCCAGAGAGCAGTCATGACAAACAAGGCGTTCCTAGGATAGTATCCTCCTCTGGCTCCCATGAAAGCAATCATGACGTACAGGGCTCTCCCGAGAGTCGTGTCGACGGTGTTGACTTCCCATTGACCTCAACAAAAGAGAATATCCATAAAAATGGGGGAAACTCGTTGCAAACTGGTAATCGAAATTCAGTGAGCGACCCATCGGATTTTGCTCATTGTCAGTCGGGCCAGCATGTTTTGCTTGTAGATGGGCAGGGAGCGGAGATAGGAAAGGGGAAAGTTCATCAGGTGCAAGGAAAATGGTATGGGAGGAACCTGGATGAGTCGGAAACATGTGTTGTGGACATCTTTGAGCTGAAGATTGAGAGATGGGCTAGGATTCCGTACCCATCTGAAGCCACAGGCACGTCGTTTGATCAGGCTGAAAAGAAACTGGGGATAATGAGAGTGCTTTGGGATTCTAACAGGCTTTACATGTTGCAGCCTCTGTGAAATATTTCAGATGGCGTCTCTCCCACTTGAAGGGATTGGGTAAGAGCATGATTTTTCCCTGAATCATTACATTATACATTTTCTATTCATATGGTTTACACTGATTTATAAATAACGGAGGTTTTGACACTTTGTACCCCTAATGTTTGGTCATTATTTCACTTTGCTCCTCATGGTTACATAATACCCTGAAGTTCTGTAATCATCCCACTTCTGTCAAATCAATAACCCCATTATAATTTTGGATGAATAGTCAATTGTTGTGTGCCTTTGAAGGGGATTTTATGGGCATTTTCAACCTCTTCCGAAATCCTTACAAATTTTCTACAAAAAGGTCTCTCTCTCTCTCTATATATATACACACACACACACACACACACACACACACACATATATATATATAAGTATTTGGGTGGAAAGGAGAATGGGAGGGAAGAAAGAGGCTGGAATTGCCCATGAAGCCTCTTAAAAACAGCTAGGTACATAGTAGGTGACCATTTTCCATCCAAAATTATAATTGGGAATAATGACTTGGGCTGTAGTGGGATAATTAAAAAACTTTAAGGTATCATATGTTCAAATTCAAACTATGGGGACCCCAAAGTGAAATATTGGCCAAACTTTCGGGATGAAAAGTTTCAAAATCCCTAAATAACGCTTAGCTTCTCCATATCCACATGCAAAGATGAGTATTTGGGTCTGACTATATCCAAATGTACGATTATATTTCGACGTGTATTGTGATTGGTTGCGCAGATTGAAGCTATTGCTTCGAGAAGTAAAGGTCCGCCATAATTGATACACAGCCAACGAATTCATTTGGGGGAAAGGGGGGGGGGGGAGTTTGCATGGATGAAGATTTGCCAACCCATGAGGCATCTGCTGTATATGGAATATGATTTTAAGTTGGAAAATGGAAGGTTCATCACCCCCTCTCATCTATAATGGTTTTTATTGATGGAAGAAATTAACGAAGTGGTTTGACATTACATTTTGAGTACCACGTTGCAGGAATGAGGACGACTAACGAATGAAGCATGGCTCTTCCGCTGATGAATTTTGTATGCTCTCTCTCTCTCTCTCTCTCTAACCTCGTGATCATATTTGCTTACACCGTGATCGATTCAACTATTCAATTTTTTTACAGTTTCTAACCCCCATCCCCTCGTGTATAAAAGGCCTGTTATTGGTATATTGTGTGGAGTATCTTAATGGGTCGTTTGTGTTAGCTTCACTTTCTTTGATTATATGTAGTTTTGTTTGTTTAAATTAGTCTTGTAACTGTCATCGTAAACTCAGGCATTTATGGTCCTCTTTGTGTTCATAGATTCATAAATTGTGACCCCAACTCAAGCATTTTTAGGTGTCGATGCTTTGAAAGGGTCCTGGAACTGCGATAGACGCCAGTTCATAATTTAGGGATCATAAGTGTAATGACCACGTTTTTATGCATGAAATGGCAAAATAAATTTAGAAATGAACACAAAAAAATGGGTTTTTATGCCTCCAGAAAATCAATAATTTTGTCAGAAGTTTAAAATGAGTATATACCATTTTAAAACATATATTTAACAGTCCAAATCGATGGATCTGAAATGACTTGGTGAATTACCCTATTTGAAATCCTAATTTTCAAATCCATCCCTCCAGATGGAACCTAAAACTTCCAACAAATTATTGCAAATTACAGTATTTGGTTATGCCATTAATACCTTCGATTTTGAAACAAAACTCTGATCTGCTTTGGCTCAATGTTGGAGAGAATAGGGCACTCGTGTATGAGATGTGGCCGGCGAATGGAACTTGGTTTGGGGCATTCATGGTAGACACGATCCAAGGCTTTGACTTGCTCCGGCGTTTATTGGACATATTTCCCATTGTCAACGGACGGATCCGGTTCAACCGTGTGGACGGAGAGAGATGGAGTCCTAATGGGACTGGGTATTAGATGTGGTGGGGGAGGGTGATTGGATTTGGGGTTGTTGAGCTGGCGTCGGTGATGGGGTAGCTCTACTGATGCTACTCCAGCGAAACTGCGACTTGTACTTTGGTCACAAGCCAACTTTGAGGCATATGGCCATGGATTTGAGAATTAGAGAGTAGGGTTTGGGGGTGGGAAATTGAAAATAAAATAATTACACTTGGACCCTTAAAATTTTACATATTTTGAATAAATCTTATTGAATTAGTTAGAGTAAAAGGACAAAATTACCCTTTTTGTGGACATGAAATGACCAAAATGCCGTTACTTTACCGGTTGACCGTTAATGTTAACTAACACCATTGTAATTTGGGCCAATTGGAAACAAAATCCAATGTGTCTATTCCTAAATACGAGGATTCAATTGAACACCGGATTCAGTGAAGGATCAAAAAAGTGATTAACCCATTTTTATAAAATAGAAAATGCCTAATGTTAGCAAAAATAAGTAGAATTGGTCAATTCAATATCTCGACTTCGTCAAACTATTAACGTTGTCCACGAAATCAACACTATATGTTTTTAACCTTAATATACAAAAAGACAATTCGATTCTCAAACAATAAAATTTAAATATCATTTAATAATTAATAATGTTTAAGTAAAAAAATATTTGAAAATAAAAGAAACGTTTGTTTGAATTTTAAAAATAAATCAAGTAAAATATTTTTTTGAAACATAAAAAAAAAAAAACTATTCATCGGATATTTTTTTTAAATAAAAATATTTTTTTATGATAAAAAATTAAATTTATCAAGTTAACGGTAATTAGATATGAAATTTATAACATTAAATGAAATAAGTTTTTTTATTATTTTAACCTTTTTTAGCTTTCTCTTTTCTCATTAATTTTTTTTTTGAAAAAAATTATGTTTTAATCCTTTTGAAAAATATTCTTATAAAAAAATTCTTTTCAAAAATAAAAAAATAAAATAAAATAGACAAATATACCCCTTATATATATACATAAAACCCTAAATTGAGAATTATATTTTCATCCAATCCCCTCTCTCTCTCCAATTGCCTTTCTCCATTCTGCCGCCGCCGAACGATTGCCGCCAACCTCCGCCGCGCCTGCAAATGAAGACAATGATCGATTGCCTCAAACCATCGCCAGCCGTTTTAAACAAAGCTCCTCTCCAAATCCGCCCCATTTTAGCGGTGATTTCCAACATCTCTTTCATCAACATCCACATCCAAGCTGTCGAAGAAGTTTTCGAAGACGGAAGGGAAACCCGTCGATTCGAAATCGCCTCACGAGAATGGTCGATCGTCAATGCAAGACGGCAAATCGAAGCTCAAACTTGCAAATCGATGAGGACAATAATCGAATCAAACAAACTTCAAATCGAAGCTGCAATTCGAATCGACGAGGAAGAATATCTCAAGACAACGAAGATCAAGATACAGATTGCAAATGCAGATCGCAAATCGCAAGACGAATCGTAAGCGACAGATCTTCGATGCAGACGACGACGAATGATAAGATGCAGATCGCAAGACGACGAACAAGATGCAGATCGGTCACTTCGAATCGCAAATCTACGAATAATCTAGGTATCAAAGTTTTCATTCGACGATCAATACGCAAGTATTCGTCGATCAAAAAATAAATAAAAATGCCTGTCTGATTTATCTTCTATGGTGCATATGTAGAGGCCGCGAGATTATTCGTAGAAGTGGAGCAGCCACGATAACGAGTTCATTTCAGTATCAGTTCATAGCCACGACTCCACCCTTCTACACCTTCTCCTTCCACGACCATCGTTCAATCCCACATCCCACCTCCCATGATCGTCCCTCAACCACACCTGCAAGAATAATATCTATGACGCTCTCGACAGTGCTCTCTCCTCCCTCTCGTTGTCGCCGCTAGCAAGTACTAGAAGAGAGTAGATCTATCTTCTATGGTGCCTGATTTCATTGTCCCCTCGTTCGATTTCATCGTTTTTTTCCTCCTTTCTTTGTTCTCACATTTTTCCAGGGCTTCGGCAACCATTATTTCTGACGGCTACGTGGTCACCTGTCGTCGTCGTCGATCGTTGCAAAAAGATGAGCATTCACAAACCACATTCGATATCTATGAATATTTATGTAATTTTTTGTTGATTTTGTGATTTGTGTGAGTTTTTGTTATATGTGAATGTTCAGATTAGATTGATTGTATGAAATTTTTGTTGATTTATATGAAATTTTTGTTATCTCAATTTTCTTTGTTGATTTGTTTTTTGTCTATGAGTATTTCATATGAATGCATATTTCTATGTGAATGTTCAGACAGTGTGTTCATGTAATTTTTATTTAGGCAGTGAATTTTTTTGTTGATTTTGTTTTTAGTCAATGAATATTCATATGAATACATTTTCTATGTGAATGTTCATTGTAGATTAACGATTGTGTAGATCATCGTCGTCGAGAGGGAGAGAAATCTTTTTGATTCGATGTTTGTTGTTCAGTGTTGATTTTGTTATTTTTTTTTTGCGAATGTTCATATCGATTTTTTGTGTAGATGTTCGTAGTTCTTTTTTATGACCGTTCATATTATTTCAGATCTGTCAGATTTGAAAATTTTCAAATTTATGTGAATGTTTTGAAGAAATTACATATTTCGATGTGTTTTGTGGAAGTATGAACATTCACAGCAATATAATTAGTATAATATGTATTAAATATTAAAAACTAAAAACAAAAAAAAAATGTGAATGTGAATGTCGTTAGAAAAAAGATTTTTCATAAATTAATTTTTCAAAAAACATGAATATTCACAAACCAACAAAAAGTTACAAAAAAAAAAAAAATGAAATTCATATCGTCAGAAAAATTATTTTTCGTAGATTAAGTTGGTGTATTTTTTTATTTTTTATTTTTATTTCTATCAACGATAAATCGCGTGAGATGATTTGGATGATTTGGTGGGTTTTGAAGAAGTGAACACTCACATTTTTTAACAGAATGATATAAATTATAAATATAATATAAATAGGGAGCAATGATCAGAGATTAAACTCTAAGAAGGTTACGGGGACCAAAAACTTAATATAAACATTTGGATGATCATTTTCTCAATACACTCTCTTATAAATACTAAATAATGAAATCTCCAATGAAATATAGATAGGGTGATGATTAAAAAAAATAAAATAAGACAATAAATAACATAAAAATATAGAATTCAAAAATAATATAATAAAAAACTTGATAAAAATGCTTCTAAGAGAATTATTAAATGGTTTTACATTTATTTTTTTATTTATTCCCAAAAATTCAAATTGTTGAGCCATTTTTCTTAATTTATTAAAGGGTTTATACGTTCCTATCCTTAGTTATTTTGCCTTAAATCAGAAATTCCCTTGTCATTTTATAAATTCCAGTTAACCCTTTTGACCATATTTTTCTTATAAAAAGACATAAATGTCCTTTATTTTTAATTCTATTATATATTTTTAAAATAATTCACTACAATTCTTACTTTCACAACACCTGGAAACCGCAAAAGGAATTGAGGATCGGAGACGGTGGGATGTTGTTCTTCAATCAAGGAAGAGGAATATATATATATATATATATATATATATATATATATATTGTTGGTGCATAAAACTAGTACGCACCTCAAGTATGGTTCGGCCGGATGGCGGGCGGATCCTCTTACTAAGGTGAAGTCGTTGAGTTGGAAGTGGAGTTGAACATTCGTCAAGTGAACTAGTATGGTCAACTTGAAGGGTTGACTTGCTAAACTCCACAATCCTGCTCCTCAGTGACCTGTATCTGCACGCGGAATCTAACCAAGGGTTTCCCAAAAAGCTCTTCCGATGTGAGAGTAAGATCTCAAAGGGAATAAGTTTAAAATGCTTTAACTTAAAAAAATTAGCATTAAGATTCGTATCAAGTATGTAAATAGTAAAATGACAATCCCCTTATTGCGTTGATTTCTTTCAATATTTATAGAAACGAAAAGTGCATAATAAAATTGCATGGTAGTGGGTTTGGGCTTTTGGGCCCATTTGGAGAACCAACGGCCCTTTGTCAGGCCTGTGGAGAAAATATTGGCGATAGTGGACACAGGGTTGTGGCCCAGGTGTTGACTCGGTGAATCCCAAAAATACCTTCATCATATATATATAATAAATTTAAAGGATTATTTATGTATTTTAATTTTTAATTATTTTTAAATAATTAAGAATAAAATTGTTATTACAATAAAAAAAAATTATTAATTTTTTATTTATAAGTGAGGTAAGTGATATTTAATCAAAATGATAAAGAGATTGATTGATATTTATAAAATAACAGGAGAAATATCTGGTTTAGCATAATTTTTTATTAAAATATAAACATTAAGAGAGAGAGAGAGAGAGATTAAAAAGGTAGTAAAAGTCGCCTCCTCCTTTGCGCGTCGTGGTTTTAAGAAGATACAGATTTGTTGCTGCTTTATTTACATATATATTTTCGTTGGGATCGTGAAACTTAAAGATCGGAACGAGTGCCCCGCACTCCACCCCCATGAAAACACTTCAAGAACAACATTTAAACCGTAAACAAAACAAAAAAATTATCTCCGAGAAAGAAAACCTAAATGAAGATTTCTCATCTCCAACTGTTTCTTTTTGACAGATGATCTGAAGAACTTCTCGACTCTGCACGAGGTAATCATATACTTCTCGTTTCATTGTTCTTTTCCCATTTTTGAATTTGAATGTGTAGATTCTACGTGAAAAAAAGAAAAGAAAATGTTTTTTTTTAACGTAGAAGCCATCGGAGATTGCTAACCATTCACCAACCCAGAAATCGACGTTCGAATTTCGGCCATGGGAGGTGAGCTTAAGAGCTTGATCAATATCTGGGTATCAGTTCTTCGTCTCTGCAAAAATCCCGAAAGGAAAATACAGACTCCTCTCTCTCCTACCCATCTTCTCTCTCTCTCTTCTGCTTTTCTCACCGGCGTCACGGCCTTCTTCATCACCTGGCTTGGAAGCTTCAATCTTCTTTTCTTTGCATTCGATCAGGGTCCACCTAAATCTCTCCCGATTTTTATCGCCATTGCTGCTCTACCCATCAAGATCAAGCGTAATCGGAAGGACCCAGATGGGAAAAAGTCAAAATCGGAAGATTAGCCTGTTCCGGCGAAGAAATTGCCGCTGAATTTGGCGACGGAGAGCGTGGCTTTCGCTACTATAAGGGTTTTATTGTATGATTACAGACGAGTTATTCACGTTGATTCTTTACTGTTTCGTGGTTTTTCTTGATCGACGTGATAATCTCTTCCACCGCCGCTATGGTTCGTGCGGCGGTAGGTCTCGAGCTCGAACCGCCGTCGGACGAGCCCTACCTCTCGACTTCGCTCCGGGAGTTCTGGGGTCGGCGGTGGAATCTCATGGTGCGACTCACCGTGTACCGGCCCGTCCGGTTTTGTTCAGCGGCGATTCTCGGTCCAAAAGGGGCCCCTCTGCCGGCGGTTTTGGCTGCTTTCTTGTTCTCCGGCATGATGCACGAGCTGCTGTTTTACTACGTCAACCGCGCAACGCCGTCGTGGGAGACGACCGCGTTTTTCGTGCTCCACGGTTTCTCTGTGCTGGCGGAGTTCGGCTTGGAGAGGGCTGTCGCCGGCCGATGGCGTCTACCGTGGTTCATCTCCGGACAACTGAATCACCAACCCAACCTTTTTTTACCATGTGTTATCCTTCTTCTCTTATTCATTGATAGTGTTCTTTACTCGTATGACTTACATGTCTCAAATTTCTTGAAAAAGGTGATTTCCTCTGTTTTGAAATCGTTGGAATCTCAATCTTTCCTGACCCCATAAACAGGATCACCATCCAATCGCCTGTGATGAATAGTAGATTTCTTCATTTCTTCTAGCCAATTTCCTACCCCTTCCCGACGGCGTCGACATAAGAGTGTGGGGAATGGAACTTGGCTTGGGGCATTCATGGTAGACACGATCCAAGGCTTCGACCTGCTCCGGTGTGTATTGTACATATTTCCTGTAGTCGAGGGACGGATCCGGTTCGACCATGTGGACGGAGAGAGATGGAGTCCTAATCGGACCGGGTATCAGATGTGGTGGCGGAGGGTGATTGGATTTGGGGTTCTGGAGGCAGCGGCGGCGATGGTGCGGCTGAGGCATATGGCCATGGATTCGAGAATTAGAGAGTAGGCTTTGGGGGTGGGAAAATAAAAATAAAATAATTACATTTGCACCCTTAAATTTTTAGATATTTTTAAATAACCCATTTTTATAAAATAGAAAATCCCTAATTGTTAGCAAAAATAAGTAGAATTGGTAAATTCAATATCTCGACTTCGTCAAACTATTAACGTTGTCCACGAAATTAACACTATATTTTTTTTAACCTTAATATACAAAGAGGCAATTTGATTCTCAAACAATAAAATTTAAATATCATTTAATAATTAATAATGTTTAAGTAAAAAAAATATTCAAAAATAACAGAAACGTTTGTTCGTATTTTTAAAAAATATTTTAAAAATAAATCATGTAAAATATTTTTTTGAAATATAAAATGAAACTATTCATTGGATATTTTTTTATTTAAAAATAATTTTTTATGATAAAAAATTAAATTTATCAAGTTGACGTTAATTAGATATGAAATTTATAACATTAAATGAAATAAGTTTTTTTTATTATTTTAATCTTTTTTAGCTTTCTCTTTTCTCATTAATTTTTTTCAAACTCACTAATTTTTTTTTCTTGAAAAAAATTATGTTTTAATCCTTTTGAAAATTATTCTTAGAAAAACATCCTTTTCAAAATTAAAAAAATAAAATAAAATAGACAAATATACCCTTTATATATACATGAAACCCTAAATTGAGAATTATATTTTCATCCAATTCCCTCTCTCTCTCCAATCGCCTTTCTCCAATCTGCCGAATGACTGCGACTGCCGCCGCCGAACGATTGCCGCCAACCTCCGCCGTGCCTGCAGATGAAGACAACGATCGATTGCCTCAAACCATCGCTAGCCGTTTTAAACGAAGCTCCTCTCCAAATCCGCCCCATTTTAGCGGTGATTTCCAACATCTCTTTCATCAACATCCACATCCAAGCCGTCGAAGAAGTTTTCGAAGACAGAAGGGAAACCCGTCGATTCGAAATCACCTCACGAGAATGGTCGATCGTCAATGCAAGACGGCAAATCGAAGCTCAAACTTGCAAATCGATGAGGAAAATAATCGAATCAAACAAACTTCAAATCGAAGCTGCAATTCGAATCGACGAGGAAGAATATCGCAAGACAATGAAGATCAAGATACATATCGCAGATGCAGATCGCAAATCGCAAGACGAATCGTAAGCGACAGATCTCCGATGCAGACGACGACGAATGATAAGATGCAGATCGCAAGACGACGAACAAGATGCAGATCGGTCACTTCGAATCGCAAATCTACGAATAATCTAGGTATCAAAGTTTTCATTCGACGAACAATACGCAGGTATTCGTCAATCAAAAAATAAATAAAAATGTCTGCCTGGTTTATCTTTTATGGTGCATATTTAGAGGCCGCGAGATTATTCGTAGAAGTGGAGCAGCCACGATAAAGAGTTCATTTTAGTACCAGTTCACACGACTCCACCCTTCTACACCTTCCCCTTCCACGACCATCGTTCAATCCCACATCCCACCTCCCATGATCGTCCCTCAACCACACCTGCAAGAATAATATCTACAACGCTTTCGGCAGTGCTCTCTCCTCCCTCTCGTTGTCGCCGCTCGCAGGTACTAGAAGAGAGTAGATTTATCTTCTATGGTGCCTGATTTATCTTCTGATCGACCGTAGAAGATAGTAGATCTATCTTCTATGGTGCCTGATTTCATTGTCCTCTCGTTTGATTTCATTGTTTTTTTCCTCTTTTCTTTGTTCTCACATTTTTCCAGGGCTTCGGCAGCCATTATTTCTGACGGCTACGTGGTCACCTGCCGTCGTCCTTGATCGTTGCAAAAAAATGAACATTCACAAACCACATTCGAGATCTATGAATATTTATGTAATTTTTTATTGATTTATGTGTAATTTTTTATTGATTTTGTGATTTGTGTGAGTTTTTGTTATATGTGAATGTTCAGATTAGATTGATTGTATTAAGTTTTTGTTGATTTATATGAAATTTTTGTTATCTCGATTTTTTTTGTTGATTTGTTTTTTGTCTATGAATATTTCATATGAATGCATATTTCTATGTGAATGTTCAGACAGTGTGTTCATGTAATTTTTATTCAGGCAGTGAATTTTTTTTGTTGATTTTGTTTTTAGTCAATGAATATTCATATGAATACATTTTCTATGTGAATGTTCATTGTAGATTGACGATTGTGTAGATCATCGTCGTCGTCGAGAGGGAGAAAAATCTTTTTGATTCGATGTTTGTTGTTTAGTGTTGATTTTGTTATTTTTTTTTTTTTGCGAATGTTCTTATCGATTTTTTGTGTACGTGTTCGTGGTTGTTTTTTGTGAACGTTCATATTATTTCAGATCTGTCAGATTTGAAAATTTTCAAATTTATGTGAATGTTTTGGTGAAATTGCATATTTTGATGTGTTTTATGGAAGTATGAACATTTACAGCAATATAATTAGTATAATATATATTAAATATTAAAAAAAAATAAAAAAATGTGACTGTTTATGTCGTTGGAAAAAAGATTTTTCGTAGATTAATTTTTCAAAAAATATGAATATTCACAAATTAGCAAAATGTTACCAAAAAAAAAATGAAATTCATATCGTCAGAAATTTTTTTTTTCTTTACATTAATTTGCGGTGTTTTTTTTTTTTTTTAATTTCTATCAACGGTAAATCACGTGAGATGATTTTGGTGATTTGGTGGGTTTTGAAAAAGTAAACACTCATATTTTTTAACAGAATGATATAAATTGTAAATACAACACAAATAAAGAGCAATGATCAGGGACTAAACTCTAAGAAGGTTACGGGGACCAAAAACTTAATATAGACATTTGGAGGATCATTTTCTCAATACACTCTCTTATAAATACTAAATAATGAAATCCCCAATGAAATATGGATAGGGTGATGATTAATAAAAAAAAAAAAAAAAAGACAATAAATAACATAAAAAAATAGAATTCAAAAATAATATAATAAAAACTCGATAAAAATGCTTCTAAGAGAATTATTAAACGGTTTTACATTTATTTTTTTATTTATTCCCAAAAATTCAAATTGTTGAGCCATTTTTGTTAATTTATTAAAGGATTTATACCACTTACGTTCCTATCCCTAGTTATTTTGCCTTAAATCAGAAATTCTCCTGTCATTTTATAAATTCCAGTTAAATCTTTTGACCATATTTTTCTTATAAAAAGACATAAATGTTCTTTATTTTTAATTCTATTATATATTTTTAAAATAATTCACTACAATTCTTACTTTCACAACACCTGGAAGCCGCAAAAGGAATTGAGGATCGGAGACGATGGGATGTTGTTCTTCAATCAAGAAGAGGAATATATATATATATATATATATATATATATATATATATATATATTGGTGCATAAAATTGGTACGCACCTTAAGTATGGTTCGGCCGGATGGCGGGCGAATCCTCTTACTAAGATGAAGTCGTTGAGTTGGAAGTGGAGTTGAACATTCGTCAAGTGAACTACTATGGTCAACCTGAAGGGCTGATTTGCTAAACTCCACAATCCTGCTCCTCAGTGACCTGTATCTGCACACGGAATCTGACCAGGGATTTCCCAAAAAACTCTTCCGATGTGAGAGTAAGATCTCAGAGGAAATAAGTTTAAAATGCTTTAACTTAAAAAAATTAGCATTAAGATTCGTATCAAGTATGTAAATAGTAAAATGACAATCCCCTTATGGCGTTGATTTCTTTCAATATTTATAGAAACGAAAAGTGCATAGTAAAATTGCATGGTAGTGGGTTTGGGCTTTTGGGCCCATTTGGAGAACCAACGGGCATTTGTCAGGCCTGTGGAGAAAATGTTGGCGATATTGGACACAAGGCCATGGCCTAGGTGTTGACTCGGTGAATCCCAAAAATACCCTCATCATATATATATAATAAATTTAAAGGATTATTTATGTATTTTAATTTTTAATTATTTTTAAATAATTAAGAATAAAATTGTTATTACAATAAAAAAAATTATTAATTTTTTATTTGTAAGTGAGGTAAGTGGTCTTTAATCAAAATGATAAAGAGATTGATTGATATTTATAAAATAACAGAAGAAATATCTGGTTTAGCATAATTTTTTATTAAAATATAAACATTAAGAGAGAGAGAGAGAGATTAAAAAGGTAGTAAAAGTCGCCTCCTCCTTTGCGCGTCGTGGTTTTAAGAAGATACAGATTTGTTGCTGCTTTATTTACATATATATTTTCGTTGGGATCGTGAAACTTAAAGATCGGAACGAGTGCCCCGCACTCCACCCCCATGAAAACACTTCAAGAACAACATTTAAACCGTAAACAAAACAAAAAAATTATCTCCGAGAAAGAAAACCTAAATGAAGATTTCTCATCTCCAACTGTTTCTTTTTGACAGATGATCTGAAGAACTTCTCGACTCTGCACGAGGTAATCATATACTTCTCGTTTCATTGTTCTTTTCCCATTTTTGAATTTGAATGTGTAGATTCTACGTGAAAAAAAGAAAAGAAAATGTTTTTTTTTAACGTAGAAGCCATCGGAGATTGCTAACCATTCACCAACCCAGAAATCGACGTTCGAATTTCGGCCATGGGAGGTGAGCTTAAGAGCTTGATCAATATCTGGGTATCAGTTCTTCGTCTCTGCAAAAATCCCGAAAGGAAAATACGGACTCCTCTCTCTCCTACCCATCTTCTCTCTCTTCACTGTTTTCTCTCTCTCTCTCTCTCTCTTCTGCTTTTCTCACCGGCGTCACGGCCTTCTTCATCACCTGGCTTGGAAGCTTCAATCTTCTTTTCTTTGCATTCGATCAGGGTCCACCCAAATCTCTCCCGATTTTTATCGCCATTGCTGCTCTACCCATCAAGATCAAGCGTAATCGGAAGGACCCAGATGGGAAAAAGTCAAAATCGGAAGATTAGCCTGTTCCGGCGAAGAAATTGCCGCTGAATTTGGCGACGGAGAGCGTGGCTTTCGCTACTATAAGGGTTTTATTGTATGATTACAGACGAGTTATTCACGTTGATTCTTTACTGTTTCGTGGTTTTTCTTGATCGACGTGATAATCTCTTCCACCGCCGCTATGGTTCGTGCGGCGGTGGGTCTCGAGCTCGAACCGCCGTCGGACGAGCCCTACCTCTCGACTTCGCTCCGGGAGTTCTGGGGTCGGCGGTGGAATCTCATGGTGCGACTCCCCGTGTACCGCCCCGTCCGGTTTTGTTCAGCGGCGATTCTCGGTCCAAAAGGGGCCCCTCTGCCGGCGGTTTTGGCTGCTTTCTTGTTCTCCGGCATGATGCACGAGCTGCTGTTTTACTACGTCAACCGCGCAACGCCGTCGTGGGAGACGACCGCGTTTTTCGTGCTCCACGGTTTCTCTGTGCTGGCGGAGTTCGGCTTGGAGAGGGCTGTCGCCGGCCGATGGCGTCTACCGTGGTTCATCTCCGGGCAACTAAATCACCAACCCAACCTTTTTTTTTTACCATGTGTTATCCTTCTTCTCTTATTCATTGATAGAGTTCTTTACTCGTATGACTTACATGTCTCGAATTTCTTGAAAAGGTGATTTCCTTTGTTTTGAAATCGTTGGAATCTCAATCTTTCCTGACCCCATAAACGGGATCACCATCCAATCGCCTGTGGTGAATAGTAAATCGCTTCATTTCTTCTAGTCAATTTCCTACCCCTTCCCGACGGTGTCGACATAAGAGTGATTGGGGAACGGAACTTGGCTTGGGGCATTCATGGTAGACACGATCCAAGGCTTCGACCTGCTCCGGTGTGTATTGTACATATTTCCTGTAGTCGAGGGACGGATCCGGTTCGACCATGTGGACGGAGAGAGATGGAGTCCTAATCGGACCGGGTATCAGATGTGGTGGCGGAGGGTGATTGGATTTGGGGTTGTGGAGGCAGCGGCGGCGATGGTGCGGCTGAGGCATATGGCCATGGATTCGAGAATTAGAGAGTTGGGTTTGGGGGTGGGAAAATAAAAATAAAATAATTATATTTGGACCCTTAAATTTTTAGATATTTTTAAATAAATCTTATTGAATTAGTTAGAGTAAAAATGATGAATTTACCTTCTTCTTTTTTACATAAAATGACCAAAATGCTCTTATTTTAACAGTCAACTGTTAATGTTAATTAACACTAATGTAATTTGGGCTAATTGGAAACAAATTTGAAATGATAAGGACCCAATGTGTTTATTCTTAAATACGAGGAACTAATTGAACACCAGTTTTATTTGTGAGGGACAAAAAAATCATTAACCCATTTTTATAAAAGAGAAAATCCAATTGGTCAATTCAATATCTCGACTTCGTCAAACTTTTAACGTTGTCCACGAAATTAACACTATATTTTTTTAACCTTAATATACAAAAAGACAATTCGATTCTCAAACAATAAAATTTAAATATCATTTAATAATTAATAATGTTTAACTAAAAAAAATATTCGAAAATAACAGAAACGTCTGTTCGTATTTTTAAAAAATATTTTAAAAATAAATCATGTAAAATATTTTTTTGAAATATAAAATGAAACTATTCATTGAATATTTTTTTATGATAAAAAATTAAATTTATCAAGTTGACATTAATTAGATATGAAATTTATAGCATTAAATGAAATAAGTTTTTTTTATTATTTTAATCTTTTTTAGCTTTCTCTTTTTTCATTAATTTTTTTTTTGAAAAACATTATGTTTTAATCTTTTGAAAAATATTCTTATAAAAAAATCCTTTTCAAAATTAAAAAGATAAAATAAAATAGATAAATATACCCCTTATATATACATGAAACCCTAAATTGAGAATTATATTTTCATCCAATCCCCTCTCTCTCTCCAATTGCCTTGTTCCAATCTGCCGAACGACTGCGACTGCTGCCGCCGAACGATTGCCGCCAACCTTCGCAGCGCCTGCAGATGAAGACGACGATCGATTGCCTCAAACCATCACCAACCGTTTTAAACGAAGCTCCTCTCCAAATCTGCCCTATTTTAGCGGTGATTTCCAACATCTCTTTCATCAACATCCACATCCAAGCTATCGATTTCTCTCAGATCATCAAACATCCAAGCTATCAAAGAAGTTTTCGATGACGGAAGGGAAACCTGTCGATTCGAAATCGCCTCACGAGAATGGTCGATCGTCAATGCAAGACGGCAAATCGAAGCTCAAACTTGCAAATCGATGAGGAAAATAATCGAATCAAACAAACTTCAAATCGAAGCTGCAATTCAAATCGACGAGGAAGAATATCGCAAGACAACGAAGAACAAGATACAGATCGCAGATGCAGATCGCAAATCGCAAGATATATCGTAAGCGACATATCTCCGATGCAGATGACGAGGAATGATAAGATGCAGATCGCAAGACGATGAACAAGATGCAGATCGGTCACTTCGAATCACAAATCTAAGAATAATCTAGGTATCAAAGTTTTCATTCGACGAACAATACACAGGTATTCGTCAATCAAAAAATAAATAAAAATGCCTACCAGATTTATCTTCTATGGTGCATATTTAGAGGCCGCGAGATTATTCGTAGAAGTGGAGTGGCCACGATAAGGAGTTCATTTCAGTACCAGTTCATAGCCACGACTCCACCCTTGGACACCTTCCCCTTCCACGACCATCTTTCAATCCCACATCCCACCTCCCATGATCGTCCCTCAACCACACCTGCAAGAATAATATCTATAACGCTCTCGGCAGTGCTCTCTCCTCCCTCTCGTTGTCGCCGCTAGTAGGTACTAGAGGAGAGTAGATCTATCTTCTATGGTGCCTGATTTATCTTCTGATCGACCGTAGAAGATAGTAGATCTATCTTCTATGGTGCCTGATTTCATTGTCCTCTCGTTCGATTTCATCGTTTTTTTCCTCCTTTCTTTGTTCTCACATTTTTTCAGTGCTTCGGCAACCATTATTTCTGACGGCTACGTGGTCACCTGCCGTCGTCGTCGATCGTTGCAAAAAGATGAACATTCACAAACCACATTTGAGATCTACGAATATTTATGTAATTTTTTGTTGATTTATGTGTAATTTTTTGTTAATTTTGTGATTTGTGCGAGTTTTTGTTATATGTGAATGTTCAGATCAGATTGATTGTGTTAAGTTTTTGTTGATTTATATGAAATTTTTGTTATCTCGATTTTTTTTGTTGATTTGTTTTTTGTCTATGAATATTTCATATGAATGCATATTTCTATGTGAATGTTCAGACAATGTGTTCATGTAATTTTTATTCAGGCAGTGAAATATTTTGTTGATTTTGTTTTTAGTCAATGAATATTCATATTAATACATTTTCTATGTGAATGTTCATTGTAGATTGACGATTGTGTAGATCATCGTCGTCGAGAGGGAGAGAAATCTTTTTGATTTGATGTTTGTTGTTTAGTGTTGATTTTGTTATTTTTTTTTGTAAATATTCATATCGATTTTTTGTGCACATGTTCGTAGTTGTTTTTTGTGAACGTTTATATTATTTCAGATCTGTCAGATTTGAAAATTTTCAAATTTATGTGAATGTTTTGGTGAAATTGCATATTTCGATGTGTTTTGTGGAAGTATGAACATTCACAACAATATAATTAGTATAATATATATTAAATATTAAAAAAAATTAAAAATGTGAATGTTCATGTCATTGAGAAAAAGATTTTTCGTAGATTAATTTTTCAAAAAACATGAATATTCACAAACCAACAAAAAGTTACCAAAAAAAATGAAATTCATATCATTAGAAAAATGATTTTTCGTAGATTAATTTGGTGTATTTTTTCTTTTATTTCTATCAACGATAAATCGCGTGAGATGATTTTGGTGATTTGGTGGGTTTTGAAAAAGTGAACACTCACATTTTTTAACAGAATAGTATAAATTGTAAATACAACACAAATAAGAGGCAATGATCAAGGACTAAACTCTGAGAAGGTTACAGGGACCAAAAACTTAATATAGACATTTGGAGGATCATTTTCTCAATACACTCTCTTATAAAGATTAAATAAAGAAATTCCCAATGAAATATTGATAGGGTGATGATTAATAAAAAAAAATAAAAAATAAGACAATAATTAACATAAAAAAATAGAATTCAAAAATAATATAATAAAAACTCGATAAAAATGCTTCTAAGAGGATTATTAAACGGTTTTACATTTATTTTTTATTCATTCCCAAAAATTCAAATTGTTGAGCCATTTTTGTTAATTTATTAAAAAGTTTATACCACTTACGTTCTTATCCCTAGTCATTTTGCCTTAAATCAAAAAATTTTCTGTCATTTTATGAATTCCAGTTAACCCTTTTGACCATATTTTTCTTATAAAAAGACATAAATGTCCTTTATTTTTAATTCTATTATATATTTTTAAAATAATTCACTACAATTCTTACTTTCACAACACCTAGAAGCTGCAAAAGGAACTGAGGATCTGCCGGATGGCGGACGGCCCCTCTTACTGAGGTGGAGTTGTTGAGTCGGAAGTGAAGTTAAACATTCGTCAAGTGAACTGGTATGGTCAACCTGAAGGGCTGACTTGCTGAACTCCACAATTCTGCTCCTCAGTGATCTATATCTACACACGGAATCTGACCGGGGGTTTTGTAGAAAGCCCCTTCGGTGTGAGAGTAAGACTTCAGGGGGAATGAATTTAAAATGCTTTAACTTAAAAAAATTAGCATTAAGGTTCGTATCAAGTATGTAAATAGTAAAATGACCATCCCCTTATGGCGTTGATTTGTTTCAGTATTTATAGAAATGGAAAGTGCATAGTAAAATTCCATAGTAATGGGCTTGGACTTTTGGGCCCATTTGGCGATAGTGGACACGAGACCGGAGTCCAAGTGCTGACTCAGTGAAACTCAAAAATACCCTCATCATGTATATATAATAAATTTAAAGGGTTATTTATGTATTTTAATTTTTAATTATTTTTAAATAATTAAGAATAAAATTGTTATTACAATAATTTTTTTTATTAAATTTTTATTTATAAGGAAGGTAAGTGATTTTTGATCAAAATAATAAAAAAATTGACTGATATTTATAAAATGACAGAAAAGATATCAGATTTAACCTAATTTTTTATTAAAATATAAAAATTAAGAGAGAGAGAGATTAAAAAGGTAGTAAAAGTCGCCTCCTCCTTTGCGTCGTGGGTTTAAGAAGATACAGATTTGTTGCTGCTTTATTTACATATATATTTTCGTTGGGATCGTGAAACTTAAAGATCGGAACGAGTGCCCCGCACTCCACCCCCATGAAAACACTTCAAGAACAACATTTAAACCGGAAACAAAACAAAAAAATTATCTCCGAGAAAGAAAACCTAAATGAAGATTTCTCTTCTCCAACTGTTTCTTTTTGACAGATGATCTGAAGAACTTCTGGACTCTGCACGAGGTAATCATATACTTCTCGTTTCATTGTTCTTTTTCCATTTTTGAATTTGAAAGTGTAGATTCTACGTGAAAAAAAGAAAAGAAAATGTTTTTTTTTTAACGTAGAAGCCATCGGAGATTGCTAACCATTCACCAACCCAGAAATCGACGTTCGAATTTCGGCCATGGGAGGTGAGCTTAAGAGCTTGATCAATATCTGGGTATCAGTTCTTCGTCTCTGCAAAAATCCCGAAAGGAAAATACCGACTCCTCTCTCTCCTACCCATCTTCTCTCTCTTCACTGTTCTCTCTCTCTCTCTCTCTCTCTCTCTCTTCTGCTTTTCTCACCGGCGTCACGGCCTTCTTCATCACCTGGCTTGGAAGCTTCAATCTTCTTCTCTTTGCCTTCGATCAGGGTCCACCTAAATCTCTCCCGATTTTTATCGCCATTGCTGCTCTACCCATCAAGATCAAGCGTAATCGGAAGGACCCAGATGGGAAAAAGTCAAAATCGGAAGATTCGCCTGTTCCGGCGAAGAAATTGCCGCTGAATTTGGCGACGGAGAGCGCGGCTTTCCCTACTATAGCGGTTTTATTGTATGATCACAGAGGAGTTATTCCTGTTGATTCTCTACTGTTTCGTGGTTTTTCTTGATCGACGTGATAATCTCTTCCACCGCCGCTATGGTTCGTGCGGCGGTGGATCTCGAGCTCGAACCGCCGTCGGACGAGCCCTACTTCTCGACTTCGCTCCGGGAGTTCTGGGGTCGGCGGTGGAATCTCATGGTGCGACTCACCGTGTACCGGCCCGTCCGGTTTTGTTCAGCGGCGATTCTCGGTCCAAAAGGGGCCCCTCTGCCGGCGGTTTTGGCCGCTTTCTTGTTCTCCGGCATGATGCACGAGCTGCTGTTTTACTACGTCAACCGCGCAACGCCGTCGTGGGAGACGACCGCGTTTTTCGTGCTCCACGGTTTCTCTGTGCTGGCGGAGTTCGGCTTGGAGAGGGCTGTCGCCGGCCGATGGCGTCTACCGTGGTTCATCTCCGGGCAACTAAATCACCAACCCAACCTTTTTTTTTACCATGTGTTATCCTTCTTCTCTTATTCATTCATTGATAGTGTTCTTTACTCGTATGACTTACATGTCTCAAATTTCTTGAAAAGGTGATTTCCTCTGTTTTGAAATCGTTGGAATCTCAATCTTTCCTGACCCCATAAACAGGATCACCATCCAATCGCATGTGATGAATAGTAGATTTCTTCATTTCTTCTAGCCAATTTCCTACCCCTTCCCGACGGCGTCGACATAAGAGTGTGGGGAATGGAACTTGGCTTGGGGCATTCATGGTAGACACGATCCAAGGCTTCAACCTGCTCCGGTGTGTATTGTACATATTTCTTGTAGTCAAGGGACGGATCCGGTTCGACCATGTGAGATGGAGTCCTAATCGGACCGGGTATCAGATGTGGTGGCGGAGGGTGATTGGATTTGGGGTTGTGGAGGCAGCGACGGCGATGGTGCGGCTGAGACATATGGCCATGGATTCGAGAATTAGAGAGTAGGCTTTGGGGGTGGGAAAATAAAAATAAATTAATTACATTTCGACCCTTAAATTTTTAGATATTTTTAAATAAATCTTATTGAATTAATTAGAGTAAAATGAAAAAATTACCTTTTTTTTTCTTACATAAAATGACCAAAATGTCCTTACTTTAACAGTCAACCGTTAATGTTAACTAACACTATTGTAATTTGGGCCAATTGGAAACAAATTTGAAATGATAAGGACCTAATGTGTCTATTCTTAAATACGAGGAACTAATTAAATACCGGTTTTATCTGTGAGGGACCAAAAAAATTATTAACCCATTTTTATAAAATAGAAAATCCCTAATTGTTAGCCAAAATAAGTAGAATTGGTCAATTCAATATCTCGACTTCGTCAAACTATTAACGTTGTCCACGAAATTAACACTATATTTTTTTAACCTTAATATACAAAAAGACAATTCGATTCTCAAACAATAAAATTTAAATATCATTTAATAATTAATAATGTTTAAGTAAAAAAAATATTCAAAAATAACAGAAACGTTTGTTCGTATTTTTAAAAAATATTTTAAAAATAAATCATGTAAAATATCTTTTTGAAATATAAAATGAAACTATTCATTGGATATTTTTTTATGATAAAAAAATAAATTTATCAAGTTGACGTTAATTAGATATGAAATTTATAACATTAAATGAAATAAGTTTTTTATTATTATTTTAACCTTTTTTAGCTTTCTCTTTTCTCATTAATTTTTTTTTTTTTGAAAAAAATTATGTTTTAATCCTTTTGAAAAATATTCTTATAAAAAGTCATTTTTAAAATTAAAAAAATAAAATAAAATAGACAAATATACCTCTTATATATACATGAAATCCTAAATTGAGAATTATATTTTCATCCAATCCCCTCTCTCTCCAATTGCCTTTCTCCAATCTGCCGAACGACTGCAATTGCCGCAGCCGAACGATTGCCGCCAACCTCCGCCGCGCTTGCAGATGAAGACGACAATCGATTGCCTCAAACCATCGCCAGCCGTTTTAAATGAAGCTCCTCTCCAAATCCGCCCCATTTTAGCGGTGATTTCCAACATCTCTTTCATCAACATCCACATCCAAGCTGTCGATTTCTCTCAGATCATCGAACATCCAAGCTGTCGAAGAAGTTTTCGAAGACGGAAGGGAAACCCGTCAATTCGAAATCGCCTCACAAGAATGGTCGATCGTTAATGCAAGACGGCAAATCGAAGCTCAAACTTGCAAATCGATGAGGAAAAAAATCGAATCAAACAAACTTCAAATCTAAGCTGCAATTCGAATTGACGAGGAAGAATATCGCAAGACAACGAAGAACAAGATACAGATCGCAGATGTAGATCGCAAATCGCAAGACGAATCGTAAGCGACAGATCTCTGATGCAGACGACGACGAATAATAAGATGCAGATCACAAGACGACGAACAAGATGCAGATCGGTCACTTCGAATCGCAAATCTACAAATAATCTAGGTATCAAAGTTTTCATTTGACGAACAATACGCAGGTATTCGTCAATCAAAAAATAAATAAAAATGTCTGCCTGATTTATCTTCTAATGGTGCATATTTAGAGGCCGCGAGATTATTCGTAGAAGTGGAGCAGCCACGATAAGGAGTTCATTTCAGTACCAGTTCATAGCCACGACTCCACCCTTCTACACCTTCCCCTTCCACGACCATCGTTCAATCCCACATCCCACCTCCCACGATCGTCCCTCAACCACACCTGCAAGAATAATATCTATGACGCTCTCGGCAGTGCTCTCTCCTCCCTCTCGCTATCGCTCCTAGCAGGTACTAGAAGATAGTAGATCTATCTTCAATGGTGCCTGATTTATCTTCTGATCGACCATAGAAGATAGTAGATCTATCTTCTATGGTGCCTGATTTCATTGTCCTCTCGTTCGATTTCATCGTTTTTTTCCTCCTTTCTTTGTTCTCACATTTTTCCAGGGCTTCGGCAGCCATTATTTCTTATGGCTACGTGGTCACCTGCCGTCGTCGTCGATCGTTGCAAAAAGATAAACATTCACAAACCACATTCGAGATCTATGAATATTTATGTAATTTTTTGTTGATTTATGTGTAATTTTTTTGTTGATTTTGTGATTTGTGTGAGTTTTTGTTATATGTGACTATTCAGATCAGATTGATTGTGTTAAATTTCTGTTGATTTATATGAAATTTTTGTTCTCTAGATTTTTTTTGTTGATTTATTTTTTGTCTATGAATATTTCATATGAATGCATATTTCTATGTGAATGTTCAGACAGTGTGTTCATGTAATTTTTATTCTGGCAGTGAAATTTTTTGTTGATTTTGTTTTTAGTCAATGAATATTCATAAAAATACATTTTCTATGTGAATGTTCATTGTAGATTGACGATTGTGTAGATCATCATCGTCGAGAGGGAGATAAATCTTTTTGATTCGATGTTTGTTGTTTAGTGTTGATTTTTATTTTTTTTTTATTTATTTATTTTTTTTTTTGTGAATACTCATATCAATTTTTTGTGTACATGTTTGTAGTTGTTTTTTGTGAACATTCATATTATTTCGGATCTGTCAGATTTGAAAATTTTCAAATTTATGTAAATGTTTTGGTGAAATTACATATTTCAATGTGTTTTGTGGAAGTATGAACTATCACAACAATATAATTAGTATAATATATATTAAATATTAAAAAAAAAATGTGAATGTGAATGTGAATGTCGTTGGAAAAAAAGATTTTTCGTAGATTAATTTTTCAAAAAACATGAATATTCACAAATTGGCAAAAAGTTACCAAAAAACAAAATAAAATTCATATAGTCAGAAAAATAATTTTTCGTAGATTAATTTAGTGTATTTTTTCTTTTATTTCTATCAACAGTAAATCGCTTGAGATGATTTTGGTGATTTGGTGTGTTTTGAAAAAGTGAACACGCACATTTTTTAACAAAATGGTATAAATTGTAAATACAATACAAATAAGGGGCAATGATCAGGGACCGGATTCGGGCCGGGCTTTAGGTAGGATATTACAAAAAAGTGCCCGGCCCTAGCCCGGCCCGGCCCTAAGTTCGGGCCTTCTTTTTATTCTCAAGCCCGGCCCTATCAAAATAATTAGAGCCCTAGCCCAGCCCTCAGGCCGGCCCGGCCCTATAATTTTTTTTTTTCAAACCAAATCAACCCAAATCAAACACAATCACATTCAAACCAAAAAAAAAAAACTGTAATTGGTACATTTGCTACAAGATTCATCTACACAAACATATTCATTACCATGCATTTCTACAACCAAAAAAGGCCACATTCACATTCCAACCGGAAAAAAAAACTGCAAAGAGAAAAATACAGCATTCAAACCAAATCAAACACAATCACAAATTAAATTTGTCTATATTTAATTTCATATATATATATATTTAAATCCTCGGGCCGGGCCGGGCCGGGCCTATAAAATATTGGCCTTGCCCAAGCCCGGCCCTAATTTTACTCGGGGCCAACTTTTATAGTCCAAACCCGGCCCACGGGCTCAAAACACATACCCAAGCCCTAAAAAATAGTGGGCGGGCCGGGCGGGCCCCCAAGCCCATGACCATCCCTACCCAATAGGGTTGGTCATGGGCCGGGCCGGGCTTTAGGTAGGATATTACAAAAAAGTGCCCGGCCCTAGCCCGGCCCGGCCCTAAGTTCGGGCCTTGTTTTTATTCCCAAGCCCGGCCCTATCAAAATAATTAGGGTCCTAACCCAACCCTCGGGCCGGCCCGACCCTATAATTTTTTTTTTTTTTTTTCAAACCAAATCAACCCAAATCACATTCAAACCAAAAAAAAAAACTGCAGTTGATACATTTGCTACAAGATTCATCTACAAATACAGCATTCAAACCAAATCAAACACAATCACAAACAAACAAAAAAAAAAAACAGCAAGTCTAAACATCCAAAAAAAAAAAAAACTGCAAGTGTAAACATCCAAAAAAAAAAAAAACTACAGGGGGTGAACATCAAAAAAACTGCAGCGGTAACATCAAAAAAAAAAAAAAACTGCAGGGGTAAACAAACAACGAAACATCATATATAAACCTAAAATATTAATAATCATCGTCGTCATCTTCGCTAGAGCTTGAAACATCATCTAATTGTTGTCCTAAAACACCTAATTTACCTGTATTTGAGAATTAAAAATATCATACTTTAATAAAGAATCATGCGTAAATAAAATTCACAAATGTCGATAATAATTGTAACGTTTACCTGTTGAATCATAAGCAAGAAACCAATCTTGCAAACAAATTAAAGCTTGTATGGTTTTGGACTTCAACAAGCATCGATAAGGACTAATGACTCGACGGCCTGTACTGAAAGCTCTTTCAGAAGCAACAGAAGATACAGGAATAGTCAAAACATCCCGAGCCATTTTTGCCAAATCGGGATACCTCAATGAAGAAGAACACCAATACTCCAAGATTTCAATCTCGCTATTCACATCAAGATTAGGTTCTTCTAAGTACAAGTCTAGTTGAGATTTTTCAACTTGTTGGCGAGACCTATTACCTTCAAATCTTGCGTAATCTTCAAATTCGTCGCCCGTTCTTTCCACAAGATTAGACTCGCCCATTGACATGCCAGAAGACCCACAAGTAGTAGAAGAGCTCGATATTTTCATGTACTCGCCAAACAACGAATAAAGAGTGGCAATAGTGGTGTTTATGTACTGATCTGCTTCTTCACCATATATTTTGGTATAACAATATTCAACAAATTTAAGCTTATACCTTGGATCTAAAATTGCACCGCAAGACAAGATTAAACTATAATCCGACCAATATTTGTTGAACTTCAAATGCATTTCATGCACCATGTCGGACAAAAAATTAGGCGGCCCTTTCAAAACATCCAACAATTTCATGTGAACTCTCCACACACCTTTAAAGTACAAATTTGAAGTTGGATATTTCATTCCAGAAAAAGTACATGTTACTTCATAAAACACCTTCAAGAAGTTGCACAAAACACTTACTCGCTCCCATTCATCCTCCAACAAATTATACTTGAAATTTCTATCACGGTCACCCAAATATAAAAATGCATCTTTATAGTGAAGAGCAACTTCAAGCATGTGATAAATAGCATTCCACCTTGTCGGACAATCAAGACACAATTTCTTCCTAGTATCCATGTTTAAACTTGTAGCAAGAGCAAAAAACTTCTTTCTCCTAATAGGTGAAAGTTTCACATATTTGACTCCAAGTCTAAGTTTTCCAATAATATCACTTATTGCATTAAAACCAACTTGTACTATCAAATTAAGAATGTGTGCACAACAACGTACATGGAAAAATGCACCATTACAAGGAAGAAGGTTTTTAGAGGAAAGCCGTGCTTGAATTCTACTCGCCACACGATCATTTGTAGACAAGTTATCCAAAGTAATGCTAAAAACCTTATTCTCAATATTCCATCGGGACAAACACGAGGTCAACTCATCCTCAATTGACAATGTATCATATGGAGGCGGTATAAGCTTGAAACATATGATCCTTTTATGCAATTTCCATTGATTATCAATAAAATGAGCAGTCACACAAATATAATGATCATCAGTAAGAGATGACCATGTATCAGACGTCAAACAAATGCTACCCGGACATGCACTTAACTCTAGAAGCACATTTTCTTTTTCTATAGTGTACATGGCCATAATATCTCTCTTAATTGTAGATCTACTCATCATCCTAAATTCAGGACGGGCTTTAGACATTACACTTCTAAAACCTACAGCTTCAACTGCTCTAAACGGACGCTCATCCACCACAATCATCTTTGCAATCTCTCTACGAAGTTCAGCAGGATCATATTTATAATTTCTTAAAGTCTTAGTTCCATCAGATTTTGATTCACATTGAATTGTAAAATTCGTAATATCATGATTCGATCTTTTAACACAGTACTCATTCATGTGACGTCTCAAATGTGAAGTACCACTACTACTTTTAACAGAAAGTACCTTAAAGCAATGTTCGCATTTGGCTTTCAACTGATCATTCGAATCCGATGGTAACTTTGTAAACCAATCCCAAACTTTAGATGTTATTCTACTTTTTTTGGTCACCGGTGTTTGATCCTCGTCACCATCCAAATTGATTGTAGAAGAAGCACTAGCCATTAACAAATTACTGTAAATAACAGAAATAATAATATGGTAAGACAAAATACCATATGTGCTAACGAAACAGAAATCACTGCAAAAAAAGGGTAAACAAATCACTGCAAAAAAAGGGTAAACACTAAACAGAAATCACTGCAACAAAAGGTAAACAGATCACTTCAAAAAAACAGAAACAGTAATTACAAATGCTAAGAATCAACATTGAATGAACACAATTACAAACAATATATGCAAACATATATTCGTAAACCAACCAACAACAGAGTTCGACGACCAACAGGCAACAGCAGAGTTCGACGACCAACAGTATATTCCTAAACAATATTTGTAAACAATATATGCAAACAAGTGAAACAACATACCTGAAATGGCCGAAATCAGTCACAGGAAGAGCAAAGATCGATCGACACTCGACAGATTCAACGCGAACGGAAGCGATTCACGGCGAACGGAAGCGATTCAACGCGAACTGAAGCGATTCAACGCGAACGGAAGCGATTCACAAGCAGAGAGGGAGAGATGGAGGTTGCGGATGAAACGGGAGGGAGAGAGGGAGGTTGCGAGCAGCCGAGCAGCGGAGCAGGAGGCTATTTAGGGTTCAGGCGACAGAGGAGCGGTGGGTTCAGTGAAATCGACGGCGAACGGCGAACAGTTGCGAGCAGCAGGAGGCTATTTAGGGTTCATCCACCAGAGGAGCGGCGGGTTCAGGCTATTTAGGATTTGACGCGAACGGCGAACGGAAGCGATTCAACGCGAACTGAAGCGATTCAACGCGAACGGAAGCGATTCACAAGCAGAGAGGGAGAGATGGAGGTTGCGGATGAAACGGGAGGGAGAGAGGGAGGTTGCGAGCAGCGGAGCAGGAGGCTATTTAGGGTTCAGGCGACAGAGGAGCGGTGGGTTCAGTGAAATCGACGGCGAACGGCGAACAGTTGCGAGCAGCAGGAGGCTATTTAGGGTTCATCCACCAGAGGGAGGAGTGGCGGGTTCAGGCTATTTAGGATTTGGTATTTGCCGACGGCGAACGGCGAACAGTTGCGAGCAGCAGGAGGCTATTTAGGGTTCATCCACCAGAGGGAGGAGCGGCGGGTTCAGGCTATTTAGGATTTGGTATTTGCCTATATTTAATTTTATATATATATATATATATATATATATATATATATATATATATATATATATATATATATATATTAAATTAAATCCTCGGGCCGGGCCGGGCCGGCCCTATAAAAATTGGCCTTGACCAAGCTCGGCCCTAATTTTACTCGGGCCCAATTTTTTTAGTCCAAGCCCGGCCCACGGGCTCAAAACACGTACCCAAACCCTAAAAAATAGTGGGCGGGCTTGGCGGGCCGGGCGGGCCCCCAAGCCCATGACCATCCCTAGGTTACATGGACCAAAAACTTAATATAGGCATTTGGAGGATCATTTTCTCAATACACTCTCTTATAAAGATTAAATAATGAAATTCCCAATGAAATATTGATAGGGTGATGATTAATAAAAAAAAAAAAAAGACAATAAATAACATAAGAAAATAGAATTCAAAAATAATATAATAAAAACTCGATAAAAATGCTTCTAAGAGGATTATTAAACGGTTTTACATTTATTTTTTATTTATTCCCAAAAATTCAAATTGTTGAGCCATTTTTGTTAATTTATTAAAGGGTTTATACCACTTACGTTCTTATCCCTATTCATTTTGCCTTAAATCAAAAATTTTCCTATCATTTTATGAATTCCAGTTAACCCTTTTGACCATATTTTTCTTATAAAAAGACATAAATGTCCTTTATTTTTAATTCTATTATATATTTTTAAAATAATTCACTACAATTCTTACTTTCACAACACCTAGAAGCTGCAAAAGGAACTGAGGATCTGCCGGATGGCGGACGGCCCCTCTTACTGAGGTGGAGTCGTTGAGTCGGAAGTGAAGTTAAACATTCGTCAAGTGAACTGGTATGGTCAACCTGAAGGGCTGACTTGCTGAACTCCACAATTCTGCTCCTCAGTGATCTATATCTACACACGGAATCTGACCGGGGGTTTCCTAGAAAGCCCCTTCGGTGTGAGAGTAAGACTTCAGGAGGAATGAATTTAAAATGCTTTAACTTAAAAAAATTAGCATTAAGGTTCGTATCAAGTATGTAAATAGTAAAATGACCATCCCCTTATGGCGTTGATTTGTTTCAGTATTTATAGAAATGGAAAGTGCATAGTAAAATTCCATAATAATGGGTTTGGACTTTTGGGCCCATTTGGCGATAGTGGACACGAGACCGGAGTCCAGGTGCTGACTTAGTGAAACTCAAAAATACCCTCATCATGTATATATAATAAATTTAAAGGGTTATTTATGTATTTTAATTTTTAATTATTTTTAAATAATTAAGAATAAAATTGTTATTACAATAATTTTTTTTATTAAATTTTTATTTATAAGGAAGATAAGAGGTCTTTGATCAAAATAATAAAGAGGTTGACTGATATTTATAAAATGACAGAAAATGTATCTGGTTTAACCTAATTTTTTATTAAAATATAAAAATTAAGAGAGAGAGAGAGATTAAAAAGGTAGTAAAAGTCGCCTCCTCCTTTGCGTCGTGGGTTTAAGAAGATACAGATTTGTTGCTGCTTTATTTACATATATATTTTCGTTGGGATCGTGAAACTTAAAGATCGGAACGAGTGCCCCGCACTCCACCCCCATGAAAACACTTCAAGAACAACATTTAAACCGGAAACAAAACAAAAAAATTATCTCCGGGAAAGAAAACCTAAATGAAGATTTCTCTTCTCCAACTGTTTCTTTTTGACAGATGATCTGAAGAACTTCTCGACTCTGCACGAGGTAATCATATACTTCTCGTTTCATTGTTCTTTTTACATTTTTGAATTTGAAAGTGTAGATTCTACGTGAAAAAAAGAAAAGAAAATGTTTTTTTTTAACGTAGAAGCCATCGGAGATTGCTAACCATTCACCAACCCAGAAATCGACGTTCGAATTTCGGCCATGGGAGGTGAGCTTAAGAGCTTGATCAATATCTGGGTAGCAGTTCTTCGTCTCTGCAAAAATCCCGAAAGGAAAATACAGACTCCTCTCTCTCCTACCCATCTTCTCTCTCTTCACTGTTTTCTCTCTCTCTCTCTCTCTCTCTTCTGCTTTTCTCACCGGCGTCACGGCCTTCTTCATCACCTGGCTTGGAAGCTTCAATCTTCTTTTCTTTGCCTTCGATCAGGGTCCACCTAAATCTCTCCCGATTTTTATCGCCATTGCTGCTCTACCCATCAAGATCAAGCGTAATCGGAAGGACCCAGATGGGAAAAAGTCAAAATCGGAAGATTCGCCTACGCCGGCGAAGAAATTGCCGCTGAATTTGGCGACGGAGAGCGTGGCTTTCCTTACTATAACGGTTTTATTGTATGATCACAGAGGAGTTATTCCTGTTGATTCTCTACTGTTTCGTGGTTTTTCTTGATCGACGTGATAATCTCTTCCACCGCCGCTATGGTTCGTGCGGCGGTGGGTCTCGAGCTCGAACTGCCGTCGGACGAGCCCTACCTCTCGACTTCGCTCCGGGAGTTCTGGGGTCGGCGGTGGAATCTCATGGTGCGACTCACCGTGTACCGCCCCGTCCGGTTGTGTTCAGCGGCGATTCTCGGTCCAAAAGGGGCCCCTCTGCCGGCGGTTTTGGCTGCTTTCTTGTTCTCCGGCATGATGCACGAGCTGCTGTTTTACTACGTCAACCGCGCAACGCCGTCGTGGGAGACGACCGCGTTTCTCGGGCTCCACCGTTTCTCTGTGCTGGCGGAGTTCGGCTTGGAGAGGGCTGTCGCCGGCCGATGGCGTCTACCGTGGTTCATCTCCGGGCAACTGAATCACCAACCCGACCTTTTTTTTTTACCATGAGTCATCGTTCTTCTCTTATCAATTAATAGAGTTCCATGAGTCTCGAATTTCTCGATAAGGTGATTTCATCTCTTTTGAGATCGTTAGAATTTCAATCTATCCTAACCCATAAACGAGATATCCAATCGTCTGTGGTGAATAGTAGATCGCTTCATTTCTTCTAGCCAATTTCCTACCCCTTCCCGACCGCGTCGACATAAGAGTGATTGGGGAATTCAAGATTTTTTTTGAACGTGTAGATTCTAAAAAACCATATTCATAATAATTCGTTTTGTTCTTTAATTGCTATAACTTGTTGGATAGATTTCGTCCATTTGAGTTTTTATCGTTATTAGTCTTAAATCCATAAATAAAACCTTCACTCAAAGTGATACATATTTTAATGAATGTAGGAGAAGAACTAGCGATGGCAAAAAAAATCGAACCAACGGGTAATTAAGAGAAATCAAATTGAATGGGATTGAAACCGACTAAATGATTTTGGTATTGGTTTTGGTTTTAGATTAAGTAACCAATTTAGTTTTGGTTTTGGGATAGTAGCCACGTAACCGAACTACATGACTAAAACCGTGAGCCAAACCGTATAATCGATATATATATATATTATTTATTTAGTATTAATAGTATAAATTTTTATTTATTTATTTATTTACACTTTTAACCTTTTTACACTTTACCCCTAGTGTGTATATATATATATATATGCTTATAGGCGAGGCCGAGCAGTTGGTAGGGTTATTTAGTATTTATGTTTTTGTTCATGTGTAAGAAATAATGGTTCGTCGGTTTTAATTTTGGATTTCATTTTGTTTTTTTATAACATTTAAAAATCTTAAACGGTTTCGCAATTTCGCGGTTTTGATTTTGGTTAAAATTAAATGGTCTGTTTTAAAACCGTTTAAAAAAAATTGACGGTTTTGGTTTTGGTTTTATATATGTTAAATGGTTTTGGTTTTAGTTTTGTATGAAATTGAACCAAATCCGGACTGTTGATATCCCTAGAAAGAACGTAATTTAGATTTATTTATTTTTTAAATTAATGCAAATGGAATTTGTTTTTCAGGGATTTAATACTTGTATGAGGGTGAAGTTTGAAAGGTAATAAATGTCATCGTCCAATTCGCCGTGCGCGGCGTGCAAGTTCCTCCGACGGAAGTGCACGCCGGAGTGCATATTCGCCCCCTATTTCCCGCCGGATCAACCGCAGAAGTTCGCAAGCGTCCACAGGGTGTTCGGGGCCAGCAACGTGGCCAAGCTTTTGAACGAACTCAGCACGTCTCGGCGCAACGACGCCGTGACTTCCCTCGCCTATGAGGCGCAGGAGCGGCTGCGCGACCCCGTGTACGGCTGCGTCAGCCTCATCTCCTACTACCAGCAGAAGCTCAAGATGTACCAGTACCAGCTCTACAACGCCAAGAAAGAACTTTCCGGCTACGTCGGCCCGTCCGCCATGATGCCCATCATCCAACACCCCAGCGTGATCCAAGCCCCGTACGGCCTACAGATGCCCCATCCCGCCGGCGGCGCCCAACTGGTGATTCGAGACCAACAAACAAACCCGGACCAGGAGATGGTAAGGGCGTACGAGTATCAACAGCAGCTGCTGCAACATAGACAGGCACAGGCAACGGCTCAAACCCAGGCGAGTATCGACCAGGGCGGTCCCGGACCCGTTACCGTCGCCGGATACGAACAGATGGCCGGCTGGGGCTACTACCCGAACCCATATCAGCTACAACAGCAAGAGCAGTTGCAGCAGCATCTTCAACAACACCATCACCATCAGTTTCAGCAACTGCAACAGGAAGAGCAATACGCTGAAGGCGAAGAGGGAAGGAGAGAGCAACCATTAATTCATCAGTTTGAGATTCAAGAACAACCTCAACTCCATCACTTTGAGATTGATCAACAGCTTCTGGTACAGCAGCAGCAGAATCTTGAAGACGATGAGGGAAAGAGAGAGCAACCGCTCATCCATCAGATTCAAGGGGAGCATGATCAAGAGATTGATTCACATTTTTTGGTTCACCAGCCGCAGCAACAACATTTTGAAGGCGAGGACGAAAGTGGCGTGGACCCTTTTTCATAGCCTTGTTAATCAATTAGCCATTCCATTTTTATTTTTTTTTTTAATCGAGTCTTGGAAACCGCATTTTGCAAAAAAATACATACAATAGATCTAAGTGGTCCGACCCTTCCATAGATCCTGTGCATAACGGAAACTTTGCAACACCGGCATATATCTCTTTCTTTGTGTGCTTGTTTATTTAGGATTTATGTTAAATTGTTTAGTAAATAAAATGTATCATGCTATTTTTTTTATTGAGTAAATTCTAATTATGAAATTATAAGTGAAATATAAAATCTATTTGATGATAATAAATATTTTTAATTTTACATTTTAAATAAGTGTGATAATAATTACTATCTTTTAATCATATAATTTCTTTATAGTGATATGATAATGGAAAAAAATGTGGTGTGCCTCTTTCCCTTACAAATGAGATCAGCATTCAATTGACCCCAATATTTGGAAATAGATATATCTGGTTTTTGACATTTCAATTTTGCTTCCAGTTGGCCCAAATTACAACAGTGTTAATCAACATTAGCATTCCATTATTTAATAGTGTTAAATGTCATTTATACTCTTAAAAAGATTTTCATAAGGACTAATTTTATATACTTAAAAATTTAAGGGGCTATTACGTTTTTTTTTTTTTGGGTTCATCTTCTTCCTAGCTTCCCCTCCTCCCTCTCTCTGCGATCAACCAACTCCAACACCATCAGAGCCACCTCCAAACCCAACACCATCACCATTAATATTGACTAACACCACTGTGAATTGAGCCAATTGTAAACAAATTCGAAATTTCAAGGACCCAATGTGTCTATTCTAAAATATGGAGAACTTATTAAACATCGGCCTCATTTGTGAGAGACCAAAAACGTCATTAAGCCTACTATGAACCCGTCATTGGCTGACTATATAATAAAAAATCCTTTTTAAAATATTGTACATTTTTGCTTCTAAGCCAAAAAAAACACCTTAATTGAAAAAATAAAAAATAAAAAATTGGCTCCTCAGCATCAAATACAAGCACAAATCATTCACAACTGCAAAGCTGCCCCCTACATTTTATGTTTTATCATAAAATTAGCAAAATTTTCCTTTTCCTACAACATATTTAGAGAATAAAAACAAAATTCTTGATTTAAGAAAAAATAATTATGCTTTCAAGGTTCTCTTCTTTCGATTAAGATGAAGATCATCTTTTTCACCAGCAGCAGCAGACAAATGATTCGATGAATTTACTCTTTTTCTCTTCGATTTCTTGTGTCCGGTAACACTGCAGTAGAAAAATAATATCCCAACTTTAAGATAACAATTTCGCTGTTTGAAAATTCAAAATCAATTGATTTAAATTGCGATTCGAGGTCTCAAAACTGTTTGTCAAACGGATAATAAACATGCCTGGATTGCAATTTATAGAACAAAATTCTGGAAGAAAATCAGCGCATCACCCCCTTTTACACTAGACTAAAGGGAGAAACACCCATTTTATTCATATATATATATATATATATATAAAATGACTTAATTTTACGTTGTTTCTTTAATTTAAATTCAATATTCAAAGGTAATAAATAAGAAAAACTAATATTTTCTCTCTAGCTCTCTCTAATATTTTTTTTTTTTTTTTTTAAATAAAAAGTAAAATATAGGGTAGTTGTGTCCATTTTAGGTAAAATTTAGATTGAGAAATTAATTTCACCCATTCTTGAACATATTTCACCGTGTCTAAAAAAAAAGGTTAATTTTCCAATTTCTTTTTAAGTAGAAAGGGATAAATTGTATGTTTTTAAAAGTAGAGGGGACAAAATGAAATAAGATCAAAGTACAGCGGGATAAAACGTAATTAACCCATCTTTATTTTTAAAAAAAACAATTTATAGGTTCTAAATATAACCCAGTTTGAGGTCTCAAAACGGAAATTGCCAAAAAATCAGTTTAAGCAAATTACAGTTTAAAAATGCAAAATCAAAACTGTGATTTGAAGTTTCAAAATTTGCGCCAAACGGGTACTAAACAATCACAAATATATAGAAAATCAGTTCTAAGCAAATTAAGATTTTAAAAAAAATTAAAAAAAAAATAATTTTTAGCCTCCGAACTGGGATTTGGCTTTCACAAAAGTAAACGCAAAACGGGTACTAAACTAAGTGCCAAATGGGTACTAAACAGTCCCAAGTTTCAAGTGTACCTTGTTTTTCCGTTCATAAGCTGATTCCTTAGAAAAGCCTTTTCAATGACACTTCGATAATATTGAGAAAACGGGGCATTGAGATTGTCTTTTTCAAACTGCAAACGAGTCACATAATACCAAATTTAGTGATAATTAAACCTCAATTAAAAAAGAGAGAGGGAGAGAGAGGGAGAGAGAACCTGAAGAAATGATTCTACATCTTGATGATCTTTCGGCGAAAATGGGACATCGTCTCTTTTCTTCTGAATAAATTCTACATTCTTCTCCACCTGTACAAGAAATTTGATTTAAAAATTATAAAGTTTCTAGAGTGTTTGGGTGAATTATTTGAAGAAAGAATTAAATTTTCAACTTTTATAAAGGCTTAGGTGGCGTCTGGTTAGTTGATATCAACTATATGTTGAAATTCAATTGTAAAATAAAAAATAGAGGACTATATATTAAGAACCCTATTTAATACTTAGAAAACTTGGGAGAAAAAGTGAAAAGAAAAGGTTTCTGTTTGGGATCAGATATTGTTTCCCGCTTCTGTTCCATGCTTCATAGGAACAGAAACAAAATAAGTCGAAAATGAAAACAAAAACACAAACCGAACGCGCCACTTCAGTTGATCGTTAACATTGGCATCAAATCGATAACATTACTAAATTTGACCTCTTCCAAGAACACAAGACACGGTGAACAAGAAAATATATTTCAAATCATTCATAAATGAAAGGGGAAATTACAATTTGATCATGTGCCGTTTCCCATAGTAGGAGGACAACTTAAAAGAGTGGTAAAACATACATGGTGTAAAGTGCACCGGATTCAAGTTAACAGACAACACAAAAACATGATTAAATCTAAAGGGTCAAAAGCGTAATTTGCCCTACGATGTGCTCATACCTGATCAATCAGACGCTTCACCACACCCCTCAAGCTTTCAACTGCCGTTGTTTTATGAAAACTTCTTAGCCGGATGAGAGGAATGGTTGCTAAGTCGGGGAAAGTAATGTGGTAGCTCCACTGAGCAAAGTGTGCTGAAAGCAATTCAATAGCTGATAAAACACATTCCGCCTGGAAATTTTGAGATTTCAACCAATGTTTTGGAAGCTGCAGCAAAAGCCAATGTAGAATTATTATTAACTGGTGCTCTTTGATTAGCGTTTCTGATTTTCTTTTTTTAAATTCCGTTCCCAAAAAAGTGGGAACAGAAACATTAAAACAAAAAAAAAGGTTTGTTTTGCCCTAGTTTTTTAGAACAAATTTAAGAGATCAAAACATAAACATCTTTCTCTTTTTTCATGAAAGCTACAAAAGCAGTAGCTACAGAACTAATTTACGCCCAAAATAAAAAGGGAATAGTTACAAATGTCCCACCTTTAGACCAAAAATTATTGTCATCTGAGAACCCCCACTCCCTCATGCACCGCATGTCTAATATAAGTTTGATAGAAATACCCTTCAAACATGCAACATTCAATTTTACGCTATGAAACATCCAATCCTATGTTCATTTCGAACACTTTTGTCGCTAATGTTTCTTAAAACAGGGATTTGTATCGAAATTCCCAAAAAATAATTACCTTTAAGAATGATTGAAGATTGATGGTCTCCCCTTGTTTACCGCCTTCTTTACCCGTTTTATATTCCAAAACATCCAACACAAATGAAGCAAGAGGGATAAAAATCCCACTAGAATTTGAGAGTTTGTTTAGCCATTCAATGCATTTAAGCCTTAGAGGGAAGTATCTTGGCCCCGGGAATAAGTAGGCAACTCCATTGATGAGCTGAATCATTATATATAACAAATTCTGAAGTTCATCATAATCACGAATATTAGCTGATATGAAACAAACCCAGAGATCGATGCAATTGATATACTCCCAACTGCATACTCTTTTGAGAACTTCCTGCGAAAAATCAATAAGAAACAGCACTTAAGAGTTTCTATTCCCAGAAAACTAGGAACAAAAATATTTCCAGAAAACAGCACCGTAAGTGTTTCTACACAAGCAACCAATGTCTGTCTTTTTCCTGTTCCCTGAAAACATGGAACAGAAACAAAATCTGAGAACATAGATTCTAAGATTTCAGATTCTGTTCCAAGTTTTGGGGGAACCAAAATAAATAAATAAATAAAAGAAAAACACTAAAACAGCCATTCCAACTTTAATAAAGTGTAAAACTGTACCTTTTTCTTTGATTGTAAGCCATGCTGAAATATTTTTGCAATCAACTGAATAGATTTAAGCGCCTTGCTAGAAGATTTATGCACATCTGTAGAGCTTAACTCAACTAAGGAATCTCTCAGGAACTGCATATGTTTAAAATTAACTATTTCCGAAACTTTGCTATGAGAAATATAGGCTTTATAAGCTTTTATAAAGCAGGTGTCAAAGCAATTGGAACCGAATAAAATAACCGCATCCCTCATGATAGAGAACGAAGATGATGAGAGAGGTCCACCACCAGTTGACCACAGATGAAGTATAATCTGCAACGAAAAATATCGAGTATTTAAAATTTAAATGCAGTTTAAAAAAATAATTTTAAAATGAAAAGGGCGTAAAAAACAAAGTTAAAATTTAAAATGCAGTTAAAAAAATTATTTTAAAATGAAAAGGTAAAACATTTTTTAAGCATTTTTCTAAAGCAAAAAAAAAAAGTTGTTTTTTCCCCTTGATTTTATATTTTAAAAGACGAATCAACTAGAAACTCCATACCCAAATTCTATTTATCACCTATAAAATTTCTTTGAATGAAGAGATCTCATATGAAGAATGATAACAAGTTAACAACATGACGTCATCCCTACACTGCCAAGCATGCTTTTCAATTTTTTACTTCTACTGGTAAGTAAAATCACTTTTTAATTTTTTTTATTGAGAAAGTATTAAGTTACTTTTTTAATCATAAATATATAAAAAGCATTACCAGGCGGTGATTACTTAATTATGCCTCAACACAAATTTATTGCACATTTCAAGTAAAAAGAAAGAGATAAGAGGCAAAAAAAATGCATACATTACATCATCAGTCACCATCCAACAATGATTAAGGTTTAAAAAAACTGTTATATTGAGCTCCACCAGAAGACGAAAATCTTTATAAAATCATATTTTGCATCGTCATCCAAATCCAAAATGCTAAGCTAAATAATAAACAAAGGTACTTAGCAAAAAAAAAAAACAGAGGTAATGGTTGCTGATTTAGCATATATTACCTTCATGAGTTTGTGCAGCAATGGTGGAAAAGCAGCAAAGAATATAATCGACACTCTAAGCCTGCTCAGAGAGAAAGTTAATAAATCTGAATCTGTGACTTGATTCAACAGAAATAACGTGCTCCTCAGGTAAGACTTAATAAGAAGTTTTGAGTTCTTCCATTTCGAAGTATTTCTCAATTCCAAAATCGCCTCTTTCTTGCAACTTGAAGATGGTAAACCCAATATACTCCTGAATATATTATCAGCTTCTCCAAGAACAAACATCAATACGTTGCAGAAAGACTCACTGTTCTGAAAAGTACTTGACTCAGTTCCGTAGTGGCAAGCAGCTCGGTATGCATTTAATAGACTCCTAAGGGCAGACTGGTTTTGCTCCTCTTTCACTATTTGACACCAAGAATTGATTACAGAACATGTCAATGCTTTGCCTTTGTTTATGGCAGAGTTGCCTTCATCTCCTAATTGCATCCCAGGCTTAATTGCTTCATCGTCATCAGACTGTTACGCAAACACACAAAAAACAAAAACAAAACGGTGATTCATTACACTTCCAGATAATCCATGAAGTCATTAAGCACACAAGTGTTACATAACAAATTTGTACTAACAAACAGAAATCAACAAAATATCCCACTAAATCTCCTCAAAGGCTTAATTGGTTATTTCGAATAGAAAGAATATCTCAACTGGCTAGCTTACCATCTCTTCATCTTCAAATCTTTTGGTACCCTCATTGTGGCTTTCCAAGAACTTAACAAATTTGGGATCCTGAAAATTTAAAAATGCACGTAAGCATATATATAATAATATTTTAACAAATATGGGATCCTGAAAATTTACAAATGCATATAAGCATATTGTAGAAAACCCAATGGGCCTAACTCATTCTCAAAAGACGCCTTGTAAGATAAGGATTGCCCTAGACTTTATATATAAATAATTCAGGATTAGGTAACACAAGCAATGTGGGATTCAACACGCCCCTCCACACGGCACACGCAGGGCGCACTTTGACAAACCATTGCAACGGATATCGGGGGAAAGGCCTAACATCGATGTGGGATCAACACATATATAAGAATACTTTGTTCAAGAAAAGTGCATCATATGTAAACTGAGAAGATTAATCAGACAAAAACAAAAAGGAAGACACTAGGATGCTACCCAAGGAACACGCATTTGTTATTTTTTTTAATTGACTTCTGTTTTCATATAATAAATAATAGTAAATACAGAAAAAAAAAAATGAGAGCATTGTTTGCTAAAATGGACAATTTACAAAATCTAGGAAATCACCTTCTTCTTCAACTTATCCAATTTCTTCTTTTGCATGACTAGTTCCTCGTAAATTTTCTGATTTTGGATCGATAAGGTACTACCCACGTTGTTTTCTGCACGTACATCAAAGACACACCAAAAATGGTGAGAGGCGGAGAAATAATTTAAAAAAAAAAAAAAAACAAAGAAGGAAAAATACACTTTAACAAAATCAACACAAGGAAATGCATGAAGAAAGTGGATAGAACAAAGAAAAATTAATATCACCTTCTAAACTACTCTCATTCTCGAGTGCTGCAATATTTGGACTGCTTGAATCCTGATAATGCAAGTATACGTCAATCATTTCAAAGAAAAAAATTGAAATATAAAATACAAATGTTCAATGAAAAATCCATCAAGAAACCTCTGAAAGGAATCCATCACTATCTGAATCATCCTCAACCCTATCACCATCATCTCCAGAGAACACTGCATCGAGAGGTATCTCCAAGAAATCTTTACCATCGGTGTTTCTGAAACAATTTGTTTTCACATTTAGTTAACAAAGAGATACAACTAATTTAAACAAGTAATTCTTAAATAATAACATCACGCTCATTTTCATGCAAAATGCAGTAAGACATGCATACGCCTGATATTATTATAGACAAAGTTGATAATGAAGATAACAGAGGAAAGCAAGAAACTAGTAAATTTAACAGCATGAGGGTTGAGAATTTGCACTTGCAAACCCCTAAGCTTAATAATTAACACATCAGAATTCTTATTCCTAATACATTAAGAACCCGAACCATTTCCGCTGAGAAATCCAGAAATTAGGCTTGTATTTGTTGAATCCCCCATGCGTTACCTGATCCTGAGATACATATAAAACATAGGGCAATCCTCCCCTTACAAGGTGTCTTTTGAGAGTGAATTAGGCCCATTGGGTTTCTACATGATATCAGAGCCAGGCTTTTGTCTCATGAGCTTTGAGGGGGCATGTTGAATCCCACATGGCTTATGTTTCCTAATCCTAAGCTACATATAAAGCCTAGGGCAATCCTCCCCTTACAAGGCGTCTTTTGAGAGTGAGTTAGGCCCATTGGATTTCTACAGTATTATCTACAACACCCACTGGTGACACATTTCACATGCTAAACAAAAATAAACAATCCAGACAACAACTCAGTTTAAATCCTTTCCGTTTTTCCCATCCCTACTGCATGGAAGTGATTTCTTTAATAGATTTAAATCTCTTGGTAAGAAGTGAGATGATCTACAAGAGGAATCTATCAATTTGCATAACTTAAAACAAACTAATGGGACAATTAAAACAAATAGATATAACAAATGGGAGGAACAGAAATAGAAACTTTAGACTTATTGGATTATATAAACAAAAATGGTGAATATAATAGATAGATTTATTAGATGCACCTTTTTTACCTTCTGTTAGAGATTTCCACTGCATCTGCTGATGGGTCTTCAACGTCGTCCATTCCATCTTCTGTGGTAAATCATTTAAAAATAATGTCATATTTGAAACTTGCCAGCTAATTTTCAAATTAATGAATGAGCAATTTGCTAATGGAAAACCCAAATTTATCACATACAATCTCCACTTGAGCAAATTTCGAACATTGAAATCCTACTACAATCTCTACTTGAGCAACTGGCTAACATCGAAATTCTTAATACTAGTTTAGTAAGCTGTAGCAGAACCAGTTTGAAATATATATAAAGAGAGGTGGGGAAAGCCAAGAGAGAGAATATTTACTTGTAGATGATCTCTTTTTGAAAAACGCCTTTGTCTTTCTCTTCCTTCGGAGAACAGACTGAAGATTCTTCTTCGCAAACTTTCTCGCCTTCTTCCCCAGCTTCCCCATTTGAGTTCCAGAGAAACTGCAATGCAGCTTGTGCTTACGTCTACGAAATCCACCAACAGCAAAAAAATTCAACAGCTATTCAAATTTTGTTTACCCCAACGCATGCCTCCAACATTGAATTTTTCATACTGATAAGGAATTAAAAAAAAAAAAAAAAAAACAATATAAAGAGCTTGAAAATACGTCAAATTTCCAGCAATTGCACGTCTTGAACAGAAGTCCATAGTTAGGTATGATAAATTTCTCTACACAAACGCAAATTTGGAATGAAAAATCAGGCTATAATCCGTCTCTCTCTCTCTCTCTCTCAGTCTATCTTCTTCGTTCCCAGCTCTGTTTCACGAAGTACTCCATTGCTGTACAATATGAGGTTTTAGAGCAAATTATAAATGGTTCGGTCGCGTCCGGGGGAGCGGCTCAATAGAAGTGCCCCTGGGCGATGGGGGCGCGCAAAACCTGGTGTGCGTCGCCCAGGGTTTTTGCAAAGGAAACAGAGGAAAAATGAGAGGAGATGAAGAAAATCGCGCACAACGCAGAGAGAGAGAGAGGATGTAAACTGGAGATAAACAGGTACCTACTCGTCGGAGAAGTCGACGATGGTGGCCGAGGTTGCCGGTGGTGGCTACTCTGATTGTCGTCCTAGAAGCTGCGTTTCGTCCTAGAGGTTGCTGGTGGTCATCTTACTGAAGACTGATCAATTAGGTCTGGATATATGTTTAATAAATTATACATTTGACCCCTTAAGTTTTTAATATTTATATTTTAATATTACATATTTAACCCCTTAGTTTTTTAATATTTTATCTTAGTATAATATTATAAGGGATAATATATAATATTTTTTGGTATTATTTAATTATATATATTATTTTTAAATATTAAAAATTCCTGTATCACGGAACTTACGTCTTACGTTTGGGCTTACGCACTGTCCCGACAGGCTAAAACACCCCGCCCAATGCACCGGAGTAGAGAGAGGGGAGGTTTATTAATGGAGCTTGGATGAGATTTATCAATAGAGCTTGGATGAGGTTTATCAACGGAGGAATTTGACGAAGGAGAGAGAGAGAGAATAAAGAAGAAATTTCATTGGGATGTGGGCTACGAGAAAATGAGAGTAGTTTTTTTTTTTCTTTAATTTATTCGGTTAAAAATATGTTTAAAAGAAAATATTTTTTTAATTAGGGATGTTATTGTAAAAAATAAAAAATAAAAATAAAAATAAAAATAAAAAATATATATATATAATTAAGGAATTATTTATGTATTTTAATTTTTAATTATTTAATTTATTTTTAAATGGTTAAAGGTAAAATTGTCATTATAATAAAAAATTTAGTAACTTTTTACCTATAAGGGAACTAAGTGGCTGTTGACCAAAAATAATAAAGAGTTAATAGATATTTGTAAAATGATAAGAGAGGTATCTGGTTAACGACAAAAAGATAGAAGAGATAAATAATATAAATCCTATAAAAATATGTAATATTTAGAAGGTCTAAAATGGAATTTGTCCTTATATATAACATAATTGATTGTTGGTGTATATTTTTTCACAAAATACCGAATCATATCCCTTTATATTTGTGTGTATGAGTTGAATATAGCATTCTTTCTCTCGTACACATGTTCTAACACAATCAAAACCTCTCTATTTGTGTGTTAGTGTTACATTAAATATGACTGCTTGTTAGAAATAGAGTATATCTTTTATGTGAAACATATTTATATTAGCTAAGAGCAGTTCTAACCCAAATACATATTTACATTAGCTAAAATATTACTTTACCTCATGAATAATGTTTTGCCTAACAGAAATTTAAATTTGTGCTCCAAGCATGTTAGCTTAATGAATTCGCTATGATTATTTTAAGAGGTGCATACTCGTAGATCCCATTTCACGTTTCCATGTACCGATCCAACCCAATGATTTTTTTTTTGTATCGAGAACTCTTTTTTCCATTTTTTAACCAAAATACCCCTCATTCAATTTTCATGTACCTAATTCCATATTCCATTTTCGCAAAATATATCCACCGTCATCGTCCGCCGTCGCTACCCACCGTCCAACGTCGTCGACGCCGTTGCCGTCGCCGTGTCGTCCACCGTTCACCCTTCACCGTCGCCATGTCGTCCACATACGCCTGTCACCGTCCCCATCGCCGTGTCGTTCGCCTATCGCCGTCGCCTTTCGTCTTACGCCTTCACCATCACTGTTAGCCGTTCGTCGTCGCCGTTTGGCCACAATTGCAAACCTGAAGAGGGATGGTGGTGAGAGAGGAGAGAGAGGAAGAGAAGAGAGAGGGGATGGAGGATGAGGAGCATATATTTTTGGAAGATGTATTTTTTAGAGAGAGAAGAAGACCAAGATAGGATGGGTATATTTTTTGGAAGGTGTTGGTGGCGTTTGGTAACCGTTTTTGTTCTCATCCCAGCAATGAGATGAGATGAGAATTTTGTTTCCTTCTTGGGAGTAAAATCGCGTTTAGTAATGATATTTTTTTTTTTTTAACAGAATCGCATTTGGAAACGATTTTATCTTAAAATCATTTATTTTTTTTGAGATTTTTTTTTTTTTGTTTTGGCCGGACGGTGACCGGCGGGTGGGTGATGGTGGCCGGAGATGGCCAACGGCGGCAGCCGGCGGTCGAACAGTGACAGTGATTTTAGGAATGGGATGAGAATAATAAGAAATAATTTTTTTTTGTTTCTCATTTCTTAAGAAAAAAATAGGCACAATTCTCAAATGAAAAACGGGAACAAAAATTACCAAACGTTATTCCCAAACAGAAATCCCAAAATCTAGGAATGAGATGGAAATTTCTGGGATGGAAACGGTTACCAAACGGGACCATATTTTCCACTCTCTCTCTCTCTCCATATTTTTCAAGATGATAAGAAACTCACTCTCTCTTGCACATTTTTCAAGTTAGTGGATGATAGTTGTGTTGCAATCAAAAAATCTTGACAAAAATTATATTTTGCACCCTATAGTTTATTGAGTGCAATATGTAAAGGGTTCCAAAATTGCACTTTGCACCCTGACATTACCAAAAACCAATTTTTATGTGATATTGCCAAAAATTCAAATTTCTACGTGCGTGTTGAATGTAACTAACGTGCCCTGATTTTCCGAAAGGAAATAAAAAAAAAGAAGAAAATTTAAAGCATTTTTTTTAAACAAATATTAAAGGGAGGAGATTTTTAAAAGCATCGATTTTTACATAAAAGTACTTAAGGCAATTTTAGAAAATGAGTTGTCACCTAGTATTGAGTTTAAATAGTGAATTAGATTACCGGATTTTTGAAAAATGGCTTAAGTAAAATTTTGACTCCAAAAAGCACAGTCCAACCAGAGATTCGTTCTAAAAGGGTTCGGAGGTCAGTTACACTCAAGGAAGGTGTTAGGCACCTCAAGATGTCCGTCTGAAGACGATACCTTATCCAATTAAGTTCAAACAAAATTTAAATCCAAATGTTTTATTTGATTTTTGAAATCTCTTCTTAAAAAATATTTTTTGTTTCTTTTTTTAATAAAAAATATTTTTTGTTTCTTTTTTTAACAAAAAATATTTTTTATTAAATATCTTTTTTTATTAATAAAAAGTTTTCTGCTTATTAACAAAAAATAAGCAGAAAACTTTTTTTTTTAATTTTCATGAAATATATATTTTTTTTAAATATCCCCTCGGTATGATCGCTTATAAAATATCGATGACTTAATAAGGATGACCTCCGGGAGGGTTTAATATCTCGAGTTTTAACTTAAGATTTTTTTTCTTCATTTTTTTGAATTTTTTTTTAGAACAATACAGATCAATTTATTTATTTTATTTTCTGATGTGAAAGAAGTAAATATTTACATAAACACAATAACAATACATAGAAATAAAAAACACGAAAAGATGCATAATAGGAAAATAAAAGCACGAAAAGGCGCGGAACAGAAAAATAAATAAAACTAAAAATAAGGCGCAGAAATGCACAGAACAGGAAAATAAATGCAAAAAAGTAAATCGGTATTTAAATGTTCCAGTGAAACATCCTTTTAAGTTTTGTCCAATTTTAGGTCCATTAATTTACATATCGAGGGGAGCAACTTCCTTTCTAAACCTAAACCGCTCAAGTAAAAGGCTGAGATATTTTCATCTCGTTTTTACAACACATTATATTTTTCACAAGTTTTTTTTTTTAAAAAATAAATAAATTAAATTTACAAACTGAAATTTCGATATAATAACTACTTATTTTTATTTTGTCAAAATATTGAGGGGAGCGATCTCCCTCCCAAATTGCTTAAGATTTGATGAAGAAATAAAGAAAAATAAAAGAGAAATGAAAGAAGAAAAAAATAAAGAAAAATTACAGAAAAATGGTCTCTCTGAAATCTCTCTCCAAATCCTCTAATAAGAATTCTCTAAAAAAATTCTCCCTTTCTGACAAAGATTTCTCTCAAAAAAAAATTATCCTCTCTCTAATAAGAACTCTCCCAACAAATTTCTCTCTCAAACCCCCCCTTCACAAATGAAAATGAACCTCCCATTTATAGACTCCAAGAAGAGTATACAAAAACGTTGTTAACTATTCACGCGGCGGTACTGTTCACAAACATGCGGGTACTATTCACCATCACACGGTTACTGTTCACACATGCGAATACTATTCACGATTACTGTTCATGCATGCGAGATACTATTCATGCGTTCAGGTACTGTTTGCGCTTGCGGGGTACTGTTCATGCTTCTGTTCGGTTGTCTTGATTTGTCCGTTTTTTACCAATGTGCTCCAAACCAACGCCTTTTTATATATATATATATATATATATTTTGTGTTTTATGAAATTAAAAATAAAAAATAAAACAAAGTTAAGTAAAACAAAATTAACATAAAAAAATTTTCGGGGTGGTCAAAATTTCGTGTCTACAGTAACACTATCAAATCTTATCAAGATTCAAAACAATATGTGTGTTGAATGTAACACTGTCAATATTTCTCAAATATCATTTTTGAAAATGATTGTTCAATGTAAAACTATCTAATATTGTCAAAATTTAAATTTCAATGTGCGTGTTGAACGTAACATTGATTAATATTGTCAAAATTCAAATTATAATGTGCGTGTTAAATGTAATATTATCTAATATTACCAAAATTCAAATTTCAATATGCTTGTTGAATGTAACACTGTTTAATGTTGTCAAGATTCAAAAACAATATATGTGTTGAATGTAACACTGTCTACTATTTTTTAAAATCGTTTTTAGAATGCTTGTTAAATGTAACACTGTCTAAATAAGTTCAAAATTTCAATATGCGTGTTGAATGTAACACTGTCAACTAATCTAAAAAATCATTTTCAGAAATACTTGTTGAATGTAACATTATCTAAAAAAATTTGCCAAAATTCAAATTTCAATGTGTTGAATGTAACACTATCCAATATTGTCAAAAATTCAAATTTCAATGTGCGTATTGAATGTAACACTGTCTAATGTTACCAAGATTCAAAAACAATATGCGTATTAAATGTAACATTGTCTACTATTCTCAAAAATCACTTGACATACTTATATTACATAAAAAAAAAAAACTAATACTTCAAGGGGAATCAAGAAAGAAAAATGAAAGTCATGAAATAAGAAGATGGTCATTCTATTACCAGGTTGGCAATATCAAGCCAAAGTTAGAAACTGAAATAAACCATAATAGAAGATGATTATTTTATTGAAATAGTTTTGAAATATGCAACACAAATTAATCACACCTTGCAAGCATATCTAGTAGACACATTTTATCAAGTATCGTATGCATGTTGAATGTAGCCCTGTTTACATTTTTCAAAAATCGTTTTCAGAAATACTTGTTGAATATAACACTATCTAAATATTGTCAAAATTCAAATTTCAATGTGCGTGTTGAATGTAACACTGTCTAATCTTGTCAAGATTCAAAAACAATATGCATGTTGAATGTAATATTATCTACTATTCTCAAATATCGTTTTTAGAATGATTGTTGAATGTAACATTGTCTAAAATTAGCAAAATTCAAGTTTCAATGTACGTGTTGAATATAACATTGTCTAAATATTGCCAAAATTCAAATATTCAATGTTCGTGTTGAATGTAATACTGTCTAATCTTACCAAAATTAAAAAACAACATATGTGTTGAATGTAACACTGTCTACTATTTTCAAAAATCGTTTTCAGAAATGCTTATTAAATGTAACACTGTCTAATATTGTCAAAATTCAATGTGGGCGTTGAATATAACACTGTTTAATATTGCCAAAATTCAAAACAATACGCGTGTTGAATGTAACATTGTCTACTATTCTCAAAAATCGTTTTCAAAATGCTTGTTGAATGTATTTTGATTGAATCCAATTGTTTCGATATATTATCAAACATGCTTTTTTTTTTTTTTTTTTTTTTTTTTTTTTATAACTCACACACTCGGGAAGAATCGAACCCTTGACCACTGCAAGGGAAAGGGATAAGCCTTACCACTAGGCCAACCCACGATTCTCGTATTATCAAACATGCTTGTTGAGTGTAATATTGTCTGATAACTTCTCGTCAATCCAAGCATAGTAGATAACTTTTCATTGGAATATTATCAAACATGAATTGGTTTCAAGCATAACATTAGTAGTGGAAACTTCTTATATAGAGAACACAGAGTCAAGAAAACATGGATATATACTATGAAGTTGTGAATTATACTAGCTATTCCTTGCAACATGGAATCTAGTTCAATGAGGTCTTTAATTCAAGGAAACAAAGGCATATCAGTTGTATCTCATCCAAAATCACCAAGAACAAATCAAAACCACTACAAAAACTTTATAACTGAGCCAATCATTTCCAGTTGCCAATCATTTTTCTCCATTTGAGTAGGCAGTATGATTCTCTGCAAGCATGTCTAGAAGAAAGAGAGAGAGAAAAACTGAAGAAATCAACAGATCTAGAAAACCTGAGACCCCGTTTGGTTACTGTTCCCAACCAAACCCAACCCAAAAATTTTGGGTTTGATTTTTGGAAACGCGTTTGGCAAACACAAAACTGAACCCAACCCAACCCAAAAATAGGAATTGATTCTCAAAATCCTAAAAAAATCAGAAATAAAAAAAAAAAAAAAGTTGTTTCTTTTTGTGCCCAAAAAACTCAACCTAAAGTTCTCAACTTCCGTCTTCATCTGCCGGCCGACCACCACCACCTGTCTCCGGCCGGCCGGCCTGCCACCGCCCGCCACCAAACACAAAAAAAAAAATCAAAAAATAAATAAATTAATTTTAGGATAAAATCGTTATCAAACACATTCTGTTCTCAGCAAAAACAAAAATTGTTGTTACCAAACGTAATTCTGTTCTCAAAATTCTCAACCCAATCCAATTTAACTCAACCCAATCCATTCCAGTTGGATTCAAAAAAGTGGAAACACTAACCAAACGCCACCTAAGATATCAAATACTCTACTCTATGTCTAAAAGCATATGCATCATTTCCAGTTGCCAATCATTTTTCTCCATTTGAGTAGGCAGTATGATTCTCTGCAAGCATGTCTAGAAGAAAGAGAGAGAGTAAAACTGAAAAAATCAACAGATCTAGAAAACCTAAGGCGATGTTTGGTTAGTGTTCTCAACCCAATCCAACCCAACCCAACCCAAAAATTTTGGGTTTGATTTTTGGAAATGCGTTTGGCAAACACAAAACTCAATCCAACCCAACCCAAAAAATACGAATTGATTCTCAAAATCCTAAAAAAACCATAAACAAAAAAAAGTTGTTTCTTTTTGTGTCCAAAAAACTCAAAAGTTTTCAACTTCCGTTTTCATCTGCCGGCTGACCACCACCACCCGCCGCCGGCCGGCGACCGTCACCTCCAACGACTTCCACTGCCGCCGGCCACCTCCGGCGACCATCCGTGCCGCCAGCCGTCTTGCCATCGCCCGCCACCAAACACAAAAAAATAAAAAATAAAAATTAGTTTTAGAATAAAATTGTTATCAAACACATTATGTTCTTAGCACAAAACAAAAATTGTTGTTACCAAACGTAATTCTATTTTCAAAATTCTCAATTCAACTCAATTCAACTCAACCTAATCCATTCCAATTGGATTCAAAAAAGTGGAAACACTAACCAAACGCCACGCATACAGAACATACAGAAAAGAAACAATCGAATCCAACAGTCACGCAACCAAATCCGACTTTCAATTATCTCAGCAATAGAACAAGTGCATGTTGATCCGAGCATCAACCGCCGAAAAATGAAATTAGAAAAATAAAATACAAACAAGTATATAAACGGAGAGAGTTTGAAAACTAACCGACATCAAATCAAAAGCGGAGAGAGATCCAAATCAGAGAAATCCGACGCAAAACTCCGGCGGAGAGATCTGAGATCGGGAGCGATCACGAATTGAAGCAGAAATTGGCTCAAGGATTGAGATTATTGCTTGTTGATGCTTCGACGAATTGATGGAGTGATGAATTTTTTTGAAAAATAGAAAGGAGAAAAAAAATGAAGCCTCGAGGATCATTACAATACACAACTCTAGAGAAACCTCTCTGCCCGATTTGTCCATGCTCCTCCCTGAACGGAGATCGGAAACACGAGAAACGGTGACGACGACGGCTTTGTTAGGCATTAGGGTAAATGGCGGCTATTCGGCATCGGGTCTGCACGGCGTCCGTTCATCGCGGTTCATCGTCGGCAAAGGGCCTGGGACTAGGGTGAGAGAGAAGCGAGAGCCCAGATCAGAGCGGCGGTGCTCCGAAGGCAATGGAACTAGCGAGGCCGATGGTGCAGGCAACAAAGACGGCGACGTAGTATGGTGCGTCGGAGCAACGACGGACGAGGGCTGCGATTAGGATGATGGAAGAGAGTGTGCGTTTGGGAAGAAAATTATTTTGGGAGTTATTGGTAGTTGTTCCTTATTTTAATTTTAATTTTTGCTAACCAACCAATCATTTGGCTAGTGAATTGTAGTAGAGAACATCGATCTTGAATAGATAAATTAATAGTTAAAAATTTTCAGCAATTTTTAGCTGACATCACCATCCTATATGTGAATGACTCTTGAAATGGCTAACTCCAACCGCAATAGGTATTTGAGTTAGGCAAATTGATCAAATACCTCTACAAATAATAATTTACTTACTTATTTTTTATTCCAACCCAAATATGTATTCATCTAGGCAACCTCTTCAAACCTCCCAGTATCTTACATTTGACCACTAGTTATCAAGAATCTAGAGTTCTTTTTTTTTTTTTATTTATTTATTTTTTGCCTAAAGAATCAACACTCTCCAAATTTGTCTCTACTTTCGGGATTTTGGCAAATTGACTCTTCAAGTGGTTATTGTATTTAAGTTTTTTTTTTTTTTTTTTTAATTTGCTTAGACAAATTCGCAAATAATGGATTTGGCTAGAAGAATTCCTAGCCAGTTGGAGTTGTTCTTGGGTTGAAGCTTAAACTTTTAACTTTGGTTAGACAAAATAGTAGCTATTGTGAGATACTAATGAGTTGCTCTAAGGATTTAGAACTATAGAGTGATCTTAAATTTCTCTAAACCCCAAAAACTAACTCATGAGATAACGCTTTCACTCTCACTTGTAACTTAACCACCAACTGATGTATGATAAACTCCATAATCTCTCACTCACACATTAGACCTTTGGTCGACTAACTCTTAACCAATCTCTCAATTTGTGTCTATTGGACTAAAGTTGTTGTAACTTGAACTCTTGTATCAATACAAAGTGACCTTATATCTCTTTCAATCTCAAAAGTTAACTTATTAAATGAAACTCTCCACCACACTCATAAATTGACCATCAGCCCATTTCATATCCGACGTGCAATAAAACAAACATATAATATGTGAGCAAACTTGCAAATGATCATTTCAGGACTGCTATGAACTTTCACATCAAAATTTTGATACCATAAACAACCTCAATAAATCTCAAAGGCCCAATTCAGAATCAACTGGATTTCAGAAGAACAAGAACAAATCTATATTCATCAGTAATCACGCAATCATCTCCAGATTTAATGGTCTGGATGTATTCAATCCAAAAGGCAAACAAGGGATTACATGGATGGGGTTTTATAGATCACCAAAATCACCCATTTCCGATCAATGAGCCATAAACCCTGAAAGCATCCATCAACCACAAGGTGGGAGAACGAAAACCTAAGATCTAAAATTCTTGAGAGGCGGATCCAATGTCACCCTTCGCATTGCCGGCCTTCTTCGGCAACAAATTCTGATGAATGTTAGGCATAACACCGCCGTTAGCTATCGTGACTGTTCCCAAAAGTTTGCTCAATTCCTCGTCATTCCTCACCGCCAGCTGAATGTGCCTCGGAATTATTCTGTTCTTCTTGTTATCCCTCGCCGCATTCCCAGCCAATTCGAGGACCTACAGAATCAAGCACAATTCCGTCAGATCTACCGAAAGAGAACCGCCGCAATTAAGAAAAACCTAATTGCTAGGGCTAAATTGTTCATTCTACTATACGTACTACTCTTCGCAATTTCTCGAAACTTTGATTTGATAGATAACAAGAGATCCTTCATAGAGAATAAGGAGATTCGTTTACCTCAGCGGCGAGATATTCGAGAACGGCGGAGAGGTAGACAGGGGCGCCGGCTCCGACACGCTCGGCATATTTTCCGGCTTTGAGGAATCGAGCGATTCTGCCGACGGGGAACTGGAGGCCGGCCTTGTGAGACCGGGATACCGATTTGGTGGACTTCGGCTTGCCTCGGCCGGATTTAGCAGGGGCTGTTGAACTCATGATTGTCTCCGTCAATGAACAAAATTGTGAAGAACTATTTCGCAGAGAGATCGGAAAAGGTAGACAGCAATGGCGTCGCCGGAGGCTATGAGATGAGAAACGGGCGACGCGAGTTTATATAGGTGCTGAGGGCGCGAAGGTCGTAATGGATACTTTCTTTTCATTGGTTGAGATATTAGCGCACGGATTTCCAGCGCGGCAAAAGAAATAAAAACTAAGAAATTATTTCATAAAAAAATGTAATCTCTCTTATAGAGTTATTTTTTTTCTTCATAAAAAGTAAAATTAAAATAGTAGTCGGTGACCGAATTTCGGCGACTTAGGCCTGGCAATAAAAGCTTTAATTAGAAGCATTTGAATTAGATATAAAAAAATATCTGTATAAGAAATTAAAATTGATGACTTAGGCCTGGCATTTCGCGGGTTTAAAAAAAATTATAATAAATTCTTAATATTAAAATATGAAACACACGAATATTATTTGATTATTTTAGTAACAATATTCAAGAGCGAATACATAAATTTTAGTGAATAATGATATTTTATAAATACCGAATATAAATATACTATTAAAAATTACATAAATAATCAACTCCCAAATACATAAATACTCATATTTTCAAAGTGTCAAAATCAACTCTCAAATACATTAATAATCATATTTCCAATAATTGATAAATTGATTGTTACAATTATAAATATCAACTATGAAACTGACATCTTAATTTAATTATCGATAATTTTCACTATTTTATTTTATAAAAACATTTTAATTTGCAATTCGGAGCGGTAATTATAATTATCGAATTTATAACTTATATATTTATCGAATCAATTTTACTTCGGCGAATAATAAATACGACTATTACAATTTTTAAATGGAAATTCAATTAAAATTTCTGTCTCCATTTCCTTTTCGCCGGTCATGCAATCAAAACTGTGGGGTTGTGAGCCAACGCTCAGTATAACTCCAACCCCTCTAATACGTGCATTTAATTCATACAATAAATAAAACACATTGACATGAATTCCACATGATTTTCACAGAATCATAATTATTTCACAACATTTAACATTTAAAATTCAACAATAATAATAACATAAATCACACAATAGGAAAATTAAATACATCTATTAAAAGAGTTAGAAATTCTACTTGAAATCCAAAGTTGGAATCCGAACCAAAATATTCCGAACCCAAAATATAATTCTTCGTCATAGATTGTTTTTGCTAAAAAGGAACTCAAAAACACATATATGATATATCTATAAATCTCTCTCCCAGCAACCATCAGTTGATCATCCTTCTACTTAGGTTTATTATTATTATTATCCTCATGAAATGTGTCATGTTAAGTATATATATATATATATATAATTTTATTATGTGTTGTATTCATTTCATAAAGACAACATATTTTAATATTTATATTATTTTATTATTATTGACATACATATTCTTTTTAAAATAAAAAATATATTAATTATACCCCAAAACTCTTAAAAATATATTTTAAATAACTCAATAATTCCAAAACTTTTAAAATCAATTAAAAAAAACATTTAACTCCAAAAAATTATCAAATATTATTTATACCATAAATTCACAAAACAATTTCAAAAATATTAAACTTATATAAAATAATATTTTTTCAAAAATATTAATTTAACATTTAATTTAAAAAATTATCAAGTTTGTATTTGTACCGTAAATTCACAAAACCGTCCTCCAAAAATATTAGACTTATATAAAATAATATTTTTTTCAAAAATATAAATTTCTGGGATATTACAGCCTAACTACTTAACGCTAAATCGAGCTTAAAGTCTTAATCTTGCGAAACGCTAATCGCTCATCTGCTTATAAATAGGAGGTTTCACCAACACATTAGAGATGGAGAAAATCCGTCACAGATCGCCCAGACAGGTCAATGTAATAATCCCCAAACGATCTGATTTCTTCCCCCAAGCTCTTACTCTTACGCCGAAAGGGACACGCCGGGAACACCCCGGCCCCTCATGTGTGCAGGTGAGGTGACAGATCGGAGCTTAGCCTGGACAACGGCTTGGATAAAAAGACATCGGCTCGGACCACAGGCCGGACAACGCCTGTCCAACCCGGATCCAGGATTTCAGCAAGGACAAAGATCATCTGGAGATCGACTTCAACCCCATTCGAAGGGTGACCGGACCATACTGCTAGTCGGATCAATTTTCGACACCAACAGTTTGGCGTCGTCTGTGGGAAGCGCGCTAAAAGCCTTCTACAAATCATCAGCTACTTGCTTTGCTAAGATTTGATAAACACAAAGTCCGGACACTCTTTACAATCAAGAAACTAGAACGCTGTGATGAGTAGCAACCCCACTGAAGATATGTCACAAGCACCGAGACCGAAAACCGGGGCTATAGCCCGTAGAATGGTCAACGGGAAAAATATAGATATCAAGAGATGAAATATCAATATTGAGGGACAATCCTATCCCCCAATCCCGGCCTCGGGAGTCTGCCCAGGCCAAGCTTCCGGGACCATCAATGCTGCCCGGCTCGATAACGTGGAACGCTAGCTTAGTAAGTTCCAAGACTACTTCAATATTCTTTTCTCTCGCTTGCCACCGATCCTGGATCAGGGGGGACTGGATCTCCATATCGTAGGGAAGAGGGCCCATCCACAAGAGTCCGATGATTGAGTGGCCAATTCTCACGGACAGGTGGCGCGAGTCCGGTCTCACGCCGCAAATTGGGCACCCAGGGAAAGGGATCTCGATCCCCCTATTGCCTCGGGATTCGTTTCTTGATCAGCTTGCGGGCGACGTTCTGAAAATAGGCCACGGGCGCCACCGGTCCAAGAATACAACTGCCAAGATCGCTCTAAACGACGATCTCACCAAGTTCAAGAGGTAGACTTCTACTCTCTGCCACCGGCTTAGAGGCGCGAAGCTAGGCCTGTTGCCAATCAGGTCGCCACCCCGGCGAGGATGAAGGTCGTCCTTAGTCAGATGCGCAATACTGGAGGAACAACTGAGATGCACACTAAGGTCAGGTTCTCTTTTATTGCGGAGATTACAGACGAACTAGTCCTGTATCGGTTCCCCAATCCACCGGTGGCCCAATACGATGGGACGACTAATCCCATGGATCATCTCTCCATTTACGTCTCTCACATGGATATGCATGCTGCCTCCAACACGGTAAGGTGCAAGTTCTTCTCTTTTAGGCTGACTGGTCCTGCTAGGATGTTGTTCAACGACCTCCCGCCGGCCTCAATCTCTATTTTTCTCTAGCTCGAGTAGCAGTTCCTGGAGAGGTTCGGCCGATCACGGTGAAGGCCCAAGACTGTCACTTGTATCCTCGCCATTAGGCAGGAAGAGAACGAGAATTTGGGTGACTGTGTACACAGGTTCTGGATGGAATCTATCTCCTGTAAAGGGGTGTCCGATGCCGTGGCCCTCAATGCCTTTATTGATGGATTAAGTCACCGAAGACTTTCCTACGACCTAAGTTCGAGGCTGGCCACCAGTTTGCGTGAAGCTCTGGATCTCGACGCCAATTACTACAAAGTTGATCTCTTCAACATGGTAAAAAATGAGAGAGAATATCTCCTCAAGAAGAAGGGACGACCCGATCTCAAGCCTCCAAAAAACTCCAAGCGGAAGGACGGTTGGACCTCTGCCCGGCGATAGGAGGCCGCCCCCAGGCCCCAGCCAACACGGTTTCATGCCTCTCACGCCACCGAGGACTGTTTCCAATTGAAGGAAAAAATAGAGGCCCTCATTCGACGAGATTACCTCGGCAATTACGTTTGCCGACCAGAAGAAAATCAGGTTGGTGGAGGCGATCGCCGTGACGAGAACTGTGGACAACGCCAGAGACAGAACGACAATCGAGCTCTGCCCAAAGAAGACCACACCGGTAATGACGCCGACCTGAGGGTCAATGGCGAGATTAACGTCATTCATGGAGGCATGGCCAAAATAAAAGCCCTTTGGTACATTCCAATGGCTATATGCCAAGTTAACATCATGATGTGATATTGAAGAGACATTAACCCATGCTTAGCCCTTAAGCTAATTTCCACATTGTCTATAAAAAAGAGAGCATACAATTGCTCAAAGATAGATGAACTCTACTCACTCTTCTAGGCAATTACACTATAAATTCTTCTTTCTGTACGCTGATTCTCAGGCCAGAGGGGACATGCCGGGAACACCCCGACAAGTTCTTTGTGTAAGTTTCCAAGGGTTCACTCTTCCCAGAACTGCTCAATTCCAAGCGCTGGTTCATCTCTCCAGGGATCACAAAGTATTCTTATCCTCCTCTCCTTGGCTTAGAATGTTTTCGAGTCCTTTCCAATACCGGCCCTTCCCTTCCCGGCCAGAGGCCTCTCCACAGACAAGAAGCTACACGGATTAAAGATTCTCATTCCAAGCTCCTACAACTCCATCCAAGACTAATCGGACCATACCGCTGGTGTCAACCAAAATTTGACATTAAGACATAGTATTTATTTTATATAGAATATAAATACTCAAAGACAATTTTTCATAAGATACCCTAATGTTATTCGAGTGAATTATGTTAATTTTAAATTTTTATTTCATTAATTTGTTAATTTAATATAAAATTAATTTCTCCAATTCAAGTAATTTATTAAAGTAAAAAATTAATTTTATGATTTCGGAGTTAATTATATACCATTTAGTATACTAAAATTTATACGATATGTTATCTTTATATTATTTGTGCTAATTATGTTAATTTTAAAGCTTCATTTGCTTAACTTGTTACTTAATAAATTTAATACGAATAATTTATGAAAGTGAAAAATTATAATAATTTTTTTACGAAGTTAATTATATAATATATTGTATTACTATGTATAATTAATGTTGTTATATTAAGTAATTTAGAGTTAAATTTAATTAATAACCAATAATGGTAACATAAAATAATATTGATTTGGTATTTATGGTAGAATATTTTAATGAAAAAATAAAAGATAAAAGTGTAAAAAAATAAGAAAATATATATAAAAAATTATCCCTAAAAAAGGTGTGGTGGGCCAAAAGCGCGCTTTTAGAGCTAGTTGCAATGCAAAATAACCCAAATTCCGTTCGTAAACTATTTGTAATTAGTAAATTATTCTTTAAATAAGTCAATTTTTTTTTTCGGTTGACATCAACTAAATTAAATTTATACCTAAGGGATTAGTCCGATTGGTAAGGGGAGATACTATATTTTCTTATTAACCTAGGTTCTATCCTATTGGGGAGAAATCCAAGAGTAAAATCCCGAATGAATGAGATCGAAGTGGGAAAGTGCACCCTTAAAATCGTACAGGTAAGTGATTTAGTCGAAGTGCACGTGTTGAACTAAAAAAAAAATAGATTGAATTTATTAAGTTATGTTAACTCAGAAAAATATATATATATATAGTTGTAAATCTGTCACGGTACAATCATACTACCGTGCCATCATGCACTATTAATAGTGACTATCATCCACTGTCGAGAATGTCATTTAGAAAACATGATTAATGTTACTAAAAAAAAAAAAAAAAAGGACAATAAGAACACCTAATTGTACAACCTTTGTTGTGTTAATCAATTTTATTGGGGGCAAATGTTTTTTTCCCAAATTACTACTAAATATTTTTCATTAATGGTGCGTTTATTTGGGTAGAAAAAATGATCGATAAGAAAATAAAAAAAAAAATAGATTGAAAAATTAGAAAAAAACTTATTTGGTATAGATGGAAAATGGAAAAAAATAAGAAAGAAAATGCACAATTTCCTAGCAATTTTTTTCCTCGTTAATTTGGGAGGAAAATAAAGGAAAATGAGAGTTTTCAATGAGGAGAGGAAAATTACTTGATAATAGATTTTTATTTTTTATTTTTTACAATATATGAGGATAAAATAATAAATTATATCAAAGTGAATTATTTTTCTTCTTTTATTTTATTTTTCCTAATCAAACAACATTAGAGAAAATCATTTTTACAAAATATAAAATAAATCACAACAAATATTTAGGGGTTGTTTGATAACCGTTTCGTGCTCATCCCACGCAGTGAGATGGGAATAGGATGAGATGAGATGGGATGAAAATTCAGTTTATTTCTTAGGAGCAAAATCGCGTTTAGTAACGATAATTTTTTTTTATTTTTTTTTTTTTGTTCTGGGAACAGAATCGTATTTGGTAACGATTTTATCTTAGAAATTAAGAACAAACTCTAAACCACAATCAAAATTGAAATCGTAAACTCCAATCGAAATTGAAATCGTAAACCCCAATCGAAATTAAAATCATAAACCACAATCGAAATTGAAATCAAAATCGAAATCGAAATCCTAAACCCCAATTGAAATCGAAATCGAACTAAAATTACACCTCGAAATCGAAATTGAAATCAAAATCGAACTAAAATTACAGCTCGAAATTGAAACCCTAATTTTGATTTTGATTTCGAAATTGAAACCCTAAATCGATTGGCGTGACATACGAAGCCGACGGCGACGAAGACCCACGAAGCCGACGGCATGACCCACGAAGCCGACGGCTATGGACAGACGAAGCAGACGATGACCACAAAATCGATTGGTGATAACAAGTACACGAAGCCGACAGCAATGAGGAGGAGGAAACAACTTTTCGAAATTGAAATCGGAGGAGGAGGACGAACAACACATTGAAAAAAAAAGAAAAAAAAAGAAGAAAAAAAGAGGGCTTACAAAATTTGAAGAGGGGATCTCATAACAAATGTGAAAATGGCCGGCATGTCCTTTTCACCAAATAGGAATGGGATGCGAATGATAGGAAACAATTTTTTTTTTGTTTCTCACTTCTTAAGAAAAAGAGGGAATTATTTTTGGTTTTGGGATATGAATGAGAACGAAAACAGATTTACCAAACACTATACCTAAACAGAAATTCCAAAAATCTGAAAATAGGATAGTATGGGATGAGAATAGTTATATCAATCGAAACTATTATTTAACGATATTTCCTTAAAAACAAATTTCACTCCCACTCAGGTGCTTACGTTTGCTTCCCTGGATACAACGACCACAATTCTTTCAATACTAGCACTCGAAATCAAAAGATACGATGAACAAAACAAGTGTTAAATTCCCTCTCAATAATATACTAACATAGACTCTTAAGTTTTCATGCCTAAATAATAATACAAATGTCTCTATTTATAGAGAAACAAATAAATAACTTAAATACATCAAAAGTCTCACTTTAAAGCCATTAAGAATTAATCACATGTAACTACTTATTAAAAATGAGATACAAATATAAAAAATAAGTCTTGTTTGATTAGAAAAATTGCTAATAACGATTTAAAGAAAATTTTCGAAAAAATTCTCTTTACTTGCATCAACCCAAGTTCAAACCCAAACCGCCGACCCATGGCCCAACCCAGATCCACGATCCAAAATGAATTATAAAGGTAGTTTAAGTGTTTTTCATTAACTAATGTGAAATTACTCATTTTATATACTTCAATCAATTTCACGGGATTATATTGAAAGACAATTTCCTATTCACATCTAAAAATCAAGTTCGTCTTCTCACTAAGACGCTAATGTATTGATATATAAACATATATCAATTAATAATTAAATCTCATAAATAATTAATTTCACATTCCCATTTTTACACGGCAATTACATTATTATTAACTTCTTCTTTTTTTTTATATATTTTGAATTTTATATTCATGTTTAATTCATCAATATTTTTGTATTAAAATAATTTATCTCTGAGTTCTTTATTCAATAAATATTTTTTTTTAAAAAATAAAATTTGAAAACACGTGTTTTGGAACTTATTTACGAAACACGAGTATTCCGATATTCGGAACACCGGGACTTTTTTTTTTTTTTAATTTTCATGGTCCCAATGTTCACAATGCCGGGACCTTTAAAATCACAAACGGTGTTTGATACACCGTTTGTTGTTTGGGCTTGGTCCCGACGTTAAAAACACTAGGACCAAGTGACCTAGTCTTGGCGTTCAAAACGTTAGGACTAAGTGACGCATCCCGATTTTCTGAAAAGGAAAATAAATAAATATAAAAATATATAATAAAATATGCATTTTTTTTTTTTTAAAAAAATCATGTTAAAGAGGGGATTTCTGAATCATCGGTTTTCTTATAAAAATATTTAAACCAATTTTTAAAAGGGAGTTGTCACCTAACATTAAGTTTAAATTGTGTGCTAGGTCACCGGATTTTTTTTAAAAAAAAAAACAATTTGAAAAATGGTTTAAGTAAAATTTTAACTCAAAAAATGTGATCCATCCAAAGATTCATTTTTAAGGGTCCGGAGGTAGGTTACGCTCTGGAAAGGTGTTAAGCACTCCAAGACGTCCGTTCAAATACGGTATCTTATCCAATTAAGTCTAAACAAAATTTAAATCCGATCGTTTATTTTATTTTGAAATATCTTCTAAGAATTTTTTTTTAAACCGATTCTTTTAAACAATTTTCAAATTTTTTTTTTTAAGAAAACGGAAATAAAAACTCGATTTTTTTTTTATTTTAATTTTTTTAAAAACGAAATTTTAATTATTTTTTTTACTTATTTTTTTTTTCAAAAAAACTGATTTTTCAAAAACATTTTTTTGATTTTTTTTGAACAAAACCTTTTTTTTTGTTTTTGTTTTTTTTTTTTAAAAAAACAGAAAATAAAAAGGAAACAATTTTTTTTAATTTCGTTTTTTTTTTTTTTTAAATTTCCATTTTTTTTTTTTAAAAAAAAATAATTCTGATTTTTGTTTTTTTTTAAAAAATGATTTCCTCCCCCCTTTTTTTTAAAGAAAAAAAGAACATTTATTTTTTGATTTTTTTGAATTTTGATTTTTTTTTTTTAGAAAAGCTAGAAAAATAATAATAATAAAATAAAATAAACCGAGTTTTTTTTAGAACAATTTTTTTAGTTTTTTTTTTTTCTTTTTTTCCTTTTTCTTTTTTTCTTTTTAACAATTTTTTTTTTTTTAAAATGAAACTGATTTTTTATTTTATTTTTTTTAAAAAAAAAAGGAGAAAAAACGGAAAATTAAAAATAACAAAACATTTCCCCTTTTTTGAGTTTTAATTTTTTATTTATTTTTTTTAGAAAGTTGATTTTGTGAAATTAAAATAAAGGAAAAACAATTTTTTAGAACAAAAGTTTTTTTGATTTTCCCTTTTTTTTTTTTTTTTTTTTTTTTTTAAAAAAAAAGGTGAAATTATTTATTTTTTTTTTAAACAAAGAAAAATAAAAGACACGAGAATTATTCTTAAATAAGATCCACAAAAACTTATACAAATTTTGACAATATTACACATAGTTAAATTTAACATGATAACATAATAACAACATATTTGTTCACATTTTTACAAACATAATAATAACAACAAACATAAACTAAACAAATGACAAAAAGAGAATACATATCCAAAAACTAAAACAAATACATAAAGAAAATTACTTAAAATAAAATTATTTACCTTGCTCGGGAAGGTTGGATTTTGACACTTTTAATTTATTTTTTTATTTGTCTTTCCAAAAATCAGACAAAAATTTGTAGCTATGGTGACTTGATTCTTAGCCATTTGCCTGGGACGAGAGGTTTCCAACCCCTCCCTTCTTAAGATGTTTGTTCTAAATCCACTTCATTTATATTTATTTATTTCATCTTTCTCTCCTCTTTCTTTTTTTTTCTTTTTTTTTTTTTTTTTTTTTCATACTTTGCAAATAAAATAAAACAAAAGATAAAATAATAAATAAAGTATAAATATTTTTGCGGGACGGTCAAAATGTCTTATCTACACTAAGTCTTGTTTTTCGTTGCTAACAAAGAGAGAGAGGGAGGAGAGAAAGAGAGAGAATGAATGAAGCGGGTTTCTTGACAAGGGTTTTTGACACTTTATACCCTTAAAGTTTGACCATTATTTCACTTTGAACATTTCTTTTTTGGTTTTTGGTTTTTAGTTTTTACTTTTTTTTTTTTTTTTTTATTTCGTTTTTTTATAAAGATTTTTTTTTTTGTTTGTTAATTTTAATTTCTTTGATTGTTGTAATTTTAATTTAAAAGTGAGGTCAAATGGTCGATCGTATAAGTCAAACGTTTGATTGGTTACAGCAGTAGCAGTGAGGTAAAAAGTTCTGAAAATTAATAAAGTCAGTCGACCGACTTGACAAATCAATCAACCGTTAAAAAATAATGAGTTTAAATTGCATACCTTGATCTAATCGGTCAACCGAATAGGGCATCCTGTTGACTAAATTGAATTTTTACTTGAATTTAATTAAAAATAAGAAAATATTTTTACTTTATTAATAATAAAAAAAGTAATAAATAATAAAGTAAAAATAAAAAAGAATTTCCATGATATAATAAAAATAAATAAATAAATATTTTATAATAGTTGAATTTCACTTGAATTTTTTAAGTAAAAATAGTTGAAATTCATTTGAATTCTCTTTGAAAATTTGTTGGTTTGATTTCGAATATTATTGATTTTTTTTAAATAGTTGAATTTTAATTGAAATTTTTTAAGTAAAAATATTTTTTATTTTTTATTTTGAAGTCAAAATATTTTGGAATGGAAGATAATATAAGAAGTTTAATTTTTGAAGTAAATTTATATTTGGAAGTTTAAAAAGTTTAATTTATATTTTTGAAGTAAATAACTCTATTAGGCAATAAATATTTTTTTATTACCTTCCATTCTATTTTTTTATTACCTCCTATTCCAATATATTTTTAATTTAAAAAAAAAAAAATTACTTCAAAAATTTCAATTAAAATTCAACTATTTAAAAAAATCAATAATATTCAAAACCAAACCAACAAATTTTCAAAGAGAATTCAAGTAAAATTCTACTATTTTTATTTCAAAAATTTAAGTGAAATAAAACTATTATAAAATATTTATTTATTTATTTTTATTATATCATGAAAATTCTTTTTATTTTTACTTTATTATTTATTACTTTTTTATTATTAATAAAGTAAATATTTTTTTATTTTCAATTGAATTCAAGTAAAAATTCAATTTAATCGATAAGATGTACCATTCAGTTGACCGATTAGATCAAGACATGCAATTTAAATTCACTCTTTTCAACGGTTGACTAATTTGTCAAGTCAATCGACCAACTTGATTACTTTTCAGAATTTTTTACCTCACTGCTACTGCTTTAACCAGTCAAACGTTTGACTTATTTGATTGACTATTTGACCTCACTTTTAAATTAAATTTACAACAATCAAATAAATTAAAATTAACAAACTATAAAAAAACGAAATTAAAAAAAAAAAAAAAAAGTAAAAACTAAAAATTTAAAAAAAAGTTTCAAAATGAAATAATGATCAAACTTTAGAGATATAATGTGTCAAAAACTCTTTCTCTCATTTCTCTCTCTCCATTAGCAACGAAAAACAAGACTTAGTCCCGGCGTTTTTAATGCCGGGACCAAGCCCAAACAGCAAACGGTGTATCAAACACTGTTTGTGATTTTAAAAGTCCTGGTGCTGTGAACGTCGGGACCAGGATAATTAAAAAAAATAAAAAAATAAAAAAAAATCGATATTCGGAACACCGGGACTAAGATCTCGGTGTTCCGAATACTGTGATACTCGTGTTTCATAAATAAGTTTTAGGGATAAAGACCTTTTTGGTCTCTGAGAAATACATCGAGTGTCCAATTGGCCCCTAAGAAATACAATTCAACAATTTGGCTCTTGACATTTCAAAATAGTGTCCAATTGACCCTTCAAGCCAATTACGTTAACAAAATTGGGGAAAAATGGATGGAAAAAGTCACGTGACAAGCACGTGACGTTTGGCCAAAGGTACATGTGTCATTTCATTCTTACTAATATATTGTGACTTATTTATATATTTTGTTAAACTTAAGGGGTTAAAAATATTTTTTTTTCTTTATTTTTTTTTTCCCAGATCGTGTTCTTACTCTCCGCCGCCGCTGCTCTCCGATCTTTCGTTCAGCTCCGATCCGTCTGCCACATCGGTGACGCATGCTCCGATCCTTTGTTCACCTGCGTCGTCGTCGTCTTCTTCGCCATCTTCGTCTGCGTCTTCACCTGCATCTTCTGCGTCTTCGTCTTCTGCGTCTTCGTTCACCTGTGTCGTCATTTGTGTCTTCTTCGGTTTCGATTAATTAAGGGAAGTGGAGGCTAGGGTTTCGATTAAGGGAAGTGGGCTAGGGTTTCGTTTGGGTTTCGATTTCTAGGGTTTCGTTTGGGTTTCGATAATCGAAACCCAAATCGATTCGGTTTCGTTTGGGTTGCGATTTCGAATTTCGATTTCGAAAAATCGAAACCCAAATCAAAACAGGGTTTTGATTTCAAAATCGATTCGGTTTCGATTTGGGTTTCGTTTTGGTGGCGATGTTCGGCGGTGTTCTTCGATTTCGAAATCGAAACCCCTAGGTTCAATTTCGATGGTGTTCGTTGTTTTGGTGGCGATGTTCGGCGGTGTTCTTCGATTTCGAAATCGAAACCCTATTTCAATTTCGAAATCGAAACATCTAGGTTCAATTTCGATGGTGTTCGTCGTTTTGGTGGCGATGTTCGGCGGTGTTCTTCGATTTCGAAATCGAAACCGTGGTTCGATTTGGGTTTCGATTTCGATTTTGAAATCGAAATCGAAAACTAAATTGAACCACGGTTTCGATTTCGATGGTGTTCGTCGTTTTAGTGGCGATGTTCGGCGTTGTTTTTCAATTTCAAAATCGAAATCGAAATCGATTTCCTGTTTCGATTTCGAAATTGAAATCGAAACCCTAAGGTTCGATTTTGACGGTGTTCTTTGTTTTCGATTTTGGTGTTCGTTAGTAGTGTTGTTCGTTTTGGTGGTGGTGTTCGTTAGTGTTGATGTTCGTTTTGGTGATATTGTTCGTTTTGATGTTGATGTTCGTTTTCGTGTTGATGTTGTGTTTTAATATGGGAGCGAAAAAAAAATATGATTATGTTCCAAAAAAAAATATTGTTTTGTTCCCATAATTAAAAAAAAAAATTGTCGTTCCCATATTCAATTGAGAAAAAAAGACCAAAATAAATAAACAAAAAATAATTATGTTCTTACAATTGATAAAGAAAGTCAAAAAAAAAATATTTTGACCTCTTAAGTTTAGATGATTTTTCAAAATTAATTCCATTGTACGCGTAAATACTAAATTACTCTTAATAAAATGTTGACCGTTAGTTGACTTAACGGAATTCGCTTGAAGGGCTAATTGGACACTATTTTAAAATGTCAAGAGCCAAATTGTCGAATTATATTTTTTAGGGGCCAATTGGATACCCGAGGTATTTCTCAGGGGCTAAAAAAATCTTTATCCCTAAGTTTTAAGACATGTGTTTTTAAATGTTTTTAAAAAAAAAAATATTTATTGGATAAAGAACTCATTTATTTCTATATCCTATATAATTTGGTGGGGGTGAGTTCATTAGTCGTTGTTTGGTGGTGTGGAAGAAACTGCACTCGTGTACCATTTTTCATCCCGGGAAAAATCATTAAATATGCAAAAAAAATAAAAAAATAAAAAATTGAATCTTGTGCAAGTTTCGGATCTCCAATAATCAGCTGAAAAAGGTGAGAATTATCATTCGCATCTCATGATTCTGATTAATTTTTCCTAAATTATCGTCGTTCATCGTGTATGATTCTCGTTGAATTCATCTTATTTTCAGTTGACTTTACTGTATAATTCTGCTAGTTTTTTTCGCTCATTGTTTCGTATTCGTTGAGAATATAACCGTTAAATTACTCAAGAATTAGTTGTTTTTCGTTTGTTACTGTAATTTGCACTATTTCGGGCTTATTTTTTATTTTTTTTTCCAGATTTTTGGAGTTTCATTTGTATATATATATATTTTTTGAGTTTAAGAGTACTGTAATTAGGTCTTCAATGGAGAAATATGCAGTCCTATGATTGATTTGGAAAAAAAATTGCATGATTTTAGCCTAAATAAGGCGATTCTGGTTGATTAATCTGAGAAAAAGTGTTTCTCATTCATCTCTGAAGCATCATTTGGTTAATTCTTCAACAGTGTATTGCGCCTTTATTTTTTTATTTATTTTTTAGTACAAGAGTGCAGTTACGGAGAAATATGCAGTCCTTTGATTGATTTGTTAAAAAAAAAAAGCACGATTTTAGCCGAAATAAGACGATTCTGGTTGATTAATCCGAGAAACAGCGTTTCTCATTCTTCTCCAAAACATCATTTGATTAATTCTTCAATTTAATAGGTTTTTTTTTTTTGTTCAAGAGTGCAGTTAAATGGAGAAATATGCAGTCCTATGATTGATTTGTTAAAAAAAAATGCACGATTTTGACCAAAACAAGGCGATTCTGGTTGATTAATCCGAGAAATAGTGTTTCTCATTCTTCTCCGAAGCATCATTTGATTAATTCTTCAGTAGTGTATTGTTTATGCAATTGAAATTTAAATGTAATTATGTGTGTGTGTGTATACAAACACACACACACACACATATGTATATATTGAACTTGAGTTTTTCTTTATTTTCTGCCTTGGCCAGGTCAATCACTACTCAATATGAAAATCAATCGATTCGCCTTCTGTATTATGAATTAAAATGTATTTTGGTGGGAGGGAATTTGGAATTATCAACATGGGTTTTGGCATCAGTAGATTAAACCTAGATTCCGATGGATACTCCGATGTTTCAAACTCAAATTACGAAGTTAATTGGCCGAAGCAATCCACAAACAATTTGGACCACGAGATTGCTCAGCTGACAAAGCTAAGATCAGAGCCAAACGGAGCTTTAAGACAAACCCTTGTAGGAAATCAGCAATCCGTTGTTTCAACTGTAAAAATGTTGGCAGGTCGAGAAGCAAATTATTCAGGAAGAGGTAGATTTAGTTCTTCGGATCGTTGTCATGTTCTAAACAAGTATTTGCCATTAAATGGCCCTTGGCCGGTTGATCAAATGGCTACTCGGGCTTATGTTTCTCAATTTTCTGCTGATGGGTCTCTTTTCGTTGCTGGATTTCAGGTTTCTTGACATTATTCGATGTGAATTTTTGGTTTAATTTTGTCGTTTTTTTAATCGTATATTGATTTATGAACACAGGGAAGTCATATTAGGATATATAATGTGGATAATGGGTGGAAAGTTCAGAAGAATGTTCTTGCTAAAAGCTTGAGGTGGACGGTTACTGATACTTCCCTTTCGCCTGATCAACGATTTCTAGTGAGTGGAAATGCTTAGGTCACGTTTGGTTATGTGGAATTTGAGTCTTGGAACCGGAATTTGATTTTATCGGTTCTTGCTTTTTTTTGCAGGTCTATGCCAGCATGTCTCCTATGGTTCACATTGTTAATGTTGGATCTTCTGCAACCGACTCTCTTGCAAATGTCACGGTATGCATTTAATGTTGCGGTATGCATTTAATGTTGTATGTTAAGGGCCCATTGATTGTTCTTTCATGTAGTAACCTAATAGGCCTAACTCAATCTCAAAAGACGTCTTGTAAGATAAGGATTGCCCTAGGCTTTATATATAACTCAGGATCAGGTAACACAAGCGATGTGGGATTCAACACGTCCCCTTATGCGCAAGGTGGACTTTGATAAACCACTGCGAACGGATATTGGGGAAAGGGTACAACATCGATGTGGGATTCAACACGTCCCCTCACGCAGGATGGACTTTTTGACAAACCAATACGAATGGATATCCGAGGACCGAACATCGATGTAGGATTCAATACACCCAATATGAGATAAGAGTCCTGGCTCTGATACCATACAGTAACTCAGTAGTGCTAACTCAATCTCAAAAGACATCTTGTAAGATGAAGATTGTTGATTGCCTTAGTATACCTCATGATCAGGTAACCTAAGCGATATGGCATTCAACATGAACTCTCACGCGCAGGGTGAAATTTGACAAACCAGTATGAACGGGGCCCCACAACGATGTGGGATTCAACACTTTAATTCATAAATTTTACTATTTTTCAATTAATCAATTTAGGAATGATTATCGTTTAGTGTTTGGTTGCAAAAATTAAGAACACTTAAATTAACTAGCAAATAATTTTTGTTCTAGTTCAGATGCTATATTCTCGTGTAATTAGAGTAAAATATAGCTTAAAATGTAACTAAATTAAAATAATTGTTTGTGTCTTGTTCAAACAAACAATATGTAAATTTGATTAAATCATGGGTAAATGGAGAAATATACAAAAGGGCCTTAAGATTACACCTATATTGTGGTTAGATCTAGGATTAGATTGTTGTGTAGTAGTCCCGAAACTTTGAAATTATTAACTTTTGCCCATAAAAAATTATAGGTTTCAACTGCAAAATTCGATATGAAGAGAAAAAATCAAGATATAGAAAAAGATTGGTTTGATTTTATTTTTTTTGGAGTTACGTTTATGCAGGAGATTCATGATGGTTTGGATTTCTCCGGTGAAGATAATGGAGGATATGCGTGTGGTATCTTCTCTGTGAAATTCTCAACTGATGGGCGAGAACTCGTTGCTGGCACAACTGACGATTCGATTTGTGTTTATGATCTCAATTCAAATAAGCTTACCCTTCGAATCACTGCACACACGGTATTTTTTTTAATCCGTTTTTTTTTTTTTTTCATTTCCAGTTCAAAAACAATTATTTGACTATATACATATATTTTTTGATGCAGTCCGATGTTAATACAGTGTGTTTTGCCGATGAAACTGGTCATCTTATATATTCTGGGAGTGATGATGGCCTTTGTAAGGTAACTTTCATATTATCTCATACTCGAGATGTTTCTACAACAGGGTTTTAATTATATAGTCCTCCATTTTTCGTATTGTAATTTTTATCAGCTTATTTTTTTATTCCTTATGAATATTTTAGTTGAATTTAACTATGCTATTAAATTCAAATTCAACATATGGTTTATACTTTATATCAATTCCGTGGATTCAATCATTTTAATATTAACTGAAGAATTAAAATTTTATTCGAAGGGCTGAAAAATAAAGAGAAAAAAAAAAATGAGGATAAAAAATTATGAGTAAATTTTTTCAAGGACAGTAAAATATATTTTCCCTTATAAATAATAATTATTAGTGTATTTTTTTATTTTTATTTTCATATTGTGAATGTGTATAGGTTTGGGATCGACGCTGCATTGGATCAACAAGAAAGCCAGCCGGAGTTCTTATCGGACATTTGGAAGGCATTACTTTTATTGACAGCCGTCGAGATGGTGTTTATTTTATATCCAATGGTAAAGATCAGACCACCAAACTCTGGGATATCAGAAGAATATCCTCTAATACTTCTTGGTATGATCACTTTTAATGTCGATTATTTAATTTATTTATTTTTGTGCAGAAAAACAAAATTGAAAATGTTCTTGTTTCTTGTTCTTGTTCTGTTTCTTCAGTGATCCGGTGCCTAGGAATTATGACTGGGATTATAGATGGATGGATTATCCACCTCAGGCGAGAAATTTGAAACATCCGCACGATCAATCGGTGGCTACTTATAAAGGCCACTCGATCTTGAGAACTCTTATTCGTTGCTACTTCTCCCCTGCATATAGGTAAAGAAACTATTCGCAAATTTCTGTTTCTGTTCCCAATTATGGAAACAATATATGTATATCTATTGGGTTCATAACTATTTTTTTTGGGTTCAGATCAAAATTATTCCCAGATTTCTATTTCTGCTCCAAATCATATTTGTTTTGATTTTTGCAGCACTGGGCAAAGGTACATCTACACTGGATCCCATGATTCATGCGTTTACATTTATGATCTGGTAATCATCAATTTCTACAAATTATTTGCTTTCTATTTTGCCCATCATGTAGTTCTTACAATATAATCCTCTATTTATTTTTTTATTCGTTGTTTTGGACTTTTTTTTTACTGATAGTTAATATTGACTAGATTTTGATGGATTCAAACAGTTGATATTAACTAAATGACAAGTAGATGAATTTAACAGCTAGTTGATATTAACTGAAAGGACTTAAAATTTGTTCTGAAAATAATCAAAAAAATAAAATAAAATGGATAATAAAAAATTAATAAAGCACCATTAGGTAACGTTTTTAAGTACTTTTTTGCTTTTCTGCAGAAAAATATTTTTTTTAAAAGTATCGTTTGTTTTGCACTTAAAAATACTTTTAAAAATAAAATAAAATAAGTAAAAACGTGATTTTAAGTGTTAAAAAAACTAGTTATTTTTTTTTTCTTTAAGAGATTGTTGGAGAATTTCATTTTTTAATTTTTAATTACGATATCAGTTAGACAAATAATACTAAAATTTTACCTTTACACTATCAAAAACGTATTTTTTTCGTATTTTTTTTTCCGCTAAATTGATGTGTTTTTAAAGTATTTAAAAAAAATGAATAAAGTTATTTGATGGATAATATAATTTGAATATTTGATTTATGAAATGTTTGATGTAGGTGAGTGGGGATATAGTCGGAAAATTGAAGCACCACAAATCGCCGGTAAGAGACTGTAGTTGGCACCCTTATTATCCAATGCTTGTTAGCTCCTCTTGGGACGGCGACGTCGTCAAATGGGAATTTCCCGGCGGCGGCGAAGCAACCGCTGCCGCTTCCACCAAGTCTATTCGGAGAAGGTATTTCCGTTGAGAAGAACAAGGGTTTTCCCTTGTTCTAACAATATTAAGGGTAATTATGTAATAATGAAATGGATGGTGAGTTTATGTATGTTATTTATGTCAAATAAAGAAAGCCTAACTTATGTATGTAAATGAATGTAGTTGTTAGTTTCAATTTTATTTCTACAATATATATATATATATATATATATATATATATATATATATATATGTATGTTATTTATGTATGTTATTTATGTCAAATAAAGAAAGCCTAACTTATGTATGTAAATGAATGTAGTTGTTAGTTTCAATTTTATTTCTACAATATATATATATATATATATTACGTCTCCAAAAGCGCTATATAAATTTGTTAGAGTTTGCGGGGTTTTAATTCACCGTCAAAAGACGCTTTGAAAGAAGATGATTGTCTTTTGCTTTTTTATATAGTTGAGGATCAGGTAATACAAGTAATGTGGGATTATAAAACGTTCCCTTACACGTCTAGTGAACTTTGTCAAATTATTGCGAATGGATATCGATGGATCCAATATCTATACGGGATTTAATACGCCCACTCATGTGTAGGGTGGATTTTGCAAAACCATTGCAAAGGGATGTCGTGAGACCTAACATTGATGTGAGACTCAATACACCGATCTCTAACACCATGTAGAAACCAATGGTATCTAACTCTCAAAATTTATATGTGTAAACACAATAAATAATAAAAAATGACTAATACGGTACATGTAAAACTTAAAGGGTAAAGTAAAGTAAGGGCAACCGGGTGTTACCAGCTACCGCTATATGCGGAGGCCAGAAAAAAATGGAATCACATGAGTCGATTATATGCAACCTTACCTTGCTTAGCATGAGACTATTTTCACAATTCGAACCCGTGACTTCCTAGTTATACAGGTACAAAACATAATTTAACCAATTGTTTAGAAAGTAAACATGTGAAATTATCATACGAAAATTGTCCTCCAAAAAAACTTTTATAATTCAATTTTATCCATCCATTCTTCTTGAATCAATTCCAATCATTCTTTAAAAGACATTTAGGAAAAAAAAAAAAAAATTGTCTTAATTTTTTAATAGTAACCAATTAAATACAAAATAAAATTTAAAAAATACACAATATAATTTAGGGGCATGCACCAACAACTTCCTTTTTGCTTTGCAATGCACTTAATAAGCCCATCCGTTTATTTTTGTACCAACAGCTCTTTTTGTATTTTTTTTAACCAAAATACCCCTCGTGTGTAACTTTCAATACTAACATCAAAATACACAATTTTTTTTCATAATTTTTTATATTGTAAAATTAATATTTTTATACTGTATTAATCAGTAAAATGATATATTTTTTACGATATACTAATCATATTTTTTGGACATATAAATCGTATTATGTGTGGATGTTACATGTAACATCTAAAGGCAAAGTTGAATATAACATCCAAAGAAACAACCAATTGTATTTTTTATCTAATATTACGATACATCTGATTATCTCTCTTGTGCCACCTCTTTCAATGTGTGTGTTGAATGTAATATTATCTAATATTACCAAAATTCAAAAAAATATTTTCAATGAAGATTACATGTAACATCTATAATCAATAATTATTTTCAGTTAATGTTACATGCAAAACATATTTTTATGTGCATGTTACATGTAACATCTATTTTTTAAGGGATGTTACATGTAACATTAATGTGATTTTCAATTTTTTTCACTAACACAAACTCACATTTCTCTCACTATATTTTAAGGGGATATTATATGTAACATTAACATAGACTCACATTTCTTTCACTAAATTTTTTCTCTTCTCACTGCATTTAAGTAAACAAAGTGTAGGGTGCAATGTGTAAATAGTCAAAAAGGCACTCCAAAGCTTTTACTGGCAACAACTGGAACGCTCAATACCCACTTCACCATTTCTCTCTCTCTCTAAACAAAGAAACGGATGTTCAAGCTCTCCCCCACTTCACCATTTCTCTCTCTCTAGATGATGACCTATCAAGCCAAGTGTGCACCTAGCGAACGGCGAAGGTGAATGAGTCAGAGACTTCCGACGAAGGTCGGATCTAAGCTGCGAAGGTGGTAGAGAAGCCGGATCTGGACAGCGACGGTGCGGAAGGCGTCGGATCTGGACGGCGACGGCGGGAGTGCGTCGGATCTCGACAGTGACAACAACGGATTTGGGTTGCGAAAGTGGTGGAGAAGCCAGATATGGATGGTGACGGTGGGAAAGGCGTCGGATTTGGACGGTGTTTTTGCTGGACAATTTTTTCTCATTTTCCTCTGAATTTTTCTTTTTGTTAAAAAAAAATAAAAAAATAAAAATAGGTAGTGTTATACAGTTAAGAGAGCTTGATTAAACTAGATCAACATAGTGTAACTCAAGTGGTAAGACTTGCTTGAGTTAAAACAGTTAAAAGATCTCTGCAAGATTAGGGATTCGAGCTTGCGAAAAAACACTTGTTGGGAGAGGTAGCCACGTATCCTGAACGAGATTAGTCTCAAATTCTGTGTGAGTGTGGGATACTCGTGGGTATACAAATAAAAAAAAAAAAAAAAAAAAAAGCCTTAATTAAACTGGAATTATATATGTACACATGGAAGCTCAGGAGACCAAGCCCCCTACAATTCACCCAAATACACGACTTCACAACTATACAATTATATATATAGAGAGAGATTTCATGGCAGCAACATTCAACCTGCATTGAGAACAGAAATTACCATTGATCTAGTGTTCTGTTCCCAGAAATTTTGGAGCAAAAACGAAAATATGGGAGGAAATCTAAAAACAGAAACAGAAATCTAGGAGCAAATTGTTTTATTTTAATTTCTTCGGTTAGAATCAATTAGAATGAATCTATGGACTTCATATCAATTATGTGTTGTAAAAAAAGTGATTTTTGTTAAACCTAGAATTATGTTCTAAAAAACTGAAAACAAAATAAAACAGTTTCCCTCCCCATATTTCCATTTCTACTCCAATTTTTCTAAGAACAGAACCGGAAAAACAGGAACGAAACACTAAAAACAAACGCTACCCAAGTAACCAAATCCACCGACAACTTCAAGAGAGAGAGAGATAGAGAGTGATACCTTCTTCGGAGAATTCGAACATAGCACCGAGTAGTCCATCCTCTTCACCCTCATCCTCTGGTTTTGGCCGCTGCGCCACCTCCTCATGATTTAAAGGAGGAGCTCCTTCAATCACAAATCTCGTGGGAACATCGAAATTAGGGTTCTTGTAATGTTTGGGAGGAAAGTGTATTCTGCTTGTGGATGCAATATATTTCTCAATATTCATTTGATCCAAATCAAGGAAATTCTCCATTCTTCTGGACGACCCTGAACAAAAAATGTATATCTTCAATTCAAACGCAAGAATCAAGGGAAAATTATATATGGATCATAAATTATGGGGTGGGTGTCTAGGACCCTGAGATTTGTTGAATTACACGTTTGGTCTATCAAGTTTTACATTTATTTCAATCTAACAAAATTAAAAATGGCGGGTTTTATCCCACATCAGTTGTGGAAGAGGTTGGTGGTTAGATTATAAGTGGAAGGGAAAACCTCACCTCGCGGTCTAACTGTTGGGGACGAGAGAAATCCAAGACTACTCTACACTGGTATTAGAAACCAAGTTATAACTCTAGCCCAATAGTCATAAAGAGAGAGATTGGTTGGGGGTTTATTTCACATCGGATGTGGAAGGGACTGATGGTCTAATTAATAACGATTCGTCTTAAGAATGAGAGAGAAATTTGAATCTTTGTTAGGAAAAAACATCTTACGTTTAATGGAGTGATGAAATAACGAAAATATCTCTATTAGAAGATCACATGATGAGTACTGACCCAACGCACTTTAGGTCATAACTAGCAAAATTTAATGCTTACCTCCATCAGAGCTTTCGGTGGAGCTAAGGGATGCTGGCTTCGAATGAGAAATGATTGCTTCTTCAGGGAACCTGTCTCTACCTTGATTCATTTCCAAAGATGGAGCATTATTAACATATCTCCCCCCAAAAAGCCCTCTGAAAATAAACAACAAATTCAACAAATTCAGCAATTCAGTAATTTTTATAATAATAATTAAAAAAAATTAAAAAATAAAAGTTAATGAAAAAATATATGTTCACTTTTATAGAAGTAACATCAAAAATCAAAAGTGTGTTTCATAACACAGAGATAACATCTTAGTCTTAGTCGTATAAGCCATTTCAATTGGAATACTTGATATTTCTATTAATACATTATTTAGGGTTTAGTATTTCTTATTTAGGTCATGTTGACCAATTTGATAACTTTCAGTTTCACGTAATTGTCCCCTATATTAGGATGATTTTCTTCTGAATTTAGCCTACCGTTATGGCTATATAACACACGACATAGCTAGAGCTGTAATAGTTACCTGTCATTATTCCAGTTAGATTTGACACCATGAAAATGGTCAAAAACAGGCAACAACTCCTTCCTTTTTATTTCCACTTCATGAGAAGGAACCTTCTCGATGTCATGCTCGCCGCCCTCAAAACGTTCTTGTATTGAGGAACTCATTGCATAGATACGAATCTGGACCAAGAACTATCGATAAACACCGAGTAACAGATGCTATAAAGACAACATGAATTCAATACTAAAAAAAAGAAAAGAAATACCTTCGGTATTTGCCATATTGGTAATCTCCCAGAGCTTATTTGCACCTCAGCCTTCGAAAGATAGACCCCGCTTGCCTTTACACTAGTACTATTTCCCAAAACAGATTCTCCTCTTTCAGGAGAATCTGATTTTCTGCACACATCCCACCATTGCAGAGCTTCAACTTTCACTCCTGAATCCTCGTCTTGTGCATTAGACTGAGTTTTAGAACCGATATTGCTTGTTTTTTCAACCCCTAATGAAGGCAAAAGTTGATGTTGAACCACATAGCCGGATGGGGTATAAACTAACAAATGCTCCAAGCAATTAGTGTTGGAGTGGACATCCCGAAAACCAGTTGATGTTTTTGAATTGTGAAAAACAGCAGCAACAGCACCAGAAGGGACATAAGCCTTTCCTGACGAAAAAGTAGAAGCATTGCCCAAGGAATTGAGAATTCCGGAGGTATGATTCTTTATTCGGCACACGACAGAAAGGGTAACTGGAGGTGGCGGTGGCGGTGGTGCTGGTGGTGGTGAAAATGAAGTAAACCACCATGGTGGAGATGGTATCGGAAAAAGGGAGGAGCTTCCACCAAAAGGGGATAGGACAAAAATATGGCAAGTCCCTTTTGAAGAAACAATAGCAACCCATTGACTATAATGACTAAAGCAAATGTCTTGGATTATCTGCAGAATTAAACACATAAACGTGGATTAAGAACACCCAAGAAAATGAAAATAACCTTAAGGGTATGTTCGGGTGCAAAATTTTGGGAGAGGATTTGATTTTTCTTGTTTGGTTACTTCTGAAAGGAATTTGTAATTTTTTTGGGAATTTCAAATACAGCCTATAAAGTTGTATCATTTGTAAATCCTTCCTCATTAGTATACCTCTCCATCTCGAGGTGAAATTACATCAACAAACATTCAGTTCCAAAAATATACCCAGATAACAAATTTTCAAATGATGGGATTTTAAAATAAAAAATTTCAAAATTGCATTGTTTTCTAAATTCCATGAATTTATCAAAAGAAATAGACTCTAATAGTGAATAATGAACGAACAATAACACTAGGATTAGTTGTATACTAACAGCGGTTGTGATTCCACGATGTAGGTTGTAGAGATGCACATGAGAAGAACTCCAATCGTAGCTTTGATTGCCTGATCCACTACACACACAAGATGGCATGATCCGATATATATTTATGTTATTTCCATGAATTGAAGCAGTGACCAAAAGAGTGCCACTTGGGTCGAAACATAAAGCAGATATCGGGCTATTATGGGCCCTAAATTGTGAGATAATGGCTCTGGAAGCAACATCCTTAACAGCAACCTGCAATTAACAATTATATCCACAAAAATATATAAGGGTGTGTTTGGTTAAAGGATTTTGGTGAGGATTTGGTTTTGTCAAATGGATTTTTTGAAATTCATAAGTTAAAATTCCTTTTTGGGTTACATCAGAAAGGAACTTGTAAAATTTCTTAGAATTTCAAAATGGAATTTAAGCTGGGGTAAATGGCATCTCCAAATACCTCGTAAAGAAATGTTTATGGCAAATCCTTCCAAATTTGAAATTACATCAATAAAATTTCAAATTTCAAAATTCCTTTTTACCCGAATTGAATTTTAGAATTAAAAATATTCAAAATCCCATTATTTCTAAATTTTACGGATTCATCAAATTTCTTATACAAACGCACCCTAAGATTCGACATAAACCACAGATTTAGTGGTCTTTCACTTTTTCCCCCCTAATTATAGCGACGCGTGGCCCACCAAACCTTTTCAAACGACAGTTGAAAATCAAAACTAACCATGCCAGCATTCCCTGGAGAATTTGAACCATCCGGAAGAAGCTCAGGACAGTACTTTGAGAATCGTCTGTATCCCATATCACCAAGGTTGATTAATCCAGCAGCCAAATTTTTGCTAGATTCCACCGCATAACGGGTCATTGAACCACCACTGCCTGGAGACGTTGACGGGCTTATGCTAGGACTGAGGTTCTTCGGGCTCAGGCGGCCCGTGTTCGACACAAGCGAGCTTTTGGAAGCATAGGCTAACCACCTTGAGCCCACAGCCATTGGCCCATAACCAATATTGACCCCACGAGTCCCCTGTCCTCCAAACTGAGGAATAGGGTAAGTAAGAACAGTGAATTTATTTTCAAGAGTTAATGCATCGATGCAGTATATCTGCCCACCAAAAAACAAAAATAATCAGTAGACTGTAAAAATACGAGTTGGAAACAATTTGACATGTCAATAAATATCCAAAAATTAACGAGGTAATGGTATATAATAGTGCAAGTTATAATAATAAAATTAAGAATAATCGAATGATCTCCAGTCTATATGAAGAGTCAATTGAATAATCATTAATCCTAAAATTGTCCTTGCTAGAAAATAAGCATTTCACTTTTTTACGTTCCAGTTATCATATGCATCTATTTCTTACAATCAGACTATTATGTGTAGAAACCTCATGGGTCTAAGTCGTCTGACTCACTCTCAAAAGAATGCCTCGAGAGAGGAGAGTTGCCCTAGGCTTTATATATTAATATAGCTCGTTCAGGTAACACAAGCATTGTGGATCCAACATTATGGGGTTCTTATTGGGCAGTCCTATATTTTTTGGTCTTTAAATTTTTTTATCCTTTTATAGAGAATTTCTTATCAACTTATTCTATAGTTCTTGCCGATATCTTAATTAACCTTTACTATGATATCAAAAACAAATTCACCACTATTTACTATCAACTCGATAAATTCAATCTAGTTGATGTTAAGTAAAGGACTAAAGAATAAAAGAAAACAAACCGAGGACAAAAAATTACAAGTGACTTATTTCAAAGACGTCTAGTAATTTCCCCTATTATTGTTTGATCCCATTAAGCCTACAAAGTATGCCATTCAAGATATAACTCAAAAATATATCCAAGATATTAACATTTCGAAAAGAACTAAAAAGAACTCCATGATTTTTGACATTTTTTGTAGGTTCCCCCCACCCCCCACCAAAAAAAAAGGTCTGTATAGGTTCATGTTTGAGGTCCTTTCTTCTTAGTATGATAAAAACCGCTCAAACAAGCCAATACGAAGATGCAACGCATTCAAACATTGAGAGAATCAATACATCACTGTGTGTTGCACAATCTGGTTGGATGGAGGTTGATGAAATTTAAAAAGAAGGGTCCTCTATTTTTGGTTTTTAAAGTTTTTTATCCTATTTATAGAGAATTTACGTTTTAGTACTTATCAACTTATTTTTCAGTCCTAGATATTTTAGTAACATGATAATTTGTTTAGATCGTTGAATAACACAATATCAAAGGAAAAGAGAAAAAGGAGGGTGGGGTATATTATTGGAAACAATGAAGCAATGTTACAATGAAAAGACCTAGGAAACACAACTTATATAGGTAAAACCTACAAATAAAGATTGTTCTACCCTAAATACTAATAAATACAGTAACTCTAATAATATCAAATACAGATTCAACACTAGTTAATATTAACTCGATATATTCAATGATAGTTAATATTAACTAAAGGACTAAAAAAAAGCAAGGACGAAAATTATGACTTATTTCAAGAACAATCTAACAATTTCTCCTTTAAAAAGCTCTAAGAGTTCCTTATAAGTAGTATTTTTTGATTTTTTTTTTTCAATTCTATTGGATGTCTTAGATAGTTGGAGCTTACTTGTGTTTGAAGGCCCACTGCAATTATCTTAGGACTACACCGAACCATTAAGACAGCCGATGAAAACCTTAGGACCTGCACATAACAGTTAGACCTAAGAGAGTAAAACCGAACAGCCGAAGGCAGCGAGTTCATCAATTGAGACTCCATGGATCCATCTCTTCCGTACCCAACCAAACGGCCATGATTTTGACCAAGGCTTAATCTGGTGGCTTTGTCTTCAGACACAACCAAAAGCAATGGATGAGAAGAACTGAATCCATCATTATTACCATCAGACTTCACGGGAAATGGAAGCATCTGTAAGAAAGTAACCGGATCATCGCGTTTTGATACCAATTCATTGAAATTAGAGGCATCTTCAACGTCAATGACTTGAAAACCATTTTGATAGCCAAGTAATAGCACGGGCTTGATGGTGGTTGGAGAAAGCTCCAAACTGTCGAATCCAGCCCATGTTACCTGTAAAACAAGAATCAATCACTATTTGCTTACAAAAAAGAAACTAATGTCCGGTTTGATAAAATTAAAAATTGAGCGTTGAAAACTGATAAGTGATGAATATTAAGTTGTGTAATTTAAGTGCTGAATTTATTAAGTGTTGAATTAATCAAGTAATTTTCTTTTAAATATTTTGCTATCTCAATAATTTTGTACCTTTACAGCTTTTTATTTTCAAAAGTTTCTTTACAACTTTATCCCTGAAAATGTTCTTTCTCCTCAATTTTCTTTGTCTATTTTTTTTCTCCGTACTATTTTCTGTCAAAATTCTATTTACATATATTTTTCTCTAGATTTTCAAGTGTTCATAGTTTAATGATAATTGTGTTAGTGAAAATTTAATAATTCTTAGTGGTAATTTTGATCCATTTTTTAGGTGATACTAACGCCACGTTTGGTACACGGGATTCGAGACGAGATTGGAATGACCATGGGAGTGGTCATTCCATTCCTATGTTTGGTACATGGGATTAAATCCTATTCTCATTACCAAGGATTCCCTAATCCCACAAAACATAGGATTACCCAATAGCAAGATAAACTTGGTATTAGTTAATCCCAATTACACGGGATTAGGTTTTAACCAAAAAAACGACCAAATACTAACAAAATATTTGGATTGGAATAAAATTTAACTAAATTAACTATTATATCGTTTGAAAATTTAATTAAATTACTATTTTGCCCTTTGATGTCATTTCAATACCACATGTAATCCCTTTTATCATCAAACATAAAAATTAATGGTAATGACAATTTCATTTCATTATCCTACTAATCCCAATCCTATTATCGTTCTATTCCATTCCAGTTCTATTCCATTCCAGCGTACCAGGTTAGCATGACCATGCAAGTAAAGTATCCAATTTTATATGAACAATTTCTTCATTCATCCATCCTGGTGAATCATTCAATATTTAGTATTACTGATGCAATGGTAATAGATTAGCACAAGATGATTATAAATGTATTGAAGTAATTAAAATTTCAATTGTTTATTAACAAAGTAACACATCAAAAGGAAGAAGAAAACAAACATAAAACTAAGCACCTGATCTTTGTGATCATCGGCGGCAGCGGAAACGGAGGAGGCGACGGAAGCACCAGCCGACCGGACGACGGTGCTAGCGTTCGTCGACACAGTCTTCAGACACGAAGAAATAATCTTCAAAGAGTTCGGCAACAGTCCACTGTTCTTGCCTCTTGCTTTCTTCATCATCCTTTCCCGTCTCCAGTCTCCACCACCGATTCAACAGAAATCCACACTCCTACACTGTCCAACACCACATCCACCGCCGCCGTAACCGACGAATCAAACCGATCACCTACGATCATCCGAAACTACCTCCGATTGCTCGGCCGGACAAAGCAAGGAATCAAATTGATGATTATGCAGAGGAGTTGAAAATTTTGAAGTAGCGGCTGGTGAAATTCTAGTTCCTTTTTAGTTTGTGACTTGAATCTACTCTTTTCTATCACTCCACCATCGCCGTAGACATGCGCATATCCCCACCTCTTCGGTCACCACCGCCGACAGAGCCGCTTGCGCTGTGCGTAATTTTCTGATTTTTTTCGGCTGCTTTCATTTTCATCTCATTTTGGACGAATGCATTTTTTTTTTCTTTCTGTTTTTTTTCAATGTGTTGTCCGGTTGCGCACTCCGACTAATTACCTCCCTCCGATCAATCTTTTGGCGTGTTCAGTATTAAATTTAAGATTTAATTTTAAAAAAAATACCGTTTACTCTCAAAAACAAAAACTATTTACCGTCTACTCCCATCCATTTTTTCTTGCATTATCTACTCCCATCGACCATCTTCTCTTGCACTAAAAACTCCCACCGCCAACCTTTCTTGCACCGATTTGTCCCATTTCAAAAAACGGTCGACGACGAGATTACTGAAATGTCCTCCCGTGAGCTTCTTCCATGAGAACATCGGCGGACTCGCATTGTACTTATTTTTCCTCGCGTTCAATCGATTTGCAGACGACCTTCACATCAGTCGTTCATTGGCGATTTAAAAAACGTCTACATCGGAGAAATCAACGACAGGACAAAAGTCGCCGTCAAAAGTAGAAATCTAGATCCTATCGAAGCTCTGGCATCGCCATTTGGTTGCCTTAAGAGAAGAACAGGGTGACGAAGAACATGGCATCGACAAAAATCCAGATTCTATCGAAGAACAGGGTATCGACAAAAATCCATCTCCAAAGCGATGAAGAACAGAGCATCGATGGAAATCCATATCCTATCGAAGTTTCGACATCGCCATTTGGTTTCAACGGAGAGAGAGAGAGAGAGAGAATGAATAAAGTCTCTATTTTGACGAGATAGAGATGAATAAAGTTTCTGAATACCCAAATAAGTGAGGGGCAACTCACTCAAAAATATCTCATCAAATTACACTTTGTACCCTATAATTTTCAATTTATTTTTTGTGATAAATTAATGGTGTTTTTATTGTTTTGTATTTACAATTGATGTTACATTCAGCATCCACAGGTGTTGAATATAACATCCACTCATAATACGATCCATAAAAACACGAGAACAGTTAACGTTATATTCAACATCCACAGGTGTTTAATGTAGCATCATATGAATTTTACTTTGCATGAGGGATGGTCATAGGCCGGGTTTTAACTAGGGTATTACACAAAAATGTTAGGCTCTAACCCGGCCCAGCCCTATGATCAAGCCCTAATTTGATGCCCCAGCCCGGCCCTACAAAAAAAAAATTAAGCCCAGACCTGACCCGGCCCTATAATTATTTTTTAAAATTTAAAAACTAAATACTAAAATTACAAAATGACCCCTCAACCCTCTCTCCATGGAGAGAAATGAAACTAGAGTTTGCTAAATTATCTAGCTGAAATCGAAAATTACAAAATGATTCCTCAACTCTTTCTCTATGGATATATAGATATATAAAATATATATTTTTTATATTTTAAAAAAGTTCAGGTCAGGCCGGGCCGGCCCGGCCCTAAACAAAAATGATCAAGCCCTAGCCCGGCCCTAAAAATGAATTGGCCTTAGCCTTTAGGCTCTAGCCTGGCCTATGGTTTCAAACACTAAGCCCTAGCCCGGCTCATGAGCTCAAACACTAAGCCCAAGCCCTAAAAAAATAGGGGCGGCCCGATCGGGCCTCTGTGCCCATAGCTATCCCTACTCTGCATACAAAAACAAGAGAACAATAAATGTTACATTCAACATCCACATGTGTTGAATGTTACATTTAATATCCACATGAGAGGTATTTTGGTCAGAAAAAAATAACATCATTAAAAAAAAAATATACAATTGATGTTGCATTCAACACTCACAAGTGTTGAATGTTACATTCAACATACACATGAGGGATATTTTGGTCAGAAAAAGATAATATCATTAATTAAAAAAAAAACATAATTGATATTACATTCAACATCCACATGTGTTACATGTTACATTCAACATCTACATGAGGGGTATATTGATAAAAAAAATATAACATCACAAAAAAATAAAAATAAAATAATTGATGTTACATTCATCATCCACATGAAGGATATTTTTGTCAGAAAAAAACAAAATAAGTTATTGGTGCAAAAAAAAAAAAAAGATGAGAGTAACCGGTAATTTCTTTTGCATTTTGGAAATAAATGGTGCATGCCTCTTTAATTTTTGAAATGCTCTCTAAAAAATTAAAACAAACTGACAAAGATATGAACACCTTTCTTTGTCAACTTGACTAATAACTCTTGGGTTTGGACGAATGTATATAATTAAAGGGTCGAGTAACGTAACTAACGTTGGGTGCATACTGGAAGTAGGCAAAACGACCAAATTATCCTTTTTCCTTTTCCATTTCCTTCTCCTTCTTCTTAATTGCACTTTGGGCTCCTAAAGTTTGGAGTCGGTGTTCATGTGGTCCTTGAGGTTTGTAAAGTTGCACATTTAGCCCCTCAAGTGCCATTTTTGTTTCAATTTAGTTCAATTGTAAATTCCCTTATCAAAATAGGATGAATTTTGTAAATACAAGGGATTTTTTGTTAATTTCTTCCCTTTTTTGGTGGGGTTTTATATGGACTTTGTGGTTTTCAAGGGTGACAGACTTGGTCCCTCATATTCTAATTCTGGTTCAATTTGATATGATCAAAATTTTTATTACGAAAATGATATATCTTAACTATTTTATCTTATTAATTCTGATAAAATTTAGGGTAAAAATGTATTTACATCTTTATTTTTTCCGACAAGGGGTTTTTGTGGTAATTTCTATATATAAGGGAATGTCAGTGGAACTTTAAAAAATATCAGGAGGTGTATGGTTTTTTTAGCAGCCTGGTGCATGAAGGATCCCACTATTGCGGGATCTGAGGAGTGGGTGTATGGTGTCGCTTAAAATATATTTGATTCAAATTTGTAAATTACTCTTACGCTAAACAATTGGTCTAAAACATTTTCTTGAGTAAACCGATTTGTTTGACTCAATCGAAATTGATAAAAAAAATTATGTGATTTATATCGAAATCCTTCCGTGTTTAATTTCCAGTATCACAACATTCTTACATATCATGTTATTTCTAAAAGAATAAAATCTTCTTCATTTCACTTAACCGAGTTATATTAAACTTTATAAATGTTATGAGAAAATCAAAATTGCAAGGAATGGATTGTAATTTGAACTATTGTGTTAGTTTAAGCAAGACTTTGATTTTGAGGTAATTCACTAAAGGACGTATAGAGCTTAATTATTATAAGGGAAAATGATCTGAATTAGTGGAATTTGAACTATCAGCGCATCAAGTGACTCTAACTCTACCTCTCCGTAACCCATATTGTGTTCTTGTGCTTGGTTATCTGATTATTTGCTAATTCTTTTTCGCTGATTGTTTGCTAAGTATTGGTTTGGATTTTATTGAAAGGTTGGTTATATGGTTTGAAGTGTTTTAAAACTTAGTAAGTTTTTAATATACCCAATTCATCTTCTTCTTCGGTAGTTGTTTGGACAAATTTAAAGTCATTGTTTGATTTGGAAAAAAAAAATTATCAAGAAATTATAAAATGATGGATTTTACCATCTTTATTTTTTATTTTACGGTAAAATGTGTTCGGGCTAACTTACACTTACTTTAACTAATCACTTTATCAGACGATCCTAAGAGTGTACTTTTCTACATCAACCTGGTATATTCATGATTAAATTCAAGATTTAATTTTTGAAATGTTCTTCAAAAAGTCTAACCGGTTGATAAGAAAATAATACACTTTCCCCCCGAAAATATCTATAAAAATCATTGATTACTCCCAAAGAAACCTAGACATCATTTGGCCCACAAGAGTGGTACAAAAAGAACATAAAAATTGCTTCTTTCTTACAATATCAATGGTGGGCTCAACACCCTCCACCTCTTTATATCTCTTTTATGTACAATGCTTTCATTTTATGTTTCCCCTAATACAGACTGCAAAAAAAATAAAAAATAGTATATATATATATATGTATGTATATATATATATATGTATATAAAGGACAACTCGATACTATAAAACTCCCGCTATGTGCAGGATCCGGGGAAGGCTTAAAATTAATACTTAAATCCTCCATTGAGAAGCTCTTCATAGTACCTCTTCATATAGGATGGCATTCTACTTTTCTTCACCAACTCCAAGCTGCCATAATTGCCCTTCAAAAGCAGCACAATCTGGACATAGAAAATGTAATTTAACTCTAAGGGCATGTTTGGTTTAGAACCCAAAATCTGTTATTTTTTGGAAACAGTTTTTTTTGAATATTGGAAGAAAATACGCGCCTGATTGATTTGAGGGCGACGGATGGAAGAGCGCTGCACGCATAAAGAGGCAGCCAAGATCATGAGGTTCATCTGGAGATTGTTGAATTCATCTGAAAGTGAAGGGTCAACTAGCTCTTTTACTTTGTTCTTCTTCAGCAGAGGCTTTGCCTACAACACAAATTGTAAATAAGGATTTAATGGAATTTCACTAACACGGGTTTTGTCTCTAACGAGAAGGAAATACGAATTTAGTGGAATTTCACTAACACCGGTTTTGTCTCTTAACAAGAAGGAAATAAGAAATAGGGATTTAGTGGAATTTCACTGACACGGCCACACGTGTGTCTTTAACAAGAAATAAATACGAATTTAGTGGAATTTTACTAACACGGGTTTTGTCTCCAACAAGAAGTAAATACAAATTTAGATGAATTTCACTGATACAGTTTTTGGTATAGATTGACGTATTTGAAAAATGAATTTATTTTACAAAGCCTGCTTTTAAATCACATTCCTTCTTCAAGTACTTCACTCAAACGCCCTAAGTTTTAGTAATACGGGTTTTGCCAATAGAGGCGGAGTTACTAAGGGCCCAAGGAGGACTCAAGCACTCTCCCCCCAACCAATTTTCTAAATCTGCCCGTTGTTTGACAATAGCACAAGTAAATAGGAATTTAGCCGAATTTTTTTTATCTATTATGGGTTTCGTTCTATAAATACAAGCAAATAGTAATTCTACTATTTAGATGAATTTCACTAATACCGGTTTCAAATATAAAACTAGTGAAATTTCACTAATTTTAAAGAAAAATTAGCGACTTTTTGTTGCATACCCACAAGACAAGGCTTTGTTGTGAATAATCAAGAGCTCGACGCCCTGTAATGAGCTCCAAAAGCAGCACGCCGAATGCAAAAACATCGGTTTTCTCATCGACAATCCCATGCATCAAGTACTCGGGAGCAAGATATCTGGAAAAAATAAAAAAGAACAGTTAAATTTGGAATTCGAGGTGAAATAGTGAAATGTAACAAGTCCTTTTTTTTTTTACGAACCCGAATGTGCCTTCAAATTTCGACACCAAATGATGAGTCCATTTCTCCGGCAGCCATTTTGCAAGCCCGAAATCACAAATCTTGAAAAAAAAAAAAAATGTTTTAGAGTTGTAAGCCAAACAGGCCCTAATTCAAGCCCGGGGGGATGTTTGTGTAAATATACAATTGAGAGTACCTGAGGCTGAAAATCCTCAGTAAGAAGAATATTTGCAGCCTTGATATCTCTGTGTATGATTCTTCTTTGTCCACCCTCATGAAGATATAACAACCCTTCAGCTGTTCCCACTGCAACTTTATATCTAATACTCCACTCAACTTTCCTCTTCGAACCTATACATGCAACAAAAACAACAAAAATTAAGTCTTTGTCCCACCTATGTAGCGTCGGCTACTGGAATCCGCTTACGCTATAGTGACCGATCAAGGGTCATCCATTCAGTCAAGTTTAATATCGTCAAATCAATTCTAATAATCTCATCCCAAATCTTCTTAGTCCTATACATACATATACACGTACATATTTGTATAAAACCAATTTACCCACGAATTTTCAAGAAAAGAAAATGAAGGGAAAATTATCAGATTGTCCCTTAAATAAGTCGCTCGTGATTTTGTTATCCTCTTCTTTTTTTTCTCCTTCATTTTTGAGCCATTCGAATAAGTTTTTAATCCTCCAGTTTATATTAACTAGATTGACCATATTAAGTTAATATTAACCAAATATTAAATTTGTATCTGATACCACAGTTAATTTTAACTAAATTATTGGTAAATACTTAAAATTAAGGCAAAAATAATTAAAATATCGCTTCAAAAATATTTTTAAAAATAATTTAAAAAAAGACAAAAACATGATTTTAAATATTTTTTCAAAAAAGCGAAAAATAGTTGTTTTTTGTTTACTCAATTTTTATATTCTAAGAGATTGAGGGAGATCGATAAATTAGGATCTCTCCACCGATAATCATGCCCCCTTCCCCGAACTTCTAAAAAATTTCACTACTACACCTGTACTTTTAGAAAAAAAAAAAGAGTAACCCGATGCTACAAAGCTCCTGTTATGCACGGGATCTAGAGAAAAGTTAGACTACTTGGGTCTATTTTACGCACCCAAACCTTACTTTGTAAGAGATTATTTCCACGACCTCCAGATTACATGGCAACAACTTTTACCACTGCGTTAAGGCTCTCCTATAACCTTAAACAAACCAATTAAAACCCCTTAAATTTTACATTCTCTAAAAAATTAATTACCATGAAGAAGAGAAGCCAAGCTTCCATGGGGAGAGAGCTCAAGAACAAGATGCATTCCTCCTTCAACTCCATAGCCAATCAACCTGGCTGTGTTGGGGTGATTCACATGAGCCATTATCCCAAGTTCTGATAAGAAATCCCCTGTTTTTTCCTCTGTTTGTCCTCTGGTTAACCTCTTAATAGCCACCAGCTGACCATTTCTCAGACATCCTCTGTATACTTCAGCATACCCACCTTTCCCTATCAAATTCCCTAATTCACACCCAAAAGAATATTAAAAAAATAAATAAAAACAGAGAAAAAAAGTGAATTCTTTTTTGATCCCTTATACATTGATCTTATTTCATTTTAACCCCGTTTACTTTATAGACCAACGCGTCAAGTACTTTAAATATTTGTTAGATGTAATAAAATATTACATAAGTACATATAACTACTATTACACAAATATATGACAAAATGAAATAAGATTAAAGAAAAAAAAATTACTCACCAGAAGAAAAATTGTTGGTTGCAAATTGGAGTTCAGAGAGGCTGAAGTTCTTCCACTGTGGCTTAAAATAGTTCAAATTGGCATCAACAATTGGGTTTGAACAGACAGAGATTTGCTCCCTCAAACTGCTGCTGAATCTCTTCGATAATTTCAGAACACTCAATGGATTCAATGTGGGTGTTGATTTCTTCGATTTGCTTCTGAATAATTTGCCGAATCCAACCCATTTAGAAACGGGTTTTGCTTGATTTTGAGCGCCGAATTCAGTTGAGCTTGCAGTTTCAGATTCAGAGGTCCTCAGAAAATCCTCAAGAACAGTGTCGGGGGAGTTCGAATTGACCTTCTCTTTCTCCATAATTCGGATAAATTATGTATCTAACAGTGAAATTAGACAAAGAATCAGCAAACCCATGATTTAAATCTGAAAAAAAAAGGAAAATTAAGGGAAATTCAGATGAGAAAATGAATGGTTTCAAAAAACAGAGTCAGCAAGAACATGAAATGAATTGAGGGCACTAAAGAACAGAATAAAATTATGCATATAATAAGTAGGAATTGATTTCTTCATAATTCAGTAAAATTATGCATTGAAAGTAAAATTAGACACAAATTCAACAAACCCATGATTTAAGTCTGAAAAATATTTGAAAATTGACGGAAAATAAGATGAGAACATGAATGGTTTTTAAAAACAGAGACAGCAAGGACATGGAATGAATTTCTGGGTATTAAAGAATAGGATAAAATAATGTATATGGTGAGTAGAAATTGACCTTCTATTTCTCCATCATTCAGTAAAATTATGTATTTAAAAGTGAAATTAGACACAAATTCAGCAAACCCAAGATTTAAATCTGAAAAAAAATTTGAAAATTGAAAGAAAATAAGATGAGAACATGAATGGTTTCGAAAAACAGAGGCAGGAACATGAAATGAATTGCTGGGTACTAAAGAACAGAACAAAATTATATATTTGATAAGTAGGAAATGACCTTCTCTTTCTTCAAAATTCAGTAAAATTATGTATTCCACCGTAAAAATAACACAAATTCAGCAAATCCACCATGATTTAAATCTGAAAAAAAAATTTGAAAATTGAGGAAAAATAAGATGAGAACATGAATGGTTTCGAAAAACAGAGACAGCAAGAACGTGAAATGAATTGATGGGTATTAAAGAACAGAATAAATAATCAAAATCAGGTAAGAAAACAGAGCAACCAAAAGGACAAAAATTACAGTTACATATATTTATATATATGATATGCATGGATGAATAAGCAAATTATCTCTTCAGAAGTGACATACCATGAAGTACAGAAGAGAGCAGATGGGATGAAGAAGGAAAGAGATAACGTTGTTGGTTGTCTCTGTTTTTAGAGAGAGAAAGAAGAGAGAGAGAGAGAGGTTCACCGATTCCTTTTGCTCCAACAATCGACGTCCTTTTCTACACCTATCCCATGATATATTGTTCTAAGACAAAAAAATAAAAAATAAATATTTTTTTTTTTCATTATGATTTTGTATCATTAGATTTTTTGTCCACCTACGTAGTAGTAGGTTGGGATAAAAAAAAATCTCTCCAAGATTAGGAATTTGAATTTTAAAAAAAAAACGAATAGTTACGCATTCTGAATGAGATTAATCTTATACCCTGGGATGTGAGGACGCTCAAGATATACCAAAAATAAAAAATAAAAAATAAAAAATTCATGTCCCACGATTATATAAAAATGCACCAACAGTCAAATTATAAAGTTATGAAAATTAGTTTCTCATTTTCTCATAATCAAATCATTCGTGTAACTTGAGAATTGTATATGTTTTTTAGTTAAATTATCTTTGTAAATTGAAAGTTGCACTAAAAAACGAGTGTTAAAATTCTATCTATAATATTTAGACACTCTCGTATAATCGATCCGTCATTTATTTATTTTATTTTTTTTATAAAAGAAAATGATTAGTAATAAATTGATGAAAAGAGGAAAGCGTCATGGTGAATTTGATGTTTTTGTTGTCCGTGCAAGAAACGGCTCTTCTATCTAAAAGGTAGATGTGCCACGTGTTCATTATATATATATAAATTAAATTATACTTATTACCCTCTAATTTTAACTCCTTTTTAATGTGACCTTTGGTAGTTATTGTTTGTTTTTCTTCCCTAGTATATCAGCGTAAAAAGACAGTAAATAATAATAATAAAAATTTAAAAATATAAATTTTAATTTAATTTAATTGTCTTAGAAGTAGAAGAGTAAAAATTTTGGACAAATTTTTTTCTCAAAAACTTTTATAATTTCATCTTATCTATTAATTTTTCTTGAATTAATCCAAATCCTTAACAAAACGATATTAAAAAAATTAATTTATTAATAAATTTTTAAGGAATTTAAAAAATAATATTTGTTTTGTACTTAAAAATATACTTTAAAAAAAGGTAATTTTAAGTATCTTTTTTTCAAAAAATAAAAAAAAAATAGTTGATTTTCGTTTTATTTTTACACAATAATAAACAAATGAAAATCGATGCACTGGAATATCTTCACCCACCTATCATTTATAAATACTTTTCGGAATTAAAAAAAAAAATATTTATATGAATAATACATACATAATATCTCTACACTATCAAACACGTTTTTGATAGTTTATTTATTTATTTTGAAGTAAAAGTATTTTTTATCACAATAACTTTTTTTAAAAAAAATACTTTGAAAAAAAGGTGGAGTTGTATCAATTACATTATATTTATGGTGGTTGTTTTGAATAAATCAATTTATTCATAATGAAATGAAAATAATTAAGCAAATAATTTGTAATAGAAAATTTATTGGGTTTCTTGCAAGTCTTTAAATAAATAAATAATAATAATATTTAGTATTATGGTTTTTAAATTATTATTTATCATCACTTCCTTACTTGTATCATAAGCCTATCATACATATCTCACCTATTTCATAATTATAATGTTTATATATATAACCTATGGGGTTAATTTTCTAATTTAAAATAATAAAATAATTAATTAAATACAAATATAAAATTTAAAGAGTTCAAAATATAATTTAATTTAAATTTTTTCTTCACAAACTTCTATAATCTAATCTCCGTCCAATTCCCTCAAATCAATCTCAACTCTTAAAAAAATACATTATTAAAACAGTATCATAATTTTTTATCTAATAGGGATTCCCGTGTCTAAAGGCACTATATACATTAAGGCATCATATCAATTTCGAAATTGATAAATGTAAAAAATGTAGTAAATAATAAAAAACTGACTAATAAATTACATATGTAGAACTTAAATGATACAAAATGTAATTAAACTCAACAATTTTGTAAATGTGGGAGCGAAATTTTTAGATGAAAATTTTTCCTAATAAATATTTCATCTCTTCATCTCAACCATCGGTTCATCATCCCAAATCAATCCCAACCATCTGGTAAAAGATTTAAAAAAAAAATCATAATTAGTGATATATATATATATATATATATATATGAATACTGTATATGATGATTTAAAAATGGACTTGAGTGGGTTTAGATTGATTAGGGTTTAAGTTGTGTCAACATTGATTTTACTTTTTTAGTTGGCATACAAATTCTATTCTACGTCAACTCGAATTATTGCTTTCTCATTATCTTCTCAAATAAGCTTCTTTTATTTTATATTTATTTAATTTATTATTTCACTATCAAAAACAAATTAAAATCCTTAAACTAATCAAACAACTTGTACACTAGGCATGGTACTTGATCTTGTTTCATTTTAACCCTTCTATTCTTCACAAAAGGTAGAACAACGAAAAACCCGATACACGCGTTTTACTCTCGCAATTACATGTATCTAACTGGTGTGTAAAATATTTGTTACAAGTATATGTAATATAGTTATATATAATTTGTAACATGTAACTAATATTACATAAGTATATGTAATTAATATTACACATTCGTGAGCGCATGCGAGATTAATATAAAAAAAAACTAATTTGAAGGATTAAATCAAAGTTTTATGTTTAAATGAGACTAATAAAAAAATCCAACTGCTACTTTGCACTAAAAACCAATGATCCAAAAAAAAAAGGATTTTTTTCACTTTGAGCCCACAAAGTTTTGTAAAAATTTCACTTTAGCTCTTATACTTTCAATTTGAACACATTAAACCTTAAAGTATCGAAATCGTGTTAAATGAGTTCAAATCAGCAATTGCGTCATTTTTTATTATGAAAATCAGTCACATGTTAAACACAGAATTATCCACATGGGTAAATTCCGTTATAAAAAAATGACAGAAAGACTGAATTGATACGATTATGATATTTCATGTTTAATGTGTCCAAATTGAAAGGACGGAGACTAAAATAAAATTTTTATGAAACTTCTGGGGTGTAAAGTGCAAAAAACTCTTAAAAAAAATACAAAACGACTTAATTATCTTTTTTCTTAATTTTTTTAATTTAAATATAATATTAAAGGTAATTAAAAAAAATAGCATTGTCCCTCTCTAGTTCTATTTTCCAAATTATTAAAAGTAGAAGGAATAAAGTGTAATTTTTTAAAGTAAATGGGATAAAATAAAATAAGTTCAAAGTGCAAGGGGGTAAAAGGCAATTAACCCTAAAGTCAGAGTAAAGAGTCAACATATAGGGGACTTAAATTGTTGAAAGCAATAGTTCAAAGGACCACATTTGAAAGTCATGAAAGATTGAAAGGCCACCCAAACTAAACCCACCTACCCAAGGATGAAAATTTGTTTAGGTGGCCGGTAACGACCATTGTCCTGATATTTTTTGTTTTAATTTATGAGAATTTAAACAAAAAAACACGTTTAGTTGTAACTTTTTTTTTTAGAAATGTATGGTGGCCGACGGGGTGGTGGTGGGATAAAATTTTCATTCATCCGCAATCTAGACATGGGTAGCAATCTGTTCTATAATTCTTCTCATTATCTCTCGTGGGAAAATGATTCCGGAAATTCTCTCTACCCCTACTATACTCCAGACGCTAGCCCAACTTCAATAGCCTAGGTCTCGGCATTTTGACCTAGCTTTAGCTGGTCATGACCAAGAAACTGTTTGATTAGGCCTCGTTTGGTTAGTGTTCCCAACCAAACCTAACTCAAAAATTCAGGGATTGATTGTTGGGAACGCATTTGGCAACGTATAAAACCCAACCCAACCCAAAAAATAGGAATTGATTCTCAAAATCCTAAAGAAACTAGAAACAAAAAAAAGTTGTTTCTTTTTGTGCCCAAAAAACTCAACCCAAAGTTCTCAACTTCCGACTTCATCTGCCGGCTGACCACCACCACCCGCTGCCACCGGCCACCGTCCGACGACCATCGCCGGCCGCGCGACCGTCCGGCGTCTCCGGCCACTTCCGGCGACCTTCCGCTGCAGCGCGGTTACCTCCGGCGACCATCGCCGGCCGCCGCCTCCGCCGTCTGGCGATCGTCCACCGTCTTCGGCCACCTCCGGCGACCTTCCACTGCCGCCGGCTACCTCCGACGACCGTCACCGGCCACCTCCGCCGCCGCCGCTGGCCGTCCGGCCACCTTGCCGCCGCCGCCGTCTGGCCGCCACCAAACAAAAAAAAAAATTAAAAAAAAAAAAATTTAGTTTTAGGATAAAATCATTACCAAACACATTCTGTTCTCAGCACAAAACAAAAATTGTCGTTACCAAACGTAATTCTATTCCTAAAATTCTCAATCCAACCCAATTCAACTCAACCCAACCCATTCCAGTTGGGTTCAAAAAAGTGGGAACACTAACCAAACGCCACCTTAGTATTTTCATTCCAACCCAACCTAATCCAAACCAAAAATTCTGAGATTGATTTTTGGGAACACCTTTGGCAACACAAAACTCAACCCAACCCAACCCAACCCAAAAAATGAGAATTGATTCTCAAAATCTTAAGGAAATGAGGAAAAATGCCGAAAAAACTCAAACCAACCAAGGGGCACGCTTGGAATGTTTTTTTATTGTTAATGAGACCCCTGTTCGACTTCTGTTAACTCAAAACAAGAGTGTTTTTTTTCTTCATTTTTCCCTTCCTTCTTCTTCGTCCTCGCCTCCTCGTCCATGTGTCTTCGTCTTCGTCCTCGCCTCCGCCTCTCCTCGCAATCATTCTTCCTCCTTCTCTCGTCATTGTCGTCTTCCTTCTTCGTCGTCTCGTTTCTTCGTCGTCTCGCTTCCTCAGTTCTTGAATCGATTTCGATTTTCGATTTTGAAATTGAAATCAAAATCGAAATTGATTTTCGAAATCGATTTCGATTTCATGATGAAATTGATTTTCGATTTTGATTTCTATTTCGATTTTCGATTTCAATTTCATCACGAAATCGATTTCGCTTTCGATTTCGTCATTGATTTCATCACGAATCGATTTAGGGTTTGATTCTTGATTTTGATTTAGGGTTGGTTCTTGATTTGGGGGTTTGGTTGGATTTCATAAAATCAATTCTAGGGTTGGTTCTTAATTTGAGGATTTTGGTTGAATTAATTCTAGGGTTGGTTTATGAAATGAATTCTAGGATAATATCGTTACCAAACGTGATTTTGTTCCCAGTACAAAAAAAAAAATTGTTGTCACCAAACGCAATTTTGTTCCCAATACAAAAAAAAATTGTCATCACCAAACATAATTTTGTTCTCAATAGGAAACAGAATTCTCAACCCAACTCAATCCAATCCATCCCAGTTGAGTTGAGAAAAGTGGGAACACTAAGGTGGCGTGTGGTTAATGTTTCTACTTTTCTGAACCCAACTGGAATGGGTTGAGTTGAGTTGAATTGGGTTGGGTTGAGAATTTTGGGAACATAATTGCGTTTGGTAACGACAATTCTTGTTTTGTGCTGAGAACAGAATGTGTTTGGTGACGATTTTATCTTAAAACTAATTTATTTTTTTTTGAAATTTTTTTTTGTGTTTGGCGCCGGCGCCGGCGGTGTCAGACGGTGGCTGGACGGCCGGCAGGCGGTGGTGGCCGGAGACGGCGGAAGGTCGCCGGACGGTGGCCGGTCGCCGGCGATGGTTGCCGGACGGTGACCGGCGACGGCGGACGGCGGCGGGTGGTGGTGGTCAGCCGGCAAATGAAGACGGAAGTTGAAAACTTTGGGTTGAATTTTTTGGGCACAAAAAGAAACAACTTTTTTTTGTTTCTGATTTCTTTAGGATTTTGAGAATCAATTTCTATTTTTTTGGTTGGGTTGGGTTGAGTTTTGTGTTTGCCAAACGCGTTCCCAAAAATCAAACCCAAAATTTTTGGGTTGGGTTGGGTTGGATTTGGTTTGGAACACTAACCAAACGGGGCCTAACCAAACGTCACCTTAACATTTTTTTGGTTTATCAAATTCTTAAGGAATTCAGGAATCATTCTAAAAAATTTAGAAACATAAATAAATGTGATTACCAAACCCGTTTCTATCCTTTAATCTCAAAATTTTAAAAATGGGAACAGAAATCAAAGAAACCAAATGAGACCTTAAGAACTGTAAACTTAATCCTCACGTTTTAAATGTAACTAGAAAAATAATATTCTTTTTATAAAATTAAAAAAGGAAAAAAAATAGAAAAGGTCATAGTTGTGTTTTTGTGTAGGCGAAGTCATATTCAACGGCGGCTGCATGCTCGGATTAATAGAAAAATTAAAATAATCATAAATTAATTTGATGGTGCATGCATTGTAAATCAAAACAATTAAGATGAGAGAAAATTATTTACGATGGTTTCGATCATGATAATTATACTATCACACTATTATGTAAGAATATCGCCCATGTGGAAGACCCATTTTCCCGAGTCAAACACGCGAGACTGTGCTCAATTCTAGAACCCGAGGATTCTGCCTGAATTTTTCGAACAAAATCAAAGACAACGCTTATTATCGACCATGATCAAGTGTAACTCGAGCATGAGGCTTCAACATGACTAGGAAAGGCCATTCTCGGAGCGAATAGAGGACAAGATATTGCGTCATTTAATGAAGAGACGGTTGAATCTCTTGAATAACGGTCTATTATTTCCATATCCGATTAAATTAGGGGAATTAATGGGGATTGACCAAAATTTGTGAAAGACTTGGATATGTTCACTTCTCCTAGTGTTTGCTCTGGCAAATTTTCACTAGAATTTTGCTTATTTTCACATCGGAGGTGTAACACTGGCAAAGCCCACTAGCGGTGTACTATGTTATAGAAAGTCAAAGTCCGAGGGGGGAGGGGAGAAAATAACAATTATTCTAGAACGTGCATGAATTTCTCCTATTTACCATTTTTTTTTTATGTTAGTGTTATTTTAAAAAAAAATTACAAAAAAAAAAAAAAAAATGAAAAAAAACCCCGCAAAATCCACTATGATTTGTTGAATTAATCCTACCCAAACCCATTTGATGTAAATATATATTTTCTTATTTGTTAATCTAATATTAAATTAAGATAATTTTTTTTTTAATATCTTATTGATTTGAGAGAAATATAAAAATGAGATATTAGAAAATCAATATAGTGTTTTTAGACACGAATAATCCCTACTTTTTTTAGTGATAAAATATATTTTTAAAATTAATCGGTAAACTTCGCTCAAGTTTATGCAGTCCGCACGTTACATTAATTCTTTCAGAAGTCAAAATTAAAGTACTACACGTAAATTATTGCAAATTTCTTATGTAAAAATAGCGGAAAAAAATACAATGATTTTCATGTAATGCAGTGTAATTTTTAAAATTCTCAAAGAAGAAGTTACAGAAAATAAATTGGATGAATAGTCAACCACTAAATTTGAAAAAATAAAAAAAATAAAAGAAAAATTAATTTATGGGGGATAACATGAAATTGTCCAAATTAACCATTTTAATTATGTGCAAGACTCCAGAAATTAGAATTGAATTAAAAGAGAAGGGAAAAAACAATACCTTAAAAATATGAATTTGTGCAATGGGGTCGATTCGGGTCGGGCCAAAATTTAATATTAATTGACATGTATATCCTTACGATCAGGTCAGGACCAGCCGGACATAATGATAAATATATATCATTTTGCGAAATTCTGTTGCTTATTTATTGTTGCACTTCAGTTAAACTACAAAGTGGACAAAGTATAATTAACTTTTTTTTTTTTTTTTTTACGACAAGACATGTTCAGGCTAGTTTACACGCACCTCGACTAATCACCTCCCTCGGCGATCTTAAGGGCGCACCACTCCACATCGACCTAATACATTTTGAATTAAAATCAAAATTTACTTTGTAAAAGTTCTTAGAAAAATCGAACTTTAATTGACAAGAAAAAAGGACATTTCGCCTTAGAGGCCCGGTAGCTGGGCCTGTGGGCTTAAATAAAGCCCATCTTCATCTCATACACTTGGCCCAATAGCCAACCAAGCCATAGTCAACCTTTGACTTTTGACTAAAAGGATTACCTGTATTGAACTAACTGCCACATTAAATGGGCCCTACAGGCCCGGTAGTTGGCCCGTGGGGCCCATTTCGCCGTCCCAATCTTCCGAGAACGAACTTTCCTGTCTCTCTCTCTGTCGGCCTCTGCGTTATCTTCTCAGGTTGGCTACAACAGTACGACAATAGAAGCAACATATAAATCGGATCGTTTACATGAATCTATTTATAACGATCAAAGATCATCTTTTCAGTCAGATTTAATTTCGTCCCAAATCTTTTTAGGCTTATTTCTCTCTCAAATTGTTTTTTTACTGATATTTCTATAGATATTTTTCAATTTTATGTAATAATTTCATTCTTAATTTGTCTTCATCGACTCGGTCACACCAATTTCTTCTCCGCTTGGCTGCCGGTCGAAAATCAGATGAACAGAAGTCAAATTCTCATCACTATATGCCGACTATCCAAAAAGCCCCGCCCGCCATTGCCAGCTCGCTGCATTCCATGAACGAATGATTCTTTGTAGGTTGCCCAGATGCGCCGATTTGCTCTCTTTCTCGTTCTCTCTCTGCTCCAAATCCGGTTGTTTCCCCATGTTGATTCTCTGTTCTCCGGTCACTTCCCTCGCCGGAATCTGCTTCAGCAAGGGAACGGCACTAACACGACTTGTCCGCTAGATTTCAGTGTTCTGCGGAGGCCTGTGCAGCAATCGGGGCGCGCAGCCGCGGACTGCCGGTACATCAGACGGGGACTTCGTCTGGTCCAGGCTCAGTATCTCCGGAGATCCGGATTTTTTCTGCCGCCGCTCTCCGCCGCCGAGTCGTGCTGGGAGTCGTACCAGGATCTGGTCAACCAGTTCGTTCCTAATTTCGACATCCGTCGCCGGTGCGGTTTCCAGACGCCGTGGATAGCGCAGGGATGCATGAACATCACCACTCGCGGCGAGTTCGAGGGCAACGTTTCTCGATCCTCAATTGACAACGTCTCCTCCGACTGTCGAATTCTCAGTAACAGCGCGTTCTGCGCGACGTGCAACACCGCTCTCTCCACCCTACAAGCCTCCTACCTGACCGGTTCGTCCGTCGGAAACGTCTCCGATTGCACAGACTATCCGTTGATCTACGCCGCCGCGATCGCAAATCAAGCTGGTCCAACCGACACCGGTACGGCACAGTGCTTGTTCGCCCTCGATTTCACCATATTGAATTCGAACAACAGGCGAAGAAGAAATATCGTAATCTCCGTCGTCGTGATAGGCTGCAGCGTCACTCTGTTGCTAGGGTTAATCGGATTCCTTATTTTACGGCGAAAAAGAGCGAAATCGAGGAGGAGAACGACGATCGATCGGAATGAAACAGAATTAGGATCTGGATTGGACGCCATTAATGGAAGCACATCGCTGGTTAGATTCACATTCGATGATATCAAGCAATCGACCAGAAATTTCTCTCGAGAAAACATAATCGGAAGCGGAGGATATGGAAATGTATACAGAGGTACCTTCCCGGACGGCTCTGAGGTGGCGTTGAAGAGGTTCAAGAACTGCTCCGCCGGCGGCGACGCCGCATTCGCCCACGAAGTTGAAGTCATCGCCAGCGTCCGACACGTCAATCTCGTCGCACTGAGAGGCTACTGCATCGCCACCACTCCCTTCGAAGGTCACCAGAGAATCATCGTCTGTGATCTGATGAGGAACGGTAGCCTCCACGACCACCTCTTTGGTCCGACGGGTCACAAGCTGAACTGGCCACTCCGCCGGAAAATCGCCCTCGGAACCGCCAGAGGACTGGCTTATTTACACCAAGGAGCTCAACCGGGGATCATCCACAGAGACATCAAAGCCAGCAACATCCTCCTCGACGAGAATTTCGAAGCCAAAGTCGCCGATTTCGGACTCGCGAAATTCACGCCGGAGGGAATGACCCATTTGAGCACCAGGGTCGCCGGAACAATGGGTTACGTCGCGCCGGAATACGCTTTATACGGTCAACTAACCGAGAGGAGCGACGTCTACAGCTACGGAGTTCTTCTTCTCGAGATTCTGAGCGGGAAGAAAGCCATTGTCGCCGTCCGTGAAGGTCAACCGGCGCTCGTCACCGACTGGGCATGGTCGTTGGTGAGAAAAGGTAGGGTTGCGGAAGTGATCGACGAGGGAATGGAAGACGTCGATTCGCCGGAAGTTATGGAGAAATACGTACTGGTTGCTCTTCTTTGCGCTCACCCGCAACTGTACGCGAGGCCAATGATGGATCAGGTGGTGAAGATATTGGAAAGCGAGGTACCGGCGCCGGCGATACCTGACCGGCCGTTACCTCTGATTGCTGACAGAGATGATATTGAGAGATCCGTCAGTAGTAGCGGGTCGGGTCATTTCAGTAGCTCCAGTGGATATCGGCCGTACACGTTTGAGAATGAACGGCCGTTAACTTCCACGGAGGATTCAGGTGGGAGATGAAGGATTTTTTTTTTTTTTTTTGGGTTAAATTAACGGGGGATTCATTGTTGATTTTTTTGGGGTTAAATTGTAGAGTTAGAAAACTTTGTATAATTTAGTCATTTTTGCCCCAATCTTATTTTGTTTGGACCGGTTGATAAATGGAGGTAGTCTATTAGTTCACTTGTCAAAACAAATGTATAATTTTCTTGTCAATCAGTACTAAAATACTGTCATAAATTGTGTTTTGGCTAATAAAAATTTAGAATTATACTCTAATCATACTAGACAACTAAGTGAATTATTAATATTTTAATTTTATTTTTGGATTGTTGAGTTAGATTAACAATCTAACCAAATCCATTACTTGTCAATTTGTCTAACCAAATCTAAAAAAATCAACTCCTATGAAAGGGCCATTTGTCTATCGTAGAGGAAAATGTGGAGTATATTGATGCTCAGCCAAAAAAATAAAAAACCCATGAATCCTAGATTCTTGATGGTTAGTGGTCAATGACAAATATTTGAAAATTTGGAGATGGTTGCTTAAGTAAATATCCGATTAAAGTATAAATCGTCGACCCCTGACACCGTCCTCTATCGCCACCTGTTGTCTTCTGCCTCGGACTTTAGGCCTCTGGTCGTCAGAGTCCAGCCATCGGTCGCATGAATTTTTAGTTACGTGGTGTATCTTTTAGTTAGATATAACTATTTTTTCAGTATATTTTTCAATTACATGCAACTATTTTTGTTAATGCACTTTTCAATTACATTTGTTAGTGTATTTTTTAGTTAATGTAATTTTTTGGCAACCGACATTTAAAAGATTAGTTGAATATAAGTAAAAAATATCCCACAATCGGTGATCGAAATCTGACGGCCAAAGTTTGTTGAATAGCCTAGCGGTGACAGTGTAACCCTAATTAAAATTTAGAGTTTTTATAAGTAAAAATAAAATAATTATTTAGTTTAATTTTTTTTTAATTAATTTAGTATCATCTCCAATCAACTAATCATGTTAATAAACACATCCTATCCAATTAAAGTTATCAATTTTAAAGTTCTTCTTTAAAGGGTAATAATAATATCAAGCTACAATCATATGGCCCCACCGGAAAGGAGTTGAATTTAACGCAAGACGTGGAGGTTTGTAGTTCCCATATTCAACCCCAATCAAGCCCCCCCCCCTTTTCCAACATATATTCAACTTTCTCATCCTCTTAATATAAAATTTTAAACCTATTAGTTGTCATTTGGTTAATGTTGCCACTTTTCTCCATCCAACTTAAATAAAATAAATTGGGTTAAATTGAATTGAAAATTTTATTTCTTTTCAGAAATAGAGTTATTTTTGGTAACGACAATTTTATTTTTGTACTGAGAACAGAATCGTGTTTGGTAACGGTATTATCCAATTTCTATTTTTTTCATTTTTTAATATTTTTTTTTTCTTTTTTATTTAGTCATCTCTCTCTCACCTCCATTTTCCATTCCAACACCCTCTCTTTGTCAATCCAATGTGATCTTAACCAACCCATTTTTGTCATCTTCTTCCCATCTGAAATCCATGTTTTCCGGTGATTCCAGTCTGCAAACACTAGGAACTCATCTTCTTCTCCCTCGTGTATGACGTCCAACGGTGCTCCGGCGTTCCACTCTGCGAAATTGCTGGAGCAAATCGATTCCTATTCGAAAACGACGTCCAGATCGAGTTCGATTTCGGCCTTCGATTCCGATTCACCGGCGACCCAATTTGAGATTGAGTCCAACAGAAGAATCGAAGCAATAGAAATGCATTATTTTGGAGAAAAGAATAGAGGAGAGAGAGAATCCAAATTCGATCCTCGCATGGACAACCCAAATCATTAAGACAGTGGTAGAGGTCGTTTTGCTTCTTCTGTAGAGTCACCGGTGGTGGAATCATTTTGTGGCCCGACATCTTCCCTCGAATTCATAACAATTTCATATAATCCCTAATTTAATTTGTTCATAATCATCCCCAAAATAGCCAATCAATCAAAGAGTGAACGATAATTGAAATGAACTGAAGAAAAATAGAGGAATCGAAACCCACAACCCTAACCCAGATTTGTTCGATTAGACGATGGCGATAGCAATGGCGAGACGACGAAGACGAGAAGACGATGTCGATGGTGAGGTGTGAACGTCCAGACAACGGCGATGGCGAGACGATGAAGACGAGAAGGCGATGTTGATGGCGAGGTGTCGACGTCCAGACAACAACGATGGCGAGATGACGACGGCCAGTCAACGACGATGGCTCGGGCTTCGACGACGATGGCAGCGAAGAAGACGACCGTCGAGGGCTTCAAAGAACAAACATGGCTTTGCTTTGGAGGAAAAAAGAAAAACAAATTATATGTGATTGAGCTTGAGGAAGGTCGAACGAGGTCTCATTAACATTTCCAAAAATTCCGAGTGTGTTCCTAAAGTTGGGTTGAGTTTTTTGGGCGAAAAAAAATAAAATAAAAATAAAAATTGTTTCTCATATCCTTAGGATTCTGAGAATCAATTCTCATTTTTTGAGTTGGGTTGGATTGAGTTTTGTGTTGCCAAACACGTTCCCAAAAATCAATCCCATAATTTTTTGGGCTGGGTTGGGTTGGAAACCTAACCAAACGAGAACTGACGTGGGTAAAGATCAACCGACCTCAGGTGGCTCTACCTAAGCCTACCACATAGATCAACAGGAGACACATCATCAACGGTCTGATCAGCCCGATATCTCATTAGCTCGGCACTTCATCAGGTCGGTCATCTCGTAAGACTTGGACGATCATCAACTGAGAACTTTCCACAAGTATGGAGGTTCCAATCGGTGAGGTTCATGTCAATATACTCACCTCGGCGTCCATACCGATGTCCGGACTAGTTCATCCGTTGTCTTAATAGCGCGGCCCATGGACTTCTCCATCAACATTTAAAGGCCCATGCCCATAACTCTAATCCTTTCACATGCCCTTTTTCTTCTCCACGCGCCGTATTAAGGTCGATAATCGAGTTTAAGGTCTTAATCACCAAAATGCTAATAAAATTCTTGCCTATAAAATGAAAAAGGTGAATAGTGTTATCCAGATGTTGAAAGGTAATTGCTTTTAGAATATTCAAAGTATCCGTAAATTTTTCCCTCGAACTCTTACTCTCACGCTGGAGGGGACATGCTTGGAATAATCCCGACAGGTCCTGTGTGCAGGTACTGATCTAAAGATAGGGCCGGAGAACGCGCTCAATTTGGTCAAGTGCAGATTCAAGGACCGGAAGACTTCAAGGGTTCAACTTCACCAAAGACAATTTCCAGACCATCAGTAATTCTCCACTTGGACTCTAATAAGACCATACTGTTGGTCAGCCCATTTTCTGACACCAACAAGAACAAAATTTCATTTTAACAGTATAGATTTAATTTTAAAAGACAAATGATTGAGATTAATTTGTACAATTTCTTAATCACTTGTAAGACCCCGATTTTTTAAATACAAATAATTTTAGTTGCATTTTTATAATATTTCGAAAATAGCGGGGCGGGTTTCAAAATTTAAGATGTGATTTAAAAGTTTAGGGGACCAAATTGTAAATGTTTAGAACATTAAAATAAAACTTGATGTTTAGCTAAAATAAAAGGGGCTTAAGTGCAATTATACATTTTTATATGTTTAGAGAGAGAATCGGTGGGCAATGGTGGTGAGGAGAAGGCCATGTGGCCGGCTTCTAGGACATGCATACACACACACATATATACATATATATGCAGAAATATAGAAAACGAGAGAAGAATCGAGAAGGGAAGAGAGAGAGGGGTCCGTCGGTGTAGGTTCCGGTTGTCCGTTGTTCGGTGGTCGGCCGATCGTCACCGTCCGGACAGTAAGTGGGGTGTGTGTGCTACTGTATGTATATATGTGTGTGTTTCATTGTGTGTATGAGGTATGTGTGCTGTCTGTCCATGCGACGGTGCGGTCGTTCACTCCGGCGAGGCATCGCCGGCAGTGGGTTAGAGAGAGAAAACTCGTCGGTGGCGTGTGAATGTCCCTGTTCTGTCGCCGGTGATGTTGCCGCGTGTGTGTATGTGCGTGATTCGATGTATATACGTGTGTGTCCTCGTCGTTTGGCATGTGGATGGGTATGTGTTTTATGTGTGTTGTGCCGTCGTTCGGTTGGTCCGACAGTGGTTGGTTTATGTGGGTGTGAGTGTGGTGAGTCGGTCAATGTTTTGGTCCGACGGCGTTGGCGGTGGTGTGTGTTCGGCATGTTGACGTGTGTGCGTGTTGTTCGATTTTTCGGCGAGTTAGGTACGGATGTGTGTGCTCTGTTTTTTCTGTCGACTGTGTGTGCAAGTTTGGTGTGTGTATTTGATCGCCGACGGTGTGGGTTTTGTTGAGGGTGTGTGTAATTTGAGCGTCGCCGGCAGTAGAGAGTTAGAAAGAGAGAGAATTCGTCGGCGATGGTATTGTCGTTTGTGTGTATGTGTTCTGGGCATAGGTTGTGTGTGTGTTTTTGGTCGCCGGAGGGGTGGGTCTTTGTTGGTGGTGTGTGTGTGTGGCTCCTCCGGTGGTGTGGTACTGGTGTGTGTCGTCTGGAAGGAAAACAGAAACACAAAACAGAAGCAGGGAAAAGAAACGGGAGAAAGGAAGAAGGAATAAGAAGGAAGAAGGTAAAAAAAAAAAAGGAAAAAATACACAAACCACCCCAAAATAATCCAAAACTCATCTCGCGGACATGTGAAAAATTCAGGAAAGGTAAAATTTCTATCACTCTTAATATATGAATTTAATTGTGTTTAAATTGTCTCGTGGGTGATTATGAAACTAATTATTGGCAAAAAAAAAAATATCGAAATGGCGATAATAAATATTGAAACCGTTCATATGAATAAAGTCGATATCGTAAACTGTAATGGAAGAATACTCGTTGAATAGTAATATAAAATGTGGGGAATAGGAAATTTCGGAAATTAGGGCCTGCATTTCATGTTTAGGTTATTTTTTTCACAAAAAAAAAATATATATATATTAATTTAGACTGTGTCACGAATAGGTTTCCGATTTCCAGAAGATCAGTAGCAGAGAGTCAGTGGAACTTTTGAGAGCGGATTATCAGGTGAGTGTACTGTCTTCTTACCAAACTATTTTCTATATATATAACATGACATTTGTGATTACTTAAACTGTATGAATTTATAAATGATATGGATCAAGCAGGATTTGAATGGATTGGTAAACTGGATTTTCGGAAGATTTCGATAATTTTCAAAAAGAAGTTGAAAATGAATTTTTGTTGGATTTGGTGAAATTAGACGGTGTTTTTAAAATAGAATAGAAAACATCTATTTTTCTAAAAATGTCTGGTTTTCTAAAAATAAGGGGTGAAAAAGTGGTTTTGATAGAATCAGACGTTTTCTTTAAAAGAAAGTGTGGAATATGGTTTTCGAATTTATAAGTTGGTTTTGAAGAAAAGAGATAAACGTGGTGATTTGACGATGTTGAGTAGACGATATTTATTGAGTTGTGATTCGATGATGTTGTATTTGATTTTGACGATGCCATAATTGTTCTCCCCGTAAGGGGTGTGAATTCTTCCCATGGGATGTGGATGTTTCTCCCCGTAAGGGGTGTGGATTATATTTCTCCCCATAAGGGGTGTGAATATTTCGTAGGAAGGCATTCCTACGGATGTTACGGTATCGTTGCAACTCCCGATCGTGAGGTTAAAACGATCACTATGACTAACCAGTGTGTGTTGTGGTGGAGTGGTGTGTTTGAGATGTGGTATTTTACTTATATTGGGTGATTTATTATTTATTATGGTGATTAGTATGATTTTATACTAGATGGAACTTATCTATATCGCTTAATTTTCACTGCTTATATACTTATGCTTGATTTATATTTAATTATGGTAATATTTAGAATATGTTATTATTTTAAAAATATTTTACTAAGAAGGCAGTACACTCGCAGGTATAACAGCTAGGAGTCGGTCCCCTACTGGCACTAGGTAGAGCTATGTGAATGAGTCATATAGGCGATTGATAGAAGCTGTCAAAGGCGAACCTATAAAAGGTTCATGGATAAATACTTTTAGTTCGTAAATTTCGGGACAGGTGTGTCCCCCATAATAGATGTTTGTATTATTAAGTGTGTGCATATTTTATTTCATTAGTTTATTTGGGATTTTGGTGATGTCATGTTGTAGTCACGCTAACCTCGGGATGATGGGTGTCCGGGACGGGTTGTGACAATTTTGGTATTAGAGCCTAGATTATAGGTTCTGTAGACTTGTCAGTTGATGTGTTAGTAGAGGACCATGAGATAGGAAGACGTGTCAGTAATCTAGTTAGTAGGGGACATAAGATAGGGTGTTGATAGGTGAGTTTAGTACGTTAGTGTTACAGTAGTTAGTGCATTGGCATCGTACTTGGTTGATTGACTTATTAGTAAGTTGTGATGCGACAAAATGGTGATATTGATCGTCAGTGGAATTCGAGCAATACTGTGTTGTTGGTAGTGGTACTGGGTGGATCACAATTGTGAGAATAGTAGTAGTTGGGAATGTGAGATTTATAACTGGGGAATAACCATATTACTTAACGTTGAGGACTATTCGTAGCACTTAATATGTAGTTGTTAAATTACTAGATAGTATGGCAAAATACATTTAAGTTAGATTATGAAAACAAGAGGAAAATTTGTATTAGTTGAAATTTTGGACGTGAGAAAATTGTGGCGATGGTAAACAAGCATTTAATGTGGTGATACACTCTAGGTTTGCAGGCAGAGCAACAATTTAAAGAACTAGTAAATATGATAAACGTAATAGAAAATGATATGTAGGAAGTTGCCAAGAGTTGTGGGTTTGTGACGATAGTAGATGTGCATAAATTTAGTCCTTTCTGTAGGAGTAATATGAAATTGTTGGTGGTTTGTTTCAAAGAAAAATTACTTTCCAAATCCGGGATGAATTAAGTTTGTCTTTTTAGGGAAAATGAAATCATCACCATAGTCAAATTGATAGTTGGCTAAATATAATTGTGTTGATAAAATATGAGAATTTGGGATTTTAATTATAGCCTTGGGACTTTAAAGGTGGACACCATTGAGAGTGAATCAATTTGAAGTAGAAGAGTGATTGTACTTAGTTGCATTTCATACTTTCCGTTGTAAAATAATAATAATAATAATAATAATAATAATAATAATAATAATAATAATAATATTATTATTATTATTATTATGATTAAAAAAAAATTAAAAAAAAAAAATTATTACTGAGAGTTGGGAATTAGAGTGAGTTAGTTTTAGGTGTAGGGAGTCTCTGTGGAAGAAGCTGTGTGCAGGAGAAATCATGTGACGGCCCTAGGAAACCGGGTCATTACAATAAATTAGACTGTTAACATATGATTTACTTGGACCTGATGTTTCTCTTCATAAAGACTTAGTGTTATTGGTAACTCATCGGTTGGAATTGATTGTTTGTCTAATCAACTGCGAAGGATCAGGATGTTAGATTTTGAATAGGATATTACCAGTTAAAGGTTAGGGACTGTGACGTGGTGAAAACGGTGATCCGGTCGAGAGTAGAGAAGAGCATGTAGAATATCTCTACATTGTATTGTTGATACTGTAAGAAAAGCAATTGTATGCCAAGTACAATAGAGGTGAGTTTTGGTTGGATCGAGTAATAAATTTGGGACATGTGGTCTTGAGAAATAGTATTTATGTAAATTCAAAGGAAGTTAAAGCTATGGTTTAATGAGAAAGGCCGAAAAGTGTAACTGGAACTCGAAACTTTTGGAGTTGGCAGCAATTGTAGTTGCTTTGACATTTTAGTAATTTTATATGTATGATGAAATTTGTGGGATATGCACCGACCACCAGAGTCAAGAATAGTTGCTTAATCGAGAGCAAAATCTGAAGTTGAGGCGTTGAATAAAATTGATCAAATATTACAATCGTACTATCCATTATTATTCAAGAAGGGCCAGTGTTGTAGCGGATGCTTTGGGTCGAAAATCGGTAAGGTGATTGTTCATATTAACTTATGGGTTGAGTTGAGACCCTTGTAAGTTTCATGGGCGGTTGGTCAGATGGCAACGCTGTTTGAAATTTTGATTTTGAAATCGGCATTGATTGATTGTATTGTAGAAATGCAGTAGTTGGATGTCCAGTTAATAAGGCTTAGCGATGCAGTGGGAGAGTAGTTCAAGGAATGTTTTCTTGATGTGTATGCCCAGTATATATTGACTGGACTGTTCGATTGCATGAAGCACCGGTTTCATGCAAATGTCAAATAAAGGTGGGATAGAATAATTATTATTATTTATTTATTTTTATCAAAAATAAGGATTAGTTGGATTATACGTTTGATAAAGATTAGGGGCTCCTAGATTAAAATCTAACACATGTCGATAAATTATTAAATTCGGTTGATCGGTGATTCGAAATTTTTGGGAATTGGAAGTTGACACCTTTTCGGTGATCAAAGTGGTACCATATAAAGCGTTGTATGGAAATGATGTATGACTTCAGTCAAATAAATTGAGCCGAGATAGGAAAACAGAAAATTATCGAAAATTGGAGACAGCTGGTGTGGTTTTTTTTTTTTTAGGAAACGAAATAGATAAAAAAGAAAAAAGAAAAAAAGGAACTCGATTAGATGTATTAATTCACTATTAATTATTAGGCGAAGTCAGCATGTGAGGTCATTGAGATCTCATAAAGATAAGATAATTTGAATTATTCCGAATAACTTTTGTGAAGTATTGAAAATTATGTAGCTGGGACATAGTTACCTACTTTGACTCATATTTATATGTGTTTGAAGCATGAATGGGAAGGCTGAAATATAATTAAAGTGCGTGGCTTTGTTAGGGACTTAATTAAATGTAGAGGTATGAAGGGAATTCTTATAGATAACTTGCTTGATGTATTTTGAGACGTAGTGTTGTGGGTTGGGTAGTATCTATGTGTTTTGAGGAGTATTTAGATGATTTCAACGTGATTTGAAACGTATCTATATGGTTTTGGCGTATGACGAAATATATATATATATATATATATATATAAATTAGTTAACGTTAGATTGTGATACTAATTATAAGTCGTTTTCGAGATTATTGAAAATTTTGATGTGATTAGTGTGATCGATGATTGTTAGCCTCACGGGCCAGTTCACGTGGGATTTGGGTTAGCGATTGCTTAAGAAAGTAGTTGCGGGTATCATTAAAATATTGAATGGGGATATTGTTGTGAACCGGTTGCCTGGAACATTTAGACAAGATGGATAAAGGTTGGTTATGAGAAAATTATTGAAGTCGCGGACCTACTGAAAATTGATTCTTTGACAGTTGGCTGTTTGTGTTAGGTGTGATTGACCACGTGCACCCCGTTGGTTGGTTATTGGACACAATGTAACCCACGACAAATAGAATTGTTGCAATATGGAGAAATGATTTGACGATTACAAACTTATGGGTGACTCGTGATCATGAGACCCTGCATAGAGACTAATTATTCTAAAATGAAGTGGGACTAACATAATTATGTGGTGCGCGTCTGACGTATTATTGTGTTGAAAAAAAAAAAAAACATAAAATAAAATAAATAAATAAATAAAATTTCCTATGGGGTTGACGAAAATTTCGAGACAAAATTTCATTTAGGAGGGAAGAGTTGTGAGACCCCGATTTTTTAAATACAAATAATTTTAGTTGTATTTTTATAATATTTCGAAAATAGCGGGGTGGGTTTCAAAATTTAAGATGTGATTTAAAAGTTTAGGGGACCAAATTGTAAATGTTTAGAACATTAAAATAAAACTTGATGTTTAACTAAAATAAATGGGGCTTAAGTGCAATTATACATTTTTATATGTTTAGAAAGAGAATCGGTGAGCAATGGTGGTGAGGAGAAGGTCATGTGGCCGGCTTCTAGGACATGCATACACACACATATATATGCAGAAATATAGAAAACGAGAGAAGAATCGAGAAGGGAAGAGAGAAAGGGGTCCGCCGGTATGGGTTCCGGTTGTTCCGTTGTTCGGTGGTCGGCTGATCGTCACCGTCCAGACAGTAAGGGGGGGGGGGGGTGTGCTACTGTATGTATATATGTGTGTGTTTCATTGTGTGTATGAGGTATGTGTGTTGTCCGTCCATGCGACGGTGCGGTCGTTCACTCCGGCGAGGCATCGCCGGTAGTGGGTTAGAGAGAGAAAACTCATCGGTGGCGTGTGAATGTCCCTATTCTATCGCCGGTGATGTTGCCGCGTGTGTGTATGTGCGTGATTCGGTGTATATACGTGTGTGTCCCCGTCATTTGGCATGTGGATGGGTATGTGTTTTATGTGTGTTGTGCCGTCATTCGGTTGGTCCGACGGTGGTTGGTTTATGTGGGTGTGAGTGTGGTGAGTCGGTCAATGTTTTGGTCCGACGGCGTTGGCGGTGGTGTGTGTTCGGCATGTTGACGTGTGTGCGTGTTGTTCGATTTTTCGGCGAGTTAGGTACAGATGTGTGTGCTCTGTTTTTTCTGTCGACTGTGTGTGCATGTTTGGTGTGTGTATTTGATTGCCGACGGTGTGGATTTTGTTGAGGGTGTGTGTGATTTGAGCGTCGCCGGCAGTGGAGAGTTAGAGAGAGAGAATTCGTCAGCAATGGTATTGCCGTTTGTGTATATGTGTTCTGGGCATAGGTTGTGTGTGTGTTTTTGGTCGCCGGAGGGGTGGGTCTTTGTTGGTGGGGTGTGTGTGTGGCTCCTCCGGTGGTGTGGTACGGGTGTGTGTCGTCTGGAAGGAAAACAGAAACACAAAATAGAAGCAGGGAAAAGAAACGGGAGAAAGGAAGAAGGAAAAAAATCAAAAAAAAAATAAAAAAAATACACAAACCACCCCAAAATAATCCAAAACTCATCTCGCGGACCTGTGAAAAATCCAGAAAAGGTAAAATTCCTATCACTCTTAATATATGAATTTAATTGTGTTTAAATTGTCTCGTGGGTGATTATGAAACTAATTACTGTCATAAAAAAAAATATCGAAATGGCGATAATAAATATTAAGACCGTTCATATGAATAAAGTCGATATTGTAAACTGTAATATAACAATACTCGTTGAATAGTAATATAGAATGCGGGGAATAGGAATTTCGGAAATTAGGGCCTGCATTTCATGTTTAGGTTTTTTTTCACAAAAAAAAAAATATATTAATTTAGGCTGTGTCACGAATAGGTTTCCGATTTCCAGAAGATCAGTAGCAGAGAGTCAGCGGAACTTTTGAGAGCGGATTATCAGGTGAGTGTACTGTCTTCTTACCAAACTATTTTCTATATATATAAGATGACATTTGTGATTACTTAAACTGTATGAATTTATAAATGATATGAATCAAGCAGGATTTGAGTGAGTTGGTAAACTGGATTTTCGGAAGATTTCGATAGTTTTCAAAAAGAAGTTGAAAATGAATTTTTGTTGGATTTGGTGAAATTAGACGGTGTTTTTAAAATAGAATAGAAAACTTCTGTTTTTCTAAAAATGCCTGGTTTTCTAAAAATAAGGGGTGAAAAAGTGGTTTTGATAGAATCAAACGTTTTCTTTAAAAGAAAGTATGAAATATGATTTTTGGATTTAGAAGTTGGTTTTGAGGAAAAGAGATAGACGTGGTGATTTGACGATGTTGAGTAGATGATATTTATTGAGTTGTGATTCGATGATGCTGTATTTGATTTTGACGATGTCATGGTTGTTCTCCCCGAAAGGGGTGTGGTTTTTCCCTGTAAGGGGTGTGAATTCTTCCCATGGGATGTGGATGTTTCTCCCGGTAAGGGGTGTGGATTATATTTCTCCCCAGAAGGGGTGTGGATATTTCGTAGAAAGGCATTCCTACGGATGTTACGGTATCGTTGCAACTCCCGATCGTGAGGTTAAAACGATCACTATGGCTAGCCAGTGTGTGTTGTGGTGGAGTGGTGTGTTTGAGATGTGGTATTTTACTTATATTGGGTGATTTATTATTTATTATGGTGATTGGTATGATTTTATACTAAATGGAACTTATCTATATCGCTTAATTTTCACTGCTTATATACTTATGCTTGATTCATATTTAATTATGGTAATATTTAGAATGTGTTATTATTTTAAAAATATTTTACTAAGAAGGCAATACACTCGCAGGTACAACAGTTAGGAGTCGGTCCCCTACTGGCACTAAGTAGAGCTATGTGATGGAGTCATATAGGCGATTGATAGAAGTTGTCAAAGGCTAACCTATAAAAAGTTCATGGATAAATACTTTTAGTTCGTAAATTTCGGGACGAGTGTGTTCCCCATAATAGATGTTTATATTATTAAGTGTGTGTATATTTTATTTCATTAGTTTATTTTGGTGATGTCATGTTGTAGTCACGCCAGCCTCGGGATGACGGATGTCCGGGACGGGTTGTGACATCACTAACTCCAAACTTTTTTACACCACTTAACCCTATCAATAGTTTAAATAAAGAGATGAAATATTTGAGAAAAAAAATCTCGATTAAAAATTTCACACTCTTACTTCCAAAATTGTTGAATTTCACTGTATCTTGTATCGTTCAAGTTTCATATATGTATTTCCTTAACGGATTTTTATGATTTATTATTTTTTTATAATTCTAAATTAAAAATCGATATAGCATCTTTAGGCATGAAGAATTCCTAATATATAAATAAATTTGTAGGGACCAGGGGCCTAAATGGGAACACATACCGTATAAAGTGTGATGAATAAGTAACTGTCAATTCGAGTTAAGAAACTACATTCTAAAATGGTGTAACATTTGAACCGATAAATCAAATTTAGTATGACTTGTTCTCCCTAAATCAAGTTGATATTATTCTCCCCAAATCAATAGGATATTAATTATGAATTTGCTTATGTATATATGCATGCTAGTTACAATTATGATTATGATTCAATTCTTGATTAACTTATTCTCGCGTCAGAAGGTATTTGACCAATAACACACCGATATCTTAAGTGTTTTTATAAACTTTTGCTAAACTTTTGCATGTATTGACTAGGAAATAGAAAGCTGAGATCATTGACGAAATTTTAGCGTTATCAGGACCATATATATATATATTCTTTGCATGTGAACATAAAAGTTCAAGAAATATAAAACTATTTTGAATAATATTTTAAGGAGATGTTGGGTTAGAATTGTAAATTTTCGTGTCTAAAATTATAATTTAATATATCTTGAGGGGGTAAATTTAAAATAAACTTACCTCACGTGTCATAAATCAAGAAAAACATATTGAATTCTTGCTCCCATCCCATGCCTTTCTTTTTTGTTTATCACATGAATACATGTGCTGGTGGACTGCAGCATTAAAGAAGATAAGATTAGTGACTCACCCTTCAAATATAAAATGCAATTTATCAACTACTTAAGGCCGTGTTTGGAAAATGTTTTTTAAAATAGTTTGTTCTCATTTTTCTAGAAAAAAAAAAAAACATTTTTTTTCTCTCTCAATATGATCAATCAATCAACATCATAGAAATGTCTTTGGAGGTTGAGTTTGAGAGAAGAGTTGTAGAACCATAGAACACCTGGCAAAAACGTGTTTGTTTGTTAAAGTTTCTGTTCTCAAATATTCTTAAAATTTTAAGAATAATTTTAAATTTTTTTAAGAATTTGAGAAAAAAAAAATCTTATTCATATTTACTCTCACAAAACTATTATCAACCTATTTCATTAAGACAAATGTTGAGGCGCTAGCCATCACGATCCATGCCAAACCACAGCTACATCAATTTACAATCACCACCTTATATCTTTATCTTCTTCTCTCTTTATTATATACATACATATATAAATATATATATGTAAAACGATTCAAGTTTAGTTATAATCAAACACATTTTTATTTTTATTTTGAGAAAGTATAAAATTATGTTAATAATAATTATCCTTACTAAACACGATTTGTTGTTAGAATACTTCTGAAAAAACATAATTTTCATCCCCATTTTAGCGGGAATAGAAACAAAAAGCAAAAAGATTAATCAAAGACCACCTTAATAATCAAAATCCCCAAGTGATCATCTTGTCCTAGATAACATCTTAGTATTGTCTCTTAATCTAGAAAAAAAACATTTACATGTGATTGAAAAAAAGTGCGCAGAGATTCTAGTTCATAGATCTCGATCGTTCTCTTATAATATAAAAATCAAATAAACAAATTGATGTTTCTGCTTTTTTATTTTTAAAAAATATTTTTAATTACTACTCAAGTATAATAATATCTTTGATACCCAAGAGGTGGAGTTCTTTGTATTTTTTGTGCTTAAAAGATGCAAAAATACTATTATAGGTTATTTTCAACTTTAATACATTTTTGGGTTAACCGGCCCTTTTGGCAGCCCCATTTCCCACCCCCCACCCCCATTCCGTCCTGTTAATATTGAAAAAAAAGAAAAAAAGAAAAGGGATACCAACTTCTTTAATACCTTCCCCTCAATTCATTTTTTTACACCCAAATATGATTTAACCAAATTTATTTTACACTCAATTTGTTTTTTTACACTTAATTTACTCTTTAAAATTATACTCAATTCTAACAGTCCAAAGACAGTGTGAATGAGAAAACAAACAAATAGTGAGATTTTTGTATAAAAAAAAACAAAAAATATAAATGTAAAAAATTTAAATCGACTAACAAAAATTAAAAATCAAATCGACTAATAAAAATTAATTTTAAATAAGTTCTCATATTTTATAAATTACATAAATTTTTGATGAATCGATTTGTATTTTCTTTATTGATCTATGATTTAATCAAATTTATATTTTTGTAAAAAAACAAAAAAAGTTAAGACGATTTTTTGTAATTAATTTTTTTTAAAATTATTTGTGTGCTTTATAATTATTTTGTAGCATGTAATTATATTTAAAAAAAAAATATTTATAAATAAAAAATTTATTTTCTAAATTATTAAAAATAATTTATGAGAAAAAGAAATTCAAAACAATAATTAAAAAACAAATTTAAAAAAAGAGAAAAAAAAAAAATTTAAATGAAGGCTTGGACAAGGGTACAAAATTATAATTTTATAGTTCGTATAAGTAAGAAAAAAAATTATACACAAAATTGTCAATTTGTCTAACCAAATCTAAAAAAATCAACTCCTATGAAAGGGCCATTTGAAGAGGCAATTTGTCTATATTCGAATCGCAGAGGGAAATGTGGAGTATATTGATGCTCAAGCAAAAAAAAAAAAAAAAAATGAATCCTAGATTCTTGATGGTTAGTGGTCAATGACAAATATTTGAAGGTTTGGAGATGGTTGCTTAAGTAAATATCCGATTAAAGTATGCATCGTCGACCCCTGACACCACCCTCTATCGCCACCTGTTGTCTCTTGCCTCGGACTTTAGGCCTCTGGTCGTCAGAGTCCAGCCATCGGTCACATGAATTTTTAGTTACGTGGTGTATCTTTTAGTTAAATATTACTATTTTTTCAGTGTATTTTTCAATTACATGCAATTATTTTTGTTAATGCACTTTTCAATTACATTTGTTAGTGTATTTTATAGTTAATGTAATTTTTTGGCGACCGACATTTAAAAGATTAATTGAATATAAGTAAAAAGTATCCGACAATCGGTGATCGAAATCTGACGGCCAAAGTTTGTTGAATAGCCTAGCGGTGACGGTGCAACCCTAATTAAAATTTAGAGTTTTTATAAGTAAAAATAAAATAATTATTTAGTTTAATTTTTTTTTAATTAATTTAGTATCATCTCCAATCAACTATCCATGTTAATAAACACCTCCATTTTCCATTCCAACACCCTCTCTTTGTCAATCCAATGTGATCTTAACCAATCCATTTCTGTCATCTTCTTCCCATCTGAAATCCATGTTTTCCGATGATTCCCAGCCTGCAAACACTAGGAACTCATCTTCTTCTCCCTCGTGTATGACGTCCAATGGTGCTCCGGCGTTCCACTCTGCGAAATTGCTGGAGCAAATCGATTCCTATTCGAAAACGATGTCCAGATCGAGTTCGATTTCTGCCTCCGATTCCGATTCACCGGCGACCCAATTTGAGATCGAGTTCAACAGAAGAATCGAAGCAATAGAAATGCATTATTTTGGAGAAAAAAATAGAGGAGAGAGAGAGAATCCAAATTCGATCCTTGCATGGACAACCCAAATCATTAAGACAGTGGTAGAGGTCGTTTTGCTTCTTCTGTGGAGTCACCGGTGGTGCAATCATTTTGTGGCCCAACATCTTCCCTCGAATTCATAACAATTTCATATAATCCCTAATTTAATTTGTTCATAATCATCACCAAAATAGCCAATCAATCAAAGAGTGAACGATAATTGAAATGAACTGAAGAAAAATAGAGGAATCGAAACCCACAACCCTAACCCAGATTTTTTCGATTAGACGATGGCGATGGCGATGGTGAGACGACGAAGATGAGAAGGCGATGTCGATGGCGAGACGACGAAGATGAGAAGGCGATGTCGATGGCGAGGTGTGAACGTCCAGACAACGGTGATGGCGAGACGATGAAGATGAGAAGGCGATGTTGATGGCGAGGTGTTGACGTCCAGACAACAACGATGGCGAGATGACAACGGCCAGTCAACGACGATGGCTCGGGCTTCGACGACGATGGCAGCGAAGAAAACGACCGTCGAGGGCTTCAAAGAACAAACATGGCTTTGCTTTGGAGGAAAAAAGAAAAACAAATTATATGTGATTGAGCTTGAGGAAGGTCGAACGAGGTCTCATTAACATTTCCAAAAATTCCGAGTGTGTTCCTAAAGTTGGGTTGAGTTTTTTGGGCAAAAAAAAATAAAATAAAAATAAAAATTGTTTCTCATATCCTTAGGATTCTGAGAATCAATTCTCATTTTTTGGGTTGGGTTGGATTGAGTTTTGTGTTGCCAAACACGTTCCCAAAAATCAATCCCATAATTTTTTGGGTTGGGTTGGGTTGGAAACCTAACCAAACGAGAACTGACGTGGGTGAAGATCAACCGATCTCAGGTGGCTCTACCTAAGCCTACCACGTAGATCAACAGGAGACACGTCATTAACGGTCTGATCAGCCCGATATTTCATTAGCTCGGCACTTCATCAGGTCGGTCATCTCGTAAGACTTGGACGATCATCAACTGAGAACTTTCCACAAGTATGGAGGTTCCAATCGGTGAGGTTCATGTCAATATACTCACCTCGGCGTCCGTACTGATGTCCGGACCAGTTCATCCGTTGTCTTAATAGCGCGGCCCATGGACTTCGCCATCAACATTTAAAGGCCCATGCCCATAACTCTAATCCTTTCACATGCCCTTTTTCTTCTCCACGCGTTGTATTAAGGTCGGTAATCGAGTTTAAGGTCTTAATCACCAAAATGCTAATAAAATTCTTGCCTATAAAATGAAAAAGGTGAATAGTGTTATCCAGATGTTGAAAGGTAATTGCTTTTAGAATATTCAAAGTATCCTTAAATTTTTCCCTCGAACTCTTACTCTCACGCTGGAGGGGACATGCTTGGAATAATCCCGACAGGTCCTGTGTGCAGGTACTGATCTAAAGATAGGGCCAGAGAACGCGCTCAATTCGGTCAAGTGCAGATTCAAGGACCGGAAGACTTCAAGGGTTCAACTTCACCAAAGACAATTTCCAAACCATCAGTAATTCTCCACTTGGACTCTAATAAGACCATACTGTTGGTCAGCCCATTTTCTGACACCAACAAGAACAAAATTTCATTTTAACAGTATAGATTTAATTTTAAAAGACAAATGATTGAGATTAATTTGTACAATTTCTTAATCACTTGTAAGACCCCGATTTTTTAAATACAATTAATTTTAGTTGCATTTTTATAATATTTCGAAAATAGCGGGGCGGGTTTCAAAATTTAAGATGTGATTTAAAAGTTTAGGGGACCAAATTGTAAATGTTTAGAACATTAAAATAAAACTTGATGTTTAACTAAAATAAAAGGGGCTTAAGTGCAATTATACATTTTTATATGTTTAGAGAGAGAATCGGTGGGCAATGGTGGTGAGGAGAAGGCCATGTGGCCGGCTTCTAGGACATGCATACACACACATATATATACATATATATATGCAGAAATATAGAAAACGAGAGAAGAATCGAGAAGGGAAGAGAGAGAGGGGTCCGCCGGTGTAGGTTCCGGTTGTCCGTTGTTCGGTGGTCGGCTGATCGTCACCGTCCGGATAGTAAGTGGGGTGTGTGTGCTACTGTATGTATATATGTGTGTGTTTCATTGTGTGTATGAGGTATGTGCGATGTCCGTCCATGCGATGGTGCGGTCGTTCACTCCGGCGAGGCATCACCGGCAGTGGGTTAGAGAGAGGAAACTCGTCGGTGGCGTGTGAATGTCCCTGTTCTGTCGCCGGTGATGTTGCCGCGTGTGTGTATGTGCGTGATTCAATGTATATACGTGTGTGTCCCCGCCGTTTGGCATGTGGATGGGTATGTGTTTTATGTGTGTTGTGCCGTCGTTCGGTTGGTCCGACGGTGGTTGGTTTATGTGGGTGTGAGTGTGGTGAGTCAGTCAATGTTTTGGTCCGACGGCATTGGCAGTGGTGTGTGTTCGGCATGTTGACGTGTGTGCGTGTTGTTCGATTTTTCGGCGAGTTAGGTACGGATGTGTGTGCTCTGTTTTTTCTGTCGACTGTGTGTGCATGTTTGGTGTGTGTATTTGATCGCCGACGGTGTGGGTTTTGTTGAGGGTGTGTGTGATTTGAGCATCGCTGGCAGTGGAGAGTTAGAAAAAGAGAGAATTCGTCGGCGATGGTATTGCCGTTTGTGTGTATGTGTTCTGGGCATAGGTTGTGTGTGTGTTTTTGGTCGCCGGAGGGGTGGGTCTTTGTTGGTGGTGTGTGTGTGTGGCTCCTCCGGTGGTGTGGTACGGGTGTGTGTCGTCTGGAAGGAAAACAGAAACACAAAACAGAAGCAGGGAAAAGAAACGAGAGAAAGGAAGAAGGAATAAGAAGGAAGAAGGAAAAAAATAAAAAGGGAAAAAATACACAAACCACCCCAAAATAATCCAAAACTCATCTCGCGGACATATGAAAAATCCAGGAAAGGTAAAATTCCTATCACTCTTAATATATGAATTTAATTGTGTTTAAATTGTCTCGTGGGTGATTATGAAACTAATTACTCGCATAAAAAAAAATATCGAAATGGCGATAATAAATATTGAGACCGTTCATATGAATAAAGTCGATATCGTAAACTGTAATGGAACAATACTCGTTGAATAGTAATATAGAATGTGGAGAATAGGAAATTTCGGAAATTAGGGCTTGCATTTCATGTTTAGGTTATTTTTTTCACAAAAAAAATATATATATATTAATTTAGACTATGTCACGAATAGGTTTCCGATTTCCAGAAGATCAGTAGCAGAGAGTCAGTGGAACTTTTGAGAGCGGATTATCAGGTGAGTGTACTGTCTTCTTACCAAACTATTTTCTATATATATAACATGACATTTGTGATTACTTAAATTGTATGAATTTATAAATGATATGGATCAAGCAGGATTTGAGTGGGTTGGTAAACTGGATTTTCGGAAGATTTCGATAGTTTTCAAAAAGAAGTTGAAAATGAATTTTTGTTGGATTTGGTGAAATTAGACGGTGTTTTTAAAATAGAATAGAAAACATCTATTTTTCTAAAAATGCCTGGTTTTCTAAAAATAAGGGGTGAAAAAGTGGTTTTGATAGAATCAGAGGTTTTCTTTAAAAGAAAGTGTGAAATATGATTTTTGAATTTATAAGTTGGTTTTGAGGAAAAGAGATAAACGTGGTGATTTGACGATGTTGAGTAGACGATATTTATTGAGTTGTGAATCGATGATGTTGTATTTGATTTTGACGATGCCATAATTGTTCTCCCCGTAAGGGGTGTGAATTCTTCCCATGGGATGTGGATGTTTCTCCCCGTAAGGGGTGTGGATTATATTTCTCCCCATAAGGGGTGTGGATATTTCGTAGAAAGGCATTCCTACGGATGTTACGGTATCGTTGCAACTCCCGATCGTGAGGTTAAAACGATCACTATGACTAACCAGTGTGTGTTGTAGTGGAGTGGTGTGTTTGAGATATGGTATTTTACTTATATTGGGTGATTTATTATTTATTATGGTGATTAGTATGATTTTATACTAGATGGAACTTATCTATATCGCTTAATTTTAACTGCTTATATACTTATGCTTGATTTATATTTAATTATGGTAATATTTAGAATGTGTTATTATTTTAAAAATATTTTACTAAGAAGACAGTACACTCGCAGGTATAACAGCTAGGAGTCGGTCCCCTACTGGTACTAGGTAGAGCTATGTGAAGGAGTCATATAGGCGATTAATAGAAGCTGTCAAAGGCGAACCTATAAAAGGTTCATGGATAAATACTTTTAGTTCGTAAATTTCGGGACAGGTGTGTCCCCCATAATAGATGTTTGTATTAGTAAGTGTGTGTATATTTTATTTCATTAGTTTATTTAGGATTTTGGTGATGTCATGTTGTAGTCACGCTAGCCTCGGGATGATGGGTGTCTGGGACGGGTTGTGACAATTTTGGTATTAGAGCCTAGATTATAGGTTCTGTAAACTTGTCAGTTGATGTGTCAGTAGATGTGTCAGTAGAGGACCATGAGATAGGAAGACGTGCCAGTAATCTAGTCAGTAGGGGACATGAGATAGGGTGTTGATAGGTGAGTTTAGTACGTTAGTGTTACAGTAGTTAGTGCATTGGCATCGTACTTGGTTGATTGACTTATTGGTAAATTGTGATGCGACAAAATGGTGATATTGATCGTCGGTGGAATTCGAGCAATACTGTGTTGTTGGTAGTGGTACTGGGTAGATCACAATTGTGAGAATAGTAGTAGTTGGGAATGTGAGATTTATAACTGGGGAATAACCGTATTACTTGACGTTGAGGACTATTCGTAGCACTTAATATGTAGTTGTTAAATTATTAGATAGTATGGCAAAATACATTTAAGTTAGATTATGAAAACAAGAGGAGAATTCATATTAGTTGAAATTTTGGACGTGAGAAAACTGTGGCGATGGTAAACAAGCATTTAATGTGGTGATACACTCTAGGTTTGCAGGCAGAGCAACAATTTAAGGAACTAGTAAATATGATAAACGTAATAGAAAATGATATGTAGGAAGTTGCCAAGAGTTGTGGGTTTGTGACGATAGTAGATGTGCATAAATTTAGTCCTTTCCGTAGGAGTAATATGAAATTGTTGGTGGTTTGTTTCAAAGAGAAATTACTTTCCAAATCCGGGATGAATTAAGTTTGTCTTTTTAGGGAAGATGAAATCATCACCATAGTCAAATTGATATTTGGCTAAATATAATAGTGTTGATAAAATATGAGAATTTGGGATTTTAATTATAGCCTTGGGACTTTAAAGGTGGACACCGTTGAGTAGAAAAATGAGTGAATCAATTTGAAGTAGAAGAGTGATTGTACTTAGTTGCATTTCATACTTTCCCTTGTATAATAATAATAATAATAATAATAATAATATTATTATTATTATTATTATTATTAAAAAAAAATTAAAAAAAAAAAATTATTACTGAGAGTTGAGAATTAGAGTGAGTTAGTTTTAGGTGTAGGGAGTCTCTGTGGGAGAAGCCGTGTGCAGGAGAAATCATGTGACGGCCCTAGGAAACCGGGTCATTACAATAAATTAGACTGTTAACATATGATTTACTTGGACCTGATGTTTCTCTTCATAAAGACTTAGTGTTATTGGTAACTCATCGGTTGGAATTGATTGTTTGTCTAATCAACTGCGAAGGATCAGGATGTTAGATTTTGAATAGGATATTACCAGTTAAAGGTTAGGGACTGTGACGTGGTGAAAACGGTGATCCGGTCGAGAGTAGAGAAGAGCATGTAGAATATCTCTACATTGTATTGCTGAAACTGCAAGAAAAGCAATTGTATGCCAAGTACAATAGAGGTGAGTTTTGGTTGGATCGAGTAATAAATTTGGGACATGTGGTCTTGAGAAATAGTATTTATGTAAATTCAAAGAAAGTTAAAGCTATGGTTTAATGAGAAAGGCCGAAAAGTGTAACTGGAACTCGAAAATTTTGGAGTTGGCAGCAATTGTAGTTGCTTTGACATTTTAGTAATTTTATCTGTATGATGAAATTTGTGGGATATGCACCGACCACCAGAGTCAAGAATAGTTGCTTAATCGAGAGCAAAATCTGAAGTTGAGGCGTTGAATAAAATTGATCAAATATTACAATCGTACTATCCATTATTATTCAAGAAGGGCCAGTGTTGTAGCTGATGCTTTGGGTCGAAAATCGGTAAGGTGATTGTTCATATTAACTTATGGGTTGAGTTGAGACCCTTGTAAGTTTCATGGGCGGTTGGTCAGATGGCAACGCTGTTAGAAATTTTGATTTTGAAATCGGCATTGATTGATTGTATTGTAGAAATGCAGTAGTTGGATGTCCAGTTAATAAGGCTTAGCGATGCAGTGGGAATTGACTGTAGAGCTGACTAGCGTGTCAAAAATGATGACGAAGTTTTGAGGAATGGAAATAAAATGTGTAGTTTTAATAATACCAATTGACGGAAGAAACCTTAAAAGAGGTGTATAGAACAATATACTCAATACCCAGGTAATACTAAACTATTGAGATTGTGTGAGTATTATTAGTAGATTAGAATGGAAATGGGAAAGCACAACATTTGTGTTAGGTGATTTGGTTGGTAGTAAAGTTAAGGTTGAATAAAAATATCCAAGAGGATTATTGTAGCTTTGACTTATTCCAAAAAGGAAATGGGAGAGTAGTTCAAGGAATGTTTTCTTGATGTGTATGCCCAGTATATATTGACTGGACTGTTCGATTGCATGAAGCACCGGTTTCATGCAAATGTCAAATAAAGGTGGGATAAAATAATTATTATTATTTATTTATTTTTATCAAAAATAAGGATTAGTTGGATTATACGTTTGGTAAAGATTAGGGGCTCCTAGATTAAAATCTAACACATGTCGATAAATTATTAAATTCGGTTGATCGGTGATTCGAAATTTTTGGGAATTGGAAGTTGACACCTTTTCGGTGATCAAAGTGGTACCATATAAAGCGTTGTATGGAAATGATGTATGACTTCAGTCAAATAAATTGAGTCGAGATAGGAAAACAGAAAATTATTGAAAATTGGAGACAACTGGTGTGGTTTTTTTTTTTTTAGGAAACGAAATAGATAAAAAAAGAAAAAAGAAAAAAAGGAACTCGATTAGATGTATTAATTCACTATTAATTATTAGGCGAAATCAGCATGTGAGGTCATTGAGATCTCATAAAGATAGGATAATTTGAATTATTCCGAATAACTTTTGTGAAGTATTGAAAATTATGTAGCTGGGACATAGTTACCTACTTTGACTCATATTTATATGTGTTTGAAGCATGAATGGGCAGGCTGAAATATAATTAAAGTGCGTGGCTTTGTTAGGGACTTAATTAATTGTAGAGGTATGAAGGGAATTCTTATAGATAACTTGCTTGATGTATTTTGAGACGTAGTGTTGTGGGTTGGGTAGTATCTATGTGTTTTGAGGAGTATTTAGATGATTTCAACGTGATTTGAAACGTATCTATATGGTTTTGGCGTATGGCGAAAAATATATATATATATATATATATATAAAAAAAATTAGTTAACGTTAGATTGTGATACTAATTATAAGTCATTTTCGAGATTATTGAAAATTTTGATGTGATTAGTGTGATCGATGATTGTTAGCCTCACGGGCCAGTTCACGTGGGATTTGGGTTAGCTATTGCTTAAGAAAGTAGTTGCGGGTATCGTTAAAATATTGAATGGGGATATTGTTGTGAACTGGTTGCCTGGAACATTTAGACAAGATGGATAAAGGTTGGTTATGAGAAAATTATTGAAGTCGCGGACCTACTGAAAATTGATTCTTTGACAGTTGGCTGTTTGTGTTAGGTGTGATTGACCATGTGCACCCCGTTGGTTGGTTATTGGACACAATGTAACCCACGACAAATAGAATTGTTGCAATATGGAGAAATGATTTGACGATTACAAACTTATGGGTGACTCGTGATCATGAGACCCTGCATAGAGACTAATTATTCTAAAATGAAGTGGGACTAACATAATTATGTGGTGCGCGTCTGACGTATTATTGTGTTGAAAAAAAAAAAAAAAACATAAAATAAAATAAATAAATAAATAAATAAAATTTCCTATGGGGTTGACGAAAATTTCGAGACGAAATTTCATTTAGGAGGGAAGAGTTGTGAGACCTCGATTTTTTAAATACAAATAATTTTAGTTGTATTTTTATAATATTTCGAAAATAGCGGGGCGGGTTTCAAAATTTAAGATGTGATTTAAAAGTTTAGGGGACCAAATTGTAAATGTTTAGAACATTAAAATAAAACTTGATGTTTAACTAAAATAAAGGGGGCTTAAGTGCAATTATACATTTTTATATGTTAGAAAGAGAATCGGTGAGCAATGGTGGTGAGGAGAAGGTCATGTGGCCGACTTCTAGGACATGCATACACACACATATATATACATATATATGCAGAAATATAGAAAACGAGAGAAGAATCGAGAAGGGAAGAGAGAAAGGGGTCCGCCGGTATGGGTTCCGGTTGTTCCGTTGTTCGGTGGTCGGCTGATCGTCACCGTCCAGACAGTAAGTGGGGGGGGGGGGGGGGGGGGGGGGGGGGGGGGGGGGGGGGGGGGGTGTGCTACTGTATGTATATATGTGTGTGTTTCATTGTGTGTATGAGGTATGTGTGCTGTCCGTCCATGCGACGGTGCGGTTGTTCACTCCGACGAGGCATCGCCGGTAGTGGGTTAGAGAGAGAAAACTCGTCGGTGGCATGTGAATGTCCCTATTCTATCATCGGTGATGTTGCCGCGTGTGTGTATGTGCGTGATTCGGTGTATATACGTGTGTGTCCCCGTCATTTGGCATGTGGATGGGTATGTGTTTTTTGTGTGTTGTGCCGTCGTTCGGTTGGTCCGACGGTGGTTGGTTTATGTGGGTGTGAGTGTGGTGAGTCGGTTAATGTTTTGGTCCGACGGCGTTGGCGGTGGTGTGTGTTCGGCATGTTGACGTGTGTGCGTGTTGTTCGATTTTTCGGCGAGTTAGGTACAGATATGTGTGCTCTGTTTTTTTTGTCGACTGTGTGTGCATGTTTGGTGTGTGTATTTGATCGCCGACGGTGTGGGTTTTGTTGAGGGTGTGTGTGATTTGAGCGTCGCCGGCCGTGGAGAGTTAGAGAGAGAGAGAATTCGTCGGCAATGGTATTGCCGTTTGTGTATATGTGTTCTGGGCATAGGTTGTGTGTGTGTTTTTGGTCGCCGGAGGAGTGGGTCTTTGTTGGTGGTGTGTGTGTGTGGCTCCTCTGGTGGTGTGGTGCGGGTGTGTGTCGTCTGGAAGGAAAACAGAAACACAAAACAGAAGCAGGGAAAAGAAACGGGAGAAAAGAAGAAGGAAAAAAATAAAAAAAAATAAAAAAAATACACAAACCACCCCAAAATAATCCAAAACTCATCTCGCGGACCTGTGAAAAATCCAGAAAAGGTAAAATTCCTATCACTCTTAATATATGAATTTAATTGTGTTTAAATTGTCTCGTGGGTGATTATGAAACTAATTACTGGCATAAAAAAAATATCGAAATGGCGATAATAAATATTGAGACCGTTCATATGAATAAAGTCGATATCATAAACTGTAATGGAACAATACTCGTTAAATAGTAATATAGAATGCGGGGAATATGAAATTTCGGAAATTAGGGCCTGCATTTCATGTTTAGGTTTTTTTTCACAAAAAAAAATAATATATTAATTTAGGCTGTGTCACGAATAGGTTTCCGATTTCCAGAAGATCAGTAGCAGAGAGTCAGCGGAACTTTTGAGAGCGGATTATCAGGTGAGTGTACTGTCTTCTTACCAAACTATTTTCTATATATATAAGATGACATTTGTGATTACTTAAACTGTATGAATTTATAAATGATATGAATCAAGCAGGATTTGAGTGAATTGGTAAACTGGATTTTCGGAAGATTTCGATAGTTTTCAAAAAGAAGTTGAAAATGAATTTTTTTGTTGGATTTGGTGAAATTAGACGGTGTTTTTAAAATAGAACAGAAAATATCTGTTTTTCTAAAAATGCCTGATTTTCTAAAAATAAAGGGTGGAAAAGTGGTTTTGATAGAATCAAACGTTTTCTTTAAAAGAAAGTGTGAAATATGATTTTTGGATTTAAAAGTTGATTTTGAGGAAAAGAGATAGACGTGGTGATTTGACGATGTTGAGTAGACGATATTTATTGAGTTGTGATTCGATGATGCTGTATTTGATTTTGACGATGTCATGGTTGTTCTCCCCGAAAGGGGTGTGGTTTTTCCCTGTAAGGGGTGTGGATTCTTCCCATGGGATGTGGATGTTTCTCCCCATAAGGAGTGTGGATTATATTTCTCCCCAGAAGGGGTGTGGATATTTCGTAGGAAGGCATTCCTACGGATGTTACGGTATCGTTGCAACTCCCGATCGTGAGGTTAAAACGATCACTATGGCTAGCCAGTGTATGTTGTGGTGCAGTGGTGTGTTTGAGATGTGGTATTTTACTTATATTGGGTGATTTATTATTTATTATGGTGATTGGTATGATTTTATACTAAATGGAACTTATCTATATCGCTTAATGTTCACTGCTTATATACTTATGCTTGATTCATATTTAATTATGGTAATATTTAGAATGTGTTATTATTTTAAAAATATTTTACTAAGAAGGCAGTACACTCGCAGGTACAACAGTTAGGAGTCGGTCCCCTACTGGCACTAAGTAGAGCTATGTGATGTAGTCATATAGGCGATTGATAGAAGCTGTCAAAGGCTAACCTATAAAAGATTCATGGATAAATACTTTTAGTTCGTAAATTTCGGGACGGGTGTGTCTCCCATAATAGATGTTTATATTATTAAGTGTGTGTATATTTTATTTCATTAGTTTATTTTGGTGATGTCATGTTGTAGTCACGCCAGCCTCGGGATGACGGGTGTCCGGGACGGGTTGTGACATCACTAACTCCAAACTTTTTTACACCACTTAACCCTATCAATAGTTTAAATAAAGAGATGAAATATTTGAGAAAAAAATTCTCGATTAAAAATTTCACACTCTTACTTCCAAAATTGTTGAATTTCACTGTATCTTGTATCGTTCAAGTTTCATATATGTATTTCCTTAACGGATTTTTATGATTTATTATTTTTTTATAATTCTAAATTAAAAATCGATATAGCATCTTTAGGCATGAAGAATTCCTAATATATAAATAAATTTGTAGGGACCAGGGGCCTAAATGGGAACACATAACGTATAAAGTGTGATGAATAAGTAACTGTCAATTCGAGTTAAGAAACTACAGTCCATAATGGTATAACATTTGAACCGATCAATCAGATTTAATATAACTTATTCTCCCTCAATCAATGGTATATTATTCTCCCCAAATCAATAGGATATTAGTTATGAATTTGCTTATGTATATATGCATGCTAGTTACAATTATGATTATAATTCAATTCTTGATTAACTTATTCTCGCGTCAGAAGGTATTTGACCAATAACACACTGATATCTTGAGTGCTTTTCTTAACTTTTGCATGTGTTGAGCAGGAAGTGGAGGGCTGAGATCATTGATGAAATTCTAGCATTATCAGGACCCATATATATATATATATATTCTATGCATGTGAACATAAAAGTTTAGGAAATATAAAACTATTTTGAATAATATTTTAAGGAGATATTGGGTTAGAATTATAAATTTTCATGTCTAAAATTATAATTTAATATATCTTGAGGGGGTAAATTTAAAATAAACTTACCTCACGTGTCATAAATCAAGAAAAACATATTGAATTCTTGCTCCCATCCCATGCCTTTCTTTTTTGTTTATCACATGAATACATGTGCTGGTGGACTGCTGCATTAAAGAAGATAAGATTAGCGACTCACCCTTCAAATATAAAATGCAATTTATCAACTAGTTAAGGCCGTGTTTGGAGAATGTTTTTTAAAATAGTTTGTTCTCATTTTTCTAGAAGAAAAAAAACATTTTTTTTTCTCTCAATATGATCAATCAATCAACATCATAGAAATGTCTTTGGAGGTTGAATTTGAGAGAAGAATTGTAGAACCATATAACAACTAAAGGCAAAAACGTGTTTGTTTGGTAAAGTTTCTTGATCGATCTCTTATAATATAAAAATCAAAGAAACAAATTGATATTTTTGCTTTTTTTATTTTAAAAATATTTTTAATTACTACTCAAGTATAATAATATCTTTGACACCCAAGAGGCTTGGTGGAGTTCTTTGCATTTTTTGTGCTTAAAAGATGCAAAAATATTATTATAGGGTTCCTTTCAACTTTAGTACATTTTTTGGGCTAACCGGCCCTTTTGGCCACCCCATTCCCCACCCCCTACCCCCATCCCATCTAGTTAACATTGAAAAAAAAAAATAAAAAAAAAGAAAAACGAAAAGGGATACCAACTTCTTTAATCAGCACTTATTTATATACCTTCCCCTCAATTTATTTTTTTACACCCAAATATGATTTAACCAAATTTATTTTACACTCAATTTGTTTTTTTATACTTAATTTACTCTTTAAAATTATACTCAATTCTAACAGTCCTAAGATAATGTGAATGAGAAAATAAACAAATATTGAGATTTTTGTAGAAGAACAAACAAACAATATAAATGCAAAAAATTTAAATCGACTAACAAAAATTAAAAATCAAATCGACTAATAAAAATGAATTTTAAATATGGTCACATATTTTATAAATTACATAAAAAATTTATGAATCGATTTGTATTTTCTCCATTGATCTATGATTTAATCAAATTTATATTTTTGTAAAAAAAAAAAAAGTTAAGACGATTTTTTGTAATTAATTTTTTTTTAAAAATTATTTGTGTGCTTTATAATTATTTTGTAACATGTAATTATATTTTAAAAAAAAATTATTTTCTAAATTATTAAAAATAATTTATGAGAAAAAGAAATTCAAAACAATAATTAAAAAACAAATTTAAAAAAAGAGAAAAAAAAAAGGAAAAAAAAAATTAAATGAAGGCTTGGACAAGGGTACAAAATTATAATTTTATAGTTTGTATAAGTAAGAAAAAAAATTATATACAAAATTATTTATAAAAGATATAACAAAAAAAAATTAAAAAAAATTGTACATCCAAATCCGGCCTGTTATATATATAAATGTTATAATTATAATCCGGCCCTTAGAGGGCCAGATTCTACATCTAAATCCGACGCTGTTATAATTTTAAAATTTGTTTAATATTTTGAAATTAAAAATTAATTTTACAAATTATAATTATTTTGTAACATGTAATTATTTTTTTAAAAAAAATATTTTTTGAATTATTAAAAATAATTTGAGTAAAGGAAATTTAAAAAAAATAATTAAAAATCAAAATTAAAAAAAAAAAAAAAAACAAATTTAAATGAAGTAAGAGTAAAAAATTGTACTCGGTAAAAAACAAAAAAAAACAAATTATAGTACTTTAGTCAACAAAACAGTAAACACGTGCACTATCGATCAACAAATCTTTTGAATTTGGATATTAGGTAATCTTCCGATTTTTCTTTAGAGTTCTTTCGTTTTATTAATTGAAGATTTTGAAATTTGAACTTCACCTATCTACCATTTGAGATTAGTAATAATATATTATTTTAAATAATTTTTTTAGATGTTAATATATATTTTTAGATTAGAATTTGTGTAATTATGTTTTTACATTAATAGATATGTTTAGATTTAGACAAAAATATTTTATTTACATGTTAAATTACTAACTTTAGTATAATATATAATTTAACTTAACAATTTTTTATTTTTTTTAACAAGTAAAATATATATTTAATTACTAATCTTAATAAAATATATCATTAATAAATTTTATTAGAAAAATATATGTTAAACTATTAACTTTAATAAAAGTATTTATTAAAAAAATTGTTTAAAATAAATAAAATTGTTTATTAAGTAAATATAAAATTCTTTTGTTTATATGTGAAAAGAACCCCCCCCCCCCCCCCCCCCCTCGATCAATAGAAAAAAAGATAGTACAAAAGTAATCACTTCTGTACAAAAGTGATTCCCAAACAAAACTTGGTCCAAAAAAAATTTTGAATTTAGGTATTATCCATTAAATAAATTAAATACTTGATGAGTAACACCTATTTTCAAAATTCAAATTCTTCTCTTTTATTTTTTCCTATAAATACCATCTATTTCTCTTTCAATTTTTTTCATAAGTTACTATCCGATTCTTCATCTTCTTCCTCTTCCATACTAGTTTTATTTTGTGAATTGAAGATTTTGGAGTGACCTTAATTTACGATTTGAGATTAGTAATAATACATTATTTTAGTTAATTTTTTTAGATGTTAATATATATTTTTAAGTTAGATTTTGTATAATTATATTTTTATATTTTTTTGTGATTTTTTTTAGATGTGAATATATTATTTTAGGTTAGATTTTGTGTAATTATGTTTTTATCTTTAATATAATTATGTTTTAATGTGTTTAGATTTAGGCAAAAATATTTTGTTTATATGTTAAATTACTAACTTAGTAAAATATATTATTTAGCTTAACAAGTTGTATTATTACTTTTAACAAATTCTTCTAATATAATAAGTTTTATTAGAAAAATAGTTAATAAAATTGTTTATATAATAAATAAGGAAAATACTGTTTATACAAAAAATAGAAAAATTAAAAAATGTTTAAAACAAATAAAATTATTTAAAAGTTGTTTACAAAGTAAATAACGAAAAATTAGGAGAAAAAAAATGGTAAGAACCTAAAATAAATTGCTTATAAAATTGGTAAAAATAACTTACAAAATATATAATGAAAAACCGAAAAAAATAAAAATAAATAATAATAATAATAATAATAATAATAATAATAATAATAATAATAATAATATCAAATCCGGCCCTTGGAAGGCTGGATTTAAGCAAACAGGGCCAGATTTTTAATTTGTAAAATTTTGACAGTTCTGATTTTGAACCTTTTTTTTTTTTTTTAATAATTACAAAATATAGTATTTGCTTTATATATATTTTCAAAAAAAATTATAAGTAAAAAAATAGATGATATACAAATTTGAAAAGTGACAAGAAAAAAAAAGATTAAATTAGCTACTAATTTTTTTTTTTTACCTATTTTCAAATATAATATAACTTTATATAAGTAAGAAAAAAAAAAATGATATACAAATTTGAGAAGTGAAAAGGAAAAAAAAAATGAATAAATTAGGTACTTTAATTGTAAAATTTGTTTAAGATATGTTTTTAGGTTAGATTTTATGTATTTATGTTTTTATGTTAATAAGGTTATTTTTTGGTGAAATTTTTTAGATGTGAATATATTATATGATATTAGGTTATATTTTATGTAATTATATTTTTATCGTTAATATAATTATGTTTTTATATTAATAGATGTGTTTAGATTTAGTCAAAAATATTTTGTTTATGTTAACTTACCAACTAAAAATAATAATACAACTTGTTATAACTTGTTAAGCTAAATAATATATTTTACTAAGTTTAACAAGTTGTATTATTATTTTTAACAAGTTATTCTAATTTAATAAGTTTTATTAAACAAATACATGTTAAGTTTAATAAAATTGTTATAAAATATATAACGATTGTTATAAAATAAATAACTTTAATCGTTATATATTTTATATCTTTAATAAAATTGTTTATATAATAAATAATGAAAAAACTATTTATAAAAAAAAATTGAAAAAAAAATGTTTAAAACAAGTAAAATTATTTAAATGTTGTTTGCAATGTAAATAACGAAAAATTAGAAAAAAAAATGGTAAGAGTCCGAAATAAATTGTTTATAAAATTAGAAAAAAAAAATTGGTAAAAATAATTTATAAAATATATAATGAAAAACAAAAAAAAAAAAAAATAATAATAATATCAAATCTGGTCCTTCGAGGGCCGGAATCTATTAATTTAAATACGGCCCTTACAGGAGCTAGATTTAAATTAACAGATTCCGACCCTACAAGGGCTGGATTTAAGCAATTAAGACAATTAAGATCCAACCCTGTAAGGGCCGGATTTTACCTTAATTGTAAAATTTTGATAGTTCGGATTTTGAATTTTTTTTATATCTATACAAATTAGCTACTGTAAAATTTGTTTAAGATATAAATTTTTAAATATAATATATTTTTTTATAATTTTTTGTATTTTGTATAAACATTACATACAAATTTTGTATGAGTAAGAAAAAGAAATAAATTATGCACAAAAAATGTTTAAAAAATGGTTTAAAAATTGTTAAGAAAAAAATAAAATAAAATGCCAAGAGTCTGAATCCCGTAAAAGAAATCCAAGAGTCCGTAAAAGTGTTTTAAAAAATGCCAAGAGTCCTAAAAATTGGGAAAAAAAAATGTCAATTTGTTTATAATGAAAAATAAATAAGACCATTTAATATCGGCACGACGTTAGACAAGTTTCTAGATGCGATTAGGCCAAAGGTAATTTTTGACGGTGAAAATGTACGTTGAAGCTTCAATGCCGTTACCCACTATATCAATGGCAGTCACATTGGATGAGTACATTGTATTCAATTGAAGATGACAACGCGCTTACAGTTTGCTTATGTATACCTTTGCAATTTCCCGGGGTATATATAGTTCAATTTTACGTGGAGAAGGAAGTGATTGGAACAGAGCATTTTGGTCCTGACCAAAATATTGAAAAATGAATCGGATAACATCGGCAAAATCTGTCACGCATTGAAACGGAAAATAAAACAAATGGAAAAAACGAATTAATGTTAAATAAAAACTTCGCAAGATTCAGAAGACCAATGCGCCAAATGTAAACGAGCAGACGTTAAAGTATTTTACCGATCCTAAATACACTGATGACCTAGAACTATTCGATTACGAAGATGGAGAGATTCAATACGAATGGTTTGATAAAACTAAATAGATATCGATACTAGAAAAGTTTAATGATGGGTCGTATTTTCTATTTTATCTAATATTTTTCTTCTTTTTATGATTAATTGTACTTGTTAACGCGTTTAATTTCAGTATGATGTTTATGATTACTTTAAGTTGTTTTACCTTTAAGATTGTACTCTTTCATATAACTTCTAAAATAAAATTTAATTAATATTTTAGATATTAATATTTATAAAAAATAAATAAGTAAATTCATGGTTAAAAGTTCTCACAAAATATAACAAATATAAATTACACGGCAAATAAAAAAAAAATTATACAAATTACAAAAGAAAAAAAAAAAAAGAGAGACATTCATTACATGTTACAAAATAATTATAAGGCGCACAAATAATTTTTTAAAAAAAAGTTAATTACAAAAAACCGTCAATTTTTTTTTTTGATTAAATCATAGATCAACGGAAAAAATACAAATAGATTCATCAAAAATTTATGCCATTTATAAAAGTAAACAGTACATTTTAAATCTTTTAACCATTAACACGTTCTTAAGTAATCCCTCTCCGTTTGAGCGTTTTATTTTAAACCCTCTGTGTATCAGCAAGTTTTTATTTGGTCCTTCTGTCGAAAAATTTATCCACGCTAACAGAATTTTGAGAGCAAACTTGTCATTTTTTAATCATTATTTCTTTTTTTTTCTTTGACTTTTCTCTCTCTGTCTCTCCCACTCAACACTATCTCTCTTCCTCCTTCCCTCCCTCCCTTTCCCCGCCAACTGGAATCACCCCTGTTACGGGGGTGAAATCACTCTCGTAACAGGGGGTGGCACCCCCTGTCCACTCCCGTAACAGGAGGTGGAATCATCCCCGTGATAGGGGGTGTTCACCCTGCATAACAAGGGGTGGTTCACCCCTGTTACAGGCCCCGTAACAGGGGTGATTCCGGCTGGCAGGGAAAGGGAGAGAGAGAGAGAAGTAAAAGAAAAAAAAAATAATGATTAAAAAATGAAAAATGACAAGTTTGCTCTCAAAATTCTGTTAGTGTAGACAAATTTTTCGACAGAATTATCAAATAAAAACGTGCTGATACATAGAAAGTTTAAAATAAAACGTTCAAATGGAGAGGGACCACTTACAAATGTGTCAATAATTAGAGGGTTTAAAATGTACATTTTCCTTTATAAAATATGAGAACTAATTTAAAATTAATTTTTGCTAGTCGATTTGTTTTTTAATTTTTGTTTTATCTTTCTATTGAACTACATTATTAATCACTATTTTTGTTTAATTAATTTTTAATGCCAAAACACTATTTTTGTTTTCATATATTTAACATATTGTTATAATTTTTGTTCACGTTAGATATTTCGACATTGTTATGCTTTAAGAAACATTTTTATACTTTTGTATTATAGTAATGTATTTGAATATTAATGGGTTATAATATTGGCTTGTTGGTATTATTATATAATTGTGAATAATAATTAACTAGAACTTGTAAAATATTTTGTCATCTTTTTTAACACCAATAATACAAATAACTCTAAGAGGTGTTAGTTTGGTTGGTAAATGAGGTGCCATTTTTCTTGTCAATCAGGATTCGACTCTCCTAAGAATTATTCCAAGAACTAAATCTTGAATGCACCAAGTCGATATGAAATAGTGCGCCCTTAAAATCACCTCATATTGGTGTTATTATCAATGTATGGTACACTCTAAGGTTAGGGTTAGCCCCCTTGTGCCTCTTTTGTCTTCCACCACATTTTTATGTGATTGTTTTTGTCTTTAAAAGATCACTATGCATACGAGTTTATTTTCAAAACACTTAAATAGGTCAAATGTATCTAATAGACTGGTAGGAGTGTGACCTAAGTTCTTCCAAAACAGGAAGAGCAACTTCATGTTGAATCGCCCCCCAATTGCGGGGGAGTAAAATGACGTTTTAGCTGTGTTGATATTACAGTATAACTAGGTTCCTTGCTGAGAGTCGGCCTTTGATATTCTGTTCATTGCTTAGTGCTTATCTCGTGCAATATCAACTTCAACTAGATTAACCATGTAGAGCATTAGATTTTTACATGTGTTCAATTTTAAATTCCAATTTCCAGACTCCAATACCATGCAACCAAACACGACCTTATAGATACAAGAATGTTATTTGATTGTCCTTCAAATAAGTCTCTTGCAATATTTTCTTTCACATTTTCTTTTCAACTCTTTAGTTAACATTAACTAGATTGAAACTATTTAACTAGTGGTGAATTTGTATTGAATATCATAATTAAATTTAACTAAAATATCAGTAAGGACAAAGAAATAAGTTAGTAAGGACTAAACAAAGCGCTATTAGCACTACACAAATATCCAATTGCACTCCATATTCACTATTTCTCTCCCCCACAAGATACCCTAATTGGAATGCGACTGGACATTTGTGAAGCAATTCCGCTCCCCACCACCCAAAAGGAAATCTTTATAAACATAAGGCCACCTAATAATTTACAATACCAATAGTTTGCAGAAGATTGGTAGGTGGAATCTTTAGATTTTTCGACACTTCTTACCCCTAAAGTTTGACGAAAATCTCCCTTCGGTCCCCATGGTATCAATTTGATAGGAGTTCCCTAATCGGATGGAAAATAGTCATTGGCTGCTCATATGACTATTTTCAAGGGGCTTTATGGGCATATGGAGGTTGGAATTCGGAAATGCCCATAAGGTCTTCTTAAAATAGTTAGGTGCATGACATGTGACTATTTATCATCCAAAAATTGTAATGCATTTGGACTGAAGTTGGATCATTATCAAACTTCAAGGTGTCATGAATTCAAATTGAAACTATCGGCACCCGAAATTGCGGAAAGGAGATGGCGGCGCGTGGATCTCACGTGAAGAAATGCAAGCTGATTTGTGTCGCGCATGAAGTAAGGTATAGGGCTGGTTTTTGCGTCGTTGGATTCTTCTCGTCGAGACGGTTCCGATGGTGTATTGTGGGACCGATTTGGAGCCTTGGTTGAGGCATGTGAGGGCGCGTCTGGGCTCTGGTGGCGGTGTTTTGGTGGCGTTGTGTTCTTCTCTGTAAAACGAAGACGGTGGTGTGGTGGTTGTTGATCTCGGGAAAATAAGGACGGCGGCGGGGGCGAAAGCTTTTAGGGTTGCGAAAAATTAAGAAAGAACAGGTTCATGAAAAACTTACTCTTGATACCATATTAAGATGATTGAGAAGTGGGATAATGAATCATATATTGATATTATAAGAAAGAGATACAAAGAATACAACACTATACACAAAGTATTTATAGAGGAAGTAGAGGTTAGGATTTTGTCCTAATGGGCCAAGCCCATCATTACATTAACATTCCCAAAATTTTAGAATTAATATACAAAAACGTGTTTTGTTTGGTAAACATGTTTATGTTCTCAGATATTCCTCAAAATTTTGAGAGCAAATATGAATTTCCTTAAAAAAATGAGGAACAAAAAAAATAAATTTAATCCTATTCACTCCCACAAAATTATTCTCAATTTATTTCATAAGGATAAATGTTGAAAACCACCACCCATACCGACCACCACCATTCATGCCAAACCACCACCACCATGTCGATCTACATATATAACGATCCACAAAATTCTTCCCCATATATAACGATTCAAGTTTAGTTCCAACCAAACACATCTTTTTTTCTTAAAAAGTATAAAAATATTTTAATAATAATTATTGTTACTAAACACGATTTGTTTTCATAATACTTCATAACGAAAAGATAATTCTTATCTCATTTGCAAAAACGTTAATCAAACACCACCTTAATAAGTAAAATCCCCAAGTGATCCTTTAGTCCTCGTAAATTTGCAATTTCTACCTAACCTCAAATTGCTAGTAATCTCAACTTATGCTTAGTATTGTCTCCTAATCAAAAAAACAAAAAATGCACAGAGAAATCCTAGTTGATAGATCTCGATCGATTTCTTATAATATAAAAATCAAAGAAACAAATTGATATTTTTGATTTTTTTATTTTCATTTTTTTAATTACAAAACAATTTTTTTTTAAAAAAAAAGTATTTTTTTTTTTTAAAAAAACAAAAGTATTAAAAAAAGCGTTACCAAACAATGTCTTACTTTTCATTTCTTCCATTTCTTTATATTTTTAAAGATAGATAGACTAGAACTTAATACTCAAATTTTGCTTAACCATATATGAAATTCTTTTGAATTAAAAGATCTTTTACATGGATAATATTACGATATCATCTAATGTATCTCTAGTTATCGAACACACTTTGAATTTTGCTTTTAAAAGTTTTTTTTTTTTGGTTTAATTAACTTTTTTACTATGAAAAATACTTAAAAATAAATAAATGTCATCATCTTATTGTTTTTCTCTATATCTTATTAGTCTTATTCTCTGTTATGCGTTACAGTGTAAACTTATCCAATGTTTATTCTCGCACATGACTGCTTGCCCGTGACCCTTATCTTGTAAATAGTAGCATAGTTGTTTTTATTTCCTTTATGTCGTATTAGGGACTCATTATGACTCCTCATGCAAAATAATGCCTACTGATGTCACTTTTGTTTTTTCGCTTAAAGTACTTTGTGGAAGGACATGCTCTTAAACCTTTCACACCGTTTACCTTACTTTCTTGTTGTTTAATACAATTGTTGTTGTTGTGCTCACTTTCTTGCTAGCATGTGTTTGTGGTGAACTTTACTGTTGTTGCTTATATTATTCTCGATTATAGAAATTTTAGGCTTGCTATTAAATTTGCGTTCTATGTGGCATCGCACGCCCCATTTGTCAGTCTAAAAGGCCTAGTCCATGACACGCTGTGCCCTACAACGACAGAGGAGAAGCTATTATCAATATATGATCCCCTCTAAGTCAAGGGTTGGACCCCGTCGGCCTCTTTTGTCTTCCACCACATTTTCATGTGGTTGTTCTTGACTTTAAAAGATCTCTAGGAATATGGGTTCATTTTCAAAACACTTAAATATGTCAAATGTATGTAATAGACAGGTAGGAATGTGACCTGAGTTCTTCAAAAACAAGAAGAGCAACTTCATGTTGAATCGCCACCCAACTGTGAGAAGTAAAATAACGTTTTAGCTGTACTGATATCACAGTAGAACCATCGGCCCTTGATATTTTGTTCTCATTTCTTAGCTCCTGTCTCGGACAACTTCAACTGGATCAACCAAGGTAGAGCATTAGATTTTTACATGCGTTCAATTTTCAATACCAATTTCTAGACTCCAATTCCATGCAACCAATTCCATTCAAATACCAATTTATTTGAAGGACAAAATTAGTTGATTGTCCTTCAAATAAATCCATTTCAATATTTTGTCCGCATTTTCTTTTTGCAACTCCTTAGTTAACATTAACTAGATCGAAACTATTTAACTAATGGTGAACTTGTATTAAATATCATAGTTATCGTTAACTAAAATTCCGGTAAGGACAAAAAAATAAATTAATAAGGACTAAAAATAAATAAAAGCAGCGCTATTGGCACTACACAAATATCCAATTGCACTCCGTATTCACTATTTCTCTCCCCCACAGGATACTGTAATTGGAATGCAACTAGACATTTGTGGAGTGCCAACAGCAATTCCCGCCCCCAAGGAAATCTTTATAAAATGTGACCCAGCAGAAGACAGAAGGCCACCCAATAATTTACAATACCAATAGTTTGCATAAGAAAGGTAGGTGGAATCTTTAGATTTTTCGACACTTCTTACCCCTAAAGTTTGACCAAAATCTCACTTTGGGCCCCACGGTATCAATTTCAACATATTGCTCCGTAGAGTTCCCTAATCATTCCACGACAGTCCACATCATGATCCTCATTACAATTTTGAATGGAAAATACACATTGGCCACGCATATGACTATTTTCAAGGGGCTTTATGGGCATATGGGCATTCAAAGCCTCCTCCTTTCCCGCATCCTATTCTCCTTCCCACCCAAATACTCAGAAATAATCATATAACATCACAGTTTTTCTTAGAAACTTTGTAAGGGAAAAGAAAGAGGTTGGAATTTGGAAATGCCCATAAGGTCTTCTTCAAATAGTTAGGTGCGACAGGTGACACTATTTATCGTCCAAAAATTGTAATGCACTCGTTAACTTGGACTGAAGTTGGATCATTACGAAACTTCATCAGGGTGTCATGGGTTCAAATTGAAACTATGGGGACCAAAGTGAAATTCAGGGGCGCAAAGTGTCAAAACCCAGAATCTTTATCATGACTAGCTGTAGGGGATCTTTCTTTGTTCATGGTTCTGGCATATATTTGTCCTCGAGAGGCATAATGAATCCAGATCAAGACTGTTGGGGCTTAACTCCATGTTTAAGTACTTAAAACAATTAGACCAGCAGCATAATAATACAAAGATCTGGATTTGTTCTCTATAATTAGTAATTAGTAATTTAAAAAGCTTTTGCATCCCTAATTGGGAATCAATTCTCATGAGTCCTCACTAATATCCCTACCTACGGTATTTTCGTCATCATTTACTCCCTATGTCCAAACCAAAGTCCAATGACTACATTTTTCGTTAAAGTAAGTAGTCAAACTTCAAAAAGTCAAAAGTAATAAATTATTTAAAATTAATTGACAATTATACTCCCGGGTCAAGTCCGGTTCGGTAATATCCGTTTGCCTCTTTTTTTTTCTTCTTTTCAGTAGGGGGTCAGGTAAGGATTGGGTATAAGGGTAAATTTATCATTTTATATAATCTTGTTAAATATTTAACAGTTGCATTTAAGTCTAAATCACAGAGGAGTAAGTAACGACAAAAATACAACAAGAGTATAAAGTGCAATTCGATCAAATTACAGGAGACAGAGTGTAATTAACCATTTAGTAAACAACACTTTGTTTTTGTTGATGAAGTAAGTAAAAACATATAAAGTGAAATAAAAATAATAATTCAAGAACATGTAACAAAAATAGTTTATGTGTTAATTTAACTTAAATTTATGGGGCTTTTTTTTTTTTAATTAAAACTAATTAAAAAATATAGGGGTGCATTTGTAGGAGGCCCTAAAATATTGGGGCTCTATGTGCTTGCCTATGTAGCCTACCCTCAGGGCCGGCTGGCGGCTCATACTTAGCATTACCAGCTAAGGAAAAAGACGGGAAAATATCTCAACAAGAGCAAGGGTTTGTGAGTATAAATCCATTAAATATATATATATATAAAAAAAAAAATGCTGTTGAGTTAGCAGCAAAACAAAGGTCTTCATTCAGATTTGATTTCAGAATAAATAAATAAATATGATGTCACAAGACAATCTCATTATGTTCAGATCTGATTCAAATACCCTTTTACCCTTCTACTTTGATTTCATTTCATTTTAATCCCTTGCTTTCCCTTTTTCTAATTTTTTTTTCTTTTTTTAAATTAAAATTAAATTAAATTAAACTTAAAATCAAAGATAATTTTGTTCATTTAATGGAAAAATTAGATGGAAAATTTAAGTTGATGGGGTAAAGTGTATGTTTTTAAAGTGTAGGGGAGAAAATGAAACAAGATCAAAGTAGAAGGGGGTAAAAGGTAATTGACCAAAAATAAAAAAATTATGTGATGTATAAAACAGTGTAAAAATTGAGGGCTTAAACCAAAGGAAAAAAAAATACTTGAAAGTATATGACACAAAAATCTGAACACTGATTTCTAAACCTAAATGGGTTTTCTCCCATAAGAAAAAAGTCAATCCAGAAGGCTCTTGCTATTGAGGGGTCTATTTTCTCTTATAAGAAAACAGTTCAAAATTGATGAAAAAGAAAAGGACATCATCAAGCTTCAGCAGACTGGTGCTAGAAAACAAAGGAAACTTGAGCAAATGGATGTTGAGTTTCAAATATGGAATCTAGTTGGGCCATTTTTCATGAATAAAGACAACCGCAATTTTGGATCAAGATCAATATAGAATTTTTTAGGATTTTGACAGCTTGTACCCCTGAAGTTTGACCAGAATCTCACTTTGGTCCCCATGGGTTTCAATTTGAACATATAACAACCACCTTAATGTTTCCTAATCATTCCACTACAATCCAAGTCATTGTCTCATTACAATTTTGGACAGAAAATAGTCACTTATTACACATATGATTGTTTTTAAGGGATTCCACATCCGATGTGGGATAAACCCAACAATCTTCCTCTCACACATCGTGCCTTTGGTCGGCTAACCCTCGACCAATCTATCCCTTAGTGGTATTGAGCCAGAATTGTTGTAACTTGAGCTCTGATACCAATGTAGGGTGGTCTTGAGCCTCTTTTAATACCAAAAGTTAACTCATGAGGTGAGGTTTTTCCTCACACTTATAACCTGACTATCAGCTCCATCCACATCCCATGTGAGATAAACCCAACATTTCTATCATCCTTTCTCCCCCCCCTTCCATTCTCCTTCCTACCCAAATACTCCGAAGTAAAAAAAAAAAAATATAGATATATCATAATATACATACATATATACATGTTTTTAATAGAAAAATTGTAAAGGGCGAAGGAAGATGATGAAATAACCCTTAAGTTCCTCTTGGTTGCACGGTGGGTGTCGGTTTGCCATCTAAAGTTATAATGGAACTATTGATATTGTAGAAAATCCAATGGTCCGAACTCACTCACAAGACCCCTTGTAATAGGAGGATTGTCCTCGGCTTTATATATAGCTAAGGATCAGGTAACACAAGCGCTATGGGATTCAAAAGATATGAACTGAAGTGGGATCATATGAAACTTCAGGGTGTCACGTGTTCATATTGAAATTACAGGGACCAAAGTAAAATAATGGTCAAACTTCAGGGATGCAAAGTGTCAAAAACATTCTATGTTATGTTACTCTACAAAAAGAACTTTCAATCAACAGCTTAATCCCCACAAATTTTTTTTCTTGTTTCTCTTCCACATATATGAACTCATCACAAGAAAAAATTTACTCCACAGAAAAGATACAAATTTAGAATCTTTGAAGACATGGCAATTAGAGATGATATAGAAGACAGAGAGCAAGAAGAGATAAGGGTACCTCTTATTCCTGAAGAAAAGAGACCAGCAGATACAGAGAAAGGAGGCCATGGTGGTGAAGATCAGACCAAGGGGGGGCATCAATGGATGGTCTACCTCACCACATTTGTTGCTGTTTGTGGCTCTTTTGCATTTGGATCCTGTGTAAGTATCAAGTTCTAGTCAAATTCTTTTAAGGGTGCGTTTGGGTGAGGTATTTGAAAAAACAGAATTTGATACTTGAAAAAGGGGATTTCAAAATCAAATTCGGGCTTGGAATACCTCATCCAAACGCAGCCTAATTTTAAGATAAAGAGAAAAGAACTTAAATTTGGTGTTTTTTGGTGATTTCTTCAGGCGGGTTATTCATCACCTACGCAGGATGCCATCAGAGAAGATCTAAATCTATCTCTAGCAGAGGTTGGTTCTGAAAGCATAACAACCACATGTTCATATTGATTTTTCAATTGAATTTCTAAATAATATAAGATATAAAGCAAACATGAGTCAAATGCATGCTAGTATAATAATAAATCAAAGTGTAGGGTCGGCTATCGATCAAGGGTCATCCCTTAATCAGGTTTAATGTCATCGAATCAATGACATGAGCATATGAGAATAAAATGGAAGAAAAGAAAAAAGAAAAAAAAAAAAAAGTCAACTATATGTGGAGAGGCCATGGCATCAGTTCACTTAGGTAGTGTTTGGCAGTTCATTTCTAATTCCAATTCTAACGCTTCAATTCCATGCAACCAAACAGTACCTGATAACGCTGCAAATTTGGCAATGCTTCCAGCTCCCAAATCCCTGATTAATAGCTGCAAAATTTACAATAAATACTTGAGATACCAATGTGGTATCATCCAAATACAAGCCGGCATGAGAATAAGTTAATCAGGTATAGCGATATAAGAATAGTCGTTAATGTAACCTATAAATTACCATATTTAGAAAAGCAAAGCTTACCTGAATTTCTTTATTCTCACCATATCTTAATTGATCAACGTCTACTCAATCTTCAACGTTTAAATCAATTATTTGAATATTTGGGCCTCGTTTAATCATTTCAGATCTCCCATGGGTTACCTCAACACAAGCCCACATACAATTTTTTTATAAAAGAAGATGGGCTTACTCATTTGAGCCCGTTAAGTTATATTTTCTCAAATGATTATGGGTCCACTCTTGCTGAGCTCATAATTGTTCCTTTATTAAATGCTCGCATGGGTCGTGGGAAATCCACTCACATCAGTACCTATGAAGAGTACAATACAAAAGATTAAAAATCCTGTAATCAAAACTCGCCGGTTGGTATAAAGATACCGTTTTCTAGATTTTTATTATGTGAACATGAAATTTTTTGGCATAATTTAAGTAAAAAATAACAAAAGAGGCTTTCTTTTGGGTGGAGTTTGGTTATATATGCATATGATTGTAATATCCTAATGTTTACCCTACGCAGTACTCACTGTTTGGCTCCATATTGACTTTTGGTGCCATGATTGGTGCAATTACAAGTGGAAAGATTGCTGATTTCACTGGTCGTAAGGGGGTAAGTGCCATGTGAAAATTGTAAGTTCAGAGGCATCAAACATGATAGGAATTTCTACTTCTATGATCTCTTTCAATAATGGTTCCTGGAATTTTAAATGTATGCAGGCACTGATAGTGGCAAGTGGTTTCTGTACAGCAGGCTGGCTGGCAATTTACCTAGCCGAGGTAAAGGATTTTATAGAGGAAGAGAATATTTTGTTATTATGTAATATATTTTACACAATAAAGCTTTACACTCCCCTATTATATGGTCAAAACTGTAGGGCGGTCTTGGCCTCTCTCAACCCCAAAAGCTAGCTCATAAAGTGTGGCTTTTCCTTACATTTATAACCTGACAACCAGTCTCTTCCACATCCGATGTGGGATAAACCCAACAATCTCCCCCTCACACATCGGGCCTTTAGTCGGTCAATTATCGACCAGTCTCTCCCTTTGTGGCTATTAGCCAAAGTTGTTGTAACCTGCGGGGCTTTGATACCAATATAAGATGGTTTTATGCCTCTCTCAACCCCAAAAACTAGCTCATGAGAATCTGAGATGAAGTTTTCTCTCACACTTATAACCTGACCACTCCTCTTCCACATCTTATGTGGGATAAATCCAACAAAAACGATGGGCTAAATTAGGAAGAATATCGCCCTAATAAATGGGACAATAAAAGGAAAACGGAAACCACAAAATTAATGAACATGACCTAAATAAGAAATATGATCTAAATACTAAATAATCCATTAACGAAAATATTAAATATTCCAAACACACACCAATCGTGCACTTCACCGTTCACATTCATTTTTGGTTTTTCTTTCACCGATGATACTGAACAAAAAAAAAAAATCGTGAACTGACAACTTTTCATTGATTAAATAGGGGGATCTGCCACTTGACATTGGAAGACTAGCCACAGGATATGGAATGGGTGTCTTCTCCTATGTGGTATATTGTTGTTTTTTGTATCTGAAAATCATTCCTTCAGTTCTATATATGATTGAGATTTTTCCAAGGGAGTGTTTGGGTGAAAGATTTGGGGGAGAGAATTTGATTTTGATTAGGGATTTCTGAAATTTATACGTTACTTTTCCCTGCTTCCTATTCCCGCTCTCAAAAATTTGGGATTAATATACAAAATCGTGTTTGGTAAACATGTTTCTATTTCCAAAGTTTTGAGAGTAACTTGGGACGATTTCTTAAGAATCTAAGAAATAAAAAAAATGTTGATTCCTATTCACTCCCACAAAACTATTCTCACCATCATCACCACTCCTCCAACCACACCAAACATTTAAAAGAAAAGAAAAAGAAGAACAAATATTGCAACCAAACATATTTCTTTTTTCTGTTTTCATAAATTAAAATAAACAATTTCAGGACATGGTCGTCACCAAACATGTTTCTATTTCTGGAATACTCCAGAACAAAAACAGAATTTTCATCCCATCCCATCACATCACATCCCAATTAATTAGAAGTGGAAACAAAAAATCAAACACTAACCAAACGCTATCTAAAACTTCTTGTTTGGCTCCTTCATAATGAAATTCATAAAATTCCTTGGAATTTCGAAATGGGATTTAAGCAAGGATAAAATGACACCGCCATAAACCTCCTAAAAGGTGTTTTTGGTAAATCCTTCCGAACGAGGTATGTCAAATTACATCAATAAAATTTCAATTTCAAAAACTATACCCAAACTACAAATTTTAAAATTGAAAATTTCAAAATTTCATTCTGTTAATTCTCAATCCCATGAATTTATCAAATTCCTTATCCAAATTCAATCTACTTAGATATGATATTGTGTGCATGATAAGGTACCGGTGTTTGTAGCTGAAATTGCGCCCAAAAATCTAAGAGGAGCGTTGACAGCCGTAAATCAGGTTAATTTATCAACTCAAATTATCATAAAAAATTGATAATATAACTGAAAACAGACATACTTCAAGAGACAATATTCATCAATGTTCCTACTTACTTTACACAGCTCATGATTTGCACTGGAGTGTCTGTTGCCTTCATAATAGGAACACTGCTGACATGGAGGACTTTGGCATTAACAGGTGATGATTAAACACTTTACCTATTTATGGATTTAGTTACAACGACAATAACTAAGTCTTTATCCCACTTAAGTAGGGTCAGCTACGTAAATCCGTTTACGCCATAGTGATAGATCAAGGATCATCCCCTCAGTCAGGTTTAATGTCATCAAATCAATTCTAATAGTCTTGTCGCAAGTCTTCTTAGGCCTACATCTCCCTCTAATAGCCCCCTGCACTTAAAACCAAATCACATTTTCTTACTGGTGCTTCTATGGGTCTTTTATGCACCTATTTAAACCATTGTAAACGACTTTCTCTCATATTCTCTTCGATGGGTGTTATTCTTATATTCTCTCTAATGGTTTTGTTCTTAATTCTATTTTTCCCTCGTACAAAACAAATGAAAATCAATATCCTTTCCATCAATTTCCTTCCCCCCACTTTTCCATCCTACGAAACATAGCATAAGAATCTGACAACAGGATTACAGCAAGTAATATTTTCTAAAGAGAAACAACATACTCATTCTCATGTGCTTGCAGGAATAATACCATGCGCTGTTCTGCTTGTTGGCCTCTGTATCATTCCGGAGTCTCCCAGATGGCTGGTAAAAAGATTTATGATAGAGCAATGATATTATTTTTGTGCATTCCGATAATAAAGAACACAATAATAATAATAATGTTTAAATACTTGTAGCTAAAATGAAAATGTAATGCTTCTAACATTTATGCAGGCAAAGAGAGGACGTCAAAAAGAGTTCGAATCCGCATTACAGAGACTTCGAGGCAAGGATTTCGATATATCTGAAGAAGCAGCTGAAATCCAAGTTCGTAATCCTAACTTTTTAATTCCTATTTCCATCCAAAATATCCCATAGCAACTCCGATGATAGAGCTATCCCAATGCCATCCCATTTTTTGGCCATTTTAAAGCCAAAACGCGCTTCAATGGGTGTGCTATCAAATGTGATGATAAAGCAAGAGCTAAAATGTTGGGTTAGTGGGTGAGTGGGTTAATTAGGGTTAATTCGCTGATTTGGGTTTAAATATAGTTGGATTAATGTTGGGTTTGTTTAATGAGGGTTGGGTAGGATTTGTTTGGTCACATTTATATTAATTTTGGTTTAATTAAATTTAATTGGGTTTAAATAGGTTTTGTTCATTTGGGTTTGATTAGGTTTGGTGGAGTTTAGTTTATTAATTTTATTTTATTTGCGTTAGGTTAGATTTGCCGCAACTATTGGAGTACCTATCTAAATAATGGCGTGTCATACTAATATTGGTGTTCCGTATTAGGCAAATGGCACACAAAAAATGGCACAACCGTTAAAGTTGTTCTAATACCTAAGGGGATTCATTTTGATATAGTCATTTCTTGACAGGATTATATCGAAACTCTTGAACGGCTCCCCAAAGCCAAACTACTGGATTTGTTCCAAAGAAGATACTTGCGCTCTGTCACTGTAAATACCTATTCTTCACAAACCTAAGATATAATGGCCTCAATCTTCGTTGACAGTTTATGCTTATACTCATGCTTCATTCTTAATTACTTGCAATGATCAGATAGGAGTTGGACTCATGGTCTTTCAACAATTTGGAGGAATAAATGGAATTTGCTTTTACACCAGTAGTATCTTTGAAACATCAGGTAAAGAGATTTCAATATCACAGAATTGTGACGGTTCGATAATTATAATCCTGTCAAAACAAACGTTAACTTTATGTCTGCTTTACGAATTCCCAGGATTTCCTGCCGATGTTGGAACTATAATATACGCAATCCTCCAGGTAATCACCTCACAATCTAACAATTCCTTGAGGCACTATACAAAAAGTTCAATCAAAGGAATTGGGTGGAATGCGTTTTTTATTTTTTCGTTTTTGAGCTTTAATCTCTCATTTTCTTTGGCAGGTTGTGGTCACTGGAATAGGTGCAGGTTTAATAGATAGAGCCGGAAGGAAGCCCCTTTTATTGGTAAATCTTAAAATAAAATTAAACAAAGTTGATTTGATATGCTATCACAATTCCATTTTGATGTAACATGTGTTATGCATTATTGTAGGTATCAGCATCAGGATTGGTCCTAGGCTGTGCATTAGCAGCACTTTCATTTTATCTGAAGGTAATAATCAAAAACATTTCCTTCAAAACTCTGTTGTTCTATTTCCATTTATTTCTTTATACTTTTTTTAGTTCGCGTGTCAAGAGTTAATACAAGGTTATATCTTATGGACAGGCTCATGAAATCGCACTAAATGCAGCATCCATACTCGCTGTAACCGGCATACTGGTAATATCTATAACTTTTTTAAACCAGTTTAGAAACTGTTGTCTTCTCTTCTTTAATTAGAACACTTTGACCTTATCAGTTATAGCTTTGATTTTGTACCTCAGGTGTATATAGGATCCTTTTCAATTGGCATGGGAGCAGTTCCATGGGTTATAATGTCTGAGGTAAGAGAAGTTTAACACACTCCAATCTAGGGTTTGATGAAGGTACTAATTAATAAATGCCGGCCATTGTAGATCTTCCCTATAAATGTGAAAGGGGTAGCCGGAAGCCTAGCAACACTGGTGAATTGGTTTGGTGCATGGGCATGTTCATACACTTTCAATTTTCTCATGAGCTGGAACTCTTACGGTAAGCCGAAGTTAATTCATTATTTTTAAACAATTATGATCTGTTTGGTTGTCCTCCAATTTGCAAATTATACTTTTTTCAATTAGTCAATTTATAAATTGTTATAATTCAATTTAGAAATTTTTATAGTTCAGTATTCGATTGTTAAAATTAAACATGGTTAAATTATCTAGCTAACCATTTTCGTTTTAGTTCATGTGCTATTATCTCGTGTAATCGGAGTATAATATGGCTATAAATTTTATTAAAATAAAACAATTGATTGTGTGTCTTTGATCAAACAAACAATATGTAATTTTTATTAAATCATAGGTAAATAGAGAAATATATAAATCAATACATCAAAAATAATAAAACCTGCAACATCTGAGGATCCTAAACAAGTTCATAACTAGGTCATTCATTGTAGGGTGGTTTGGGCCTCTCTCAAAGCCAAAAACTAGCTCATGAGGTGAGGCTTTCCCTTACACTTATAACTTGACCATCAACCCATTCCACATCCAATGTGGGATAAATCCAGCAATCTCCCTCTCACTGTCTCACACATCGGGCCTTTGGTCGGCTAACCCTCGACCAGTCTCTTCCTTTGTGGCTACTGGGCCAGAGTTGTTGTAAGGCCTCTGGTACCAGTTGTAGGGTGGTCTTGGACTTCTCTCAACCCCAAAAGCTAGCTCATGAGATGAGGTTTTCCCTCACACTTATAAGTTGACCACCAATCCTTTCCGCATCCGATATGGGATAAACCCAACATTGACTATTGTATAGGTAATGAACATTTGAAGAAGGAAACATAAACTTTTAACAGGCAGAAAACACTAGTAATGAAAAGGACACAAATGAAGAACATAATCAGACCGAGTATTTTCTTAATAAAAACAGTTTGATTCACGAGGATTATCTCAATGAATTACAAGAAAAACTTACGTGCGCCGTGTTTTGTTTTTCAGGTACCTTCGTGCTCTATGCTGCAATTAATGCACTCTCTATTCTGTTTGTGATCAAGCTGGTACCTGAAACAAAAGGAAGAACACTGGAACAAATACAGGCTTCAATTAATTCCTCATAAGAGACCATTTTGAGATTTATTGACTACTTCATTGATTCGTATCAAGCTGGCTTTAAGTTCTTCGTTCTTCATGCTGCAATCATATCGCGATCAACACCGATTTCAACTCCCCAAGAAAAACACGTTTCAGAGGCATCTTCTGCTCAGATTGGTTTCAATTTTCCGCACCATATTTGATCTTCTTGTTCTTTGATATATAATTCCCAACAAAGTGGACAGGACAAGGCGACATTAGTCAATTCAAATATATTTTTTATGCACGTCTAAATTCATTACTACCTTAGAAAAACAAACAGGTTGTGGGTATTTTTCATCCAGAATCCAGGTTCAACATGCTATATTTTCAGAACATGAATATAAAGCAAAAGAACCCGCAAAAAAGGTTTAAGAAAAATAAAAGGAATCCAAAATAGAAAACATTTTTTTTTTAATTTATTTATTTATGAAATTTATAACAGGAGAAGCCAATCCCTGATATGCATGCAACCCTACAGAAGCATCAAGTATACCGATAATGTTACAAATGGAAGTAACCTAGTACTGAATACAAGGTATTCGTTTACATCCTTTTACAAATTTTTGACTTTCCCATGAGACCAAAACATCCGAATTTGAAGACTGAAGATCCTAACTTCATCGTATTTAGCAGCATATTTCTTTATCAAAGGCAGCTCCGAAGAATGCTTAACCATCCAAAGAGTTTACACATACAGACAAAACAACGGATGCTTCCATGAAATCAACCATATTGCTATTTCTTAGAATTTTGGGCGGTTTATATTGGCTAGCAGGAGCACCATTTTCAACGGATAGTTGTAGTAACCTGTCAAAGCTACCAGACTTCACAACAGATACCAACAAAGGGCCAACTTCTCCTCTTGCCTTCATCACCATATAAATACCTCCCAAACCATCCTCAAGAGAAGAGCAGCACCTTTTAAAAACCATCACTGGCTCTTTCTGAAGAAATTCACACACGTCTCCAACTTCTAAAAAAATCTTCAGTTGCTTTGGTTTCAACTCCAAGTCCAAGAAACTTGCAAACTCCTTGATTTCTGTTGCCAACACATCTCTTAGCACAACCCTAAACTTGTCCATGGCAGACATCAGGTCCCTTTCAGTTATTATCTCACCAGAAGTTTTGGGCGCTCTTGTCACGAATTCAATTTCTGGGGATGTGTTGAAGAAGCCAACAACTTTCACGATATCACCTAAACGGTATCGATAAAACCCTCTATATGTAGTCACAACCACCTCATACATCTTCCCAACCTCAACGCAGGAAATGTCAACTGTTTGTTCACAACTAAGAGATGTATCTTCCAAATCAAATGGAAGAAACTCGAAGTAGGCTGCAGTTGGAAGCATAACAAATCGGGTCAGCTCTGGAGGTTGCATAATATCCAAGTTAATGCCCACACAGCATTCTGAGGCAAAATAGTCTCCACCTAACAGTGGTATCTCTCCTGCATAGTACTTCAGTTTTGAATAATACTGCTCCATGCTTCCCGTCATAACAGACTTAACATATCGAGCATTTGGCCACAATTTAGCTACTATCCCTCCCCAATTCATTTCTTCACATATCGATTGTATCCAGTTAGAAAGCTCAGGTTGGGGCCCGCTAAGAGCCAATGTAACAGATTCTCTCATTTCACTATCAGTAATCTCTACACTCGGAAACCCATTTTCGAGATCATCACAGAGCTGCTTCCACTTAGATTCTAGAAGATCAAAAGCTTTGATTAACCCTACAGCATATGGCGCTCGAACCCCACCAATAATATTGCAGTGCCTAAGGCCACAAAGAAGGTGGCAATACATTTGCTGATGAACATCTTGTCCTAGAATAACTTCTTTGGGACTTACACACATGGAAAGCAAGTGAGATGTATTAGAGTTACTCCCATGAAGAGGGTAGGCAGAGGCTGCCATTGCCTTATATCCACCTTTTGTTTTTGTAACATTACCAGCATAAAAAAACCATAGATTCTTATTGGCTGATGGTATCGCAGGAAATGCCCTATGTCAAAATTAAATATGACAAAACTTTAAACATCTTCATGCATAAGACATTCAAGAGATGACAAGTTATTTAGTACCTTCGAAGAATGGAAGCACTGCCCTGGTGAGCCAGATAAGAAGTAGCTTTTGATGATGGTGAATCAAAATATGGAATCAATTTTGGCTTCATTGAACTTGTCCCGGAACTGTGAAACACCATCAGAGTTAAAGGTAAAAGTATTTGCCAAAATTATATTTCTTCATGAATGATCGTGAAATTATAGCATTTTCCCTTGTTTTGACCTTAATCCGTGTTGGGGTATCCCACATCGCATGTGAAAGGGATTGATAGTCAGGCTATAAGTGTGAGAGAAAAACTTTCCTCATGAGGTAACTTCTCGCGTTAAGAGAGGCCCAAGACCATCCTATACTAGTATTAAAGCCGGGGTCAAAACAACTTTAGCCCAATAACTACAGAATGAGCGACTGGTCGAGGGTTAGCCGATCAAAGGCCCGATGTGTGAAGGAGAGATTGTTGAGTTTATCTTACATCGAATGTGAAAGGGGCCAGTGGTACGTTGAATGTGAACGGGGGCCGGTGGTCAAGTTATAAGTGTGAGGGAAAGTAGCTTTCAGGGTTGAGAGAGCCCCAAGACCACTCGACAATCGGTAAAGTAATTGTACTTTCTCAAACACAGAAAAACTTGTAATAGTTGAAAACTTAAGCATTCCCCTCAGTTAAACAGATGGAAAAACAAAAGGTTCTAAAAAGCTTGCGCTAAGTACGTTTCATCGCAGCATCATATGAGTTCTAATTTCACCAGAATCGAGAAAATCAAAAGGCAGTGAACACGAGTTTGAAGTTTTGAATAGATACTTCACTACTGCTCTACATTTCATTGTGATTTACCATTTTTTGTTGAATCAGAAGCTTGGAGCCTTGAAAAATACTTTCTAGAATAAGCTTTGTATTCAATACTGAAATAAACTGAAAAAACAACTGAAATTTATGATCGACGCGGAGTTATATATTACCTATAGAAGAAACAAACCAGGGGATCAAACGATAATAGAGGCCGATCATCGTCATCAACGAGAATACCATCGGCCATTCGGTGGATGTAATCGGTGTAGTCATCGTAAGACGACAACGGCACGGCCTGCCGGAACGTGGCGGCATCGACAGCCGCGGTGTGACTCCTTAGGTGAGGCTCGAAATAGCGTACGCCGGAATTGCGTTCAAGGATGGCCCGCAGGGTCTCTAGCTGGTGCCGGCAGGCGTCCTTGGTGGTTTCCTCGAGCTTGTTGATGATCTCCTCGTCCTTCATCATCTTCAAGGATGATCCGCAGGGACAGTGCGCACGGTGCGCTCACAGCATACTGTGCAGGTTAGCCTACAGCTTTAGTCGTCGCGCGGTTCTGGGCTGTCATAGTCCTCCTCTCCATGAAAAAACTATGGGGAGAAAATCAATTTGTACAAATTCTCAAAATGGTTTCAATTGAAAAAAAATAATAGAAATAAAAACTTGAGTCAGTTCCGGTTAACATCTGTAGTTGATCTGGTCATAAGACTTTGACTTTAATAGTTGTATCATGATGGTATGGAGTTCTGATAGTCATGTTTCAGTGAAATTGTTCTCAATAAACTAACTGAAGTATAAACTGTGACGTATATAAAGAATCTTTACGGTGTGCACAACGAAGTTTTTTCAGTGTGAGAGTAAGACCGTGAGAAAAAAAAAATTAAGCATTTAAGTATTTTAAATAAAAACTCATCATTTATTGTTCTGCTATTTATAAGTGCTGGGGTCAAGATTAGTCCCAAAAATTAAGGACTTAATCACAGATCGAGGGCTCAATATAGCGCATGGAGTATAAGGAAGCGTGTGATCTGATTAGGATAGTGGGCCTTCTCTTACAACTCAGCTTGCATGGCCCAGTTGCTTAGAGGAGCCCTCTGGGAACACTAAACATCGACTTGGACACTGCATGACGATAATCAATCCAAGGTGGTGTAATATTATGTGAAGATGTTAGAGTCAAGTCCTCAGGCCTAGTTACCCACAAGTCGAGCCTTGGTGCATGGGGGAAGGTGACAACCTAAGTGGTCAGGGAAGGCATGTCGATTCTCAGTACAAGGTTTCCAAACAGGCAGCTTCAGATACACACACTTGGCAGTGAAAAATTATTCCTTATCAAAAGGATAAAATCATATCAATGTACAACAACGTCGAAATTATTTTATTTCTTTCTTAAATTTTATATTTAATTCTCAAAATTGATAGAATCATATTTTTGGGAGGTTTGTAAATAGTTCAAAAACTTAAATTAAAGTCCATGTGCTATAATAAATTTTTCAAAAATCAAAAGTCATTGCACGTAATACGTTGAAATCACTTTAGTGTTTCCATGTAAAATATTACAGTAATATTCATTTAATGCAATTACTAAGAGTTTTTTTAACAAGATCCTTAGATTTCTCACAAAATTTCTATAACAAGTGAAACGAATAATAGATCGTGTAATTTTGATTTTTCAGTTATATTTGATTATAAACAAATAAAGTGGTGGGCAAAAAAAAAAAAAAAGACAATTATTTGTCTTTTTAATCTCCTCAAAAATAGCATCTAAAATGAAAAAATAATTTGAAAAAAAAAAAGAAGAAGAAAAAGCATTTGTCTACTCTCTTTACATATAAAAAGTAAGAAACAAATAAATAGATCAAAGATAAGTCAATGCAATAAACTATTATTGATGTCTGTGATTTCCAAAAATACCCTTTGTTGGAGAAGAATTTGTTATCTTTACAATTCTTTGCTTGGGCCGCCGTTGCCGGCGACCGGTGGATTCTGGAGCACCGGCGGGATTATCTACTTTTACAAAGTCGACTTTCACTATGTGATGATCGGAAGTCCCTTTGGAAGAGCAAACCGAATAAGAGCCCGGGATAAATTTATACAGTGATTTTGGCGACGCCAGTATGTAGTCTACTCGAGTTCCGTATTTACATGTCCCCTGAACATCTGTATCGTGACATTTTGTTTAAAAAATATTTTTTTAAACAAAAAAAAAAAAAAAAAATTTACTTATAAGTGAAAATAAAAATATATGTTTGATAGTGTACAGGTAATTTCTTGGTATTATTTGTATAAACGATCTCTTGGTTTCAAAAATGTTCATACATAGTTGAAAAAAAAAATTTAGTAGAGAGGTCTTAGTCCATCGATTTTTATCTATATTTTATAGTATAAACATTGACAAAATAAAATAAAATGCAATTATCCTTTTCTTTTAAAAAAAATATAAATTAAAATCATGCTTTTTATTTTTATTTTTATTATTGTTTTAAAAATAATTTTTTTAGTACAAAAAGAGGTTAATTCTAAATTAAGTTGTTTCTGGCTTAAAGGGAGAAACAAATCTAAGAAAAAAATATGTTATTCTCTGCATTTATGTTCCATAAATTTAGAGTAATAATAGAAAGGGCATTTACTATTTACCTCATTTGTCATTATGATTAAAATCATAAATCTTTTTTATTATTTGAAAAATACCGCTCGACCCTTTTGACCAAATTTTTTTTTTTTTTAAAAAGACATAAACATCTTTCTCTTTTTTTAAAAAATATTTTTTATTTGTTCAAAATTCACTAACACACCTATTTTAAAAAAAAAAAAACAAAAACTTTTTACTCCTACGAATCTACTCAACCCATCGCCGCCATCCCCCATCATTTTCTTTAATTTGTAAAAAAAATAGATAGGAATGTCAGTGTAAAAAGATAAATTTTAAAATTGTTAAACGTAAAATTGTTATTATAATAAATGGTGTTTGACCAAAAATAATAGATCGATGACCGGTAATTGACAAATAATAATTAAAAAAAAAAGAACTTACTTTGGCCTTTGGCAATCATGACCACAGACTCACATTCCCCTGAGAAGTCCTTGGCATCTGCATATTGTCTACTCTTTAGAAACTTCATCACCTCCACTTTGGGTGTGGGCTTCCCCATCTCCTCATAATACTGTAATTCACATCATTTTGTATTTTTTCAATAACTGTCAACAATTAATTTATTTTTTCTTATATAATTTTCTATTTTTAGCCTTCAAATTTTCTTAATATTTATTAGTTAATTTATTTTTTAATTTTTATCCATTTATATTTTCAATTCTTATCAATGTTTTAGTTAATATTGTATACAAATTTCGTATAACAATTTATCCAAGTGATTAAAAATTTAAAAAAACATAAAATCAATATAGTTAATATTAACTGAAGAAATAAAAATTTATCCAAATGAGTAAAAAAAAAAAAGGAGGATTAAATATTCTACACCGTTTGGTTACTGTTTCTATTTGATTCATATTCCCGCTCTCAAAATTTTGGGATTAATATACAGAAATACGTTTGGTAAATACGTTTCTATTCTCAAAATTTTGAGAGTAATTTTGGACTATTTCTTGAATTTCTTAAGAATATGAGAAACAAAAAAAAAAAAAGTTGATTTCTAATCACTCCCACAAAACTATTCCTACCACCACCCACCGACCATCATACATTTAAAGAAAAAAGGAACAAATATCGTAACCAAATATATTTCATGTTTCTATTCTTATAAATTAACAGAAACAATTTCAAAACACTGGTCGTTACCAAGCATGTGTCCATTTCTGGAATACTCCAAAACGGAAACAAAATTCTCATCCCATCACATCCTAGTTTATTGGAAGTAGAAACTGAAACGCTAACCGAACGCCAAGTAAATTAGGTGAAAATATGAAAAATTTAGGGAAAAAATATTTAAAATTTTACATTTCCACTTTCAAACCAGTTAAATTTAATCATATTTTGTAACTTCAAGTTTTATATATCTACTTTATTAACTAACTTCTTATTCTTTATTATTTTTCTTTATATTTAAAATTTTAGGGTTTACCTTGACAATGTCTGACCATCTTTCTTCAGAGTAGTCTGTTTGGTCAAGAGAATTTAAGCCCCCAGCCAGGATATGTGGCTCCTCCTGGTTTGATTGGATAATAGCATTAATCTGTTTCATTCTCCAATTCTCATCCAAATGATCCAAATGTGTGCACTGTAAATTCACTTCCCCTGCCTCTGCAACATCAATTGTCACCTTCAATACATTCCTGCACCCATTTTTATTTTTGTTATTAATCATTATAAACCTTATAGAACTTGCTTTCTATATAATAAAAATGATTATTTGGTGAACAGTTCATAAAATTAAAATTTTAATCCATATAATTCACATGCTACGATAATTTTTTCAGAAGTCTAAAAGTCATTGTGCGCATTAATAGTTATTGTATGCAAAAAATACAGTAATTTTTATGTATTACAATAACTTTGAACTTCTAAAAAAATTATTGTAATGCGTGGATTGCATAAGCTAAAATTTTAATTTCGTGGGCTGTCACCAAAATCATAATAAAATGTCAATTTTTATTTTTATTTTTGAAATTACTATCACCAAAGACCCTAATAAAAGTCGTTTTTTTTTAAAAAAAAAATTTTATCCTATTTATATACAAAATTTATTTTTAATCATTAACAACCTTTTTTCAGTTCTTATCTATATTTTATTTAATATCATATTTAATTAATATCAATTATGATATCAGATACAAATTTAATTTTAATTAACAATAATTAGATAAATTTATTGATTCATCCTAGTAAATGTTAACTAAAGGACTAAAAAACAAAAAGAAAAAAAATAGACAAAATATTACGAGTGACTTGTGTGGAGGAGAAAAATAATAATCTTTCATTAAATTTTCAATTTTTTTATTGTTAATATATTATAAATTTATTCGATAAATCACAAAAGTCACTATACCTTGTAAACAATAACGGATACATAACTTTTAGTTCATGCGTGATATTCGTCGATGGCAGACCTATTAAGGGTTCAGGGGGACTCATGCCCCCCTCGACTTTTGAAATTTTTTACTAAGACCCCTATTTTATTTAGAAAATATCAATTAAAATTCCTTAAAATTTTAGATAAAATTCCCTAAATTGTAAAAATATCTAATATACTCTTAAAATATATATATATATATATATATATATATAACTCTGAATTATAAAAATATCTAATAAACTCTCTAAAAAAAATTATCCGCGCTTAACTAAATTTTTGAACCCACCATTGGCATTCTTATTTACAATTTTAGAGTTCTAGTCGAGTTTTAGAAGGAAAAAAAGAGGAAAAATTATTCGTACAACTATTTTTTTTAAAAAAAATATATACCGATAAAAATAGTGTTTTTGTAATAATTTGATTCATACTATATATTTTATTAGATATACGTAAAACTTATATCTGACGATAGTAATTTTTTTAAAATACTTATAATGACGGAGTACAAAATAATAAAATTAAAATTTAATATTGAAATCAAAGCCCTAGATATTATGTCATGATCTACCTCATAAGATGAATTAGGTTAGGTAACACATTATGCATTTTAATATTAACAATTTATACCTAACGCAAGTTTAGTTCCACACGTTGTGTCCCCTAATTGTCTTCAACCAAGAAAAAAAAAATTAAAAAAAAAAAATGAATGATAATAAAATTGCAGATAACATATATAAATATTGGATACATATTTTAATTCCTCTAGAGTTATTTAAAGCTATATTTGAATAATATATATGTGAAGACAGATATGGCTTCAGACAGGCCGTTGGTTGTCAAAGTAAGACTTGAATTTCATAAATTCAATGGGCAAATTAGGTGGCGTTTGCCGTTTGGTGAGTGTTCTATTTTTGTGTTTCTAGTTCTAATAAATTGAATTGAAATAAGAATTGATTCTGTTGTGGAGTATTTCAAAAATAGAAATATATTTGGAAATGACCATTGTTTTGAAATTGTTTCTTTTAATTTATGAGAGCAAAAATAAAAAACACGTTTGGTGACAATATTTTTTTTAAAATGTATGATAGCTGACGAGATGGCAAAGAGGAAATAGTTTTGTAGAAATTAATAAGAATCAATTTTTTATTTATTTCTCAAAATTTTAAGAAATTCAGAAATTACTCCAAAAAATTTTGGAAACAAAAATGTGTTTACCAAAAGAGTTTTGTACATTAATCTCAATTTTTTTAGAGGGGAAACAGAAATTAGAGAACGGAAACCGTAACCAAACGGGGCACTTAGATATTCAATGTGAAAAAAACTTGAATTTTTTTAGGGTTAATTGCCTTTTACCCCTTTTAAATTAGTTTAGTTTCATTTCCCCCCTCTGACCTTACTTAACTGGGACAAAGACTTAATTGTTGTTGTTGTTGTCGTCGTCATTTTTCTCCCTCAATTTTAAAAATCTACACTATATCTCCTTCTAGTTATAATAAATGACAAAAAAAAAAAAAATCAATTTAATAAAAAACGTTAAAAAATAGTAAAATTAAATATCTCATCTAAATTTTACATAAAATAGACAAAATTACCGTTTACTTTAATTTTAATTTTATTTTATGTTTAATGAAAAAAAATAGAAAAATAAAGAGAAAAATAGTTAGAGAGAGAGTGTTATGTAAAATGTGACTTTCTAAGTTCAGTCCATAGTAGAAGGGGTGATATTGTTTCTTAAAGTAGAGGGGTTAAAATGAAACAAGACTAAAGTATAGGGGTGAAAGGCAATTAAACCAAATTTTATAATTTTTTACAATTATAATTAAAATTTCGAAAATAATTAAAAAAAATGACAAAAAATTTGATGGAAATGTTAGAGGGAAACCTGAAATCAGTGTCGTCGCAGATCTTCTGGACCTTCCACCTCTTTATCGGCCACTTGGACAAGACGGCGTTGCCGTACCCCGGCGCCCAACTCTCGGCGAAGACATAATTCATCCCGAGAGCTCCGGCCAAATCCGACAGCGGTTTCATCGATTTCTCTTCCTCCGCCCTCACATCTTGCAGAGCCAATATATCGGCGTTCAACTCTCTTAACACCTCCACAATCGTCCTCGTGCTTCTGTACCTCCGGCAGCTGAATCCATTCCCGGCGCTCGACGAAAAACTCACGGCAGGTCTCATCGGAGCTTTGCCTTTGGCGGCTCTACTAAATCCGACTCCACCGCCGCCGCCGCTGCTGCTTGAGGAAGCCTCTTTTTCGTCGTCGAAGAAGTTGAAGCGGCCGCTTCGCTTCAGCGATATCTCATTATCCGGCAAATTGATCGAAACTCTCAGCTTCGATTTCTCGAATTTCTGTTGCTTTGAGAGATTCTCTTGATTTTTTACGGTACTCGGATGCAGAGGAGACTGCTTCAGAATACTCCTCGGACGATCACTCATCAATTTCTCCCTCGGACTATAAACCTCCGCGTTCTTCGCCGTTCCACAGTCTTCACTTCCGTTTCCCACCTCAAAAACCGGCGGATTCTCCGGTTCCGGCACCGCCGGCGCCATGGAAAACAACGCAGCATTGAACGTCGCGATTCGAATCGGTCTTTGTGATTTCGCACCGTCCAATTCGCCGTTCGGATGAACCTGAACCGAACCGTTCGCGTTCGATTGATTTCTGGTTTCAGAATGAGCTCTTGAGTCGGATTTTCCAAAACTTTTGATGACAACCTTAGGTTTGGAACGCCGGCGGATCCGCCACCGGAGACGAAAGCACAACCGCCGGAGATTTCTGTTGAGAATTTTCAGCATTGTGGGGGGAGAGAGAGTGAGAAAGGAGAAGCTCTTATGGTTGTCAAATCACACTTTCTTCCTCTCCTTCGCCATGAAAATATAGTAAGTAGTAGGACTATTAATTATTATAATAGACCCAACAGACCTAGTCCGGTTTGTCCGGTTCGATTTTCCTAGAAAAATAATGCCATAATAAAATCTTAAATACAACGTGCCGATCTGATAAAATACGTTCTTAAAATTTTTTAGAAAAATGATTATTCAAGGTGCCCATAAATTAACCTAGACATATCTTACCGTCATTTCGATAAATACTAAAAGAACATTTACTGTCATTTTCATAATACATGAGACACTCTTTCTCTTTTCAGTTTTGTCAAGACACCTTCCACCATATTTTATTAATAAAAATATCCTTATAACTTAATATTTTTAATGTTTTTTTTTTTTTACTTTTATTTTAGATTTTTATTTTTTTTATTTATTTATTTTGATGGTATTTGTTGAAAAAAAATCGAAAGTAATAATTAAAAAATGAAATGTAAAAAATTAACATTATATAAAAAAAAAAAAAAAAAACAAATAAAATTTAAAATACTAAAAAAAATAGAAAACAAGAGAGAATAGAAAATTAAATTAAATTAAAAAATTTATAAAGATTTTTTTGGTCAATAAATTATAATAAAAAAACTATTTAAAATATCATAAAAATAATAGACGATGATTTTAATATTAATTAAAATTACAAGAAATATCATGTACAAACTCTAATTATTAATTGTAAATGTATAAAAAATAAGATTATTTTAGATTATAATTTGGTTATTATTAGATAGAAAATTTGTATAAACCACTCACAGCATAAATCAGCTGATTATGGGTTGTTTTAACTTAGTTAAGATTTTCGGTTCAAAACTTGGGGATGTAGCTACAATAAAACTCAATAAGAAAAGTTTTGCCGTCCTTGTGATTTGACTCGGCTCGATCTGGATGAGTCGAAATCCAATACGGTTATAGAACACCGGATGGTTTGTAAGAAAAATAAAAAATAATAATTGTTTAAGGGGTCTTCCAGGAAATGGGTTGGTGACACTTGGCTGCTTATTAGGGGTTCAACAGGTCTGACTCTCTCATCCCACATGCAATATGTGTGAACAATTTCGTGTATAAATTAAAAAATAGAGCTTTTTGCACTTTCTACCACTTACCTTTTAGATAAATCTCACTTTAACTCTTGTCCTTTAAATCTAAACACATGAAACCCTAAAATATTAAAATCGCGTTAGGTCAGTCTTTATGTCATTTTTATAATGAAATTCATCTACATGTGCAATTTCATGTTTGAAACGGGTTGTTTGCTGTAAAAAAAACAAAACAGAATTATCAATTTGGATTGACTTGACACGATTTAGATACTTAATGATTTAATGTGCTTTGATTGAAAGTACAAAGGCTAAAGTAAACTTTCTCCAAAACTTCAAGAGTGCAAAATGCAAAAAAGAATATTTTTTTCATAATAGTAAGAATTTTCGGTACAAAATATAATCTAATTTAATCGTCTTAAAAGGGTGTGAATATGATTTTTCGAAATCTTATAGATATAATCTATCTGATATAAAAGCAACATATCAAATTATTAAAATATATCTTAAAAGATAAAAGAAAAAATAAAACAATTGTATCTTCCTTATTATTATTTTTTCGGTATAGGCATGGTGTCCTCCTACCCACACATAGTGAAAAACTATCTCGTTTGGGGTGGGTGACTGTCTCTCCCAACAAGTATTTTTTTGCAGGCTCAAACTCTTGACTTTACAGAGATCCCTCAACTGTTTTAGCTCAAATATGTCTTTCCATTTGACCTACACCTTGCTAGTATTTTTGTTGGTATCTTCCATATTATGGCACACATTTCTTTTTCATATTTCTGTAAAGTGCTAAAGGCTAAATTGCTAAAAGCTCATTTTCTTACGGTGTGAAAGATGGGCTTTTATGGATATGGATTATCAAATTAATATATATATATATATATATATATATATATATATATATATATATATATATATATATATATATATAAATTAAAATAATTAAAAAAAGAGTAAACACCCAACTACTCCCATTAGGGGAGAAAAAAATTGGTTTTAAAAAATTAAATTAATAAAAAAGGAATAATTTACTTTTACTCCCTTTGCCAAAATTTTATTTCATTTTCACCCCCTTTATATTGAAAACCTGCACTTTACCTCCTTTTGTTTTTAATAAATTAGAAATTTAACTTTTTAAATTATTTAACTTCACGAAATGTATTTAAAAATTAGTAAAATTGAATATCTTATCTAAATTTTACATAAAATAGACAAAAATGTCTTTTTATTTTAAATTTAATTTTAAAAAAAATAGAAAGAGAGAGAAAATATTAGTTTTTTTCCTTTTATTATCCATGAATATGAATTTAAATTAAAAAATAAAAGGCCATTAAATTTTTATCTTTTTTGCTAGAATCCGAGTTTCTGTCTTTAGTCTATGGTATACGGGGTGATGTGTAAATTTTTAAAATATAGGGGTTAAAATAAAATAAGACTAAAGTATGAGGGAGTAAAAGGAAATTAACAGAATAAAGAAAAAAGGGAAAATCCCAGTTGGGCAAGGATTCTTGCATGGAACGCCACGTCACCAGAAACACGGCGTACCCAACTCCAATGCAACAAGTGGAGCCCACTGTATTACAGGATGAGTTGGTGTGGGTCCTACCTATCAAAGTGGGCCCCAATTTATCGACGACTTATTGACTATTTTTTATTTATTATTTTTTTTTTGGAAAAAAATAAATTGGGACAAAATAGACTGAATGTGGACCATTTTTCTCTCTAAAGAAAAAAGAAATGGAGATTTTGGGGTTGGCAACAATAGACCCGTCCTTTTGGTTGTATTGGATACAGCCCGAAAAGTTATTAGGTCGGTCCAAAAAAATTGCAAGTTATTACACTGAAATTATAAGTTTGTCTGAGAATTTGTAACTTTACAGATTACAAATTTTTTCAAAAAGTTATAAGTTCATCTAAAATCTTGTAATTTATTTGGACCAACCTTGTAAGTTTCACGAACTGTACCGTAACAAAGCCCTTGTTTTTAAAGTCTCGTCTTATTTAGTAAAAGGTTAACCAATTATATAGGATTATGTATTGTATTTTAATTAATTAGAATGTTTATTATAATAATTAATAATTTTGTGATTTGATTTTAGAGTGTTTTTGTGATCAGTCCGTTATTTTATCTTTAATTCTAAAAAAATCTTATACGCAATTGTAACTTGTGTTTTAATCTCGCACATTAAAAAAAAAAAAAAAAAAGACCCAATACACACGCTACACTCTCACAGCTATGTATATGATGTATCTAACTTGTGTGTGAAAAAATTGTTAGATATATCAAATATTATACAAATACATATAATTTGTAACATGTAACTAATATTACATAGGTATATGTAACTAATGTTACACATACATGAGTACGTACGTGACTAAAATGTAAACAAAAATTAATTTAAGGGGCTAAATCAAAATTTATATTTTAAAGGGAACTAATAACATATTATACCCGCTATTTGGGTCTAATCACCAATCATCTCTTGATTTTATTGTTTTAGATTTTAGTTATGTTTTTATTTATATATAAAAAATAACGGTTCGCGGTTTCACCGTCTCTGTTTTGATTTTGATTGTGATATAAAATTAAAATAACCTTAACAAATTTTCAGTTTTTGTTTGAATTTTGCATACAATTAAACGGTTTGATTTTAAAATCGTTTATAAAAAAAACAATGGTTTACAGTTCAATTTTGGATTTTGGATTTACCCAACGATTTTGGTATTGGTTTATATTGAAACTGGTCCAAAACAGAACTTTAACCATCCCTGCTCATATAACTATTATGAAATAAGTATTAGGACATCAATTGGTAAATTATACAATTTTTTAATTAGTTAATTTAAGAATTATTGTAATTTGGTGGTTTTAAAAATTGAAAACACATAAATAGCAAACTAATTATTATATAGGATAAATTGCCTTTTACTTCCCCTCTAATTTTTCTAATTATTATTTTACCTCATTCACTTCAAAAAGTTACCCCTTACTTCTATTTTTAAACAAAATGGTAGTCAATTTTTTTGAGTAATTGGTGATTAGTCCCAAATAGAGGATTTAATCTGTTATTAGTCCCATTTAAAACATAAGTTTTGATTTAGTCTTATTTAAAAATTGTAAATTAAATGTAACTATATTACATGTACTTGGATAATTTTTGTTACATTTAACAAATATTTACACTCAAGTTAAACACATGTAACAATATACTTCAGTCTTTTTTTAATGCGTAGGATTAAAATATAAGTTGCAATTACATATGAGACTTTTTTAAAATTAAGGATAAAATAAAGAACTTACCACAAAATACCTTTTTTTTTTTTCAATTTAAATTAACGAAATATACTTATAAATGAAGTTAAAATTTTCATCTATTTTTTGGATAAAATAAAAGGTCATTCGGTAGGAGGTCTCTTATTTCATCCTTAATTTTAAAAAAGTCCTAGAGACGGAAGGAACTTGTATTTTAATCCCACCTATTTTAAAAAGGCGGAAGTCCACTGCACGCACCTGCAGACGCGCGGTTACATGTAACAACTCTGTGTGTAAAATTTTGTTAGATGTAACAAAAATCACACAAAAATATATGTAATTAGTTATATATAACTAAATGTACACAAATACATATAACTAATATTAAACTAATTTATGTATGTAATATTTGTTAAATGTCACAAATATTACACAGATATATGTAATTGTAACATGTAACTAATATTAAATAAATATATATAATAAAAAATACACAGTTATATGTAAAAATATAACAATTACTAAATTGTAACTAATATTCGTTACATGTAACTAATATTCACTATAAAATCGAATTTACTCACTAAGTTCTCCCTACAATCCCTGCAATTTGGGACTAAGGGTATGTTTGGTTGGAAGTATGGAAAAGGAAAAGGAAAAAGAAAATAAGATGATAATATTTTTATCTATTGTGAAAGAAAAATTATTTTTGCTAGTATTGTTCGGTTGGGAAAGAAAATGAAAGGAGGGAAAATAATTCACTTTAATGTAATTTACTATTTTGCTCTCATATATTACAAAAATAAATTAAAAAATTAATTATTAAGGGTACAATTGTAATTTTGATACCTTTAACCATTTTCCTCCCAAATTTGTGAGGAAAAAAAATTATCTCAAAAATTGTATTTTATCCATTTTTTTTCCCTTCCATTTTTCATCCCACCAAACACACCATAAAACTCAAGCGAAATCTAACTTAATGGACTAATTCTAAGGGCATATTTGATAATAAAAAAAAAAATTAAGTACTTAAAACTGATTAAATTAAGTACTTAATTAATCAAATGTGTTTGATAAATGTTATAAAAACTACTTAATTAATTAAGCTAACTTAAAAATTAAGTAAAATATTAAGTTAAAAATTCAGTAAAGCCCTCCTTACTTAATTTTTTTTCAAAAGGCGCCCAGCAATTTTTAAAATTAAAAAAAAATTGAAATGACCGTTTTGCCCTTAGGGATGGAAGAGTTTCTTTTGTTCAGTGTTCATTCGATAAGTCTCGATTTCGTTGTGTTCAGAGCGGCGACTTACAGCGATGGAGGTGATGGCGACGATGGCGACGAGCGATGGCGGCAAGCTTAGAAGAAAGGCGGTGACAAGAGAAGCTTCGACGAGTTGAGAAGAGAGGTAGAGAAGAGAGAAGCGATGGTGAGGTATGTTCTTCTTCAATTTCATTTCTTCAAGTCGAGATTTTTGTTCTTCGTTATTCAGATTTCTGTTTTTCTATTTTTGAAATCTGAAATGTTTGCTTTTCGCTCTTGTAGTTGTGCTTGAATACACATATGTGCTTGTTAATGTTTTATTGTTGATTAATTGTTTTGATTTGTGAATTTAGGTGTTTCGAATCGACGGTGAGATCTGAATTTTGAGATTGGTTTGGTGAGATCTGAATTTATGTTCACGAGGTAGGGTTTCCAGACAAACACAATTCATATTCAGAAAATTTTCTTGTTTTTGGAGTTTGTTGTTGATCTTGTTGTCGTCGTCTCCATTAATTGGTCTGGTAGAGGGATATTTGTGTCTGTAGAATGTGTTTCTTCCAAGGTCTTATAAGGTTTTTCTGCCCGCCATTGATTGATATCTATAGAAGAAGAATTATTACAATTTCTAATGAGGTGAGGGTCTTATGTTATTTGTTTGATCTGGGAATTAGGTTTGTGATGAAGGCATTCAAGTGATGAAGGAGCCTGTGATCTCTGCTCATGATGAACCTATTGATGATGCCCTTTTGGTAATCTTTCAATTATTGGCTCGTAGTATAGTAGGCTAACAACCGCAACAAATATTTATCATCATTGTTACAATTACATCAATCATTCATTATCATCGCCATCACCATAATAAACACCCCGTCGTTGCATCAACACCACAAAATTTACTAACAAGACAACCACTATTGATCACCAAATCAAATTAATCACTACCACCACCACCCCAAAAATATTTATTATCACCATCACTACCACCATAACAAATTTTTACTGCTAATTTGAGGATTGGTTTGATTTTGTTGATTTTGAGCTTAAATTTGGTTATGTAGCTATTGATTGTTATTTTTTGATTTTTGATTCTTGCATTTTGATCCCTGAACTTTTCCTCGAGAAATTGATGTGGTTATGATCTTAGGCTTGTTTTTTAAGATCCTACTAGGTTGATTTATTATTGACGCTCGTTGAAAGAACTACTAATCTTGAAAATCGTCAATCTATCATTTTTTAGCGTTAATTAAAGATTATGGAGTTAATAGTTTAATGAATGAACAAAAAAAAGAACATTCACTCATTGAATGTTCTTACAATTCAATAAAAATGGTTTATCTATCATTTTCTATTGTTAATTAGAGATTATGGAGTTAATAATTTGATGAATGAACAGAAAAAAGACATTAAATGTTCTTATAGTTCAAGCATTTAATACTTGAGTAGTATGTATTGAATGCATTTAGTCTTCATTTTTTAGATGTTTAGTATTTGTCATTGATAAAACTAGAAATTGAAGTGTTGAAATTTTTAAATTTTCATTTAATACCATTTTTTATTAAAATGAATTTATTGTTCTTTTTTAGGAAATTGAACTAGAAGCACATGATGTGAAAGGCCTAGGTAAGACACATGCTATGGTCTCCTGTGGCTACTTCTTGGTATAAGATGCTCCCTGAGGTAATATTCATATAATTTCATATCTGATTTTAGTGTTTCCATAACCAAGAGCTTGTACTCTGTGTAGGGAATGCTTTCGAGGAGAAGGATATAATTGTTGTTGCTAATTTACTGAATCTATATTATTGAATGTGTAGTTTATGGATTGATTTTTTAAGAGTTCTTTTTTGGAAATAATTTTTTTATTCTCAATAACAAGAAAGAAAAATCAAGGAATTTCTGTTTCCTTTTCAAGTTTTGGTTTTTATGTTGATTTTGATGTGAAAAATGTGATTGTTTGTGGTGTTATGTATTTGTGATGATTTGTGATGGGTTTTGTTCATAAAATTGTATTATCTTGATTTAAGGATAGTTATGTAAATTAAAAAAAATTCAGTATTCAAATTTTGTATTTATTAAACAAACAAAAAAAATTCAGCACTTAAATTTTCAATACAATTTTATCAAACAACCTTTTTAAAATTTTAGCACTTAAATTTTCAGCACTTAAAAATTAAGTGGTTAACAAATAAGTCCTAAATTTAATAATAAGAAATGACTAATTACGGATTAGACCCTAAAAAAAAGGACTAATCGCCAATTAACCCTAAAATAAACGAAATTGTCTATTTAATTTGATTTTGATTTTATTTTTTTATTATAATTTTTTTAAAAAAAAATTAAATTAAAATAAATAAAAAATTATTTTTTATTTAGTTATGAACCAGTTGACCCCTACCGGCCTTTCCATAATTCAAAGTCAAGATGACCAAAATCCAATAAATATTTAAAAAACAAAGAAAAAGTGGGGACAGATTGGTAATCTACTCTTTTTTATTTATTAATTATTATTATCAAATTGGGTAGTTATTACGTCATCCAACACGACGACGTACGGTCCTAATTGAATAATTAATAAATCAAAAAGAGTAGATTACCAGCCGGCAAAGGAGCTGGACCACTGTTTTGCCTTATCAAATCCGGCAATTATTAGTGAAAACAATTAATGAAAAGACAAGCATTTTTTTTTTTGTAGTAATTATTACATAAATTTCTGGACCAAAAAAAAAAAATGTACATAAATTTAATTTATTTTTAATTTAAATTTAAATTAGAACCTATTAAATGCTAAGAACTAAATAGAATAAGTTGGTTTTGTCGGTTAGATTAAGTTTTGTATATGTTTGGAGGCAGCAATTAAGAGTATTCATACTGGCATTTGCTTGACGATTTCAAAAAGTTTTCCTAAAATTATTGTGGAATCCGACTCTGAGAAAGCAGTCGACCAAATTCGAGAAGGTTGTCTTGAAAGCTATGTCTATAGGAGCTGGATCTTGGAGTGCAAACAGATTATAGAGATGCATAATTTTACGATCCAAGTTACTCGGAGAATTAATAAAAGATGTGTTGATTTTTTTACAAGGCTAAGAATTGTGACTCGAAGGTCCATTACCTTGCGGACCCTCCAGTAGAGATATAAATTTTTTTGATTGCTCATATGAGGGTTGCGGCTCCTCTTTGTAGGCTGTAGTTGTCTTGTTTGTTGCCTTTCTACCCAAAAAAACAAAAAATATATTAAGTATTTTTTTATAATAAATTTATTTGATAATTATAATTTCAATTATTTAATTAATTAAGTTTTTCTTAGGGTGCGTTTGGTTGAGTGAAAAATAGATGGAAAAGAAAATGAAATGGAAAGTGAAAAAAATTTTGTTTGGTTGATGGAAAATAAGAGAAAAAAGAAAAAATGATGGAAAAAATACAATTTTCGAGACAATTTTTTTTCCTCACAAATATAGGAGAAAAATGGAGGGACGTGATGAAAAATGAATAAAGTTACAATTATACCCTTGATAATATAATTTTTAAATTTAAAATTTAATTCTTACAATACTCTCTAAAAAAGTCAAATATTGATTACAAAGAAAGGAACACATTCCCTTATCAATCGGACTAATGCTTCTTGGTGTCAATTCATCTTCTACCTAAAATTAAACATTTAAAATTTTAATTTTATTAAATAACTTTTAAATATTGTAACCACTTAAAATTTAAACATCATTAAAAAAACTCTATTAATTTGAAGATCGTGGAGTCGCCCCAGAAGATATGACCGATATAGTCCTAGTCGAAATGGATGTTAGCGCTTTTGATAGGTCAAAAATAGAGTGAATGGAAAAATGAAAAAGAAAATGAGGTAGAAAAGTAATTTATTTTTTTTGTGTGTTTGATAACAGTGGAAACGGAAAAAGAAAAGAGAAAAAAAAAAAAAAGGAAAAAAAAAAACCCTTCACACCACTTTTTTCCCCTCAAATATGGGATGAAAATGATGGAGTTTGAGGGAAAATATATTGAAATTACCATTATACCGCTATTAGATTTTATTTTTTTGGTAATATATAAGGGTAAACTAGTAAATTATATAAGTTTATTTTATCTTTTTTTTTTTTTTTTTTTAATACACATAAAATATTATTTTTCTTCATTTCACATCCCTCCAACCAAACAACCTAAAAAAATTAATTTTTCTTTCATAAAAAATAAAAAAAATCTTTTCTTTTTTCTTTTTCATCCTTCCAACTAAGTATTTTCAAAAATTATATTTTCAAATTGATTAAAAATTAATTTACATCAACCACCCCCAAAAAATATTAATTTCAAAGTGTGAAACATAGATGTTGTCTAGATTCTTTTGGACTTGTATTTTTGTATATATATTAAATATGACAAAATTATTAGGAGGGGAATCCAAAAGTTGACTAAAAAGGTATCAGAATTATTTGTTTTATATGATAATATAATGATTAAAAAGGGTCTGAATAATATGAGTTGTCAATTATTTGTTTTCATTTTTTGGATTTTTAGGTATGTTTGGTTGGAAGGGTATAAAAAGAAGAGTTAAATGAAAAAGATTTTTTTTTTTTTTTTTTTCATTTGTAGAAGGAAAATCATTTTTTTTAGTACGTTTAGTTGGAGAGATATTGAAGGAGAGGAAATAATATTTTGTGTGTGTTAAAAAAAAAGAAAAGTAATATGTTTTTTTTACTTAATTTACTATTTTACCCTTAGTGCAAATGAAAATGGTATTTGTTATATAAAATAAAAGGGTAAAATAGTCATTTTCACTTTTTTTTTCTACCTTCTCTTCATTTTCACCCCAAACACAATCCTTTTTCATTATCCACCCTATTTTTCAATTCATTTTCTTTTCCACCTTACCAAACATACCCTTAGTGATGGTTCATAATGCTTAAATTTTTTTAATAAAATATTCATATTTTTTTAATTTAAATATTACGTTTTAATATTTTTATTATCTTCGTATTTTGATAATATCAAGAACGTAAAACTGATTATTAATCACCATTTATCATTTTAATTTCATTAAATATTAAAAAATGTTTTATTTTCAAGAAAATATCATTCAATTAATTTTACTTTATTTTTTTGTGTTGCGCTATATTATTTATTTTTATTTTTTATATTCAATTTTTTTTTTTTATGAAGTACTAAATTGCAACAACGACTAAATTTTTCTCCCACTTATGTAGGATCGGGTATATGAATCCGTTTACGCCATAATGATAAAATATAATAAATTACAAAAATAAAATAATATGCGGTGTATTTATTTTATTTTTTTATTTATTTTTTGTTTTTGTGGTACAAATTGAATTGAAAGGAATGAAAGTGACAGTGGCAAAAAAGGAATTTGGGTTTTATTTGTGTGGGGGCATGAAATCGCGGAGTTTTTAAAGTTTTTTTTTCGACACTTTGTACCAATGAAGTTTGACTATTATCTCAATTTAGTCCCTATAATTTTAATTTGAGTACATAATGGCCTGAAAAATTATTACTCATCCCGTTGTAGTCCAAATTATTAAACATGTCACAATATTTGACAATAAACAATCACGCTCTGTGCATCTAATTATTTTTAAGGCGCTTTCAGTCTCCTCTCTTTCTCCGGGCTCATCCACAAATTTTCTACAAAAGTCTCATCTCTCTCACACACACATATATTCTTGAGCATTTGGGCAGTGAGAGGAACGGGAGAACAAAGAAGATTAGTTAGAGAAACCCGTTGGAAAAGCCACGTGAGGCCGAGGGGGACTGAGGTCTCACTTCAACATTTGAAATTTTTAATTTTATCTTTATATATTTTTAAAAATTCAATTCGTACCCTTAAAATTTTACATTAACCTTCTCTAATTTATATAAATATCTACGATGTATCCAAAAAAATTAATTCCACCTCAAACAATTTTCTAGATCCGTCGCTGGAAAAAGGCACAAAATTCCTTAAATACAGTCGAGTGTGATGGAAATGACTCTTTATCATCTAAAATTATAACTTGGATACCGATTTGGAGTAAAGTGAGATTTTGATTAGGAAACTTCAAGATGTTATACGTTAAAATCAAAATCACAAGAATCAAAATGAGATAGTAGTAAAAATTCAAGGGTCTAAAGTGTAAAAAATGTAAGTAGTAGTAGGGACTAGGGAGGGGGAGTGGTTGAGGAGATTAGGCAAATGGGAATCAAAAGCATTTAATGCCCCCAGCGGTGGTTCTTCAATTCCGTGGGGATGTTTGATGTATCATTATCATAAGGATTAATTACCTTTCAACCCCCATTATTTTGATATTGTTTCATTTTGTCCACACTATTTTAAAATTCTACATTTTGTCTCCTTTTACTTATAATGAATTCAAAATATATATATTGTATAACTTAGCCGAATATGCTAAAAAATGACTGAAAATAAAAAATTCATCAAAATTTTACATAAAATGAATCAAATTACTCTTTAATGTAATTTTTTTTAATTAAAAAGGGAAAAAAATATAAGTAGAGAGATAAAATATTTGTTTTTGGGTTTATTAACTTTAAATAATAAATTTAAATTAAAAAAAGAGACAATGTTAATTTATTTTTATATTTATTTTAAATAAAATATGTGTTTTTTTCCGTTAATCAAGAGTAGAAGGGGATGATATGTAGGCTTTGAAAATATAGGGGTTAAAATAAAATATAAGGGGACAAACAACATTTAACCCTATTATTTATTATGATAACATATGACCTCTCAAAAACTTTCCCTTCCCCCACCAACATGGTAGTTAATAGTTATGCAAGGACAATCACCCCTTTGTCGCTAATAGTTTTTTTTTTTTTAATATATATATTCAATTATTTTATATATTTAATAGTAAATAAAAACGCGTTAAAGGGTAATGTAGTGAATTTCATCCAACGAGAGGGTGTATTTGATAGTTTTTAGATGTAAAGGAAAGTGAGTGATTTTATCTCTTTTCATTTTCTAGCATTTACGGTATGTTTGGTTGGATGGAATCGGGGGCGGAATGGAATCGCATTTCGCCATCGATTTCTATTCCATTGTTTAGTTTTTCAATGGAATCACTTTTGGAATGAAATAGGGTGGAATGGGATTTCATTTGAGATAGGATGAAATGAGATTTCAACCCAATAAAATCAACATCCTAAATTACATAACAACCCTTATATTTAAGCTCTTGAAAATTGAGAACAAAAATTAAAAATTAAGAACAGAAACAGAAAATTGAGAACATAAACATAAAATTAGAAAATATGAAATTGAGAACAGAAATTGAAAATTGAGAACAAAAAATAAAAATTAAGAACAAAAAATAAAAATTAAGAACAAAAATAGAAAATTGATAACAGAAAATTGAGAACAAAAATAGAAATTTAGAAAACAGAAATTTGAGAACGGAAACTAAAAATTGAGAACAAAAAATAAAAATTAAAAACAAAAATAGAAAATTGATAATAGAAAATTGAGAACATAAACTAAAAATTAAGAACAAAAATAGAAATTTAGAGAACTGAAATTTGAGAACGGAAACTGAAAATTGAGAACAAAAACTGAAAATTGAGAACATAAACTGAAAATTGAGAACAAAAATAAAAAATTAAAGAACGGAAAATTGAGAACGGAAACTGAAAATTGCGAACAGAAACAGAAATTAGAGAATAGAAACTTGAGAACAAAAATAGAAATTAGAAAACATAAACTTAAATTGAATGGAATAGTGAAATATAATAAAATGAAGGAAGAAATGGAATAGTGAAATATAATAAAATTTTGTAATAAAGGCATAATGAGAATTTTATTATATTTCATTTCATTCATTCACTCATTTCATACCAACCAAATTTCATAAGGACATAATGAGAATTTTATTATATTTCACTATTCCATTCCTTCCCTCATTCCATACCAACCAAACAAGAGAATGAAATAGCGATTCCATTGGCAATTCCATTCCATTCCTTCTCTAATTCCATTACTTCTTCCATTCCATTCCACTCTCATTTCATTCCATCCAATCAAACGAACCGTTAGTTTTTATATTTGTTACCCTATAAGTTTTTAAAAAGTTTTTTTTATTGTTTAACCCAAATTTTACACTTTCTTTTCTTAATAAGTCTTTTAAACAAAAAAAATTAGTATTTAATCGCTCAATAAAATTTTGTTAGTTTTTAATCCTTGGCAAGAAGTTAATAGACATATCTGCTCTTATACACACACACACACACACACACACACACATATATATATAATTAACAAATCTTAATTTTCCATTTTATTTCATCTTCAACCTACTTTATCTTCCCCCTCTCTCTTAGCCTAACGCCCATTGTGCACAATCATCCAAACTTGTGCTATGTTCACCAATGCCGCCACCGCCGCTAGATAATAATGATGACGACACTCGCCAATGACAATGACGACGACTATGGCTTGGTCAACGTTTGTCTTCCTCAACTGTGCTCGTGCGACGCCATTGATGCTGTCTTGCTTCATCTGATGATGACGATGAAGACGCTTGGATCTGCTCGCTGCTCTTCGACGACGACGCTGCCTGTGGTATGGTCGACGTTCGTCTTCCTCAACCATGATCGCGCGACGCCACCGATTTCGTCTTCCTCAGCCGATCTCTCTCTCTCGGATCTGGAAAAATCCAGATCTATTCGTTAGTGTGAGGTCGTCGCGATTTTCAGATCCAAAGTTTACAACTTTTGCGTAAGATTGGTAGAACATGGACCATGTATTGGTAAATTTGCCCTTGAAGTTGAGAGATGGGCCAATTTAATATGAATTAAGAGATTTTAGGAGTAATACGTGACAATTGAAAATTTTTGAGTTAAAGCAAAATATTTACCAAATAGTGGGGGTGCAAAAGGATTTTTTGGCTAGCCTTTTCTATCCATGGAAATGACCAAAATAGCCTTAGTTTAAGGTTGACTGTTAAATTGACCTAACTGATTTGTCAATCGAGCCAACTGGAAACCAAAAAGAAAATGTTAGGGACCCAATGTTGTCTATGCCCAAATACTGGGGGCTAATTGAACACCAGCTGTATTTGTAAAAGACCCAAAAGTCATTAATCCTTACACTTTTCGATAAAATTAACGGTCAAATCTCAAAAGGTCAAAATTAATAAATCAATTAATATTGACATTTATACCTCCAAATCAGGTCAGATGATATATGTTTACTTGGTTTGAGGGGTTACGTTGCATAAGAGTAAATTAGTCATTTTGCAAAATTCTATTAATTATTTAACCGTTGTATTTAAATCTGAATTACAGGGGAGATAACTATTGATGAAAGTATCAGAGTGCAAAGTGCAATTTGATCAAACTACAGGAGGATAATGTGTAAAAAATCATTGAGTCTTGATAATTTCAGAAAATTCTATGTTAGTTTAGATTAGGTTGTCTTACATATTTGTGATATTTTAGATGAATGTTTTAGGCTTTGTTTGTGGACCGTTAGATCGAATCGATTTGGATCGTTCATTGTCAAGGCTAATACCCATATAAGAGAAGAAGTTCATTTACTCAAACCAATATTAGCATTTGTATATCCTCTTTTATAGAGCTAATACCAATTTTTTTTTTTCAAACTTTAGTTTTCTATCCCAATTCCTATCTTCTCTACTCAATTATTCGCTAGCAAGAGAGTTATACTTACGTCATACTTCCAACAAAGCGAAAGACCCTTAAGGTCGTGGGAAAACCTTTAGCCCATTAAATTTATCTTTCACGTTCGTCCTAAAAATCCTCATATGAGAACCCATTAGAATTCGTAGAGAGCACATTCCATGTTTCCATTATTAGTTGCATCCTTTGAATCATAATTAAGATGTTTATTACCATAATTTGATTTTTTACCTATTTTTTAAAAATAAATACCTAATTACCTAACCCTATTTTTATTGTACACAATATTTTCGTAAGTATTGTAAAAAAAATAGTGACTCATGGAACGGTTAAAAAAATACATGATATTTTTTTTTTAAATATTGTAAAAAAAAATAAATAAATTTGAAATTGAAATTAGAAATAAAAACATGCAAATTTTTAACTTTTCAGATTTCTTCATTTTTAGTTTCATTTTCAAACTCTAAACACATGATAACAAGGCACTTAGGCACTTGAGCATGAAAATTATCACAAAATTAACAACAAAATGCACAACTTAACTAGGCTCGGTGCACAAATAACTACAAGCGCTTATGTCGTATTATTGCTTACAGTGTTTTTTTGGACAAAGAATAAAGTCGGATGCAATAACCATCATGGCAATGAAGGCAAAAAAAAAAAAAAATACCAAGCAAATACCAAGGACAATTTTTTGTCATTTTTGGGCCTTTTTGTCCACGGTCAATTCTTGATCCCGTGACGCATCTTTCATATTGCTTGAAAAAACATAACTCTAAATCGATGTCTTGAATTTCTAACAATTTGATGTATTTTAGAGAAATTTCTGATAAGGCGGCGAAATTTAGAAGGCCAGCAATGAGAGAAAGCGTCGTGGGTAGCCAACAGTAACTACACCTGAGTGGCATCGTGTTGTTGAAAACTGCCGTGAATAGCACTCCTGGAAGACGAAAAAATAATTTGCTAGCATGAACATGTCTCTCTGTAAATCGCTTATTTGTTTATCTTGTTTCTCAATCCTGGTTAGTGGGTCTTCTCTTGATGTAACCATTTGTTTGGTTTTAAGCTCTGTTGATTATCTCCCTAGCTAATAAAAAAAAATATGAGATTTGTTGTTAGATTTCTTTTATTAAAGAAAACAATACCCATTCACCCAAACCTTTACATTATTAATTAATCATTTCATTTGTTGAATAATATATATGTTTTACTTCCATAAATTGCCATTAAAGTTTTGGTTTTTGTTATTGTTTTTTATATGAATAAATATGAAATTATGGATGTGAACTGATAATTCAATTTTTTATTTAAAGTGATTGTATGTAATTATTTTTTTAGGGTTAATGGCACATTGATCACCTGTTGGTGGAATTGTATTTTATATTCTTTTAGGTTGCGAAGAGATTTAACAAATTCAAATGATTTGTGAAATGAAGGGATTTCAAAATCCCTTCATTTCACAAATGCCTTATTTGGATAATTGTTTGAGTTGAAGCATTTGAACGTGTAATTTCAATAATAAATTATGGGAACAAAACAGAACATATAAGAATTTATAGGAACAAAAACAGAATTTATTGGAACAATAAATTTATAGGAATAAAACAGAATTTACAAATTTATGGGAACAAAACAGAATTTAAAATTCTAAATTTTTTATCCCACTTCTCGGAACATAAAAAAAACAAAAAAAAAACAGCTTGAACGTCGGCGACGCAAATACAATGAAATTGAACAAAAACAAAGACCATCGCCATCGCCTGTGATTTCTCGCCATCGCCAAACACAAACGACGTTCAACCAAACCCATCGCCATCGCCATCGCCAAACAAACACTCACCTATGATTTTTCGCCATCGCCAAACAAACACGCCATCGCCAAACACAAATGCGATGTGATTTCTCGCTTATGATTTCTCGCCATCGCCATTGCCATCGCCATCGCCAAACACAAATGAAATAAAAAACAGGAACCCCCAAAACGACTCTCGCATGTGATTTCTCGCCATCGCGAACCCTAAAACGAAATCAAAAACAGAAATCGAAGACAATTCTCGTCTGTGATTTCTTGCCATTGCCATTGATTTTCTCGCCATCGCCAAACAAACAACAATGTTCAACCAAACCCATCGCCATCGCCACTGATTTTCTCGCCATTGCCACTGATTTTCTGGCCATCGCCATCGCAATCAAACAACCCTTTCTTGCCATCGCCAGCTATGGTGTGACTTCGGCGAGGCGGCTTCAATGAAGAAGAAGGGGGTTCGGCTTCAATGCGAAAGAAAGAAGGTGAAGAAAAAGACGATGAAAAGTTGAGAAGTAAGGATTTGACAAATTCAGCCTGTTTCAAAAAGATTTCAAAATCTCGCCTTTTGTCATTTTTTTTAAGTTTGAAGGATCCCTCCCTCTTAAAACCTAAACATGGAATTTGTCAAAAGAGAATTTTAAAATTCTCTAAACAAATGAAATCCTCCCTATAGATGCCTTACCCAAACACAACCTTAATATTTTCGTCATCACTTACTCTTATGATTTAAACTTAAATGCAACGGTTAAATAATTAACTGGAAGGACAAACAAATATACAAATTTACCTGGGGTATAAATATCAATTAATATTAAATAATTTATTAATTTTGACTTTTTAAGATTTGATAGTTAATGTCAACAAAAAATGCAACTATTATATTTAAATCTGAACTATGGGGTATAAGTATTTATGAAAATGACACAAGAATGTAAAGTGCAATTCTGTCGAACCATGAAGGAGCAAACTACCACTAACAGTATATTTATAATAATTAAATGTTAGATATAGTTATTATACAAAGTCATCGGTTAAAATTCCTTTATTTGAAATCAACAAATTAATTTTATTATTAAAAAGTAGAAGGAAAATATTTTTGTTCTAAAATTTTTTTTGAGGACAAATAAAAAATAAATAAACTGCCTATATTTTAGTAATTTACCAAAAACTCAGGGCCCGTGTGTTTAGTGTTCCTAACCTAACTCAATCCAACTCATCCTAAAAATTTTGGGATTGATGTTTGGGAATACGTTTGACAAACTCAATTGTGTTTCCAACTCAACCCAAAAAGTGAGAATTGATTCTCAAAATCTTAAGAAAATGAGAAAAAACAAACAAACAATTTTTTTGTGCCCATCCCTTCCCATCCCATAGAGGACGCGCTTGATATTTCTCAAATTGTTAGTGAGAACCCCTGATCAATTCTCATCCTACTCATTTTCGAAATCGTTCATTTTTTGACATTTCTCTGGTCTTCGCTCATTGCCATCGTCTTCGCCATCCTTGCCATCTTCTTTACCGAAATCGTCATCGTCGTCTTCCTCGTACTTGCAATCGCTCATCGTTCATTGCCTTTCGCCATCGCTATCACCTGTAAGCTCAAATCGAACAAGGTTTCGAACAGATTTGTAATTGAACAAATCTTGGTTTAGGGTTTCAATTTTGAGCAACAACGATTTCGATTAAGGTTTAGGGTTTTGATTTCGATTTCATTGTTCAAATCAATTTAGGGTTTGGTTGTTGAAATCAATTTCTTAGAATTAGGGTTCGATTTCGATTTCATTACTGAAATCGATTACGAAATTGATTTCGGTTTTCGATTTCGATTTTATTGCTCAAATCAATTTAAGGTTTGATTGCTGAAATCAATTTCTCAGAATTACGATTCGATTTCTTGATTTTGGTTTAGGGTTCGTTCTTAATTTCTCAACAATTTTTTTATGATTTCTCAGAGTTAGTGTTATTGATTTCTTGTTCTTCGGTGTAAGCTTTAAGAAATAATAAAAAAATAAAAATAACAATTGTGAAGAAACAATTCTAGGATAATATCGTTACCAAACGCGATACGTTTCCAAAACAAAAAAAAATTGTCATTACTAAACACAATTTTGTTCTTAAAAGGAAACAAAATTCTCAACTCAACCCATCACATCTCATCCTACCTTAAGTGGGATGAGAAAAGTGAGAACACTGATTAACCACTTCAAAATCTTCAAATTTTGAAAGATTGTAGCTCGCAAAAAATACAATTTCGCTACTTTTGTGAAAAAATTGGAGTCTTAAAATTTTAAAAGCTATAACTCAAAAATAATTGATTTCGGTACTTTTATGAAAAACTCAAAATATTCAAATTTTTAAACGTTAAAGCTCGCGAAGAAGCCCGATTTTGCTACTTTTATAAAAATTCAAAATTTTCAAATTTTGAAAGGTTGCAGCAAAAAAAAAAAGAAAAAAAACAATTTCACTACTTTGATGAAAAAATCAAAATCTTCAAATTTTTAAAGTCTATAACTCACAAAAAAAAAGAGACTATTTCACTACTCAAAAGAAAAAAAAAAAACTCGAAATTTACAAATTTAGAAAAACAATAACTCACAGAAAAATCAGATTTTGCTAATTTTATGAGAAATTAAAAATCTTAAATTTTGAAAGCTTGTAACACAAAAAAAAAAAAAAAAAAAAAACAAAACGATTTGGTATTTCAAATTTCAAAAGGCTATATTTAACAAAAAAAACCTGATTTTGTAATTTAAAAAAAAAACTGAAAATCTAAATTTTTTTCAAAAGACTAACACACACAAAAATACTAATTCTGATATTTTAATGGAAAACTCGAAATCTTCAAAATTTTAAAGGTTACGTAACTCTTAAAAAAAAAGAGGTGATTTCGCTACTTTCATGACAAACTCAAAATCTTCAAAATTTTAAAGGCTATACCTCATAAAAGAACCCCAATTTCGCTATTTTTATAGAAAACTCCAAATTTAAAGACTATACCTCACAAAAGAACTTTGATTTCGCTACTTTTACTAAAAACCAGAAATATTCAAAATTTTAAAGTCTATAACTCACAAAAAAAATGTGATTTCGCTACTTTTATAATAAACTCAAAAATCAAAATTTTCAAATTTTGAAAGGTCATATCTCACAAAAAACTTAATTTCGCTACTTTATGAAAAACTTAAAATCTTCAAATTTTGAAAGGGAGCTCACAAAAATCCTGATTTCTCTACTTTTATCAAAAACTCAAAATCTTGAAATTTTTAAAAGTTATAGATCACAAAAAAAAAATCGAATTTTGGTAATTTTATGGAAAATTCGAAATCGTCAAATTTTGAAAGGTTATAACTTACAAAAAATCGATTTCCCTAATTTTTATGAAAAACTCAAAATCTTAAAATTTTGAAAAATTATAACTCACAAAAAATTTGATTTTGTTACTTTAATGAATAACTCAAAATCTTTAAATTTTGAAAGATTATAACTAATGAAAAAAAAAAAAAAACAATTTCGCAATTTTTGTGAAAAACTCAAATCTTTAAATTTTGAAAAGCTATATAGCTCACAAAACTACCTAATTTCGCTATTTTTATGAAAAACTAAAAAATATTAAATTTTTAAAGGCTAAACTCACAAAAAAAAAAAAGGCCAATTCGCTACATTAATAAAAAAAAAAACTCGAAATCTTCACATTTTGAAATACTATACTCACAAAAAAACTCGATTTCTCTACTTTAATGAAAACTCAAAATCTCCAAATTTTAAAACACTGTAACTCGCAAAAAACCCTGATTTTGCTAATTTTTTTGAGAAATAAAAAAATCTTTAAATTTTGAAAAACTATAGTTAAAAAAAAAAATCCGATTTAGTACTTTTATGAAAAACTTCAAATCTTTAAATTTTTAAAGACCATAACTCACAAAAAACCTGATTTCGCTACTTTGATAAAAGAAAAATCAAAATCTTTAATTTCGAAAGGTTATAACTAGAAAAACAGTTTCGGTATTTTCATGGAAAACTCAAAATCATAAAATTTTTAAATGCTATAAGTCACACACAGGAAAAAAAAAAAAAAAAAAACTCGATTTCACTACTTTTATGAGAAAATCAAAATCTTTAAATTTTAAAAGGTTATAACTTACAGAAGAACAAAAAAAAAAAAAAAACAATTTCGTTTCTTTTATGAAAAATTAGAAATCTTTAAATTTTGAAAGACTCACAAAATAACCCGATTTTGCTACTTTTATTAAAAATATTTTTTTTTTAATTTTTTTTTGAAAGGCTATAGTTCTAAAAAAAAAACGATTTTGGTATTTCAAGAAAAAAACTTGAAATATTCAAATTTTAAAAGTTTACAACTCAAGAAAAAATCCCGATTTTTGTATTTTTATGAAAAATTCGAAATCTTTAATTTTTAAAATGCTATAGCTAGCAAAAAAAAATACAATTTCGGTACTTTTATGAAAAATTCAAGATCTTCAAAATTTTAAAATGCCATAGCTCACAAAAGAAAAGCGATTTTGCTATTTTAATAAGAAAAACTCCAAATCTTGTAATTTTGAAAGGTTGTAACTCACAAAAAAAATATGATTTTTCTAATTTTATGAGAAATAAAAAATCTTTAAATTTTGAAAGGTTAGAGTTCACACACAAAAAAAAAAAATGATTTCGTTACTTTTATGTAAAATTCAAAATCTTCAAATTTCTAAAGGTTATAATACTTACAAAAAAAAAATGAATTCGCTAATTGAATTTAAAAAAAAAAAACTCAAAATCTTCAAATTTTGAAAGATATATAACTCACAAAACAAAATTAATTTTGTTAATTTTATGAAAAATTCGAAATTTTCAAATTTTAAAAGGTTATAACTCACAAAAATCTAATTTCTCTACTTATATATATATATATATAAACAAACAAAGGTTATAACTCACAAAAAAAAAAAATGCGATTTTGGTACTTTTATGGAAAACTTGAAATCATTAAATTGTTAAAAACTATAACTCATAAAAAACGCGATTTCAATACTTTTATGAGAAACTTAAAATTTTCAAATTGTAAAAGGTTATAACTTAAAAAAAAAAACCGATTTCGCTATTTTTATAAAAAAACTCAAAATTTTCAAGTTTTGAAAGGCTATATAGGTCACAAAAACCCCATTTCGTTACTTTTCTAAAAACTTAAAATCTTCAAATTGTGAGGTTACACTTCACAAAAATTTCGATTTCACTGCTTTTACGAAAACTAGAAATCTTCAAATTTTTAAAAGGTATAACTAAACAATCTCCGATTTTTATGTGCTTGTATAATAAAGTCAAAATCTTCAAATTTTGAAAGGATATAACTCACAAAAACCCGATTTTGGACTTTTATGAAAATTTTGAAATCTTCAAATTTTGGAATGTTATAACTACGAAAAAAACCAAATTTTTCAAATTTTGAGAGAGAGAGAGAGTAGTACACAAAATACTTGATTTTGGTAATTTTGAAACTTCAAATTCAAAAAAAAATAAAAAAAAATAAATAAAATACAACTTTGCTACTAAAAACTTAGAATCTCAAAATTTGGGTACTTTTATGAAAAAGAGTGATTTCACAAATAGAGTGATTTAAGCTTAAGCAAGAACAATTCATTCAACCGCAAGATCTTTAGTACAAAATTCTGGTTTAAACAATCCGCAATTCATAATTCAATGCACTACTAAATCGAATATTAAATCTCTATGATTACGGGCCGACGCACGGAGGCCTATAGGGTAAGTTTTTGGGTGGGAAAGACTGTATGTTCCACATTGATCACTTAGCCCCGTTTAGTTATAATTAATTTTGGAATCAATGTGCAGAAACAAATATTTGTTGTGGTGTTGACAGTAATGGTAATAAATATTCGCTGTGGCGGCGACAGTGGTTAACATAATTTGCGGTAATGGTGGCAAGGGCGAATCAAATTTTTACTGTGGTGGTAGCGGTAATGGGAATATTTATTGGCTTTGTGGCGGTGGCGATAATAGATTTTTTCCTGCAATAATGGCTGTGATGGTGAGTATTTGTTGTTGTGTAGTGGTGACAGTAAATATTGATTGTGGTGGTGTGTTGATGAGAAATATTTGTTATGGTGGTGGCAATGGTGATAATGAACTTTTGTTGTGGACCTTCTTATCGTTTTTCATATCTGTTTTGATTTTGTTAGTCTTTTATTGATCTTGGTGGAGTTTTGTGTTTATTTTCATTGTGAACGTTTTTTTTTTTTTTTTTGTTTATTTCTCAGTTAATGTTTATATCGATTTTGGGATTTGGGTGAATGTTCGTTTGTGATACAGTTAACGTTCATGCTGATTTTTAGGTTCGGGGGTGAATATGTCATTGTGGTTGGTGAATGTTGATATCGGTTGTGTTTTTGTTAATTTTGTGATCTTCGTTTGTTTTTTCGTGGATGTTCATGTGGTTTGGTGAAAATGTACGTATCGGTTTTTTCGTTCTTAATTTTTCCAGTTTTTTTGATCGGTTAGTTTTTTGTAAATGTTCATAACGAGTTTGTTTTTGTTGATCTTAAGGTTTATTTTTTATGGTTTTTTATTTGTTTTTATATTTTTTTTTCAAATAGTAGTGTCAATGATCGTAACACAAAGAGCATGAATGTTCTTTTTCGTGGATTTTGTGAACATAACAAAATAACGTAAAATAGAAGAACGTGTGAACATAACAAAAATGTAATATGTTCACATAAAAATTATGAACATTCGCAACAGAACATTTAGCGTTAAAATATATTAAGATGTTCAAAAATAACAAAATAAAAATGTGAATGTTCATGATTTGCTATATTTTACAGAATGACACTCTACGTAAATTATGAAAAAAAGATGGTCAAAGAACAGATGACTAATTTCTAAAATATCTTGAGGACTAAAAACTTTATTATGTTAGTTGGGTTCATTTCCCAATTTATATATATTTTAAGGACTATATATATATATATATATTTTTTTTTTCTTTTTTCTTTTTAATATTAGTTATACCTCGTGCCTAAAGGCACAAATGTAATTTGTTGGTATGTAATTCTAAATTTATATCGTAAATTTAACACATGCGATTAACGCTAACACGCATAATAAATCATTTTTCTACTCATATAAAATTCAAATTATATGCAGGGCAGTTGAAAATACAATGCCATGGAACCAAAAATTTAATTCTAAATTATGTTCTTGATAGAAATTTCTAGGGCCCTAAAATACAGAAAACATTTAATTAGGGCCCTAAATACAGAAAATAAGTAATCACGATATATATTAATTTTTTTAGTCTTTATATGATTAAATTCTAAAATGTAATCGCGTGTTTTATATTATTATGTTCAAAATCATAGTAATTTTAACAATGTTGAATTTAACATTTATTATGTTATTTTGATGTAAAAATACGATTGATGTGTTGTTTTGAAGTTCTGAAACAGACAATCACGCATGAGTAATTTATTTAATAAAATAAAAAAATGAACTTAATTATTTATTTATTATTTATCAGAGTTTTTGCTGTGGTGTTTAAAGTAAAAAACAAAAATGAAATTAATAATAAAGAAATAAGAGTTTCCAAAAAAACGGTTTACATCATATAGGTAAGGATGTCAATGGTCCGTATTCGGCTCAATTTCATACAAAATTAAAATAAAAACCGTTAAACATATATAAAACCAAAATCAAAACCAAAACCAAAACCTCCAATTTTTCTAAACTATTATAAATTGGACCATTTAATTTTAATCAAAATCAAAACCGCGAAACCATAGACCATTATTTTTTTATATATGAACAAAAACATAACTAAAATATAAACATAAAATTCAAAAACAAAAATTAAACAACAAAATTATAAATGGTAAACATTCCCAACGATAAATAAAATACAACAATAAACGCATATATATACACACACACTAGGGTTAAAGTATAAATAAATAAAAAAATAGAGATTAAACTTTAAATACTAAAAAAATAAAAATAATATATATATATATATATATATATATATATATATATATATATATATATATATCGTAGAGATGGTCATGGGTTTGGGGGGCCGCCCAGCCCAACCCGATATTTTTAGAGCTTGGGCCTAAATTTTGAGCCCATGGTTAGGGATTGGGCTGCAAAATTTAGGCCCGAGTAAAATTAGGGTCGGGCTTGGGCAAACCTGACATTGCAACAATTGACGATGGATTTGTTTTTGTGTAGAAATGAATGGTGTGGGACTGCAGCAATTGGTGATTAATCTGCAGACTTGTAAGTTTCAGCAATTGGTGATTATTTGCATCAATTGCAAATTCATCTGATGATTATTTGTAGCAATTGCAAGTTTGGTGATTAATCTAATGATTATGTTTTTGTTTTTATTTAATTTTTAAATTAAAAAAAAAAATTATAGGGCTGGGTGGGCCTGAGGGTTGGGCTAGGGCCCTAATTATTTTGATAGGGCCGGGTTTGGGGGAAAAAAAATAAGGCCCGATCTTAGGGCCGAACCAGGTTAGGGCCTTGCATATTTTCGTAATTTCTTACCTAAAACTCAGCCCAAGCCCGACCTATGACCAACCCTAATATATAGGTTACATGATTCGACTCACGGTTCCGGTCACGTGATTTGATTACGCAGTTATTATTTTAAAATCAGAATCGATTCAGTTGCTAAATTTAAAACTAAAATCACGACTAAAATTATTTAGTTGATATTAATATCAGATCGCTCGGTTCGATTCGGTGGTATTACCCATCGGTTCGGTTTTAATGGCTATCCCTACAGATAGGAAGCCAATCGATGGACGATTTGGCGATCGGCGTGGTGTTGCTGTGAAGAGAGAGAGAGAGAGAGAGAGAGTGAGAGGTTCGGCGATCGGCGTGGCTGTGCTGTGACGTGCCGTATTAGATCAGGCTTTGAATTCAGAAACTCGAAGATAGAGTGAAGAGCATCTAGATCTAGCTTCTGGCGGACATGGTGAAGGACAATAAGGTACGACTTCGTCCCTTTCTCAAATTCAAATTAGGGCTCAATTCTCGGATTCCTTCCCTAAATTTCACGCCAACACGCACTGACGCACAGTACTATCTCTCAATAATTTGCCCTTTTTAGTCCTACAACATTATTTGATCTAAATCATTCAACGATTTTCAACTTTTTCTCATTAATTACAACGATAATTGCTTCCTTTTATTATTTCTCCTGCAATTTGTTGATTGAATTTTGAGGAACTGGTAGGGGTGTGCATCGTCCAACCCGCCAAAACCGTCCAAACCGCACCGCAAAAAACCCGTCCAATACTAACCCGCACATTGCACAGGTCATAAGCCTTGAAACCCGCACATGAATGAGCGGGTCACGGTTTGGTCCATTTTTTTACGGGTTCAACCCGCCCGCCAAGTAGAATACAAAAGAACGTCTTTTGTGATGATATAAATCTAAGCCGTTGCCTAAGGTTTTTGTCTGTTCCAACCATCGTCAATCATTCCTCTTGTATCTTGTTATCTTCGTTCTTCCTAAATCCTAATTCATTTTTCACCTTTGTGAAAATTTCTTTCTAAATTTATTCGTCGCCTTGGGCAATTTACGATTCTAATTAACCCAACCTGAAAATAAGCCCAACCCGCACACTATTGGGTAGCCTACGGTTTAAACTAGCCAACCCACCTAGTCCAACCTGCCCCAACCCGCATATCATTAGGCGGTTCACGGTTCAAACTAACCCAACCCGCCTAGTATTGGTTTGGTTCGCGGTTTTTGTCCAAACCGCCTGTTGCACACCCCTAGGATTAGCTGCTCATTAATTGTGCTCAATTGAAGAAAGAGATTCATGGATTTAATCGTTATGAACTGTTCTTACTATTATTGGTTTAAGGACCTGTTTGGTTGTGGTTCAATTCACAAACTATATTTACTCAATTTGTCAAAATAACGTGTAGGTGTTTTGGTACTTTGAACCCCTGAAGTTTGACCATTATTTCACTTTGGTCCCCATAGTTATAATTTGAATACATGACACCCTAAAGTTCTTGCACCCAACTATTTTTAAGGAGTTTTTATGACCATTTCTAACCTCTTCCTTTCCCCTTTTTCTTTAGAAAAAAAGAAAAGAAAAACTATACATGTGTGTTTGTGTGTCTTATGTCAGTATTTGAGCAGGAAGGAGAATTGAAGGGAATGAGAAAGCTATAATTGCTTATAGAGCCTCTTAAAATCAGTTAGGTGCATTGTAGGTGATTGATTTTAATCGAAATTTGTAATGAGGATAATGACTTGGACTGTAGTGGGATGATTAATAAACTTTAAGGGGTTGTATGTTTAAATTGAAATCATAGGGACAAAAGTGAGATTTTTGTCAAACTTTAGGGGTACAAAGTGTCAAAACCCCTAATATGTATTCAAAAAACTTGACATATTTTACATATTTTCGATCATGGAATGGTTGGAGACATTTACAAAACTAGTAGTTTATAAAGCAATAATCGACACTAGTAATCGCAATGCTAGATCTTAGATGTCAAGGTGACGTTCGTTTAGTGTTTTTGCCCCCCCCCCCCCCCTCCTCCTCGACTACGAAGAAAATCCGGGAACAATTCTGTGATATTCTAAAAAAATTGTTTAAAAATCTAGGAGCAAAACAGACACAATGGAATTGAAGGTATTCCATTTTTTTTTTTGATGTTAGAAGTTAAGGTGGCGTTTGTTTAGAGCCTGGTTGGTTGTCCTTCAATCGGTGAATTATACTGTTTTTCAATTAGTCAGTTTATAAATTGTTATAAATTTAATGTTTGGTTATAAGAATTAGAAACACTTAAATTAACTAGCTGACTATTTTCTAGTGTTCAAATGTCATTTCCTCGTGTAATTAGAGTAAAATATAAATTAAAAAATTAGTTAAAATAGAACGTGATTGTATGTTTCATTGTTCAAACAGAACAAACAATAAAAAATAGGATTGGTTAGACGTAATGGAATTTAATTCCGACTGAATGGAGTTAAAATTTGAATGTACGTCTATTCAAAATTCGATTCCATTCCTTTAGAATGCGATTCTATTGCCTCAAACCAAACATGTTAATGTTTCAGTTTCCAGAATGGGAACAAACATAGAAACTTGTTCCGAAAATCTACTAGCAATTATGATTCAACGGTACTGAATATATTCAAGAATAATATTTTTCTTCATCAATTATAATTTTTTTTTCGTTCTCGTCTAATTTTTGTGCTGAATTGTTCTCAATCTTTCACCACAGCCCGGGCGAGCCGTGGATTTGTTAGCCGCACAGTGCGAAAAATGCTTCAAATGGAGAATAATAGATTCACTAGAGGAGTTTGAAGAGATAAGGAGTAAGTTCATAGAGGACCCGTTTTTATGCGATAGAAAACCCGGTATTTCTTGTTCAGACCCGGGCGATATTGAGTACGATTCTACGCGAACTTGGGTTATAGACAGACCAAACCTCCCTAAACCCCCGGAGGGGTTTAAGAGGGAACTGGTTATGAGAAAAGATTTTGCCAGGTTGGATGCTTATTATGTGACTCCGACCGGTAAAAAAATGAGAACGCCTAATGAGGTAGCACATTTCTTGAAGGAACACCCAGAACAAGAAGGTGTTTCTGTTTCAGATTTTAGTTTTTCTACTCCCAAAATAATGGAGGAGACTCTGCCTGAGAATGTTTTGAGGAAGGGTTCTAAAAGAGCTAAAATATCAAGAGAGGATGATGTTGTTGTTGATGATGGTGGTGGTGATGCTTGATATCTTGTTTGTTTGGTGTTTCTGTTCCCAAAAATCCTGGAACAGAAATGTTTTTTTATTGTTCTTATATTTTTGTTTCTGTTTTGTCTGTTATACGTAGTTGTTTTACTATGGTTATTTGTAGGACAGATTGCTTTGTAAGAAAGACGCATGATTATACTTGAAAATGAGTGTTTTAGGAGTTTTTCTTTCTGGTTTTACTAGGATTATCCGTGTCTATATTGATTATTTAGGTATAAATACGAAAAAAAAATGGGTCAATTAGAAGGTAAATGACGGAAATAGTAATGGCGGAAATGGACAGGAGCGCCTCTTATAGGTGCCCTTAGTTTTTTTTTTTCAAAAGAAAGGTACAAAATTGAAATTTGTGTACGGGAATTTTTCTCCCAATTTTTTTATCATTTAATTTCATTTATCTATTACTCTTGAATCAATCTTAATTTTTAGTGAAATATCTTTTTAAAAAAAAATGTTTTCAAATTTATATTTTCTTCTCATAAAGTTATAAAAATATTGGAGCAAAACAAAAATGCTCCTCCTTTTTGTTCTCATATTTCTGGTGCTATTCTTAGTTTTTGGGAATAAAAATAAAAAATTTGGGAACAGAAACACTAAATAAAAGGAGTCTTGGTGTTTTCATATGGTTATTGAGAACATAAACAAGGAAATATGGGACCATTTTTGTTTTGTTTCCAGAAATTTGTTTCAAGAATCGGCCAATTTTTCAAGAGCAAAAAAAAACAAAACCAAGGAACAAAAACAATAATCGAATGTAGCCTTAGGTGGCGTTTGGTTTAATGTTTTTGTTTTTCTATTTCTAATTTTAATAAATTGGGATGACATAGGAATTCTGTTCAGTATGTCAGAAATAGAAATAAAATTCATAACCACCATTATTCTGAAACTGTTTCTTTTAATTTATGAAAACAAAAACGAGAAACACACTTGGTTACAATATTTGTTTTTTTTTTCTTTTTTAATATATGGTGGACGGCATGGTGGTGTTCGTGGCCAGGGAAAGTGATGGCCGGCAAAATAGTAGTGGAAATAATTTTGTGAGAATAAATAAGAATCAACATTTTTTTTTTTTGTTTTTCAAATTCTCAAGAAATTCAAGAAATAATCTCAAATTACCCTCAAAATTTTAAAAACAGAAACACATTTATTTACATTAATCCCAATATTTTGACAGCAGAAACAGAAATCAAAGAACTAAAACAGGTTACTGGATTTGTTTTTCCTATATTTTGTTTCTATTTCCAGTTTCCAAGAACAAAAAACAGAAATCTGCCATTTGGAAAGTAAAGAAAGTGCTTCATTCATACCACCATAAGTTCACAAAGAAAACATTAAGGTAGCGTTTGGTTGCATGAAATTGGAACCTCGGAATTGGAACTAGTAACGGACGCATGTAAATGTCTAAAAATTTCTAAACGTTTATTTCGAATCCCAACTATGTGTTCCCAAACAGGACCTAAATTCACCACATATTAAAAAACCCAAAAACAGATTATCTACGAAAGAAAGCAAAAACAAACCCAACCCACCATTTTAATCAAACATTAAAAAATTTTCCATTTTTTTTTGTTTAAATTCACACACCCGGTCAGATTCGACTAGTAAGCGGTAAGCCGTACCACTAGACTACTCCTTGAATCACAATCGGTATTCATCATCGCTTTCATCATCAAAATCGGAACCCGACTCCTCCTCCTCCTCTTTCGGTCCCATTAAGCTATTCATATCAAACTCCTCCATTTCTATTTCCTCAATCTCGAACGAATCGTAATTCATCCTCTCCTCGAATTTCTCGTCAGAACAATTAAGAAGCCAAGCCAATGAACACTTCAATCCCTTCTCCGCAACCAATCGATGCCTTGGTTTTACAGTCGATTCCAACCTGTAAGTGAAGAACGCAGGAAATTCGACCAAATCGTCCAAATCCCTTCCCATCTCCTTCTCAAAATAATCGAACGTGTTTTTCATGATGTCGAGACTCAACGCTAGCAATTGTGGACAACCCACAACCATCTTCCTCGTCTGTTCTGACGAAAATCCGCACTTTTTAAAGAAATCGACGTGTTTCACCACAGACGAATTGTTGAGATTGACAATCTGAGGCATTTTCTCGACGATTCTCCCAAAATCGTCCGGACCCGAACTGATGATCGAATTCAAGAATCCCCGTTGAATTGTGAGTTTCTTATCGAGCTCCATCCCGAGGATCTCTGGATACTGAGCGATCACTGATGACACCATTTTTGGCCGAACGTTGAAATCCAAGAGCGATTTCACGTTTGGCTTCACTTTTTCTTCGAGCCCGAATCCAAGGATATGAGGACGGGTTTCGATGAGTCTTGCCACGGCTAATCTCGGTATGCCTAAGGTTTCTAAATATTCGACGAACGGTTTAATCACTCTCCCCACCCTCATCCCCAAAATCTCGGGATATTTCGTTAAAGCCCTACCGATTTCTCTTCTTGTTACCCCGATTCCGACCAAATAGGCGACCGAAGTGCTCATTGTCCCCTCAAGCTTAAATCCTAAAACTTCCGGATACTTCTCTAATACCCTAGGAATGTCGTTCGGTTTGATATCCATCCCTTGTAGATACTTAACAACTGGGGCTAAATCGACGACGACACTAGCGTGGAGGACCTGAGGGTATCTTCGTAAAAATTCGGTTAAATTGGATTTTCGAACGCCCAATTTTCCGAGATAATCTAGAACCGGAATCATGTTTTTCTTCACGCTACAGCCAAGCACGAGGGGATAGTTATTGATATCTTCGACTTTGAGCCCTAATTTGTGTAGAAAATCGACTCGTTCTTTCATGACTTCAACCGTTACCGGGAGTTCCAATCCATCAAGTTCATCGGGTACAATGCCGATCTTCCTTAAGAAATCATAGACACGGGTTCGATTTTCAATCCTCTCATTTCTCATCTCTTGTAAACTTGGATGAGTGTAGAAAGAAGAAGGGCTTTCTTGTTTTCGACCCATTCGAATTGCGTTTAATTTTGAAGACTTGCCGATAGAACTCGATGTGATTGCTCTACTTGGTGATGAAATTAATTGGGGTTTATGGAATCTAAGAGAAGCTAATTCATAATGTATAAGCAAAAAATTAGGCTTTGTAAAGCTAGAATAACTTACAGCCTTCATGATTGTGATGTGAGTGAATTTTTGAATCCACCGGAGCTGCAATAAGAACAAGGGATGATGTAATCAGTGTGATGAGATGGATATGAAATTGAAATTGAAAGTGAAAGTGAGAAATCATAGTAAGAAACAAATCTAATTCCTGAAAAAGAATGCATCGCGTGATTATGATGATTTTGATTCTACCCTAGAATCACGAAATTCAGAATTTAAATCCAAAATCAAATTGCAAAATTACATCCAAATTTCATAGAAACGATGACCGGAGGCGTTCGAGAGAGAGAGTTGTTCAATGATCGGCTTATGGTTGAAACTGAATGTGAAAATCCGGTGCTCCACCGCAGCACCGGCACCGGCGAAGGATGCCAGTGGAGGTGAACCGGCGGTCAAATGACTGTCAAAGATTTTCACATTCAAATTCAAAACCAAAATCGTTCCATTTGTTCCGATTAGTTCAAAGAAGTTTCAAATCGCTCGAAAGTTCTTCTTCTAGCTCAGATTGGCTCAAAAAGTTCTCAAATACTCAAGTAGAGTCTCCGAGAAGACGTGCCGGAGGCTCAGCTGGAGGAGGAGGATAGAGAACTTACCCGTGAGTAGCGGCAGCTCACGCCGATGACGGTGGCGCCGTCGCTTGATGGAGGCGGCGGCTCCGCTACGGTTTTGGGATGGTTAGAAGGAGGAAAGATGGAGTGAACTAGAGATTCAGAGAGCGAGCGCGTGAGATATCTTCAAATGTGGGTCCCAAGTTACTGAAAAAATATTTGTTACACTTTGTACCCTAAACTTTCACAACTATCACAATTTGGTCCTTCTAGTTAATATTTAAACATACTATTAGTTTCTTAATCATTCTACGTAAGTCCAAATAATTATTCGCATTATAATTTTGGAAGATAAGTAGTCATGTACATAAGGCTTGATCATTTTTAAAGAATTTTATAGACATCTCTAACTGTTTTTTTTTTTCTCCGTTCTCTTCGTCGTCCAAACACTTAGAATGGAAAAGATAAATAGAAAATAAAAATAAAAATTTTGAAATAAAATATATTATATTGCAACAATATTATCGTCAATAAAATATAGTATGGGGTATTTCAGATAACCAAATTGAAAAAATAAGAAATGTATTAAGTATTATTAGAATCACAAGAACGTCTTGTGTATTGGTCAAAATGATAGGGCGTGTCTCCTCTGATTTAAATTCGCATATATGTGTATGTGGGGGGTGAGTGAATAAAATTTGTGAATGAGAGCGAGAAAATGCAGGAAGTTGAAAGCGCCCATTAAACTTCTTAAAATAGTTATGTACATGACACATGACCGTTTGTAGATGAAAATTAAAATAAATTTAATAATTTGGACTTAAGCAAGATGATTATGAAATTTTAGGGCGTCATGCATTCACATTGAAATTGTAGGATCGTAGTGAGATAATAATAAAACTTAGGGGGTACAAAGTGTCAAAAATCTTAAAATATATATGCGATGGGCCTTTATGTTGGGCTTTATCGAGAGGCTTCCACCTAGCATGAAAGCTTGACGTGGGGTAGAGAGAGAGAGAGAGGAGAGAGAGGGAGAGAGTTGCAGAGAAGTGTGTTGCGAAGACGACGAGCACGCGGAAAAGATGATTGAGAGTTTGTGGATTCTCTTTCTAGCTATTGTTTTCTGTTCGACCGCCGACGCTACTCATTGTTCTATCGACGGTAAGTTAATTTCCTTTGTTTTCTACCGATTTTGTTCGCCGGTAGTGTTTCGCTTTTAGCTTGTTGTTTAAATTTTTGTTTCCGTTACTCTTTCCGGCAATCAAATCCAGTGAGGGAGCTATTTAGTTGAATTTCTTAGTTTTTCGAACTAATCTCCAGGTTTAATTTGAGGATTTCGTTTATCGAATTTTAACTTCACTTTTTTTGAACTGATTCAACATCTCCTTTATCACACGAAGGGGAAGAGAAATGCGTAATATGCCTTGCATGATTTGATAATTAGTGTAATGTGGTTTTGGATTTGCGATCCTTCCAACTGTTTTTGATGCATTTGTCGAAGATTTGTAGAGTGCATAATTTTTGTGTTTCTCCGATAAATTCTGTTTCTAACGGATGATGAAATCAAAAGTATCGGTGATTTTCTAGAAATTGTATAGTAGTTGGATCCTGATCTGTTTGATTTTAGGCGCCAAATCGTGTTAAATTTGGATACACTTAATGCAATTTTGTTCGAAATCATTTTCACGGTGAAGAGTAGAAGATGCATCACTTGAAGATCTGTAGCTCATTCTCAAAACATTTTTAACCCCTATTTTGTTTCCAAATATTGAATGTTTATCACACAGATGATGTGATATGGAATACGAACGTATTGTGATGCAGGACAACCACTAGTGAGGAATATTACTGAGCTTCCACAGGATAACTATGGGCGGCCTGGTTTATCTCACATTACTGTTGCTGGTGCAGGGTTACATGGAATGAAAGAGGTATATAATGAATTGCTCTTAGTCCTTCAGTATTTGTTTTCCTTCCTAATTTTTGTTTGGGTTTATGTGTAAAAATCGTGGTAGGACGTTAACAAAGTGCATGTTCATGATTGAAATGTCATAAAGAGATTATTGATGTGATTGCTCGATTGACAAACATGGTTAGTGTTAAGGTATCGTTTGGTGTCGCTGAATAGATGCGTTGATTTTCAATTTTTGGTTTCGGGGTTTAGGGTTTTGCGCTGCGAAACACTGCCTTAGTGGAGATGTAAATTAATGGGGGTGCATGTGTTTGAACTTTGAATGTCATCATAGAAGGTAATAGAATTTAGAAGGTGTTTTAAAAAGGGTCTGATTGTGATCAAATTTGTTAAAATGATGTATTTTTTTGTATTTTATTTCATTTTGAACATTTAACCAAAATAAATTGATCTTTTTCTTTTGTGTTTTATTATAATTGTTTCTCTAGGCTCCTTTTTTTTTTTTTTTCCCGCATAAAACTGAAAAGGAAATTGTGAATTGGACTTGTATGTTCTTAAGATGGTTGGGAACAGAAATAGAAAAAGATAAAAAAAATATTTTTAAAATAAAATTTTTTGGTGAACAGTTTACGAAATTAAAATTTTAACTCATGCAGTACACGTACACTACAATAATTTTTTCAGAAGATCAAAGTTATTGTCCAAATTCCAAGGCCATAAAAATAACCAAAATTATTTACATGAAAAAATTATAGTAACTTTTATGTATCACAGTAACTTATGACTTCTGGAAAATTTATCATATCGCGTGGAGTCGTGGATTGCATAGGCTAAAATTTTAATTCCGTTAACTGTTCATCCAAAATCCCTTCAAAATAATAAAAAGTATAATATTTAAAAAAAAAAAAAAAAAAGTGATGTGATTAATTGAGAACTATGAAAATTATTTTGTACGATAATTCTTTTTTTTTTTTATAATTTTTTTGGGTCCTTTCGATAACAGGTGGAAGTGTGGCTTCAGACATTTGCTCCAGGGTCGGGCACACCGATCCACAGGCACTCATGTGAAGAAGTATTTGTGGTACTAAAGGGCAGTGCCACTCTCTATATTGCCTCCAATTCCAATACAAAATACCCTGGCAAACCCTCTGAGTTTCGCATATTCTCGAACTCCACATTTCATATCCCTGTCAATGATGCTCACCAGGTATGCTTTATTCAGTTGGTATTATGAACACCTTGTATGTCATTTCTAAGGGTTCATTTTGGCCGTGCCGGTAGGCATAGTATGCTGTTAAAGTAAAGAGAGGAGTACTAAGTTAATGAGACGGCTTAACTATTGTGTCGACCTCTCCTTTTAATAGAAATAAGGAAGCAATACATAAATCCTAAACCATAAAGGAATTACAGAAATGCCCTTTAACATGTTCATTGGGGGTTTATTTAGTTAATTGATTCGTGTTATAATGAAAAAAAAAAGGAAATAATAAAAAATGAAAAATTATAGGGATAATTGGTAATTAGTCCTAAATAATGGGTGTAATCAGTTATTAGTTGCATGTTTCAAATTACATGTAATATTTGTTACATCTAATAAATATTTTACACATAAGTTAGATACATGTAACTGTGGAAGTGCAATGTGCGTATTGTGCCTTCCGTCTTTTTTTAATGCATGAGACTAAAATATAAGTTGCAATTGTGTATGCGATTTTTTTTTTAGAATTAAGGGTAAAATAAGGAGCTTGCCACAAAAACACCCAAAATTATAATCACCGTTTGATAAAAATAAAATAAAATAAATAATAATAAAGAAAAACCTAGCGTTTGTAGTTGCCAAAAAATGGCAATAATTTAAAAAATGCAAAATCATGATGGTTAGATGTTAAGGCACCGTTTGTTTTTGTTTTTTTTTTTTTAAAGCAGAAAATTACTTACAAATAATAGTGGTATTTGTTTTTCGATTTTAAAAATTACTATTAAAAATCATGAAAGTAAAGTAAAGATATTTAAAACTAAAAAAAAAAAACACATTTTTTTTTCTTTTTAATTTCTTTGATTTTTTATTTTAGGAGATTGATGGACTTAATCCTCTCTACCTTAAAAAAAAAAAAAAAACTCTCTACCTAGGTTTTTCAATCCTTTGTGAAAATTCTTTTGGATTAACAGATTATTTATATGTATATTATCTCCACGTTATCAACCCACACTTTTGATTTTAGCTTTTGCTTTTCAGTAAAAGTACTTTTGTCCAATTGTTCAATTAATTTATTTTAAAATTATCAAAAAAGTACTTTATCAAAAAGTGTGTAGATAAATTATTATTAAGAAATTCTGAATTTTTTTTTTCTCACAATTTGTTGTCAGGTTTGGAATACAGATGAACATGAGGATTTGCAAGTGCTAGTTATTATATCTCGTCCCCCGGTCAAAGTGTAAGTAAATTGTCCACTTGAGTTGTTACAAATTGTCAAAACGCAATTAACATTCACTTATGGTCCGTTTGGGTGAGGAATTTGAAGAAAGTATTACATTCTGAGAAAAGGTTTGCAATTTTTTCTTAAATAATTTTGTTATATGAAAAATTTACAAATACCTCCTTGAAATGAAATACATTCTTTAAATACAACCAAACGCATCCTTAATTGTTGTCCTTTCGGGAGTAAAATTAGTTTAGGCAATTAATAGAATACACTCAGGACTTGTTTGATAACCACTTAATTTTTAAGTGTTAAAAATATCATAAAATTGTTTGATAAAATTAAAATTTTAAGTACTGAATTTTGTTTGTTTGTTTTATAAATCCAAAATTTGAATGCTGAAAATTATTTAATTTACATAATTACAACTACCATTGAATCAAAATAATTTTATTTTGTGTTATATTTTATATTTTTTGGTTTTGTTTCCTATTTTTTTTTTTTTTGAGTTTTTATTGTTTTGGTTTTGGTTTACTATTTATGTTTTGTTTATTTTTTTATTGCTTGTGTAGTTTTCTTTTTTCCGTATTATTTTATGTTTCCTATGTTTTTCTTTTATAATTTTATTTCTTTACTTTTGGGTTCTATTTTGGGTTCTATTTTGATTTTATTAGATTGTTTCATTTTCAATTGTTTATTTTTCTTTTTTACTTTTTACCTTCTAATTGTTTGCTTTTGATTTATTTTTTGCTTTATATTTTTTAGTACTTTTTTCTAGCTTTTTTTAAATCAAAATAGAAAAATAAAATATTTAAAAATAATGGAAAATAAACAAAGTAAAAAAAGAAAGGTTAAAAAAAATTAATCTGAAAATGAAAATTTTAAAATTGAATATTAGAAAAAAATAAAAACTAAAGAAAACACGAAGACAAAAAATATAGACAAAAATAAAGCTAAGAAAATAATATTTTATAATATTGATCTTAATAAGAATAAATTAAAAATAAAATAAAAATAACATCAATTCAATTGATTAAAAAAATCTAACAATAATTTTGATATTATTGTTAATAAATAAAAAGAAATCTTAAAATTAAGATCTTCATTAAAATGCCCCCACAAAATTAAGAGCTTGTTTGATAATCAAATTAAGTACTTAAAACTTATTATATTAAACACTTAGGGTATGTTTGATAACCATTTAAAAATTAAGTGCTGAAAATTTAAGTACTGAAAATATCAAAAAGTTATTTGATAAAATTGTGCTGAAAATTTAAGTGCTGAATGTTTTTACTATTAGAAGGTGCTTTGATTATTTTTTCACTTACATTTTGATTTAATTTTTAAGTTTTAATTAAGTGATTTTAATTGTATTTATCAAATAAACTTAATTAATTAAGTGTTTAATATAATAAATTTTAAGTACTTAATTTGATTATCAAATAAGCCCTTAGTCTAAAATGTATTTAAAAAAACGATACCAAACATTAAATGTTATATTATCCTCCTTTTACATCTTTCCAATTAAGCAATACTAGGAAAAATAATTTTTCTTTCTCGAGAGAAAAACTATCGTTTCATTTTCTCTTTCCCTCCACTTTTTTAATCCTCCAACCAAACATACCCTTGGCATGAGAGGTCCTATTATCTCGTAACATATATTAAAAGTTCTTGTTGAATAGTCCACGAAATTAAATTTTTAACTATGCAGTTCACGCGCTACAGTAATTTTTTCAGAAGTCTAAAATTTCTGTACTACATGAAAGTCACTATAATTTTTATAGCGTAGTGTGACTTTGGACTTTTTTGATTTCTCAAAAAATTACTGCACTAGTGGGTTAAATGATGCTTTTAATAGAAATGCTTAACTCGCTCTCCTCTCTGCTTTGAGCTTATAGTACTATGCTCTCTCCTCGGGGGTTGGGTCTAGCCCAACCATAGTGAATTGCAAAATTCAGGGTTACGGGGCAAAATAAAATAAAATATATATATATATATATATATTGCTTATTTTTGTAGGTTTTTCCCCTCCAATTTTCTTTATGAATAATAGATTTTTTTTATTTTGGGGGGGGGGGGGGGGGGGGGGGGGGGGGTTGTTTCAGGTTTATATACGAGGACTGGTTAATGCCACACACTGCAACCAAATTGAAGTTTCCGTACTATTGGGATGAAAAATGTTATGAGTCACGAGTACCAGCAGCAAAGGATGAGCTCTGACCTCCTCCTGCCATCTGCCTTCTAAGAAGAAGTAATGGTATGATCTCTACTTTGATGAGCTTTTTCTAAATACCATATGCTCGGATTTTCAGTGTTTTATATATCACCCTCTCTTTTTCTGGTGTGTTTGATTGGATAGAAAATGAATAGAAAAGAAGAAAAAAAAAATCATGTTTGGTTAAATGGAAAATGAAAGGGAAAAGAAAATAAGATGGATAAAATACAAATTTTTTTCCTCACAATTGTGGGAGAAAAATAGTTAAAGGTATCAAAATTACAATAATAGATTTTTTAGTTTATTTTTGTAATATATGAGGGTAAAATAGTAAATTATATTAAAGTGAATTATTTTTCCTCTTTTCATTTCTTTTCCAACCAAACAACACTAGAGAAAATAATTTTTCTTTCACAATGGATAAAAATATTATTCTCTCATTTTTTTTTTTCAACTTCACCATTTTCCCACTCTCTATGGAGGCTCTGATTTTTTATTTCTTTTTTTTTTAAAAAAAATGACTTTTGAAACTCTTTTTAGGTCATGTTTGCAAGAAAAGGTTTTTGATTATGGCAATTATGATTCATTTTTAACTCCATTTCTCAATCTCCTATTTATTTTTTCATCTTCTTGACAAAATTGGTGTTGGAGCTGTTTTTGTTTTCTGATGATTTTTAATTTCAATTCTAAACCCATAATTCTTTTTGCTTTCATTTTTTTTCCCTAATAATTGGATAATTTTTCATCTAATTATTAGATGAAATAAACGAAATTTTTATTTTAATTTTGATTTCTTTTTTAGGGTACGTTTGGTTTGAGGATGGAAAAGAGAGAGAAAAAAAAAATGAGAGGATAATATTTTCATCCATTGTGAAAAGAAAATTATTTTTCCAAATATTGTTCGGTTAAAAAAGAAAGGAGTGAAAATAATGTAAATTACTATTTAACCTTCATATATTACAAAAATAAATTAAAAATTCTATCATCAAGGATATAATTGTAATTTTACTACATTTTTGAAAAACTCTCCCTCATTTTTTCCCCCAAATTAGCCCCAAATTAGCGTGGAAAAAATTTTGCTTTAGAAATTAAACATTTTCCTTCCGATTTTTCCTCAAATTTTTTTTTTTTTCTTTGTCATTTTTCTTCCTATTTTTCTTTTCATTTTCTTATCCATCATTTTTTCCACGCAAACAAGCGCACCCTTAATTTTTTGTTTTCCTTCATCTTTTGTGCAAGCATTCATTAACTCCTCCACTGTTTTCCAATACTCCAATCTCACTTTGTTTAAAATAGAAGGAGGTCAAGTGTAGGTTTTTATGGTAGAGGGAGGCAAAATGATAACTAGACAAAGTAGAATCGGTAAAACCTAAAAACTAATATCTGGTCTCAATCGCATTATTTGGACAGATTGCAACCTAAAGGCAACATCATGCACATATAAAAAAAATGAAAATTCTACTTAAAAAAAATAATTGGGGAGTAATACACACTATATTTTAAAAAGGAACTCAAACCTCTACTCTACCTTTTGGTAAATCACAACAAACCACCCTAAACTCCACCTAAAAGAGACAAAAGCAAAAACACAAAAAAGAAAAGAAGAAAATAAAAAGGCATACTCAAACGCAAAACTCCCCTTACAGAGCAAATTACATTTTGACACCTAACTTCAAATAGGTAGTCATTACAAGCACCTAACATCGAGATCAGTTTTTTTTCTTTTCTTTCGTTTTTTTTAACTCACTTCATGTAAAATTCAACATTTTTTTCTTCTTCTATTTTGTCATTTTCTAACCTTCAAATTCCGTGCTTTCAAACACTACCTTAAAAAACGACTCTCTCCCCCTTCGACTTCAACCATCAGAACCAGCCTCGGTTTTGTGTGTTGTTTCAACTTGGGGCGAAGGGAGAGCGAGTAGCCGGGCCCGTTGGGCACGGGGAGGGAGATGCTTGTGATGTTTTCTCGATCCGACGGTCCATGGTAAGAAAACACCGGTCCCCGTACTACCACCCCTTGGCATCCTTTTGGAGCCCAAAACCATTGGACGGGCCGGAGCTACCATCACTAATGGGGCTCGAAGTAGGCCCCATTTGGGGAGTAGGTTCATGGGGTCAGCGGGTACGATGTTTTGGGTGGGGTGACCCGGTTGCCAAAGGGTCATGGCTTGGGTTAAGGGAGGAATGGGGATGTCGGAGAGGTTGTTTTCGCGGACTTTGATGAAGGTGATGCTTACCCTTTTGTTTGGAGATGAACACATCACGTGTCTTGCCGTGTCGGCGCTATTTCCCCTCATCACTATTATCGACCTGCCAAAAAAAAAAAAAAAACACAGTTCAAATTTTGCCGATTCTGATGGAAAATATGTAGTTATGCACAAGTCATGTATGAATTTTGCAGAATATTTACTCAATGCAAAAAAGAGAAGAAAAAAAAAGGAAGAAACGAAGAAGAAGAAAAAGGAAAAACTGTGGTAGGAAGATTGTTATAGATATTTTGTTCATATTTCATTCAAAAATATCATATGTATTACACAATGTATCATAATGATATAATTGGTGGATATCCTCTTTCTTGTGCAATATTTATATGAGTTTAAAACTGAAACAATTCCTGTCATTTTATAATATTTGAGGGATTTTTTTATCTTTTCAGTTTAGCTAAGATGCCCTCTATTATATTTTATTGACAAAAATTTCATATGTTTCGCTCGTCATTTCATGTTCTATTTTTTTTTTTCTTTTCTTATTTTTGGTGAATAAAAAATATAAAATAAAAATGTAGAAAATAAAAGGGTATGTTGTTTACAGGTGTTTCAGGTATTATAAAAACTATCAGGTGACTTTTTGGTATTTGTCGAAATAACATGGTATAAACTCATAGTGGTATGTATATATTGTTTATTAATAAATCATGATTTTTTTAAAATGTTTTTTTGGTTGTGGGTTGAGGGTTTGTACTTTTTAAATGTTATATTTGTATTTAATTAGTCAGTTTTTTTATTATCTTTTTACACTTATTAATTGAAAAAAAATTAATTTAGTCTCTAAGTACGTGAAATCCTTAGTGAGTATGCGCGTGCGCGCGCGCACACATATGCACATATATATATATATGTATATGTGTATATATACATGATGGAGGGAGGCCATGGCCCGCGTCATTGAAACTTTGCAAGCCTATGATTATATGATTTTTAAGTTGAACCTCTTAAACAGGCAGAAAACAAAAAAAAAAACAATTTCTATTTGTTTTTTTGAGAACATAGAATACGTATGGTTAGCAAAGTTAGTAAGAAACTGGTTTGATCCAATTATTGGTTGTTTTTTTTGAAATGCCATGATGATTTCCAGAAATATGTAAGGGAGGAAGGATGTAGAATACATACCCTTGATTCAAGGAAAGGATGAGGGGTCCCTTGTAGTTGCCTTCATTGTCAGTGACGAGAGTACGACCAAAAGCCATGGTTGATTCAGAGAGGAGAAGGGTGCAGATTGGTTGCTCCAAATGTGGTGGCTTCATGAACGGTTGTGAATACTCTCCCTACCATAACACCATTACCCAAATTATATTGAATTTCTTCATTAGACCAACTTTTTTTTTTTTTTATCCACGAGTGTCCTTTTACCTACAGAGGGTAAAAGACTAACTCGTTCGAGATGTGTGGCTGTCTCTTTCAACAACCGCATGCTCGAATTTATGACCATGTAAAGGCCCCTCAACTGCTATAGCTCAAATATGGTTGGCACTTGAGCTACACCTTGTTGGTTTTAATAGACTACCTATTCAATTACCTACTTTATCTCACTTTTTTTTTTTTGGTTATCATGTTCAACAATTTTTTTTTTTTTTAAACTAGACAAATATTAAGGACACTTTCTGTTATTTTCATAATATCTAAGAGACAACTTATCTTTTCAGTTTAATTACTTATTACCTAAGACAACACCTATCACATTTTGTTGACAAAAATATTATTGTAACATAATTTTTTTTATTCCTTATTTTATATTAACTATTTTCTATTTTTTTTCTCTCTCTGGTTTTCTTTTTTTTTTTTTTTTCAGTTTGTTGCTTTTATTTTGCATTTTTTTTTATTTTTTCATTTTTGGTAAATAAAAATATAGAAATAAAATACAAAAAAAAAAAAAAAAAAGAAAAAGAAAACTAACAAAAAACTGAATTTGATAGATAAAAAAAGTTAAAAGTTTCTTCTTTTTAATTTTTTTTTCCTATAAACACCATATAAGAAGAATAAAGAAATAAAAATAAAATAAAAAATAGAAAACAAAAAAGCTAGAGAGTGAAAATAGAAAATAAAAACAAAAATAAATATTTGAAAAATGAAAAAATAAGAAAAAAAAAAATCATATATTTTTATCAACAAAATGTGATAAGTGGTGTTTCGTGTATTATAAAAATTAGGGAATTTTTTTTAGGGGTCTCAAGATTAAAAAAATAAAAATTCTAAGGACTATCTCATGTGTAAAAAAATCATTGTTATAGGACTTCATAAAGTGATATTTTTATGGGATGAGATTTTTGGGCAAATTTTCCTCTATAAGGGGTGATCTCGGTATTTGTGGAAATGGTGAGAGGTGTGTTTTAGGTATTAACTCATAAAAATAGAGTATTAATTGAAGCTGATCTAGTGTATCAGAAAATACCTCATCAAAGAAGTTGATAATGCAGCCGTTGGGCCTTCTGTTTTCCGAGAGTAAATGCCATTGAATCAGATGATCGATGACACCTTGGAGAAGAGGTGGAATCGGCTCGATATGACCTACAACAAATATAAATTTCCATCATTTCTTTTATATATGGTGTAGATCTTGAAGAAAGGGAGAAAAGAAGTATACAAATAACATTTAATTAAATTCATGCCCTTGTGGATATCATCAATCTTTGTAGTTAATTTGCAGTTTTGCAGTTGATCGATGTTGACCATCACCAGAATTCACCGGAATCTGTCATCCGCCGGCAGTCATTGCCGCTATTGCCACCGTTTTTTAAAAATTAAAATTTTCCTCAATGATCTTATTAATTGTAGGGTGGTTTGGACCTCTCAACCCCAAAAGCTAATTCATCACCCACATATACTTATAACTAGTCTCTTCCACATTCGATGTGAAATAAATTTAACAATCTCTCTCTTACATATTAGGTCTTTGGCCTGTTAATCATCGATCGGTCTCTCTCTTTGTAGCTATTGGGCCAGATGAGTTATAACTTGAGCCCTATACCAGTCTGAGACGATCTTAGGTCTCTCTCAACTTAAAAAAAAACTAGTTCATGATGTGAGACTTTCTCTCACACTTTTAATCAAACAACCAATTCCTTTCATATCCGGTGTGAGATAAACCCAACATTAATGAACTTCACTTTTTAGTCACACTTCACTGTAGTTCAAGTATTGCCTTATAAATAACATATTAAAGGAATTTTCTTACTTTTTTCACATTTGGTTGATGTTTTGTCTTTAATCTGTCCAAAGATTGGAGCCCCAAGCTGGATCAACTCTCTCTTGGTTCCTTTCAACTGCCGATTGTACAGTATAAAGGTCTCACCTATAATATCCAGCCCACACAAAATCATTAGGAGTTGAGAGCAAAAGACATAAATAAACCTGCGATATGGATAGTATTCAACTGTTAAGAAAATAAATGATACTGTCGGAGTACTGTGGCTGTTGGGGTCACTTAAACGGAAGTTATTGCAAAAGCCAACTCAGACAAATAACTTATTTGATACTAGTTCCCATTTGTGTACTTGTAGATAAATGAGCTACATTGTTTGGTAACTTTCTTTTTTCAGTCTTTTTATTAAAGTATAAAAGCAAAAAAATAAAAAAATAAAATAATAATAAAAGTAGCATTTACTTTCGAAGAAACAAAATATGTAAAAAAAATGTGATTTGAAGTATTTTTCTAAAAAAAAATAAAAGCTAAAAATAGTTACAATTTTCATCAATCTTTAGTGTAAAAAAATATATTTTTTAGATAGGGATATTAGTGTAAAATAGTAAAGGAGAAATACATATTAAAAAAAAAACTAAAGAGATATTTATGTAATTTAATTTTAAATTATTTAAGTATTTTTATATTGTTAAGGGTAAAATTATTAATACATAAAAAATTGCACTAATGCTCATTGACCAAAAATAATGAGGGGTTGAGTGACATTTAGTAAATGAAAAAGGATTTTTGGTTTTAAGCAAAAAGACAAGGTATGTAAGTAGTAAATTCCCTACGGAGTATTAATCAAAACAATGACCTATCTGCATCCACCTCGTTTTTCTGCCTTAAATAGCCAAATTAGGAGCATTTCTATTTTAAAAACTTGAAGTGTTAGCCCTAATTTCAATGAATGCAAGGTATGATTATAACTGCAAAATGATAAATATATGATATAATTAAAATGGCCAAACCTGTTGGAGGCAAAACTAGAGACGATGTCGCCTACTATCGGTCCCAAAGGAAACAACAAGTTTTTAACAATAAAAGCATCACAGAATCACCGGAATCCACCTGAGAGTTCGCCGCTGTGTCCGGCCGCCCGGAGGTCTGTCACAAAGTCGTTCAACTTAGTGAGCTCCACATCGGTGAATACGTCCTCGTACATCTTTAGACCTCTCACAACATTCACCTGCCAGTGCCCCAAAAAAAAAATATTATCAACACCATGAGAATTAGATGTCTAAAAAAGAATTTTAAAATTGAAAAAGAAAGTAACTCGCCATATGGCCTTTTACTGGCTCCTTGGCTACGAACCCTTTTGTCATCTTTATTCGAGCGTGGCGTTCCTCGCACTCTGCGTGGTTGGAGCAAATTTCAGTGTTTTCTAACACCGGCTGCACCTGATCTTGGGATCCTGCACCTCCAAGCAGACGAAAATGGATTCAAATTGGTATCCTTATTATGATAGCTAAGGTAATGAGGTACATGATTAGCAAAGGGATATTGCCGTTATTCCTAACGGTGCGTTTGTTTGGATGGAAAAATGCATGAATGAAAAAAGAAAATGAAAAAAAAAAAAACCGTATTTGGTATGAAGGAAAATGCATAGTTTTGTAAGTAAATATTTTTCTCCACTAATTTGGGGAGAAGAGGGAAAACAAGAAAAAATTCTAAAAAAAAATAAAAAGTCACAATTATACTCTTCACGTATAGAATTTTTGATTTATTTATGTGATATATTAGGATAAAATAATAAATTAGATAAAATTTAAGACTCAATTGTTTGGTTCGGTTCAAACACGTTTAAAACCAGAAACAAACCAAACTACTTACACTCGGCAGAGCTAACATGTTCTTATGGTGGGCAAATTGCCTCCTTCAGGTTTTTAAAATTTTATTAGAACCCTGAAAACATAGTTAGATAGCGCATATCAATTTGGATAAATTACACTCTCTCTAAAAATTCAATGTCTTTTTTGTCAATATAATTTTAAGATTCTAACTTTAATCTACTAACCTATGTATTTTATTTATATCGAGTACCCTAATATACTTTTCTGTCATCAATTTTTTTTTAATAGACTGATGGTGATTAACAATTTTTTATCAAATTTATTAGCTACTATATTTTATTTATTTTTTTCAAATTTTCTCAAATCTCATCTCCTTAGAAATCCTAGCTCCGCCCTTTTTGACACCCCTACTCAAATTGATTAAAACAAAAATAATTGTTTTAGCATTAACTTTGAGGTTGCCTTCTTGCTTATTATGATAATAGTGGTTCTCTATTCCGTATACTCTCATATGATCCAACGGCGGATCCAGAAAATTGGTTGAAGGAGGTCAATTTTTTTCTTAGAAAGTTTATTAGATATTTTATAATTAGGAGAAAGTTAGGTAAAATTTTAGGATTAAAGTTGATTTTTCTTTTTTCTTTTTTATAAAATATAAGGATAGAAAAAAAAAAAAAAAAAAAGTTCAAAAAAGCTTGTGTCCCCTCAAGTGGCTACCTTCCTGTCATAGGCTTCTAGCTAATTTGCCTATCTATTGCTAACCCTCTTCACCGCTGGAAGTGTGTGCAGCTTTTATTATACAAATTGGCGCCCTCAATCACTGTCTACTAGTGCAGAGTGCGCTGCAGCGGCAAAATGGAAAGAAAAGCAATCCACAGCGGAGAAGCACAAACACTATTCAGCCTCTTGTCTATCTATGCTTTCCTTGAATGGAATTGTTTTATATAAAATAAATAGCTCCTAAAAATATTATATCTCCACTCCACTGTCTATTTTAGGACCCCACCAAAGTTGAATATGTTAAAAAGCATAAACCATAAGATATTCCACCTTTATTTGATCGCACGATGGCAACAGCAACAGGCGGAAAGGAGAGTATCGAATATGGGCTAACCCACCCCCAAATTTTATATTATTTTTACTTAGGTATCCTATACTTTAAAGGTATTTCAATAGTGCCCTTTTTCAAATTATATACTTTTACTTTTTGTTAAATATATATATAAACCTAATTTTATTTTATCGAAATCAATGAAAATAACCTCATTATTACTAGAGATAGGTATTGAAAGTGTCTTTTTCTAAGAATAGATTCTTTTGCATATAAAGCATTTTTTTAATTGATTTTTTAGTGAGATAAATTTTAAAAATAAATGTAGAATTAATAATTTTAAATATTGTAAGACTAATTTTCCCTTTTTTAATTTATTATATTTTAAAATAAATGATAAAAAATAAAATACACCAATCATTACAATAGAAATTTCGAAACACTAATAAAGGGTGCATGTTTTTGGATGGAAAAATGAAGGAAAATAGGTCGAAAAAAAAAAGGGGGTTTGTTTTGTATGGAAGGAAAATTAGAACAAAAAGGAAAATCTTTTCTCTAAATAATTTTTTATCTCCATCAATGCAGGAGGAAATAGGAAAAAAAAAAAGAGGGAGGATTGTTAAAAAAAAAAAAGAAAAAGAAAAATACTAAATTTACAATCATATCCTTAATGGTATAATTTTTAATTTATTTTTATAATACATGAAGATAAACGAGTAAATTAAATAAGTAAATTATTTTCTTTTCTCTCATTTTTCTTTTTTAACTAATCATAAAATCTTATATTCTTTTTTTTTTACATCCTTACATCCGATCAATATTAGAATATAACCGTCTTTCCATAAGTTTAAAAATATTATGACTTTAAATTTATTTTCTTCCTTTTTTCGTTCCTCCATTCTTTCAACTAAATATAGCTTAAAGAATATTCACCCATTTTATATAATAAATAACAAATTCAACACTTACGAGACGTGCCTTATTTTTTTTTATTTTTCCCACTTACTAAAATGAGTTCCTGGCTCTACCCCGGCCCCAGGTCCCCAGATACCAAACAAATGTCAAGGTGGGCAACGAGTTGACTCGGGTAAGGTACACGAGTCAACGAGTTAAACTCGCTGCTTCGTGAATAGAGGCCAAAACAAAATATCAAATCTAAAGCCAGCTCTGCTCATCCTTACGCAACTACCCAAACAGAACTGACCCAACAGAAACCAGACCTGACGGCCGTTAAAAGGGATCTGAACGGTGACACCACACGCCGCGCCGCCCACCATTAAGTCTTTAACTCATAGAAATTAATGATCAGATCAAAATCCCTACACTCATCTCTATGCAACGTCAGGTAAAACGGTATTCGCTAGTCCCGAAACTAGCTGTGCCTGTGTTAGCACCTTCGAGAAAGAAAAAAAAAAGCGAAACAGCTTTTTGATGCAGGACCTCGAAAGTACCAAAATAACTGCATTTAATCAAACTATCTCCAGCTAACACTTTGATTCTAAAATTTTGATTCAATCCCCTTGTGAATTTATGAAATGGTAAGATAATAATACAGTAGAAACAAACTTCTTAAATGAATTATGGATAGTTAGTCCTTAGAGTGTAGTCTCGGGTTTCTCCCTCAATTCTAAAAATTAGTTGGATATCAATATAGGAAGATCTTATACTCTTTTCAATTCCAAAAATTAGCTCATGATGAGATTTTTTTTTTACACTTATAACCTAACCATCAGTGATTTTCACATTCGATGTGAGATAAATCTTAACAATTTTTATCTCGCACATTGGACTTTTAGTCGGCTAACGATTGACCAGTCTCTCCGTTTGTGTTTATTGAGGCAGAATTGTTATAGTCTGGAGTCTGATAACAATGTATGGTAAGTCTTGGGTTTCTCTTAATCCTAAAAGATAATTCTGATACTAGTATAGGGTGGTCTAGGGCTTTTTTTCTTGCACTTATAACTTAACTTGACCACCAATCCCTTCTATACGTAGGATAAACCGAACAGCTATCTCAAGTATTAATTCGTGTACAGTGATAATTTATCGAGAAAGCGTTCAATTCAAACTCGGTAAATGCAAAATTTTCACGACTCTAGTTGCCGTATTTGAATACTCCTTTGCCTTTTCACACAAGAGTTTCAAAGATCTTCAACATTTGTTAATTTCGATACGCCTTAATTGACCGATCTAGAAACTGTAACTGTAGGAGAAAATCGAAAGCAACAGAAATGGAATAAAAAAATATTGGAAAAAAAATTGTGCCAATTATCAATGATTGATGAGCTAGTTGTTTATAACTATTGTTATGATCAGATTCAGAATCTGCAATTTAAGATTAAAAAATTCATCGAACAGGAAAGATGCACAGTGACAGAGACTAACACAGAGAGAGATCTGATCAAGTTTCAGAGCTCTGAATCCCTGCAAACCTCTGATCTCATTTGCAAAGTCGATCGGTGAATCGAACTCTTAAATTATAAATGTATTTGTGCTAATTCATGTTCTTAGATTCATTAGAATCATGTTCAGAAATTCAACAGCATTCAACAAAAAATAGAGCGCATATATATAATATATGAGGAAATAAGATCAGTAGTTACTTACCTGTATCAGTAATCTCGCTCTCTGGTTTATCGTCTTTAATTGAATCGGCATCTACCACCTCGCCACCACCATTTCCGTCACTTTCTGTCAAAACCTCCTCAGAAACTTCTCGATCGATATTTTTCTGATTCAAAGGAAAATTCACCTCATCAATTTTTTTTGCACCTTCACATTCATCTCTCTCCACTTTCTTCGCAGCGACTTTTCTCAGCTCAACCGCGACATCCGTGATGGAATAGTACTTCTGCATCTGAAGAATCGGGATCCAATTCATCCTCCGCCGGTGGATAGCCGCGAACACCGACTCATACTCGGTTCCTCCACCTCCCTCCAGCTGCGTCAGGTGGTTACATAACGCGTCAATTATGGCGTTCGCCGCCGCAAACTCCCCGCGGAACCACGCTATGATTGCGTCCTTGGCGAAAGCCTCCGTCATCATTCCCGCCGGATACGGCTGTCCAGTCGTCGGCATCAATAATTGTCCCGTCGGGACTCGTACTGTCTGTGTAACATCGCCGGCCACCGGCGGCATCTCCGATTCTCACGGTCGGATACAAAAGAACTAATTCTCCGTAAATGTTTCGAAATGGTGGATCACTATCGAATACTCCGTTAATTGTCAGCCGATAATAGAGAGATTAGCTGTATGTATATAGAGCGAGAGTCGGAAGAGAGAGAGAGTTAGAGAGAGAAAGCACAAAAAAAGTTGGGGATGAAAGCGAGGGTCGATTATGGAGGGCTCCTGGTGGATTTATATTTCGAGTAGTCTGGGAGTTCGTTGGGGGATTATGTCCATTTCCTACAGTTCTTACAATAAGAGATGAGCATTATTTTTTTTTTGATTTTTCATAACATCCCCACGGGTCGATCGGAGACTAATCCCTTGAAGTACTGTCAGACACTAAAAGCGGGGATCTCTTCCAACAGAACATTTTCTATACACAACCCCCCAAAGATCGAACCCGAGATAATTGCATAAAGAGCTCAAGTCCCTTCCGCCTAAACCAATGTACTTACTTAAAAGGTCAAATTCGTCTTTAAATTTTAAAATTAATCCTTATTGTTCTTAGATTCCCTAATAATAATTATAACCTTCTTATTTCACTTTTTATTAATGTCTTAGATTAATTTCAGCAGAATAATTGGTGAGAATGAATTAATGAAATATTCAGAAGAAAAAATTCTCGATCACACCCTCACCGACAAAAAGGTTAATTTTAATTACATTTGGTACTCTTTAAATTTAATATATACTATTTTAGACCTGCGCATTGCACGAGTTTAGAAATAATTATATTAAATTTTTAATAGTGAAGCATGAAATACATACGTATTATTTGGTTATTTTGATAATAATATCCAGAAACGGATATATAAATTTTATTAAGTAATAGGGTTTTATAAATATCAAAAATAAATATATTATTAAAAATTACATAAATAATAATAAAAGTGAAATAATATTTCTACAAATTAACTTTTATTAATATAGTATAAATTAACAAACACATAAACAGAAATTAAGATTAATTTTATTAATTTTTGCAATTCTAACAAATTCTAATTTAATTAATTTATGTAGTATTTAATTTGTTTTTGGGTAAAAATACTTTTTCAATCACGCTTATTTTTTAAATAATTTAAAATGTAGATTAGGAAATTTAATCATTTACTTGTGTATTAATTAGAAGGAAAAAAATTACCTAAAACAAAAATAAAATGGAGTGAGGTCAATTATTATTTGATATATATAAAAATAAAAATAAATATGTAAGAACTCACCAAAAGACTTGAAAGAAACATTTTTAAATCTCATTAAAAATCTTCTCTCTCCTTTCATTTTTAAGTATTAGTATTAGATTAGATATATTTACTTTATTAGTAATTTTTATAATTAACTATTTTTTCAATAACTATAAATTTGAAAATCGATATAATATCTTCAGACACATGGAGTCCCTACTTACAAATAAAAGAAGAATTGGCAACTTACAATTGGTGAATGTGTGGATCATGATCTCCAAATTTTTTGTATTTATGTTCGTAAATCAAATTTTTAAGGACTAATTATAAATTATCAAATATGAGGGGTTGGTAGCGAAGGATAATTTTTTTGTGAATAAATTCTAGGAAAAATCGACGATTAGTCTTATTTTTAGGCTGTAATCTGCGATTAGTCATTTCTTAGTATTAGGTTTTGATTTAGTCCTTTAAACTGGATTTCACTTGAGTTTTAGTCTCGTATTACAGGAATTGTAGGGATATTGCAGGGGTTTTATAGTGAATATTAGTTACAATTTCATAATTATTTTTTTTTTTTTTACATATATATGTGTACTTTTTGTTACATGTACTTATATAATATTAATAACATGTTACAATTACATATATCTATGTAATATTTTGTGACATTTAACAAATATTGGACACAAAAATTAGTTTAATATTAATTACATGTATTTGTGTATATTTAGTTACTTGTAATTAATTACATATATTTTGTGTGATTTTTGTTACATCTAATAAAATTTTACACGCAAAGTTATTACATGTTAAAAGTAAAAATTGTTACATGTTACAAAATACAATAATTTTACATACAAAATTATTACATATAATTGTGGGTGTGTAAGGTTTCTGTCTTATTAAAATAGACGAAAATAAAATTAATTTTTTTTCGTCTTTAAATTTTTTACTAAGGGTGAAATATGGACCACAGATCAATCGCCCTAAATTCTAGTGGGGTCTAATGTATAACACGTTGTTGAAGAACTGTAGGAACTAATGATTGCAGGAAATGAGAGACCGGGTGGGTGATATCCTCCATTACCGTACACGTGGGACCCGATGCTGACATGTCGATCTTGGAGTGAGAAGAGTTGTTGACGTGGCACATATTTCCATGTTTGAAGGATAGGTAGGGGCAAATTGTTAGAGAAGGTTGAAAAGCCATAACTACTTCTGTATATTAAATTTTTTGATGACCTACTACTATCATTTTTTAATTTTTGAAAAAATTATTGTAAAACATGAATTATATAAATTTTACGTATTATAATAATTTTTTAAAAATTTAAAATTATTGTATTACATATTGATTTGAGAAAAATTGTTGAATGAGTGAGGAGAAAATTCTCGTATAAAAATGTCACCTCCCACCTCCAAAATAGTTGAATTAAATTTTACTTTTTACTTTTACGGCTCATTTGATTAGACGGAATGGAATAAGGGTGAAATAGAATGGAAGAAGTAATGAAATGAGAGAAAGAATAGAATGAAATTGTCAATGGAATCGCTATTCCATTATCTTGTTTGGTTAGTATGGAATGAGGGAAGGAATAAAATAGTGAAATATAGTAAAATTTTCATTATGCCCTTATGAAATTATTATTCATTGGTTAGTACGAAAAGAGTGAAGGAATGGAATGAAATATAATAAAATTCTCATTATGCCCTTATTACAAAATTTTATTATATTTCACTATTCCATTCATTCCCTCATTTTATTATATTTCACTATTTCATTCAATGTTAAGTTTTTGTTCTCTAATTTCTGTTTCTATTCTCAATTTTCAGTTTCCATTATCTAATTTCTGTATCTGTTCGCAATTTTCAGTTTCTGTTCTCAATTTTTCGTTCTCTAATTTTCTGTTTTTATTCTTAATTTTCAGTTTATGTTCTCAATTTTCTGTTTCTGTTCTTAATTTTCTGTTATCTAAATTTCTGTTTTTGTTCTCAATTTTCAGTTTCGTTCTCAATTTTATATTCTCTAATTTTATGTTTATGTTTTCAATTTTTTGTTTCTATTCTTAATTTTTTGTTCTCAGTTTCTATTTCTATTTTTAATTTTTCGTTCTCTAATTTTTATTTATGTTCTCTAATTTTTATTTCTATTCTTAATTTTTAATTTTTGTTCTCAATTTTCAAGGGCTGAAATATAACAGTTCGTTTGGTTGGACGGAATGGAATGAGGGTGGAATGGAATGAAAAAAGTAATGAAATGAGAGAAGGAATGGAATAGAATTGTCAATGGAATCGTTATTCCATTATCTTGTTTGGTTGGTATAGAATGAGAGAAGGAATGAAATAGTGAAATATAATAAAATTCTCATTATGCCCTTATGAAATTATTATTACATTTTCTTGTTTGATTGATATGAAATGAGTGAATGAATGGAATAAAATATAATAAAATTTTCATTATGCACTTATTATAAAATTTTATTATATTTCACTATTCCATTCATTTCCTCACTTTATTATATTTCACTATTCCATTCAATTTTAAGTTTCTGTTATCTAATTTATGTTTTTGTTCTCAATTTTCAGTTTCTATTCTCTAATTTCTGTTTCCGTTCGCAATTTTCAGTTTCCGTTCTCAATTTTTCGTTTTCTAATTTTTTATTTTTGTTCTCAATTTTCAGTTTATGTTCTTAAATTTTTTTTTTTCTGTTTTCAATTTTCTGTTTCTGTTCTCGATTTTCAGTTTCCGTTTTCAATTTTCTGTTATCTAAATTTCTATTTTTGTTCTGAATTTTTAGTTTATGTTCTCAATTTTCAGTTTTTATTCTTAATTTTTATTTTTTGTTCTCAGTTTTCAATTTCTGTTCTCAATTTTATGTTTATGTTCTCAATTTTATATTTCTGTTCTTAATTTTTTGTTTTCAATTTATGTTTTTATTTCTAATTTTCTGTTATCTAATTTCTATTTCTATTTTCTAATTTTTGTTTCTGTTCTTAATTTTTAATTTTTGTTCTTAATTTTCAAGGCTTAAATACAAGGGCTATTATGTAATTTAGAATGTTGATTCTATCGGGTTGGAATCTCATTTCACCCTATTTCATTCTATTCCGCCCCCCGATTCCATCCAACCAAACATGTTGTAAGGGCTATTATGTAATTTAGAATGTTCATTCCATTAGGTTGGAATCTCATTCCACCCTATTTCATTTTAATAGAATCACAAAAATAATTCTATTGGAAAACCAAATAACAGAATAGGAATCGAGGGCAAAATGCGATTCCATTCCGCCCCCAATTCCATCCAACCAAACATGCCGTTAAAGTTTTATATATATATATACACACACACTTTATTAACTAATTTTTTATTATTGATTATTTTTTCACTTATATATTTCAAAATTTTAGTAAAATAAATTTGTTTAAATGAGAAATATATATTTTTATTAAAAAATAAAAGTGAAACATTTTATACAATCAATGTTCGACTCTCACAGAGAACATTTCAACAACTAAATATAGAATGTAACGCTGAATGCACCAGGTCAATGTAGTGGAGTGCGCTCTTAAAATTATTCGAAAAGGTGATTATCAAGATGCGCTGGAGTTTATCTACACACCTCATCATAAAAAATAAAAATAAAAATAGTTGTATCTCCAAAATCATGTGAAAAGTAGTTACTACCTAAAGCTCTTTTTTGTGGGATGCTCGTGGGATGGCTGCCAATTTAAATCTTTGTGTGGATAGTACACATAAGTTAAAAAGGTTGATTTTATTCACGTTTTGGATCTAAAGAACTACATTTTAAACTTGACTTTTAAACAATTTCAATATCATTGGTCTCGAAATTTGATATTCAAATTAAAGATACAGAGTTTAAAGTGAAACATACAAATTTATTGAAGAACATGATCATAATTAATTGGTTTAAACTGAAATTTATCCTAAAATAGAAAAGAAGGATAGAGATAAACTTGAAAAAGAGTGGGTTTTGGGGAGAAAAAACACCCAATATTTAAAACATATGGTATTTGTAGTGAAAATATATTTTTCAAGAGTAAAAATAGATTTTTCTATTTTATGTATTTATATAAATAAAAGCGGTTTTTAGTGAACAATATATAAACCTAAATTTTGTTAATGTCGTCCACGTGTCACATTAATTTTTTTCAAAAGTTCAAAGTTATTGCACTACATGGTGTGAGTGTTGATGTAGACCCTGAGATTTGTGAAACTGTATAATTGGTCTTTCAAGTTTTACATTTGTTTTAATTTTTCAAAATTTAAAAAATTGTTAATGATTTTGGACAGAAAATAAGATTTTTTTTTTTGTCATTTTATTATTCCACCAAATCTAAAATATTTTTTCAAAATTTCTCTCTCACAACGATTCATTTGAAAAATGAAAGAGAAATCTAAATTGTTATTAGGAAAAACGTCATATGATTAGTAGAGTAATAAAATGACAAATATTACCATTAAAAAATCATTTACTGAGCAAAATCCCCATACTTGAAGGACAAAAATGTAATTCCACTCCTCCTTTTTCCCCTCTCCTCCCAAAGATTTTTTTTTTTTCAATTTTAGGGTAAAGTGTGATTGGGTCAACTTACACGCACCTCAACTAATCATCTCACCGAACGATCTTAAGGAGATACTCTTTCACATCGGCCTGGTGCATTCAGAATTAAATTTAAGATTTAATTCTCAGAATATTTTTTAAGATAATCGAATTTTGATTGACAAATAAATGAGATATTTTTTTTTATCAATCGGACTACCACCACTTGAGTTCGTGGCCAACAAAATGGCATGCAAAACATTACAATTACATGTAAAATAAGAAAAGAATTGTGGGGGCAAAATTGGAAGGAAAAATAAATTGGCACACGAAATCACTGACGTGGCATTATTTATGTGGGCCCAATGTCCGGGGGTCGACCATCATGCTGTTGTTATGTTGGTGTATTGTGGGACCCATCATTGGAGCTCTACTGTTGGTTAATAGACGAGGAAAGAAAACGGGTGTGGGGGTCCTATCCTGTGTTGCACTTACCCATCGTTTTTATGATGGGCCCCCCCACCACCGAAGTACCGCACTCTGACTACGCACATGCGGACGATGCCGTTTCCATGACTCCAAAGACTTTCAAAATTCAGAGGCTGGCCGGCATTTCGGCTCAATGGCTTGTCAGAAATAGGTATTAGACTTGTAACCTAATAAATATCTAATTTATATTTTTTGTAAAACGCATAAAATTCAACTCTTTTTCAACACTAAAAAAAGGAGCAAAGACTTTAGGGTAATATTTGAATTTTGAAATGAGAACCGTGATATTCTTATCGACTATGATTATCTAACAGTTCAAGTACAATTAATATAGTTGAAACGCGAGCCAAACATGATTCTGAGGGTTGGAATTTATGTCGTCTATCATTTTTCTAATTTCTTCCCTAGCTGAGTGTGAGAGATTGCCTTAGAGGCTCTTTGACTCTCTATGGGCCACGACCTGCTTTCGCTAAGGCGAGTTTAGGTTTCCTTCTCTTTCGGACCGTCGCTTTCTCTCGATATTCTAAGGGGAAGATGACATCGGGATTAGAAAGAAGTGATAGAATTCCTCTTGGGACATAGACGGGGGGGGGGGGGGGGGGGGGCGCTTGCACTTCTTCCTCTAGCTTCAATACCTCATGTGTTACAATAATTTTTTCAGAAATTAAAAATTATTGTATCACATAAAGTCAGTCTAATTTTTAAAAATTTTCTGACGTGCAGTGTCATTGAACTTTTAATAGAATTTTAAATTCAAAAAAACAACTTATTTTAAGAATAAGTTATAATTTTGACCCTTAAAATCTAGGGTGCCTATCCAAGTGATTTTTTGTGGTTTATATAAGTAACATATTTGTACCTTAAGGTTTCACCTTCTGTTTTATTCTGATAAAATAAAAAACAAAGTTTTCACATTTAAACTGAACGTGCCATACGTCTAGCACGTGATTTGATTTTAAGGCTATTTTTAATAGGACAAGTCCATTAAAATTCTCGTCAAAATCTATTCAAATATCGTATAGAGATTACAAAGTTCTCAGCAAGAATAATCGTGAAATTTAGAGTTTATATGCAAAGAACGAATAAAATTCTGAGAATGACACACACTAGGGATTGATGGTTGTCTTGTCACATGATTTGCGCATGGCCTCTTTGTTCAAATTTGTGAACTCCATTCGCGATTGGACCAAATTGAAACCGAAATTGTAAACTTACAAACTATAGGGACCACTTGAACACCTATTTTAAACTTTGAGGGTCAAAAGTGCAATTTTCCTTGTTTTGCAGATACAAATCAAAAAGACCCCAAATATTTTTTTAATTGAAAAAATCCATTTTTTCAGTTAAATAAATAAAGATTTTCTAAAAGAAGAGAGGTGTCTTATTCCTTCAAAACTCAGCAAAAGTTAAAGCTTCTTACTTTTTCAAGGTGATTTAATGTATTGATTCTTAGGAGCATCTTATGTTACAAGTAAGCATTCATTATTTGTATGGTTAATGACACTTTGTCCCCTTATCATATGATCGAATTGCACTTTATATTCTTGTGATATTTTCGTCAGTACGTACTCTGTGATTCAGACTTAAGTTTAACAGTTATATTTTCTGTTGAAGAAGTGGTCAAACCACAAAAAGTCAAAATTCATAAATTATTAATATTGATTGACATTTAAACTACCAAATTGGGTCAGATAATATTTGTCTGCCTTTTTTCTCTTTTTCTTCTTTATTCTCTCGGGTTGGGTCGGTCAGATCATATATGATGATAACCTTGTCATTTCACAAATTTTTGTTAATTATATTAATTGACATTTGTACTTCCAAATCGGGTCGGATAATACCCGTTCACAATTTTTTTCCCTCCTTCTCCTCCTTTATGCTCTCAAATCGGGTCGGGTCGGGTCAGATAATGTATGATGATAAACTTATCATTTCATAAAATTCTGTTAATTATTTAACCGTTGCACTTAAGTTTGAACCATAGAGGAGATAAGTACTGATAAAAATAACACGAGTGTAAAGTGTAATTCAGTTAAACTACCGGGGACAAAATATAATTAACCTTTATTATTATTTATTTTTTGGAGAATACAAAAGTAAGTATGCATTACCAAACCCTACAATTTTATATTTTCAAAATTGATAGCAATTACTTTTACCCTTTCTCTTTTTCCTTTTTTTTTTTATTTAAAGTTTTTATTTCTTTTCCATTTTGGTAAAAGATGCCATAAATCATGCTTACTTTCATATTTTAATGCTTAATAATAATAAAAAATAATAAATAATAAAAAAGAAACATTTTTCTATACCTTCTATATTCAAGCACTAAGCATGAGAATATGACACAACATTAATCATGTTCATTGGTTCAATTTTTAAAATATTCCCAAGTGATTATTGTTTCACTTCATATGACATAAATAAGTACTTTTAATTTTTTTCTTGTCCAATTTAATGAAACATAAATATTTAACTATTTTTAGTCCAAAAGAGAATTCATGCATGTCAAGATTTTAATTACTAATTTTAGGTTTAATATTAGGGGTTCTTGGTAGACAATTCATAAATTTAATTTTTTTGTCGATACAGTCTATGCACTGTAATTTTTTTAATTTTTTTTAAATTTAAAATTACTACACTACATAAAAGTTATTGTAATTTTTTCGTGTAAAAAATTGTATCGTGCAATGATTTTGATCTTTTGACAGGATTATTAAATTTCTAAAAAATTTACTGTACTGATTAGGTTAGGTGAATAGTGAATTACAATATTTAGAGTGTATGACCCAAAAAAAATTAATTTTATACACGCTTTGAGGTAAAAAAAAATCTTATAAAACATTTTTTTGGCGTTTTTAGCGCCAAAATGCAACTAACACTAAAAATTCAAATGAACAAAAATAAAATAAAATTTGAAAATAATAATTTTTATTCTGTCCGATAATCTCTTTCTGTCTCTCTCGCTCGTTTTGTTTTGTTTTTTCAGATCAAAACATTGCGGATTTTTTTTGGGGAATATATTTTATAAGATGATATGAATAAAAATTACTTGATGTTATATTAAATTATTTTATTTTCCAATGATAAAGATAACTTTAAATACTTTCTATTGGCTTTTATCTCAAAGCTTTTGGGAAAGTAAAAGAAAAAAAATAAAAAATAAAAAGGGATTCCTATTCTTTTGTTCATGTAGGTAAAACCTCCATCACAAGGTTTAGCTTTACTTCTTTTTAACAGATTCTCACTTCTTAAGATGACAAGAGGAATCATATGCAAAGAGAACTCAAAACAATTATGAAAGAATAAAATTCAATTTTGAATAGACACTTATCACAATTTTTTATTAAAATTTCAATTTTTTTTTTTGAATTTTTATTATTATTTTTTTCTATGTATAGACTATTATATGAAAAATATTTTTTGGTAACCATGCAAACTCTATGCAGGGGCGGAGCTTAAAATTTGGGATGCAGACAGTGACAGATCTAGAAAATAGATTGTGGGGGCCTTTTTTTCTTTAGATTTTTATTAGATATTTATATAAATCAGGGGATGGGGATTTATATAAATTTTTAAGGATTTTAATTGATTTTTTTTTTTTTTTTTTTTTTTTAAAATTAAGGGTAAAAATGTTTTTTTTTAAAAAAAAAAAAAAAAGTCGAGGAGGGTTCGAATCTCCCAGACCTAAGGTAAATCCGCCGCTATTGGATGAGGCCACAAATTAAGAATCCCTACATTTTCTATGATTTATTGATTTAATATATATATATATATATATATATATAAATGTGGGGGTTAAAAGTGTAAAAATGAAAAAAATAAAAATGAAGGCCTCTCTAGGTCTTCATTGGCTCTCTAGGTCGGACATTCAATAAAATTATGTTATTTTTCCAAGAATTTATGTGTAAAAAAATGGAGCAAAATTTATTCAACATATTTATTTTTTCTTATATTTTTATTTGTGTTATGATATTTCATGAACAAAAATAAAAGGGTTTTTGACACTTTATACCCCTATGTTTGACCAAAATCCCACTTTTTCCCCATAATTTTAATTTAGACATATAACATCTTAAAGTTTCTTAATCAACCCATTATAGTCCAAATCATTATCGTCATTATAGTTTTAGATGAAAAGTAGTCATCTGCCATGCACCTAATTAATTTTAAGAGAATTTATGGTAAATTCCAGTCTCACCCATTCACATTCTCCTTAATGCTTAAATACTCAGAAATTTACATGTAACATAATATGCTTTGCATGTGTGTGTATGCGTGTCTTTTTTTTGAAAATTTTTATAAAGAAAAAAGAAAGAGGTTAAAAATGCCCATAAAATTCCCTTAAAAATAATCTAGTGCACTGCAAATGACTATTTGTCGGTAATGCAGTAATTGACTTATACATAAGTGAAATGATTATGGAATTTCAGGACGTTATATGTTTAAATTGCAAATATGCAACTTCCCCCCCCCCCCCTCAAAAAAAAAAAGAAAAGAAGAAGAGGTGGGGCTCACCATGCAAAAAGTGTTTGATTCCAATTTCCCTTTTAAACGAAAGGGGGTCAATGGAGCACATGAATGGCCATTGTCAAAAAAGAGTTCGTGAAATGCAATGGACCATTCATTCATGGCAAGCTCTTGTACAAGGGTCAATTTTGCATCATGTACACAAAATCTACTTCATATTTGCTAATTATAGCTACATTTTTGCATTGTACAACACACTCTTTTTGAGATATAAAGTTATTTCTCAATGGAACACAAACAAACACATCCTCCACGTTATGGTTTTCAAAGATTTTCCTACCACATTTTGAGCATCTTTCTTTCTTCCGCTCCTTTTTTCTTTATTATATAGCATAAGGAATGTTCGGTTCAAGTTACGTGCACGGTGCACCTCGACTAATCACCTCTTTTGATGATCTTAAAGAAACATTTTCTCAAATTGGTCTGATGCATTTAGAATTAAATTCAAGATTTAATTCGTGCAATGGTCTCTAAAAAAATCGAACTCTGGTTGACAAGAAAATTGGACACCTCCCCTTACCAATATTTTGAGCATCATGGTATCAAAACTAAGAAAATATCTATGTTTTGAATGTACTGGAGAAAATTATACTTTATCTCCTTGAGCTTAGATGAACTGACTTAAATTGTTTAAATAAATATTTTTGAGGATATTATAAAAAAAAAAAAAAAAAATAGAGAAAAATACTAGTGTAGTCAATTCAAAATTAACCTTTAAGGATATTGGTTTTGTTTTTTTGTAGGAAAGAAACAGCAAAAAAAACTAGCAGCTGGACGAAATGCCTTCAGCCTCCATATCAGCTAGCAGGATGCTCTCAATGCCCTCCGGTGGTTCTTCAAGATAATGCAAATCTGATATGTTATTAATTCCCATTCGAGCAAGAAAATCCGCGCAGCGATTGCTCTCCCTTATGACAGCACGGAACTCAAAATCATGATTCTCAGCTATATATTTGCAGTCCATAATCCATCCTCTTAAGAGAGGAGTATCCGGGCAATCCCCTTTGATAAGATCGATGGCTTCCTGAGAGTCTGACTCAACTATCACTCTTTCAAATCCCCTAGATATCGCCAGACATAGACCCCCATGTATTCCTCTTATCTCTGCCTCCAAGCTAGTGCAAGTGCTAAGGTGCCCGAAATAGCCGATTAACCAAACCCCTTCCTTGTTCCTAATCAGACCACCAAAGCCACCTCTCCCTGGATTACCTCGCGCACTTCCATCCTTATTGAGTTTGAAATGACCTGCAATAGGAGGAATCCATTTAGTAGCCGGAATAACAATAATGCCATTGTGGGACTTAGAGGGATGAAACGCTTCCAACATATCCCGCGCACTACGGTTAATTTTGGAAGCGACCACGTAGGAATCCAAATTAGTCCCTTCGATGACCTCTTTGTTAAGGATTTTTCAGATATTCCATAAGATGGCCACAAACAAGTAAAACGACGAGGGATTAATGGATTTTCCTTTAGTGTATTTGGAAATCCAATTTTGGATACTCATGTCTTGTTCGCGCCACAAGCTATTCCTGTCAAGGAACATGGCCCAAACAGTCCAAGCCTTAGGGCAATTTTTGAGGGCGTGGTCAATGGATTCAATAGCTCCATTACACCTCTTGCAAATAGCCGACAAATCCATTGACCATTTAGCTCTCGTCTCATTTGTCAATAGCCGCTTATGAAATATTTTCCACAAAAAGAATTTTATTGATTGTGGGATTTTTAACTTCCAAATCCACTCCCAATTGAAAGTGGAATTAGAAACATTGAAATCCGCAACTAATGAGTAGGCCGATTTTACTGTAAATTTTCCCGAATTTTTCGGAAGCCAGATAGCTACATCTTCTTCCAAAAAATTTGGGGACTCAGAACTCAGGATGTCATTGACTTGATCATCCGAAATTAGGTGGATGATTGGCAGAAGAAACCAGCTACCTGAATCATCCAGAATATCAGCAACTTTGAGATCAAAATTCTGTTGGAGTTCATCATTGCCTAGGGGACCATTCCCGCACCACCAATCAGTCCAAAGGTTGACATTAACACCATTTCCAATTTTCCATTTAATACCTTTGGCAATGGTGGAGCGGGAATGAAAAACACCCCTCCAAATGTGAGATCCTCCATTATGTTTCTTCCAATTTTTTGGGTTTCTATCAATGTTGTATTTTCTCATAAACACCTCTACCCACAGTAAGTTTTTGTTTTTTGAAGTAATATTCCAAGCGAGTTTATCCATAAATGCAGCATTAATAAGTCTGGCCTTTCTAATGTTTAGGCCTCCCATGCTAGTAGGAGCACATACCTTATCCCAGCCGACAAGGTGGTACTTCCTGCAACCATCCGAATCTCCCCAAAGAAAACTTTTGACCAGTTTATCTATCTTATCACAAAATAAAAGGGGAAGGGGAGTGGTTTGCATATAATATAACGGAATCGATGTTAGCACTGACTTAACCAGAGTGGCACGACCTGCTATAAATAAATTCTTAGCTTTCCAATTTGAGAGTCTTTTTTGCATTTTCTCCAAAATAATATTAAACTGACTCCCTTTAAGTCTGTCCAAAATGAGAGGGGTACCTAAATAAGTCCCCAAATCCTTGCATAACCGAATATTTAAGTTTTTGCTAATGTCCCGAGCAAGTAAATTATTAACTTTAGGGGCAACAAACAATTTCGATTTTTCAAAGTTAATGGTCAAACCCGATGCTGCAGAAAAGGCCGCGATGGTAAGTTGTATGGCCCTGCAAGTCTCCTTATCAGCTTTAGCAAATAACGGAATATCATCAGCAAAAAAAAGATGGGATAAAACAGGTCCATTTTTTGCCACTTTCAAGCCTTTCCACCTTTTTTTAGAAACTTTTTCAGAAATCAAGAGAGATAACCTTTCCATACATAAAACAAACAAATACGGGGAGAGGGGATCCCCCTGACGAAGACCTCTTTTGAATGGAAACCCCTCGAGGGGTTCCCCATTCCAAAGAACTCTCACCGCAGCTTTCCTAATACAGTTCATAACAAGATTAATCCAATTAGAGGGAAATTTGAAGAAAACAAGAGTGTTCTCAAGGAAATCCCAATTCAATTTATCATAGGCTTTCTCTAAATCAATTTTTAAAATCATCCCCCCTTTCTTACTCTTAGATTTCTTGAGTTTATGAAGCATCTCTTGGGCAATAATAATGTTATCTGTAGTTTGTCTGCCTGGAATGAAGCTGCTTTGGAAGGGGGCCAATAATATTAGCCAAGTAGGGTCTTAGTCTAGTAACCAGAATTTTTATAACCAATTTGTAAGGCACGTTACATAGACTAATCGGACAGAGCTGGTTGATTTTTTCTGGAATATCAACTTTGGGGATAAGAACAATAAATGTCTCATTCATCTTAGGTGGCATATCCCTATCAATAAAGCAGGCATTAACAAAATCACATAGGCTTTTACCCACCTTCTCCCAATTCCTTTTATAGAAGATGGCTTGGAAGCCATCAGGGCCTGGGGATTTTAGATCCCCCATGTTAGATAAGTTAATTTTTATCTCCCCATCATCTGGCACCGAGCAAAGGAAGGGATGATCACTTGACTGGATAGGGTTGACACAGAGCTGATTATCAAAGAGAGGGCTAGATTGAACAGGAGAGTTTTCACAGAATAGGTCCTGGAAATATCCCCTGACATGATTCTTAATGTCCTCCTGACTATCCAGCCATTCGTTGTGATTATTTTTAATCATAGACACTCTATTCTTCCTACGTCTCTGATTTGTGGCAGCATGGAAGAATTTGGTGTTCTTATCCCCAACATTATGCCAGCTTATTCTAGATTTTTGGTGCCAGAGAATTTCCTCTTTTCGCAAAATCTCAGCATATTGTTTTTTAAGATCTTTTTCCAAAGCATCTAGCTAGCTAGAATACTTAGTGTCCTGGTATCTTTGAATCCCCGAGATTCTAGCCAGAAGATGTTTTTTGATTTTGAAGATATTACCAAAAACGTTTCGATTCCAGTTTAGAACTTCCTTTCTGAAGTTATCTAAATTACTTTCCAAGTTATTGTGTTCATTAAACCAATTTTCCTCCAGAAAAGATTTGAAGCAGGGGTGTTCAAGCCACATAGCTTCAAATCTAAATGGGCGGGAGAAATTGTTTAAACTAATCCCAAGAACATGAATGAGAATAGGAGAGTGGTCTGAATACGTACGTGGGAGGTTTTCCACCCTAGCATTAGGAAATGAGGTACACCATTGAGCATTAGCCAAAGCACGGTCCAGCCTTTTGTTGATCCGAAGCCCGTTTTGAGCCATTTCAGACCAAGTAGTAGCAGGCCCGCTGGCGCCTAGATCATTCAATCCACAGAAGGAAATGTTGGCATTGAAGATGTTAATGCGACGAATGTCCTGTGTACTAGCAGTTCCAGATTTCTCAGCCTGGGAGCAGATATCATTGAAGTCACCCACCGCCATCCAGGGAGATTCATTGGTCTGGGAAAATCTTTTCATCTCTTCCCAGAGTTCTCTTCTCCGACTGGGGTTTGGGTTTCCATAGATAGTTGAAAGCACCCAATTATTAAAACCCACTTTTGTAACTTTAGCATTAATCACCTGGTTGGTGGCATGAATTTGGCTGACCGAAACATTATTTGGGTTCCATAACATCCATATCCCTCCAGACCGGCCAATAGGGTCAATGTAAGTCACAACTTTCAGCCCCAAGGTAGTAAAAAAACTCCCCATATTTTCAAAGTTCACCTTGGTCTCCAACAAGATTACCATATTAGGATTTTTGGATTTAAAGATGTCCCGAAACGAGTTTCGGAACTGGCTGTTACCAGCACCGCGACAATTCCAGGCAAGGATCCGCATAGAAAAACTAAGAGAGATAGAATGGGAAGACAGAAACGCCTGGTTATTGAGCTTTAGAAGGCTCATGCACCTCATCACCAACACATCCCATGCTTTCACACTTTCCAGCACCATTTTCATGGAGGATGTTTTTGGAGCTTGTTTCTCCATAATTTCCATGGTTAATCTTACCTCTTCCATCATCTAGATCACTTCTACACATTGTATCATGTCCTCCGCTTTCTCCAATAGCAGCGGTAGCGGCCAGTTTTGGAGGAGATTTGTTCGTATCTCTTGCATATTTCAGTCTCAAATTTAACTGATCGTTTGGGGGTTTCAAATTTTGGGTTAGAGTTAAAGTTGAGATGGAGTTTGAGTGTGAAATGGGTTTAGAGAGATTTGACAAAAATACCGGATCTTTGTAAGGGTTGGGGAGTAGGTCAGTAGTAGCAGCATTTGATTGATTGGGCGGACACTGCACAGACTCCCCTATCACTGCTCTGCCGTTCCTTTGGCCAACTGAAACATTCGGCGTGATCTTGGGAGTAGGTAATGTCTCCCTCCCTCGAGCCCCATAAACTCATTCATTTCCCATAGGATGGGATTCCTCCTTATAAGTAACCGACCTAGTTCCAGATGTCTTTTGGAACCATCCGCTCTGGTTAGGGTTGTTGGTCAGAAATTTATTCCTTTGGGCTTGTTTCAATTTGCCCGTATCCTTTGGATTAATATCCCCTTTGGGCCCATTTTTTTTGGGCTTAATTTCCTGGGCTCCCTTAGCCTTTTCTTGTTCCCCAACTCCTCTATATGTAAATCCACTGGTAGTAGGCCCCTTTGTAATACCTTGGTTGTCCCTTTTTATTTTGGGCTTCCCAAACCTCCTTTGTTTTTTGACAACCAACTAAGGCCCATACCCATCATCCTCATCAATAGCCACGACAGGCTCATCTGCCCCTAAGACCATAGCTGAATCTGGAGGACTGACTTCCTGATTGGACATAGCCTCGAGCCCAGAGTTCCCGCCCGTTGGATTGTCAGCTCCTTCTCCAGTTGTCTTCTCCGTTTCCTTATCACATTTTTTCGGCGAAGTGATATTTTGCTCCACCTTAGAATTTTCATATGGGCACATCTCCGTTCTGTGATTTACTCTCCCGTAATTGTAACATAGCCCATGTAGGCTTTCGTATTCAATTTTAAAGACCATACCCCTCATTCGGAATCGAGCGACTAGAGGTTTGTTGAGGTCAATTTCCACACATATTATCGCAAACTTGCCTCTATATGCTGCCGCTGTATTGCCGTCTATCTTTATCGGCCTCCTAATATTCTTTCCAATGCTATAGAGAACAGGAGGTTCATAATATTCAAATGGGATGTTCGGCAACCTAACCCAAACAGCCGTACGAGATTCCATCGCAAACTCCGGTCTGAAATCCGATTCCCATTTTCTAACTATTAGGTAGTGATCCAAGATCTCCCAAGGACCTTCAGTAAGCACTCGATGCGCATATGTGATACGATCGAATTTTGCTAAGTAAAAGCCATAGTTAAGATCAATGAGTTCAAAGTCACCTTGTAGTTTCCATATAGCCCTGGCCATGTCACAAAGGATTTTATACCCGATTGATCTCCCCATAAGCCTGATAATAAGGGTGTCCTTCCATCTTTCCCTGATTTGGGATAAAACAGAGTCTGAAATAAATACTTCCGGAATGCCTTCCCCCTGAGCAGTTTCATTCTCATTCGAAGGGCTTCCCTCTTCAGTTGGGTCCTCTTCTTCTTCTGCAAAGTAAACCTCTTCTAGAATTTTTTTTGGGAGATCATTGCTCCCCTTTAAGGCATCTTTAAATGATTTAACCTGCTGTTGCATGGGAATTTCTTTGTCTTGCATGGTAATCTCATTCTGGGTATTCATGGAGGGCGATGTCTGAATATGCATGAGTGGAGCCATTGACATCATTTGAAACCCACTTTCCTCCCTTGCCTCTTCCTCATTTTCCATATCCTGTTCCTCTTCTGATTCATCCGACTCCTCCATCTCCGTGATAGGATTCGAAATAGTATGGTTGTTCTTTATCTTCTTTTTGCTGCGTTCAATCCCATCTTCTTCTTCCGTTGTGATTTCGCTTAGCTTTGCTTTAGGAGCTTCTGTCTCTAGTTTTGTCATTTATTTTTTATAAATCTTTAAGGATATTGGTGCTAGCGTTGGTACAAATTCAAAATATAAATAAATAAATAAAGAGATGGAGCCCACAACAAATTATATCAATACTAAGAAAATTAGTTTTTACCATTTATTTTTCCTATCATTTGGTTCGAGGATGTTATAAAAAAAAAAAAAAATAGAAAAAAATACTAGTATAGTCAACTCAAAGTTAAACTTTAAGGATATTGGTGCTGGTGCCGTTACAAATTCAAAATAAATAAATAAACAGATGGAGCCCACAACAAATTATTTCAATACTAAGAAAAATGGGTTTTACCATTTATTTTTCTTGTCATTTGGCACATGACGACAAATCTATTCATTCGCAAAGTACTACTCAACCACTTATAATTTTGATCAAATATCATTTAGTTCTCCTCTAATTAATAAATAATTAAAAATTAAAATACACAAATATCCCTCTAAATTTTTCTTCACCCCCCCCCCCCTCCTCCTCCTCCTCTTTCTTCTATGGTAAGTGCCACTATCAGCACCAGACATCACCAACAATGCTTTTCTCTCTTTCTCTGTGAATGAAGACCCACATGATGTCGGACCTATGCGTTGTGCACAGATCCGACATTACGACATGGGTCTTCATTGAGAAAGAGAGAGAGAAGAAGAAAACGAAGAAGTGGGAGGGGATGCGGGAAACTAGGGTGTGGGTGGGATGACAACAATTTTGAAAAATAAAGAAACTAAAAAGTATTTTTTTAAAAAATAGGGGTGTTAATGAATTTTTAAAAATTAAAAGGTTAAAAAAATATATTTTTTCAAAATAGAGGTAAGAGTATTTGTGTCTTTAACCACAAAATCTTCATTCTAATGAGTTAAATGGTATCTTGTAAATGACATGGTAGGTACGTGGATATGTATCATGACTAAGGAGGTAAGTGGCAAATGCCGCTAAGAAAAATTATACTTTGCCTTTTGTGGAACTCAAATGTACTGACACTAAACTCGTTTAATTTTGGAAATAAATGTTTTATTTCCTTACGGTATGTTTGGTTGGACAGAATTGGAGACGGAATGAATTCACATTACGCCATCGATTCCTATTCCGTTGTTTAGTTCTCTAATGGAATCAAAACTAAAATTATAAAAAAAAAACATCGCTGATCCAGTCCAATTCAGAAATTAGAAAACAGAAACAAAATAAGAACATAAAATTTAGAACATGAACAAAAATTGAGAATAGAAACTAAAAATTGAGAACAAAAAATTGGAGAACATAAAAATTTTTTGAGAACATAAATAAAAAATTAGAGAACTGAAAATTGAGAACAAAAATAGAAAATTAGAGAACTGAAAATTAAGAAGAGAAATAGAAAATTAGAGAACAAAAACTGAAAATTGAAAACAGAAACTGAAAATTGAAAGCAGAAACAGAAATTAGAGAACAAAAAATTAAAATTTAATGGAATAGTAAAATATAATAAAATGAGGGAATGAATAAAATAGTGAAATATAATAAAATTTTATTATAAGGGCTTAATGGAAATTTTATTATATTTTACTATTTCATTATTTTTCTCATTCCATACCAACCAAACAAATGAATAGAATAGTAATTCAATTGACAATTTTATTCTTTCTCTCATTCTATTATTTTTAAAAATTAAAAGGTTAAAAAAATATATTTTTTCAAAATAGAGGTAAGAGGATTTGTGTCTTTAACCACAAAATCTTCAATCTAATGAGTCAAAATGGTATCTTGTAAATGACATGGTAGGTATGTGGATATGTACCATGACTAAGGAGGTAAGTGACAAATGCCGCTAAGAAAAATAATACTTTGCCTTTTGTGGAACTCAGATGTACTGACACTAAACTCGTTTAATTTTGGAAATAAATGTTTTATTTCCTTACGGTATGTTTGGTTGGACAGAATCGGAGACAAAATGAAATCACATTACGCCCTCGATTCCTATTCTGTTGTTTAGTTCTCCAATGGAATCACTTTTGTGATTTCATATGAAAATTAAGGAAATAAGATGAAATCAAATCTAATCCAATGGAATCAAAACTAAAATTACAAAAAAAAACCATCGTTGATCCAGCCCAATCCAAAAATCAGAAAACAGAAAATTTAGAACATGAACAAAAATTGAGAACAAAAAATTGGAGAACAAAAAAAAAATTGAGAACAGAAACAAAAAATTGAGAACAAAAATAAAAAATTAGAAAATTGAAAATTCAGAACAAAAACAGAAAATTAGATAACTAAAAATTAAGAAGAGAAATAGAAAATTAGATAACAAAAAATGAAAATTGAAAACAGAAACTGAAAATTAAGAGCAGAAACAGAAATTAAAGAACAAAAAATTAAAATTGAATGAAATAGTGAAATATAATAAAATTTTATTATAAGGGCATAATGAAAATTTTATTATATTTTACTATTTTATTATTTTCCTCATTTCATACTAACCAAATAAGTGAATGGAATAGTGATTCAATTGACAATTTCATTCTTTCTCTCATTCTATTATTTCTTCCATTTCATTCCGTGTAATCATTCTATTATTTCTTTCATTTTATTTTACCCTCGTTCCGTTCCATTCCGTCTACCCAAACAAGCAGTTAGATTTATGACAGAAGTGCAAAATTAATGTTTTGCACAAAGTTAAATGAGTGCGTAGACAATGCTAAAAGCTAGTGAAAATATGATCAATAAAAAGAGTAGATCATTAGCTGCATAGAAAATTAAATGTATTGATCAAACAAATTTTGGGTTAACAATTTGAGATGTTGGTTGTGACGGCCTTACAAATCGATAATTTTTCAAACTAAAATGTGGAGCCCACTTTGAAATATTACTTTCAAATTGTTTACTATTACAACTCATCTCGATATTTTGGTGTACCGATCCGGATAAATTTTAATAATTTAGGACATTAACAACTATCTCATAGCATGATCGATAAAATTTTCGAACTTAAGTGTTCACTGTATTTTGAAATATTAATTTAAAATAATTACAAAAATAAATCAGCACGACACTTGAGGCACCGATTCTGGTACATTTCTCAAATTTGGGAGGTTCATAATTAGGGTGACAACATTGAATTGTCAATGGTTTAGTCACTCAAATTTTATATTTGTTGTAATCCCGTAAAATTAAAAAATTAATAATTTTTTATGAAAAATGAATGTACTCAGCACATAGCCTTCTACTGGAGATATATTTGTCATTTTATCGCTCCACTAAATTTGAGACGTCTCATGTAATCTTTCACTGACAACGATTCATTTAAAGAAAACGAAAGAGAAGTCTAAATATTTGCTGGAAAAAATATTTTATATTCAGTAGAGTGATAAAATAACAAAAATATCCTATTAGAAGATTACGTGTTGAGTACAACTTCTTTTTCATCTAAAATCATTAACAACACTTTCAATTTTATTGAATTGAAACAAATGTAGAACTTACAGAACCAAATGTGCAATTTGATAAATTTTAGAATCCACATAGACAACAACCTCATACTTAAGGGATCAAAAATGTAATCTCCCCTAATCCAAAAGTTGTGTAATAGTCACACTTCAGTCCAAATTAATAGTTCGATTACATTTTTTAAATGACAAACTGTCACATGTTATGCACCCAACTATTTTTAAGACAACCTTAATGCCGTTTCCATTCTCTTCCCTTGTCCTTTCAAATTTTTCTATAAAAAGCCTATATATTTGAGTATGGGTGTTTGTGTGTGTGTCTATATATATATACCTTACTTAATATTTGGATAATAAGGAAAATGGGAGAGGGAAAAGAGGATGAGGCTAAAAATGCCTATAAAATCCTTAAAAACAGTCAAATGCATGGCAAATGACTATTGTTTGTCCGAAATTTTAATGGGAATATTGACTTTGACTGTAATGGGAAGATTAAAAAATTTTAAGGTGTTATATCTTTAACTTAAAAGTATAGGGACCAAAGTGAAATTTCGATCAAACTTTAAGGGTACAAAGTGTCAACCCCCAGAGTTGAATATTGCTTATTCTGGAGTTTATCAGTGGTGGTATACAATTGGTTTACACACTAATGAGAATCTTTATACTGAAACTCTTTTTCTATTATTTCTTGGTTACATCTACAACCGAAATGAAAATCAAGAGCTTCTTGGTTAAAAAATATCGAGCTCAGTCCCGCCCGTAAAAAATAATAATTTTGGGGCATAATATTTTGCCTCAAAAGTTCTCTCTCTTAATTTTGGGACAGATAATATTTGACTATTAAGAAGATGATTAAAATAAAAATGAGAAATAAATAAAAAATAATATAAAGCCAAAACAAGATAAAAATAAGCCTGCAGCCAAACAGCCAGTTCATCAATAATAAATAAAAAAATAAATAGAAAAATAAAATATAAAATATAAATTATAATATTAATAATTTAATATTAGTCATCGTTGGATGAATCTATAATTGCATTAAAAAAATAAAATAATATAATATATAAAAAAAATCATATTTCATATTCTACCAACTTAGTTGAAGCCACGTCATAATGTGAGCAATAATTCATAACAAAGTTTCCAAAAATAGAAAGTTCATTGTTCAATAATTGCATAACAAAATTTCCAAAAAAAAAAAAAACACAAAATAAAAATCATGACGTTTAAATTTATCTCAATCCTCCAAAATTAAAAATATTGTTAGATTCTAAACGAAAAATGAGTTGCGCTCAATACGTGATTTTTTAATAGGATATTTTCCTCGTTTCATCGTTTCATTAAATTTAAGATTTTTTTTTGCCCAATGTTTCTCTTATAGTAAAGAATAAAGAATAAGGGCTTATTCATAATAAATGATAAATATTGGGGATTCTAAAGTAATTTTTCCTGTGATATAAAATAAACAACTTGGCATGGAGGAGATTCCAAAGGGTGGTCTATTGTTTCTCCATTTATTTTGAACTGCTGTCTGATTCAACCTCTACGTACTACAAAGAGACAAATTCAAGCATGTATTATTTATATCAATATTTATATATATATTTGAATAAAAAAAGTAGGGGATTTTGGTACATAATTAAAATTTTAGCTCCTTCAGTCTAGTCCATACAGTACAATAATTTTTTTTCAGAACACCACAATTATTGTCAAAAATCTAAAAGTCATTGTACCGTAAAAGTTAAAACATTTTTTTATGTATTATAATAATTTTGAACTTCTAAAAAATTACTATAGTGAGTGGGCTGTATGGTTAAAACTTTTTCTTTTTTTTTGGACTGTTCACCAAAACCTCCTAAAAATTACTATAATTTTTTCATGTAAAAAAAATTATAATAATTTTTATGACGTGTAGTGATTTTTAGACTCTTGACAGTAAGTTTGAACTTTTAGAAAAATTATTGTAACGTTGTATGGACTAAATTTTAATTTTTATTAACAAAAAATCAAAAATAAATAAATAAATTAGTCTCAATTAATTAATTTATGGGTTATCATAAATCATAAAATATTCCAAGCATGTTTTCATGCGTGTGTTGCATTATAAGAAAGAGACAATTTATAAATTTAATAAATTGGTCATAATTAAACCCTCATCATATGAATTTTAAATTATTTAATTTTCGCTATTTTTTTTGGGTTTTAAAATTTTAAATTATTTAATTTTGCTAATTGAAATCGTATTTTTGCTATGAGATTCAAATTCTTAATATTGCCAAGATCTTAAAAAAAAAAAAAAAAAAAAAAAAAAAAAAAAAAAAATTGAAGACGCTAGGAATTTATAATGCCTAAAACACATTTTTAAATTTATAAGTGTAAAAAATTAATATATAATTTAATTTAACCCTCGTAGAAGTGGGAGTTTGATTTTTTTTTTTTTTAAGGAATTTTGTCCCAATTTTTTTTTATATTCCAATATCATCCATTTATTTCCTGCAAATTAATTCTTCCCTTTAACAAAAGCACATTTTAAATAACGTCGTAATTTATTATATAAAAAACATAATAAATTATAATAAATAAAAATAAAAAATATTTGCCCCTTTGATGTCAATCAAAAAAAAAAACAATCTCTCAGATGCAATTTCTGACATCAAAGGGCCAAATATTTTTTTATTGTTATTATTTATTTATTTTTTTTAAAAAAAAGGTCATGCCTTTTGCTATTCTGAACCCTAAGAGGTACTGTTGACATTTTAAAAAATAAAATATTTTATTTTTCATTTATAGGTGGTACAGGTGGTTGCTGGCCTTAATCTCATTGTACTTGCATATATATAGATTAAAAAAATGATATATATATATATATATATATATATATATATATATATATATATATATGTATGTATATCATTTTTTTATTTAATTTAAAATATAAAAAATGTCAACCCTTGTATAAGCGTCATTAAGTGCATGATCTAGTTGACATTTGTTCTTAAACATGCTTACCATCCTCTATTTTTTTAATTTATAACTTAATAAATTTAAGTATATTATTAGGCTTGCCCACACAAATTGGAACAAAAAATTAAAAATTAAAAACCAAACAGGCATTGAACCCAAAAAAGAATTACAAATCAAGGGTTTTCATATTTTAATCCAATGATTAGGGCGGGTCATAGGTCAGCATGGGATGGGCTCGGATAGGGTTTTACCTAGGGTATTAAAAAAAATTAGTAGGTCCAAGCTTGATCCTATTGCCGGGCTCTATTATCCTATCCAAGTTCGCACACTGTGAAAATTTTCAAAACCAAACCCAATCTTATTTTTTATAGTTAAAACACATAATCACTAAAATAACAAATAAAAATTATAAATATATTCATTCATAGTAGTTAGCAGCTACCAATATTAATTTTCATTAACAAAAAATAAAAACATTCATCCACATTCTACATTAAATAAAATACATTCATCCATGCCATAATAAAATGCTTACATCTATAATAAATGACCGGGCTGAATCAAGCCGGACCTAAACAAAAATATTCATGCCCAAACCCGGTCTTACAAACGAATGGGCTTAAATTTTGGGACCATAGTCCTACCTGTGAGTTCAAATATCAAGTCCAAGCCCTAAAAAAAATAATAGGCTAGATAGGTTGAGCAAACCCCCAAGCCCATGACCACCTCTACCAATGATTTTTCGTTTCTTTTTTATTTTTTAATTTTTTTTATGGGCCAAGAACTATATAAATAAGGAGAGAGTTTAATCTAGTTTATTGGGCCCATTTGAGACAATGTTTGACCTAGGCTTACCAAAATATTGGGCCTTAGCGAAATTGGGCCACCAAAGAAAACACAATAGTCTCGGCCCGATCTCACGAAGGCCATAGACCGAGAGTTACCCTTTGTCATTTTAAAAAATCAAGAACTCTCCGTGTCTAAAGGCACTATATGAATTTTTAAATTTATAATTGTAAAAAAAATAATAAATAAAAAATTAATAAAGTACTTATACGAAACTTGGAAGATATATAATGTATAATTAAACCATTGAGTGAGTTGAGTAGGATGGGTGGTGCAAAGAAATTTGAAATTAGTGGATTGAGAAATTACCCACATCTTTTAAACTTAAATCTGAACTGTTAAAATATATTTTTATCATGTTTTATTATATAGATATTAAGGCGTTATAATTACAAACACCTTTTATATTTTTAATTTATTGACAAATAAAACACGGTTGAGGCTCCATCTTTAAATTATTTTTTTTGCTTATTTTGTTTGGACTTCAATTATTTTGATGACAAATATATTTTTTTCATCTTTTCTGTCATACAAAAATGAATTCATATATTTATTATATTACGGTTCAATAGCGGTTCACCCAACGGTTAAACCAGATACCCTTAACCTAATTATTTTTTCAAATCAATGAACCCTATCATTTGCACCTACAAGTTCTATCTAAGTCATTGTTCCTTAGAGATAGTTCATGCACTATTTCTATCTTTGCTGAATTCCAAATTTTCAATGTTGGTACTTGAAATTGTGATCGTTGTATTTGTCATCAAAATAATTGAAGTTCCTAAAACTAGGGATTTCCCACACTTAAAGGCACTATATGAATTTTTAAATTTATAATTGTAAAAAAAATAGTAAATAAAAAATTAATAAAGTATATATGCGAAACTTGAAGGATATATAATGTATAATTAAACCATTGAGTGGGTTGAGTAGAATGAGTGGTGCAGAGAAGTTTGAAGTTAGTGAATTGATAAATTACCCACATCTTTTAAACTTAAATCTGAATTGTTAAAATATATTTTTATTCTGTTTTATTATATAGATATTAAGGCATTATAATTACAAAACACCTTTTATATTTTTAATTTATTGACAAATAAAACACGGTTGAGGCTCCATCTTTAAAAAAAAAAAAATTGCTTATTTTGTTTGGACTTGAATTATTTTGATGACAAATATATTTTTTTTCATCTTTTCTGTCATACAAAAATGAATTCATATATTTATTATATTACGATTCAATAGCGATTCACCAAACAGTTAAACCAGATACCCTTAACCCAATTACTTTTTCAAATCAATGAACGCTATCATTTGCACCTACAAGTTCTGTTTAAGTCGTTGTTCCTTAGAAATAATTCATGCACTATTTCTATCTTTGTTGAATTCCAAATTTTCAATGTTGGTTCCTGAAATTGTGATCGTTGTATCTTAAGTGATAAATGCTCAAATAAACTGTTAACACCGTAATAGAGGTGAAATCTGTTTTAAAGAGATATCGTAATACCATACTTCAACCAACCAATTTAGGCATTTTGTTAGCCCATTGAAATACCCAAGAGGGAAGTGAATTGGGTATTTAAAAAATTTATCAGAATAAAACTTCAATAAATCAAATAATTAATTTTAATCCTAAATTAATTATTATCTTTATAGCATAGCGGAATAAATTATTCAACTAGGTGCACACCAAATAACAAAAATAAATAAAGTAAATATTGCAACACACCAAGATATATCCTGGTTCACCAAGTTATTCTTGGCTAGTCCAATCCTCTGAGCCCCGCACCCACTAATTCTCAAGATCCCTTTAAAGGTAGGAACCAAACTGACACATCGATTCTTTTACAGGTTCAGAATCAACCTTTACAATATCCTTTTCCCAGACTAAAGAAGAACATCTACTTTTTACAGACTAAACAATAATTTAATTCTTTTTAACACTAAGGCCAAAGAATCAAAATCTCACCAAATATTCCAAATATCATTTTACCCGGTAAGGATTGAACCGTTACAAATTTCACTCAAAAATCACAAGTCTATCCAGGAAAAATCACTACCTCAATCTCTTTACAGGAAGAGACTGAAAACTAGCTACCCCTGATTAAATACCCTCAATAGTATTTAACCCGTCACACTACTCACCAATACAAATTGATAAGCAGAAAATCTCACTCGGAGCTTCTATCACCCCAGATAAATAATAACTAAATTAATATCCCAACTAGTGATAGAAAAACGTGAGATAGAAAATTTGATTTTAACAAGATATGGGTGACAAATATTTGAGCACGTAATCAGATTTAAGAAATTATTTGTAAAATATTTTTCTTCAATAAAAAATAGAAACAATTTCTAAGACCAATTTCTAAAATATAAACAAGTAATGCAATAATAGAATATAATTGGAAAGATCTTACTCGGAATCCATAGAAAGAATAAATAGATCAATGTAACTTCAAATCCGGTAGAAGCAAAGATTAATCGCAATTGATTCTCAATATCACTCTTAACATGTGTCATGACAATTAATAGTACTTATAGATCTCTTATATTATAATGACTTTATTTTGGTTCAATTCACTTAATAACGACTTTCAAATCTTTCAATTAAGTCTCCCAAATATTTCTCAAACTCAATTAGATAAAATAGAAACAATTTTATGTACTAATTTGAGAAACATTAAAAATTAATGAACCAAATCAATAGGATTTATATTTCAGGTGAAGCATATCTTAAATATAAAAATATCCCTGAAATCTCTCTCAAATCCTAACTAAAAACTGCTACTTTTGGATATAATCTCGGAATAAATAGTTTCCTGAAACAGTGCGTCTAGTCTACCGACCAGTCGACTGGTAGATTCAGGTTGTAGCCAAGGACGTTCATCGGTCGATCTGTCTGTCGACTTGTAGATTTAGAGAATTCGTTTTACCTTCACCGGTCGACCCACCTGTCGACTTGTAGATTCAGAGAGTTCAACTTCTCTTGGTTAGTCGACTTACCTGTCGACTCATAAATACAGAGATTTCATGCTGATTGGTCCGGTCGACTTACCAATCGACTTGTGTCTTCTAGATCTCTGTTCTGAACTCGTTTTTTTAACTTATTCTCTTTTACGTTTTCGCCCCTTTAACCATTTTCTCTTCTAAATAAGCTCCACTAATCTTCTTCTATTCTATTTTAGTCATTTAAAATTATTTTTTTCCAAATCACATATTGGAGCAAATAATTTCACTTAATCAAAACACACATAAATAATAAATTATTTTTGTGCTCTGTGTGTGTTCCTAATTGGGATATTAAGAGTTGACATTTACCTGGGTTGTTTTTCCTAATTTCTTCAAACTCTTAATTCTTCAATATCTTCAACATTATCGTTTAGCATCCATTTAATCTACATCTTCATCACTGGAATTTTAAATTACTGAAATACTCAATTAAAATATTAGTTCCACCAAAACATTAACACTTAATTGTTCATCAAAATCTTAGAATCAACACATTTTATTCGGATTTCTTCTGAAAAATGCAGTAAGTGGTTCTAATGAGTTATCTTTTACTTGTGTTAAAGATTCTATATTTGAAATTTTTTATAGCTTTGTCAGTAGTGGTCGTTTTTTTATCGCTAGAGCGTTTTCCTAGAGAGATTCATCTATGAATCAATCTAGACTATCCTCTTTCTGGATAAATATGCCTAAATATGAGCAACTATGCTGATCTTCATGTGTTTTGGCCATGTCCCTTTTTCACTCTAAAGAAGAAGGTTTGGATCTTCTGGCCATCCCCTATCCCCCAATGTCCTAGGAAGATGACTTCTCGCATGGGTGCGAGTTTCCCATCTTCTTGAATCTCACACTCTCTATCTTAACTAAGACAAATGCGAAATCCACCAACTAACAAGAAGCTTGTAGAATTATTGTTGCACCATCAGAACCGAACCAATAGACTATCGAGACAGAACAAAGAGTTAGTGCTCATAAAATCACCATCAGCCTATATTTGACTAACATGAAACAACTAGGTGGTTCACAAAAAGGAGAAAGGGCGTGATGGAGTCACTTCTCATTATCCGACGGGAGGGAAATTTGTGGCCCTTGTGTCGATCAGATCTCATCGGCCTACCCGTATGCATGTCGACACATAAGAAATGAAGCTAACTTGTAATGGACTGGTTTTCCATGGCCGCCACTAGGTTTCTCCTATAGAGAATTCTACCCCAAAATATTTCATCATTTATAAATAAATTAATATTGCTAATAATTCAACTCTAATACTATTTTGTAACAACTCGATTTCTCGGGGTAGTCATGCGGTTTCTCCCCTAAAAAAAATAACGCTAAATCCGAATGATTAATATTCATTATTTCACAAATCTGAGAAGTTAATAATAACCATTAATAGTATAACCATTTAGGCTCGGGTAAATTTAAATCACTTTAGGGATGTATTTTGCTACAAATAGGCTTGGATCTCTATATATGTTTTTGAATTTAATTCTTTAATTACAACAGTAATTTAATAAAAAAAATTTAATACGATTCTTTAATACCACAGTAATAAAATTCTTTAATACAACAGTAATGAATTCAATACAACAACAATTTATTAAAGAATTCTTGTATATAAATATCATTACTACAAATTTAATAGAAATTCAAATAAATTCCTAGCGTAATTTCATTCTCACCAGCCTTACAATCAAAACTATGGGGTTGTGAGTCAATACTCAATAGAATTTCAACCTCTCTAATACGCGCATTTAATTAATTCCTAAATGAAACACACAGACATGTTTTTCATATAATAATCCTAAATATTTCATGAAAACTAACAATTAAAAATTAACGACAACTTCCGCATGAATCACATAATTAAGAGAGATATTAAATATAAATATTAAAAGAATTAGAAATTCTACTTGAAATCTGAAGTTAAAATTTGAACCAAAATATTCCAAACTGTAATATTATATTTTCGCTCAAAAAAACAATCAAGATTTAACCCTTAATTTCCATCATGTTTCTTTTTTACCTTAATATATATATATTGAAACTTTTATTAATCTCCTTCTGTTGCTATATATATATATATATATATATATACTAGGGCATAACCCGTGCCTGAAGGCACGGGTGAATAAAAAATGAACAGAAAAATGTTATAATCTCATCTGCTTGTACAACACTTTATACTTGTTTTCTTAAAAATCAAATAACCCAATATCTACAATAAAGGCAAAAAATAGTTACCGCCAATCCAAATCTCATTACAATTTATTTTTAAAAAATATTTTTTATTTTTTTTTACAATTAGTACATCAGTCACAATTGAACATCGATACTTAATTATATAACAATAATAACAAACAATCGAGTTCCACAGTTACAAAATTGTATGGCACAACACAACACAACACCAAGTGTAACCGGAATCAATATGAAATCGAAATGGATAAACAACTGGAATCAATATGAAATCAGAAAAATTCATCAAAGAACGGATAAGGTAATGGTGAAACTATCAAAATCTGACTGACATTCGATTCCTGTGACCGCCTAGATTGGGATCCAAATTCAGTGAATAAGCTAAAGATATCCAAATAATAAAATAGCAAAACCAAAATGGAGTCAACAATCCACCAAATCGTGGCCAAATCTAGGAAATAAAAATATTACAAAAATTAAATTTGGCCAAATGCAAGAAATAAAAGTATTCCTAAAATTGCAGGTAAAAAGACAATAAACAACATCTTGGTCCAAGTACAAACACCATAAAACATTGACAATAATTAGATACACAATACCTTCAATTCGCTTTCGTGGACAAAATCTCAAAACCATTCTTCACCTGCAAATGGACGAAAGACGTTAGTGCTATCCATTTCAATTCATAATTGGAATTCAAAAAATAATCCAAAGAGATGTATACTTGAAGGAGCTGGAACGTAACTCTTAAAGTTAGAACCATACCCACACCTTCAATTCGCTTCCGTCGACAAATTCTCAAAGCCATTCTCCAACTGCAATTGGTCAAAAGGCGTTAACGCTATCCATTTCAATTCATAATTGGAACTCAAAAAATAATCCAAAGAGATCTATACTTCAAGGAGCTCGAACGTAACTCTTAAAGTTAGAACCATACTCGCACCTTAAATTCGCTTCTGTCGACAAATTCTCAAAGTCATTCTTCAACTGCAATTGGACGAAAGGCGTTAGTGCTATCATCAACTCTTGTTTTTGTAATGAACACGACATAAACAAACATGATTAATAAAAAATTTAAAATATAGACATAATCCCATTTGTTTATACGACACTCAAATATTTGAAAATTGGACATAATCCCCTTTATTTATTTAACATTCCAAACTATCAACTCATATTTTTAAACAACACAATATTAATAAACACAACTAACAATCACGCAAACAATAACTAACACAATGAACTTTAATAATATGACAAATAATGACAATTAATCATATACATTATAAATTTAGTAATGATAAGTCCACCACCCAAGACTATTGGAACTTATAAATTTCTACGTGCTGAACTCAAAGTCATTCTTCAACTGCAATTGGATGAAAGGCATTAGTGCTATCACCAACTCTTGTTTTTGTAATGAACACGGCATAAACAAACATGATTAATAAGAAATTTAAAATATAGACATAATCTCCTTTGTTTATATGACACTCTAATATTTGAAAATTGGACATAATTCTTTTTATTTATTTGACATTCCAAACTATCAACTCATATTTTCAAACAACACAAAATTAATAAACACAATAACTAACAATCATTCAAACAATAAGTAACACAATGAACTTTAACAATATAACAAATAATGACAATTAATCATATACATTATAAATTTAGTAATGATAAATCCACCATCCAGGACTACTGAAATTTACTTTAATCACCGAAAGTATACTTCTATATTATAGTTCTGCAAGCTGCTAACCGATCTGTTGCAACATTAACTCCAGTCACAGAAACTGAACATGCAAGAAGGTTGAACATCAGACAAAACCTAGTACTTAAAGAAATAATAGAAGTAAAAATTAATTAGGAATGGACACTTTAAACCCTCGTTAATTAACATTAGAGAGAGAAAGATGATAAAAATAGTGAGATTCAACTCCCCAGTATTGGCTCAGGAAAAAAATGATTTCACTTTTATGAATTTTAACAGTACTACAATGATTTTCTATATCCACTGTGCATTCTTGATGTTTTTATATGCATGCTATAAAAAATAAAAAAATAAAAAAATTACTTGTAGTGTAAAATGAAACTAGATTCAAAGTAATTGTCACAACTCATAAAAAAAATAGTACTTGAGCATTTCATGGCCTAAAATCGGATTAAAGAGAAAAATCAATTCTTACAGCTCATAAAGAATCATTTTTTGTGCGTTAATTAGTATCAATACGTTGTGGTTGGGGGAGTGAAAGTATTAAATTTTAGTGTATCGATAGTATCCGATTGCATTCTATTTTTATTATATAAAAAAGATTAATTATACTTTGCACCCCTATAGTTAGACCAAATTACACTTTACACATCAAAAAATGCTTTTGTACCTTTTTTTTAAACTATAAAATAAGACACCAATGAGATGGGAAATGCATACCGAAGCATTCGAGTCTACATGCTGAACTCAAAGTCATTCTTCAACTGCAATTGGACGAAAGGCATTAGTGCTATTATCAACTCTTGTTTGTGTAATGAACACGGCATAAACAAACATGATTAATAAGAAATTTAAAATATAGACATAATCCCCTTTGTTTGTACGATACTCTAATATTTGAAAATTGGACATAATCCCCTTTATTTATTTGACATTCCAAACTATCAACTCATATTTTCAAACAACACAACATTAATAAACACAACAACTAACAATCATTCAAACAATGACTAACACAATGAACTTTCACAATATGACAAATAATGACAATTAATCATATACATTATAAATTTAGTAATGATAAGTTCACCACTGAGGACTACTGGAACTTACCTTAATCACCAAAAATATACTTCTATATCATAGTTCTGCAAGTTGCTAACCGATCTGTTGCAATATTAACTCCAGTCACAGAAACTGAACATGCAAGAAGGTTGAACATCAGACAAAGTCTAATACTTAAAGAAATAATAGAAGTAAAAATTAATTAGGAATGGACACTTTAAACCCTCGTCAATCAACATCAGAGAGAGGAAGGGGTAAAAATAGTGAGATTCAACTCCCAAGTATTGGCTCAGGAAAAAAAATGATTTCACCTTTATGAATTTTAACAGTAGTACAATGATTTTCTATATCCAATGTGCATTCTTGATGTTTTTATATGCATGCTATAAAAAAAATAAAAATAAAAAAATTACTTGTAGTGTAAAATAAAACTAGATTCAAAGTAATTGTCACAACTCATAAAAAAAAATAGTACTTGAGCATTTCATGGCCTAAAATCGGATTCAAGAGAAGAATCAATACCTACAGCTCATAAAGAATCACTTTTTGTGCGTTAATTAGGATTAATACGTTGTGGTTGGGGGAGTGAAAATGTTAAATTTTAGTGTATCGATAGTATCCGATTGCATTCTATTTTTATTATATAAAAAAGATTAATTATACTTTGCACCCTTATAGTTAGACCAAATTACACTTTACACATCCAAAAATGCTTTTGTACCTTTTTTTTTTAAATTATAAAATGAGACACCAATGAGATGAGAAATGCATACCGAAGCCTTCGGGTCATAACGATTCTCCTTTTGCTAGGCAAGAATATATCACCAAATGAGGGGCAATCCAAGATGGTCTAATGAATTCTTCTACCACCCAAGTCACTGCAAATTCATGAAAATTCTTACTTAAGAAAGATGCACA